>CM061554.1:246917260-248355277 GCA_030864225.1 Capsicum baccatum var. pendulum
ATGTAATATCGCAATAATGTGAAATTCAATTTCAATATTATGATATGGAGATGCTCTTATTTTACATTTGTTATTATGATATTAAAGCATTCAACTCTTTGTCATGATTAAATTTGGAATGAGATTTTATATAAGATATGATCCATGCAAAAAAAAAATAAAATAAAATAAATACATGCACACACATACACCATGCATGCTTTAGGAACAGAAAAGGGGAATACATACATAATACTTAAAAAAAAAAGTGAAATAGCAAAACAAGAAATTAAAAAAAAAATCAATTGGTGTTATATATGATATATTATTTATCACATATTTGCAAAGTAACATTTAGTTCATAACTGAAATTTTAGTTTTGGTTATAGGATCTTCATGACTATATAATCGTATTTATATTAATTAATTTTAGTTAATCATATATATTTGAAAAGTTTGAATTTTGTCTAAAGGTGATAAAACCTTTCTTGTTATTTTAATGAAAGTTAAAGAAAATGAGTTCTAAATATTCAGTATCTTTACAACTATTTGTTTAAGTTGTAATAAATTGACTTTCCTATTGGGTGTTTAGGACGCGTTTATTAATAAATAATTTCAAAATAAATTAAAAGCGGGAGGCAAAAAACTTTTAGGTTAACAAATATTGTGAATCCAAAACAAAAAAAAAATTAATTTAAGCCAGACGTAAGTCATTAAAGCGACCGTGCTAGAACCACGGGACTCGAGGGGTGCCTAACACCTTCCCCTCGGTCAACAAAATTCCATATCCGGATTTCTAGTTCGCAGACCAAAATAAAAATAAAAATTAAAGAGTCATTTCCTTTTGAATAGGGATTCAATAAGGTGACTTGGAACACCCAAACTCAATTCCAAGTGGCGACTCTGTAAATAAAATAATCCTTTTTCAAAACGTCACTTTAATTGGAAAAACTCATTTTCTCTAAAACCAACTCCCTAGCGGGGGTCGAATGCGGTGAAAAAAATGGGGTGTGACAGATAGCGACTCTGCTGGGGATATAACCAGAATTCGAGCTTTCATATTGACTTATTTGGCTTTATTTAATTTTGATATTGTATATTTTTTGCCTAAATGTGTTCTTTGCCTACATGTTTATCGCTTTGATATTATTTAAATTGCAATATAAACTGTCTTCTCTCGCGCACCCATCTGAGTCTTCTGAGATACTGTATATTTGGAGATGCGGTATACGCTCACGAGCTTGAGATACCAGAGATACGACAACGCTCCTGGGAAGGATTCTGTAGTCACCCATGATTTAGGACGGAAAGGGACCAACAGTAAGGCCGGACAACCCTGCTACCGGTAAAGCTATCCCTTGCCGACTCGAGTTGTCTGCTCGTTTCATTGACAGTCTAGATACCTAACTCCACCAGGTTAAACCTAACATAACTGTAACTTAGACATGGCTATTCCTAATAGACTGCGTTTTGTTTGTATCACGTGTATTTTTGACTTAGTGGGGCCCGACCCTGGGGTCAGGTCCGTCTAGGTAAGGTGTCGCCTTTTGATACCATCATGTGCATATTATGTGCTACTTGTTGCATTATAGGAAATGTCATATCCAATGTTGATCGGATTTTAAGTGAATTAATTGATCTAAAAAAAAGGGGTAATGATTGATGGAGGTTCAAGAGTAGATATATGTCCTCTCTCTACTTTGAAAAAGTTGAAAATCAGCCCAGATAGAATTTGGTCCAATAATGTATGTGTTCGGGCTTTTGACGCTGCAAAACGAGAAACAATTGGTGAAGTAGATCTTGCTTTGTTTATTGGACCAGTTGAGTTTACAATCACCTTTAAAGTAATAGACATGGATACTTCCTACAACCTACTTTTAGGAAGACCATAGATCCACATGGCCAGAGCCATACCTTCTACTTTGCATCAAGTAGTTAAGTTTGAACACGACAATCAGGAAATCATTGTACATGGAGAGGATGACCTTTCCATACATCGAGATCCTTCTGTACCCTGTATCGAAACAAAAGAGGGTTGTGAATATCCCATTTATCAAGCCTTTGAAATCGTGACAACTGATCAAGTCATGGAAGGTACGCCGATTCCAGGGCCTTATCTCTCCTCTACTTCAATCATGGTGGCTAGCCAAATGCTACAAAATGGTCATGAACCAGGAAAAGGATTAGGGGTTTTGCTGCAAGGAATTATAAACCCTGTAGATCCGTGTGGTAGCTACAACTCCTTTGGCTTAGGATTTAAGCCTACCGTAGCAGATATAAAATGGGCAAAAGAGCAGAAGAAGAAGGCTTAGAAATTGACAAGTCCAGTTCCATACATTAGCCAATCTTTCACGAAAGCTCAAAAGAAAGAAAATCAATACCTATATGCTAACAAGGATATGGATGAAATATGTCAAGGCCTCAAGGAAGTGTTTTATGAAGTAAACATGTTTCAGATGGGTGAAGGCCCTAGCCATGCGGATGTGCAGTTCGTCGGGCCAAATATGAAGCTCACTAACTGGGAAGCCACTCCTCTCCCCACAAGGAAGGAGTCTTGATAGTTTATTTTGTTGTTTCGTTTTTCTTTCTTTTGTATTTTGGACTATTCTCAGGGTTGTAGTCCACATAGTTTAGTTGCTCTGTTTTCATGTTAACCCTCCTATCCTTTCCGATTCAATGAAAGGAAATTCAGGTTTTCTAGTAAATTTATCTTTTCTTCCCTCTTTTAATTTTTATTATTTTTATCTTATTTCAGTTATGTTAATACTGGCTCCAATAACATGGAATGTACGTGGAGTTCACATTTAGATTCTAAAAAGTTGTCTAATCTCGAATCAGCAAACCAAATGGTAGAGGAATACGATGAAGGTAAAGCTGATAAAGAATTCAAAAAAGGATTGGATCAATTTGAGGATAAGCCGAAACCCAATTTTGATGACACTAACATAATAAATTTGGGAATGGGTGAGGAAGTTAGAGTAATAAAAATAAGTATTCATGCAGATCAGAATATCAGGAATGATATTGTTCAGATTTTGATCGAGTATAAGGATGTCTTTTCTTGGTCTTATGATGATACGCCGGGTCTAAGCACGGATTTGGTAGTCCACAAACTGCCTACATACCCTGATTTTTCACCGGTCCAGCAAAAGCAAAGAAAGTTTAAAACTAACATGAGTGACAAAATCAAAGAGGAAATCATGAAGCAATTGAATGCGAACATGATCAGGGTCGCTCAGTACACCACATGGTTGGCTAATGTGGTGCCCGTACCGAAGAAAGATGAAAAAATCAGAGTTTGTGTTGATTATAGGGATTTGAACAAAGCAAGCCCTAAAGATAACTTTCCGCTACCCAATATTCATATCCTTATTGATAATTATGCCAAACATGAGATCCAATATTTCATGGATTGCTATGCCGGATATCAACAGATCTTGATGGATGAACCAGATGCAGATAAGACTGATTTCACCACCCCGTGGGGTACTTATTGCTATAGGGTCATGTCGTTTGGTTTAAAGAATGCGGGAGCTACGTACATGAGAGCTATGACTACTATTTTTCATGACATGATGCACAAGGAAGTAGAAGTATATGTTGATGATGTCATTATCAAATCTAAGACACGAGTCGATCATGTAGATGAATTGAGGAAATTCTTCAAAAGGTTGCGAAAGTATAATCTTAAGCTCAATCCAGCCAACTGTGCATTTGGAGTTCCATCCAGAAAACTTTGGGGCTTCATAATTAGCCGCAGAGGCATTGAATTGGACCCCGCCAAGGTAAAATCCATTCGAGAATTGCCGCCTCTGAAGAATAAAACTGAGGTCATGAGTTTTCTTGGAAGACTGAATTATATAAGCAGATTCATTGCTTAGCTCAGCACTACATGCGAACCGATATTTAAATTGCTAAAAAGGGATGTTGCTATCCAATGGACAGACGAATGTCAAGAATCATTTGATAAGATTAAAGAATATTTGGCAAATCCTCCCGTGCTGGTCCCACCGAAACCTGTTTGCTTTGGTCAATTATACCAGTAGAGGATGACGCGAGCTTACAATAAGAAGGTACGTCCTAGAAAATTTGAGGTTGGCCAACTTGTTTTAAAACGCATCCTTCCACACCAAGAAGAGGCTAAAGGAAAGTTTGCTCCAAACTGGCAAGGTCTATACATAGTTAACCAAGTACTATCAAATGGAGCTTTGCAGCTTGCAGATCTGGATGAAAAAATGACAGAAAAGCTATCAATGCCGATTCAGTCAAAAGATATTATATTTGACACACTTGTGCTTAAGATTCTCAAGTTGAGATGACGAAAGGCCATCGTTCTACTTAACTAAATGCCATTAATCCCTTGTCAGCCCTTCGAGCCTTATTTACCTTTCCTTGCTTACCCTCTTTGGAGCCAAAAAAAAAAGATAATGCATTACCATTGAACTACGTTCGACCTGATTCCTAAATGGATACGTAGGCAGCCCTATCTTGGGGTTAGGTCCGACAAAAGAAAAACAAAAAAAAAATCTTGGTATTTAACAAAAAAAAAAAAAAAGAAGAGATAAAATCCTATTGTCACTTTTATATGGCTCTAATCTACCCTAAAAATTCTTTCCTTTGTCCATTAAAGACCTTCCGATCAATTTTTGAGAATGTCAAGCCTTGTGTGTTCTATATATATATATATATAAAAGGGCTTGTAGGTGAAAACCCATGAAAGCACCACAAGATTCAAAAAAAAAAAAATCTTATTGGTGAAAACCCATGGAGGCACCACAAGATATCAAAAAAAAAATAAAAAAAAATAAAAAAATTCTTATTGGTGAAAACCCATGGAGGCACCACAAGATATAAAAAAAATCAAAAAAAAATAAAAATAAAATCTTATTGGTGAAAACCCTCAGGGGCTCCATAAGACAATGATGAACGAGACAATCTAAATTAGAGAGGTCAATTGAGAAAATCCTAGAAGGAATGAATTTAGTCAAACAAGGTTTATCAAGTCAGGACAAAGATCAAGAAGGATGATTTGATTTGATTGAAAGGTGCAGCCTAATTCGAGATTAGACAGTTTTGAAGGATCAAATATCTACTCTAAATTGTGTGTCATGCGTTATTGAAGTCACTATACACCTCCAAATAAATTTTTTACTTTACTAGTAGAAATACTTTCTATTCAAACATAATTTTTTTTTATTATTCCTTCTTTTGATTTTTCCTTATTTCATTTTTTTTACACATTTTTTTATGGGTAAGTCTTGCACCAAATACAAAATAAAGATAAACGCGCAAAATTGACCATGGCTCCCAGTGAAATTGAGCAGAGATTATTCGGCGTTCACCACCTTGACAAGGACAGAGAGCCAGTTAAGATAAGTGTTACGAGTGAAGAATTTGAAAATGAAGAGCAGACTCGTACTGAAATAAACAGAGATGCAACAGAATTTGAAAGACAAAGAACCAAGCTCACCAACCAATTAGTTGAGTCAAATGTATCAAGTTGGGGCAAGGATTAGGCAAACCTCCAAGAGATTCAAGGCCACAAACCAACCACCAATTTTAAAACTCACATTTTTTTCCTCTCTTTGTTTGAACAGGGGCAAAGCAGGCTTGTGAAGTTTAGTGAGGAAAAAACAAGTATAGCAAGCTAAGTTTTCTTGAATTTTCTTTTTTTTTTTTGTTATACTCCTATAATTCTAAGTTCATATGAATATAATTATAATAATAATAATAAGACCCCTCATATTCAAGGCTGGGGCATATTTTTTTTCTTTTCTAACAAAGAAAAAAATCATAATTTTTATTCGTCTTCATAGGGCATCATCCCCTAGTTGACATGTTATTCGTCTTCATAGGGCGCCATCCCCTAGTTGACATCTTATCTCATCTTCATAGGGTGCCATCCCCTAGTTGACATCCTTTTCGTCTTCATAGGGCGCCATCCCCTAGCTGACATCTTTTTCGTCTTCATAGGGCACCATCTCCTAGTTGACATCTTTTTCGTATTCATAGGGTACCATCCCCTAGTTGAAATCTTAGTCGTCTTCATAGGGAGTCATCCCCTAGTTGACATCTCATTCGTCTTCATAGGGCACCATCCCCTAGTTGACATCCTTTTCATCTTCGTAGGGCGTCATCCCCTAGTTGACATCTTTTTCGTCTTCATAGGGCACCATCCCCTAGTTGACATCATATTCGTCTTCATAGGTCACAATCCCCTAGGTGACATCCTATTCGTCTTCATAGGGCGCCATCCCCTAGTTGACATCTACTTCGTCTTCATAGGGTGCCATCCCCTAGTTGACATCTTATCTCATCTTCATAGGGCACCATCCCCTAGTTGACATCTCATTCGTCTTCATAGGGCACCATCCCCTAGTTGACATCCTTTTCGTCTTCATAGGGCGTCATCCTCTAGTTGACATCTTATCTCGTCTTCATAGGGCGTCATCCCCTAGTTAACATCTTATCTCGTCTTCATAGGGCGCCATCCCCTAATTGACATACTTTTCGTCTTCATAGGGCGCCATCCTCTAGTTGACATCTTATCTCGTCTACATAGGGCATCATCCCCTAGTTAACATCTTATCTCGTCTTCATATGGCGCCATCCCCTAGTTGACATCCTTTTCGTCTTCATAGGGCGCCATCCCCTAGTTGACATCCTTTTCGTCTTCATAGGGCGCCATCCCCTAGTTGACATCTTTTTCGTCTTCATAGGGCACCATCCCCTAGTTGATATCTTTTTCGTCTTCATAGGGCACCATCCCCTAGTTGACATCTTTTTCGTCTTCATAGGGCACCATCCCCTAGTTGACATCTTTTTCGTCGTCATAGGGCACCATCCCCTAGTTGACATCTTATCTCGTCTTCATAGGGCGCCATCCTCTAGTTGACATCTTAGTCGTCTTCATAGGGAGTTATCCCTTAGTTGATATCTTACTTCATATTCATAGGGCGTCATCCCCTAGATCTACATTCGTCTTCATAGGGTACCATCCCCTAGTTGACATACTTTTCGTATTCATAGGGCGCCATCCCCTAGTCGACATCTTTATTCATCTTCATAGGGCGCCATCCCCTAGTGGACATCTTACTTCGTCTTCATAGGGTTCCATCCCCTAGTTGACATCATACTTCGTCTTCATAGGGCGCCATCCCCTAGTCGACATCTTTATTCGTCTTCATAGGGCGTTATTCCCTAGTTGACATCTTATCTCATCTTCATAGGGTGCCATCCCCTAGTTGACATCCTTTTCGTCTTCATAGGGCGCCATCCCCTAGCTGACATCTTTTTCGTCTTCATAGGGCACCATCTCCTAGTTGACATCTTTTTCGTATTCATAGGGTACCATCCCCTAGTTGAAATCTTAGTCGTCTTCATAGGGAGTCATCCCCTAGTTGACATCTCATTCGTCTTCATAGGGCACCATCCCCTAGTTGACATCCTTTTCATCTTCGTAGGGCGTCATCCCCTAGTTGACATCTTTTTCGTCTTCATAGGGCACCATCCCCTAGTTGACATCATATTCGTCTTCATAGGTCACAATCCCCTAGGTGACATCCTATTCGTCTTCATAGGGCGCCATCCCCTAGTTGACATCTACTTCGTCTTCATAGGGTGCCATCCCCTAGTTGACATCTTATCTCATCTTCATAGGGCACCATCCCCTAGTTGACATCTCATTCGTCTTCATAGGGCACCATCCCCTAGTTGACATCCTTTTCGTCTTCATAGGGCGTCATCCTCTAGTTGACATCTTATCTCGTCTTCATAGGGCGTCATCCCCTAGTTAACATCTTATCTCGTCTTCATAGGGCGCCATCCCCTAGTTGACATCCTTTTCGTCTTCATAGGGCTCTATCCCTTAGTTGACATCCTTTTCGTCTTCATAGGGCACCATCCCCTAGTTGATATCTTTTTCGTCTTCATAGGGCACCATCCCCTAGTTGACATACTTTTCGTCTTCATAGGGCGCCATCCTCTAGTGGACATCTTACTTCGTCTTCATAGGGTTCCATCCCCTAGTTGACATCATACTTCGTCTTCATAGGGCGCCATCCCCTAGTCGACATCTTTATTCGTCTTCATAGGGCGTTATCCCCTAGTGGACATCTTATCTCTTTTTCATGGGGCGCCATCCCCTAGTGGACTTCTTTTTCGTCTTCATAGGGCACCATCCCCTAGTTGAAATCTTTTTCGTCTTCATAGGGCACCATCCCCTAGTTGACATCTTAGCTCGTCTTCATAGGGCGTCATCCCCTAGTTGACATCCTTTTCGTCTTCATAGGGCACCATCCCCTAGTTCACATATTTTTCGTCTTCATAGGGCACCATCCCCTAGTTGACATCCTATCTCGTCTTCATAGGGTGCCATCCCCTAGGTGACATATTATTCGCCTTCATAGGGTGCCATCCCCTAGTTGACATCTTTATCTCGTCTTCATAGGGCGCCATCCCCTAGTTGACATCCTTTTCGTCTTCATAGGGCACCATCCCCTAGTTGACATCTTTTTCGTCTTCATAGGGTGCCATCCCCTATTTGACATCCTATCTCGTGTTCATAGGGCGCCATCCTCTAGTTGACATATTTTTCGTCTTCATAGGGCACCATCCCCTAGTTGACATCCTATCTCGTCTTCATAGGGCGCCATCCCCTAGTTGACATCTTATCTCATCTTCATAGGGCGCTATCCCCTAGTTGACATCCTTTTCGTCTTCATAGGGCACCATCTCCTAGTTGACATCTTTTTCATCTTCATAGGGTACCATCCCCTAGTTGACATCTTAGTCGTCTTCATAGGGAGTCATCCCCTAGTTGACATCTCATTCGTCTTCATAGGGCACCATCCCCTAGTTGACATCCTTTTCATCTTCATAGGGTGTCATCCCCTAGTTGACATCTTTTTCGTCTTCATAGGGCACCATCCCCTAGTTGACATCTTATTCGTCTTCATAGGGCACAATCCCCTAGGTGACATCCTATTCGTCTTCATAGGGCGCCATCCCCTAGTTGACATCTACTTCGTCTTCATAGGGTGCCATCCCCTAGTTGACATCTTATCTCATCTTCATAGGGTACCATCCCCTAGTTGACATCTCATTCGTCTTCATAGGGCACCATCCCCTAGTTGACATCCTTTTTGTCTTCATAGGGCACCATCCTCTAGTTGACATCTTATCTCGTCTACATAGGGCGTCATCCCCTAGTTAACATCTTATCTCGTCTTCATAGTGCGCCATCCCCTAGTTGACATCCTTTTCGTCTTCATAGGGCGCTATCCCCTAGTTGACATCCTTTTCGTCTTCATAGGGCGCCATCCCCTAGTTGACATCTTTTTCGTCTTCATAGGGCACCATCCCCTAGTTGATATCTTTTTCGTCTTCATAGGGCACCATCCCCTAGTTGACATCTTTTTCGTCTTCATAGGGCACCATCCCCTAGTTGACATCTTTTTCGTCGTCATAGGGCACCATCCCCTAGTTGACATCTTATCTCGTCTTCATAGGGCGCCATCCTCTAGTTGACATCTTAGTCGTCTTCATAGGGAGTTATCCCTTAGTTGATATCTTACTTCATATTCATAGGGCGTCATCCCCTAGATCTACATTCGTCTTCATAGGGTACCATCCCCTAGTTGACATACTTTTCGTATTCATAGGGCGCCATCCCCTAGTCGACATCTTTATTCATCTTCATAGGGCGCCATCCCCTAGTGGACATCTTACTTCGTCTTCATAGGGTTCCATCCCCTAGTTGACATCATACTTCGTCTTCATAGGGCGCCATCCCCTAGTCGACATCTTTATTCGTCTTCATAGGGCGTTATCCCCTAGTGGACATCTTATCCCTTTTTCATTGGGCGCTATCCCTTAGTGGACTTCTTTTTCGTCTTCATAGGGCACCATCCCCTAGTTGACATCTTTTTCGTCTTCATAGGGCACCATCCCCTAGTTGACATCTTATCTCGTCTTCATAGGGCGTCATCCCCTAGTTGACATCCTTTTCGTCTTCATAGGGCACCATCCCCTAGTTGACATATTTTTCGTCTTCATAGGGCACCATTCCCTAGTTGACATCCTATCTCGTCTTCATAGGGTGCCATCCCCTAGGTGACATATTATTCGCCTTCATAGGGTGCCATCCCCTAGTTGACATCTTTATCTCGTCTTCATACGGCGCCATCCCCTAGTTGACATCCTTTTCGTCTTCATAGGGCACCATCCCCTAGTTGACATTTTTTTCGTCTTCATAGGGTGCCATCCCCTATTTGACATCCTATCTCGTGTTCATAGGGCGCCATCCTCTAGTTGACATATTTTTCGTCTTCATAGGGCACCATCCCCTAGTTGACATCCTATCTCGTCTTCATAGGGCGCCATCCCCTAGTTGACATCTTATTTCATCTTCATAGGGCGCCATCTCCTAGTTGACATCCTTTTCGTCTTCATAGGGCACCATCTCCTAGTTGACATCTTTTTCGTCTTCATAGGGTACCATCCCCTAGTTGACATCTTAGTCGTCTTCATAGGGAGTCATCCACTAGTTGACATCTCATTCGTCTTCATAGGGCACCATCCCCTAGTTTTCATCCTTTTCATCTTCATAGGGCGTCATCCCCTAGTTGACATCTTTTTCGTCTTCATAGGTCACCATCCCCTAGTTGACATCTTATTCGTCTTCATAGGGCACAATCCCCTAGGTGACATCCTATTCGTCTTCATAGCGCGCCATCCCCTAGTTGACATCTACTTCGTCTTCATAGGGTGCCATCCCCTAGTAGACATCTTATCTCATCTTCATAGGGCACCATCCCCTAGTTGACATCTCATTCGTCTTCATAGGGCACCATCCCCTAATTGACATACTTTTCGTCTTCATAGGGCGCCATCCTCTAGTTGACATCTTATCTCGTCTACATAGGGCATCATCCCCTAGTTAACATCTTATCTCGTCTTCATATGGCGCCATCCCCTAGTTGACATCCTTTTCGTCTTCATAGGGCGCCATCCCCTAGTTGACATCCTTTTCGTCTTCATAGGGCGCCATCCCCTAGTTGACATCTTTTTCGTCTTCATAGGGCACCATCCCCTAGTTGATATCTTTTTCGTCTTCATAGGGCACCATCCCCTAGTTGACATCTTTTTCGTCTTCATAGGGCACCATCCCCTAGTTGACATCTTTTTCGTCGTCATAGGGCACCATCCCCTAGTTGACATCTTATCTCGTCTTCATAGGGCGCCATCCTCTAGTTGACATCTTAGTCGTCTTCATAGGGAGTTATCCCTTAGTTGATATCTTACTTCATATTCATAGGGCGTCATCCCCTAGATCTACATTCGTCTTCATAGGGTACCATCCCCTAGTTGACATACTTTTCGTATTCATAGGGCGCCATCCCCTAGTCGACATCTTTATTCATCTTCA
Source organism: Capsicum baccatum var. pendulum (assembly GCA_030864225.1). Classification (NCBI taxonomy): domain Eukaryota; kingdom Viridiplantae; phylum Streptophyta; class Magnoliopsida; order Solanales; family Solanaceae; genus Capsicum; species Capsicum baccatum. Next base: position 246,928,668 of record CM061554.1, read on the forward strand.
TAGGGCGCCATCCCCTAGTGGACATCTTACTTCGTCTTCATAGGGTTCCATCCCCTAGTTGACATCATACTTCGTCTTCATAGGGCGCCATCCCCTAGTCGACATCTTTATTCGTCTTCATAGGGCGTTATCCCCTAGTGGACATCTTATCCCTTTTTCATTGGGCGCTATCCCTTAGTGGACTTCTTTTTCGTCTTCATAGGGCACCATCCCCTAGTTGACATCTTTTTCGTCTTCATAGGGCACCATCCCCTAGTTGACATCTTATCTCGTCTTCATAGGGCGTCATCCCCTAGTTGACATCCTTTTCGTCTTCATAGGGCACCATCCCCTAGTTGACATATTTTTCGTCTTCATAGGGCACCATTCCCTAGTTGACATCCTATCTCGTCTTCATAGGGTGCCATCCCCTAGGTGACATATTATTCGCCTTCATAGGGTGCCATCCCCTAGTTGACATCTTTATCTCGTCTTCATACGGCGCCATCCCCTAGTTGACATCCTTTTCGTCTTCATAGGGCACCATCCCCTAGTTGACATTTTTTTCGTCTTCATAGGGTGCCATCCCCTATTTGACATCCTATCTCGTGTTCATAGGGCGCCATCCTCTAGTTGACATATTTTTCGTCTTCATAGGGCACCATCCCCTAGTTGACATCCTATCTCGTCTTCATAGGGCGCCATCCCCTAGTTGACATCTTATTTCATCTTCATAGGGCGCCATCTCCTAGTTGACATCCTTTTCGTCTTCATAGGGCACCATCTCCTAGTTGACATCTTTTTCGTCTTCATAGGGTACCATCCCCTAGTTGACATCTTAGTCGTCTTCATAGGGAGTCATCCACTAGTTGACATCTCATTCGTCTTCATAGGGCACCATCCCCTAGTTTTCATCCTTTTCATCTTCATAGGGCGTCATCCCCTAGTTGACATCTTTTTCGTCTTCATAGGTCACCATCCCCTAGTTGACATCTTATTCGTCTTCATAGGGCACAATCCCCTAGGTGACATCCTATTCGTCTTCATAGCGCGCCATCCCCTAGTTGACATCTACTTCGTCTTCATAGGGTGCCATCCCCTAGTAGACATCTTATCTCATCTTCATAGGGCACCATCCCCTAGTTGACATCTCATTCGTCTTCATAGGGCACCATCCCCTAATTGACATACTTTTCGTCTTCATAGGGCGCCATCCTCTAGTTGACATCTTATCTCGTCTACATAGGGCATCATCCCCTAGTTAACATCTTATCTCGTCTTCATATGGCGCCATCCCCTAGTTGACATCCTTTTCGTCTTCATAGGGCGCCATCCCCTAGTTGACATCCTTTTCGTCTTCATAGGGCGCCATCCCCTAGTTGACATCTTTTTCGTCTTCATAGGGCACCATCCCCTAGTTGATATCTTTTTCGTCTTCATAGGGCACCATCCCCTAGTTGACATCTTTTTCGTCTTCATAGGGCACCATCCCCTAGTTGACATCTTTTTCGTCGTCATAGGGCACCATCCCCTAGTTGACATCTTATCTCGTCTTCATAGGGCGCCATCCTCTAGTTGACATCTTAGTCGTCTTCATAGGGAGTTATCCCTTAGTTGATATCTTACTTCATATTCATAGGGCGTCATCCCCTAGATCTACATTCGTCTTCATAGGGTACCATCCCCTAGTTGACATACTTTTCGTATTCATAGGGCGCCATCCCCTAGTCGACATCTTTATTCATCTTCATAGGGCGCCATCCCCTAGTGGACATCTTACTTCGTCTTCATAGGGTTCCATCCCCTAGTTGACATCATACTTCGTCTTCATAGGGCGCCATCCCCTAGTCGACATCTTTATTCGTCTTCATAGGGCGTTATTCCGTAGTTGACATCTTATCTCATCTTCATAGGGTGCCATCCCCTAGTTGACATCCTTTTCGTCTTCATAGGGCGCCATCCCCTAGCTGACATCTTTTTCGTCTTCATAGGGCACCATCTCCTAGTTGACATCTTTTTCGTATTCATAGGGTACCATCCCCTAGTTGAAATCTTAGTCGTCTTCATAGGGAGTCATCCCCTAGTTGACATCTCATTCGTCTTCATAGGGCACCATCCCCTAGTTGACATCCTTTTCATCTTCGTAGGGCGTCATCCCCTAGTTGACATCTTTTTCGTCTTCATAGGGCACCATCCCCTAGTTGACATCATATTCGTCTTCATAGGTCACAATCCCCTAGGTGACATCCTATTCGTCTTCATAGGGCGCCATCCCCTAGTTGACATCTACTTCGTCTTCATAGGGTGCCATCCCCTAGTTGACATCTTATCTCATCTTCATAGGGCACCATCCCCTAGTTGACATCTCATTCGTCTTCATAGGGCACCATCCCCTAGTTGACATCCTTTTCGTCTTCATAGGGCGTCATCCTCTAGTTGACATCTTATCTCGTCTTCATAGGGCGTCATCCCCTAGTTAACATCTTATCTCGTCTTCATAGGGCGCCATCCCCTAGTTGACATCCTTTTCGTCTTCATAGGGCTCTATCCCTTAGTTGACATCCTTTTCGTCTTCATAGGGCACCATCCCCTAGTTGATATCTTTTTCGTCTTCATAGGGCACCATCCCCTAGTTGACATACTTTTCGTCTTCATAGGGCGCCATCCTCTAGTGGACATCTTACTTCGTCTTCATAGGGTTCCATCCCCTAGTTGACATCATACTTCGTCTTCATAGGGCGCCATCCCCTAGTCGACATCTTTATTCGTCTTCATAGGGCGTTATCCCCTAGTGGACATCTTATCTCTTTTTCATGGGGCGCCATCCCCTAGTGGACTTCTTTTTCGTCTTCATAGGGCACCATCCCCTAGTTGAAATCTTTTTCGTCTTCATAGGGCACCATCCCCTAGTTGACATCTTAGCTCGTCTTCATAGGGCGTCATCCCCTAGTTGACATCCTTTTCGTCTTCATAGGGCACCATCCCCTAGTTCACATATTTTTCGTCTTCATAGGGCACCATCCCCTAGTTGACATCCTATCTCGTCTTCATAGGGTGCCATCCCCTAGGTGACATATTATTCGCCTTCATAGGGTGCCATCCCCTAGTTGACATCTTTATCTCGTCTTCATAGGGCGCCATCCCCTAGTTGACATCCTTTTCGTCTTCATAGGGCACCATCCCCTAGTTGACATCTTTTTCGTCTTCATAGGGTGCCATCCCCTATTTGACATCCTATCTCGTGTTCATAGGGCGCCATCCTCTAGTTGACATATTTTTCGTCTTCATAGGGCACCATCCCCTAGTTGACATCCTATCTCGTCTTCATAGGGCGCCATCCCCTAGTTGACATCTTATCTCATCTTCATAGGGCGCTATCCCCAAGTTGACATCCTTTTCGTCTTCATAGGGCACCATCTCCTAGTTGACATCTTTTTCATCTTCATAGGGTACCATCCCCTAGTTGACATCTTAGTCGTCTTCATAGGGAGTCATCCCCTAGTTGACATCTCATTCGTCTTCATAGGGCACCATCCCCTAGTTGACATCCTTTTCATCTTCATAGGGTGTCATCCCCTAGTTGACATCTTTTTCGTCTTCATAGGGCACCATCCCCTAGTTGACATCTTATTCGTCTTCATAGGGCACAATCCCCTAGGTGACATCCTATTCGTCTTCATAGGGCGCCATCCCCTAGTTGACATCTACTTCGTCTTCATAGGGTGCCATCCCCTAGTTGACATCTTATCTCATCTTCATAGGGTACCATCCCCTAGTTGACATCTCATTCGTCTTCATAGGGCACCATCCCCTAGTTGACATCCTTTTTGTCTTCATAGGGCACCATCCTCTAGTTGACATCTTATCTCGTCTACATAGGGCGTCATCCCCTAGTTAACATCTTATCTCGTCTTCATAGTGCGCCATCCCCTAGTTGACATCCTTTTCGTCTTCATAGGGCGCTATCCCCTAGTTGACATCCTTTTCGTCTTCATAGGGCGCCATCCCCTAGTTGACATCTTTTTCGTCTTCATAGGGCACCATCCCCTAGTTGATATCTTTTTCGTCTTCATAGGGCACCATCCCCTAGTTGACATCTTTTTCGTCTTCATAGGACACCATCCCCTAGTTGACATCTTTTTCGTCGTCATAGGGCACCATCCCCTAGTTGACATCTTATCTCGTCTTCATAGGGCGCCATCCTCTAGTTGACATCTTAGTCGTCTTCATAGGGAGTTATCCCTTAGTTGATATCTTACTTCATATTCATAGGGCGTCATCCCCTAGATCTACATTCGTCTTCATAGGGTACCATCCCCTAGTTGACATACTTTTCGTATTCATAGGGCGCCATCCCCTAGTCGACATCTTTATTCATCTTCATAGGGCGCCATCCCCTAGTGGACATCTTACTTCGTCTTCATAGGGTTCCATCCCCTAGTTGACATCATACTTCGTCTTCATAGGGCGCCATCCCCTAGTCGACATCTTTATTCGTCTTCATAGGGCGTTATCCCCTAGTGGACATCTTATCCCTTTTTCATTGGGCGCTATCCCTTAGTGGACTTCTTTTTCGTCTTCATAGGGCACCATCCCCTAGTTGACATCTTTTTCGTCTTCATAGGGCACCATCCCCTAGTTGACATCTTATCTCGTCTTCATAGGGCGTCATCCCCTAGTTGACATCCTTTTCGTCTTCATAGGGCACCATCCCCTAGTTGACATATTTTTCGTCTTCATAGGGCACCATTCCCTAGTTGACATCCTATCTCGTCTTCATAGGGTGCCATCCCCTAGGTGACATATTATTCGCCTTCATAGGGTGCCATCCCCTAGTTGACATCTTTATCTCGTCTTCATACGGCGCCATCCCCTAGTTGACATCCTTTTCGTCTTCATAGGGCACCATCCCCTAGTTGACATTTTTTTCGTCTTCATAGGGTGCCATCCCCTATTTGACATCCTATCTCGTGTTCATAGGGCGCCATCCTCTAGTTGACATATTTTTCGTCTTCATAGGGCACCATCCCCTAGTTGACATCCTATCTCGTCTTCATAGGGCGCCATCCCCTAGTTGACATCTTATTTCATCTTCATAGGGCGCCATCTCCTAGTTGACATCCTTTTCGTCTTCATAGGGCACCATCTCCTAGTTGACATCTTTTTCGTCTTCATAGGGTACCATCCCCTAGTTGACATCTTAGTCGTCTTCATAGGGAGTCATCCACTAGTTGACATCTCATTCGTCTTCATAGGGCACCATCCCCTAGTTTTCATCCTTTTCATCTTCATAGGGCGTCATCCCCTAGTTGACATCTTTTTCGTCTTCATAGGTCACCATCCCCTAGTTGACATCTTATTCGTCTTCATAGGGCACAATCCCCTAGGTGACATCCTATTCGTCTTCATAGCGCGCCATCCCCTAGTTGACATCTACTTCGTCTTCATAGGGTGCCATCCCCTAGTAGACATCTTATCTCATCTTCATAGGGCACCATCCCCTAGTTGACATCTCATTCGTCTTCATAGGGCACCATCCCCTAGTTGACATACTTTTCGTCTTCATAGGGCGCCATCCTCTAGTTGACATCTTATCTCGTCTACATAGGGCATCCTCCCCTAGTTAACATCTTATCTCGTCTTCATATGGCGCCATCCCCTAGTTGACATCCTTTTCGTCTTCATAGGGCGCCATCCCCTAGTTGACATCCTTTTCGTCTTCATAGGGCGCCATCCCCTAGTTGACATCTTTTTTGTCTTCATAGGGCACCATCCCCTAGTTGATATCTTTTTCGTCTTCATAGGGCACCATCCCCTAGTTGACATCTTTTTCGTCTTCATAGGGCACCATCCCCTAGTTGACATCTTTTTCGTCGTCATAGGGCACCATCCCCTAGTTGACATCTTATCTCGTCTTCATAGGGCGCCATCCTCTAGTTGACATCTTAGTCGTCTTCATAGGGAGTTATCCCTTAGTTGATATCTTACTTCATATTCATAGGGCGCCATCCCCTAGATCTACATTCGTCTTCATAGGGTACCATCCCCTAGTTGACATACTTTTCGTATTCATAGGGCGCTATCCCCTAGTCGACATCTTTATTCATCTTCATAGGGCGCCATCCCCTAGTGGACATCTTACTTCGTCTTCATAGTGTTCCATCCCCTAGTTGACATCATACTTCGTCTTCATAGGGCGCCATCCCCTAGTCGACATCTTTATTCGTCTTCATAGGGCGTTATTCCCTAGTGGACATCTTATCCCTTTTTCATTGGGCGCTATCCCCTAGTGGACTTCTTTTTCGTCTTCATAGGGCACCATCCCCTAGTTGACATCTTTTTCGTCTTCATAGGGCACCATCCCCTAGTTGACATCTTATCTCGTCTTCATAGGGCGTCATCCCCTAGTTGACATCCTTTTCGTCTTCATAGGGCACCATCCCCTAGTTGACATATTTTTCGTCTTCATAGGGCACCATTCCCTAGTTGACATCCTATCTCGTCTTCATAGGGTGCCATCCCCTAGGTGACATATTATTCGCCTTCATAGGGTGCCATCCCCTAGTTGACATCTTTATCTCGTCTTCATAGGGCGCCATCCCCTAGTTGACATCCTTTTCGTCTTCATAGGGCACCATCCCCTAGTTGACATTTTTTTCGTCTTCATAGGGTGCCATCCCCTATTTGACATCCTATCTCGTGTTCATAGGGCGCCATCCTCTAGTTGACATATTTTTCGTCTTCATAGGGCACCATCCCCTAGTTGACATCCTATCTCGTCTTCATAGGGCGCCATCCCCTAGTTGACATCTTATTTCATCTTCATAGGGCGCCATCTCCTAGTTGACATCCTTTTCGTCTTCATAGGGCACCATCTCCTAGTTGACATCTTTTTCGTCTTCATAGGGTACCATCCCCTAGTTGACATCTTAGTCGTCTTCATAGGGAGTCATCCACTAGTTGACATCTCATTCGTCTTCATAGGGCACCATCCCCTAGTTTGCATCCTTTTCATCTTCATAGGGCGTCATCCCCTAGTTGACATCTTTTTCGTCTTCATAGGTCACCATCCCCTAGTTGACATCTTATTCGTCTTCATAGGGCACAATCCCCTAGGTGACATCCTATTCGTCTTCATAGCGCGCCATCCCCTAGTTGACATCTACTTCGTCTTCATAGGGTGCCATCCCCTAGTAGACATCTTATCTCATCTTCATAGGGCACCATCCCCTAGTTGACATCTCATTCGTCTTCATAGGGCACCATCCCCTAGTTGACATACTTTTCGTCTTCATAGGGCGCCATCCTCTAGTTGACATCTTATCTCGTCTACATAGGGCATCATCCCCTAGTTAACATCTTATCTCGTCTTCATATGGCGCCATCCCCTAGTTGACATCCTTTTCGTCTTTATAGGGCGCCATCCCCTAGTTGACATCCTTTTCGTCTTCATAGGGCGCCATCCCCTAGTTGACATCTTTTTCGTCTTCATAGGGCACCATCCCCTAGTTGATATCTTTTTCGTCTTCATAGGGCACCATCCCCTAGTTGACATCTTTTTCGTCTTCATAGGGCACCATCCCCTAGTTGACATCTTTTTCGTCGTCATAGGGCACCATCCCCTAGTTGACATCTTATCTCGTCTTCATAGGGCGCCATCCTCTAGTTGACATCTTAGTCGTCTTCATAGGGAGTTATCCCTTAGTTGATATCTTACTTCATATTCATAGGGCGTCATCCCCTAGATCTACATTCGTCATCATAGGGTACCATCCCCTAGTTGACATACTTTTCGTATTCATAGGGCGCCATCCGCTAGTCGACATCTTTATTCATCTTCATAGGGCGCCATCCCCTAGTGGACATCTTACTTCGTCTTCATAGGGTTCCATCCCCTAGTTGACATCATACTTCGTCTTCATAGGGCGCCATCCCCTAGTCGACATCTTTATTCGTCTTCATAGGGCGTTATTCCCTAGTGGACATCTTATCCCTTTTTCATTGGGCGCTATCCCCTAGTGGACTTCTTTTTCGTCTTCATAGGGCACCATCCCCTAGTTGACATCTTTTTCGTCTTCATAGGGCACCATCCCCTAGTTGACATCTTATCTCGTCTTCATAGGGCGTCATCCCCTAGTTGACATCCTTTTCGTCTTCATAGGGCACCATCCCCTAGTTGACATATTTTTCGTCTTCATAGGGCACCATTCCCTAGTTGACATCCTATCTCGTCTTCATAGGGTGCCATCCCCTAGGTGACATATTATTCGCCTTCATAGGGTGCCATCCCCTAGTTGACATCTTTATCTCGTCTTCATAGGGCGCCATCCCCTAGTTGACATCCTTTTCGTCTTCATAGGGCACCATCCCCTAGTTGACATCTTTTTCGTCTTCATAGGGTGCCATCCCCTATTTGACATCCTATCTCGTGTTCATAGGGCGCCATCCTCTAGTTGACATATTTTTCGTCTTCATAGGGCACCATCCCCTAGTTGACATCCTATCTCGTCTTCATAGGGCGCCATCCCCTAGTTGACATCTTATTTCATCTTCATAGGGCGCCATCTCCTAGTTGACATCCTTTTCGTCTTCATAGGGCACCATCTCCTAGTTGACATCTTTTTCGTCTTCATAGGGTACCATCCCCTAGTTGACATCTTAGTCGTCTTCATAGGGAGTCATCCACTAGTTGACATCTCATTCGTCTTCATAGGGCACCATCCCCTAGTTTGCATCCTTTTCATCTTCATAGGGCGTCATCCCCTAGTTGACATCTTTTTCGTCTTCATAGGGCACCATCCCCTAGTTGACATCTTATTCGTCTTCATAGGGCACAATCCCCTAGGTGACATCCTATTCGTCTTCATAGGGCGCCATCCCCTAGTTGACATCTACTTCGTCTTCATAGGGTGCCATCCCCTAGTAGACATCTTATCTCATCTTCATAGGGCACCATCCCCTAGTTGACATCTCATTCGTCTTCATAGGGCACCATCCCCTAGTTGACATACTTTTCGTCTTCATAGGGCGCCATCCTCTAGTTGACATCTTATCTCGTCTACATAGGGTATCATCCCCTAGTTAACATCTTATCTCGTCTTCATATGGCGCCATCCCCTAGTTGACATCCTTTTCGTCTTCATAGGGCGCTATCCCCTAGTTGACATCCTTTTCGTCTTCATAGGGCGCCATCCCCTAGTTGACATCTTTTTCGTCTTCATAGGGCACCATCCCCTAGTTGATATCTTTTTCATCTTCATAGGGCACCATCCCCTAGTTGACATCTTTTTTGTCTTCATAGGGCACCATCCCCTAGTTGACATCTTTTGCGGCGTCATAGGGAACCATCCCCTAGTTGACATCTTATCTCGTCTTCATAGGGCGCCATCCTCTAGTTGACATCTTAGTCGTCTTCATAGGGAGTTATCCCTTAGTTGATATCTTACTTCATATTCATAGGGCATCATCCCCTAGATCTTCATTCGTCTTCATAGGGCACCATCCCCTAATTGACATACTTTTCGTATTCATAGGGTGTCATCCCCTAGTCGACATCTTTATTCGTCTTCATAGGGCGCCATCCCCTAGTGGACACCTTACTTCATCTTCATAGGGTTCCATCCCCTAGTTGACATCATACTTCGTCTTCATAGGGCGCCATCCCCTAGTCGACATCTTTATTCGTCTTCATAGGGCGTTATCCCCTAGTGGACATCTTATCTCTTTTTCATTGGGTGCCATCCCCTAGTGGACTTCTTTTTCGTCTTCATAGGGCACCATCCCCTAGTTGACATATTTTTCATCTTCATAGGGCACCATCCCCTAGTTGACATCTTATCTCGTCTTCATAGGGCGTCATCCCCTAGTTGACATCCTTTTCGTCTTCATAGGGCACCATCCCCTAGTTGACATCTTTTTCGTCTACATAGGGCACCATCCCCTAGTTGACATCCTATCTCGTCTTCATAGGGTGCCATCCCCTAGGTGACATCTTATTCGCCTTCATAGGGTGCCATCCCCTAGTTGACATCTTCATCTCTTCTTCATAGGGCGCCATCCCCTAGTTGACATCCTTTTCGTCTTCATAGGGCACCATCCCCTAGTTGACATCTTTTTCGTCTTCATAGGGTGCCATCCCCTATTTGACATCCTATCTCGTCTTCATAGGGCGCCATCCTCTAGTTGACATATTTTTCGTCTTCATAGGGCACCATCCCCTAGTTGACATCCTATCTCGTCTTCATAGGGCGCCATCCCCTAGTTGACATCCTTTTCATCTTCATAGGGCACCATTCCCTAGTTGACATCTTATCTCGTCTTCATAGGGCACCATCCCCCAGTTGACATCCTTTTCGTCTTCATAGGGCACCGTCCCCTAGTTGACATCTTATCTCGTCTTCATAGGGCATCATCCCCTAGTTGACATCCTTTTCGTCTTCATAGGGCACCATCCCCTAGTTGACATCTTTTTCGTCTTCATAGGGCACCATCCCCTAGTTGACATCCTATCTCGTCTTCATAGGGTGCCATCCCCTAGGTGACATCTTTTTCGCCTTCATAGGGTGCCATCCCCTAGTTGACATCTTCATCTCGTCTTCATAGGGCGCCATCCCCTAGTTGACATCCTTTTCGTCTTCATATGGCACCATCCCCTAGTTGACATCTTTTTCGTCTTCATAGGGTGCCATCCCCTATTTGGCATCCTATCTCGTCTTCATAGGGCGCCATCCTCTAGTTGACATATTTTTCGTCTTCATAGGGCACCATCCCCTAGTTGACATCCTATCTCATCTTCATAGGGTGCCATCCCCTAGTTGACATCCTTTTCATCTTCATAGGGCACCATTCCCTAGTTGACATCTTATCTCGTCTTCATAGGGCACCATCCCCCAGTTGACATACTTTTCGTCTTCATAGGGCACCGTCCCCTAGTTGACATCTACTTCGTCTTCATAGGGTGTCATCCCCTAGTTGACATCTTTATTTTGTCTTCATAGGGCGCCATCCCCTAGTTGACAACCTTTTCGTCTTCATAGGGCGCCATCCCTTAATTGGAATTCTAGGAAATAAATCTTCCTATTTTTATTCTTCATGTCTTCACAGGGCATGACAATCCCGCATCACATTTTTATAAGCGAAAATCCTAATTCTTTCCCCATGCATTCATTAGGATAACTTCCTTTGGTTGCATCATTAAGAATAGGGTCCTTATCTTATCGCGCTCCTAGCCTAAATTTCTATCCATTCATTTATTTATTTATTTTTAAAGTAGATTATAGTTTTTCTAATAACTCACAAAATTTTCTAGTGTAAACTGGGTCAGAAAATTTTGTTTGTTTTGTTTTGTCTTCTTTGATGGCTTGCAGGTTTTCTGCGAAGCACAGGTTTATCCAAGAATGGAATTTCATCTCCGATCAGAATATAGAAGAATGATCAGGTTGAAGATAGTTAGAGTCAGCTCTGTATCTGTAGCAGCCCAACATCTCAAGAGACATCTTTTTAGCTTCTGATAAGGAGAATAAGCATCCAAAGTATTCTATGGACTGTTCTTTAGCAGAGTGTCAATGACTCAATCCAAGTTGCAGGTTCAAATCTCAAATCCTAACTTCAAGATCAAATCTTGGGATCGAGGTACCCACTAGAAGAAGGTGAAGCGATAACTGAAGATCCAAGAAGAAGATCTGAAGCAAGAGAATCAAGACACTTAGAATAGATGGGCTTTTGTATCTTTCATTTTTAGTTTCATTTTTCTTTTTTCTGATGTAATAAAAGAGCCACGAACCGAAAACTCGATTGGACCTCAACTCGACTCTCCAATTCATCCACTCATTCCTACACCTATTTGAACTACACGTGACCTGATTCTCTTATAACCCGAGATATGTAGGATGCCCAAAACCAGGGCTCGGTCACACCTCTTTCCCACTTATTTACGTATTAATATTGAATAAAAGGTTGAGCCAAAAAATTAGTCATGTTTACTTCTTTGCTTGAAAATTCTTCATATTTCCAAGCAAAGAGGGGCATTCTGTAAACAAATAATTTTTGACCCAAACCTAATATTTTTATACCATTTTAATGTTCAATTAATTTTTATTTTATTTTATTTTTATTTTTCGGCATTTTAAATTTATCTTATTTTTGAGGTTCGTTTAATATTTTTGAAAAAAAATACAAAAATAGAATCACATTTTAGATAAGTTTTTTATTTATTTAAAATAAATAAATGAATAAATAAATAAATAAATAAACTAATTAAATTATGTTATTTTCCTATTTTAACTTTTAATAAATAATCTAGTGATATTAATGTTCCGTAATCATGCTCTAAGACTAATTATTTAACTTACTTATATTTTATTAGTTTTAAATAATTTTATTTTTTTATTATTTTTTTATTTTTTTACTTATTTTTGTTATTTTATATATCTTTTTTTTTAAAAAAAATAAATAAAGAAACCTAACTTTCCCATTACCTCCAACATTCCCCTAACTTTCCCATTACCTCCAATATTCCCCTAACTTTCCCATTACCTCCAACATTCCCCTAACTTTTCCATTACCTCCAATATTCCCCTAACTTTCCCATTACTTCCAACATTCCCCTAACTTTCCCATTACCTCCAACATTCCCCTAACTTTCCCATTATCTCCAACATTCCCCTAACTTTTCCATTACCTCCAACATTCCCCTAACTTTCCCATTACCTCCAACATACTACATACTTACACACTCCCTATATAAACACACATATGCACACATAAAGAGGAGGGAAAAAATAAAAACCAAAAATTCCTCACATCAAAAGATTTTGAGTTTTGGTCACGGTTTAAGTTCGAGGCTTCTTCTTGTTGTTGTTAAGAATTATTCCCGCAAGAAGTAACCCTCTATCTTTCTTTGAATAATGTAATATCGCAATAATGATAGATTCAATTTCAATATTATGATATGGAGATGCTCTTATTTTACATTTGTTATTATGATATTAAAGCATTCAACTCTTTGTCATGATTAAATTTGGAATGAGATTTTATATAAGATATGATCCATGCAAAAAAAAAAAAAGAAATAAATACATGCACACACATACACCATGCATGCTTTAGGAACAGAAAGGGGGAATACATACATAAGACTTTAAAAAAAAAGTGAAATAGCAAAACAAGAAATTAAAAAACAAATCAATTGGTGTTATATATGATATATTATTTATCACATATTTGCAAAGTAACATTTAGTTCATAACTGAAATTTTAGTTTTGGTTATAGGATCTTCATGACTATATAATCGTATTTATATTAATTAATTTTAGTTAATCATATATATTTGAAAAGTTTGAATTTTGTCTAAAGGTGATAAAACCTTTCTTGTTATTTTAATGAAAGTTAAAGAAAATGAGTTCTAAATATTCAGTATCTTTACAACTATTTGTTTAAGCTGTAATAAATTGACTTTCCTATTGGGTGTTTAGGACGCGTTTATTAATAAATAATTTCAAAATAAATTAAAAGCGGGAGGCAAAAAATTTTTAGGTTAACAAATATTGTGAATCCAAAACAAAAAAAAATTAATTTAAGCCAGACGTAAGTCATTAAAGTGACCGTGCTAGAACCACGGGACTCGAGGGGTGACTAACACCTTCCCCTCGGTCAACAGAATTCCTTATCCGGATTTCTAGTTCGCAGACCAAAAAAAAATAAAAATTAAAGAGTCATTTCCTTTTGAATAGGGATTCAATAAGGTGACTTGGAACACCCAAACTCAATTCCAAGTGGCGACTCTGTAAATAAAATAATCCTTTTTCAAAACGTCACTTTAATTGGAAAAACTCATTTTCTCTAAAACCAACTCCCTAGCGGGGGTCGGATGCGGTGAAAAAAATGGGGTGTAACAATGGGGGGGTGGGGGGGAATGCTCGAGAAGTTTCACCGAGATTTTTTTTTCTTAAAATTGTATGCATCAAAAATTGCAAAAGTTCGCAATTTGTATCCTTTCACAGGTTTGACTTGGAAAATAACTCTCCCGGTCTCGTCAATGCATTTGATTGACACCGAATTGGACCCAAAAAGGCTCGTTCGCGCCGTTTCTCTCGTTTGACCACCCAAATGCCCCCATCAGGTCCGCCAGCCCACACTCACCCGCTCCTAAGTGGGTTGGGTAGACGCCAGTCAATTTTCTGCCCAAAATGTTGTTGGGCACTTGGCCCAGCCCCGGAATCGTGGGCTAACACCCACCAATTTGACCCGAAAATGGTTCGTTCACACCGTTTCGTCCGTTTGACCACTCGGATGGCCCCATCGACCAACACTCATCTGCTCCTCAGCCATCCGGGGGCCGCCAATTGATTTTTGGCCTAAAACGCCACTGAGCCATGAGCCCACCCCCGGAACCATGGGCTAACACCCGTCGATTTGGCCCAAAAATGGCTTGTTAGAATCGTTTCGCCTGTTTGACCACCCAGATGACCCCGCCGACCCACATTCACCTGCTCCTTAGCTAGTCGGGGGGGGGGGGGGGCTCCTGTTTGTGCTAGCCTTCCTTGTTCCCTTTTTATTTGCCTGTTTATTAGACATCTTTTCCAGTGTACTTGGTAATTGATACGAGTAATTTATGCATTTATCTATATCACAAATCGTCAATAGGAACAAATTCTTTTGATAAAAATGGTTAGTTAAGAAGTAAAATAGAATCAAATTGAATACTTCTATAATACATCCTGAACGTAGAAAGGCACGAAGAGGGTGTCATCCTTCAGCCTCAGTTTGTAGTTGCTTCTGCTGCTGAATCCTTTGAGGATAATCTCACTACCACTTGCTGATATAGGTTTTTCGGTTCTTAAACATTCTTTTGTCATTTTGGTTGTTTCTAGTATTCACATATGCAGACCACATGCTAAATGTGCTTATGCCATTAGTGTCTTTTGTTTGTAAATTGCATTACTGGAAGCATGAGTCCATGTCACATGTCACAGGCTGTATAAGGACAGAATGAAATGGATATTTTGGATTCGAAAAAATGCACAAGTTTGTTTTAATCCTTTGAATTCCATGTTTGGTGCATATCTATACATACATATATACATAAGGTTTGAGCTGATAGTCGTGAATCGTGATTCTGACGAACCACTCTAGATCAAACCATACACAAGAATCACTTTTTTATGGTTTATATCCACAGGCTTTTTTCAAATGCCATCCTGCTTTCCTAGTAGAAGTAATACAAACCTAGCCAAAGTAAATGACCTTTTAACCTTTAGTAACAACTCTTCTGCTCTAATCTAAAATTTTAGGGAGAATATATATAGTACCTAAAACATTCACAGAAAACGTTGAAGTCCTAGACATTAGTGCATAAAGAGTAACAACATACCTGTATATTTACATGTATACTTCATTCTCATGCAGCGTTAACCTTTTTGCACAAAATTCACCTGTATCGCACGCTGAAGAAGAGACCTATACTCTTGACTTCTAGACCATTCATCAATCTCGCATTCACGTAAAGCAGGGAGTGGATGTGAAAGTTTCCTTGTTTGTGCATTTCTAAAAGATAGCATGTTAAAAGAGTTGAAGAAGACAAGAAATAACAAATCTTCAAGTCACACTATCTGAAGATGTAATAAAGCTATATTATATTCCTATTTGCGTATACATTAAACTTAATTTATGTTAGTAATGGGATGCACATATCCAAGTAACTAGTAGGAAAATACACGAAATCCTGAAATAATCCTTAGTTCCTCCTTTTTCGCTCATTTATTTAAAGATGAGCTACGTCTGCCTCTCTGGTGTGAAACGTTTCAAGCGGTAGATTGTCACGATACGAACCAAGATGTTCACACGCAAACTCATTCAGTACGCACGTATCCCAAAGAATTTATAAGCTAGCTAAAAAGTTCCATTCGCGTCGTCGCCCGTTTGCCCACCAAAATGACCCCACTGACCCTGTCGGACAACCCAGAGCCACTCTTCAGCCCGACGGGGGTCCGTCAGTCAACTTTCGCACATAGCGACACGATGTCCCGGGCCCACCCGAGAACCACGAGTTAGCACCCATCGAATGAGGTTAAAAATGGCCCGTTTTTGCCAGTTTGCCCGTTTGACCACCCAAATAGCCCCGCCCACCCCAATGGACCATACTAGGCCGCTCCCCATCCTACCTGACATGCCCTAGTCAATTTCAACCTACAGTATGCCAGAACCCTAGACCTATCCCGGAATAGTGGGCTATAGCACACCGATTTGGCCCTAAATTACTCTGTTTGCACCATTTCACCCATTTGACCATCCAAACTGCCCCACCCACCCCAAAGGCCCACACTAGGCCATTCCCCGGCCTTCCTAAGGAAGCTCTGTTGACTTTTGACCCACAGAACCCTCGGAACCCAAGCCCACCCCGGAAAGGTAGGCAATAACACACAGATTTGACCTGAAAATGCCCCATTTGCAATCTGTTGCATGAAAAAGATGATGGTTGTCATGACCCAAGCCTAGGCCCTAGCCGTGACGAGCATCCCGAACCATGAAGGCCCAGAACACCCATTCTCTATCTGGTTATCACGCACAACATTCGTAATCATAATAAAATGCGGAATTGAAACTGAGTACGGAAAACATGGTCAAGTTCTGCAACATTTCTGAATAATACTATCTGACATCAGTCTGCGAAATCTCTACTAAGAACATAAACATCTGTCTGAAAAGAAATTGGGACAAGGCCCCCAGTAAACCAAAAACATAATAAATAAGATAATGTCTGACATAATTAGGCCTTCCGAATAATAGAAGGCTCACCACTGTGAGATCAAGTCTGCAAATCCGAGAATGTCTACTGAGTAGCTGGACCCCTAGACTGTGCCTCAGAACCTGGAAGGAGGGGGGTCAGCACAAAAGAACTGGCTCGTGAAGCACTCCAAAAATAGTATAATGGAACATATATATATATATATATATATATGTGTGTGTGTGTGTGTGTGTGTGTGTGTGTGTTAAGTGAAAGCAATTCTTTTCATCAAGACATCATATATAAAACTGTTTCTGAAAAATTCATGGGCACTTTATGAAAACATGAAACCTGGCTGTTCATTTCAAATCATTATCTGTGTTTTACTTCTGAGTTAGGTGGTATTCCCCTACAAGTCTGATATTCCATGGGCTGTATGGAATCCACCATTGACTCGGCGGGGAAGCCCCCAACCCCAGGGTGCTGCGAGGGTTGGAGTGTCTGAGTCTGATACGCCACAGGACATTTAAGTCAGCGCATAATAGTATACCCGGGTAGGCAAACCACGGTTTTAGAAAATGAGTCGCTTGAACTCAAGCCCTATTCGGGGAACCACCTAACATCTCTGTATGCCCATTTTTAACCTTTTCTGTACATGCAACATTCTGAATGTCTAAAATCATGAAAGTCTGATAAAAAATCTGATTTCTGAACTAGTCTGTTCCTGTTATGGCATTTGTCTGAGTTGGTAGCGCCATACCAAGACTTGCAAGTCCTATTTCTGTTCCATAATGCATTTAGCACGATCTTTCATAAAAATATAGTTTATAACCACCCAAGCATGTAGTTTGAATTAAAGATGTCATGTTACGAAACTCAAGTCAAATCCAGGCAAAACTTTCATCAAACATATGGTGGTCATGTGCATTTTGGCAAAACCATGCATTCTTTCATTACATGCATATTAAACATTCACAACCCTCTCTTTCGTGTTCAAAATCATATTCCAAACATAGTAAAAGTCAAAGCACTTCATATCATGATTCCCTTTTTTTCAAGATGTATTTCAAAACAATTTATATTACGTGAAACATGGAAAAATTTACATTAAGAGAGGGGTTTCATGAAAATCATGCTCTCAATTCATATTTCAGGACAACACATATATACATATACAAATAATTTTCAAATCACTTTGGGGGAAAGCCAAAAGGCCAAAACAATATCATTAAAGCTTCTAAAACATGAGTATGTACATGAATTTCGAAAACTCGATTCTTAAAACATGATTTCTATGCCCATGAGATTTTAGAAAAACCGCGGGTACCTTAGTTGTGAAGAATTCATGAAGAAGTTTTGGAATGGTCGGACCTTCAAGCTTATTTTCTCAAACCCTAGTTGCTTCTCCTCTTAAGTTATTGAAGGATGAATTTTTGGGATCTTATGGGAGGCTTTAATTGTTGATAATAGGCCCAAATCCGTTTAGGAGTTATTAAGGATGATTTTGGGCTTTGTAAGGACTAAATTGCACTTAAAATAACTCAAAACGGAGTGTTTTCGTCACCTGAAACCATAAGTGTGCGCCGCCCTTTGCATTGCATTGATTAAGATAGGCGCCGCATTGTGTATCGCATAGACTAAGGTAGGCACCGCATTGTGTATTGCATGGACTAAGGTAGGCACCGCATTGTGTATCATGCAACCAGTCCAGTGACTATGTGCGATTGGTTAGGAGATACACTCAACTTTGCAAAGCCATAACTTCTTGCTCGGGTGTCGGATTTTAGCGAAATTGGTATCATTGGAAAGTTAACTCGAAGACCTATCATTTGACACATAGTAGGTTCTCTAATTAGACATATACAGAGAGTTATGGTCGATGGAAGCTGACACAAATTACAACATCCACTAAAACTTATGTCTAAAGCTCAGAAATTACCGTCTAATACATGCATGACTTTTACGGGGCGTTACCTTATCCCTCCCTTGGGATCATTCATCCCCGAATGATGACGCGGGAATAGTCACGCATGAGTTCAAGCAGATTCATACATAGAAGGAAACATAAAGCAAGAATTGTACCTTCCAATTCGTTATTTGCTAGTTCAAATAGGCTTGGGTATCTCACTTTCATGTCTTGCTCCGACTCCCAAGTTGCTTCTTCAACTTTCTAATTTCGCCATAACACTTTAACTGAGACTATCTCTTTACTCCTCAATTTTCTTACTTGTCGATCTAGGATTTCCACGGGCTCTTCCTCGTAAGACAAGGAATCGCCCACCTTGATCTCATCAATGGGCACCACCAAAGAGTGATCTGCGATGCACTTCTTCAACATAGATATGTGGAATACTGGTTGAACAGAACCTAAACTTGTAGGTAATTCTAATTCATATGCAACACCACCTATTCTTCTTGGGCCTATATAGCGAGGACTTAGCTTACCCCTCTTCCCGAAATGGATAAATCCCTTCATGGGAGAACCTTTGAGGAAAACCCAATCTCCAATCTCAAACTCTAACTCTCTTCTTCTAATGTCGGCATAGGATTTCTGATGACTTTGAGTTGTCTTAAGTTATTCCCTAATGAGTTTCACATCCTCCATTGCCTGATGAACAAGATCAGGCCCATACATCTGCATCTCACCTACTTCATACCAGCCTATTGGAGACCTGCATCTCCTACCTTACAATGCCTCAAAAGGTGCCATCTTAATACTAGAGTGGAAACTGTTGTTATAGCCAAACTCTATCAGTGGCAAGTGATCAACCCAACAACCTTTAAAGTAAATCACACAGGCCCTCAATATGTCCTCCAGGGTCTTGATGGTTCGTTCAGCTTGCCCATCAGTCTGAGGGTAGAATGTTGTACTTAAGTTCACCAGGGTACCTAAAACTTTCTGAAACGATCTCCAAAACTGTGAAGAAAACTGCGTACCTCGATCGGATATAATGGAGACAGGCACTCCATGCAAACGGACAATTTCTGCAATGAACAACTTAGCATAATCTTCCCCCGAATAGTTAGTCCTGACAGGCAGAAAGTGAGATGACTTGGTCAGCCTATCTACAATCACCCATATAGAGTCATACTAGTTTCGGGACTTCGGAAGTCCTGTAATAAAGTCCATATTGATCATTTCCCACTTCCACAAGGGCAACACTATTTCTTGGGAAGTACCTCCTGGCCTCAAATGTTCTACTTTCACTTGTTGGCAATTCAAGCACTTAGAAACAAAGTTAGCCACATCTCGCTTCATATTATTCCACCAAAACATAGATTTCAAATCTTGGTACATCTTAATAGAACCAGGATGAACAACATACCTCGAGGTGTGAGATTCATCAAGAATTCTTTCTCGAAGCCCGTCGACATTCGGAACACATAATCTACCCTGAAACCTCAGAATGCCATCACCACCAATTTCAAAAGACATCACCTTCTGTTGACCCACATCTTTCTTGATTTGCCTCAAAATGGAATCTTCAACCTACTTTTCCTTCAGTCAATCACAAAGGGATGACTTAGCTAACTCATGAACAATCACCCCTCCGTCTTCGGAATCTAACAGTCGCACTCCCAGATTCGCAAGGTGGTGAATATCCTTCACCATCTCTTTATTTTCTTCTTCTACATGAGAAAGGCTGCCCATAGACAACCTGCTGAGGGCGTCGGCTACAAAATTTGCCTTGGCCGGATGGTAATGCAGGCTCATATCATAGTATTTCCGAAATTCCAACCACCGCCTCTACCCGAGATTCAATTCTTTCTGCGAGAAGACATACTACAGACTCTTATGATCAGTGAAGATATCAACATGAACACCGTACAAGTAGTGCTTCCAAATCTTAAGGGCAAACACCACAACCACTAACTCCAAATCATGAGTAGGGTAGTTCCGCTCGTGCACCTTCAACTGCCTAGATGCATAAGCTACCACCTTACCATGTTGCATCAAAACACAACCAATTCCCACACAGGACGCATCACAGTAAACCACAAAACCGTCAATACCCTTACGAAGAGTCAAAACAGGTGCAGTGGTCAGTCTGTCTTTCAACTTCTCAAAACTATTTTCACATAAATCAGACCATACAAACTTTACCTTTTCTGAGTCAGCTTAGTAAGTGGGGCCGCTATGGATGAAAAACTCTCTACGAACCTTCTGTAATAACCTGCCAAACCAAGAAGCTTCGAATATCGATTGGAGTCATAGCTCTGGGCCATTTTCTCACTGCCTCAACTTTCTGGGGGTCCACTCTAATCCCGTCATTGGACATAATATGCCCTAAGAAGTCAATAGCATCTAACCAGAACTCACACTTGGAAAATTTGGCATACAACTGATGATACTTAAGGGTCTAAAGAATGATTTGGAGGTGATCGGCATGATCCTCCTTATTCTTAGAATAAATCAAAATATCATCAATAAATACAATGACAAACGAGTCAAGAAACTGACGGAAAACTCTGTTCATAAGATCCATGAAAGCTGCAGGGGCATTAGTTAACCCAAAAGACATGACAAGAAACTCATAGTGACCATATCGGGTTTGAAAAGCTGTTTTGGGAATGTCTGACTCCCTAACTTTCAACTGATGATAGCCCGAACGAAGGTCTATTTTTGAAAAACATCTACCACCCCGAAGCTGGTTAAAAAGATCATCAATCCTAGGAAGAGGATATTTGTTTTTTAATTATGACCTTATTCAGTTGACGGTAATCTATGCACATACAAAGGGAACCGTCTTTCTTATGCACGAAAAGTACAGGTGCACCCCAAGGAGATACACTGGGGCGTATAAATCCCTTATCTAGGAGGTCTGCTAGCTGCTATTTCAACTCTTTTAGCTATGTGGGAGCCATTCTATATGGCAGAATAAAGATGGGATGGGTATCTGGCAACACATCAATACCAAACTCTATCTCCCTATCAGGGGGTATCCCTGGGAGATCTTCGGGAAAGGCTTCTGGAAATTCATTCACCACAGGGACAGACTGAAGAGGAGGATTTTCAAATTTAGAGTCCTTGACTCGAATAAGGTGATACAAACAACCCTTAGAAATGAGTTTTCGGGCTCTCAAATAAGATATAAAGTGCCCTTTGGGTGCAAAAGAATGTCCCTCCCATTCTATCATTGGTTCATTCGGGAAAGAAAAGGTAACTCTACGGGTCCTACAATCCAATATGGCATAGCATGAATGGAGACAATCCATTCCTAAGATAGCATCAAATGCAACCATGTCCAACTCTATAAGGTCTGCCACCGTATCCCGACCACCAACAGTCACCACACAACCCCTATATACCTTTCTAGCAATAACAAAATCCCCCACCGGGGCAGAAACAGAAAAGGGTTCAGAAATCACAATAGGCTCAAACCCGAAACCAACAGCCGCATAAGGGGTCACATAGGATAAGGTAGATCCGGGATCAAGTAACACACAGACATCACGAGAAAAGATTTGTAACGTACAGGTAACCACATCTGGGGAAACTTTCGCCTCCTGGCAATTGGTCAAGGCATATAACCGGTTGCGATTGCTCCTGGCAGCTAATGTGGTGCCCTTCTGAGATGGGGGTGTCACAGTCGAATCGCCCCAAAACCTCGCACCACCAGCACTCCTCCTAGCAGATGGACAACTCCTCTGAAAGTGGCCTGACTGACCACATGAATAACATACAAGTGTTCCCAAGTGACATTTTCCTAGATGATTCCTACCACAATTTTCACATCGCGGGTAAGTGCGATGTTGCTGAGCCACACTACCCTGTAACTGAGTAACTGGTGCTCTAGATCCATGAGAAGTCTGAAAACTCTGAGTCTGTCTGTTTGCAGGGGGTCTGGGCACTGGGGCGCTTGCTGCTGACTGTGTATTATTCCAAAACCTCATCTTGCTCGACCACCTATTTCCCCAGTTACCACTCTGTTGCTGACTCTGGTGTTGGTCCGCAGATTTGACCCTCTTGGCCTGTCTGTCCTTCTCTCTAAACTCAACGATCTTTCTCTTTTTGTCTTCCACCTGATGCATGTGGACTGTCATTCTAGCAAAGTCTAAATCACTATTCAACATTGCCCCTGGCACTCAAGTATTAGGTTATCAGCAAGGCCAGATGCAAATTTCCTCATCCGGGCTCTCATATTGCTAGTCAATTTTGGTGCATAGCGGGCTAGTTGATTAAAATTCAAAGTGTATTCCTGTACACTCATACTGCCCTGCTTCAGATTCATGAACTCTTCTGCTTTGGCCTCCCTCAACTCCATAGGAAAGAATCTCTCAAGGAAAGCTTCTACAAACTCACCCTAAACTGTAGGCTCAGCACTCTCACCTTTTGCATCTTCCCAGTCTGCATACCACTGATTTGCAACATCCTTAAGCTGATAAGTTGCCAATTCCACTCCTTTAATCTTATCTACATGCATTACCTTAAAGATCTTCTCCATCTCATCCATGAACTCCTGTGGATCTTCCTCCACCTTTGTACCAGTGAACTTAGGTGGATTTATCTCATGAAATGCTCGTCTCTAGTAGCCTCAGACGTAACAGATGCAGACCCAACATCTTCCAATATTTGAGCCTGGTTAGCTACCAACTGTGTTAACATATGGATAGACTGTCTAAACTCTGCATTCGAGATATCTCTCTGAGCAGTTGGTGGACGGTTGGTATTAGTCTGTGAAGCCTGAGGTGGACTGGTTGGGACTGGAGGGACTCCCGGAGTAGGGATAGGTTCTGGCATGGAAGCTCTATTACGGGTCCACATCCCATGGGTGAGATGAACCACATCTGCCTGAGAACTCTGATCGATGTTGTGACGGAGAGGCATAGTCGTGTTTCTGAAATACAAGAGATCATTGATTAGGGGACAGTTTAGACTCTAAAGCACTAACTAAATCACAAAGAAGGGAAACATTCCTAAACGCCTAGTAGCCTTCTGTTTATAAGTGTGGTGCGCTACACACCCATAAATAAGAATCTACCCGACGTAATTTCGTAGACACCTTGGGACCATGAACCGTGCTTTGATACCAAGTTTGTCATTACCCGAGCCTAGGCCCTAGCCGTGAAGAACATCCCGAACCATGAAGGCCCGGAACACCCATTCTCTATCTGGTTATCATGTACAACTTTCGTAATCATAATAAAATGCGGAATTGAAACTGAGCACGGAAAACATGGTCAAGTTCTGCAACATTTCTGAATAATACTATGTGACATCAGTCTGCGAAATCTCTACTAAGAACATCAACATCTGTCTGAAAAGAAACTGGGACAAGGCCCACAGTAAACAAAACATAATAAATAAGATAATTTCTGACATAATTAGGCCTTCCAAATAATAGAAGGCTCACCACTGTGAGATCAAGTCTGCAAATCCGAGACTGTCTACTGAGTAGCTGGATCCCTAGACTGTGCCTCAGAACCTGGAAGGAGGGGGGGTCAGCACAAAGGTACTGGCATGCAAAGCACTCCAAAAATAGTATAATGGAACATATATATATATATATATATATATATATATATATATATATATATATATATATGTTAAGTGAAAGTAATTCTTTTCATCTAGACATCATGTATAAAACTGTTTCTGAAAAATATGTCAATGAGAGTTTTTGATGTCTTTCCTGATATTGAACTTGTCATTTTATCTTTAACATGTCTAATCTCTTGTATACCTGACTTTTAGATCTTCAATGATGCAAACAATTTCCGTTCAAGAACTTGCACTTACCTAATTCCTTGTAAAACAGACTTAGAATCTTCTATGCTGAAAGATGCCTATTGGTGGTTAGTTTTTTCCCCAGGAGGTTGCATTGGAAGGTACAAGGATACATGATATTGGTAAAACCAGCAAGCGCCATATTTTTTTGAAAATGATAGCATATAAACTATGTGGGCAGTAGTTTCTTTATGAAAATGAGCCTCTCTGTGCTTTACAAGGCCTCCAAAGTTGCAAAATGGATTCAGCACCCTCTACAAGAAACTCTTAACGTCAAAATAATAAGTTGTATGATCTTATCTGGAACAAGAATGACGAGCACTGTGTCCAGTTTGGAGCCTGTCCCTAAGCTCGTATAGACTTATCCTTATCTTCATTCCCTTTTATTTGCTTGTTATCTTTGTTTTTGCTAGAATCTGCATGTGAGAAGCTTGTGTTGTTGTTTCAAGTTAATGTTTAAGTTTACTTTCCTTACTGCAGTGCATCAAAATTCAACTTGTGGTGCTGCTGAAAATGTTGGAACTGCTGCAAAACCTAATGGCATAATGCATGAACCTGTACGTGCTGATAGACCCAATGCATTTAGTAACAAAGCTCATCTGTTCTCTCTTGCATACAAACAACGATTGATATTCCTTCTCAAAGCAGAAAAATTGATGTTCCTCCTAATATGTTTTTGGCCTAGCCCTCTAACATGGGGTTGAGAAAAACAATAGATGGGAGGATTATTAAGAAAGAACCTGTCTATGGTGGGAATTCTCCATTTGCCTTTGGTCCTCATGGCAGTTACTTGGAGTCACGTTCTGCAATGGGTGATGCATCTGTTTCGTCATTTAGTAGTGTGGAGTCTAACATGCAACATCTTAATGAACCTCTTCTGGATACTGACACTACTTCATTTGGATTTCTTAGGGAGATGACTCAAAATTTTGGTTTCTCAGAAGTGACTGCTGATTTCACTAATAGTTTCGGTACGTGTCTTCCTCTTCCCAGGTTCTCTGTAATTTCACGGCATCTCTGGATTCTATGCTTTTCTGCTTTTAAAGTTTTATGTATTAAAATGAGCTGGTATGATGTCAATCAGGCACAATTTATATTTGTTTTGACCATGTTCAGATATATTAGAGAGCTACTCCAGACTCCCTTTTTAGCAACAGATACTGGTAGCTTGCTTGATTCCAATAGTAGGTGGATATTACCAAGATAAACACTTCTATACTTTTTGTTTGTTCTTTTTGGATAACCAATATGACTTTCAGGAGGCATTGAGAGGTTAACCAATGAATCAGAGAACTTGAGATACACTAATTTCAGCGGAGATTGATTGTGTATAGGTTACTTTCTCCACCTTAAAAGATTCATTAGAGTTGTAGTACTTAATCGAGATTGGTTGTTTAGGTACTTTTTCCATTTGATGAAAAATAAAATATTCATTAGACATGAAAGCTTGGTGGCTCCATTTTGTATGACGATTTAGAGTATACATAATGTTTAAGATATTAATTTTGATTTTTGGTGCTAGTAGCACATGCGCTGGACCTGCAACATGATGATTGTAGGTGTACAAAGGTATGAGAGACCAATATTATATGGAATAAAGCAATCTCAAAAGGCCCTAGAACTTTTTTTTTTTGGAATCAACATGGACAAATCTAGTTAATAAGGTCAAATATTTTCAACATCCCAAAATGAAGAGAGTATAGTGTACATTGCAGAGAAGTCATGCGCTTAGTTTTCCAACTTTCTTGTATGCGAATGTTTTTTCTTGAAAATAGTACAACAGGAATTATGGTCTTCTTTCTTCATCGTTTCACCTGTCGTTGTTGGACTTAGTAACTTAGTATAAGATGAAGTCGGTGTGGCTTTTCTACCATGGGGATAATTGATGTTTATTTTAGAAATAATATTTACTTGCTCTACTGCCTAAAATTTTTTGCCTTACTTCGGTGCTGAGTTCTGGAATCGTTCTGTATGAGTTAGCGGGTATGTCATTACATAGCTGTTGTATTCAACCAAATATTGCTGCCAAACTTTGGTCCATTCGTGTATATTCTCCCTAAATGGAGCACTGATCATGTGGGTTCTTAACATATGTATACATTTGACATAATATCCCGTCTATCAGCAGCACCTATAGTCGAAGGTCTATCAGAAACAATATCTCTACCTCCGTCCCTAGACCTCATTTGTGCAATTACACTGGGTATACGTTGTTGTTGTTGTTGCATCAATAGCAGCTACTGATGCTGAATTCTCTCATGCTGCATTATGAATAAAACCTATCCTTCTTTTTCCATTTATCTTCATGCTCTACATAAAATGCGTAAAAATTATTGCAGTCGTTGTGATCCTAGATTTCATGCTCTTAATTACTTGAGGTGAATAAGGAAAAGAAATAGTGATTTTGTGAATTGAGGTTCGGATTTGAAACTCCACAAATTCAAAAAATCACTTGGTGATTCTTCATATCTGTTCAATTTTTGTTAAGCAAATGGTACATGTACTATTGGAAAGGTAGCTATCCCGTGAAATCCATCAAGGTACATGCAAGTCGGTGTGGTGCCTTACTCTTTCAATACATTTAGGAACCAAAAATAAATATAAATACTATCTCTCGGTTTAATTCAACCTTAGTGAAAGAATACAACAATGAGAAGTTAACTCAGTAAGCTTAATGAGCTTTCCCCTGCAAGGAATGAAAGTGTGGATGACCCGACATCAAATATACGATTGTTATTATACACACAATCTCCATACAATATAAACTACATACCTGATGTATATTCGGGCAGAATATATGCAAACCATACCTCTACCTCATAGACGAGAAGAAAATGGTAGCACCATTCCTCACTAAATACTTCAGAAGACAAAAAACAGCCAATACTTACAAAACCAAATGAAGCAAAAGAAGTTCATTGTCTTGATCACCATCAAGTAAAAGAAATGTTTACAATTGGATATTCAAAAAGGTTGCAAAAGAAAGAAGCAAACTTTCTATTTAACAAGTATCAAAGGGGGAAAGAATAAGAGTAAAACCAGTAAGTATACGAGAAGTACGAACACTATAGTCAATGAACAAAATATGAATTGTAGTTTGACCATTTAGCATTCATCACTCCAACAGAGAATCGGGCGTTGCAGGAAGGTCGAAAGGTTTGCCTATCCAGTCTTTCAAGATTTTGATTTGACCCTCTTTCATAAGAATGTCTTCGTCGAGGGTATCTACCTTCTTTTTCAACATGTTGATCTCAAAATTTAACAGCATGTTCATCTCACTGTAGCTCTTAACTTCCTCCCACATGAAATCTCTCTCCTGAAACACTTTTGGTAGTATCCCCTTCTTAACGCCAAGTTCCTTCATGCATTCTTGCAAATCATTAGTGAGCTGGTTGATATATTAGACCTTTTCTAGCACCTGCTAGAATCAACCATAAACCATGAAAAACAAGAAAGACACAAAGATCACCAATAACATTTCATCAAAAATTCAAAACAAACTCATAGCCTAGAAGT
The DNA here is from genome assembly GCA_030864225.1 of Capsicum baccatum var. pendulum. Lineage (NCBI taxonomy): Eukaryota > Viridiplantae > Streptophyta > Magnoliopsida > Solanales > Solanaceae > Capsicum > Capsicum baccatum. Next base: position 246,956,616 of record CM061554.1, read on the forward strand.
TCAACCAAATCATGAATCCTTTTTAACTATTAAAATTCACAGTAGATAACTCGTGAGCTTGTCCAAGAATTAAGTTAGATGAACGAGAAAACTTACCGAAACCCCTTCAGGTAACTTTACCAGATTAGAGCACAATCAGATCAATGGGTTTGAGGAGATCACAAGGTTTATGAAGTTCTTGGTTGGTCCAAGTGATTACACATTAAGGTGATCAGACATGTCGCAGAAGACTACCACATGCCAGCTACTTATGTATACAAGTTCATAAAGAAAACTGTGAACTTTAGATGGAACAAAGATGAACCTAAAATCAAACAGAAGTAGAAAGCTAATGTAGAGAGAGTAACATGCGAACAGGATATCATATATCAAGATGAGTTATCCAAAGTGGAAAAATAAAAACTATTCCGTTGCATCGAGATCTTAACATTTCCTGCTTACCTGAAGCTCGAGATATTTTAATTCGGGTTTGGCTTAAGAAAGACCGTCCAACACATTTTGCACTTCACATTTGAGAATGTCGTTACCTCTAACTGTTGCGGCTAGATCAGCCTGAAGTTGCTTTATGTCCATCTCATCAGAATAGAGCTTCTCCCTTAGAACAATTGTCAGCAAAGTCTTCGATTTAAACTCTTTAACTGTTTCCTGGTAGTTTTACCGGACATAATCTCTATTGTCTTGAGGTACTCGATATTCCGCTTGTAACTGAGTGAGCTGATTTCTCCTCTGACGCTCTATTCTCTTAGAGAAATCTTCAAGCTCCAAAAATGAGGCTCTTGTGTGGAATATATGGGTGTCAACCCATATAAAGAATAGTAAATGGGGAGGTGTAAATTAATTTAATATAATAAATAAATAGAAAAAAACTCAAAAAGTTGAAAGAAAAGAAAAATAGAAATGGAGACTTAGAAGTATGAACATACTCTAAACCTCCTTTTTATATATATCTATAATCTATAATCTATATCTATATCTATAATCTACATCTATATCTATATCTATAATCTATAATATATTAAAAGTGTGAAGACCCTTAAAAATGTGATTTGAACTTTTTGCCTTTCATTAAAACACTGAACAATAGAAAAACTAGTCTTTTCACCTTTTTTAATTATTATTTAATTTATTTATAGTATTGTTTCCTAAAATATATGGTAAAGCTTTTTGTTTTTTTTTTCTAAATAAGGAGTTCTAAAATATATGACAAGAGATAGTTTTTATTTTGTAAGTGATCTAGGTTTAGCTTTTGAATTCACACATATATTCATTATAAGGACAACACTTTGTCCACCAAAATACATACAACCGAATTATTTATTTTTTTTCTTTGGTTGGAATACTTTCTACCAATTATTGGTTCATTATAGGTGTATAGTTTTCTTGGTAATTAATCCCACATTATTTTTATCATTGTCAAAAGACTTTCTTTGATTTTTTATATTTGTGTTTATAGTGGTTAGATTTAATGTATACGGTATTTATTGGTAAAAGTAATTAAATTTTTTATCATATTTATTCTTTATTTAGGGTTAAGTGTATTATGGACTCTAAAATAATATTGTTATTATGATGCCGATTTATTCTGTTGCTATTTGTTATTTTTTTATTTTTTTACTTAATGCAAGTGATAAATGTTTAAGGAATTTCAGTGTAAATATTAAATTTAATTGTATTATTCAGATATCTTGATTATCATATTGTTCAATTGATATATGTTATTTTTTCTGCTCAGTATAGGTGATAGATAAAAGTTTGATCGAGCTTTAAGGAATTTGTGTAAAGGTGAGGTTTAATATTGTTATGATATTTCGATTATTGTATTGTTTGTTGTAGTTTCTATTATGTTTTTATTTTATGTGGTAGATGAATATTTAGTCAGACTTTATGATTTTTTATATAGAGATTCGATTCTTAATCATATTATTTTGTTGTAACCTGTGTTTTGTTGTTATCTATCATTTTGTTTTTTTGCTTAAGAGAGGTGTAGAGTAGCATTGGATTTGACTCTTTTGGTTAAAAAGAAAAGTTACAACACTTATATTAATTTGTATCTAGCTTTTCTTTTTGGGAGAAATTATTTACCCTTTTGAGTAGGGTTCCATTTTTATTTCCTCAAATTTATCATTATTAATTATATTTATTGTAAAATAGTAAGAATTTTAAAACATAAAATATGATTATATATAATGCATAAAGTGTTCATATTATCACTTATCATGACAGTGTACGAATTGGACTCACTTCTTTGTTTAGCCAAAATACAAGTACAAGAAAGGTCCAAATAGTGCAGCCCAGATTTCTTTATTCTTTGTAAATATTCACTTGCCATATTTCTGGATCCTTGTAAATAGTCACTTGCCATATATAGATCCTTGTAAATACTTACTTGCAATTTACAGATCCTTGTTACTTGTATATGCATTGTACGATGATGAATGAAAGACACACACAAAAAAGGTTTTCTTCATTCTAGTCTTTTGCTGTTTTTACATTTCAAGCAAAAATAACAAGAATCCTACAGAACAACCTTTTGCCGTCTCTTACTCTTTCAACTTTTTGATTCAGTAATTTATCTTTTTATTTAATTATTTACCATGAGTATTGTTTTATCAGAAGGATTTGATAAGTTCTTTGAAATGTTCTTGTGCTATTTGTTTGTGGGGTATTTTATTAATTTTCAGTAGAAGGCTAGTAGTAAATAGTTTCCCGTCATGTCTCTTCTTGAAGTAGTATTAGTAAATATATTTCTTTTCTACTTGTTGTATCGTATACCTCTATTTTCTTACTTGCTACTGTTGTTAATATCCTCGTGTTTTTGCTTTCCTTGCTGAGGATTTATGGGAAACAAATTTTCTACTTGCCAAGGTAGGGGTTACGTATTTGTTGTTGAAGAAGAAGCATGTAGAAGAGAGATGTTTTGATTTGTCTCATAAGTATTTAGTTAGCTTGCAATATTTTCATGATTGGATGATGATTTGTGAGTGGCTGTTTATGAGTATTTTGCTTTGTCCTTTGAAATCTCATGGACGCTAGTTTGATTCATGTACAGTCTCCATACATAGAGATGATGAAGAACAACTTTTTCTTTTTTTTCGATCATCAACTAATGATGCAAACAATACCCCTTCACCACCATTAAAGTCCAAGGAAAATTCTTCTTGGAGGATTTTTTCATTTTCATCTGGATCCTTCTATGACAATGGATCATGTAAAAAGAATTTCACGGATCTGAGCAAATCTCCCCATGGTCACAGTAGTTCATCCAAAGAAATCTGGTCGTGATTTAAGCCGGTATGCATATCATTTTGTGGTAGCTTCCTTTTTCACACATAAATTGATGTTCTAATTTGCATTTGCTTGTCCAAAGTAATGACAAATATTTCTTCACGGCAGAGACCTTAGCATTCCAGTGTTGATTCGGACTATTAGAAGATTGACAAATGAGAAGGTACAAATGGCTTCTGAAGTTTCAAGCATGCTACGGAATCAGGTTACTGAAAGGGCTTCTGCTAAGGAAGAAGCCAGCATATTACAGGATGAACTAGATTCACAGACACGAAGATTGGAGACAGAAAAGAATGAGTTACAATCAATACTAGAAAAGGATTTGGATAGAAGATCCAACGATTGGTCTCTAAAACTTGAGAAATACCAAATTGAACAACATAGACTCTGTGAAAGGGCGAGGGATCTTGTAGAGCAGAATGTCTATCTACAAAGGGAAGTATCTTCATGTAATGAGAAGGAAGTTGTTAATAGAATCAAGATGCCATTTTTGGAGAAACACCTTAAAGATTTGTCTAAGAGAATAGAGCAAGTGTTAGAGGAGAATCAAAATCTAAGGCAGCAGCTCACTCAGTTACAAGAGGAATATTGAGTAGATCAACACAATAGAGATTATGTCCTAGAAAACTACCAGGAAAAGGTTAAAGAGCTTAAATCGGAGACTTTGCTGACAACTGTGCCAAGGGAGAAGCTCTATTCCAAGGAGATGGACATAAAGAAACTTCAGGGTGATCTAGCCGCAACAGTTAGAGGTAACGACATTCTCAAATGTGAAGTTCAAAATGCACTGGACGCTAATTCTTGTGCCACACCCAGGTTGAAATATCTCAATCATCAGGTAAGCAGGCAATGTTAAGATCTCGTTGTAACGAAATAGTTTTATTTTTCAACTTTGGATACCTCGTCTTCATATATGATAGCCTGTTCTTATGTAACTCTCTCTGCATTATCTATCTACTTCTGTTTGATTATAGGTTCATCTTTGTTCTATCTGAAGTTTACGGTTTTCTTTATGAACTTGTATACATGAGTTGCTGGCATGTGGTAGTCTTCTATGAAATGTCTGATCACCTTAATGTGTAATCACTTGGACCAACCAAGAACTTCATAAACCTTGTGATCTCCTCAAACCCATTGATCTGATTGTGCTCTGATCTGGTAAAGTTACCTGAAGGGGTTTCGGTAAGTTTTCTCGTTTATCTAACTTAATTCTTGGACAAGCTCACAAGTTATCTACTGTGAATTTTAACAGTTAAAAAGGATTCATGATTTGGTTGAACTTCTAGGCTATGAGTTTGTTTTGAATTTCTGATGAAATGTTATTGGTGATCTTTGTGTCTTTCTTGTTTTTCATGGTTTATGGTTGATTCTAGCAGATGCTATAAAAGGTCTAATATATCAACCAACTCACTAATGATATGCAAGAATGCATGAAGGAGCTGGGCATTGTGAAGGCCAACTACCAAAAGTGTTTCAGGAGAGGGATGTCATGTGGGAGGAAGTTAAGAGCTACAGTGAGATGAACATGTTGTTGAATTATGAGATCAACATGTTGAAAAGGAAGGTAGATACCCTCAACGAAGACTTTCTTATGAAAGAGGGTCAAATCATAATCTTGAAAGACTCGATAGGCAAATCTTTCGATGTTCTTGCAAGTCCTAATTCTCTGTTGGAGTGATGGATGCTAAATAGACAAACTACAATTCATATTTTGTTCATTGACTATAGTGTTCATACTTCTAGTATACTTACTGGTTTTACTCTTATTCCCCCCCCCCCCCCCCCCCTTGATACTTGTTAAATAGAAATTTTGGTTGTTTCTTTTGCAACCTTTTTGAATCTCCAATTGTAAACATTTCTTTTACTTGTTGGTGATCAAGACAATGAACTTCTTTTGCTTCATTTGGTTTTGTAAGTATTGACTGTTTTTTATCTTATGAAGTATTTAGTGAGGATTGGTGCTACCATTTTATTCTAGTCTGTGAGGTAAAGGTATGGTTTGCATATATTCTACCCGAATATACATCGGGTATGTTGTTGCTATTGTATAGAGATTGTGTATATAATAACAATCGTATATTGGATGTCGGGTCATCCACACTTTCATTATTTGCAGGGGAAAGTTTATTAAGATTATTAACTTCTCATTGACGTATTCTTTCACTAAGGTTGAATTAAACCACGCGAAAGTAGTTATATTTATTTTTGGTTCATAAATGTATTGAAAGAGTAAGACGCCACACCAACTTTCATGTACCTTGATGGATTTCACGGGATAGCTACCTTTCCAATAGTACATGTACCATTTGTTCAACAAAAATTGAATAGATAGGTAGAATCACCAAGTGCTTTTGTGCATCTGTGGAGTTTCAAATCTGAACCTCAATTCACAAAATCTCTATTTCTTTTCCTTATTCACCTCAAGTAATTAAGAGCACGAAATCTAGGATCACAACGACTGTAATAATTTTTACGCGTTTTATGTAGAGCATGAAGATAAATGGATAAAGAAGGATAGGTTTTATTCATAATGCAGCACGAGAAAATTCAGCATCAGTAGCTGCTATTGATGCAACAACAACAGAAACATATACCCAGTGTAATCACACAAATGAGGTCTAGGGTCGGAGGTAGAGATATTGTTTCCGATAGACCCTCGACTGTAGGTGCTGCTGATAGATGGGATATTATGTCAAATGTATACATATGTTAAGAACCCACATGATCAGTGCTCCATTTAGGGAGAATATACACGAATGGACCAAAGTTTGGCAGCAATATTTGGTTGAATACAACAGCTATGGAATGACATACCCGCTAACTCATACAAAATGATTCCAGAACTCAGCACCGAAATAAGGCAAAAAATTTTAGGCAGTAGAGCAAGTAAATATTATTTCTAAAATAAACATCAATTATCCCCATGGTAGAAAAGCCACACCTACTTCATCCTTTACTAATGAAAGTAGAACATAAGTACATCATCACAACCCTTCTCGATAAGCTTTCATCTATTGAAATGTTTTACTATAAAATCATTAGCAGTATTCATAAGTATATCTGTTCTGCATGAATCATCAAAGTAACCGTTCAAAAGTTCATCATTCCTCCGCTGTTGCATGTCATTCTTAATAAACTTTGTTGTCGAATCAAACAAATGTGTTTTTCTCACACAAATAGCCTAGTGCTTTTTGAGGAAAATTGGTGAAGTTTAGTGGCTTTTCTATTTTCCCACATAAATAATCCCATTTGTATTCTCGGAGTCTCAGTCCACGCTCCAATTGAGCCTGACACGAGGGTGGATGAAAGTCCCACATTGATTGGAAATTGGTTCATGGTCTACTTATATGGACTTGAGCAATTGTCCCCCGTTGAGCTAGCTTTTGAGGTTGAGTTTGGTCCAGGTATCACATCTTTAAATGGTATTAGAGCCAGGTCCATCCACGTTTGAGATCCTGGACCACGCTCTTGTTGGGCCTGGGCGAAGGTGGTGTTAGAGTGGGTGAAAGTCCCACATTATTGGGGAGTGAACTGTAGGTCTTCTTATATGGACTTGAGTAATCCTACCCTCGTGTGCTAGCTTTTGGGGTTGAGTTAGGCCCAAGATCCTTTCTTTGCACAATCAACCATCTTTTCTAACATTGGAAACAGACAGAGCAGCTGTAGAGAATGTTTGCAACCTGAAGGGGATCAGGTGGGTAGAACCTGGGAGCATTAAAAAAGTACTAAGCAGCTGGAACAGGGATGTAAATTTAATAAAGGAGGAGAGATGGAAAATTGTTCAACATGTATATGGTGGACAGTTTGGACAGAAAGAAAGAAGGGTTGTTTTGAGGATATCCAGAAGATCAACATGAATAGTTTAGCACTTCTTTATTTTTGGTGTAAACACGATGATTAGCTCTAACAGAAGACATCATTGATGTGCTAGACTGTTTATAGGCAATAGAAAGACTGAGTAAGATGTAATATTTTTTGAATGGGGGACATCATTCTTATTGGCTAGGGATTTGAACAAAGATGGGAAGAGCTCTATATAAAGGAAAGGGATGACTAATATGACAACTCTTTTTTTGGATGGAACATAATTTTTATTATAAGATATGGAAGATATGAAGAACGGCCAAAATGTTCTCAACTAACAGACTTTGAAAATTAAGAGCCAAAGAACGCTAAACAATGGGTGTAACTCAAATCTATTTGAATAAAAGGAATACTAACTCTGAGCGAACAAAACACACTCTCCAGTAGTCCAGTAAATGCAGTAGATCTTAAAATCCCACTGCTAAGAAAATTAATTTAAATGCTGCTTTAGATTAGAAAGTCACCTTGTTATATTACGTGTTCAGTGGGTTCTCATTTATACTGCTCATCATATTTTCTTCACTATCTTATCAACATTTTCTCTGAAGTCTATAATTTACTCTTCTTCACTTTGAACTTGGGCTCTGCAGGGCTCTGCATCTTGGACTTCTATATGTTGGTTCACTTGTAGTACTTCTTGTGTATTCTATCTTGTATGATCTGACAGCGAAGGAATCAAACTGGCTTGGGGCTACAACATCAGTTGCCGTGATAATCCTTGGTAGTTCATTTCCTACATATATCTGTCTCCTTTTCTGACTGGTATTGTGAAATAATTTCTTATTTCTTTGTGGTAAGTAATGAATTCACTATATTTTCATTCAATCAGATTGGAACTTGGGAGCTTACTTGTATGGTTTTAAGCTTCTGAAAAGTCGAGTTGTTGTACTTTTTATTACCGGTACATCTCGAGTGTTCCTGGTCGGTTTTGGAGTTCATTACTGGTTTGTTGTTAACCCAGGCTAATTCATTTTCTTCCATAATCAAGTATTCTTATACTTGTGGCATATGCATCCCTTTTAATATTATTTGTTGAATAGAAACTTCTAATCTTTTGTTATCAAAAAAAAATCTTCTAATCTTTTACTGTAACAATTTTATTTCAGGTACTTTGGACATTGTATCAGTTATGCAGTTGTAGCATCTGTGCTGTTTGGTGATGCTGTTTCATGGCATTTATCAGTTATAGACCCATTAGCAGCTAGACGATATGCCTTGCAGAGAACAGTTATCCGCCTTAGCGAAGGTTTACGCAAAAAGACCAAAATAGCTCCGCAAGATCTTCTGAGGGTTGTGGCTCAAGTGTCAAACGCAGTAGTAGTGCTGATGCTGGTCATCTTGGTAATGCAACTGTGCCTTGCACTGGTGATGGAAGTACCTGGAATAACATTGATGGGATTAATAGTGATAAGAGCATAGACAGTGGAAGACCAAGTCTAGCTCCACGTAGTAGTTCCTGTCGTTTAGTTGTTCAAGACCCTGAAGTAGGATCATCATATGTTGACAGAAATTTAGAGCATAATAGTTCATTGGTTGTTTGTCCTAGCAGTGGCCTTGAAAGCCAAGGCGGTGATTCTAGTACATCCACTTCTGCAAACTAACAGATACTGGACTTGAATTTGGCACTTGCATTTCAAGAAAAGTTGAGTGATCCCAGGATTACATCTATGTTAAAGCGGAAAGGAAGACACACTGATCGTGAATTAGCTAATTTTTTGCAAGATAAAGGGATTGATCCTAATTTTACAGTGATGCTGAAGAAGAATGGATTGGACCTAATGATTCTAGCCTTGTTGCAGAGAAGTAGTTTGGACGCTGATCGAGAACATCGCGACAGTAACCCTCCTGTCACTGATTCAAATGATGTTGAGGATGTGTTGCCTAATCATATTTAATTCTCTGAAGATCTTAGACTCCAAGGATTAGGAAAGTGTCTTCAACATTGTAGAGTAATGTTGCATCATGTAGCAGGAACTGCAGAGCGAGCATGGCTTATTTTCAGTTTAATCTTCATTCTTGAAACCGTTGTTGTGGCTATCTTCCGACCAAAGACAATAAAACTTTTGAATGCTACACACCAACAGGTAAGAAATGCATTAGTACTTTTAAATTTCATTTTAGTGTATTTGGATTACGGTGCAGCTAAAAGTGATTGACTTTTGTGCTTCTATGCTTCTATGCTTCTTTTCTACACACCAACATGGCTTCTATGCTTCATTTCTTTTCCAAGAGTGATTGTCTTTAGGTTCTGGGTTTTCAGCACTAGTCCAGGCTCTTCTCCCTCTTTCTCTCTTGCATTCTAACTATTAATCATAATTTTTCATACGTTCGCCTGTAATGTGAGGGACAACATTTTGTTCTATGCTGCACAAGAATGTTTCGGCAGCTATAAACCCAGACTAAAGTTTTTTGTGCCAGCCAAGTTTTTGAAATCAGTTAAGGGGGTATGTTCTTCTTGTTTAGCTATGCTGGACCTTTAAACAGTTGAATTATTGCTCTAGCTCCAAATAGGTGTTCAAGATCAGCTTATGTTATTCCTAAGAGAGGTCAGGTAAAATAAGAGGAGAAGATGCTTTGATAACTTGACAATTGATAGTTGATCAAGTTTATAGGTATCAAACACAGGGACACTTGATATTCTTACAGTGACCTCTCTTTCTGATCACATAGCTGTCTGACTAGTGGATATTCACTTTTAACTTAATGATGGGTTTACCAGTACAGTACTATAAAAATCGAGATTCACTTTAGCATAATACTTTCTCAAGGCAGTCTGACCTGTTGTCTCCTTGCATTAGATGCTCAGTGTTTCTACTATCAATTTTTGGGTAAAATTGTCTACATTGTTGCAGTATGGCATTATCGCTTGGATGCTGAGCACTTATGTTGGTCTGCTGCTTTCATTCTTAAGATAAACCCTTCTTGTATTATTAATTTTGTGTCTCAATCACTGTCGAGTAAAGTTATAGAAGCAACTTATATTGCATATATTCTATTAAAACATACTCATTGCAAACATTTAGATTAGTGTGAAGAAGTTTCCTTTGGGCACACGAAGTCAAGTTTGTGATTGTCATGATCCAAATCTCCCTAAGCCGTGATGATCCCTAACTCTACCCGTCAGGTGAACCAATTTAAAAGTAATCTAGAATTGACCACATTATCAAGACATTATGGCGACAATGAAGTACAATAGAATAATGAGAAAAGACAAAATCACCCCTAATCTTCTACGTCTGAACTTTAGCACTTTAACTTTACAAACATTTAGATACCCCTAAACAACTTCTAAGTGAATTAAATACCACCGTAACACTATAATACCATTCTCACAATGGAGAGTGCATTACACATGTGTCATATCATTGTCGTGTCAGCACCACATCATTGCCACGTAAGAGCCACATCAATTTTTTTTAAAAGGGAACTCCACTAATATGTATATTATGTATGTATTAAAAAAAATAGAAAAGAAAAAAGGTAACCCACGCCATTCCCCCACTTCCTCCTTCTTCTTCAACCCCCCCACCCCCCACCCCTCCACCTCCAACCACCCTCTTTATTCTTCTGCAACCCCCACTTTCTTTTTCCTTCAACCCACCCTTTCTTCTTCTACGTTCACTCTCCTACTACCCTTCTGTACCCTAAAAATCCAAACATTTTACTGTCAAGTCCTTTTTTGAGAAGCTTTTAGTGAGGGAGGTGGAGGAGGTTTTCCCCGTAAAGTCAATTTGGCTTTCCCTGTAAGGTCAATTTGGATTCCCTGTAAAGCTTTTAGCGAGGCAGAGGGGCAACCCCCACTTTTTAGTGAGGGGGTATAAATGATTTGGGCAGTTGGAGTAGCCTCCGGTCCCTTATTTATTTTTGACTTGGAGGATTGGGTGTCTTTTGTAGAGAGTGATGTCATGGTGTAGGCTCTTTACTTTTTGGTATACTGCTTGTATACGACCTAGTTTTGACCTGTGATTAATGAAATTGTTTACCTGATAAAAAAAAAAAAAGAATCCAACCAATTTACAATCTATAAATTTGAAAAAAAAAAACAGCAAATTGATCCAGAGGTTGGATGCAGCCACAAGTACAGAAAACAAGAAATTGCATCGTATTTGAAGAAACATAATTACAATAATTTCAACAAAAAATATTTGAGCATTTTCAGAGCAAAAAATGGTAGAAAATCATAACTTATTTTCAAGAAAATCAAGTTGTAGAGATCGTAAAAATTAAGAAAATTGCTCTACTTTTGAAAAATTGAATTGGGTTTTAAAAGAAGATATGGTTCTCTCTAAAAGATACTCAATCCTGTTATTCAAAACCGTTTCAATCTCAGCTCCCATGCTCAATCCTGTTATTTCATTTATTTGTTAAGATCTTATTAACTGTTTAGGTTAAGATCGTATCAGTCCGAGCTTCCAAGCTTCAGAAATAGAAGGAAAATACATGTCCCAAACATCTAATTCTTATACCTGAAGCTCTATCCTTGCGCGATCGTGACCATGCCTTACATGATTGCGAAGCATTGCTAGGGCATGACGACGTGACCATGAAGATTACCCACCAACCACACTCATGATCGTTATTAAGCTTGCACCAATAGAAATTTGCATGATCTAATTCTTATACCTGAAGCTCTATCATTGCGCGATCGTGACCATGCCTTATGCGATTGTGAAGCATTGCTAGGGCATGCCGATATGACCGTGAAGGTTACCCACCAACCACACTGCATGATCGTTTTTAAGCTTGCACCAATAGAAATTTGCAATTGTTGTCTTCTCCCCAAGCATGTCGAAATCCACCCAAGCCCCTCAGGTCCCAATCCAAACATGCCAAGAAGTCGTAAAACATAATACCAGCCTGTAGGAAGCTTCAAACATGAAACAGAGCTTAAAATCTCAAAATGAAGGGTTGAGTAATTACAATGATCTATTCGTTATATATGGTTTATTCCTTATTTGTATATTAATTGCACATGCATATCTTCTGTTGGTTGTTGTGTCTTGAATGCTTGATCATTGCCTTGTTTAGTTGGTTAAATCCTCAAGGTAACATGATATGCTCTTGGCTGTATCTTTTGGTTGATACTTCTGTTGTACATATTGGATTTGCAGCAACTCATCAGTTCTTCTGGGATTATCATTGACTGTACCGTTAATGGTAGCATGCCTATCTATTGCAATTCCTATATGGATTTTTAATGGTTACCAGTTTTGGTCTTCAAGAGCTGCGAATGCGAGCCGTGCAGGAAACCATCTTACACTAGGGATGAAAGAGGTTAGTGTGTTTCGTAATTTTCTCCTATTTATTTACTGTTAATATCGTTGTGGTCCTCCACACTTTTGCTGTTTATTTGGATTGGGTTTTCTTAAATTTTTTAAGTATAACTTTTACAGATCAATTTTTTGTTTTCAGCGAACACCAACTAGTTTGAATTGGGATGTTTGATTCACTGAGCTGTACACTTCTATGTTTGAGGAGGTCTTTATCTATCGTTGAAGTCAATTCCATAATCTTTTTATTTCATGATTGGCTGTTGATGTAAGAACCAAAAGTCTCTTGTATTTGTTGAAATGACGAAGGGAAGACTACTTTAAAAGGAGAGATTCTCACTTAACTACTTGTAAGACCGGGGGTAACCATAGTCAAATAGACATTATCCTTAAAAGAAGATGAGACCGAAGTACATTCAAGGACTGAAGGTTATTCCAGGAAAAGGGATTACCTCCTAATATATGCTTAGATATAAAGTTTAGGAGTAGAGTGAGTAAAACAATGACGTAGAAGCAACCACGAATTGGGTGGTGGCATTAAAAGGTTCTACTCCGTTAGTGTTTCAGGAAAAAATACGCGAGAAGGGAGCTTGGTATGTAGAGGAAGTCGTAGACACGCTATGGAAAAGTGTCAGGTTGCATTAAAAAATCAGCTACAAAAGTGTTAGATGTGTCTAGATGTCTATGACCTTGACCACGTGAATCATGCCGTGGAATAATGAGGTACGAAGAGTTATTAAAGCTAAAAGAGTGTTACAGGAAGTTACAAAAGCAGAGGACAAAGAAGCTTTTGAATAATATGATTACAGTAGAACTTCGTTGGAAGCTAAGAAGGCTCTTAGTAAAGCCTGAGGGGATGCTCTAGATGGCCTGTATCAAATTCTAAGGACACGAGAAGGATAGAGAGAATTGTTTAAACTAGCATGACTAAGAGAGACGAAAAGCAAGGACTTAAACGAGTTGACAATACTCAGCTAGTGTTGATGGGAGAGACAAAATTAAGGAGAGACAGAGATTACTTTGCTAAATTGTTCGACTTGAACAAGGAGTACAACATTTTTAGATCTACTCTATGTGAATGAAAGAAACTTTAGGCATACTCACCCTCATAGATATCAGGTGCCCACATATATAGAGTCGAAAGATATATAGAGTCCGAAGGGTATTAAGATGCCATAGGTGAATGATGTCATGAAAAATATGTGGATTAGAAAAGCTTGTGGCCCAATTAGTATCCCTATAGAGGTTCAGAAGTGTCGTGGAGATTTAGCAGTGGAATGGCTCACCAAGCTATTAAATTCTATACTAAGAAGTGGTAGCATGCCCGATGAATGGAGGAACAATACTATGTTTAAGATTTACAAGAATAAAGGAGATATTCAAAGCTATGCAAACTATCGTTGCATTAAACTCAAGAGTCATACAATGAAACTTCGGGAAAGAGTGATAGATTATTGACGTACTTTTCACTTTTATCGATGATGATATGATATGAGCTTACATGATGAAATAAGGAATCATATAGCTGATCTCAACTTATTTGCGTCTGAGGTGTAGTTGTTGTTGTTGTTATTTCATCAATCCTCTTTTTTAACTCAATCTAATACGAGGGATATGACATTTCTTGCAAAAGATTCACACTTATACATTCTTATTTTACTTGCTATATTGAATCATAATTGACAATTCTATTTCCAGGGTATTGTCATTTTCATTTCCATCTCCTTGTTTGCTGGGTCCATTTTAGGTCTTGGAGCAATAGTGTCTTCAAAGCCTTTGAATAATTTAGATTATAAGGGGTGGACTGGTGGTCGGAACAGTGTTACATCTCCTTATGCATCATCTGTTTTCCTTGGCTGGGCAATGGCTTCTGCAATTGCGTTGGTAGTTACAGGTGTGCTTCCAATTATATCCTGGTTCGCGACTTATCGGTTTTCTCTCGGTGCTGGTTTGTTCAAGTGGTATGTGTTATTTATTTACAAAGTGCTTATATCTCTAGACTAGATATGCTTCTTAAAGATGATCGGTGATTTTTTACCCAGAGTCATATTATCTGTACCACTTTCAGGAAAGACGACAATTGGAAGCTCTCTCGAGGTGCTTATATGTTCATAAGCATTGGTCTTCTTCTTTTGCTTGGAGCCATTTCAGCTATTATAGTTACAATTAAACCCTGGGCGGTAAGTGATCGTCCCATGTGCTGTAGTTTTCATGTTCAAAACAGTTATTTGATATTGTTTGTATGTTTTTCTTTTCCCCTTTGTGTTTCAACAGATAGGGGCTGCATTTCTTCTGGTGTTTCTCCTTCTAGTTCTAGCTATTGGTTTTATTCACTATTGGGCGTCAAATAACTTTTACTTGACAAGGATACAAACGTTACTGGTTTGTTTTCTTGCATTCCTTTTAGCTCTTGCAGCATTTCTTGTTGGATGGTTTCAGGGTAAATACTCTTCTGCCGTCTTAAGATGCTCAGATAGTTTAATCTAATGTTTCTAGCAGTTCTCGATAATTGAAGTCAAATGCATGTTTCTCTTTCAGATAAGGCTTTTGTTGGTTACTTCTCATTTCTTTTTCTCGTAGCTGGAAGGGCATTAACAGTAAGTTATACTTAATAACTACAAATAAAGTATTGAAGTGTGTTGGAGAAATTTTTGTTTTTAGTGCCTAAAATATTGGCAAATTCTGATTTTTGTCCTTGTGATGGTTAAGCTCCTCATTTAAGCTTCATTATTTTAAATGTACACTTTTGATCCTTATGCTTGTGAGTCCACCAATTTAACAAATTATTAATTGTTAAACTATTTGAGGCTAATTAATTAATCTAACTATACAATATTTTAAATTTAGGGACCAAAGACACATTTTTATCAACTCAAGGTTAAATATGCTTAGTGAAATATCACAAGGACTAATCATATTTAACTAATGGCTGAGGGATCAAAAGTGCAGTTATTCCAATCATGTTATTTATGTTTATCTTTTGCTTATTGGAGTTGTTTTATCTTTGCCTTGTGGTCTTGCTTGTGTGTTGTCTTTTGTTCCCCAAAACCCTTTTCTGTCAGGTCCTTCTTTCACCTCCTATAGTAGTCTACTCCCCAAGGGTGTTGCCTTGCCTGTTTATGTTTACGATGCTCATGCGGACTGTGGGAAAAATGTCAGGTTTGTCAATTTCTTCGACTTTTCTTTGTAAGATTTACATTGTGCATAGCAGCTTGAAACTATGTTGCTCGGCCTCTCCCCGCACCCGTGTCGGATCCTTCAAAAATACACTATTTTTGGAGGATCCGATACGCACCCGTCGACATTTTTGAAGAGTCCGAGCAACATAGGCTTGAAATGCATAGTAAAATTAAATTGTGAACTCTTACAACACCAGTTCCTTTCCTATGTGTTTTTATTACAAGTGTTTCACCACTTAAGTTGCTACTTGAAATTGCATGATTTTGACAGCTAATTCTACCTGAAATCATTCGTTGAAAGTGCTGAATTTCTTGTGCTCTATGGCATTGCATTGGCTATTGAGGGCTGGGGTGTGGTTGGGAGTTTGCAAATTTATCCGCCATTTGGTGGTGCTGCTAAGTCAGCAATTGCACTCGTTGTGGCCTTTGGCTTTGCTGTCTCTCGTCCATGTTTAACACTTGAGGTTTGCTTAGATATCTTGGAATAGTTGTACTAATTGAGCTATATAGACTTACTTTTTCTTTTTTGTCTGTTTGGTGTCTTTATCATGAACTCTTTATACTATAGTCAACATGGTAACCTTGGAGATGAGTTTTCATAAAACAATTCTTCTGCTTGGACTACTTCCTATAATATCCTGGTTTACTTTCTAACATTTTCTCTGATATTAAATGGTGGAAGATGCTGTTCATTTTCTTAGCAAAGAAACTATGGTCCAGGCAATTGCTCGATCTGCCACAAAGGTACGGCCATTTTCTATTACCGTTGCCAACACTTTCATTATATATTTTTCCTCCTTTGTTATTAGTTAGTGTTTTTTGTTTCTATTGTCGTTTATGGTTTCAATACCATCTGAAGGTGATCCTTGTTTTCAATTGGAAATAAAGAACAGTTTGCCACTTAAAAGTTCATCGACTTGTTTATCGGAATTGTCCCACCTTATTGCATAAGATTTGGATGGGGATGCCCCACAATATGGTGCTGTTAGATTGATGTACTATTTGGACCTAAATCATGAAAATATTGGTGATTTCTGTTTCGTAATTCACAATTTGAAAAATTCTGAATATCTAATTTTCCCTTCTGTACCGTTATTGATGTCATCAACGTGTTTTGTATTTCAGTTTGATTGGTATTCTGGGATTGTTCTATTTTATTTTGCTCGAGTGCTTGAGTGCTTTACATGTTTTTCATTTCATTCATGTTGGATTTTAGTTATCAATGATTTGTCATTAAAATTTTGTGTTATGTGGTTGGTATCAATTATAAATGTCAAATAATCACAATGCATCCATAAAGGTCTGCCTATAGAGAGATGTGAATATCGTCTACGCTTTGTTTGAACTTCGATGTTCTTAATATAAGCATTAACGCAAGTTTCGTTAGTATTGAAATTAATAATGAAACTTTCATGGTGATTGGTTTGGCGAAACATCTCGGGCGGTCAATATGTCTTCTGATTCTTGTACCTGTAAATTTTAGATTAGCTTCTTCTTTTATTATTTATTTTCTCGTCGAATCTCAATTTTCTGTTGATATTTTCTCAGACCAAAAATGCTTTGTCTGGAACATACTCTGCCCCTCAGAAGTCAGCAAGCTCAGCTGCTCTATTGGTTGGCGACCCAACAATGATGAGGGATAGGTGAGGCAATTTTGTGCTTCCAAGAGCAGATGTCATGAAATTAAGTGTCACGACCAGGGGCCTGACCGTGATGAGCATTCCTAACCATGAAGGCCCGAAATAGCCCTATCTATCTGGTAATCATGCACATAATTCATATGATAAAAAGAAATGCGGAAGATACGCAATATTACGGAAACATGGTCGTAACTCAAATGAAAAATCAATAAAGGAGAAATTAATGTCCCACAACATCTATCGACATCTGAACAACTGTTTGTGAAATCTCTACTACATGACTGAAACAAATTACTGTCTGAAAACTGGGACAAGGCCCCCAGTAGACCCAAAACTACTAAATGATAAATGAACTGACAGACATCAGGCCTTCCGAAATATAGAAGGCTCACCACTTGATTCTGCAAATCTGTCGGAAGAGATCTACTGGTTATCTGGACCCCTAGACTGTGCCTCCGAACCTGGGAGGGAAGGGGGTCAATACGAAAGTATTAGTACGCAGAGAAATCAAAACAAAATATAATATTTTTACCAAATATAGGTGAGATCTATTATAAAACAGTTTCATATCAAATCATTTGAAAACACATGGGCATAATGCAATAGTTTTTCAACAACAATGCTATGCAGCTGAGCTAGCTGGAATACCCTACATAATTTACACCAACTGTCAAACCTCGGTTGCCGCCAAGATTAGAGTATACGTGAGGGGAAGACACACAAGATCACACAGCAGGTTGTCCCGAACGAATAAAGTATAGTAGTGCCCAAGATCACTTAGCCTGGGCTCCTAACCATAGTCCCAATTTGGGAATGACATAAAGTCAGGTACACAAGATCACTTATCCTAGTACCAAATTCCCATGTCGGTAAATACGGTTTCCAGCAATGAGCCCTTACACTCAAACGTCTTCTTCGGGCATCCACCTATCTCATGAAAAATCAATGCATTCAACTCCATTTAATTCAATCACATATCTTATTCTGTAGGGTATCGTCATACCCGACTTGCAAGCCATCAATATCATATCATTATTTTATGCAACCATTATATTCATCATATATCAACATAAACAACCCTCTCATTGCAAGTCAAAAATCATGCCCAAACCATAACAATGTTCAAAACATTTCATATCATGCTTGTCAATATGATTTCAAACAGTTCACATCATATGAAAATATAAAACAAAATCATATCAAGAGAAGAATTTTGTATAATTCATGCTCTCAAGTTCACATATTTTCAAAATACATGCATATATGTATATCATATATCAAATCACTTTGGGAATAGGCCTAAAGACCAAATCAATATCATAAAACGTATAAAACATAATCATATTCGTAATTTCAAAACCCCCATTTTAAAAACATGACATTTTAAGCCCATGATATTTTTGAGATAACCCCACGTACCTCTATATACAAAAATATTAGGTACTTCTTGAAGCCGACGTTGCGGGGATTCCAAATCTTCAATTTATTTTGAAAACGCACGGTAGAATCTTGAGTTGCTTGGGTTTTTATTTTGAAACCCTAAGGGGTGTTGTTGAGAGAAAATTTGGGAAAAGGATTATATTTTGATGAATTGGGGGCTAACGAAATTTGGGTGAGGTGAAATGACTAAAATGCCCCTAACAAAACAAACAAATTCGAAATTGTCCCTCAGTTGACAAGCCGATAGGCTGAAATTAAAACGGGTATAAATCCTTACTAATATGTTGGATTTTGATTAAACCGGTTGCATTGGAAATAAGACTCAAAGAGATTTCATTTGATAGGTAGCATCTCTCCCAGTTCATTATATTCAGAGAGTTATGATCGTTTGAAGTTGACCCTGAAAAACTGAAAACTGAGCAATAGGCTATGTATTTTGCTACTATTTTGAAATCTAAATGCAGCCTTACGCGTTCCGAAAAATTTCAAAACTTATCCGAGATGTACTATGAGCTTTCCCGATCGTAACGCAGCTCAAAAATCTAAAAACGGATATCGGGAAAGTTGAAAAGTTGTATCCCGAAGATTGCTAGCTAAAATGACTCTAAGTCCTTATTACACTTAGAAAAATATTCTAGTTGTTAGCCCCTCAAACATAACACTAAAAATGAAATCGACTCAAGAATTTTATTGGGCATTACGGTAGGAGTGATTACCACACGTATGTTAATAAATAATAATTCAGTTCAGGTCTATATACGTAGGAACGACGGTCTAACCTCTAGCCCGAAAATACAGGGTGTTACATTAAGAGACCGTCTTAGAAATGAAGAACTGGCCGCGGGTCAATTTTCTCCAGATTAAGAAATAGGACACTTAGGCATGAAGCAACTAGTGATGTAGGTCACAGAAGAGAAATGTGTGCCCATGCTCGAATTCTGGCTTTAGAGGATGCAATTGATACTGAATGGGTTTACATGTGGGATAAGTTTAGCGGTTACTTGCTTCTCTTGCTTGGTTTGACTTCTAAAGCTGAGAGGGTACAGGTAACTATGCGTTGCAAACTACTTATCTGCGTTTAAGCTTCTCTAATTCCTCTCGCCCCCCCCCCCACACAACCCCGCCCTATTCTGAACATTAGCATGCTTTGCCAGGATGAGGTTCGTCTGTGACTTTTCCTTGACAACATAGGATTTTCAGATCTTAATGCCAAAGACATAAAGAAATGGCTCCCATAATATCGTAGGCGATTTGAAATCATACAGGAAAGGTAAAAATATACTTGGACTGTTCTGGTAATTCTGCTGCAGTTATGAGAGTTAGAGTTCTTCTAAATTTTGTTTAATTGGTCTCTGCAGTTATATGAGGGAGAAGGAGATGGAAGAGGAAATCCTGATGCAGAGACGTGAAGAGGAAGGAAGGGGTAAAGAAAGGAGGAAAGCACTCCTTGAGAAGGAGGAACGTAAATGGAAGGAAATAGACGTGTCACTTATATCATCTATTCCTAACGCTGGGAATAGAGAGGCAGCAGAGATGGCTGCTGCAGTCCGTGCAGTGGGGGGAGATTCGGTTCTTGATGACTCTTTTGCAAGGGAAAGAGTTTCAAGTATCTCACGTATTCGTGCTGCTCAGCTATCTCATCGGGCACTACAGGTCATTCCTACCCTCTACTTAGAGTGCAACTATGATCACGAAATGCGATGCTGAAATCCTACCTTATGCCTTCACAAGGTTGTCACGACCTGAACTAGGGAGCTGTGCCTGGCACCCAAAAAGTGCCCTAAATCTGTCATAACAAACATCAATAGAACATGTCTTGGTTCCCAAGCGTCCCTTTTCCATCGTTTAGTGCTTTGATTAGAAACATCAATTACCCATGCAAAAGCCTGAAGGCATAACATGTCTAAAATGAGTATCGACCTGAGGCATCCTTATGTTACACTCTGAAACTGTATATATTTATCCACAGTGAGTCTATGGAGCTTCCATGAGATACGTTACATATGTAGAAATGGGAAATAACCTGACATGTGATAGTATGTTAATAACAGAAGAAAGTGACAAGAGAAACCCCCACAAATCTAGTCTGGGCTCACCACTGAAAGTTATGAAACCCTCACTACTATCTTTTAGAATAGGTCTGAAACTGATTATCTTCCCGTCACTCTTTTTCTGATGTTCCATCAAACCAATCTCAACTTAACCCAGTACTTGATCCAATTTCCTGTATGTTGAGCTGTTGTTTAATCTTTTCTGTTGCAGACTGGAGTTCCTGGTGCTGTGTGTATTCTTGATGATGAGCCCACCACTAGTGGCATACAGTGTGGTCAGATTGATCCTACTGTGTGTCAATGTCAAAAAATTAGCTGCTCCCTTGCTATAATGGTCCAGCCTGAATCTGGACCTGTTTGTTTGTTCGGCACCGAGTTGCAGAAGAATATTTGCTGGGAATTTCTTGTGGATGGTTCTGAGCAAAGCATTGAAGCCGGACAAGTTGGGCTTAGATTAATTACTAAAACTGACAAGCAAACTACTGTAAAGGAGTGGAGTATAAGTGCCACTAGTATAGCAGATGGAAGGTTTATAAGCTTTTCCTCCTTGTCGTGTCAATTTTTGTGTAAAGATGGTCACTGTATGTAATGCCCCGCATTTCGGGCTACAAGATAGATCATGATTCCTATGTGTTGATAAATCTCGAAGCCATAAATCCTATGCCAATACGGCATGTTAATTATTTGTGTAGCATATGAATCCATTCAAGCTTGAATTTAGACCATAGGGGTCATCTGACTCAAAGATGAGTTGAAAATTACTTCGACTGATATAAGATTAAGTGGACATTATAATTTGTGTCAACTTCTATCAACCATGACTCTTTGTATATGTCGAATCAACCATGACTCTTTGTATATGTCTAAGGTGATTTGATATATTATGTATGGATATGTATGTGTTTCATAATGATGATAAATTGAGAGCATGATTTACATGGAACCCCTCTCTTGATATGATATTGTTTTAAGTTTTCACGTGATATGAACCGTTTGAAATCATCTTGAAATGCATGTCATGAAATGTCTAAGAATGTCATGATTTGGATATGGTTTCTGACTTTCAAAGAGAGGGATTGTTTTGTTCACGATGAAATATATTGCATATGATGATTGAATGAAGAAAATGATATGATATTGATTGACTTGCAAGTCGGG
The DNA here is from genome assembly GCA_030864225.1 of Capsicum baccatum var. pendulum. Lineage (NCBI taxonomy): Eukaryota > Viridiplantae > Streptophyta > Magnoliopsida > Solanales > Solanaceae > Capsicum > Capsicum baccatum. The sequence continues at coordinate 246,978,503 of CM061554.1, forward strand.
TATGACGATACACTACAGAGTATGACATGTGATTGATTTGAACAAAGTTTGAATGCATTGATTTTCATGAGAAAGGTGAATGCCCGAAGAAAGTATTTGAGTGAAAGGGCTCATTGATGGAAACCGTAGTTGCCGATGCGGGTCATATGATATTGTATCCTACATGGGAGGATAATAAAATAATTGGGACATCTCACATAGGGGGTTTTACTTCGGTGTACTCACATGTGGGTATACCGGCTCCAAATCCTATTGGCTACCTGGATTGGAGGCTTGGCCGCCGAGCACCGGAGGTGGATATCACATAGCCGTGGAATTTCAATTGTAGGGTATTCCATCTAGCTCAATCGTATTTCATTGGTATTGAAAACAATTACATCATGCCCACGTGTTTTCAAATAATTTGACATGAAACTTCTTTAAAATGTCTCTCACCTATATTGTGTAAAAATATTATGTTTTTATTTTGATTTCTCTGCGTACCATTACTTTAGTATTGACCCCCTCTCCTCCCAGGTTCGGAGGCACAACCTAGGGGTCAAGACAACCCATAGATTTCCTTCCGACAGATTGCAGAAACAAGTGGTGAGCCTTTTATATTTTGGAAGGACTAATGTTAGCAGTTTAATTTATCATTATTAATTTTGGGTCCAATGGGGGCCTTGTCCCAGTTTTTAGATAGACAATTGTTTTAGTCATGTAGTAGAGATTTCGCAGTCGTTATAGAAATGTTGTGTTGATATTTTGGGACATTATTCCCCATCATTTCTTTCGCATGGTTCTTGATCATGTTTACATTATATTATATATCTTCCGCATTTCTTTTTATCATATGAATTATGTGCATGATTACCAGACAGATAGGGGTGCTTTGGACTTTATGGTTCAGAATACTCATCACGGCCAGGGCCCCGGTTCGGGTCGTGACAAACTTGGTATCAGAGGACGGTTCATGGACCCAGGGTGTCTGCGAAATTACGTCGGGTAGAGTCCTGTTTATGGGTGTGTAGTGTGCCACACTTATAAGCAGGAGGCTGCTAGGCATTTAGGAAATGTTTCCCTTCTTTGTGATTTAGTTCGTGCTTCAGGGTCTGAACTATCCCCTAACCTATTATCATTTGTATTTCAGAAACACAGTTATGCCTCCACGTCGTATCATCTATCAGAATGCTCAGGCAGATGAGGTCCGTCCCTCCCATGGGATATAGACCCATAACAGATCTCACACTCTAGAACTTGTCCCTACTCCGGGAGTCCCTCCAGTCCCAACCAGTCCATCTCAGGCTCCATAAGCTAATGTCAACCGTCCCCCAACTGCTTAGGGAGATATTTCAAATACAGAATTCAGATGGTCTATTCATATGCTGACATAGTTGGTGGCTAACCAGGCTCAAGGATCAAAAGATGTTGGTTCTGCATCTGTTACGTCTGAGGCTACTAGGGTCGAACATTTCATAAAGATGAAAACATCTAAGTTCACTGGCACCAAGAAGGAGGACGATCCACAGGAGTTCGTGGATGAGATGCAAAAGATCTTTAAGGTAATGAATGTGGATTAGGTTAAAGGGGTGGAACAGGTAATTTATCACCTCAAGGATGTTGCAAATTAGTAGTATGCCGACTGGGGGGAGACAAAAGGTGAGAATGCTGAGCCCACAGTTTGGGGCGAGTATGTGGAAGCTTTCCTTAATAGATTCTTTCCTCTGGAGTTGAGGGAGGCCAAGGCATAAGAGTTTATGAATCTGAAGTAGGGCAATATGAGTGTCTAGGAGTACACTTTGAAGTTTAATAAACTAGCCCCCTATGCACTAGAGTTGACTAGTAATATGAGAGCCCGAATGAGGAAATTTGCATCCGGCCTTCCTGATAACCTTGTGCTTGAGTGACAAATGGCTATGTTGAACAAGGAATTAGACTTTGCCTGGCTGACCATTCATATACAACAGATAGAATAGAAGAAAAAGAAAGTTTCAGAAACAAGAGAGAAAGACAGATAAGCAAAGAGAGCTAGAACTGCAGATCAGAATCACAACCAGCCACAACGCGACAACTTGGGAAATAAGTGGCAAGAGAATAAGTCATAGAGTAATGCATAGTCATCTGCCAGAGCCCCAGAACCCAAATCACCAGCAGACAGACAATCACAGAGTTTTCAGACTCTTCATGGATTCAGAGCCCCAGATACTCAATCACAGGGCAGTGTGGCCCAACAGCGTCGTACTCATCCACGGTGCGAGACTTGTGGGAAAAATCACTCAGAGAGGTGTTATTTTGTAGGGAAAAATTGTTATACTTGTGTAAAGGTAGGACATCTTCAGATATATTGCCCTTCTAATGGAGAAAACACAAGGGGGACTATGCCCCAAGCTGCCCCCACGGCTCTTCCTCCTGAGGGTGCCCCTTCAGCTACTAGGAGCGGTCGCAATCGGTTATATTCTTTGACTAACTGCCAGGAGGTGGAATCTTCACCATATGTTATCACTGGTACGTTACGGATCTTCTCTCGTGATGTTTATGTATTGCTTGATCCCGAGTCTACTTTATCTTGTGTGACCCCTTATGTGGCGGTTGGTTTTGGGTTTGAGCCTGAAGTTATTGTAGAACCCTTCACTGTTTCCACTACTGTAGGTGATTCTATTGTTGTTAGAAATGTGTATAGAAATTGTCTGGTGTCTGTTCTTAGTCGAGATACTGTGGCAGACCTTATAGAACTTGATATGACAGATTTTGATGCTATTCTTGGGATGGACTGGCTCCATTCGTGTTATGACACACTTAATTACAGAACCCATAAGGTTAGTTTTTCTTTTCTGAATGAGACACTAATTGAGTGGGCTGGGAATTCTGTGGCACCTAAAGATCACTTCATCTCTTATATTAGAGCCCGAAAACTCATCTCCAAAGGTTGTATGTATCATCTAATCTGAGTAAAATATTCTAGAGCTGAAAATCTTCCTCTTCAGTCTATCCCTATAGTGAATGAGTTTCCAGAAGTCTTTCCTGAATATCTTCCAGGGATACCACCTGATAGGGAAATAGATTTTGGCATTGATGTATTGCCAGACACTGGTCCTATTTCTATTCCACCATATAGAATGGATCCCTCGAAACTGAAAAAGTTAAAAGAACAGTTGGCAAACCTTTTAGATAAGGGTTTTGTTCGCAGTGTGTCCCCTTGGAGTGCACCTGTACTTTTTATGCGAAAGAAAGATGGTTCCCTTCGTATGTGCATAAACTATCGTCAGCTGAATAAGGTCACGATTAAAAGCAAATATCCTTTTCCTATGATTGATGATCTTCATTCGGTTTATCATCAGTTGAAAGTTAGGGAGTCAGATGTTCCCAAGACAGGCTTTCGAACTCGATATTGTCACTATGAATTTCTAGTCATGTCTTTCTAGTTGACTAACACCTCTGCAGCCTTCATGGATCTTATGAATAGAATATTTCATCAGTTTCTTGACTTGTTTGTGATTATATTTATTCATGATATCCTGATCTATTCTAAGAGTAAAGAGGATCACGCCAATTACCTCCTAATTATTCTTCAGACCCTTAAGGATCATCAGTTGTATGCTATGTTTTCTAAGTGTGAATTCTAGTTAGATGCTATTACCTTATTAGGACATATGTGTCCAGTGACAGGATAAGTGTGGATCCCCAGAAAATTAAAGCAGTGAGAAAATGGCCCAGACCCACGACTCCAACTGATGTTCGGAGATTCTTGGGTTTGGCGGGGTATTACAGAAGGTTCGTACAGAGTTTTTCTTCCATAGCTGCTTCGGTTACTAAACTAACTTAGAAAAAGATGAAGTTTGTGTGGTCTTACTTATGTGAAAATAGTTTTGAGAAGTTGAAGGACAAGCTGACTACTGCTTCTGTTTTGACCCTTCCCGAGGGTGTAGATGGTTTTGTGGTTTATTGTGATGCATCCCATGTGGGACTTGGTTGTGTATTGATGCAGCATGGTAAGGTGATAGCTTATTCATCTAGGCAGTTAAAGGTGCATGAGTGAAATTACCCCACTCATGACTCGGAGTTAGCAGCCGTGGTGTTTGCACTTAGAATTTGGAGGCACTACCCCTATGGAGTGCATGTTGATATTTATATCAACCATAAGAGTTTGCAGTATGTTTTCTCGCAGAAAGAATTGAACCTCAGGCAGATACGTTGGATGGAACTTTTGAAAGACTATGATATGAGTCTGCATTACCATCCGAGCAAGGAAAATATTGTAGTCGATTCCCTCAACAGGTTGTCTATGGGAATCCTCTCTTATGTAGAAGAAGGAAAGAAAGAGATGATGAAGGATATTCACTGCCTTGCAAATCTGGCAGTGCGACTCTTAGATTTTGAGGATGGAGGGGTGATTGTTCATGAGTCAGCTAAGTCATCCCTTTGTGCTGAAGCTAAGGAGAAGCAGGTTGAAGATCCCATCTTTATGCAAATCAAGAAAGATGTGGGTCAACAAAAGGTGATGTCATTCAAAATAGGTGGTGATGGAATCTTGAGGTTTCAGGGCATATTGTGTGTACCAAATATAGATGACTTACGAAAGGGAATTCTTGACGAAGCTCACACCTCTAGGTATATTGTTCATCCTGGTTCTACTAAGATGTACCATGATTTGAAATCTATTTATTAGTGGAATAATATGAAGCGAGATGTGGTTAATTTTGTTTCTAGGTTCATGAATTTCCAACAAGTGAAAGTAGAACATTTGAGGCCGGGAGGTAGTTCCCAAGAGAAAGCTTTGCCCTTGTGGAAGTGGGAGATGATAAACATGGACTTCATTATAGGATTTCCGAAGTCCCGGCACCAGTATGACTCCATTTGGGTGATTGTAGATCAGTTGACAAAGTTAGGTCACTTTCTACCTGTGAGGACTATTTATTCGGGAGATGACTATGCGAAGTTCTACATTGAGGAAATAGGTTTCTCCCATAAAGGAAGTTATGCAATTTGGGAAGAAAGAAAAGTTGAGTCCCCGCTATGTAGGACCATACCAGGTTGTAAAAAGGATAGGTGGATTTGCATACAAGTTAGAACTGCCTGCAAATTTGGGTTCTGTTCACCCGGTATTCCATGTATCCATGTTGAAGAAGTGCATTGGAGATCATTCGATAGTGTTACCTGTAGAAGAAGTCAAAGTTGCAGATTCATTGTCTTACGGAGAAGAGCCCATTGAAATTTTAGATTGTCACGTTCAACAGCTGAGGAGAAAAGAGATAGCCACAGTAAAGGTACTGTGGAGGAATTAGAAAGTCGAAGAAGAAACTTGGGAGTCAAAAGATGACATGAGAATTAGATATCCCAATTTGTTTGCTTCGATGGAGGAGGAGACAGAAGGTAATATTCCTATCTTACTTTTTCTAGTCCTTTATTATGCTTGAAATCGTGAATGTCTATGTCCCGCTGTAACACCCCGTAAAAGTCGTGCATGGATTAGCCTTTAATAGAGTGCTCTTAGACTTAAAAACTTGAAAATTTTTCTAAGTGTAACTTAGAGTCATTTTTAGCTGACAATCTTCGGGATACAACTTTTCAACCTTCCCGACCTTCATTTTTAGATTTTCAAGTTGCGTTACGATCGGGAAATCTCATAGTACATCTCGGATAAGTTTTGGAATTTTTCGGAATGCATAAGGCTGCGTTTGGATTTCAAAACAGTAGCAAAACGCATAGCCTGTTGCCCAGTTTTTTTTTCAGCATTTCAGGGTCAACTTCAAACGATCATAACTCCCTGTATATAATGAACGGTGTGAGATATAATATATCAAACGAAATATCTTTGAATCCTATTTCCAATGCAACTTGTTTAATCCAAATCCAACATCTGAGTAAGGAGTTATATCCGTTTTACTTCAGCCTGTCAGTTTGTCAACTAAGGGATAGTTTCGACTTTTCTTGTTTCCTTAGGGGAATTTTAGTCATTTCAACTCATCCAAATTTCGTCTATAACACGAGATTTAGCTCCCAATTCATCAAAATATAACCCTTTTCTCTAATTCTCTCTCAAGAACACCCTTTAGGGTTTCAAACAAAAATCCCAAATAACTCAAGATTCACCCGTTGCTTTTGGAAGATAATTTCAGATTTGGAATCCTCTCGACGTAGCCTTTGATAGACACCCAAAATTCATGGAGAACAAGGTACGCGGGGTTTTCCTAAATTCTCATGGGCATAGAAATCATGTTTTAAGAAAGGGGTTTTTGAATTCAAGTACATATTCATATTTTAGAAGCTTTATATGATATTGTTTTAGCCTTTTGGCTTTTCCCCGAAGTGACTTAAAAATTATATGTATATGTATATATGTGTTTTGCCTTGAAGTATGAATTGAGAGCACAATTTACATGAAATTCCTCTCTTGATGTAATTTTCCGATGTTTCACATGATATAGATTGTTTTGAAATAAGTCTTGAAAAATCTTAATATGAAATGCTTTGACTTTGCTATGTTTCGAATACGATTTTGAACACGAAAGGGAGTGTTGTAAATGTTGAATATACATATAATGAAAGGCTGCATAATTTTACCAAAAGCACATGACCACCATATGTTTGATGAAAGTTTTTGCATGGTTTTGACTTGAGTTTCGGAACATGAAATCATTTATGTAAATTACATGTTTGGGTGATCTGAAACTACACTTTTATGAAAGATCATGCTTAATGCATTATGGATCAGAAATAGAACCTGCAGGTCTTGGTATGACGATACCAACTCAGATAAATGCCATATCAGACTCAGACTAACAGACTTTTCAGACTAGTTCAGAAATCAGACTTTCATGATCTAGAAATTTCCGTATGATACATGTTCAGAAAAGGTTAAAAATGGGCATACAGAGATGTTAGGTGGTTCTCCGAAGAGGGCTTGAGTTCAGACAACTCTTTGCGTAAAACCGTGGTTTGCCGACCCGGGTATATTATTATGCGCTGACTTAAATGTCTTGTGGCGTATCAGAATCAGAGACTCCAACCCTTGCGGCACACTCGGGTTGGAGGCTTCCCCGCCGAGTCAATGGCGGATTCCATACAGCCCGTGGAATATCAGAAATGTAGGGGAATACCACCTAACTCAGAAGTAAAACACAGATCATGATTTGAAATGAACAGACAGGTTGCATGTTTTCAGAAACTGCCTATATACTTTTCAGAAATAGTTTTATACATGATGTCTTGATGAAAAATTTGCTTCCACTTAATATATATGTATATATATATATATATGTATGTATGTATGTTCCATTATACTATTTTTGGAGTGCTTCGCGTGCCAGTACTTTTGTGCTGACCCCCCCCCCCCTCCTTCCAGGTTTTGAGGCACAGCCTAGGGGTCCAGCTACTCAGTAGACATTCTCGGGCTTGCAGACTTAATCTCACAGTGGTGAGCCTTCTATTATTCGGAAGGCCTAATTATGTCAGACATTATCTTATTTATTATGTTTTTGTCTACTGGGGGTCTTGTCCTACTTTCTTTTCAGACAAATGTTTATGTTCTTAGTAGAGATTTCGCAGACTGATATCAAATAGCATTATTCAGAAATGTTGCAGATCTTGACCATGTTTTCCGTACACAGTTTCAATTCCGCATTTTATTATGATTATGAATGTTGTGCATGATAACCAGACAGAGAATGAGTGTTCCACACCTTCATGGTTCGGGATGCTCGTCACGGCTAGGGCCTAGGCTTGGGTCGTGACATCCGCATTATCATTCGGGGATGAATGATCCTAAGGGGGATAATGTAACGCCCCGCATTTTGGGCTACAAGATAGCCCATGATTCTGATGTGTTGATAAATCCCGAAGCCATAAATCCTATGCGAATACGGCATGTTAATTATTTGTGTAGCATGTGAATCCATTCAAGCTTTAATTTAGACCATAGGGGTCATCTGACTCAAGGACGAGTTGAAAACTACTTCGACCGATTTAAGCATAAGTGGACATTATAATTTGTGTCAACTTCTATCGACCATGGATTTTTGTATATGTCAAATTAGAAAGCCTACTATGTGTAAAATGACAGGTTTTCGAGTTAGCTTTCCAACAATACCAATTTTCCTAAAATTCGGCACCCGAGTAAGAATTTGTGGCTTTCAAAGTGATATGTGTCGCCTAACCAATCGCCCATGGCCACTGGAAAGCATAGGCGATAGCCTAGGCGGAGCCTATGTAAACATAGGTGATGGAATGGGTGGAGCCTATGTAAAGATTTCAAGTGACTTAAACACACCGTTTTTGGGGCAAAATGGTCCTTTTCCACCCTTACTTAGCCCTAAAACACGAGATTCAGTTCCAAGGACCCTAAAATACACCTTCATTCATCAAAAGTGCTCAAGGATTCTCTGTAGGGTTTCAAAATAAAAAACCAAGCAACTCAAGATTCAACCGGGGGTTTTAGAAACTAATCGCATATTTGGAATCCCCAGAACGTAGGCTTCAAGAAGCACCTAAAAATGCCCCATTTGCGTCGTTTATCCACCCAAATGTCCACGAAAAATTAAATGGACTAAACTGTGATGACCTCCAACCTCCATGGTATGCTTCAAATAATTTTTTACACACATCACGCCTAGACCTCAGGCCCACTCCTAAAACCGTGGGTCATAAAACACTGATTTGACTCAAAAATTTCCCATTTGCGCCATTTCGCCCAGTTGTCCACCCAAATAGACACTAAAAATTAAACAGACTATATTGGGATGATCCCCAACCTCCCTAAAATACCCCGATCTATTTTAGGCCCACAGTACACCCGGACCTTGGGCCCACCCCCAATACCATGGGCTATAGCACACCAGTTTTGCCCAAAAATGCCCTATTGGTGTCGTTTTTCACGTTTATCCACCCAAATGGCCACAAAATATTTAATGGAGCACACTAGGATGACCCCCAAACTCTCTCTTACTCCTCGATCAATTTTCAGCCGACATCACACTGGAACCCTGGGCCCACCCTCAAAACCATGGGCTATAGCACACCAATTTTGCTCAAAAATGCCCTATTCACGTCGTTTTGCCCATTTTTCATCCAAATGGACACAAAACGTTAAACAAACCACATTGGGATGATCCCTAACCTCTCTAACACGCCTCAGTCAAATTTTAGACCACAGAATACCTGGACCCCAGTCCCGCCCCCAAACTCGAGGGCTATAGCTCACCAATTTGCCGTAAAAATGCCCAATTTACATCGTTTCCCCTGTTTGTCAACTAAAATGGCAACAAAAAATGAAAAGGACCAGACTATAACGATTCCCAATCTCTATGTAATGCCCCGATTGATTTTGATCCCACAGTACACCCAAACCCTGGGCCTACCCATAAAACAATGGGCTATAGCACATCAATATGGCCCAAAAATGCCTCATTCATGTTGTTTTGCCCGTTTGTCCACCCAAATAGACTCAAAAAATTAAATGAATGGCCCCAAACCTCCCTGGCATGCCCCAGTCTATTTTCAGCCCACAACATGACCGTACCCCTAGCCCACCCCCGAAATTGTGGGCTATAGCACACTAATTTGGCTCGAAAATGCACAGTTAGTGTTGTTTTGCCCATTTGTCCACCCAAATGACCACAAAAAATTAAAAAGACCATAGTGGGATGATCCCAAACATCCCTTGCATGCCCCAGTCGAGTTTAAGCCAACATCACGCCCAAAACCGAAGCCTACCCCCAATACCATGGGATATAGCACATCAATTTGGCCTAAAATGACCATTCATGCCGTTTTGCCATTTTGTCCGCCCAAATGGCCATAAAAATTTCAACGGACCATACTGAGACAATCCTCAACCTCCCTGGCACATCCCAATCAATTTTAGGCCCACGAAATTCCTGAACATCGGGCCCATACCTAAAACCGTGTGCTATAGCACACTGATTTTGCCCAAAAAGGCCCCATTCGCGCCGGTTTACCCGTTTGTTCACCGAAATGGCCCTGAAAAATTAAATGGACCACACTGGAATGATCCCCAACCTCCCTGGCATACCCTAGTCAATTTTTGGCCCACAGTACGCTCGGATCCCAGGCTCATCCCCGAAACTGCGGGCTATAGCACACCAATTTGGCCCAAAAATGACCTGTTTGTGCTGTTACGCCCGTTTGTCCACACAAATAGCCACAAAAAATTAGACAGACCACACTGGGATTATCCCTAACCTCTCTTGACCACCCCGGTTGATTTTTGACCCACAACACGCTCAGATCCCGAGCCCACCCCCAAAATTGTTGGATATAGAACACTAATTTAGCCAAAAAATGCTCTGTTCTAGCAGTTTCGCCCGTTCGTAACCCCAAATGGCCACAAAAAATTAAATGGACCAAATTGGGATGATCCCCAACCTACCTGGCATTCCCCAGTAGCACACTGATATCGCCAAAAAATGACCCGTTCGCACCATTTGTCCTCCCAAATGTCTACGAAAAATTAAACGGACTATACTGGGATGATATCTAACCTTCTGGTATTCTTCAGTCAATTTTTGGCACACAGCATGCCCAAACCCCGGGCTCACCTTCGAAACCGTGGGTCATAACACACCGATTAGCTCGAAAATACCCCATTCGCTCCGTTTCGCCTAGTTGTCCACACAAATAGGCACAAAAAATTAAGCAAATCACACTGGTACGATCTCCAACCTCCCAAGCACACCTAGGCTGATTTTTGGCCAACAGCACACCCAAAAACATAGGCTATAGCACACCGATTTAGTCCGAAAATGCCTCATTGGTGCAGTTTATCTCGTTTATCCACCGAAATGGCTATGAAAAAATAAATGGAGCACACTGAGATGATCCTCAAACTCCCTCGCATACCCCGATGAATTTTGGCCCACATCACGCCTGAACCCTAGGCCCACCCTCAAAACCGTGGGTTATAGCACACCAATTTAGCCCGAAAATGCCCGATTCACGCCGTTTTGCCCGTTTGTCCACCCAAATGGACATGAAAAGTTAAACGGACCACACTTGGATGATTCCTAACCTCCCTGGAAAGCCTCATTTGATTTTTGGCCCACTGCACGCTTGGACCCCGAGCCCACCCCCAAACCCGAGGGCTACAGCTCACCGATTTAGAGTGAAAATACCCAGTTTGCATTGTTTCGCCCGTTTGTCTACTTAAATGGCAACGAAAAATTAAACAGAGGACACTGGAATGATCCCCAACCTCCCTGGCATACCTCGATCGATTTTCATCCCACAGTATGCCCGGACCCCGAGGCCACCCATAAAACTGTGGGCTATAGCATATCAATATGGCTCGAAAATGCCTCGTTCATGTCATTTGACCCGTTTGTCCATCCAAATAGCCACGAAAAATAGAATGGACCACACTAAGACGATACCCAACCTTACTAGCATGCTTCGATCAATTTTTAACCTACATAATGCCTGGTATTTGGGGCCACACCTAAATAAGTGATCTATAGCACACCGATTTGGATCAAAACTGCCATGTTCATGCCATTTCGCCTATTTCCCCACCCAAATGGCCACAAAAATTAATCGAACCACAATGGGACTATCCACAACCTCCCAGGCATGGCTATGTCAATTTTTGGTTCACATCACGCCCATAACCCGTGCCCATCCCCAAAATCGTGGGCTATACCACACCGATTTGGTCCAAAAATGCCCCGTTCGCACCGTTTTGCCCATTTGCCCACCCAAATGGCCACAAAAAATTATACAGACCATACTGGGATGACCCCCAACCTCCCTGGTATGCCACGGTCAAATTTTGACCAACAGTACTTTCGGACCTCGGGGCCACCCCCGTAATCATGGGTCATAGCACACCAATTTGGCTCGAAAATGCCTCGTTCGCATTGTTTCGCCTAGCTAACAACCCAAATAGCTAGAAAAAATTAAATAGACCTTACTGGGATGACCTCCAACCTTTTTGGCATGCTTCGTTTGATTTGTGGTTGACAACACGCCCGGACCTCGGGCCCACCCTCAAACCCGTGGGCTATAACACACCGATTTGGCCTAAAAATGCTCTATTCACACCATTTCACCCATTTATCTACCCAAATGGCCACAAAAAATTAAACGCACCACACTGGGATGATCCCCAACCTCCCTATCATACCCTGGTCAATTTTTTACCGATAGAATGCCCGAACCCTGGGGACACCCCTTAAACCGTGGGCTATAGACCACAGATTTTGTCTAAAAATTCCCTATTCGCACCGTTTTGCCCATTTGTCCACCCAAATGGCCACAAAAAATTAAATGGACCACACTGGGATGATACCTAACCTCCCTTTCATAACCCAGTCGATGTTCTTCCCACAGCACACCCGGACCCCGAGCCCACCCCCAAACTTGTAGGTTATAGCACACCGATTTGGATAAAATAATGCCCCGTTCGCGCCTTATTGCCCGTTTATCTACGCAAATGGCCATGGAAAATTAAATGGATGATCCCCAACCTCCCTGGCATGCCCCGCTGTATTTTCAACCCAAAGCATGACTGGACCCTGGCCCCCTCCCGAAACCGTGGTTTATAGCATACTAATTTAGCCTGAAAATGCCCTGTTAGCGTTCTTTTGCCCGTTTGTCCACCCAAATGGCCATAGAAAATTAAACGGACTACATTGGGATGATCCCAAACATCCTTTACATGCCCCAGTCGATTTTCAGCCAACACAACGTCCCAACCCCGGACCAACCCCCAAAACCATGGGCTATAGCACATCTATTTGTCCTGAAAATGCCCCATTTGCGCCGTTTTGTCATATCCACCCAAATAGCCATGAAAATTTAAACGGACAGCACTGGGATGATCCTTAACCTCTCTGGCACGTCCCGATTGATTTTAGGCAAACAGAACGCTCGAACCTTGAGCCCACACCCGAAACCATGGGCTATAGCACACTGATTTGTTCTGAAAAAGCCCCATTTGCGCAGTCTCGCCCGTTTGTCAATCCAAATGGCCACAAAAAATTAAACGGACCATACTGGGATGATTCCCAAACTCCCTCTCACACCTCGGTCAATTTTTCACCGACATCATGCCTGAACCCTGGGCACACCCAAAAAAATGTGGGCTATAGTACACCAATTTGGCCTGAAAATGCCCCATTCATGCCGTTTTGCCTGTTTGTCTACCAAATGGACACAAAAAGTTAAACGGACCAGAATGGGATGATCCCTAACCTCCTGGCATGCCTCGATCGATTTTTAGCCCACAGCACGCCTTGTCCCACCCCCAAACTCGATGACTATAGCTCACCGATTTGGCATAAAAATGACCCATTTCCATCGTTTCACCCGTTTGTCCACTCAAATGACAACGAAAAATAAAATAGACTATAATGGAATGATACGAAACCTCCCTGGCATGCTCCAATCGATTTTTATCCCAAAGTACGCTCGGACCCCTGGCCCACCTACAGAACCGTGGGCTATAGCATTCATTATGGCTCGAAAATGCCTCGTGCATGCCGCTTTCCAGTTAGACCACCCAAATGCCCGCAAAAAATTAAACAGATGATCCCCAACCTCTCTGGCATGCCCCGGTCTTGTTTTAGCCCACAGCATGACCGGACACCTAGACCACCACAAAAACTGTGAACTATAGAACACTAATTTCGCCCAAAAATGCCCAGTTAGCGCTGTTTTGCATGTTTGTCCACCCAAATAGACACAAAAAATTAAACGGACCATATTGGGATGATCCCGAACATCCCTTGCATGCCCCGATAAATTTTCATCCAACAACATGCCCGAACCCCGATCCCACCCCCTAAACCATGGGCTACAACACATAAATTTGGCCTAAAAATTCCCCATTCACACCGTTTTGCCGTTTTGTCTACCCAAATGGCCACAAAAATATAAATGGACCACACTGGAATGATCCCCAACCTCCGTGGATCATCCTGGTCAATTTTAGGCCCACGAAATGCCCGAACCTCGAGCCCACACCCTAAACCGTGGGCTATAGTACATCGATTTGCTTTTATAATGTCCCATTTGTGCTGTCTCGCCCATTTGTCAACCCAAATGGCCACAAAAAATTAAAAGGACCATACTGGATAATCCCCAACCTTACTGGCATACCCCAGTCAATTGTCCGCCTAGAGAATGCTCGTACATTGGTCCCATCCACAAAATTGTGGGCAATAGCTCATCGATTTAGGTCGAAAATGCCTTTTTTGCTTTGTTATGCCCATGTGTCCACCCAAATAGCCAGAAAAAAATAAACGGACCATAGTAGGATAATCCGCAACCTCTCTTGTCTGCCTCGGTTGATTTTTTACCCACAGCATGCTCGGATACCGAGCCCACCCCTAAAATTATGGGATATAGCACACTAATTTGGCCAAAAAATGTCCTGTTCTAGTCGTGTCGCCCGTTTGTCCCCCCAAATGGCCATGAAAAATTAAACGGACCATAATGGGATGATAACCAACCTACCTGGCACACCCCGATCGAGATTTGGCTAATAGCACGTCTGAACCCGATGGCCACCCCCAAAATCGTGGGCTATAGCACACCAATTTGTCCTAAAAATGCCCTGTTTTCATCGTTTGTCCACCCAAATGTCTACAAAAAAATTAAACGAACTACATTGGGATAATATCCAACCTCCCTAGTACTCTTTAGTCAGTTTTTGGAACATAGCACGCCCAGACCCTGGGCCCACCCCTAAATCATGGCTCATAACACACTGATTTGGCTCGAAAATGAACCATTCACGCCGTTTTGGCTAGTTGTCCACCCAAATAGCCACGAAAAACTAAATAGGAAACACTGGGATGATACCCAACCTCCCTACCATGGTTCAATAGACTTTTGGCCTACATCACGCCCGAACCCCGGGTCCACCCCAAAATCGTGGGCTATAGCACACTGATTTGGCCCAAAAATGCCCCATTGGTGCCATTTTACCCATTTATCCATCCAAATGGCCAGGAAAAATTAAACGGAGCATACTGGGATGATCCCCAAACTCCATCGCACACCCCGGTCAAAACCGTGGGCTACAACGAACTAACTTGGCCTGAAAATGCCCATTAATGCCGTTTTGCCCGTTTGTCCACCCAAATGGACATCAAAAGTTAAACAGACCACGCTGGGATGATCCCTAACCTCCCTGGCTTAGATCGGTTGATTTTTGGCCACACCATCCCCGAACCCTCGGCCCACCCCCAAACCCGAGGGTTATAGCTCATTGATTTGGTGTAAAAATGCCTCATTTGATCATTTCGCCCATTTGTCCACTCAAATGACAACAAAAAATAAAACGGACCATACGAGTACGATCCCCAACATCACTAGCACGCCCCAATTTATTTTTAGCCCACAGTACGCCCGGACCCCGGGGCCACCCATAAAACCGTGTGCTATAGCACATCAATTTGGCCTAAAAATGCCTCATTCATGTTGTTTTGCCCGTTTGTCCACCCAAATGGCAACGAAAAATGAAACGGACCACACTGGGATGATCCCAAAATCACTATCATGCCTCGGGAGCTGGGCCCACCCCTAAATACGTGGGCAATATCACATCGATTTGGATCAAAAATGCCTTGTTCGCATTATTTTGCCCGTTTGTCCACCCAAATGGCCACAAAAAATTAATCAAACCACACTGGGATGATCGACAACCTCCCAGTCACGCTTTGGTCAATGTTTGTCCCACAGCACACCCAGAACCCATTCCCACCCCCAAAACCATGGGCTATAACACATCGATTTGGTCCAAAAATGCCCCGTTCACGCCGTTATGCCCGTTTGTCCACCCAAATGGCCACAAAAAATTATACGGACCACACTGGGATGATCTCCAACCTACCTGGCATACCACGATTGATTTTTGTCCCACAGCATACCCGGACCTCGGGCTCACCTCTAAAACTGTGGGCTGTAGCACACCGATTTGTCCTAAAATGCACAGTTCATACCGGTTTCCCCGTTTGTTCACTAAAATAGCCACAAAATATTAAACGGACCATATTGGAATGATCCCCAATCTCCCTGGCATGCCTCGGTGGATTTTTGGCCCACGACTCGCTCAGTCCCCGAGCCCACCCCCAAAACTGTGGGCTATAGCACACCGATTTGTCCCTAAAATGCCCTATTTGCGTCGTTTCGCCTGTTTATCTACCCAAATGGCCAATAAAAATTAAACGGGACACTATGGGACGATACTCAAGCTACCTTCCATGCCCCGATTTATTTTTGGTCCACAGCACGCTTGGAGCCCTTCCCCGAAACCGTGGGCTATACCACCCCAATTTGGCCCAAAATTGCCCCATTTATGGCGTTTCACCCGTTTGTCCACCCAAATGGCCACGAAAAATTAAACGGACCACACTAGAACGATACTCAACCTCCCTGGAATGCCCGGGTCAATTTTTGGCCTACAGCATTCTCAGACCCCGGGGCTACCCCTAAAACCGTCGGCTATAGCACATCAAATTGACTCAAAAATGTCCCGTTCGCGCCATTTCTCCCGTTTGTCCACCCAAATGGCCACAAAAAATTAGATGAACCATACTGGAAAATTCCCAATCCCCCTGGCATTCTCCAGTCGATTTTTGACCCACAGCACGCCCGAATCCTAGGTCCACCCCCAAAACCATAAGCTATAGCAATACGATTTAGCCTGAAAATGCCCCGTTCATGCCGTTTTGTCGTTTGTCCATCCAAATGGAAACGAAAAATTAAATGAACCGCACTAGGATGATATCCAATCTCCCTGGCATGCCCTGGATGATTTTTGGCCCACATCATGCTCGGACCCCTGGCCCAACCCTAAAACCGTGGGCTATAGCACATCGATTTCGCTCGAAAATGCCCCGTGCAATTTAGCCCAGTTGTCCACCCAAATGGCCATAAAAAATTAAAGAACCACACTAGGGTGATCCCCAAACTCCTTGGCTTGCCCCGATAAATTTTTGGCCCACAGCACACTCGGACCCCGAGCCCACCCCTAAAATTGTGGGCTATTGGACACCAATTCTGCCAAAAAATGCCATGTTCACGTTGTTTTGCCCGTTTATCCACACAAATTGCTACGAAAATTTAAACGGACCACACTAGGATGATCTCAAACCTCCCTGGCATGCCTCGATTGATTTTTGGACCATAGCACGCTTGGACCCCGATCCTACCCCCAAAACCGTAGGCTATTGCACACCGATTTGGCTAAAAAATGCCCCGTTTGCATCATTTTACTTGTTTGTCGATCCAAAAAGCCATAAAAATTAAACGGACCACACTGGGACGATCCCTAACCTCCCTAGCACGCCTCGATAAATTTTTCGCCAATTGCAAGCCCGAATAGTCCATAACACATCGATTTTTCTTTAAAATACCCCATTTGCGTCATTTTATCAGTTTGTTCACCCAAATGGCCACGAAAAATTAAACAAACCACACAGGGAAGATTCTTAACCTCCCTGCCATACCTCGATCGATTTTCATCCCACAACATGCCAGGAACCTAGTCCCACCTCCAAAACCGTGGGCTATAGCACACCAATTTGGCATAAAAATACCCCGATCGTGGTGTTTAACACTTTTGTCCACCCAAATAGCAACAAAAAATTAAACAGAACACACAGGGCCCACCCCCAAAATCGTGGGCTATAACACATCGATTTTTCTTGAAAATGCACCGTTCGCGCTATTTTGCTAGTTTGTCCACCGACATGGCCACAAAAAATTAAAACCGATCATACTGGGATGATCGTCAATCTCCCTGGAAAGCCCCATCAATTTTTGGCTAATATCACGCCTTAACCCGGGATGCACCCCCAAAATCGAGGGCTATAGCACACCGATTTGGCCAAAAATTGCCTCTTTTGCACAATTTTACCTGTTTTTCCACCCGAATGGACACGAAAAATTAATCGGACCACCCTAGGATGATAACCAACCTCCCTAGCATGCTTTGACTGAATTTTGGCCAACAAAACAGTCAAATCTCGAGCCTACCCCTGAAACTGTAGGCTACACTACTCTAATTTGGCCCAAAAATGCCACGTTAGTGCCGTTTCGCCCGGTTGTCCACTCAAATGGCTTCGAAAAATTAAACAGACCACACTGGGATGATCCCCAACTCCCTGGCATGCCCCGTTCTATTTTCGACCCACAACATTCCTGTACCCCACGCCTACCTCGTAAAGCATGGGCTATAGCACATTGATTTTGCCTGAAAATGCACCGTTCGCAACTTTTCGCTCGTTTATGCACCCAAATGTCCACTAAAAATTAAACAAACCATAGTGGGATGATACCCAACCTTCTTGGGAAGCCTCAATCGATTTTAGACCCACAGCAGGCCCGAACACTGGGCCCAATCCTATAATTGTGGGCTATAGCACACCGACTTGGCACGAAAATGCCCCATTTGCGCAGTTTCTCCTGTTTGTCTACCCAAATGACCACAAAAAATTAAACAGACAATACTGGGATGATCCCCAACCTCCCTGTCATGCCACTATTGATTTTTGGCCCACAACGGTCCTAGACGTCAGGGCCACCCCCAAAATCGTGGGATATAGCACACAGATTTGACTCAAAAACGGCCCATTCGCGCCGTTTCGCTTGTTTGTCAAACCAAATAGCCATAAAAAATTAAACAGACCATTTTGGGATGATCCCAACATCCCTGTGATTCTCCAATCGATTTTCAACCCACAACATGCCCGAACCCTGTGCCCACCCCCGAAACAGTGGGCAATAGCACACCAATTTTGCCCAAAAATGCCCCATTCACGCCGTTTCACCTGTTAATCCACCTAAATAGCCATGAAAAATTAAACGGACCACACTGGGATGATTCCCATCCTCTATGGCATGCCCTGATTATTTTTTGGCCTATAGCACGTTGAACCCCGGGCCCACTCCTGAAGTCGGGCACATAGATTTGGCCCAAAAATACCTCATTCGCATTGTTTAGCTCGTTTGTCCACCCAAATGGCCATGAAAAATTAAATGAACCACACTGGGATGATCCCCAACCTTCCTAAAATGCCTTGATCGATTTTTGACACACAGCAAGCCCAAAAATTAGGCCCACCCCCAAAACCGTGGGCTGCAGCACACCGAATTGGCTTGAAAAATCCCCATTCGCACCGTTACCATAATAGGATGATCCCCAAACTCCCTAGAACACCCCAATCAAATTTTAGACCACAGCATACTTGGACGTCGTGCCCACCCCCTAAACCCTGGGCTATAACATACTGATTTTTCCCAAAAATGCCTCATATGCATTGTTTCGCTGGTTTGTTCACCCAAATGGCCACAAAAAATAAACGGGCCACACTGAAATGATCCCCAACCTCTCTGGCATACCCTATTCAATTTTTGGCCCAAAGTACGCTCGGACACCAGGCTCATCCCCAAAAATGTGGGCTATAGCACACCGATTTGTCCAGAAAATGTCTCATTTATGCTGTAACGCTCGTTTGTCCACCCAAATAGCCACAAAAAATTAGACGGACCACACTGGGATAATCCCCAACCTTTATTGACCATCCCGGTTGATTTTTCGCCCATAGGACACTCGGATCCCAAGCCCACCCCCTAAATTGTGGGATATAACACACCAATTTAGCCAAAAAAAATGCCCCTTTCGAGCTGTTTCGCCCGTTTGTCCCCCCAAATGGCCACAAAAAATTAAACGGACCATATTGGGATGAACCCCAACCTACCTGTCATGCCACGATTGAGTTTTGGCCTACAGCACACCCAAACCCTGCGGCCACACCCAAAATCGTGGGCTATAGAGCACACAGAATTTGGCCTGAAAATGACCCGTTCGCACCGTTTGTCCTCCCAAATGTCTACGAAAAATTAAACAGACTATACTGGGATGATCTCTAACTTCCCTAGTATGCTTCAGTCAATTTTTGGCACACAACACACCTAGACTCCGGGCACACCCCCAAAGCCGTTAGTCACAACACACCGATTTGGCTTGAAAATACCCCATTTCGCACCGTTTCGCCCGTTTATCTACCTAAATGGCCACAAAAATTAAATGGACTGTATTGGAATGATCCCCAACTTCCCTGGCATGCTTCGGTAAATTTTTGGCCAAAACCATATCCGTACCCCGAGCCCACCCCCAAATTGTGGCTTATAGCACACCGATTTGGCTCAAAAATGCCCTATTCATGGTGTTTTTCCCGTTTGTCCACCCAAATGTCTACAAAAATTTAAACGGACCACACTGGGATGATCCCCGACCTCCCTAGCATGCCCCAGTCAATTTTTGGCCGACAGCAGTTCCGAACCCCGAGGACACCCTCGTAATCGTGGTCTATAGCACATCGATTTGGCCCAAAAATGCCCCGTTCGTGTCGTTTCTCCCATTTGTCCAACTAAATGGTGATGAATAAATAAATAGACCACACTGGAATGATCCCCAACCTCCTTGGCATGCCTCGGTTGATTTTCTGCCGACAGCATGCTCGGACCCCGTGCCCACCCCCAAAATCGTAGGCTATAGCACACCAATTTGCCCCAAAAATGACCTGTTCTCGATGTTTTGACCGTTTATACAACCAAATAGCCACGAAAAAGTAAACAGACTACACTGGGAAGATCCCCAACCTCACTAGGATGCCTCCATCAATTTTCGTCCCACTACACGCTCGAACCCTAGGCCCACCCCCAAAATCGTTGCCAATAGCACACTGATTTTGCCCGAAAATGCCCCGTTCGAATTGTTTCGCCTATTTGTCCACCCAAATGGCCATAAATATTTAAGAGGATTACTCTGGGATGATTCCCAACTTCCCTGGCATGCCTCGGTTGATTTTTGACACACAGCACACCCGTAACCTGGGTCCACCCCGGAGTCGTGGGCTATAGCACATCGATTTTGCTCGACAATGCCCCGGTCGCATTGTTTTACCCGTTTGTCCACCCAAATGGCTATCAAAATTAAATTGACCACACTGGGACCATTCCCAACTACCTTGAAAATACCCCATTTCGCACCGTTTCGCCCGTTTATCTACCTAAATGGCCACAAAAATTAAACAGACTGTATTGGGATGATCCCCAACTTCCCTGGCATGCTTCGGACAATTTTCGGCCAAAACCACATCGGGACCCCGAGCCCACCCCCAAACTGTGGCTTATAGCACACCAATTTGGCTCAAAAATGCCTTATTCGTGGCGTTTTTCCCATTTGTCCACCCAAATTTCTACAAAATTTTAAACGGACCACACTGAGATGATCCCTAACCTCCCTAGCATGCCCCAGTCAATTTTTGGCCAACAGAAGTCCCAGACCCCGAGGACACCCTCGTAATCGTGGGCTATAGCACACAGATTTGGCCCAAAAATACCCCGTTTGCGCCGTTTCTCCCATTTGTCCAACCAAATCGTAATGAATAAATAAACAGACCACACTGGAATGATCCTCAACCTCCCTGGCATGCCTCGGTTGATTTTCAACCCACAACATGCTCGGACCTCATGCCCACCCCCAAAATCGTAGGCTATAGCACACCAATTTGGCCCAAAAATGACCTATTCTCAACGTTTCGACTGTTTGTCCACCCAAATGGCCATAAAAAATTAAACGAACTACACTGGGATGATCCCCAACCTCACTAGGATGCCTCCATCAATTTTTGTCCCACTGCAGGCTCGAATCCTGGGCCCACCCCCAAAATCGTGGGCAATAGCACACTGATTTTGCTTGAAAATGCCTTGTTCGCATTGTTTCGCGTGTTTGTCCATCCAAATAGCCATAAATATTTAAGAGGATTACTCTGGGATGATCCTCAACTTCCCTGGCATGCCTTGGTTAATTTTTCACACACAGCACGCCCGTAACCTGGGCCCACCCCAGCGCCATGGGCTATAGCACATCGATTTTGCTCGAAAATGCCCCATTAACGTTGTTTTGCCCGTTTGTCCACCCAAATGGCTATGAAAAATTAAACTGACCACACTGGGACTATTCCCAACTACTTTGTCACAATCCGGTCTATTTTTGAACTACAGCACGCTCGTACCCCCTGCCCACCCCAAGAACCGTGGGCTATAGCACATCGATTTGCCCCAAAAATACCCTGTTCGTGCCATTTTTCCCGTTTGTCCATCCAAATAGGCATACAAATTTAAACGAACCACACTGGAATGATCTCCAACCTCCCTGGCATGCGCCGGTTGATTTTTTGACCACAGCACTCCCGGACCCCGGTCCAACCCCCAATATCGTAGGCTATTGCACATCGATTTGGCTCAAAAATGACCCATTCGCGTCGTTTTACCCATTTGTCGACCCAAAAAGCCATAATAAAATAAACGGACCACAATGGTACAATCCTAACCTCCCTAGCATGCCTCAATAAATTTTTTGCCCATCGCAAGCCCGAACCCCGGGCCAACCCCCAAAATCATAGTCTATAGCACACCGATTTTTCTTTAAAATACCCCATTTGCATCGTTGCATTCGTTTGTTCACCCAAATGGCTACAAATAATTAAACAAACCACACTGGGAAGATTCTTAACCTCCCTGGCATACCTCGATCGATTTTCAGCCCACAGAATGCCAGGAACCTGGTCCCTACTCTAAAACCGTGGGCTATAGCACACTAATTTGGCACAAAAATGCCCCGATCGTGCTGTTTAACCCTTTTGTCCACCCAAATGGCCATAAAAAATTAAACAGACCACATAGGGCCCACCCCCAAAATCATGGGTTATAGCACATCGATTTTTCTTGAAAATGCACCATTCGCGCTATTTTGCTCGTTTGTCCACCGACATGGCCACACAAAATTAAACAGACTATATTGGGATGATCGCCAACCTCACTAGGATGCCTCCATCAATTTTTGTCCCACTGCACGCTCGAACCCTGGGCCCACCCCCAAAATCGTGGGCAATAGCACACTGATTTTGCCTGAAAATGTCTCGTTCGCATTGTTTCGCGTGTTTGTCCATCCAAATAGCCATAAATATTTAAGAGGATTACTCTGGGATGATCCCCAACTTCCCTGGCATGCCTTGGTTAATTTTTCACACACAGCACGCCCGTAACCTGAGCCCACCCCAGCGCCATGGGCTATAGCACATCGATTTTGCTCGAAAATGCCCCATTCATGTTGTTTTGCCCGTTTGTCCACCCAAATGGCTATGAAAAATTAAACTGACCACACTGGGACTATTCCCAACTACTTTGGCACACTCCGGTCTATTTTTGAACTACAGCACGCTCATACCCCCGGCCCACCCCAAGAACCGTGGGCTATAGCACATTGATTTGCCCCAAAAATACCTTGTTCGTGCCATTTTTCCCGTTTGTCCATCCAAATAGGCATAAAAATTTAAACGAACCACACTGGAATGATCTCCAACCTCCCTGGCATGCGCCGGTTGATTTTTTGACCACAGCACTCCCGGACCCCGGTCCAACCCCCAAAATCGTAGGCTATTGCACATCGATTTGGCTCAAAAATGACCCATTCACGTCATTTTACCCATTTGTTGACCCAAAAAGCCATAAAAAAATAAACGGACCACAATGGTACAATCCTAACCTCCCTAGCATGCCTTGATAAATTTTTTTCCCATTGCAAGCCCGAACCCCAGGCCAACCCCCAAAATCATATTTTATAGCACACCGATTTTTCTTTAAAATACCCCATTCGCATCGTTGCATTCGTTTGTTCACCCAAATGGCTACAAATAATTAAACAGACCACGCTGGGAAGATTCTTAACCTCCCTGTCATACCTCGATCGATTTTCAGCCCACAGAATGTCAGGAACCTGGTCCTACCTCCAAACCCGTGGGCTATAGCACACTAATTTGGCACAAAATGCCCCGATCGTGTTGTTTAACCCTTTTGTCCACCCAAATGGCCATAAAAAATTAAACAGACCACATAGGGCCCACCCCCAAAATCATGGGTTATAGCACATCGATTTTTCTTGAAAATGCACCATTCGCGCTATTTTGCTCGTTTGTCCACCGACATGGCCACACAAAATTAAACAGACTATACTGGGATGATCGCCAACCTCCCCGAAAAGCCCCATCAATTTTTGGATGATAGCACACCTTAACCCTGGATCTACCCCCAAAACCGATGGCTATAGCACACCGATTTGGCCTAAAAATGCCTCTTTTGCACAATTTTGCCCATTTTTCCACCCGAATGGACAAGAAAAATTAAACGAACCAACCTGGGATGATCACCAACCTCCCTAGCACTCTTTGATTGAATTTTGTCCAACAGCACACTCGAATCTCGGGCCTACCCCTAAAACTTTAGGCTACACCACTCCAATTTGGCCCAAAAATACCACGTTAGTGTCGTTTCGCCCGGTTATCCACTCAATTGGCTATGAAAAATTAAATAGACCACACTGTTATGATCCCCAACTCCCTGGCATGCCCAGGTCTATTTTCAACCCACAGCATGCCCGTACCCTAGGCCTACCTCCAAAATCGTGGGCTATAGCATATTGATTTGGCCCGAAAATGCACCATTCGCGACTTTTCTCTCGTTTATGCACCCAAATGTCCACTAAAAATTAAAAAAACCAAAGTGGGATGATTCCTAACCTTACTGGGAAGTTCCAATCGATTTTAGACTCACTGCAGGCCTGAACACTGGGCCCAATCCTGTAATCGTGGGCTATAGCACATCGATTTGGCACGAAAATGCCCCATTCGCGCAGTTTCGCCTGTTTGTCTAACCAAATGGCCACAAAAAATTAAAAGGACAATACTGGGATGATCCCCAACTTCCTTATCACGCCACAGTTGATTTTTGGCCCACAACAGTCCCAGACGTCAGGTCCACCCCCAAAATCGTGGGATATAGCACTGAGATGATCCCCAACCTTTCTAAAATGCCTTGATCGATTTTTGACACACAACAAGCCCAAAAATTAGGCCCACCCCCTAAACAGTGGGCTATAGCACCTCGAATTGGCTTGAAAAATCCTCATTCGCACCGTTTCCATACTAGGATGATCCCCAAACTCCCTAGCATGCCCCGATCGAATTTTAGACCACAACATACGTGGACGCCGTGCCCACGCCCTAAACCCTGGGCTATAGCATACTGATTTTGCCCAAAAATGCCTCATTCGCGTCGTTTTGCCGGTTTGTTCACCCAAATGGCCACGAAAAATTAAACGGACCATACTGAAATGATCCCCAACCTCTCTGGCATACCCTAGTCAATTTTTGACCCAAATCACGCTCGGACCCCAGGCTCATCCCCAAAACTGTGGGCTATAGCACACCTATTTGGCCAGAAAATGCCCCATTTACGTTGTTATGCTCGTTTGTCCACCCAAATAGCCACGAAAAATTAGACGGACCACACTGGGATAATCCCAAACCTTTATTGACCATCCCGGTTGATATTTGGCCCATAGAACGCTCGGATCCCAAGCCCACCCCCTAAATTGTGGGATATAACACACCAATTTATCCAAAAAAATGCACCTTTCGAGTTGTTTCGCTCGTTTGTCCGACCAAATGGCCACAAAAAATTAAACGGACCATATTGGGATGATCCAACCTACCTGTCATGCCCCGATCGAGTTTTAGCCTACAGCACACCCAAACCCTGCGGCCACCCCAAAACCGTGGGCTATATAGCACACAGAATTTGGCCTGAATATGACCCGTTCGCACCGTTTGTCCACCCAAATGTCTACGAAAAATTAAACAGACAATACTGGGATGATCTCTAACTTCCCTAGTATGCTTCAGTCAATTTTTGGCACACAACACACCTAGACTCAGGGCACACCCCCAAAGCCGTTAGTCACAACACACCGATTTGGCTGAAAATACCCCATTTCGCAACGTTTCGCCCATTTATCTACCTAAATGGCCAAAAAAGTTAAACATATTAGGATGATCCCCAACTTCCCTGGCATGGTTCGGTCAATTTTCGGCCAAAACCACATTGGGACCCCGAGCCCACCCCCAAACTGTGGCTTATAGCACACCAATTTGGCTCAAAAATGCCCTATTAATGGTGTTTTTCCCGTTTGTCCACCCAAATGTCTACAAAAATTTAAACGGACCACACTGGGATGATCCCCGACCTCCCTAGCATGCCCCAGTCAATCTTTGGCCTACAGCAGTTCCGGACCCCGAGGACACCCTCGTAATCGTGGGCTATATCACATCGATTTGGCCCAAAAATACCCCGTTCGTGTCGTTTCTCCCATTTGTCCAACTAAATGGTCATGAATAAATAAATAGACCACACTGGAATGATCCCCAATATCCTTGGCATGCCTCGGTTGATTTTCAGCCGATAGCATGCTTGGACCCCGTGCCCATCCACAAAATCGTAGGCTATAGCACACCAATTTGGCCCAAAAATGGCCTGTTCTCGACGTTTTGACCGTTTATCCACCCAAATAGCTACCAAAAAGTAAACATACTACACTGGGATGATCCCCAACCTCACTAGGATGCCTCCATCAATTTTCGTCCCACTGCACGCTCGAACCCTGGGCCCACCCCTAAAATAGTGGCCAATAGCACACTGATTTTGCCCGAAAATGCCCCGTTCGAATTGTTTCGCCTGTTTGTCCACCCAAATGGGCATAAATATTTAAGAGGATTACTCTGGGATGATCCCCAACTTCCCTGGCATGCCCCGGTTGATTTTTGACACACAACACACCCGTAACCTGGGCCCACCCCGGAGTCGTGGGCTATAGCACATCGATTTTGCTCGATAATGCCCCGGTCACATTGTTTTACCCGTTTGTCCACCCAAATGGCTATGAAAAATTAAACTGACCACACTGGGACCATTCCCAACTACCTTGACACACCCCGGTCTATTCTAGATCCACAGCACGCTCGGACCCCCGGCCCACCCCCAAAACCGTGGGCTATAACACACTGATTTGGCCCAAAAATGCCCTGTTTGTGCAATTTCACCCGTTTTTCCATCTAAATAGCAATAAAAATTTAAATGAACCACACTAGAATGATCCCCAACCTCCTTGGCATGCCTCAATTGATTTTTATTCCATAAAATGCCCGGGCCCCTGGCACACCCCAAAAAACATGGACTATAGCACACCGATTTGGCGAATAAATGCCCCATTCGCGCCGTTCCCCCATTTGTCCAGTTAAATAGCCACAAAAAATTAAACTGACCACAAAGTAATTATCCCCAATCTCCCTAGCACGCCTCAGGAAATTTTTGACCCACAATACGCCCGAACCCCAAGACCACCCCCAAACTGTGGGATATAGCACATCAATTTGGCCTACAAACTCCCTGTTCGCGCTATTTTGCCCGTTTGTCCTGCCAAATAGCCACGAAAAATTAAACGGACCATACTCAGATAATCCCCAACCTATCTGGAATGCCTCGGTCAATTTTTGTCCCACAGCACGCCCGAGCCCACCCCCAAAACCGTGGATTGTTGCACACTGAGTTGGCCTAAAAATGTCTCGTTCGCGCTGTTTCACACGTTTTCCCCACCCAAATCGCCATGAAAAATTAAACAAACCATACTGAGATGATCTCCAACCTCCTTGGTATGCCCTAATCAATTTTCCGCCCACAGCATGCCCGAACCCCTGACCCACTCGTGAAACCATGGGTTATAGCACACTGATTTGGCCTAAAAATACTTCGTTTGCGCCGTTACGTTTATTTGTCCACCTAAACGACCACGTAAAATTAAATGAACCACACTGGGATGATCCACAACCTCCCTGGCATGGCCCAGTTAGTTTTTGGCCCACAACATGCCCATACACCGGGCCCACCCCCAAAACCATAGGCTATACCACATCGATTTAGCTTGAAAATTCACCGTTTGCGCTATTTCGCCAGTTTGTCCGCCCAAATGGCCACAAAAAAAATAAATGGACCATACTGGGATGATTCCCAAACTCCCTGACATGCCCCAGTCAATTTTTAACCCACAACACGCCTGAGCCCACCCCCAAAACCTTGGGCTATAGCACATCGATTTGGCCTAAAAATGCCCCATTCGTGCCGTTTTTCCCGCTTGTCCACCCAAATGGCCACAAAAAATTAAATGGACCACACTAGGATGATCGACAACCTCCCTGGCACACCTCGGTCAATTTTTAGCCGAAAACACGCCCGGAGCCCGAGCCCACACCAATTTGGCCCAAAAATGCTCTATTTGTGCCGTTTTCCACGTTTATCCACTCAAATAGCCACAGAAAATCAAACAAACCACACTGGGATGATTTGCAACCTCCCTGTCATGCCCTGGTCGATTTTTGAACCATAGCACGCCCAAACACCGAGCCCACCACAAAACCTTGGATTATAGCACACCTATTTTGCTCGAACCTCCCTGGCACTCCCCAATCAATTTTCATCCCACAACACGCCCGATCTTCATGCCCACGCCTGAAGCCACTGGCTATAGCACACCAATTTAGTCAAAAATGCTCTGTTCGCGTCATTTCACTAGTTTGTAAACCCAAATGGACACTAAAAATTAAACGGACCACCCTGGGATGATCCCAACCTCACTGTCATGCCTTTCTTGATTTTTGTCCCACAGCACGCCCAGATCACAGTCCCCCCCCCCCAAAACCGTGGGCTATAGCTTACCAATTTAGCCTAAAAATGCTTTGTTCGCGCCATTTCACCCGCTTGTCCATACAAATGGCAACCAAAAATTAAACGGACCATACTGGGACGATCCCAAACATCTCTGGCATGCCCTAATTAATTTTTTGCCCACATTATGCCCGGACCCTGGGCCTACCCCCAAAATCGTGGGCTATAGAACATTGATTTGGGCCAAAAATAGCCCGTTCACACCGTTTCACATGTTTTTCAACCCAAATAGCCATAAAAAATTAAATGGACCATACTGGGATGATCCCCAATCTCCCTGGTATTCCCCAATCGATTTTTCCTGACAACACACCCAAATCCTGAGCCCACCCCAAAACCGTGGGCTATAGCACACTGATTTGGTCTAAAAATTCACCATCAGCACCATTTCACTCGTTTGTCCACTCAAATAGCCATAAAAAATTAAACGGACCATACTAGGATGATCCCCAATCTCTCCGACATTCCTCGGTATATTTTCAACCAATAGCATGCCCGATCCTTAGGCCCACCCCTAAAACCGTAGGCTATAGAACACTAATTTGGCCTAAATATGCCTCTTTTGTATCGTTTTGCCCATTTGTCCATCCAAATAGCCACGAAAAATTAAACAGACCATACTGGGATGATTTCTAACCTCCCTGGAATGCGCTGATTGATTTTTAGCCCATAGTACGCCTGGACCCCTGTCCCACCGATAAAACCGTGGGCTATAGCACACCGATATGGCTCGAAAATACCCCGTTCGCACTGATTTACCTGTTTGTCCACCTAAATAGACACAAAAAAATGAAACGGACCACACTGAGATGATCCCCAACCTCCCTAGCATGCCCAGGTTGATCTTTGGCCCATATAATGCCTGAGCCCGGGCCCACCCCAAAATATGTGGGCTATAGCACACCAATTTAACCCAAAAATTCCCAATTCACGCCGTTTTGCCCCTTTTTCCAACCAAATAGCCACAAAAAATTAATCGAACCACACTGGGATGATCCACAACCTCCCTGGCACGCACGCCCCAGTTAATTTTTGGCCCACAGCACACTCGAACCCCATGCCCACCCCCAAAACTGTGGGATATAGCACACCGATTTGATCCTAAAATGCCCCATTTGTGTCGTGTTGCCCGTTTGTCCATCCAAATTGCCATGAAAAATTATACGGACCACACTAGGATGATCCCAACTTTGCTAGCACTAATCTATTGATTTTCTGCCGACAACAAGTCCGGACCCTGGGCTCACCCCTAAAACCGTAGGTTACAGCACACCGATTTAGTTTGAAAATGTCCCGTTCATGCTGTTTCGCCCGTTTGTACACCCAAATGGCCATGAAAAATTAAATGGACCATACTGGGATGATCCCAAATCTCCCTGGTATTCCCCAATTGATTTTTCCTGACAACACACCCAAATCCTGAGCCCACCCCCAAAACCGTGGGCTATAGCATACTGATTTGGTCTAAAAATTCGCCATCAGCACCATTTCACTCGTTTGTCCACTCAAATAGCCATAAAAAATTAAACGGACCATACTAGGATGATCCCCAATCTCTCCGACATTCCTCGGTATATTTTGAACCAATAGCATGCCCGATCCTTAGGCCCACCCCTAAAACCGTAGGCTATAGAACACTGATTTGGCCTAAAAATGCCTCTTTTGTATCGTTTTGCCCATTTGTCCATCCAAATAGCCACGAAAAATTAAACAGACCATACTGGGATGATTTCTAACCTCCCTGGAATACGCTGATTGATTTTTAGCCCATAGTACGCCTGGACCCCTGTCCCACCGATAAAACCGTGGGCTATAGCACACCGATATGGCTCGAAAATACCCCGTTCGCACTGATTTACCCGTTTGTCCACCTAAATAGACACAAAAAAATGAAACGGACCACACTGAGATGATCCCCAACCTCCCTAGCATGCCCAGGTTGATCTTTGGCCCATATAATGCCTGAGCCCGGGCCCACCCCAAAATATGTGGGCTATAGCACACCAATTTAACCCAAAAATTCCCAATTCACGCCGTTTTGCCCCTTTTTCCAACCAAATAGCCACAAAAAATTAATCGAACCACACTGGGATGATCCACAACCTCCCTGGCACGCACGCCCCAGTTAATTTTTGGCCCACAGCACACTCGAACCCCATGCCCACCCCCAAAACCGTGGGATATAGCACACCGATTTGATCCTAAAATGCCCCATTTGTGTCGTGTTGCCCGTTTGTCCATCCAAATTGCCATGAAAAATTATACGGACCACACTGGGATGATCCCAACTTTGCTAGCACTAATCTATTGATTTTCTGCCGACAACAAGTCCGGACCCTGGGCTCACCCCTAAAACCGTAGGTTACAGCACACCGATTTAGTTTGAAAATGTCCCGTTCATGCTGTTTCGCCCGTTTGTACACCCAAATGGCCACGAAAAATTAAATGGACCATACTGGGATGATCCCCAATCTCCCTGGTATTCCCCAATCGATTTTTCCTGACAACACACCATCAGCACCATTTCACTTGTTTGTCCACTCAAATAGCCATGAAAAATTAAACGGACCATACTAGGATGATCCCCAATCTCTCCGACATTCCTCGGTATATTTTCAACCAATAGCATGCCCGATCCTTAGGCCCACCCCTAAAACCGTAGGCTATAGAACACTGATTTGGCCTAAAAATGCCTCTTTTGTATCATTTTGCCCATTTGTCCATCCAAATAGCCACGAAAAATTAAATGGACTATACTAGGATGATTTCTAACCTCACTGGAATGCGTTGATTGATTTTTATCCCACAGTACGCCTGGACCCCTAGCCCACCCATAAAATCGTGGGCTATAGCACACCGATATGGCTCAAAAATACCCCATTCGCACTGATTTGCCCGTTTGTCCACCCAAATGACAACAAAAAATGAAATGGACCATACTGAGATGATCCCCAACCTCCCTAGCATGCCCAGGTCAATCTTTGGCCCATATAATGCTCGAGCTCGGGCCCGCCCCAAAATATGTAGGCTATAGCACACCAATTTAACCCAAAAATGCCCAATTATGCCGCTTTGCCCCTTTGTCTACACAAATGGCCACAAAAAATTAATTGGACCACACTGGGATGATCCACAACCACCCTGGCACGCACGCCCCAGTTCATTTCTGGCCTATAGCACACCCGAACCCCGTGCCCAACCCCAAAACCGTGGGCTATAGCACACTGACTTGGTCTAAAAATGCCCCATTTGTGCCATTTTACCCGTTTGTCCATCCAAATAGACATGAAAAATTATACGGACCATACTGGGATGATCCCAACTTAGCTAGCACAGGTATGTCGAATTTCTGCCGACAGCAAGTTCGGACCCTGGGCCCACCCCCAAAACCTTAGGTTATATAGCACATCGATTTAGTTCGAAAATGTCCCATTCATGCTGTTTCACTCGTTTCTACACCCAAATGGCCACAAAAAATTAAATGGACTATACTGGGATGATCCCCAACCTCCCTGGAATGCCCCGATTGATTTTTGGCCCATAGCATGCCCTAACCCCGAGCTTGGCCCCAAAATCGTGGGCAATAGCACATCGATTTAGGCTGAAAATGCCCAATTCGAGTCGTTTCTCTCATTTTTCCACCCTAATGGTCAGGAAAAATTAACGGACCACACTGGGATAATTTTCAACCTCCCTGGCATGCCTCTATCTATTTTCGACCCACAGCACGCCCGGGCCCTGGGCTTACCCCTAAAACGTGGGCTATAGCACACCGATATGTCTTAAAAATGCCCCATTCGTGATGTTTTGACCATTTTTCCACCTAAACATCCACGAAAAGTTAAACGGACCACATTGGAACGATCCCCAACCTCCCTAGCTTTCCTCAGTTGATTTTTGGCCCACATAATACCCGATCCCCGAGCCCACCCTCGAAAATATGGGTTATAAGAAGGGTGCGTTCTAAGGTGTAAAGTGGGAGAGAAGGGATGTCATAATTAGGGTTTTGAATAAAATGAACTTTTGATTTTTCTTTTGATTATTTTTTGTTTTCATATTGAATAACAATGATAGGTGTTAAGATTTTTATCATCCTGGCATTCTCTCGCCGTGACCTTCTCTTAAATTCTCAAAAAAACTTATGTCGCTCCATCCTCGCGGGGGCAGAGAACCTGTCGCCCTGAGTTCTATCCTTGCCCCTTACATCTTCCACAGAACTAGAAGAATTAAAGATGGGATAACACATTTTAGAATAAAGTCTTTCTCTTTATTGATGTCAAACTTCATCTTCATTATAGCGATGAAAATTTATTCCCTTAGTCTTTACCCAACTTTTCTTCTAAGGAAACAGTCTTTGATAGCGCTTTTGCCTGACGTTTCGTGATTTGAGGCCTTAAGAGATCAGGAGATATTTAATAGTTTGGGTCGATCATCTAATCTTATTAAGAGTTGTCCTTTCAGACCTTATTCTCCGAATGGATGAAGAGCAGGAAGTAAAACACCCACCTTTAGGAGGGAAGTTCAAGGGTTAGAGTGTGACTGATTCATATGCAGTTTCCTCTCTGAAAGATTCCCAATAATTAAAGATGTGTGACCATGCCCAATAGGCAAGAAACTAGGGCAATTAAGGAGGGTTATATCGGGTGATCGTATCCAAACTTGAAAGACTTTCTGCGAAATCAGAATTAGATTGGATTGAAGGTAAGGACAGCTAAGCTTGAACATTTTCTATGGTTTTGATTCTTCCTAAGTGGTTAGGTCACTCTTCTTCTCTCTGATTTGGGAAGTCTCCAATTCCTGTACTTCAATTTTCAATAACTCAGTATAATGCTTATTTGACTTTAGCGTAGGTAAAGTGTTTATTGGTCTGCTGGGTGAGACCTCTTGTACTCCTTCTATCGCTGATTAAGATCCGGATGAGAATCCTCTCAAATCTTTGAATAAGATCTTTCCTTAAGGAAAGAATGAATCTAGGAAAGAAGTCAAAAGGATAGTTCAATTTCTCCGCTAGCTGGGGACATGACTTCCATTTGAGAAACCTGCTCTTGCTCCATTCGCTGAATTTGTAGATTTATACTTACTAGAAACTGTATTCTTACTCTTCTTTGTATTTCCGAGGGTCTTTCACAAACTAAGGCAAATAAAGAGTCTTATTCTCCCTTTTAGTCAGCCAAAAGTAATAAGATTGCTGCTCTATCCCTAACTGCTCTACGCGGATATGATCTTTCCTTACTAAACAACTTTCCCACATCATGTTACAATTAGAGTTGCAGAGATAGAGAAAGCTCATTCTCCTTTAATAGCAATGGCCTTTTCACGAGCTGGGCTCAAACCTGTGCTTCCCTGTCTAGGAGTAAATTCTGGAAATCTAGTTGGAGATCAGTCTGTTGACCAGTTCTTGAACTAAAATTGTTTAAAAAGACAAAGGGAATAGGTCTCAAAAGACAGGTCAAGAAGGGTTGCGAGCTCAAACGAATAGAGTTCAAGCCAAAAGTGTTTCAAAATAGAAAGAGAAAGGATGGAATGAAGTAGCTCGCCTAAAAAGAGAGAATTAAGCACTTAGCTAAGATTGTTGGAAAAGAGAGGAAGGGCCCGAGGCACTTGCTAACGAGCAGGTGGGAAAAGACTGACTTGAAAAGACGCTCTACTTGAAAGGAAATGGCTTTGAGGGTACTAACTGTGATATATGGGTAAAGAAAATAAAATAGTAGCTCAGGATCTTGAGGCATACTAGCAGGGCTTGACTAGAATTGTAGAAAGAAGCTGGGGAGAAAGATCCAAGTTCAAGCATTGAGTCAAACTAATTCAGGTATAGCAAGATAGTTCTTGTATCCTTCTTCTACCTACTTTCCTTTATAGCACTTCTAGCCTTGAAATGATAATATTTCTTAGTTTTCCACTACCTCACTCTTTATTTTTCCTACCTCAAGGGAGTTCTATTCCCCTCGGACTATTAAGGGAAACCAAGGACACCTGTGAACTTGGATAACCTTGTTGCATACCATCGAATCTACTCTACCCTACACTATCGGTACTTTTACACTATCAGTCATTGAGGAATACTTAGGCTTAGAGGGAGGTACCTCTTTCTCAAGCAAAAACGATTAGAATTCAAAAACACCGCGTTTTACTAGGAAGGATCAAACCATGGGAATGAATCTACAAGGCTATCACCTTCTTTGGCCAGATCTTTCAATCTTTTCATAATTACGGTTCACTGCGCCCGCTCTTTTAAAGAGCGGCAGGTTGAAAGCTTACCTTATTATTAGAGAAAGGTTTGGAACAAAGTAGCTCACATAAAAGGAGAGGAACCCGAACAAACATTTGGATTTTGTAGTTTTTTCCCCAACCTAGGTTAGGGGGTCGTTAGACCGTAGCTTATTGCTGAAAAATATTGCTAGGTTAGCGCGGCTTGCTTCGCTTTTCAAGCTCTGTCCCCTTACTCAATCTCAACATCTATAATAAAAAGTCCTTTCTCCTTTTCTAAATAAGGTAAGATTTAACCCGTAGCTTGCTGATAATGGAATCTACCCACAAAACAGAAACAAGACACAAAATAGGAGACAAACCGAGGACCAAAGGGGGAATAAGTCTCGGCCAAAAATATACCACAAGAACGAGATGATACAAAGTGTATTTTACACCAAAAACATCCAAAAGAAAGATGAACATGAGAAGATAAGACGACAATGAGAAGATAACAACAATACACGTCTTTACTAGAACAAGAACACAAACACGATTACAAGAAGTGTAAGGATAGGAAATGAGACATCAACTCTAACAAGCACTAAGAACCTAAGTGTATGTCACACACTAAGACCCTTAATACTTGTAATAAGCAACACCAACACTCTAACAATGACACAAGAGGGCATGAACCACTCAAGCACCAAGGTTTCTAATAATATTTGCAATACTAGTGATTCCACACTAGCATCACCCTCATTTCGGTTTTGATGGCTTTTCCAAGCCTGACAACTAAGGTGTTACACTCTCCATGAGAGAAGAATGGTGTTACAAGTTATGTCTTAAAATTTTATTAAACAACTAAACAAATAAAAACCTAATACTAGCCTATTTATACACTTATTACAACATAAGTGAAATGTCCAAAAAGCCCTTAATGAAGGAAAGACAAAAGTCTCCTATGGAGTGTAGTCCAAGTGTAGTGTATGGATGGTTTTTGGTGCATAATTAGGTCATCTTTGTCTCATCAATTGCACACACCAATTCTCGGGTCCAACGCCCACTCTCATAAGCCCATATCTGTGATTATTCTTGTATCATCCTCTCCATCTTAAGAGGAATTTGCCCACAAATTCACGGTTTCACTTCGTGCAATTGGCCACTTCAAGGAAATTACTTAAAATAGTCCACAAAACATGAAGATGGCACAAAATAGTCCCCAAAACACATGAGGAAGCTGAGGGCTCAATAACACAAGTCTCAGCCAACATCTTCATTTTGAACCTCGGCTTCCTCTCCATCTTGAGCCTTGTCTTCAATATCATCCAAAACATATCCCAACTCATTTCTTGGTGGCGGGTTCCTTTTGGTTCCCTACGTATTCCCCTCAACTTCCCTTCCATCATATAAGCATCATTGTAGACTCCATGTCCCTCATGTTCCTTTCTACCATACTCCTTTATATAGATATATTGGTTTTGGGGAAGTGGAGTTTTTGTTGAGAGGATTGTTTTGGTAATGTGGAGCTTTGGTTTTAGACCTTGGATGGGAGGGAATTGGCTTCCAAGTCCCTCTTGTTGGACTTGATCAAATTGAGAGGGAAGTGACCTATTTAGGTATCGGATTGGAGGGAATTTGGTGGCTTGGCTTATGTCTATGTCACTTGGTGGTAGTCTTGGAGGATTGATCATTTGAGGTAAGTTTTCGGAAGTAGAAACACGAGAGTTCCTTCGACTCTCGACTCGTTCCAATATCTCAAGTATAGTAGACATATCCGAGCTAGTTTTTTCAAGGACCAAATTCGCCTTAGCCATGTATTGGGAAATAACATCAAGGAGGGCCAAAATGGCTTCTATTATGGCCAAGAAGTTACCTACAAAACACAAATAAGTTAGTTGTACAAAGGGGTGATGTGGCAGCCTTTGATTGATTGCGGATAGTGATGTGGAAGCCTTGGAATGGTTGTGGAATTTGAAAAATTTAGTGTTTTTCCAAATTGTGGAAGAGTGAATTCGGTTTTGGAGGGGAAATACACAAGTTTTAGAGACTTTTCCACATTCAAAATAGATTGAATTTCTTTGCACCTTTTGGGCAAAACACCTTTTTGAAGGGTGGTTGGCTCTTTCCTCTTTTGGTTAGTCTTGAAAAGTTCCCTTACTCCCTGTTGGTAACTAGTATTTTTGAAAGCCCTCTTTCTCCCTTACTAATTTGGTATAGTCTTGGAACTTGTTTCAAGATAAACAAGAAGACTACACTCTTCCACTTGGTCTTAAGATCAAACACTACTTATTGAAGGTTCTTCTTATCTCAAGACATGAAGAATGGCCAAGAACACCAAGAACCTTCAACAAGATTTGAAGACCAAGGTTCAAGTTGAACCTCCCAACAACACCACTACCTCTTTCAACACAAACCCACAACCACAATACCAACAACACACCTTTCAACGTTCAAATTTTGAATCCACCACAACAACACCAACAACAATTTGGCCCAACTTTTGAATTTGCACAACAACAACACAAGTAGGAGTTCAACTTATATCTTGACTCTGTTAGTGTTAGGGAAGAAAAAACCAAAACTAATAACACTCAAGAATCACGAAATATACCTAGATCAAAACATAAAGAACAAATCTCAGCCAAGACAACAACAAGAACAACAACTTTCTCGGCCAAGAACACAACTCGTTTTGTGAGATTTTCGACCTTAGACACCTCTTCTAGTGTTAGGAAACAAATATATAAAACTATAACACACTAAACATACAAAAATAACTAGGAAAATAGGCACAAATCTCGGCCAAAATAAAAACAAGACACAATTTCGGCCAAGACAACAAGAATGGACAGATTTGCTTCTTTTTGGAATTTTCAGCTTTTCAACACCTCTTTTCTTTTCGACTTAGAGAGCCCAAGATTGGTAGTGTAGGAACACAACCAGCCTTAGATTTGGTACCAAATGATAATGGAATCAACCCACAACAAGGAAAAAAGACAAAAACCACAACACAAACCGAGGACCAAAAGGGGAACAAGTCTCGGCCAACAATAATACCACAAGAACGAGATGATACAAAGTGTATTTTACACCAAAAACATCCAAAATCAAGATGAACATGATATGATAAGATTACAAAAACAAGATAACAACAATACACAGCTTTACTAGAACAAGAACACAAACACGATTACAAGAAGTGTAAGGATACGAAATGAGACATCAACTCTAACAAGAACTAAGAACTAAGTGTATGTCACACACTAAGACCCTTAATACTTGTGATAAGCAACACCAACACTCTTACAATGACACAAGATGGCGTGAAACACTCAAGCACCAAGGTTTCTACTAATATTTCGAATACTAGTGATTCCACAGTAGCATCACCCTCATTTCGGTTTTGATAGCTTTTCCAAGCCCTACAACTAAGGTGTTACACTCTCCATGAGAGAAGAATGGTGTTACAAGTTATGTCTTAAAATATCATTTAACAACTAAAGAAATAAAGACCTAATACTAGCCTATTTATACACTTATTACAACATAAGTGAAATGTCCAAAAAGCCCTTAATGAAGGAAAGACAAAAGGCTCCTATGGAGTGTAGTCCAAGTGTAGTGTATGGATAGTTTTTGGTGCATAATTAGGTCCTCTTTGTCTCTTCAATTGCACACACCAAGTCTCGGGTCCAACGTCCACTCTCATAAGCCCATATCCGTGATTATTCTTGTATCACTTGCTGGTTTTTCCATCATCCAATCCATAATAAATCAAATGAAACCTGGCAAAAAAAAGTGAACACTTTTCTGAGAAATAAAGTAGCTCACCTAAAAGGAGAGGAACAAAGATTCGTGTTTGTTTTACTTTAAACCCCCAATCCAATATCGATCGCTACTACTAATGGGGTCTTAGTTGATTTTCCTACCTTTAGCTACTAAGATGTTTCAGTTCACTAAGATTGAAAAGTCCAAAAAGTGCTGACTAGCCATGGATCTTAGATATGGTTTCCTGATCGGACATCCATGGATCACAGACGGTATCTCTCCATGGCCTTTTGCCTCTGAAAGTGTCCTTTCTTCTCAATACCCGAGCATCCATCCAATGCGTTCTTTTTTATCTTGTAC
The DNA here is from genome assembly GCA_030864225.1 of Capsicum baccatum var. pendulum. NCBI lineage: Eukaryota > Viridiplantae > Streptophyta > Magnoliopsida > Solanales > Solanaceae > Capsicum > Capsicum baccatum. The sequence continues at coordinate 247,017,434 of CM061554.1, forward strand.
CCTATGTAGGCTTGAAAGCATAGGAATCACAAGCGGTACACTAAACACCAACCCAATCTTGATGAAAAAAAGTAAAAACAAGTACATCTTTAACGGCCTCTATTCCTGACGTAAATGACCGCTTTCTTGGAACTAATTCATAAGCACTTTCCATTAGTTAGACTTCACACACTATATAAATAAATAGTTAAAGAACGCGATAAAAAGTGGTAAAATGAGTTGATTGACTATTGAGTGCAAGCCCGTAATAGACGACTATGGTCAGTTAAGGTATGTTTAAAGTCAACGACAACTAGAAGGTATACCGATCTTTCCACCCCTTTGACTATGAAAAGCTCCAAATAGGCACACAGTAGTTTAGAGTTGATGGAGCAGAAAGCCACTTGACTGGTTGGAAAGGAGCTCTGACGTTGGAATTTAATAGTGACAGAAATGGTCATCTGTGCTCCATAGCTACTGGTGTCATCGTCCTGCAAAGACGTGGAACCAACCAAGACTGAACACTAGCCCTATTTTGTAGACGTGTTAGGACTAGCCTTCTATCCCGGTGAATAATGTTCCACTGATTAGGCGGGGACAGGATTCGAACCTGCAATCTTCAAGTCATGAGGCTGATGAGTTGACCAATTCCTCTACCCCGCTTCTTCCCCTTCACTTTAGAACTTCGAAAACCAAGGTTCGACTTGCATGTGTTAAGCATATATTCTGCGTAGCATGATGTTCACTCCTTAGTGCTTAGGCCACTACCTAAAAGTAAGTTTTTCGCTCTTTTCCTCTTACATAACAACGATGGAGGAGATAGTAAGCACGACTTTCTACGCTACAATTTCATCTTCTCTTATGATTTATCAAGTTACAGGGGGAGACCAAGAGAGTAGATTGGCTGGTTTTTCCAGTCAAGTATATTTGATATCCCATTTTCAAATATGAATTTGAATAGATTATTTTTATTAATATAAATATAGCTTTTTATCTTCCACCTTATCTCCATATCTTTTGGCAACCCCTTCCCCTTCCTCTTCCTCTTTTTTTTTTGTTTCAAGCATGGACTTTAACTTACCAAATTGGCTTAGCAAAGTCGAAATCATTAGCTGTCAACTATTCATAGTAAGCAATGGAAAAAGGCATAGCTTTGATTACTCAAGTTGCCCTCTCATGGTTGAATGTGAAAAATAAGTTCTTTTGTTTAGAAACAATCTTATAAGGATGATTCTTCCCCTGTGTCTTCGCAATAATTAATAAGGAAGACCGGGCTAAATGTAACTACATTTTGCTCACCCGGTGAAAGGCATAGTAGGTAAAAAGGCTATTAGTTGCTTTACTTTCTTACCTTGGATAGGTTGAAAAAGCTGCTGACGAAGAATAGTTTTCTTTTCACTTGCGACCTTCCACGCCAAGGAGGGTTGAAGGGATCGATCCCAATAGCCTTTCATGAGGTGCGTAGCATTCTTTATAGTCATTACGAAAGCTCCCAAAGAGAAAGAAGTCTTTGTTGCCTGACTGCATAAACCAGGTCCAGGTCTTGCTTTTGTCATTCCCTCTATTGACATCCCATAGATTAATAGCACATCTATTTGGCCCAAAAATACCCCGTTCGCATCGTTTCTCCTATTTGTCCACCCAAATGGCTACAAAAATTTAAACGGACCACACTGGGATGATCCCCAACCTCCCTAGCATGTCCCGGTCAATTTTCATCCCACCGCCCGATCGGAACCCAAGCCAACCCCCAAAACCATGGGCTATAGCACACCAATTTGGTCCAAAAACTCCCCGTTCGCGCTATTTAGCTCGATTGTCCTCCCAAATAGCCATGAAAAATTAAATGGACCACACTAGGATGATGCCCAACCTCCTTCTCATGCCCCGAATATTTTCAACCCATAGCACGCCTGGACCCCGGGCCCACCCCAGAAACCGTGGTCTATAACACGCCGATTTGGCCCAAAAATGCCCCGTTCGTACCATTTTGCCATTTTGTCCACCCAAATGGCCATGAAAAATTAAAAGGACCACACTAAGACAATCCCCAACCTTCGCCCTTATCAATTTTTGGCCTACAAAACGCCCGGACCTTGGGTCTACCCCTGAAACCGTGGACTATAGCATACTGATTTGGCCGAAAAATGCCCAATTTGCACTATTTCACCCATTTGTCCACCCAAATGGCCACAAAATATTAAAAAGACCATATAAGTATGATCCCCAATATCTATGACACACCCCAATCAATTTTTGGCCCACATCACGCCGAAACCCCGGTCCCACCCCCAAAACCATGGGCTATAGTACACCAATTTGGCACAAAAATAACCCGTTTGCACTATTTTGCCTGTTTGTCAACCCAAATTTCCACGAAAAAGTAAATAAACCATACTGGGACAATCCCCAACCTCCCTGGTATGCCTCGATCGATCTTCAACCAACAGCATACCCGGACCCCGGGCCCACCCCTAAAACTGCGGGCTATAGCTCACTGATTTTGCTCGAAAATGCCCCATTTACGTCATTTCACCTATTTGTCCACCCAAATGGCCATAAAAAATAAAACAGACCTTACTAGAATGATCTCAAGACTCCTTGGCATAAAACCGTGGGCTATAGCACATCGATATAGCCCTAAAATTCCCCATTCGAAGCGTTTTGCCTGCTTGTCCACCCAAATGGCCATAAAAAATTAAATGAACCACACTAGGATGATCCCCAACCTCCCTAACATGCCCCGGTCGATTTTTGGCCGATATAATACTCAAGCCCCGGGCGCACCCCTACAAACGTGGGCTATAGCACACCGATTTGGTCCAAAAATTCTCTGTTCATGCCGCTTCACCCATTTGTCCACCCAAATAACCACAAAAAATTAAACAGACCACACTAGGATGATTCACAACCCCTGGCATGCCCTGGTCAATTTTTGGCCCACAGTACGCCCAGAACCAGTGCCCACCTCCAAAACTGTGGGCTATAGAACATTGATTTGGCCTAAAAATACCCCATTCGTGCCTTTCCACACGTTTATCCACCAAATGGCCAAGAAAAATTAAATGGACCATACTGGAATGATCCCCAACATCCCTGGCTTGACTCAGTCAATTTTTCGCCCACAACACGCCCAAACCCCGGGGCCACCCTCGAAATTGTGGACAATAGTAAACGTATTTTGCTCGAAAATGCCTCATTTATGCAGTTTCTCCTATTTGTACCCCCAAATGGCCATAAAAAATTAAATAAACCACATTGGGATGATCCCCAACCTTCCTGGCATGCCTTGATCGATTTTTGTCCCACAGCATGCCCGGACCTCGTGCCCACCCCCAAACCCGTAGGCTATAGCATACCTATTTTGTCCACAAATGCATCGTTCGTGTTGTTTCGCCTATTTGTCCACCCAAATGGCTACAAAAAATTGTAAGGACCACACTATGATGATCCCAACCTCCCTGGCATGGCTCAGTCAATTTTCAGTCGACAGCATGCCCAGACCCCGAGCCTACCCCCAAAATTACGGATTATAGCACAGAGATTTAGCCCGAAAATCCCCCGTTTGCGGTGTTTTTCCCATTTGTCCACCAAAATAGCCATAAAAATTTAAAATAACCATACTGGGATGATCCCCAACCTCCCTGTCATGCCCTAATCGATCTTCGTCCCACAGCACACCCGAACCACGGTCCAACCCCCAAAATCGTGGGCTATAGCACATTAATTTGGGCTGAAAATGCCCCATTCACGTCGTTTCACTTGTTTTTACACCCCAAATAGCCACGAATAATTTAACGCACCTCACTAGTATGATACCCAACCTACCTGTCCTACCCTGGTCAATTTTTGGCCGACAACAGGCCCGAATCCTGGGTCTACCCCCAAAACCACGGGCTATAGAATATCAATTTGGCCCAAAAATCTCTCGTTTGAACCATTTCTCCTTTTCGTCCTCTCAAATGGCCATGAATATTTGAAAAGACCATACTAGGATAATCCCCAACCTCCCTGGCATGTCTCGGTCTATTTTTGGCCCACAGCACTCCCGTGCCCCAGGCCTACCCCTGAAATCGTGGCATATTAATATGAGAATAATCCCGAATATTGACTTAGGAGAGTGCGTGTTGGACCTGATCCTTGTCACATCCAATTAAATTGTAAAATAGGCCCATAATGCAACTAAATCAGCCCATAAATTACTCTAGATGGGTTCCCATTCTTTGAAGGGCCTTTTGGTTATTTTAACTTATATTTTGTTATAGCTATAAAAGGAACATTGTAGGGTTTTTAGTTTTGTTTTGGGATGATATTTGGGAGTCTTGTAAGACTTGTAACAATCTCTCTCTCTAAGGAGATGAGTTACCACCGAAACTAGGATACAACAATAGGGTGGATTCTCTTTTGTTGTTGCTTGCTTGGAAATGTTGATGCTAGAGAGGTGGAATCCGATATTGTGTCACATAAGAGATAGGTTTATTATTGTGTGTAGTGTTAAGGGTCCAAAGGTGTCCATTCTTGGGTTCTTAAGATTATACCTTCATTTGGTCTATCTATCTATGATTTTACCTTCTTGTAATCTTGTTTAGTGTTTGTGTTGTAATCTTGTGTTCTTGTTGTTATTGTTAAATCCAAATCTTGTGTCTTCTTGTTCATTATCTTATGTTGTTAGTATATTTTTTTCTCTGATGATTTGGTGTAATAAATACCTTATTATCTTCTTGTTATTGTGTTCTTAGGAAATCGAGACTTGGTCTCCAAAAGGGTTCACGGATTTCTTCTATTTTTTGGACTATTTTTTGGACTAATTTTGGTGTTCCCTTGTTTGTAGCGTATCATTTGGTATTAGAGCCATCTTTGGTTTTGTTATTACAATACCAATCTTTGGTTTTCTTTCTAAGAAAATAAAAAAAAAAGAAAGAAAGACGTGTTCTTGAGCTTGAGATCTTGGCCGAGAAATTAAACCTGTTGTTGTTGTATCTTAGCCAAATATTGTGTGTCTAGTTCTAGGATTTATTTTTCTTGTGTTTTTGTTACAATTGTTAGTATTCTTGTCCATTAACACTTTGAGTCTATCTAGATTTGATCTTTAAAAAAAATTGATGTTGTTTTTGTGAACAAGACCATGGCCGTGTGGTGAAGTTGTTGTTCTTGGACGTGTGGACTTGTTGTTATAGTCTTGTTTGGATGTTGTTGGTGTTTTTGTTTCTCTTAATAAATTTTTTGTTGAGTTCTTGACATTCATCACAACCTTCAGCCTTGCTAAAACCAAAATACAACACCAAAAAAAACCTTGGTCGTGTGTTGATACTAAAATTGGCTGTGAATGTGTTGATGTTTGCTGTGGGGTGGAAATTGTTGTTGTGTTTTTGATGTTTTCTTGAAGTTTGTTGTGGTTTTAATCTTGTTCTTTGTCTCACCTTACAACTTAAGACAACCAAAGAGTAACTCAGATTCAAAAAGGTGCACCTACAAGTTGTAAAGTTGTTTGTGAGAAGACTTGAGCCATCACTTTCCTAACTTAACATCTGCTTTTCAACCACTTTTCTTGTTTCAAGGAACCTTATTTTGTGGGAATTGTACAAAGTCAAGTCTTTCCTTTTGAATATTAGACTTAAAGGAGATTTAAGACATACTTTCCCTCCAAAACCAATTGTTTCCATTACATAGTAACTAAAGTTTGTAAACTTCAACTATTGACTAATTATGGGGCCATGACCAATGGTATGCTGCTATGTCACCCAAGTTACTGTTCACATGAAAATTTTAAGCTCAAAATTTGATCTTCTAGTTTCATTGTGTTGTTTCTTTAGTTTCGTTTGTTGATTCCATTACTAACTTACAAGCTAGTTTTAGATTGTAAGTTAGTTTTGAAATTGTCCTTCGTGTATACATTCCTTTGTGTCTTATCCTTTTGAGTCGTTGTAATACTTGGTCCACCTCTTACTGCCTCACAGAGTATAAGTAAGGTTACGACACTTGTGAGATCAAAGTGATAAAAAAAATCCAAGAGCCATAACAATAGAGAGGGAGTGTGAGGACCATTCTTGTACAACTAACTTAATTAAAAAATTTACTCGGATGTGGTAACTATTCGTGAGAGGTTGGATCAAATGGAGAGTCGAAGAAACTCTCATGCTTTTACTCCAAAAACTTTACTTCCAATGACCAATCCTCCATGACAACCACATAATACCACAAGCTAAGCTCCAAATAGCCCTCAAAATCGAGAACATGATAGACCACTTCCCCCATAAGTTGATAAAGTCCAATAAGGAGGACTTAGAAGGTAATTTCCTCCCATCTAAACTCCACAACCGAAGCTCTACGTTACCAAATCGAGCCTCTCAACGAAAACTTCCCTTTCCAAAAACTAACTCATCCAAGAAGAGAAACATGGTAGAGAGAGACATAAAGAATATAGAGTCTATGATGATTCTTATATGATAGAAGGAGACTTGAGTCTGATGAGATTGAAGGCCAATCTCAAGAGGGAGAGGAAGCAGAGGGTCAAAATGAAGATGTTGGATCCGAGACTTATTGTCATTATGCTCTCGGGTGTGGCTAGCTTGTGGACTATATTTGTTCATTTCTTATGGGCTGTTTTTAGCTCATTTTTTGATATGTCCCTTGTTATTATTGAGCTCTCGGGCTCTTCATGTTTTGCGGACTATTTTTGAGTAGGTTTCCTTTGTAGTGACTAATTGAATGAGGTGGAGCTGTAAATTTATGGACAAATTCCTCTCAAGATGGAGAGGATGATACGGGAATAATCATGGATATGGAATTAGGAGAGTGCGTGTTGGACCCGAGCCTTCGCACGTGCAATTGAAGTGTAAAAGAGGCCCAAAATGCACCCAAATCAGCCCATAAATTACACTTGGTGGGTGCCCATTCTTTGAAGGGCCTTTTGGTCATTTTAATTTATATTTTGTTATAGCTATAAAAGGAACATTGTAGGGATTTTAGTTTAGTTTTTTGGATGATATTTGGGAGTCTTGTAAGACTTTTAAAAAGCTCCCTCTCTAGTGAGAAAAGTGACCACCGAAACTAGGATACAATAATAGTGTGGATTCTCTTTTGTTGTTGCTTTCTTGGAAACGTTGATGCTAGGGAGGTGGAGTCCGATCTTGTGTCACATAAGAGATAGGTTTACTGTTGTGTGTAGTGTTAAGGGTCCAATAGTGTCCATTCTTCAGTTCTTAAAATTATACCTTCATGTGATCTATCTATCTATCATTTTACCTTCTTGTAATCTTGTCTAGTGTTTGTGTTGTAATCTTGTGTTCTTGTCGTTATTGTTAAATCCAAATCTTGTGTCTTCTTGTTCGTTATTGTTAAATACAAATCTTGTGTCTTCTTGTTCATCATCTTATGTTGTTAATCTAGTTTGTTGTCCGCTGAATTGGTGTAATCAACACCTTGTTGTCTTCTTGTTATTGTGTTCTTAGGAAGCACCGATTTGGCCCGAAATACAACGTTTACGCCGTTTTGCCCGTTTATCCAACCAAGTGGCCAAGAAAGTTTAAACGGACCACACTGGAATGATTCTCAACCTCCCTGGAATGCCCCAGTAAATTTTTGACCCAAAGCACACCCGGACCCTGGGCCCACCCCCAAAACCATGGTCTATAGAACACCAATTCTGCCTGAAAATGCTCCATTCGTGCCGTTTCGCCCGTTTGTCCATCCAAATGGTCACGAAAAATTAAAAAGACCATAATGGAATGATCCCCAACCTCCATGGCATACACCAATTGAATTTTGACCCACATCATGCACGGATCCCAGCCCACCCCCAAAATAGTGGGCTATAGCACACTGATTTTTCTTCAAAATGCCCTGTTAGCGTCGTTTCGCCCGTTTGTCCACCCAAATGGCCACAAAAAATTAAAAGAATTACAATTATATGATCCCCAACCTCCTTAGTAGTCCTCAAGAGATTTTTGGCCCACAACAGGGCTGAACCCGAGCCCACTCCCAAAATCGTGGGACACAGCACACCGATTTGGCCCAAAAATGCACCGTTCTCTCTGTTTCACCCGTTTGTCCACCGAAATAACCAAGAAAATTTCAACGAACCACACTAGGAGGATCCCCAACCTCCTAGTCATGCCCTGATCAATTTTTAGCCCATAAGAAACCCGAACCCCGGACCCACCCCGGAAACTGTGGTCTATAGCACATCGATTTGGCCCAAAAATGCCCTATTTGTGCTATTTCGCCCTTTTGTCCACCCAAATGGACACAAAAAAATAAACGGACCATACTAGGACATTTCCCAACTTCCCAGGCATGCCCTGGTTGATATTCCACAGCACGCTAGGACCTCGGGTCTACCCCTGAAACCGTGGACTATATAGCACATTGATTTGGCTTAAAAATACCCCGGTCGCACCGTTTCACCCGTTTGTCAACCCAAATAGCCACAAAAAATTAAACAGACGACACTGGAATGATCCCCAACCTACATGGAATGCCCCGATCGATTTCTGACCCACAGCATGCCTGGACCTCGGGCCCACCCCCAAAATCGTGAGCTATAGCACACCGATTTGGCTCAAAAATGCCCCATTCATTGTTTCTTCCATTTTTCCACTCAAATAGCCATGAAAAATTAAACGGACCATACTGAGACAATCTCCAACCTCCACGGCATGCCCCAATCAATTTTTAGCCCACCCCAATCCCAACACCCCCGATAATTTGTACTATTGCACACCGATTTGGCTCAAAAATTCACTATTCGCATTGTTTCGCTCGTTTGTCATCCAAAATGGCTACAAAAAATAAAATGGAATATACTGGGATGATCCCCAACCACCCTGGCACGCCTCGGTCGATTTTGTCCAATAGCATGGCCGGACCTTGGCCCACACCCAAAATCGTGGGCTAGCACACCGATTTGGCTTGAAAATGCTCCACTTGCAGACTGATTTGGCACAAAAATGTCCTGTTTGGGCCGTTTCGCCCTTTTGTCCACCCGAATAGCCACAAAAAATAAATGGACCACACTTGGACGATCCCCAACCTCCCTGCAAGCCCCAGTCAGTTTTTGGCCCATGACACGGCCGGGCCAACCCCCAAACCTAGGGACTATTAAACATTGATTTTAGATGAAAATGCCCTGTTCATGTCATTTCACCTGTTTGTCCACCCAAATTGCCTCGAAAAAAATAAACGAACTACACTGGGATGATCCCCAACCTCTCTGGCACGCCCTAGTCGATTTTTGGCTCACAGTATGCCTGGACCCTGTGCCCACCCTGAAACCTTTGGCTATTGCACACCGATTTTACCTAAAAATTCCCCGTTCACACCGTTTCACCCGTTCGTTCACCCAAATGGCCACAAAAAAATAAATGAACCATACTGGGACGATCCCCAACATCCCTGGATGATCTCCAAACTCTCCTTTCATACCGTTTACACATAGGGACGATCCCCAAACTCCCTATCACACCTCTGTTGATTTTCAAACCGCAGCACACCCGGACCCTGGGCCCACCCCCAAAACCATGGACTATAGCACATCGATTAAGCATAAAAATTCCCCGTTCTCGCTGTTTCGGTCGTTTGTCTCTCTAAATGGCCATGAAAAATTAAACAGACCACAATAGGATGATCCCCAACGTCCCTGGCATACTTCGATCGATTTTTGACCCACAACACGCACAGAACCCAAGCCCACCCTCGAAACCGTGGCGTATACCATACCGATTTGGCCCAAAAACACCCCATTCGAGCTGTTTTGCCCGTTTGTCCACACAAATGGCCACAAAAATTTAAATAAACCACACTGGTATGATCCCCGACCTCCCTGGTATGCTTCGGTCAATTTTTGGCTGATAACAGTCCTGGACCTCATCCACCCCCATAATCATGGGCTATAGCACACCGATTTAGCACAAAAATACCCCGTTCACGCTGTTTTGCCTATTTGTCCAACAGAATAGACATAAAAAAATAAACGGACCACAATGGAATGATCCTCAACCTCCCTGGAAAGACCCGATTGATTTTCAGCCCACAGCACACCCAAACCCCATGTCCATCCCGAAACTGTGGCCTATCACACACCGATTTGGCCCAAAAATGCCAAATTTATGCCGTTTTGACCGTTTGTCCACCCAAATGGCCATAAACATTAAATGGACTACACTGGGATGAACCCCAACCTCACTGGTACACCTCGGTCGATTTTTAGCCTACTACACGCCCGAATCTAGGGTCCACCCCCAAAATCGTGGGCTATAGCACACCGATTTTGCCCAAAAATGCCCCATTCGCGCCGTTTTGCTTGTTTGTCCACCTAAATAGCCATAAAATATTAAAAGGACCACTCTGGGATGATCCCGAACCACCCTGTCATTCCTCAGTCAATTTTTGGCACACAACACACCCATACCCCAAGACCACCCTAGAATCGTGGGCTATACCACACCGATTTAGCTCGAAAATGGCCCCTTCATGCTGTTTCGCCCGTTTGTCCACCCAAATGGCCACAAAATATTAAACTGACCACATTGGGACCATCCTCAACCACCCTAGCATGCCTCGATAATTTTTGACCCATAATATATCTGATCCTTGAGCCCACTCTCGAAACCTTGGGCTATTCCACAATGATTTGGCCCAAAAATACCTCATTCGCATCATTTTGCCCGTTTATCAATTCAAATGGCCACAAAAAATTACAAAACCATAGTGGGATGATCCCCAACCTCCCTGTCATGCCCCAGTTGATTTTTGGCCCATATAACGCCCGGGCCCCAGCCCACCCCTAAAATCATGGGCTATAGCACATATATTTCGCCCGGAAATGCCCCATTCACGCTGTTTCACCCATTTGACCAGCTAAATAGCAACAAATAATTAAACGGACCACACTGGGATGATCCCCAACCATCTTGGCAAACCTCAGACGATTTTCGACATACAAAAAGCCTGAACCCCAAGAACACCCCCAAAATCGTGGCTATAGCACACTGATTTGGCCCACAAACTCCCAATTCGTGTTGTTTTGCCCGTTTGTCCACCGAAATGGACACTAGAAATTAAACGGACCATACAGGGATAATACACAACCTCCCTAGAATGCCTCGATCAACATCTAGCCCACAGCACGCCCGATCCTACCCCCAAAACTGTGGCCTATTGCACATCGATTTGGCCCATAAATGCCCCGTTTGCGCCGTTTTATTCGTTTGCCCACCCAAATGGCAACAGAAAATTAAAAGGACCATACTGTGATGAAACCCAATTCCCTGGCATGCCCTGGTCTATTTTTGGCTCACAGCACGTCCGTACGACGATCCCACCTCAAAAATTGTGGTCTATAGCACACCGATTTGGCCTGAAAATGCCCCGTTCATGCCGTTTTGCCCTTTTATCCACCCAAATGGTCACATAAAATTAAATAGACCACACTGGGACGATCCCCAACCTCCCAGTCATGCCCAAATCAATTTTTAGCCCACCACCCGCCTGAACACCGTGATGACCCCCGAAATTATGGGCTATAGCATACCTATTTTGCCTGAAAATGCCTCGTTCATGCCGTTTTGCCTGTTTGTCTCCACAAATGGTCACAAAAAAATTAAAAAACCACACTGGGGTGATCCCCAACCTCCCTAGAATGCCCGATTTTCTACCCATAACACGCCCGGACTCCATACCCACCCGCGAAACCATCGGCTATAGCACACAAATTCGGTCCAAAAATGCCCCGTTCTCGTCGTTTTGCCCGTTTGTCCACCCAAATGGCCACTAAAAATTAAACGGACCACACTGGGATAATCCTAACCTCGCTGGAATACCTCGATCGAGTTTTGGCCCACATCACGCCCAGACCCCGGGCCCACCCCCAAAACCGTGGGGTATAACATACCAATTTGGCACGAAAATACCCTGTTTGGGCTGTTTTGCCCGTTTGTCCACCTAAATAGCCATAAAAATTAAAAGGACCACACTGGATGATCCACAACCTCCCCGGCACACCTCGGATGATATTGGGCCCAAATCACACACAGGCCCACACCTAAAATTATGGGCTATTATACATTGATTTTGGCTGAAAATGCCCAGTTTGTGCAGTTTTGCCTTTTACCACCCAAATTGAAAAGAACGGACCACACTGGGATGATCCCCAACCTTCCTGGCACACCCCAGTCAATTTTTGGTGCACAACATGCCCGGAACCCTGGTTCAACCTCAAAACCGTACGCTATAGCATATCAATTGACCCAAAAAATGCCCCGTTCATGCCGTTCTGGCCGTTTGTCCACCCAAATGGCTGCAAAAAATTATAAAAACCATACTAGGATGATCCCTAACCTCCCTGTCATGCTCCGGTCGATATTTGATCCACAACACACCCGAACCATGGACTCATCCCCAAAACTGTGGGCTATAGCACACCGATTCTACCCAAAAATACCCCATTCGTAGTGTTTCGCCCGTTTGTCCACCCAAATGGCCACAAAAAATTAAATAGACCATACTGGGATGATCCCCAACCTCTCTGTTATGCCCCAATCAATTTTTGGCCCACAGCACACCCAGACCCTGGTCCCACCCACCAAACCGTAAGCTATAGCACACCGATATGTCACAAAAATACCCCGATCGCGTTATTTTGCCTTTTTGTCCACCCAAATAGCCATGAAAAATTAAACGGACCACACTGGGACTATCCCCAACCTCCCTAGCATGCCCCAATGGATTTTCGACCCACATAATTCTCGTTCCCCAGGTCCACCCCTAAAAACGTGGGCTATAGAACACCGATTTTGCCCGAATATGTCTCGTTCGCACTATTTCACCCTTTTGTCCACCCAAATGGCCACGAGAAATTAAAAAAACCACAATGGGATGATCCACAACCTCCGTGGCATGCCCCAATTGATTTTCAGCCCATAGCACGCCCGGACCCCAGGCCTACCACCGAAAACGTGGGCTATAGAACATCAATTTAGCCTAAAAATACCCAGTTCGTGCTGTTCTGAACGTTTATCTACCCAAATGGCCATGAAAAATTAAAAATACCATACTGGGATGATCCACAACTTCCATGGCACAACACAATTGAATTTTGGCCCACAGCACATCTGAACCCCATGCCCACCCCCAAAATTGTGGGCTATAGTAGACTTATTTGGCCCAAAAATGTCGTTCGTACCATTTCACCCGTTTTTCCACCCAAATGGCCACGAAAATTTCAAAGGACCACACTGGGATGATCCTCAATCTCACTGGCACGCGTCGGTTAATTTTTGACACAGCAAGCTCAAACATCAAGTCCACCCCCAAAAATATGGTCTATAGCACACTAAATTGGCCCAAAAACTTCCCATTCGTGTCGTTTCCAAACTGGGATGATCCCTAAACTCCCTGGCATGCCCCAGTCAATTTTTGTCCCACAATAGACCCAGACCTTATGCCCACCCACGAAACCATAGGCTATTGCACACCAATTTTACCTAAAAATACCCCGTTCGCGTCATTTCGCCCGTTTGTTCACCCCAAATGGCCACGAAAAATTCAACAAATCATACCAGGACAATCCCCAAACTCTCTTGACAATCCCCAAACTCCCCGTTCGTGCCGTTTCCAGGCTGGGACAATCCCCAAACTCCCAAGAATGCCTCGATAGATTTTCGACCCACAACACGCCCGAACTCCAAGCCCACCCTCAAAATTGTGGGCTATAGCACACCGATTTGGCCTACAAACTTGTTGTTCGCACCATTTTGCCCGTTTATCCACCCAAATGGCCACGGAAAATTAACTGGACCATACTGGAATAATCCCCAACCTCCCTAAAATACCCCGATCAATTTTTGGCCCACAGCACGCCCGGGCCAACCCCTAAAACCGTGGGCTATTGCACAACAATTTGGTTCCAAAAATGCCTCGTTCGCACCGTTGTGCCCGTTTTCTAACCCAAATGGCCACAAAAAATTAAACGGACCACACTGGGATGATTCCTAACCTCCCTGGCATGCCCAAATCAATTTTTGGCCCACAGCACGCTCGAACACCGGGCCGATCCCAAAACTGTGGGCCATAACACACCTATTTTGCCCAAAAATGCCCCGTTCATGCCGTTTGCCTGTTTATCTCCCCAACTAGCCACAAAAAATTAAATGAACCACACTGGGGTGATCCCCAACCTCTCAGGCATGCCCCGATCGATTTTCATCCCACAACACGCCCTGAACACGTGCCAACCCTCAAAACCATGGGTTATAGCACACCAATTTGGTCCAAAAATGCCCCGTTCACATCGTTTAGCCTGTTTGTCCACCCAAATAACCACTAAAACTTAAACAGACTACACTGGGATGATATCAACCTCACTGGCACGCCTCGGTCATTCGTGTCGTTTCACCTGTTTGTCCATACAAATGGCCACAAAATATCAAACAGACCATACTAAGATGGACCCCAACCTCCCTAAAGCTCCTCAATTGATTTTCGGCACACAACACGCCTGGACCCTAGGCCTACCCCCAGAACCATGGGCTATAGCACATTTATTTGGGCTGAATTTAGCCCGTTCGCACCGATTTGCATGGTTTTCAAGCCAAATGGCCACAAAAAATTAAACGAACCATACTAGGATGATTGCTAATCTCCCTGGCATGCCCCGGTTGATTTTTGGACTACAACACGCTCGAATACTGGGACCACCCCTTAAACCGTGGACTATAGCACACACTGATTTAGCCGAAAAATGCCCCGTTTGTATGGTTTCTCCCGTTTGTCCCCTCAAATGGCCATGAAAAATTAAACGAACTATAGTGGGATGATCCCAAACTTCCCTAGCATGCATCGGTCATTTTTGACCCACGGTATGATGGAGCCCTGGGCCCAAACCTGAAATCATAAGTTATAGGACACCGATTAGGCCTGAAAATGCCCTGTTTACATCGTTTCGCCCATTTGTCCACCCAAATGGCCTGAAAAAATAAACGGACCACAATAGGATGATCCTTAACCTCCTTGGCATTCCCCGAATGATTTTTAGCACACCAATATGGCTCGAAAATGGACCATTCGTGCCGTTTTGCCCATTTGTCCACCCAAATGGCCACAAAACAATAAACAGACCATACTAGGATGATCCCTAACCTCCCTAGAATGCCTCGGTTGATTTTTGGCCCACATAATGCTTCGGGCCTGTAACCACCCCAAAATACATGGGCTATAGCACACCGATTTAGCCCGTTTGTCCACCCAAATGGCCACAAAAATTAATCGGACCATACTGGGATGAACCACAATCTCCCTGGCATGCCTCGGTCAATTTGTGGCCCACATCATGCCCAGAACCCATGTCCACCACCAAAAATGGGGGCTATAGCACACCGATTTGGTTTAATAATGCCTCGGTTGCGCCGTTTTGCCCTTTTATCCACCCAAATGGCCACGAAACATTATACGGACTATACTGGAATGTTCCTTACCTCGCTGGCATGATTTGGTTGATTTTCCGCCATTACCACGTCCAGACCCAGGCCCACTCCTAAAATTGTGGGCTATAGTACACCGATTTAGCCTAAAAATGCTTGTTCGCGCTATTTCACCCATTTGTCCGCCCAAATAACCACAAAAAATTAAACGGAACATACTGGGATGATCCCCAACCTCCCTAAAACACCCAGATTGATTTTCATCCCATAACACGCCCAGACCCTGAGCCTACCCCTAAAACCGTGGGTTATAGCACATCGATTTGGGTTGAAAATGCCCCATTCTCGTTGTTTTGCCCGTTTCTACATCCCAAATAGCCATAAAAAAATTAACGGACCACACTGGGATGATCCTCAAACCCCCTGTCATGTCCCGATCGATTTTTTGTTGACGGCACGCTCGAATCCTGGGTTCACCCCTAAAACCGTGGGCTATAGCACACCGATTTAGCCCAAAAATTCCCTGTACACATTGTTTCTCCCGGTTATCTACTCAAATATCCATGAAAAAGAAAAAGAACCACACTGGGGTGATCCCCAACTTCCCTGGCATTCCTCGATCTATTTTTGACCCACAGCACACTCGAGCTCTGATTTCACCTCCGAAATCGTGGGTTATAGCACACCGATTTGGCTCAAAAATGCCCCATTTGCACCATTTCACCCATTTGTTCAACCAAATGGCCACAAAATGTTAAATAGACTACACTTGGATGATCCCTAACCTCCCTGTCATTCCCCAATCAATTTTTAACCCACAGCACGCCTGGACCCTGGGCCACCCACAAAACTGTGGGCTATAGCACACCGATATGGCTTGAAAATGCCCCATTCACATTATTTCACCCGTTTGTCCACCTAAATATCCATGAAAAATTAAACGAACCACATTGGGATGATCTCCAACCTCCTTTGCATGCCTCAGTCAATTTTTAGCCCATAAAATGCTCAGGCCCCAAGCCCACCTCCAAAAATATTGGTTATAAGAAGGGTACGTTCTGAGGTGTGAAGTGGGAAGAAGGGATGTCATAATTAGGGTTTTGAATAAAATTACCTTTTGATTTTTCTTTTGAGTTTTCATTTTTTTCATTTTCATATTGAATAAGAATGAGAGGTGTTAAGCTTTTTATCATCCTGGCATCGAGTTATTTTTCCATAGGACCTCCCCTACAGTATCATCACTGTAGTAGAGTTTAACCACCAAGTTTGGGATGGATTGGTGTGGTTCCTCTACACCTAGGACACCAGAATATCAAACCATGAATGAAGAAAGCCATGAGAGAAAAGCATATTCGCTAGTGATTGTGAGGCCCCAATTCTTGACTGGAGAGGACACCAAAGGCCTCTGCCCTTCTATCCCTTAGATATAAAGCGAAGGGAGGCAGAGCTTTTGGTTTTTTCATGTTGTCAAAGATTTGAACAATGAAAATAGATGGCGATTGCCTGATCGAATTGATCAGGTCATATAGAAACAAGATTCAAGTCTACCGGCCTGTTAGGATGCCTCAGCTGCATACATTACTACACTTCCACTTGACACCTATCGTAATGATAAACGGCTCATATCGCCATGACCTTCTCTTGAATTCTCAAAAAAACTTCTCTTGAATTCTCAAAAAAAAGTTATGTCGCTCCATCCCCGTAGGGGAAGATAACCCGTCGCTCGGAGTTCTGTCCATGGCCCTTTCACCTTCCATGGAACTAGAAGCATGAAAGATGGGATGACGCATTTTTGAAGAAAGTCTTTCTCTTTATTGATGTCAAACTTTATTTTCCTTATAGAAATGAAAAGTTATTCCCTTAGTCTTTTCCCAGCTCTTCTTCCAGGGAAATAGTCTTTGATAGCGCTCTTGCCCGACTTTTCATGATTTGTGGCCTTAAGAGAATCAGGAGATATTTAATATTTTGGGTCGGGAATCTAGTCTTATTAAGAGTTGTCCTTTCAGACCTTATTCTCCGAATAGACAAAGAGCAGGAGGTAAAGCACCCACCTTTAGGAGGGAAGTTCAGAGGTTAGAGTGTGCCTTATTCATATGTAGTTTTCTCTCTGAAAGATACCCAATCAAAGAAGGATGCGCCACCATTCCTGATGGAAAAAAAGCTATGGAATTTAAAGAGGTCTTATTGGGTGATCGTATCCAAACTTAAAAGACTTTCTGCAGAATCAGAATCAGATTGGATTGAAGGTAAGGACGGTGAAGCTAGAACGTTTTCTATGGTTTCGATTTTTCCTAAGTGGTTAGGTCACTCTGAATCTCTCTAATTTGGGAAGTCTCCAATTCCCTAACTTCGATTTCTAATGACTCAGTATAATGCTCATTTGACTGTCGCGTAGGTAAAGTATTTACTGGTCTGCGGGTGAGACATCTTGTACTCCTTTTGCTGATTAAGATCCGGATAAGAATCCTCTCAAATCCTTAAAAGAGAACTTCCCTTATGGAAGGAATGAATCTAGGGAAGAAGTAGCAAGGATAGTTCCATTTCTCCGCTAGTCGGGGACATAACTTCCAGCTGAGAAACCTGCTCTTTCTCTATTCACTGAATCTAGAGATTTATACTTGTTAGAAACTGCATTCTTACTCTTCTTTGTATTTCCAGGGTTCTTTCACAAACTAAGTCAAATAAATAGTCTTATTCTCCCATTTAGTCAGGCAGAAGTAATAAGATTGTTTCTCTAGCCCTAGCAGCTCTACGCGGATACGATCTTTCCTTACTGAACAGCTTCCCCAGATCATGTTACAATTAGAGTTGCGGAGATAGAGAAAGCTAATTCTCCTTTAATAGCAAAGGCCTTTTTACGAGCTAGGCTCAAACCTGCGCTTCCCTGTCTAGGAGTGTATTTTAGAAATCTAGTTGGAGATCAATCTATCGACCAGTGCTTAAACTAGAATTATTTCAAAAGAGGAAGGGAATGAGTCTAAAAAGACAGGTCAAGAAGGGTTGCAAGCTCAAATGAATAGAGTTCAAGCCGAAAGTGTTTCAAAATAGAAAGAGAAAGGCTGGAACGAAGTAGCTCGCCTAAAAACAGAGGAATGAAGAACTCGGATGAGATTGTCAAAAAAGAGAGGCAGGGTCTAAGGTACTTGCTAACGATCAGGCGGGATAAGACTGACATGATAAGACGCTCTATTGAAAGGCAATGAATTTGAGGGTACTAACTTTGATATATGGGTAAGGAGAAGAAAATAGTAACTCAGTCTCTCGAGGCCTACTAACAGGGCTTGACTAGAATCATAAAAAGAAGCTGGGGAGAAAGATCCAAGTGCAAGCATTGAGTCAAACTGATTCAGGTATAGTAAGATAGTTCTTATCTCCTTCTTTTACCTATTTTCCTTTATAGCACTTCTAGCCTTGAAAGGATAATCATTCTTAGTTTACCACTACCTCACTCGTTATTTTTCCTATATCAAGGGAGTTCTATTCCCCTCGGACTATTAAGGGAAAGTAAGGACACCTGCGAACTCGAATAACCTTGTGGCATACCGTCGAATCTAGTCTACCCTATGCTATCAGTACTTGTTCTCTATCGGTCATTGAAGAATACTAAGGCTTAGAGGGTGGCCCCATTTCTCATGGAAAAGCAATCAGAATTCGAACATGCCGCATTTTACTGGGAAAGATTAAACCATGGGAACGAATCTACAGGGCTATCACTTTCTTCGGCCAGATCTTTAAATCTTTTCACAATTACAGTTCACTGCACCTGCTCCTTTAAAGGGCGGCAGCTTGAAAGCTTTCCTCATTATTAGAGAAAGGTTTGGAATGAAGTAGCTTTCCTAAAAGGAGAGGAACCCTAACCAATATTTTAGATTTTGGAGTTTTTGCCCCAACCTAGGTTAGGGGTCATTAGACAATAGCTTGCTGCTGAAAATCCTTACTAGGCTAGCGCGACTCACTTCATTCTTCAAGCTCCGCCCCCCATAGTCAACCTCAACATCTATAAAAAAAAGCCCTTTCTCCTTTTAAAATAAGTTAAGATTTGAAGCCGTATCTTGCTGATTTTTCCATCATCCAAACCACAATAAATCAAATGAAACCTGGCAAAAAAAAAGTGAACACTTTGCTGAGGAACGAAGTAGCTCGCTTAAAAGGAGAGGAACGAAGCTTTGCATTTTTTTTCATTCAAAGCACCAATCCTCTCTCGCTCACCACTACTAATGGGATCTCAGTTGATTTCCCTTCCTTTAGCTACTAAGATTTTTCAGCTTGCTATGTCTGAAAAGTCCAAAGAGCACAGACTAGCCATGGAGCTTAGATACGGTTTCCCGATCGAAGATCCATGGATCACAGACGGTATCTCCTCATGGCCTTTTGCCTCTGAAAGCGTCCTTCCTTCTCAATGCTCGGGCATTCATCCAATGCATTCTTTTCGATCTTGTACCCTATGTAGGCTTGCAAATCATAGGCGTCATAAGCGGTACACTGAACACTAATCCAATCTCGACGAAAAAAAGAAAAAGCAAGTACATCCTTAATGACCTTTATTCCTAACATGAACGGCTGCTTTCTTGGAACTAATTCATAGGCACTTTCCATTAGTTAGACTTCACACACTATATAAACAAATAGTTGAAGCGTGCAATAGAAAGCGAATAAATAAATTGATTGACTATTGAGTGCAAGCCCATAAATAGACGACTATGGGCAGTTCAGGTGAGCTTAAAGTTAACTACAACTATAAGGTATGAGCCTGATGAGTTGACAAATTCCTCTACCCCGCTTCTTCATCTTCACTATAGAACTCCAAAAACCAAGGTTCGACTTGGATGTGTTAAGCATATATCTGAGTAGCATCATGTTCACTTCTTAGTGCTTAGGCCACTACCTAAAAGTAAGCTTTTCGTTCTTTTTCTCTTAAATAAAAATGATGGAGGAGATAGTAAGCACGACTTTTTACGCAATGATTTCTTGTTCTCTTATGATTTATCATGTTACAGGGGGCAGACCAAGAGAGTAGATTGGCTGTTTTTTCTAGTCAAGTATAGTTGATAATCCCATTTTCGAATATACTTTTAGCCTACCGATTTGGCCTAAAAATACACCATTCGTGCTGTTTCACCCATTTATCCACCCAAATGGCCACAAAAATTAAAACGGACCACACTGAGATGCTACCCAACCTCCCTGTCATGCCCAAATCAACTTTTAGCCAATAATATGCCCAGACCCCGAGCCCACCCTCAAAACTGTGCGCTATAGAACACAAATTAAGACCAAAAATTCCCCGTTCACCCGTTTGTCCTCACAAATGGCCACAAAAATTTAAACGGACCATACTAGGATGATACCCAACCTCCCTGTCATGCCCCGATCGATTTTCATCCCACAGCACGCCCTAAACATAGGCCCACCCCCAAAACCGTGCGCTATAGCACACCGATTTTGCCTGAAAATGCCCCATTCGCGCTGTTTCTCCATTTGTCTACCCAAATGGCCACAAAAATTTTAATGGACCATACTGGGATGACGCCCAACCTCCCTGGCATGCCCTGGTCAATTTTTAGCCCACAGCACGACCGAACACCTGGCCCACCACCAAAACCGTTGGCTGTAGCACATCGATTTGGCCCAAAATGCCTCGTTCAACCGTCTGTCCATCCAAATGGACACAAACATTTAAATGGACTACTTTAGGATGATCCCAAACCTCGCTGGAATGCCCAGGTCAATTTTTCGCCCATAGCACGCTCAGACCCTGCGCCCACCCCCAAAATCGTGGCCTATAGCACACCGACTTGGCCCAAAAAATGACCTGTTCACATTGATTTACCCATTTGTTCACCCAAATGTCCACGAAAATTTAAACGGACCATACTGGGATGATCCCCAACTTTACTGGCATGCCCCAGTCAATTTTTAGCCCACAGCACGCCCAGACCCTGGGCCCACCCCCAAAATCAGGGTCTTTTACATACCAATTTGGCTCAAAAATACCCCATTTTGCCCGTTTAGCTTGTTTGTCCTCTGAAATGGCCATAAATATTTAAACAGACCATATTTGGATGATTCCCAATCACCCTGGCTTGCCACAATCAATTTTCAGCCTATAGCACAAACGAACCCTGAGCCCACCCCCAAAACTGTGGGCTATAGCTCACCGATTTAGCCAAAAAATGCCTCGTTCGGGCCGTTATTCTCGTTTCCCCACCCTAATGGCCACTAAAATTTAAATGGACCACACTAGGATGATCCCTAACATCCCTGGCATACTCCAATTAATTTTTAACCCACAGCACGCCTAAAACCATAGGCTGTAGCACATCAATTTGGCCAACAAATGCTCCATTCATGTTGTTTCACCCGTTTATCCACCCAAATGGCCATGAAATTTTAAATGGACCATTCGAGCTCAGCATGATCGAATCCCGAGTCCACCCCCAAAACTATTGGCTATAAACACCGATTTGGCCCGAACCCCAAAATCGTAGGTTATAGCACATCGATTTGACCTGAAAATGCCCCATTTGCATCGTTTCACCCGTTTGTCTGCCCAAATAGCCATGAAAATTAAAAAAAAAACACTGAGATGATCCCCAACCTCACTGGCATGCTCTGGTCAATTTTTAGCCCACAGCACACCCTGACCCCCGGCCCACCCCCAAAACCGTGGTTTATAGCACACCGATTTGGTCCAAAAATGCCTCATTCGTGCTGTTTTGCCTGTTTGTCCACCCAAATAGCCACAAAAATTTAAACGAACCATACTGGGATGATTCCCAACCTTCTAGCAAGACTATCGATTTTCATCCCACAGCACGCCCAGACCTTGGGCCCATCATCGAAATCGTGGGCTACAGCACATCGATTTAGCCCGAAAATGCCTCATTCATGTCGTTTTGCCTGTTTGTCTACCCAAATAACCACAAAAAATTAAACAGGCTATACTGAGATGATCCCCAACCTCTCTAGCATGCCCAGGTCAATTTTTATCCCATAGTACGCTCGGATCTCGATCCCACACCCAAAACCGCGGGCTATAGCACACTAAATTAGCCTAAAAATGCCCCGTTCATGTCGTTTGTCCACCCAAATAGCCATAAAAAATTAAACGGACCACACTGGATGATCCCCAACCTTCCTGGCATGCTCCCATCAATTTTTGGTTGACAACACGCTCGTACTGCAATCCCACCGCCGAAACGGTGGGCTAAAGCACACTAATTTTGCCCAAAAATGTTCTGTTCATGCCATTTCACCTGTTTGTCCACCCAAATGTCCATGAAAAATTAAAAAGACCATACTGGGATGATCCCAACTACCCTAGCATGCCCCGGTTTATTTTTGGCCTATAGCACACCTGAACCCCAGGCCCACCCCCAAAACAGTGGGCTATAGCACATCGATTTGGCCTGAAAATGCCCCGTTCATGTTGTTTCACCTGTTTATCCGCCCAAATGGCCATAAAAATTTAAACAAACCACACTGGAATGATCCCCAACCTCCCTGCCATGCCCCGATCAATTTGCAACCCATAGCACGCCCGAAACCCATGCCCACCCCAGAAACATTGGGCTATAATACACCGCATTGGCACGAAAATGCCAGTTCTCACCGTTTAGCTTATTTGTCCACACAAATGGATGAAAAAATTAAAACGAATTACAATAGGATGATCCCCAACTCCCTAGTATATCTCGGTCAATTTTTGGCCAACAGCAAGCTCGGACCCCAGGACCACCCCCAAAGTTGTGGGCTATAGCACATCTATTTGGCTCGAAAATGTCTCGTTCATACCATTTTGCCTGTTTGTATACCCAAATGGCCACAAAAATTAAAACGGACCACACTGGGATAATCCTCAATACTCTTGGCAGGCCTCAGTTAATTTTTAGCCCACAGCATGCTCAGAACCCCAGCCCACCCTCAAAACTGTGGGTACAACACACCGATTTAGCTTGAAAATGTCTTGTCCACGCTGTTTTTCCTGTTTGTATACCCAAATGGCCACAAAAATTAAAATGGACCATATTGGAACAATTTTAAACCCCTTTGGCATACCCCAATCAATGTTCAGCCCACAGTATACTCGGACCCTGGGCCCACCCTCAAAACTGTGGGGCTATAACACATCGATTTAGCTTGAAAATGTCTCATCCGCGTTGTTTTTCCTGTTTGTCCACCCAAATGGCCACATAAATTTAAATGAACCATAATGGGATGATCCTTAACCTCCCTGGCATGCCTCGATCGATTTTCAGCACCCAGCACGCCCGAACCCCAAGCCCACCCTCAAAACTGTGGGCTATAGCACACCGATTTGGCCCAAAAATGTCTCATTCACACCGTTTCATATGTTTGTTCATCCAAATGGCCACAAAAATTTAAACAGACAACACTGAGATAATCCCCAAACTCCCTGGTACACCCCAGCCAATTATCATCCCACAACACACTCGGACCCTGGGCCCACCCCTAAAATTGTGGGATATAGCTCACTGATTTGGCTCAAAAATGCCCCGTTCTCGCTGTTTCGCTTGTTTGTCCACCCAAATGGCCATGACAATTTAAACGGACCATCCTGGGATGATTCCCAATCTCCCTCGCATTCCCCAATTGATTTTTGGCACACAGCATGCCCGGACCATTGGCCCGCCCCCAAAATGGTGGGTTTTAGCACACCAATTTCCCCGAAAAAGCTCTGTTTGCCCTTTTTTCCGTTTATCATCTTAAATAGCCACGAAAATTTAAATGGACCATACTGGGATGATCCCCAACCTCCCTGGCACACTCAGATCAATTATCGGCCCACAATATGCCCGGACGTAGGGCCCACCCCAAAAACTGTGGTCTATAGCACACAAATTTGGACCAAAAACATCCCGTTCACGCTATTTTGCCCATTTGTTCCGCCAAATGGCAAATAAAATTTAAACGGACTATAATGGGATGATCCCCAACATCCCTGGCATGCCTCGATTGAATTTTGGCCTGGATCATGCCCGAATCTTAGGACCACACTCGAAATTGTGGGCTATAGCATACTGATTTAGGCCGAAAATGCCCCATTTGTGCTGTTTTGCCCACTTGTCCACCTAAAAGGCGACGAAAAATTAAACCTACCACACTATTACAATCCTCAATCCCACTGGCATGCCTCAGTCGATTTTCGGCCCACAACACACCCGGACACTGGGTCCACCCCCAAACTCATATGCTATAGCACATCGATTTAGCCCAAAAATGGTAGTTCGCGTCGTTTCTCCCATTTGCCAACCCAAATGGCCACAAAAATTTAATCAGACCACACTGGGATAATACCCAACCTCTCTGTCATGCCCCGATCGATTTTCACACCATTGCACACCTGACCACGGGCCCATACTTGAAACTGTGGGCTAGAACACACTGATTTAGCACAAAAATATCTCGTTCACACTGTTTCGCCAGTTTGTCCCCTCAAATGGCCACAAAAATTAAAATAGACCATACTAATATGATACCCAACCGCCCTAGCATGCCTTATTCAATTTTTGGCCCACAGCACACCCGAACCCTAGGCTCACCCCTAAAACTATAGGCTATAGCACACCAATTTGGCCATAAAAATTGTCCACCCAAATGGCCAGAAAAATTTAAACGGACCTTCCTGGGATGATCCCCAATCTCCCTGGCAAGTACCAGTCAATTTTTGGCACACAGCACGTCCTGAACCTTGTCCAACCCCGAAACTGTAGGCTGTAGCACAACAATTTGGCCAGAAAATGCCCCGTTCACCCATTTTGTTTGTTTGTCATCTTAAATGGCCACCATAATTTAAACGAACCATAATGGGATGATTCCCAACCTCCCTGGCACAGCTAGATCAATTATCGTCACACAGCACACCCGAACCCAGGGCCCACCCCCCAAAATCGTAGTCTATAGAACACCAATTTGGATCGAAAATGCCTGATTCACGTTGTTTTGCCCTTTTGTCCACCCAAATGGCCAATAAAATTTAAACGAACCACACTGGGATGATCTTCAACCTCCCTGGCATGCCCCAGTTGATTTTTTGCCCACATTACGCTCGAACCACGGGCCCAACCCTAAAATCATGGGCTATAGCACACTGATTTAGCCCAAAAATTCCACGTTCGTGCTGTTTCACCAATTTGTCCACCCAAATGGGCATGTAAAACTAAACGTACCATACTGTTTATCTGTTTATCAGTTTGCCTGCTTGTCTACAGAAATGGCCATGAAAATTAAAACGGACCATACTGGAATGATCCTAAACCTCTTTGGCATGCCCCGATTAATTATCAGCCACAACATGCTCGGACCGCAAGTCTACCCCCGAAACCGTGGGCTAAAACACACTGATTCGGCCTGAAAATGCCTTGTTCGTGTTGTTTTGCCCATTTGTCCATCTACATGGCCACAAAAATTTAAACGGACAACACTAGGATGATCCCCAACTTCCCTGGCATACCCCAATAGATTTTCAGCCTACAGCACTCTCGGATCCCAGGCCCACCCCCGAAATGGTGGGTTATAGCATACCGATTTGGCCCAAAAAATGTCTCGTTGATGCAGTTTCGCCAGTTTGTCAACCCAAATGGCCATAAAAATTTGAACAGACCATACTGAGATGATACCCAACCTACTTGGCACGCCCTGATCAATTTTAGGCCCATAGCGCACCCTGACCCTGGGCCCACCCCCAAAACCATGGTCTATAGCTCACCGATTTAGCCCAAAAATTCCCCATTCTCACCGTTTCACACGTTTGTCCTCCTAAATGGCCTTAAAAGTGTAAACAGACCTTTATGAGATGATCCCCAACCTCCCTGGCATGCCCCAGTCAATTTTTGTCTCACAGTATGCCCATACCCTTGATCCACCCCCGAAACTGTGGGCTTTAGCACACCAATTTGGAACAAAAATGCCCCGTTCACCCATTTTGTTTGTTTGTCATCCCAAATGGCCACGATAATTTAAATGGACCATACTGGGATGATGCCCAACCTCCCTGGCACACCCCGATCGATTTTCAACCCACAGCATTCCCGGACCCAAGGCCCACCCCCAATACCATGGTCTACAACACACCACTTTAGATCAAAAATGCCCCATTCGCGTTATTTTGCTCGTTTGTCTACCCAAATAGTCAATAAAATTTAAACAGGACATACTGGGATGATTTCCAACCTCCCTGGCATGTCCGAAATGATTTTTAGCCCACATCACACCCAAACTCGGGGCCCACCCCCTAAACCGTAGGCTATAGCACACCGATTTAACCCGAAAATGCCCCGTTCGTGCTGTTTCACCCATTTGTCCACCTAAATGGCCACAAAAAATTAAATGTACCACATTGGGAATATCCCCAACCTCCCTGGCATGCCTCATTCAATTGTTTGCCCCCAGAACGCCTGGACCTCGGGTCCACCCCTGAACCCATGTGCTATAGCACACCAATTTAGTCTAAAAATGCCCAGTTCATGCCGTTACTCCCGTTTGCCAACCCAAATGGCAACAAAAATTTAAATGGATCATGCTGGGATGATCCCCAACCTCCTTGTCATGTCTCGATAAATTTTAAGCCAACAGCATGCTCGGACCTTGGGCGCACCCCAAAAACTGTGGGCTATAGCACACTGATTCGACCCGAAAATGACCCGTACACACTGTTTTGCACGTTTGTCTGCCCAAATGGACAAAAATTAAAATGGACCACATTGAGATAATCCCCAACATCCTTGGCACGCCCCGATAAATATTTGGCCCACAGCACACCCGGACCCTGGGTCCACCCCCAAAACTGTGGGCTATAGCTCATCGATTTGGCCCAAAAATTCCCATTCTCACCATTTCACACGTTTGTCCTCTCAAATGGCTCCAACAATTTAAAAAAACCTTTCTGGTATGATCCCCAACCTCCCTGGCTCGCCCCAGTCGATTTTTGGCTCACAGCACGCCAATTTGGCCCAAAAATACCCTATTCACCCGCTTTTTTTGTTAGTCATCCCAAATGGACACAATAATTTAAATGGACCATACTAGGATGATCCCCAACCTCCCTGGCACACCCCGATAGATTTTCAACCCACAGAATACCCGGACCCAAGGCCCACCCCTAATATCGTGGTCTATAGCACACCAATTTAGACCAAAAATGCCCCGTTCACGCCATTTTGCTCGTTTGTCCACCCAAATAGTAAATAAAATTTAAACAGACCATACTGGGATGATCCCCATCCTCCCTGGCATGCCCGGATTGATTTTTGGCCCATAGAACGCCCGAACTCCGGGCCCACCCCTTAGATCGTGGGCTATAGCACACCGATTTAGCCTAAAAATGCCCCGTCAAATGGGCACGAAAAATTAAACGTACCATACTGGGATGATCCCCAACCTCTCTGGCATACCTCAATCAATTTTTACCCCCAGAATGCCTGGACCCCAGGTCCACCCCCGAACCCGTGTGCTATAGCACACCAATTTAGCCCAAAAATGCCCTGTTCGTGCTGTTTCTCCTGTTTACCAACCCAAATGCCCACAAAAATTTAAATGGACCACACTGGGATGATCCCCAACCACCCTGGCATACCTCGATCAATTTTAAGCCAACAAAACACTCGGACCCTGGGCGCACCCCCAAAACCGTGCGCTATAGAACACTGATTTGGCCCGAAAATGCAATGTTCACACCGTTTTGCTTGTTTATCCACCCAAATGGCCGTAAAAATTTAAATGGACCACACTGAGATGATACCCAGCTTCCATTGCATGCCTCGATTAATTTTTAGCCCAAAGCACACACGAACCCCAGGCCCACCCCCAAAACCATGGGCTATAGCACACCGATTTCGCCTAAATATGCACCGTTCGCGCATTTTCGCCCTTTTGTCATCCGAAATGGCCATAAAAATTTAAAAGGACCAAACTGTGATAATTCCCAACCTCTCTATCACGTTATGGTCGATTTTTGGCCCACATCAAGTCTGGATCCCTAATCCACCCCCGAAACCCTAGATTATAGCACACCGATTTGACCCAAAAATGATCCGTTCGTGCTGTTTTGTCCGTTTGTCCACCCAAATGGCCACAAAAATTTAAACGAACCATACTGCAATAATCCCCAACCTCTCTGTCACGTTCCAGTAAATTTTTGTTTTATAGCACACCCGAAACCCGGACCCACCCCCAAAACAATGGGCTATAGCACATCGATTAGGCAAAAAATGCATCGTTTGTGTCGTTTCGCTTGTTTATCCACCCAAATGAACACAAAAATTTAAACGGGCCATACTGGGATGATCCTCAACATTCCTTGGCATGTCCCAGTAAATTATCAACCCACAGCACGCCCATACCCTGGGCTCACCCCTGAAATCATGGGCAATAGCACACCGATATGTCCTAAAAATGCCCCGTTCTTGTCGTTTCGCTCGTTTGTCCATCCAAATGGCTGAAAATTAAAATGAACCATACTGGGATAATCTCCAACCCCCTTTCCATGCCTCTATCTATTTTTATCCCACAACACGCTCGGACCCTGGGTCCACCCCCAAAACTGTGGGCTATAGCACACAATTTGGCCTGAAAAGGCCCTGTTCGTGCCATTTTGCCTATTTGTATACCCAAATAGCCACAAAAATTAAAAAGGACAACACTAGGATGATCCCCAACCTACTTGGCATACTCTAGTTGATTTTTAGTCCACAGCATGCTCGGATCCCAAGCCCACTCACAAAATAGTGGGCTATAACACATGGATTTGGTTTGAAAATGCCTCATTCGCGCTACTTTGCCCAATTGTCCACCTAAATGGCCACAAGAATTTAAACGGACCACAATGGGATAATCCCCGACCACCCTGGCATGCCTCGGTCTATTTTTAGCCCACAACACGCTCAAAACCTGGGCCCAAAACTGTGGGCTATAGCACATCGATTTGGCCCAAAATTGTCTTGTGCATACCGTTTTGCCAGTTTGTCAACCCAAATGTCCACAAAAATTTAAACAGACCACATTGAGATGATCCCCAACCTCCCTGGCATGCCCTGGTCAATTTTTGGCCCACATCACACCCGGACCACAGGCCCACCCCCAAAACCATGGGCTGTAGCACACTGATTTTGCCATAAAATGCTCCGTTCGTACCGTTTTGCCCGTTTATCGAACGAAATATCCACAAAAAATTAAACGGACCACACTGGGACTATACCCAACCACCCTGTCATTCCCCTATCGATTTTTGGCCTATAGCATACCTGAAACCTTAGTCAACCCCCAAAACAGTGGGATATAGCACACCGATTTAGCTCGAAAATGCCCCATTCACCTGTTTGTGCACACAAATGTCCACAAAAATTTAAATAGACCACACTGGGATGACCCCCAACATCCCTAGTGTACCCTAATTGATTTTCGATCCATAGTACGCCTTGACCACAGGCCCACCTTCAAAACCGTGGGCTATAGCACACCGATTTAGCTCGAAAATGCCCTATTCTCGCCGTTTTACCCGTTTATCCACCCAAATGGCCACAAAAATTTAAACAGACTACACTGGGATGATCCCCAACCTCCATGCTATGCCCTAGTCAATTTTTGGCAAACAGGACGCCCTGCCATAGGTCCCACCCCCAAAATCATGGGCTATAACACACCGATTTGGCCCGAAAATGCCCTGTTCAACCGTTTGTACACCCAAATGGCCATAAAAATTTAAAAGGACAATACTGGTATGATCCAAACCTTCCTGTCACACCGCGATCAATTTTTGGGCCACAACACGCCTTGACCTCGAGCCCACTTCCAAAACCGTGGGTTATAGCACTCTGATTTTGCCCAAAAATGCTCCATTCAAGCTGTTTTGCCATTTGTCCACCCAAATGGAAAAAAAAAATTAAACGGACAACACTAGATTGATCTCCAACCTCCCTGGCATGCCCCGATCAATTGTCGGCCCATATCACCTACAGACACCGAGCCCACCCTAAAACTGTGATCTATATAGCACACCGATTTGGTCCTAAAATGGCCTATTCAACAGTTTGTATACCCAAATGGCCACAAACATTACGGACTATACTGGGATGATCCCCAACTCCTTGGACGGCCCCGGTTGATTTTTAGCCCATATCACACCCTGGCCCACCCCAAAAACTGTGGACTATAGCACACTGATTTGACCCAAAAATGACCCATTCGCATCGTTTTGCTCATTTGTCCACCCAAATAGCTACGAAAATTTAAACAGACCTCCTGCGATGATCCCCAACCTACCTAGCATGCCCTAGTCAAATTTTGCTAATAGAACGCCCGGACCCTAGGCCCAACCCCAAAACAATGTGTTTTAACACACCAATTTAGCCCAAAAATGACCCGTTCGCCCGTTTTGTTCATTTGTCCACCCAAATGGTCATCATAATTTAAAAGGACAATACTGGGATGATCCCCAACCTCCCTGGCATACCCTGATCGATTTTTAGCCCACAACACATCTGGACCGAGGGCTCACCCCCAAAACCGTGGTCTATAGCACACTAATTTAGACCAAAAATGCCCCATTCGCGCCGTTTTGCCTATTTGTCAACCCAAATGGCCATAAAATTTTAAACGGACCACACTGGGAGATATCCATACTCCCCGGAATGCCCCGACCGTTTTTTCCCCATAGAATTCCCGAACCTCGAGCCCACCCCAAAACCGTGGGCTATCGCACACTAATTTAGCCTGAAAATGCTCCGTTCGTACTATTTCACCCATTTGTACACCTAAATGGCCACGAAAAATTAAATGTACAATACTGGGAAGATCCCCAACCTCCCTGGCATGCCTCAGTCAATTCTTTACCCCCAGATCACCCAGACCTCGGGTCCACCCCTGAACCCGTGTGCTATAGCACACCAATTTAGCCCAAAAATGCACAGTTTGTGTCATTTCTCCCGTTTGACAACTCAAATAGCCACAACAATTTAAATGGAACACACTGGGATGATCCCCAACATCCCTTGCATGTCTAGATTGCTTTTAATCCAACAGAATGTTCGGACCCTGGGTGCACCCCCAAAACCGTGGGCTATAGCTCACTAATTTGGCCAGAAATTGACCCGTTCGCACCGTTTTGCTTGTTTGTAAACCCAAATGGCCACAAAACTTTAACCGGACCACACTGAGATGATACCAAACCTCCATGTCATGCCCCGATCAATTTTTGGCCCACAGCACACCCGGACCCTGGGCCCACCCCCAAAACCGTAGGCTATAGCTCATCGATTTGGCCCAAAAATTCCCCATTCTCACCGTTTCATACATTTGTCCACCCAAATGGCCCCAAAAATTTAAACGAACCTTTCTTTGATGATCCTCAACTTCCCTAGCATTCCCCAGTCGATTTTTGGCTCACAACACGCCCATACCCTTGGTCTACCCCCAAAACAGTGAGCTTTAGCACACCAATTTCGCCCAAAAATGCCCTGTTTACTCGTTTTGTTTGTTTGTCCACCCAAATGGGCACAAAAAATTAAATGAACCATAATGGAATGATCCCTAACCTCCCTATCATGCTTCAGTCAATTTATTTCCTCCAGAACGCCCGAACCCTGGGTCCACCCCCGAACTCGTGTGCTCTAGCGCACTAATTTAGCCCAAAAATGCCCTATTTGTGCTGTTTCTCCCGTTTGCCAACCCAAATAGCCACAAAAATTTAAATGGACCACACTTGGATGATCCTCAACCTACCTGGCATGTCGCGATTGATTTTAAGCCAACATAACGCTCGGACCCTGGGCGTACCCCCAAAACCGTGTGCTATAGCACACTGATTTGGCCCGAAAATGCCCCATTCGCACCGTTTTACTTGTTTGTCCACCCAAATGGCCACAAAAATTTAAATGGACCATACTGAGATGATACCCAACCTCCATGGCATGCCCCGGTCAATTTTTAACCCAAAGAACAAATGAACCCCAGGCCCACCCCCAAAACCACGGGCTATGGCACACCGATTTTGCCTAAATATGCACCGTTCATGCATTTTTGCCCGTTTGTCCACCCAAATGGACACAAAAATTTAAAAGGACCACACTGTGATAATTCCTAACCTCTCTATCACATCTCGATCGATTTTTGGACCACCACAAGTCTGGATCCCAAATCCACCCCCAAAACCCTGGGTTATAGCACACCGATTTGACCCAAAAATGCTCCGTTCATACCATTTTGCCTGTTTGTCCACCCAAATGGCCACAACAATTTAAACGGACCACACTGCGATGATCCCCAACCTCTCTGTCATGGTCCGGTCAATTTTTGGTCCATGGCACACCCGAAACCCCAACCCACCTCCAAAACAATGGGCTATAGTGCATCGATTAGGCCAAAAAATTCCCCGTTTGTACTGTTTTCCCTATTTATCCGCCCAAATGGCCATAAAACTTTAAACAAAAAATAATGGGATGATCCTTAACATTCCTTGGAACATCCCGTTCAATTTTCAGCCCACAGCATACCCGGACCCCGGGATCACCCCTGAAATCGTTGGCTATAGCACACCCATATGGCATGAAAATGCCCCATTCTTGTCGTTTCACTCGTTTGTCCACCCAAATGGATGCAAAATTAAAATGAACCATACTGGGATAATCTCAACCCCCTTTCCATTCCCCCGTCAATTTTTATCCCACAGCACACTCGGACCCCGGTTCCACCCCCAAACTGTTGGCTATAGCACGCTGATTTGGCCTGAAAAAGGCCCTGTTCGCACCATTTTGCCTATTTGTATACCCAAATAGCCATGAAAATTAAAAGAGACTACATTGGGACGATCCCCAACCTCCTTGTCATACCTCAGTTGATTTTTGATCCACGGCATTCTCGGATCCCAAGCCCACCCACAAAACCGTGGGCTATAACACACCGATTTGGTCTAAAAATGCCTCGTTCGCGCTACTTTGCCTGTTTGTCCACCTAAATGGCCACAAAAATTTAAACAGACCACAATGGCATGATCCCCGACCTCCCTGGCATGCCCCGGTTGATTTTTACCCAACATCACTATCAAAACCTGGGCTTACCCCAAAACTGTGGGCTATACCACACCGATTTAGCCAAAAAATGTCTTGTTCGCACTATTTCGCTAGTTTTTCCACCCAAATGGCCACAAAAATTTAAACATACCATACTAAGATGATCCCCAACCTCCCTAGCATGCCCTGGTCAATTTTTGGCCCACATCACACCCGGATCACAGGCCCACCCCCAAAACCATGGGTTGTAGCACAGATTTTACCAGAAAATACTTTATTCGCACTGTTTCTACCATTTGTCGAATGAACTAGCCACAAAAAAATAAAAGGACAACGCAAGGACTAACCACAACCACCTTGTCTTGCCTCTATTCTATTTTTAGCCTATAGCATACCCAGACCCTTAGTCAACCCCCAAAATTGTGGGATATAGCATACCGATTTGGCTCGAAAATGCCCCATTCACCCGTTTGTCCACCCAAATATCCACAAAAATTTAAACGGACCATACTGGGATGATCCCCAACCTCCCTGGCATGCCCCATTGATTTTCGATCCACAGCACACCTTGACCCCAGGCCCACATTAAAAACCGTGGGCTATAGCACACCGATTTAGCTTGAAAATGCCCCATTCTCGCCGTTTTACCCGTTTGTCCATCCAAATGGCCACAAAAATTTAAATAGACCACATTAGGATAATCCCCAACCTCCCTGGCATGCCCTAGTCAATTTCTCGCCAACAGCACTCCCGGACACAAGTCCCACCGTCAAAACCTTGGGCTATAGCACACCGATTTGGCCCAAAAATGCCCTGTTCAACTGTTTGTACACCCAAATGGCCATTAAAATTCAAACGGACAATACCGAGATGATCTAAAACTTCCTGGTACACACACCCCGATCAATTTTTGGGCCACAATACGCCTTAACCCAGGGCCCACTTCCAAAACCGTGGGCTATAGCACACCAATTTGGCACGAAAATGCCCTATTCAAGCTATTTTGCCCGTTTGTCTACCCAAATGGCAACAAAAATTTAAACGGATAACACTGGAATGATCTTCAACCTCCCTAGCATGCCCCAATCAATTTTCGAAACATAGAAACCCCAGACACCGAGCCCACCCCCAAAACCATGAGCTATAGCACACCAATTTGGTCTTAAAATGGCCTGTTCAACCATTTGTACACCCAAATGGCCACAAACATTAAAACAGACTACAGTGGGATGATCCCCAACTCCTTAGAAGGCGCCGGTTAATTTTTGTCCAATAACACGCCCTATCCCACCCCTAAAACTGTGGGATATAGCACATCGATTTTGCTCAAAATTGCCCCATTCACTCGTTCGTCCACACAAACATCCATAAAAATTTAAACAAACCACACTGGGATGATCCCCAACCTTCCTGGTATGCCCCGATTAATTTTCGATCTACAGCATGCCTTGAAACCAGGCCCAACTTTAAAATTGTGGGCTATAGCACACCAATTTAGCTCAAAAATGCCCCATTCAAGCCGTTTTACCCGTTTGTCCACCCAAATGGCTACAAAAATTTAAACGGACCACACTGGGATGATCCTCAACCTCCCAAGCATGCCCTAGTCAATTTCTAGCCAACAGAACACCCGAACATAGGTCCCACCCCCAAAACCATGGGCTATATAGCACACCGATTTGGCCCAAAATGCCCTGTTCAACTGTTTATATAACCCAAATGGCCATAAAAATTCAAACGAACAATACTAGGCTGATCCAAACCTTCCTGGCACACCCCGATTAATTTTTGGGCCACAACACACCTTGACCTCGGGCCCACTTCCAAAACCGTGGGCTATAGCACACCAATTTGGCTCGAAAATACCCTATTCGAGCTGTTTTGCCCGTTTGTCCACATAAATAGCCACAAAAATTTAAATGGACCACACAGGCACGATCCTCAACCTCCCTGGCATGCCTCTATCAATTTTTGGCCTATAGCACGCTCAAACCGCAGGCTCTCATTCAAAACTGTGGGCTATAGAACACCAATTTGACCTGAAAATGTCTCATTTACACCGTCTCACCTGTTTGTCCACCCAAATAGCCATGAAAATTTAAACGAACCACACTATGATAATCCCTAACCTCCCTGGCATGCCCCAATCAATTTTTGGCCTACATCACACCCGGACCCCTGGACCACCCCCGAAACTATGGGCTATTTTAGCACATTAATTTGGCCCGAAAATGCCTCGTTCGTGCTGTTTTGCCCATTTGACCACCCAAATGGACACAAAAATTTAAACAGGCCATACTGGGCGATCTCAACCTCCTTGGCATGCCTCGATCAATTTTTGGCCCACAGCACTCCCAGACCCTGAGCCCTCCCCAAAAACCGTGGGCTTAGCACACCGATTTAGCCCGAATTCGCCCATTTGTCTACCCAAATATCCACAAAAAGTTAAACGGACCTCACTGGGATGATACCCAACCTTACTGGTATGCCTGTGTCTATTTTTGGCCTACAGCATAATCGAACCCCAGGCCCACCATAAAATAGTAGGCTATAGCACACCGATTTTTCCTGAAAATGCCCTATTCATGCTGTTTCACCTATTTGTACATCCAAATAGCCACAAAAATTTAAACGGACCATACTGGGATGATCCCCAACCTCCCTAGCATGCCTCAGTCAATTTTTAGCCTACAGCACACCCGACCAAGCCCTCCTCCAAAACTGTTGGCTATAGCACACTGATTTAGCTCGAAAATAGGTCATTCACGTTGTTTTGCCTGTTTGTTCACTCCAAGCTCCTTGACACACTACGATTGATTTTTAGCCCACAGCATGCCCGGACTCCTGCCCCACCCCAAACATTGTGGGCTATAGCACACCGATTTGGCCTGAAAATGCCACGTTCATGTCGTTTTGCCTGTTTGTCCATGCAAATGACCGCAAAAATTAAAACGAGCCACACTGGGATGATCCCCAACCTCCTTGGCACGTCCTGGTCATATTTCAGCCCCCAACATGCCCGAACTCCTATCCCACCATAAAAAACATGGGTTATAGCACACCGATTTGGATCGAAAATGCCCCGTTCTGCCATTCCACGTATTTGTCTACCCAAATAGTAACAAAAATTAAAACAGACCACAATGGGATGATCCTCAACCTTCCTGACATGCCCCAATTAATTTTTGATCCACAAAATGCCCAAAACCTTGGCTCACCCCCAAAACCATGGGCTATAGCTCACCGATTTGGCCCAAAAATGCCTCGTTCGTGCTGTTTTGTCCGTTTGTCCACCCAAATGGCCATAAAAATTTAAACGGGATACATTGGAATGATCCCAACCTCTTTGGCATGCCTCGATCAATTTTTGGATCATAGCATGCCTAGACCCTAAGCCATATCCAAAAACCGTAGGCTATAGTAAACTGATTTGGCTGAATTTGCCCATTTGTCTACCCAAATGTCCACGAAAAATAAGAGGGACCACACTGGGATGATCCTAAACCATACTAGCATGCCTTGGTCTATTTTTGGCCCACAACATACCCAAACCCCGGGCCTACCCCAAAACAGTGGGCTATAGCACACCGATTTGGCCTGAAAATACCTCGTTCATGCAGTTTTACCCGTTTATTCACCCAAATTGCCACAAAAACTTAAATGAACCACAATGGGATGATCACCAACCACCCTGTCATGCCCAAATCAATTTTTTGCGCACGGCACACTCGAACCCCTAACCCACCCCCAAAACCGTGAGTTATAGCACATCGATTTAGCCCAAAAATGCCCCATTAGTCCCATTTTGCCCGTTTGTCCACCCAAATAGTCTCAAAAATTAAAATGGATCACAATGGGACAATCCCCTACCTCCTTGGCACGGGAGCTATAGCACACCGATTTGGCCAAATATGCACCATTCGCATCGTTTTGCCCTTTTATCCACCTAAATGGTCGCAAAAATTAAAACGTACCACACTGGGTCGATCCCCCGATCAATTTTCGGCCCACATCATTCTCGGACCTCTGGACCACCCCCAAAACCATGGGTCATAGCACACCGATTTGGCTTGAAAATACGTCGTTCGTTCGTTTTCGCCCATTTGTCCACCTAAATGGCCACGAAAATTAAAATGGATCACACTTGGACGATACCAACCTCTTTGGCATGCCCTGATCAATTTTTGGCACGCAACATTCCCAAAACCCGGGAGTAACCCTAATTGCCTCATTCGCGCTATTTTTCCTGTTTGTCAACCCATATGGACACAAAAATTTAAACGAACCACACTAGGATGATCCCCAATTTCCCTAGCATGCCCCAGTTTATTTTCAACCCACAGCATGCTCGGGCCCCATACCCCGGGCCCACTACCATAACAGTGGCCTATAGCACATCAATTTGGCCGAAAATACCTTATTTGCGCTGTTTCGCCAGTTTGTCCGCCCAAATAGCCACAAAAATTTAGACAGACCACACTGAGATGATCCCCAACCTCCCTGGCACGCCCCAATCAATTTTAATCCTAAAGCACAATCAAACTGCAGGCTCTGCTTGAAAACCATAGGCTAAAGGACATCGATTTGGCCTGAAAATGGCCCATTCGCATCGTTTCACCCGTTTGTCCAGCCAAATAGCCACAAAAATTTAAACGAACCATACTAGGATGATCTGCAACCACCCTGGCATGACCCGATCAATTGTTGGCCAATAGCATGCCCGGACCCCAGCCCACCCTCGAAATCGTGGGCTATTGCACAACAGTTACGCCCAAAAATGGCTCGTTCGTACTGTTTTGCACGTTTGTCCACCCAAATAGCAGCAAAAATTAAATAGACCACACTGTGATGATCCCCAACCTTCCTTGCATACCTCGGTCGATTTTTGGCTGATAGAACGCCTGGACCCTGAGCCCACCACCAAAATCGTGGGCTATAGCACACCGATTTATCCCGAAAATACCCCGTTCATGCCGTTTCTCCCTTTTGTCTACCCAAATTTCCATGAAAAATTAAATGGACCACACTGGGATGATCCCCAACCTTTCTGTCATGTCCTGGTGTATTTTTGACCCACAAAACAACCGAATCCAGGGACCACCCACAAAACAGTGGGCTATTAAAGCACACTTATTTTTCCCACAAATGTCCCGTTCATGCTATTTCACCTATTTGTCCACCCAAACGGCCACAAAAATTTAAACAGACCATACTGGGATGATCCCCAACCTTCCTGGCATGCCCTGGTCAATTTTCAGCCCACAGCAGGCCCGAACCCTGTGGCCACCACCAAAAGCGTGGGCTATAGCACAACGATTTAGACCGAAAATACCCCATTTACATCGGTTTGTCCACCCAAATGGCCACTAAAACTAAAACAAACCGCACTGGGACAATCCCCAACCTCCCTGGCATGACCTGGTAGATTTTTGGCCCACAGCACTAAAAGACCTCGAGCCCACCCCCAAAACCGTGGGCTATAGCACACCGATTTGGCCAGAAAATTCTCCATTCGTACCATTTTGCCTGTTTGTCCACCAGAATGGCAACAAAAACATTGGAATGATCCCCAACCTCCCTGGCATGCCTCGATTGATTTTACGCTCACAGCACGCCCGAACCCTGACCCCACCACCAAAATCATTGGCTGTAGCACACGATTTATCCTAAAAATGCCCCGTTCATGTCGTTTCTCCCTTTTGTCTACCTAAATGTCCACAAAAAATTAAACGGACCACACTATGATGATCCCCAACCTTCCTGGCATGCCCTGGTGTATTTTTCGTCCACAACACAATCGAACCCCGGGCCTACAGCATCATTTACGTTATTTTGCCCGTTTGTCCTCACAAATAGCCACAAATATTTTGCATGTTTGTTCATTCCAAGCTCATTGGCATGCTTCGATTGATTTTTGGCCCACAGCATGCCCGAACTCCAGCACCACCCAAAAATTGATGGCTATAGCACACCGATTTGGCCCGAAAATGCCCCGTTCGTGCCATTTTGCCTGTTTGTCCATGCAAATGGCCGCGAAAATTAAAACGAACCACACTGGGACGATCCCCAACATCCTTGGCATGTCTTAGTTATATTTCAGCCCCCAACACGCCCGAACTTCCATCCCACCCTAAAAAACATGGGCTATAGCACACCGATTTGGATCGAAAATGGACCGTTCACGCCATTCCACGAATTTGTCTACCCAAATGGCCACAAAAATTAAAACAGACCACAATGGGATGATCCTCAACCTCCCTGACACGCTCGGATTAATTTTTGATCCACATAACGCCCAAAACCTTGGCTCACCCCCAAAACCGTGGGCTATAGCACACCGATTTAGCTTGAAAATACCTCGTTCATGTAGTTTTGCCCGTTTATTCACCCAAATGGCCACAAAAATTTAAACAAAACACAATGGGATGATCCCCAACCACCCTATCATGCCCCGATCAATTTTTTGTGCGCACCACGCCCAAACCCCTGACCCACCCCCAAAACCGTGGGCTATAGCACACCGATTTATCCTAAAAATGTCTCATTCGCACTGTTTTGCTCATTTTTCACCCAAATAGGCTCAAAAATTAAAACGGACCACACTAGAAGGATCCCCTACCTCCTTGGCACGTGGGCTATAGTACACCGATTTGGCCCAAAATACACCGTTCGCATCATTTCGCCTGTTTGTCCACCCAAATGGTCGCAAAAATTAAAACGTACCACACTGGGATGATCCCCAACCTCCTTGGAATGACCCGATCAATTTTTGGCCCACATCACTACCAGACCTCTGGCCCACCCCCAAAATCGTGGGCTATAGCACACCGATTTTGCTTGAAAATACCCCGTTCGCGCTATTTCGTCCGTTTGTCTACCCAAACTGCCACGAAAATTTAAATGGACCACAATAGGACGATCCCCAACCGCCCTGACATGCCCCGGTTGATTTTTGTCCAACAGCACGCCCGAACCCTTAGCCCAACCCCTAAACTGTGGGCTATATCACAATAATTTGGCCCAAAAATACCTCGTTCGCGCCGTTTTAGCCTTTTGTCCACCCAAATGGCCACAAAAATTTAATCGAACCACACTGGGATGATCCCCAACCTCCTTGGAATTCCCCTGGCAATTTTTGACCAACAGCACACCCGAACCCTGGCCCACCCCTAAAACAATGGGTTGTAGTCCACCCCATTCGCCCGTTTCGCCCGTTTGTCCACCCAAATTGCCACAAAAATTTAAACGGACCACTCTGAGATGATCCTCAACAACCCTAGAATACCCCGATAGATTTTTGGCCCACAGAATGCCCGGACGCCGAGCTCATCCCCAAAGCCGTGGGCTATATCACACCAGTTTGGCCAAAAATTGTCCAGTTCATACCGTTTCACCTGTTTATCAACTCAAATGGCCATGAAAATTTAAACGGACCACACTGGGGTGATCCCCAAACTCCCTGTCACACCCTGGTCTATTTTAGGCGCACAAGACACCCGATTCCATGGCTCACCCCAAAATAGTGGGCTATAGCACACTGACTTGGCCCAAAAAAGCCTCGTTCACACTGTTTCCCCCGTTCGTCCACCCAAATGGCCACGAAAATTTAAACGGACCACATTGGGATGATCACCAACCACCCTGGAATACCTCAAAAAATTGTTGGCCCACAGCACATCCGGAACCCGAGGCCGCCCCCAAAACTGTGGGTTGTAGCACACCGATTTAGCCTAAAAATGCCCTGTACCCATATGGCCACGAACATTTAAACGGACCACACTGGGATGATCGGTAGCCTTCCTGGCATATTCTGGTCAATTTTTGGCCCATAGCACGCCTGGACCCTAGCCTACTCCCGAACTGATGGGCTATAGCACACCGATTTGGCCCGAAAATGACTCATTTGAATTGTTTTGCCCTTCTGTCTGCCCAAATGGCCACAAAAATTTAAATGAACCATACAGGGACATTCTTCAACCTCCCTATAATGCCCCGGTGGATTTTTTCCCCACATCACACCCAAATCCTGAGCCCACCCCCGAAACCTTGTGTTTTAGCACACCGATTTAGCCCAAAATGCCCCATTCGCCCGTTTGTCCATCTAAAGGGGCACAAAAATTAAAACAGACCCCATTGAGATGATCCCCAACCTCCCTGACATACCTCAATTAATTTTTGGCCCAAAGTATTCCCGAACCCAAGGCTCACCCCCGAAACCGTGGGCTGTAGCACATTGATTTGGACCGATACCACCCCGTTCGCGCCGTTTTGCCCATTTGTCCCCCAAATGGCCACAAAATTTTAAATGGACCATACGAGGATGATCCCCAACCTCCCTGGCATGCCCCGGTTGATTTTCGACCAATAAAATGCCCGAACCTCGGTCCCACCCTTGAAATCGTGGGCTATAGCACATCAATTTAACCCGAAAATGCCCCGTTTGGACCGTTTGTCCACAAAAATAGGAAACAAAAATTTAAATGGACCACAATGGGATGATCCCCAACCATTCAGGCATGCCCCGATAGAATTTTGTCCTACAGCATGCCCGGACCCCTGGCCCACCCCGAACTCGTGGGCTATAGCACACCGATTTGGCCCAAAAATGCCCTGTCCGAGCTGGTTTGCCCATTTGTCCACCCACTTGTTCGATCCCTGGCCTCTCAGGCATGCCCTAAATGATTTTTATCCCACAGCACGCTCGTACCCCGAGCCCACCCTCGAAACAGTGGACTAGAGCACACCAATTTAGCTTGAAAATGCCTCGTTCATGCCGTTTTGATAATTTGACAACCCAAATGTCCACGAAAATTTAAATAGACCACACTAATAAGATGATCACCAACATCCCTGGTACGGTCGATCAATTTTTGGCCAACAGCACACCCGAATCCCTGGCCTACCCCAAAAACAGTAGGCTATATCCAACCCCATTTGCCCGTTTTGCCCGTTTGTCAACCCAAATGTCCATAAAAATCTAAACGAACCACACTGAGATAATCCCCAACCACCCTGGCATGTCCCGGTAGATTTAAACGGACCATAATGGGATGATCCCAACCTCCATGGCATACCCCAATCAATTTTTGACCCACAACATTCTCGAACCCTGGGTCCACCTATGAAATTATGAGTTGTAGCACATTGATTTTGCCCGCAAATGCCCATTCACGCCATTTCACACATTTGTCCAACCAAATGGATGTGAAAAATTAAACGGACCGCACTGAATGATCTCTGACCTCCCTGTCATTCCCCGATAAATTTTCAACCCTCATCACGCTCAGACCCTGGGTCCACCCCTAAGACTGTGGGATATAACACACCAATTTTGGTCGAATATGCCCCGTTTACGTCTCGTCATCCGTTTGTTCACCTAAATGGCCATGAAAATTTAAATGAACCACACTGGGATGATCTTAAATACCACTGTCATGCCCCGATTTATTTTCAGAACAGAGCACGCATGGACCCCAGGCCCACCCCTGCAACCGTGGTCTATAGCGTACCTATTTTGCCATAAAATGCATCGTTTGCGCTATTTCTCCCGTTTATCCTCACAAATAGCCACAAAAATTAAACGGACCACACATGCACAATCCCCAACCTCCCTGGCATGCCCCCGTCAATTTTTGGCCTACAGCATGCTCAAACCGCAGGCTCTCCTTCAAAACTGTGGGCTATAGAATACCGATTTGACCTAAAAATGCCCCATTTGCACCATTTCACCAATTTGTCCACCCAAATAGCCATGAAAATTTAAACGATCCATACTAAAATAATCCCCAAACTCCCTGGTATGCCCCAATAAATTATTGGCCCACAGCACTCCCGAACCCCCGACCGACCCCCAAAACTGTGGGCTATAGCACACTGATTTGGCTTGAAAATGCCTCGTTCGTGTTGTTTTGCCCGTTTGTCCACCAAAATGGACACAAAAATTAAAACGGACCACATTGGGATGATCCCAACCTCTGTGGCATGCCCCGGTCAATTTTTGGCCCACAGCGCGCCCAGAGCCTAAGCCCACCACAAAAACCATGAGCTATAACACACCGATTTAGCTCGAAAATGCCTCATTCGTGTCGTTTCACCTATTTGTCTACCCAAATGTCCACAAAAAAATTAAATGGAACACACTGGGATGATACCCAACCTTCCTGACATGCCCTAGTTTATTGTTGGCCTACAGCATACCCGAACCCCGGGCCCATCCCAAAACAGTGGGCTATAGCACACCGATTTTTCCTGAAAATG
This sequence comes from Capsicum baccatum var. pendulum, assembly GCA_030864225.1. NCBI lineage: Eukaryota > Viridiplantae > Streptophyta > Magnoliopsida > Solanales > Solanaceae > Capsicum > Capsicum baccatum. Next base: position 247,061,109 of record CM061554.1, read on the forward strand.
CCCCATTCGTGTTGTTTCACCTATTTTTCCATCCAAATGGCCACAAAAATTTAAACGAACCGCACTAGGATGATCCCCAACCTCCTTGATATGCCCCAGTCAATTTTTGACCCACAGTACACCCGGAACCTAGGCCCTTCCCCAAAACTGTGGGCTATAGCACACTAATTTGGACTGAAAACACTTCGTTTACATAGTTTTGCCCGTTTGTTCACTCCAAGATCCTTGGAATGCTCTGGTTGCTTTTTGGCCCACAGCACGCCCAGACTCCAGCCCCACCCCAAAAATTGTGGGCTATAGCACACCGATTTGGCCCAAAAATGTCCCGTTTGTGCTGTTTTCCCCGTTTATCCATGCAAAAGGCCGCAAAAATTAAAACAAACCACATTGGGATGATCCACAACCTCCTTGTCACGTCCTGGTCAATTTTTGGCCCATAACACGCTCGAACTCCCATCCCACCCTAAAAAATATGGGCTATAGCACATTGATTTGGATTGAAAATGCCCCGTTCACGCCATTTCACGAGTTTGTCTACCCAAGTGGACACAAAAATTAAAATAGACCACAATGGGATGATCTTCAACCTCGCTGACATGTCCCAATTAATTTTTGATCCATAGAACACCCGAACCCTTGTCTCACCCCCAAAATTGTAGGCAATAGCTCACCTATTTGGCCTAAAAATGCGTCGTTCATGCCGTTTTGCCCGTTTGTCCAGCCAAATAGCAATGAAAATTTAAGCAGACCATAATGGATGATCCCCAACCTCCCTGGCATGCCCCGATCAATTTTTAGCCAACAACATGCCCAGACCCCTAGCCCACCGCCAAAACCGTGGGCTATAGCACACCGATTTGACCTAAAAAGATATCGTTCGTTCCTTTTTGCCCGTTTGTCCACCCAAATGGCGAAGAAAATTAAAATGGATCTCGCTTGGATGATCTCCAACCTCCTTGGCACGCCCTGATCGATTTTTGGCCCACAGCATTCCCGGAACCTGAGCCCACCCCTAAAACCATGGGCTATAGCACACAGATTTGGCCTAAAAATGCCTCGTTCGTGCTGTTTTGCACGTTTGTCCACCCATATGGCCACAAAAATTTAAACGAACCACACTAAGATGATCTCCAACCTCCCTGGCATGGCCCACTTAATGTTTAGCCCACAATATGCCCGAGCCCCGATCCCCTGGCCCAATACCTAAACAGTGGGCTATAGCATATCGATTTGGACAAAAATGCTTCGTTTGCATTATTTTGCCAGTTTGTCTGCCCAAATAGCCACAAAATTTAGACAGACCATATTGATATGATCCTCAACCTCCTTGGCATGCCCCAGTTAATTTTTAGCCTAAAGCACAATCAAATCGCAGGATCTCCTTCAAAACTGTAGGCTATAGCACAACGATTTGGCCTGAAAATGCCCCGTTCGCCCCATTTTGCCCGTTTGTCCACCCAAATAGCCACGAAAATTTAAAGAGACCATACTGGATAATCCCCAACCTCCTTGGCGTGCCCCGATTGATTTTCTAATTACAGCACGCCCGGTCCCCAGTCCAACCTCCAAAACTGTGGAATATAGCACACCAATTTGGCCCAAAAATGCCCCGTTCATGCCGTTTCTCCCATTTGTCCACTCAAATGGGCAGACAAATTTAAATAGACCATAGTGGGATGATACCCAACCTCCTTGGCACGCCCCGATTGACTTTTGACCCACAGTACGCCTGGACTTCGGGCCTACCCCTAAAACCGTGGGCTATATATATAGAACATCGATTTGGCTAAAAAATGCACCATTCACGCCGTTTCGCCCGTTTGTCCACACAAATGGCTACGAAAAGTTAAACGGACCACACTGGAATGATTCCCAACCTCCCTGCCATGCGCCGATAGATTTTTGGCCGACAGGATGCCCGGACCCCTAGCCCACCGCCATAATTGTGTGCTATAGCACACCAATTTGGCCCAAAACTAGGTCATTCGTTCCTTTTTTCCCATTTGTCCACCCAAATGGCCATAAAATTAAAATGGATCACACTTGAACAATCCCCAAGCTCCTTGGCACGCCATGATCGATTTTTGGCCCACAGCATTTCCGAAGCCAAGGAACATCCCTAAAACCGCTGGCTATAGCACACCGATTTGGCCTAAAAATGCCTATTTCACGCTGTTTTGCTTGTTTGTCCACCCATATGGCCACAAAAATTTAAACGAACCATGCTAGGACAATCCCCAACCTCCCTGGCATGCCCCAGTTGATTTTCAACCCACAGCACGCCCGGGCCCCGAGCCCCGGCCCCACTACCAAAAACGTGGGCAATAGCACATCGATTTGATCGAAATTTCCTCGTTTGCATCGTTTCACCAGTTTGTCCACCCAAATAGCCACAAAAATTTAGACAGACCACACTGAGATGATTTCCAACCTCCTTGGCATGCCCCAGTCTATTTTCAGCCTAAAGCAAAATCAAACCACTGGCTCTCCTTCAAAACCATAGGCTACAGCACATTGATTTGGCCTGAAAATGCCCCATTCGCTCCGTTTCACCCGTTTATCCACCCAAATAGACACAAAAATTTAAACGAACCATACTAGGATGATGCTCAACCACCCTGGCATGCCCCGGTCAATTTTTGGCCAACAGCACTCCCGGACCCTGGCCCACCCCCAAAATCGTGGGCTATTGCACAATGATTTGGCCCGAAAATAGCTCGTTCATGTTGTTTTGTCCATTTGTCCACCCAAATAGCCACAAAAATTAAAAGGACTACACTGGGATGTCCCCAACCTCCCTGACACATCTCGGTCAAGTTTTGGCCCACATCACGCCTGGACCATAAGCCCACCCTCAAAACCGTGGGCTAGATTTAGCTCGAAAATGCCTCATTCATGCCATTTCGCCTGTTTGTCCACCCAAAAGTTCATAAAAATTAAAACGGACCTCACTGGGATGATACCCAACCTCCTTGGCATGCCCCAATTAATTTTTGGCATGCAGCATGCTCGGACCCCGGGCCCACCCCCAAAACCGTGGGCTATAGCACACTGATTTCGCCCAAAAATGCTCTGTTCACCCATTTGTCCACCCAAATGGCCACGAACATTTAAATAGACCATAATGGGATGATCCCCAACCTCCGTGGCATGCCCAGATCGATTTTTGACCCACCGCATGCCCGAACCCTGGGCCTACCTTCGAAACCATGGGCATTAGAACATCGATTTGGTATGAAAATGCCCCGTTCGCCCGTTTTGCCCGTTTGTCCTCCCAAATGGCCACAAAAATTTAAACGAACCATAATGGGACGATCCCTAACCTCCATGGCACGCCCCGATCGATTTTCAGCCTATAGCACGCCCGGACCTTGAGCCCACCCCCGAAACTGTGGGATATGTAGCACATCGATATTGTCCGAAAATGCCCCGTTCGCGTCATTTCGCCAGTTTGTCCATGCAAATGGCCAGAAAAATTTAACCAGACCACACTGAGATGATCCAAACCTCCCTGCCATGCCCCGATCAATTTTTGGCAAATAGCACGCGCGGACCCTAGGCCTACCCCCAAAACCACCGAAAAAGTCCCGTTTGTGCCGTTTCGCCCGTTTGTCCACCCAAATGGCAACAAAAATTTAAACATACCACACTGGGATGATCCCCAACTTCTCTGGCATGCCCCGGTACATTTTTGTTCAACAGCACGCCCGGACCCCAAACCCATCTCTCGAAACCGTGGGCTATAGCACACCGATTTGGCCAGAAAATACCCCGTTCATGTTGTGTCGCCCGTTCGTCCACCCTAATGGCCACAAAAATTTTAAAAAAAACATACTGGGACGATCCCTAACCTCTCTAGCATGCCCTCCCATAACACAGCAAGGCCCCGAGCCCACCTCCAAAATAGAGGACTATAGCACACTAATTTCGCCCGAAATAGCTCTATTCGCGCTGTTTCGCCTGTTTGTCCACCTAAATCGCCACGAAAATTTAACTGGACCACACTAGAATGATCCCCAACCTCACTGGCACGCCCCGATAGATTTTTGTCCTACAGAACACCCGCACCCTGGGACCACCCCCAAAAACGTGGGATATAGCACACCAATTTGGGCTGAAAATGCCCCGTTCGCACCGTATCGCTCGTTTGTCCACCCAAATGGCCACGAAAATTAAAACGGACCACATTAGTACGATCCCTAACCTCCTTGGTATGCCCCAAATGATTTTTGGCCCAGAGTACGCCCGTACCCCAAGCCCACCCCCAAAACCGTGGGCTATTGCTCACTGATTTAGCCCAAAAATGCCCCATTCACCCGTTTGTTCACCCTAACGGCCACAAGAATTTAAATGAACCATACTGGGATGATCCCCAACCTCCCTGGCATGCCTTGGTCCATTTTAGGCCCACAGCACACCCATACCCCAGGCCCACCCCCGAAATAGTGGACTATAGCACATCATTTAGCGCGAAACAGCCCCGTTCTCGCTTTTTTGTTTGTTTGTCCACCTAAATGGCCACAAAAATTTTAACGGACCACACTGGGATGTCCCCAACCTCAGTGGCACGCCCCGATTGATTTTTGTCCCATAGCACGCCCGAACATCGGGCCCACCCCCAAAACCGTGGGCTATAGCACACTGATTTGGCCCAAAAATACCCCGTTCTCACTATTTCTCCTGTTTGACCACCCAAATAGCCACAAAAATTAAAATGGACCATACTGGGATGATCCCCAACCTCCCTGGCATGCCCCAATCAATTTTTGGAGCATAGCATGCTCAGACCCCGGACCCACTCCCGAAACCATGGCCAATAACACATCGATTTGGCCCCAAAATGCCTCGTTCGTGCTATTTTGCCAAGTTGTCCACCCAAATGGCCACAAAAATTTAAACGAACCACACTGACACTATCACCAACCTCCCTGGTACGCCCCAATCAATTTAAATGGAACACACTGAGATGATCCCCAACCTCCCTGGCAGGCGTTGATCAATTTTTCACCCACAGCATGCCTGGACCGCAAGCCCACCCCCAAAATCGTGGGCCATAGCACCCTGATTTGGCCCAAAAATGCACCGTTCGCACTGTTTCGCCCGTTTGTCCACCCAAATGGCCACAAAATTTAAACGGACCATACTAGGACGTTCCCTAACCTCCCGGGCATCCCCGGTAGATTTTTGGCCCACAACACGTCTTAAACCCGAGCCCACCCTTAAAACTGTGGACTAGATTTAGCCCGAAAATGCCCCATTCGTGCCGTTTCGCCCGTTTGTCCACCCAAAAGTTCACAAAAATTAAAACGGACCACTCTGGGATGATACCCAACCTCCTTAGCATGCCCCGGTTAATTTTTGGCATACAGCATACCCGAACCCCAGGCCCACCCCTAAAACTGTGGATTATAGCACACCGATTTAGCCCAAAAATGCTCTGTTCACCCATTTATCTACCCAAATAGCCATACAAATTTAAACAGACCACACTGGGACGATCCCCGACCTCCATGGCACGCCCCGGTCAATTTTTTGCCCACAACACGCTGTTACACTATGCCCACCCCCAAAATTGTGGGCTATAGCACACCAATTTGGCTCGAAAAATGCGCCGTTCAATCGTGTGTCCACCCAAATGGCCACGAACATTTAAAAAAACTACATTAGGACGATCCCCAACCTCCCTAGCACACCTCGGTGGATTTTTGGCCCACAGCACGCCCGGACCCCGGGCCAACCCCCGCCAATCACGGGCTATAGCACATCGATTTGGCCCAAAAATAGCCCTTTCGCACCGTTTTGCCCGTTTGTCTACTCAAATGGCCACCAAAATTTAAATAGACCATACTGGGATGATCCCCAACCTCCATGGCGTGCCCCGATCAATTTTTGACCCACAACACGCCCGAACCCTGGGACCACCCTCGAAACCATGGGCATTAGCACATCGATTTGGTATGAAAATGCCTCGTTCACCCTTTTGTCCTCCGAAATGGCCACAAAAAATTAAAAGGACCATACTAGGAGGATCTTCAACCTCCCTGGTACACCCCGATCAATTTTTGGCCTACAGCAGGCCCAAACCCATAACCCACCCCTAAAACCGTTGGCTATACCACACCGATTTAGCTTAAAATGCCCCAATTTATTTTTGGCCCACAGCATGCCCGGACCTCGGGTCCACTCCCAAACTCGTGTGCTATAGCACACTGATTTAGCTCAAAAATGCCCCATTCGCGCCATTTCACCCGTGTGTCCATCCAAATGGCCATAAAAACTTAAACGTACCACACTGGGACGATCCCCAACCTCCCTGGCAAGCCTTGGTCAATTTTCGGCCCACAACACGCCCAAACCCCGAGCCTACCCCCAAAACCGTGAGCTATTACTCATTGATTTAGCCCATAAACTCTACGTTCGTGCTGTTTCACCCGTTTATCTACCTAAATGGCCACGAAAATTCAAACCAACCACACTCGGGTGATCCCCAAACTCCCTGACATGCCCCAGTCGATTTTCGAGCCACAGCATGCCCGAACCCTAAGCTAACCCCCTGAACCGTGGGCTATAGCATACCGATTTGGCCTGAAAATGCTTCGTTCATGTTGTTTTGCCCGTTTGTCCACTCTAGTGACCACAAAAATTTAAACGGACCATACTAGGATGATCCCCAACCTCCCTGGTACGCCCCGATTGATTTTCAGCTGTCGCGCCCCTTTTACCTCGCGAAAGGCAGGATTCGACTTGACACTCTTTCTGGGATTGTGTTTAAGGGAAGGGTGTGAGAGTCACCACTTAACGTATTAAGGTGCGTTAGGGCACCGGTCTAGGATACTACAAACCTATTTTGTCATTTTAGTCTTAGTTCATCAAAGTTCGGGTAAGGGTTCAAATTACCTAAAAAGAAAGGTGTTAGGCACCTTTGGAGGTCCACAAAGGTGGTTTCCGGCCGAATTCGTACTTTACATGGAGATTTTATGTGATCAAATAAAGGTCTCTTCTTTTATTATTAATTTACTGTTTAGCTAAGATATAAGATAATTAATAAGCAAACATATGTCATTTGTTACTGCTAATTGTCGATTATCTAGGTGATAGAATAAATAAAAAAACATAGAAATAAGATAAGCGAGGAGAAAGAAATGACATAATTTATAATAAAAAGGAAACTGCATTATAATAAACTAGCTACCCCAAATAAACATGTAAAATAAATAAAAAGGCTAAAAGAAATCGTCCGAGTCAAACAAAGATATATTTTGGTTCTATTCAAATCAGAAACCCAACTTGTTAATCATCATCCGACCCAAGGGCCGAACTCCTAGACAAGTAGTCATGTCATTAGCCTCGCCGTTAATATTTTGTTGGGATCATCATTTCTAAAAAGGGCCTACCCATCCCATCCCACCTAGGATGGATGTCATGTCTAAAGTCGTTCTATGACAAGGACAAAACTAACAGTTTTAGTAATATTTAACGTCCCGACTATCGTCCAAGAGGCATTGGACTTTGCTATTTTGGATTTGTGTTCTAGACTAAAAGAAAGCTATGTTGCCTAGGACTCAAAGCGAACATATTGGACAACAAATAGCACATAATAATCCCAAGTTAGCCTCTTGATTAGATTAAAGTTGATCAATGATAACATGCGAAGACAAATAATTATTCGTTACGTCATTAACCTATAGGCACGGTGTCTAAATGATCAACGAATAGTGACAAAGGCCGACTGTGATTCGTGTATGCAATAATGTAATGTGTGTCTACGAGGGGGTGTCAAAAGTGTGGTAAATGCTTCAAACAAAAATGCTTGTGAATTGTCATAAAATATAGATGAGAACATAGGAAATCAACAGAAATATTTAAAGAAATGAACATGTTAAGAGTGCCATAATATACTTACTCTAATGTTAAACATATCGAAAAGTGCTCAAAATATGTATTTTAATAAACTAGCAGTTGCATTATTGCAGAATTTCATAAAGAAAATGAACCAACATATTAAAAATGTCAAAAAGCTAACATTATATTTAAACATGGAGATATGCCAATATACAAAAACTTTTACATACTAGTAGTAGTTATGACATGCTGAAATTTAATAGATGGGCAGAATTTTAATGTTCTAATGTTAATAACGTGCTCAAATTGTATAATTATACAAAAACATGATTTAAACATGATGAAATTTATTTAAACATGCTGGAAATTTTATTAAACATGCTGAAAATATTGTTAACATTCTGAAAATTGTATTAAACATGCTGAAATATTATTAAACATGTCAAAAATTGTATTAACATATTAGAAAATGCAATAGACGTAAATCTAATATTTAACAAGCATGAGATTAATTGTTAACATATTCATGGATAGACGTGCTTAAAATCATGATCATGCTAAGAATATATTAACTCGTTAAAATCCACCATTTAACATGTTTACAATACGCTCGTATATTAGAACTTTAGCATACTAATGTTCTAAAGATGCATTATCATGTTTTAGAGTTTAACATGTCAAAGTACGTTGGTATGCCACATGTCAAATTAAGACGCCCAATATGTTATAATACATAATGTCAAGTTAATATGCTTATATTCATGATAACATGATAGGCATATTTACACTTAATGCTAAGATTCATTAATAAACAAAATTAAGCGCTGCATATGTTAATGAATCCTAGATTCATTGTGCCAAGATGACCCATGTAACACGTATCGCACGTAATCCTAGATTGTGCCTACTTATATTATTCACAGAGCACATAAATACCCGCCCCCGCAAAGCGTTCCCCAAAATTATTGTTACAATAATAGTAACATTTGTACAAGATTATTACTGGCCAAATAATAAGAAAATAAAACTAAATAGACTAATACAATTTATTGTAAACTCCCCGACAACTCTTGCAATCTCGAATACCTGTTAGATACAAAGCAAAACAGCAAGACAAGCACAAGACAAAACTACACACAGTTTGACACATTGAACAATTAAACAAGTAGTAAGCAATTATTAAACTACTCCAATGAGCATGCTTTCTAATGCTTTCTAGATATATAAATGCATCGATGAGAGACTTACAAGTAGTCGGCGAAAATAATAACAAGAGAACCAAGAAGCACGAATTCTGAAAAACAGATTGCTACCCAAAGCTCAAGATTGATGCTCCCAAAATAAGTGTCAAAGTAATAAAGTGAAATTGCCTTATTGTTTTCAGCTTTTGTCAGAGAGAGAGAGAGTCTATATTGTAACTTGTCCCCTTAAAATGAGGAGGGGTTGTTTATATAGTGGGGGAGGATAAAGAAGTAAAAGGAAAAAATAGTAATAGAATCAATCAATGTCTATAAGAGAGGAAAATAAAATATTCTAAGAAATCAATTAACAAACTGAATCAATTAAGTAGGAGAAAAATATGCTAATCAGTCAATTAAGGAAAAAAATGTTTTCGGCTGGTCATAACCAGAACTCTTAGGTTAGGGGGACGAGACTAGTTCATTGACCCAGACCATGGCCTGAGACCGTTAGGAGGGGGCTTGGCACATTCTTTAAATAGGTGACCTAAGCAATTAAAGGTAAAGTAAAAGAGGGAATAATAATTTAAGAAGATCAAATCAATATGATAAATCACCGTAAATACACTCTCACAAATTTTCTAATAGCATAGATAAGTAATTAAGTAAATTAGGCAAATTGGGTGAGAAAAATCACGTGGAATAATTCACCAAAAATAGAATTCGCACTTAGCAAGGTCAGCCAAAAGATACTTCCATTTGTAATCAAAAGATTCGGATACCAAGTAATTAATCACGTAAAATACTACTTAATCACGGTAAATTGTACATGCTTGAGTCAACTCGAATTCTTAAAATGATATAGGCAATCAGTCTCAAAAATAATCAATCTAAGAGTAAATATTTTGTCAATACTGTAGTCAATACTGTACCAGCTGACACAATCCACATATGAGAGCAAACACGAATCGGCAACCTAACTAAAAATTTGAAGTTAAAGTTAAGCCTCACGAATTTTGGGGTTTTTAGCATTACAAACAAACATGAAACTAAAAGAATCGAATCACAAAATCAAAATTGAATGTCACTAATTCAAAAATTAATAAACTGTTAAAGATGATAGGGTACCAAACTAGACGGATTCATCACGAATCCATCGTAATTTGACAGTGCCGAGCAGAGATTGTGGCGTGACCGAAAGGGGCTGGTTTCGTTGATGTTATTGCCGTTGGGGATGCGGATGGCGTGGATGGAAGGAGATCGGAGGAATGGGATGTGGCCCTGGCGGCTCTGGTTGGAGCAGCGGTGTGAGAGTTCGATGGCGGCGGCGTTGAGAGGATAATGGAGGTGGAGCAGCTGGTTGGTGCTGTTGTCGCTGTACTCGCTGGAGATGACGGCGGGGGGTCACCGGAGCGGGGTGGTTGCATGGCGGCGTGGGTAGCCTTTGTTAGCTACTTCGTCTTCGTCGACGGCGTGCCGGAGTGGTGGACGGCGGTGGAAAATGGAGAGGAGGAGGTGAAGGCGGCTTGAGGAGGGGGAGAAGAGAGGCAGAGAGAGAAAGTAGAGAGAGGGTGGTGGAGGCTGTTTTTGGAGAAGAATGGAGGGCTTAGGGTTTCTTGTTTGGTCTTAAAAGGAAAGAGGTGAAGATTGACCTCGGTCGTTAGATCAATTTTGATCAACGGCGAAGATTTAAGATTGTGATTAGAATTGTCATAGGTTAGGCTGAAATTGACATCAAGTGGCTAAAATTGTCATAAATTAAATGTAAATTGACTAGATTGATAATAAATTGGGTAAGATTGTAATGGATTGAGTAGAATAGGCTAATATTGTATTGGATTAAAAGGTAAATAAATTGTGCACAATAATTTTAATTTAGGCTATTATTTAAAGTAGGGATAATAATATATGATAATAATAATTAAAGAATAAATAATAATAATAAATAATAGATAACAAATAATAATAAATAAAAAATAATAATTAAATAATAAATCATAATAAAAAGTAATAATATATATAATAACAAGGTCAATAAATAATAATAAATGAAGATAATAATATAGCATTAAATAATGAAAAATTAGTCAGTGCATGTACAAAAAATGTGAGTGTGCACAATTATGTGAAAAAATAATTTAATTAATAGAATTATGTAAAATGTCATATTTAATTTTAAAAATTATAAAAAATGATTCTAAAAGATAATAAAATAATTTATACACTTTCCGAAATTATGAATGCGATATGTCAGAAATCTGTTTGATGCAAGAAAATGTGCAAAAAATACTAATATTTAAAAATTAATAACTTGTTAAAATAACAGCCTTAAATTGATATCGGGAGGTCAAAATTGGGTGTCAACATAAGCCCAAAGCACGACCGGACCTAGGGCCCACCCTCGAAACCATGGGCTATAGCACACCGATTTGGCCCAAAAATGCTTCGTTCGCGCCATTTCGCATGTTTGTCTAATTGGCCACGAAAATTAAAACAGACCACACTGGAACGATCCCCAACCTTCTTGGCACGCCCCGATCGATTTTTGGCCCACAGCATGCCCGGACCTCGGGCCCACCCCCAAAAACGTGGGCTATAACACACCGATTTGGCCCGAAATTGCCCCGTTCGCGCTGTTTTGCTCGTTTGTCCACCCAAATGGCTATAAAAATTTAAACGGATCAAACTGGGACGATCCCCAACCTCCCTGGCATGCCCCGGTCCATTTTCAGCAAACAACACGCCCGGATCCCAGGCCCACCCTCAAAACTGTGCGCTATAGCACATCGATTTGGCCCAAAAATGTCTTGTTCGCATTATTTCGCCCATTTGTCCACCCAAATGACCACAAAAAATTAAACACACCACACCGAGATGATCCCCTACCTCCCTGGCATGCCCCGGTTAATTTTTAGCCCACAGCACACCCGGACCACAAGTCTTCCCCCGAAAATGTAGGCTATAGCACATGGATTTGGCCCAAAAATCCCCCGTTCGTACTATTTCACCTATTTGTCCACCCTAATAGCCACAAAAATTTAAAAGGACCACATTGGGATGATCCCCAACCTCCCTGGCACGCCTCGAGTGATATTCAGCCCACAGAATACCCGGACCTCGAGCCCACCCCCTAAACTGTGGGCTATAGCACATCAATTTGACCCAAAAATGCCCTGCTCGTGTTGTTTCGCCCGTTTGTCAACCCAAATGGCCATAAAAATTTAAACGGACCACACTGGGACATTCCCCAACCTCCCTAGCACACCCCGGTCGATTTTTAGCTTATAACACGCTCGAACCCCTGGCCCACCCCAAAAATCGGGGGCTATAGCACACCGATATGGCCCGAAAATGCCGCGTTCGTGTCGTTTCGCCCGTTTGTCCACCCAAATGGCCACAAAAATTAAAACGAAACACACTGAGATAATTCCCAACCTCTTTGGCATGCCCCGGTTAATTTTCGGCACAGCACGCCCAAACCCTGGGCCTACCCCCAAAACCATGGCTTATAGGACACCGATTTTGCCCAAAAATGCACTGTTCACACCGTTTTGCCCGTTTGTCCTCCTAAATAGCCGGGAAAATTAAAACGGACTACACTGGGATGATCCCCAACCTCCCTGGCATGCCTCAATCGATTTTTGGCCCACAGCACGCCCGAACCTCGGGCTCACCCCCAAAACCGTGGATTATAGCACACTGATTTGGTCCGAAAATACTCCGTTCGTGCTGTTTCACCCGTTTGTCCATAAAAATATCCAAGACAATTTAAATGAACCACACTGAGATGATCCTCAACCTCCTTGGCAGGCCCCGATCAATTTTTGGCCCACAGCACACCCGGACCCAGGCCCAGCGCCGAAATAGTGGGCTATAGCACACCGATTAGGACAGAAAATGTCCCGTTTGTGCCGTTTTGCTCGTTTATCCACCCAAATGACCACAAAAATTAAAATGGAACATACTGGGATGATCCCTAACCTCCTTGGCATGTTTCGGTCAATTTTTAGCCCACAGCACGCTCGGACCCCGGGCCCACCCCCGAAACCGTGGGCTATAGCTGTAACACCCCGTATTCAAATACGTGTATTGACATATTCAAGTACGTGTATTGTTCTTATTTATATGAAATTAATTTTTTATTTTATTTATACCAAAATTTGTCCGTCGATGGTTCCATGCAAAGGTTATTAAATAAGCTTTCCAATGATATAAAGATTTCCAAAAACGGATAGGTTTCGATATAATCGAGCACGTTCGAAACAATAAAATGGTGGCAGGGATATTTGGGAATAGTAAATATGCAGGAAAATTTCCTACACACAAACTACTGAGGCCAGCCAAATTTTTGGGTCAACTTCGAACGATCATAACTCCCTTAATATAATGAGCTGGGAGAGTTGGGACCTATTAAAAGAAATATCTTTGAGTCTTCTTTACAATGTAATTGGTTTCATCAAAATTCAACGTCTGAGTAAGGAGTTATACTCGTTTTACTTCAGCCTATCAAAATAGATATTTAGGGTCAACTTCAAACGACCATAAATCCTTGTACAGTACGAACTGGGTGGCCTACTTTATATGAAATGAAAGCCCTTTGAATTATCCTTCCAATTATACCAATTTCACCCAAATCCAATATCAGATCAAAGAGTTATGGTCTATCTACTTTACCTTATCAAAACAGTCCACCAAAGGAAAGATTTGACATTATTTAAATTTTAAAGGTATTTTGGTCATTTCCTATTATATCATAGACGGGAATATGTGTATATATACATGTATATGAGTTCAAAAGCTCTTTTTCATCATCAATAATTGATAAAGAACAATCCGTAGTCAAATTTGACCTTTAAATTACTTTTGATTCAACCGTAGAAATTCCAAAGTAATCTGATAACTGTGTTTGTCATCTCGAGAGCTTCGAACGACACCTATTATTTGTACAAACAGGATTGCATAATCAAGAGGTAAATTCTAAGATATGAATATTGTTTGCCTTTGTTCTTTTCCATTTGTATATGTGTGATAAAGGATTATATGTATTGGTTGTTATTGAAAGGTGATGGAAATAAGGTTATGGACTATTTTGCATGGTTTGGTTGTATTGAATTGTGGAAGGTGGATATGGTAATTGAGTTATGGAAGGTGGATATGGTGATATACTATTGAATCGATGATTATTCATGTCTATGGCTCAATTTGGTTTAATGGATTGGTTGGAAGGATAAATGAATCCAAACTTGATATTGGAGGATGTTGTATGAATATATATGACATGTGAATGTAATTGGAGTATAAGAGGGTTAAAGTGACGCCCTTTATGGTGTAATTAAGTCTTACTACTTAACCACTAGTTAGGTGAATTCAAATAATTGAATTGTGATGTTTGGTTGCTAATACTAGATTGCTATATATGTTCATTGTAGATAAGTAATCCGAAAAGACGGGAAGTCCATTTGGGATTAGTATTGAAGGTTGACAGTCAGGTATGTAAAGCATACTCTATACCATATCTTTGGCATGAAAGTGAACAATTGTTCTATTAAGAAAGTTTCCAAAGTTATTCAATAACATGTGATCCATAATGGTTTTGTATGATGTCCTACGTTACCAATGAACTTGTTTCCACCCTATAAGATGTCAAGACATTCCAATACTTACTTGTTTTCTAAATCTTACATGTTTATTGCACTAATGAATGTCAGAAGGTATCCGGTTACTCAAACAAGATCCATGTGCTATTAATGACTCCAACACGTTTCATTGATATACCAATAAGTTACTACTTCATTGTTATGGCATTGATGACTCCAAAACACTTCATTGATGTGCCAATGAGTTCTTACTTCATTGTTATTGCATTGATGGTCTATTTATATGTCTCTTAAAGTTTTTATATTTATTTATAAATTTTTGTAAATCTTTTTAAAATTAAATTTAGTTGATTTAGAATTCTCAAACTAATAAAAAAATATTAATCACCAAAAAATAGTTATTCCCATAAAAATAGTGATCTAATTATTAGTTTTCAAATCAGTTAATTATTTTTCCACTTAAATTATGATAGTAGAAGATTTCAATTAAAAATTTGAGGATAAAAATAAAATAATGACAAAAAAACGTGTAGAAAAGGTAGTATGAAAGCTCATCATGTATCTAGGAATTTGACTTTCTTTACATTTTGGAGTCACATAAATTATATTTTAGGATTTTATACAAAGCAAAAAGGAAAAAAACGTAAACAAGAGCTAAAAGAAGAAAAAATTCCATATATAGGAGTTTGAGTTCCCATGTAATTAGGAGTCCATCAAAAAACCAAAAAAAGAAAATTAGATTGTACATTTTCTACCGAAATAAAAACATGCTTTTTAATATGTAAATATTTTATCATAAATATATTTAATTAATTTTCAACTCTTAAATATTAAAAAAATAGTGAAAAGACTATTTTGTCTAAACCAAAGATTTTTAATGAAGGGCAAAAAGTTCAAACAATATTTCTAAGGTCCTTCACACTTTTAATATATTATAGATTATAAATATAGATTATAATATGCTTATTAACCGAATAATTAATACCCCTACCCTCATCAGTCTATAGACATTTCCTTCTCACAACATAATTGAAAAACAAGTAAAATACAGTATTAAGTACAGAATCTTGGAATGGTTACACCTAGAGGAAGAAATAGAGAAAATGACTTCAAAGAATATTCAGCAAAAATACATACATCTTGCATGTGCATGCCATAAAGAGGGTCTTGCGTGGAATATATGGGTGTCAACCCATATAAAGAATAATAAATAGGGAGGTGTAAATTATTTTAATATAATAAATAAATTGAAAAAATCTCAAAAAGTTGAGAAAAAAGAAAAATAGAAATGGAGGCTTTAGAAGTATGCCACATCAGCACACTTTAAACTTTTTTTTTTTATATATATATCTATAATCTGTAATCTATATATATATATCTATAATCTACATCTATATCTATATCTACAATATATAATATACTAAAAGGTTGAAGACCCTTAAAAATATGATTTGAACTTTTTGCGCTTCATTAAAACACTGAACAATAGACAAAATAGTCTTTTCACCTTTTTAAATTATTATTTAATTTATTTATAATATTGTCTCCTAAAATATATGGTAAAACTTTTTTTTTCTAAATTAGGAGTTCTAAAATATATGGCAAGAGATGGTTTTTATTTTGTAATTGATCTAGGTTTAGCTTTTGAATTCACACATATATTCATTATAAGGACAACACTTCGTCCACCAAAATACATACAACCGAATTATTTCTTTTTTTTTTTTTGGTTGGAATTCTTTCTACCAATTATTGGTTCATTATAGGTGTAATGTTTTCTTGGTAATTAATCCCACATTATTTTTGTCATTGTCAACAGACTTTCTTTGATTTTTTATATTTGTGTTTATAGTGGTTCGATTTAATGTATACGATATTTATTGGTAAAAATAATTAAATTTTTTATAATATTTATTCTTTATTTAGGGTTGAGTGTATTATGGAATCTAAAATAAATATTATTATTGTGATGCCGATTTATTCTGTTGCTATTTTTTATTTTTTATTTTTTTGCTTAATACAGGTGATAAATGTTAGGTCGAACTTTAACGAATTTCAGTGTAAATATTAAATTTAATTGTATTATTCAGATATCTTGATTATTGTATTGTTCAATTGATATATGTTATTTTTTCCTCTCAGTATAGGTGATAGATAAAAGTTCGATCGAGCTTTAAGGAATTTGTGTAAAGGTGAGATTTTTTATTGTTATGATATTTTGATTATTGTATTGTTTGTTGTAGTTTCTATTCTGTTGTTATTTTATGTGGTAGATGAATATTTAGTCAGACTTTATGATTTTTTATATAGAGATTAGATTCTTAATCATATTGTTTTGTTGTAACCTGTGTTTTGTTGTTATCTATCATTTTTTGTTCTTTTTGCTTAAGAGAGGTGTAGAGTAACATTGGATTTGACTCTTTTGGTTAAAAAGAAAAGTTACAACACTTATATTAATCTGTATCTAGCTTTTCTTTTTGGGGAAAATTATTTACCCTTTTGAGTAGGGGTACATTTTTATTTCCTCAAATTTATCGTTATTAATTATATTTATTGTAAAATAGTAAGAATTTTAAAACTTAAAATATGATTATATATAATGCATAAAGTGTGCATATTTTCACTTATCATGACAGTGTACGAATTGGACTCACTTTTTGTTTAACACAAATACAAGTACAAGAAAGGTCCAAATAGTGAGCTCAGATTTCTTTGTTCTTTGTAAATATTCACTTGCTATATTTCTGGATCCTTGTAAATATTCACTTGCCATTTACAGATCCTTGTGAGTATTTACTTGCAATTTACAGATCCTTGTTAGTTGTATATATGCATTGTACGATGATGAATGAAAGACACAGAAAAAAAAAATTCTCCATTCTAGTCTTTTGCTGTTCATACTTGCCATTCATATTTTGTTCATTGACTATACTGTTCATACTTCTCGTTCACTTACTGGTTTTACTCTTATTCTTTTCCCCTTTGATACTTGTTAAATAGAAAGTTTGCTTTTTTTTTTTTGTAACCTTTTCGAATCTCCAATTGTAAACATTTCTTTTAATTGCTGATGATCAAGACAATGAACTTCTTTTTCTTCATTTGGTTTTGTAAGTATTGGCTGTTTTTTGTCTTATGAAGTATTTAGTGAGGATTGGTGCTACCATTTTCTTCTCGTCTATGAGGTAGAGGTATGGTTTGCATATATTCTGCCCGAATATACATCGAGTATGTTGTTGCTGTTGTATGGAGATTGTGTGAATAATAACAATCGTATATTTGATGTCGAGTCATCCACGCTTTCATTCCTTGCAGGGAAAAGCTCATTAAGCTTACTGAGTTAACTTCTCATTGATGTATTCTTTCGCTAAGGTTGAATTAAACTGCGTGATAGTATTTATTTTTATTTTTGGTTCCTAAATGCATTGAAAGAGTAAGGCACCACACCAACTTGCATGTACCTTGATGGATTTCACGGCATAGCTATCTTTCCAATAGTACATGTACCATTTGTTCAACAAAAATTGAATAGATATGAAGAATCACCAAGTGCTTTTTTGCATTTGTGGAGTTTCAAATCCGAACCTCAATTCACAAAATCGCTATTTCTTTTCCTTATTCACCTCAAGTAATTAAGAGCACGAAATCTTGGATCACAACGACTGCATTAATTTTTACGCACTTTATGTAGAGCATGAAGATAAATGGAAAAAGAAGGATAGGTTTTATTCATAATGCAGCATGAGAGAATTTAGCATCAGTAGCTGCTATTGATGCAACAACAACAACAACATATACCCAATG
This sequence comes from Capsicum baccatum var. pendulum, assembly GCA_030864225.1. Taxonomy (NCBI): domain Eukaryota; kingdom Viridiplantae; phylum Streptophyta; class Magnoliopsida; order Solanales; family Solanaceae; genus Capsicum; species Capsicum baccatum. The sequence continues at coordinate 247,079,527 of CM061554.1, forward strand.
ATCAGTGCTTCATTTAGGGAGAATATACACGAATGGACCAAAGTTTGGCAGCAATATTTGGTTGAATACAACTGCTACGGAATGACATACCCGCTAACTCATAAAGACTGATTCCAGAACTCAGCACCGAAGTAAGGCAGAAAATTTTAGGCAGTAGAGCAAATAAATATTATTTCTAAAATAAACATCAATTAGCCCCATGGTAGAAAAACCACACCTACTTCATCCTTTACTAATAAAACTAGAATGTAAGTACATTATCACAACCCTTCTCGATAAGCTTTCATCTATTGAAATGTTTTACTATCAAATCATCAGCAATATTCATAAGTATATCTGTTTCTGCATGAATCATCAAAGTAACCGCTCAAAAGTTCATGATTCCTCCACTGTTGCATGTCATTCTTAATAAACTTTGTTGTCGAATCAAACAAATATGTTTTTCTCACACAAATAACCTAGTGCTTTTTGAGGAAAATTGGTGAAGTTCAGTGCATTTTCTATTTTCACACACAAATAGCCCCGTTTGTATTCTTGGAGTCTTGGTCCATGCTCCAGTTGAGCCTGACACGAGGGTGGATGAATGTCCCACATTGGTTGGGAATTGATTCACAGTCTACTTATATGGACTTGAGCAATTGTCCCCCCTGAGCTAGCTTTTGAGGTTGAGTTTGGTCCAGGTATCACATCTTTAAATGGTATTAGAGCCAGGTCCATCCACATTTGAGCTCCCGGACCACGCTCTTGTTCGGCCTGGGTGTGAAGGTGGTGTTAGAATGGGTGAAAGTCCAACATTATTGAGGAGTGAACTGTCAGTCTTCTTATATGGACTTGAGCAATCCTCCCCTCATGTGCTAGCTTTTGGGGTTGAGTTAGGACCAAGATCCTTTCTTTACACAATCAACCATCTTTTCTTACATTGGAAATGGATAAAGCAGCTGTAGAGAATGTTTTCAACCTGAAGGGGATCAGGTGGGTAGAACCTAGGAGCATTAAAAAAGTACTAAGCAGCTGGAACGGGGATGTAAATGTAATAAATGAGGAGAGATGGAAAATTGTTCAACATGTATATGGTGGACAGTTTGGACAGAAAGAAACAAGGGTTGTTTTGAGGATGTCCAGAAGATCAACATAAATAGTTTAGCACTTCTTTATTTTTGGTGTAAAAAAGATGATTAGCTCTAACAGAAGACATCATTGATGTGCTAGACTGTTTATAGGCAATAGAAATACAGAGTAAGATGTAATTCTTTTTGAAGGGGGACATCATTCTTGTTGGCTAGGGATTTGAACAAAGATGGAAAGAGCTCTATATAAAGGACAGGGATGACTAATATGACAACTCTTTTTTTGGATGGAACATAATTTTGTTATAAGATATGGAGGATATGAAGATAGGCCAAAATGTTCTCAACTAACAGACTTTGAAAATTAAGAGCCAAATAACGCTAAACAATGGGTGTAACTCAAATCTATTTGAATAAAAGGAATACTAACTCTGAGAGAACAAAACACACTCTCCAGTAGTCCAGTAAATGCACTAGATCTTAAAATCCCACTGCTAAGCAAATTAATTTAAATGCTGCTTTAGATTAGAAAGTCACCTTGTTATATTATGTGTTCAGTGGGTTCTCATTTATACTGCTCATCATATTTTCTGCACTATCTTTTCAACATTTTCTCCAAAGTCTATAATTTACTCTTCTTCACTTTGAACTTGGGCTCTTCAGGGCTCTGCATCTTGGACTTCTATATGTTGGTTCACTTGTAGTACTTCTTGTGTATTCTATCCTGTATGGTCTGACAGCAAAGGAATCAAACTAGCTTGGGGCTAAAACATCAGCTGCCGTGATAATCCTTGGTAGTTCATTTCCTACATATATCTGTCTCCTTTTCTGACTCGTATTGTGAAATAATTTCTTATTTCTTTGTGGTAAGTAATGAATTCACTAGCTTTTCATTCAATCAGATTGGAACTTGGGAGCTTGCTTGTATGGTTTTAAGCTTCTGAAAAGTCGAGTCATCATACTTTTTGTTGCCGGTATTAATAGAACTTTATTGAAAGAAAGAAAGGCTAAGGTTTACCATTTAATCTGAAAAGCATAAAAACTGACTAAACCAAAAGTAGGCTATATATACATAGCCAATAACCTAAAGGTCCATAAACTAAAGGCCCAATAACATATGGGCTAACATCCCCCCTCAAACTCACAATGCAACAGCAATAAGCATTGAGAGTTTGTCACACAAAAAACGAAATCGAGACGCCGACTGAGCCTTCGTAAAAAGGTCAGCAATCTGCAAAGACGATGGAACAAAAGGAAGCGATATGGTCCCGAGCTGCAAATGATGACGGGTGAAGTGACAATCAATCTCAATGTGCTTCGTACGCTCATGGAAGACAGAATTCTTTGCAATTTGTACCGCACTTTTGTTATCACAATGCAGGGGAGTAGGCATAGAAATGTGAACCCCCATATCTGCAAGAAGCCAACGTAACCAAATAATCTCACATGTAGTCACAGCCATGGCACGATACTCAGCCTCCGTGGAAGATCTAGAGACAACATCTTGTTTCTTGCTCTTCCACGAGATTAAAGAGTCTCCAAGAAACACACAAAAACCAGTGGTGGATTTACGATCATTGCGATCTCCATCCCAATCAGCATCACTATAGGCTCGCAACTCGAGAGATGACGTCGAGGGAAACAAGAGATTCTGAAACTGAGTGCCACGAAGATACCTTAGAATACGAAGTACAGCTCCCCAGTGCACAGAAGTAGGAGCAGTAACAAACTGGCTAACAACATGAACTGCATGTGCTATATCTGGACGAGTAACCGTAAGATAAACCAAACTACCCACAATAGTCCGATAAAGACTCGGATCTGATAATGGAACACCATCACTAGGAGAGTAACGTGCATTGGTTTCAAGGGGAGTATCTACAGTCCTGTTGTCAGAAAGACGCGCCCGTGTAAACAAGTCAGATATATACTTAGTCTGAGAAAGAAGATACCCTTTCTTAGACTGAGCCACCTCAATACCCAGAAAATAACGCAGCAAGCCCAAGTCCTTCATTGCAAATCGATGAGCCAAATCATGCTTCAATAACTCAATACCACTATGATCATCACCAGTAATAATCATATCATCTACATATAAGGACAATAGAATTCGCCCTGCACTTGTATATCTAACAAACAATGCTGAATCATGGTTACTCGGGACAAATCCAAGGGAAGTAATAACAGTGGAGAATTTCTCAAACCAAGCACGAGGGGCTTGTTTGAGACCATATAAAGCTTTTCGAAGCCGACAAACTTCACCTGGCTGGTGGTCAATACCTGGGGGAGGAGTCATATAAACTTCCTCGTGGAGATCACCGTTCAGAAAAGCATTCTTGACATCCATCTGAAATATCTTCCACTGTCGAACGGATGCAACAGCAATCATAGTGCGAACAGTCGTCATCTTTGCTACGGGGGAAAAAGTCTCCTCATAATCCATACCATATTGTTGTGAGTACCCTTTTGCCACAAGTCTCGCCTTGTATCGCTCAACAGACCCATCAGATTTTGTTTTTATCTTATACACCCATCGACAACCAACCGCATGCTTACCAGGTGGGAGAGTAACCAAATCCCATGTATGTGTATGATGAAGAGCAGCAAGTTCCTCAGCCATAGCATTCTGCCAAAGAGGATCAGACACAGCCTCTCTATACGACTCAGGTTCAGACAAGTGATGTATGTTTGCAATAAAGGAAGCAAATGAGGCTGAATATGTAGAATAGGAAAAATCTGGCAGTTTGGTGGACTTACAAGGTCGAGTAGACCGCCTCAGAGGTGGTGGGTCTCCAGTCTCAACAGTCGAAGGAGCAGACTCAGGCACAGGCGAGGCTGAAGCACTATCAGGTGGCACACCAGATGGCATGGATGAATCCGGAACTGGAACCTCTATGTCAATCCCAAAGGGATCAATAAGCCGAATATCTGACTTTGTCACATCATGGGTTTTAGCTGGAATGGAATAAAAAGGAATATGTTCCAAAAAAGTGACATGTCGTGAAACATATAATTTCTGACTTACAGGATCATAGCAACGATATCCTTTTTGTCCAATACCATACCCCAAAAACACACATATAGCTGATTTTGACCCTAACTTATTTCGTTCAACATGAGGACGAAGAACAAAGCAAGTACATCCAAAAACTCGTAATGCAGAATAATTCGGCGGGTGACCATATAGTTTCTCAAACGGAGACATCCCTGAAGTCAATGCAGTAGGAATACGATTAATCACATATACAGCAGTTAGGACTGCTTCTCCCCAAAAAATACTAGGAACCTCTGCAGACAAAAGTAAAGAGCGTGCTGTCTCAACAATATGACGATGTTTTCTTTCTGCCAGACCGTTCTGCTCAGGAGTGTCGGTACAAGATGACTGGTGTATGGTACCATCAGAGGCAAGTAACTGAGTGAAGTCATTAGAGGTATATTCACCCCCTAAGTCACACCTGAAACACTTTATCACAGCCGAATGTTGTGTTTTAACAAGGGCTCTAAAGTTGTTGTAAATGCCAAAGAAATCAGATCTGCGTTTCATAAGATACACCCAGGTATAACGAGTATAGTCATCTATAAACGAAACATAATAGGTCGATCCACCCTTAGTGGAAACTGGCGCTGGTCCCCATACATCAGAATGAATAATATCAAAAGGAGCAACAGAATAAGACACACTTTTATTAAACGGTAAGGCAGAAAATTTTGCCAGTTTACAACCACTACAATCTGAAATATCACTAGTGTTCACATGACCCAAAGCACCACTAGAGACCAAAAAACGTAAACGTGAAACTGACACATGTCCTAATCTGGAATGCCAAAGATAAAATGGAGAAGACAAAGGACTCAAACGAAAAGAGGATAAATCTATGCTAGAGGCAGCAACTGCAGACACTTTGAGATTCTCCAAGACATAGAGTTCCCCCAACCTACGGCCGGTCCCAATCACCCTCTGAGTGTGTTGGTCCTGTATAACACAAACAGATTCAGAAAAAAAACACCCAATTACCAGCCTTACACAACTGACTGACCGAAACAAGATTTAAAGCAAGTTTGGGAATGTAATAAACATCAGAGAGGACAATGTGAGGGGTAGTAACAGAACCAACACCCTCGACTGACATAGGTACAGCACTCGCGGACATAACAGAAATTGGTGAAATGGGTGACAAAAAACCAAACGATGACAAATGAGGGGACATGTGATGAGACGCACCAGAATCCAATATCCACAAGGAGGAAGGAATACCTGAGGTACTAGAAGAAACTGAACCCGAATGAGACATAGATGCTGACATGGCCGTAGGATTAGAAACGAAGAACTGTCTGAACTGTTCGAAAACCTGGGGATCCAACGCAGAAGGTGGCATAGTGCTAACAGACTCAACATCTACAGATGGTGCAGCAGCAGCGAACTGTGGAGGACGAGATGACCATGGAGGAGCACCAGAGGAGCGTGACGGAGACTTTTGCTGCCCATATTTCAGTTGCTGCCCAGATTGAGGCTGTTTGACCTTGTTAAGTAACAACGGACACTGAGCCTTCCAATGATTTTTCTGTTTGCAGAATGCACACTCATCAAATGCAACTTTAGGAGATTGTCGAGTCTGAGTACGTGGTGGCCTAGACTGATCAGTTGAAGCAGCAAACACGACAGGAGTAGTAGTTACTTTAGACCCTTGAACCACTTGAGACTTGATACGAGTCTCCTCTGCAATCAGTTCATGAACCACAGAATCAACAGTAGGGAGGGGAGATCGATGAAGGATTGTTCCACGTAGGCCCTCAAAGTCAGAACGTAGTGCCATCAAAAACTGAACCAAGCGTTGCTCTTCCCGTCTAGCAATGTACGGCCCAAAACCTTTTAACTCTGCAGATTCAGTAAGTGCCAATTGATCCCACAAATCCGACATGGCAGCATAAAAATCTTGAATACTGAGGTCATGCTGTTGAAGAGCACGGATATCATACTCCAACTGGTACTGTTTAGCAAAATTAGACTGAGTGTACAGTCTTTCCAAATGATCCCAGACCTCCTTTGCTGTGTCATACTTAGCCAATTGCATACCAATTGACTGAGTTACAGAATTGTTGATCCAAGTGATAATCTTGGAGTTATTAGTTTCCCATAAGTCCACCAACAAATCAAAATTTTCAGTTGTATCATCGATAGGTCTTGGTTTTACTCCAGTGATATAACCCCACATATTCTTCCCACGAAGAAAATTCTTCATGACATAACTCCAATAGGCATAGTTCTTACCATCTAATTGAGTACTAATGGACTGGAGAGAATCATCCTTTCCAGTCATTGTAAACACAGCAACACACAAATAATTCAAAAAAAAATAAAAAGATGCAAAACCCTAGGTTGAACAATTCCGAACGAACAACAATGGCAGCAAGCAAAAGAACGAAAGACGAACAATACCAGACAGCAAACGAAGACAGCAACGAATCAATCCAACGAAAACAGCAAACGAATACAGCAGCACCTCAAAAAATAAAATTCGGGGCTCCGCCCCGAACCCCGGACGGGGGCGCGCTGCCCCCCGTACCCCCCAGCGAACTCACCGCGGAGTTCGATCCGCGCAGTAGGTGCCTGCTACAAAATCTTCAACCAACAAATCAAAGGACATGGATCGAACTAGCTTTGATACCATATTAATAGAACTTTATTGAAAGAAAGAAAGGCTAAGGTTTACCATTTAATCTGAAAAGCATAAAAACTGACTAAACCAAAAGTAGGCTATATATACATAGCCAATAACCTAAAGGTCCATAAACTAAAGGCCCAATAACATATGGGCTAACAGCCGGTACATCTCGGGTGGTCCTGATCTGTTTTGGAATTCATTACTTATTTCTTGTTAACCCATGCTAATTTATTTTCTTCCCTAATCAAGTCTTCTTATACTTGTGCCATATGCATCCCTTTTAATATTATTTGTTGAATAGAAACTTCTAATCTTTTGTTATCAAAAAAAAAATCTTCTAATCTTTTACTGCATTAATTTTGTTTCAGGTACTTTGGACATTGTATCAATTATGTGGTTGTAGCATCTGTGCTGTTGGGTGCTGCTGTTTCACAGAATTTATCTGTTACAGACCTATTAGCAGCTAGACGAGATGCCTTGCAGAGCACAGTTATCTGCCTTAGAGAAGGTTTCCGCAGAAAAGACCAAAATAGCTCCGCAAGCTCTTCTGAGGGGTGTGGCTCAAGTATTAAACGCAGTAGTAGTGCTGATGCTGGTCATCTTGGTAATGCAACTGTGCCTTGCACTGGTGATGGCAGCACCTGGAATAACTTTGAGGGGACTAATAGTGATAAGAGCATAGACAGTGGAAGACCAAGTCTAGATCTACATAGTATTTCCTGTCGTTTAGTTGTTCAAGAGCCTGAAGTAGGATCATCATTTGTTCTAGCAGTGGCCTTGAAAGCCAAGGTGGTGATTCTAGTACATCCACTTCTGCAAATCAACAGATACTGGACTTGAATTTGGCACTTGCATTTCAAGAAAAGTTGAGTGATCCCAGGATTACATCTATGTAAAAGCGGAAAAGAAGACACACTGATCGTGAATTAGCTAATTTATTGCAAGATAAAGGGATTGATCCTAATTTTGCAGTGATGCTGAAGGAGAATGGATTGTACCCAATGATTCTAGCCTTGTTGCAGAGAAGTAGTTTGGACGCTGATCGAGAACATTGCAACAGTAACCCTCCTGTCACTGATTCAAATGATGTTGAGGATGTTTTACCTAATCATATTTCATTCTCGGAAGAACTTAGACTCCAAGGATTAGGAAAGTGTCTTCAACGTTGTAGAGTAATATTACATCATGTAGCAGGAACTCCAGAGCGAGCATGGCTTCTTTTTTCAGTTTAATCTTCATTCTTGAAACCGTCGTTGTGGCTATCTTCTGACCAAAGACAATAAAACTTTTGAATGCTACACACCAACAGGTAAGAAATGCATTAGTACTTTTAAAGTTCAGTTTAGTGTATTTGGAGTATGGTGCAGCTAAAATGTACTCCATATGGTTGTATTTTCCATTTTCTAACAAAATTTAGTGAATGACTTTCTGTAGTTTGAATTTGGCATCGCGGTTCTCCTTTTGTCTCTTGTTGTCTCTTTTTGGCCTTCCTACGGTCGCTGCAGGCTGAGGATTTGTCCACGACTTCAAAGCCTCGGAAGGTATTTACATTTTTTGTTCTTTGCCTGCGATTATCTGTTTTTAGTTGTTTTTTCTCCCAAGTATCTTGTTGCTATTTGAGGTTTTGGTTGTGATAACTTTACGCCATTGTTACTGGTGAAACTTTGTCATTTCATCAGTTATTTGCCTGGAAATCTTGTTTTCAAGTGTATCATTGTCTCTGTGTAGTTTTCTAATGTTGGTTGATTGTGATTTCCAAAGCTCCCGTATATTTTGATACTACCTACGTTGGTTTCTATGCTTCTTTTCTTTTCCAAGAGTGATTGTGTTTAGGTTCTAGGTTTCTATGCTCCCTCTTTCTCTCTTGCATTCTAAATATTAATCTTAATGTTTCATGCATTCACCTGTGATGTGAGGGACAACGTTTTGTTCTATGGTGCACAAGAATGTTTAGGGCACTACAAAACCAGACTAAAGTTTTTTGTGCCAGCCAAGTTTTTGAATTCAGTTAAGGGGGTATGTTCTGCTTGTTTAGCTATGCTGGACCTTTAAACAGTTGAATTATAGCTCTAGCTCCAAATAGGTGTTCAAGATCAGCTTATGTTATTCCTAAGAGAGGTCAGGTGAAAGAAGAGAAGAGAAGATGCTTTGATAATTTGACAATTGATGGTTGATCACGTTTATAGGTATCAAACACAGGACACTTGATATTCTTAAAGTGACCTCTCTTTCTGATCACATAGTTGTCTGACTAGTGGACATCCACTTTTAACTTAATGATGGGTTTACCAGTGCAGTACTATAACAATCGAGATTCACTTTAGCATAATACTTTCTGAAGTCAGTATGACCTGTTGTCTCCTTGCATTAGATGCTCAATGTTTCTACTATCAATTTTTGGGTAAAATTTTCTACATTGTTGCAGTATGGCTTTATCGCTTGGATGCTGAGCACTTGTGTTGGTCTGCTGCTTTCATTCTTAAGGTAAACCCTTCTTGTATTATTAATTTTGTGTCTCAATCACTGTCAAGTAAAGTTACAGAAGCAACTTATATTGCATATATTCTATTAAAACATACTCATTGCAAATATTTAGATTAGTATGAAGAAGTTTCCTTTAGGCACACGAAGTCAAGTTTGTGATTGTCACGATCCAAATCTCCCTAAGCAGTGATGACCCCTAACTCTACCCGTCAGGTGAACCAATTTAAAATTAATCTAAAATTGACCACATTATCAAGACATCATGGCGGCAATGAAGTACAATAGAATAATGAGAAAAGACAAATCACCCCTAATCTTATACGTCTGAACTTTAGCACTTTAACTTTACAAACACTTAGATATCCCTAAACAACTTTCAAGTGAATTAAATACCACCCTAACAATATAATACCATTCTCACAATGAAGAGTGCATTACACATGTGCCATATCATTGTCGTGTCAGCACCACATCATTGCCACATAAGAGCCACATCATTTTTTTTTAAAGGGAACCCCACTAATATGTATATTATGTATGTATTAAAAAAAATAGAAAAGATAAAAGGTAACACACGCCATTCCCCCACTTCCTCCTTCTTCTTCAACCCCCCCCCCCCTCCACCTCCAACCACCCCCTTTATTCTTCTGCAACACCCACTTTCTTTTTCCTTCAACCCACCCTTTCTTCTTCTACGTTCACTCTCTTCCTACCCTTCTTCAATTCTGTTATTTAAAACCATTTTAGTCTCAGCTCCCAAGATCAATCCGGTTATTTCATTTATTTGTTAAGATCTTATTAACTGTTTAGGTTAAGATCGTATCAGTCTGAGCTTCCAAGCTTCAGAAATAGAAGGAAAATACCATGTCCCAAAGATCTAATTCTTATACCTGAAGCTCTATCCTTGCGCGATCGTGACCATTCCTTACACGATTGCGAAGCATTTCTATGGCATGCCGACGTGACCGTGAAGATTACCCACCAACCACACTCATGATCGTTATTAAGCTTGCACCAATAGAAATTTGCATGATATAATTCTTATACCTGAAGTTCTATCATTGCACGATCGTGACCATGCCTTATGAGATTGCGAAGCATTGCTAGGGCATGCCGATGTGACCGTGAAGGTTACCCACTAACCACACAGTATGATCGTTATTAAGTTTGCACCAATAGAAATTTGCAATTGTTGTCTTCTCCCCAAGCGTGTCGAAATCCACCCAAGCCCCTCAGGTCCCAATCCAAACATGGCAAGAAGTCGTAAAACTTAATACCAGCCTGTAGGAAGTTTCAAACACGAAATACAGCATAAAATCTCAAAATGAAGGGTTTAGTAATTACAATGATCTATTCGTTATATACGTTTTATTCCTTTTTTGTATATTAATTGCACATACATATCTTTTGTTGGTTGCTGTGTCTTGAATGCTTGATCATTGCCTTGTTTCGTTGGTTAAATCCTCAAGGCAACATGATATGCTCTTGGCTGTATCTTTTGGTTGATACTTCTGTTGTACATATTGGATTTGCAGCAAATCATCAGTTCTTCTGGGATTATCATTGACTGTACCATTAATGGTAGCGTTCCTATCTATTGCAATTCCTATATGGATTCGTAATGGTTACCAGTTTTGGTCTTCAAGATCTGAGAATGCGGGCCGTGCAGGAAACCATCTTACACTAGGGATGAAAAAGGTTAGTGTGTTTTGTAATTTTCTCCTATTCACTTACTGTTAATATCGTTGTGGTCCTCCGCACTTTTGCTGTTTATTTGGATTGGGTTTTCTTAAATTTTTTAAGTATAACTTTTACAGATCAATTTTTTGTTTTCAGCAAGCTCCAACTCGTTTGAGTTGGGGTGTTTGATTCCCTGAGTTGTACACTTCTATGTTTGAGGAGGTCTTTATCTATCGTTGAAGTCAATTTCATAATCTTTTTATTTCATGACTGGTTGTTGATGTAAGAACCAAAAGTCTCTTGTATTTGTCGAAATGACAAAGGGAAGATTACTTTAAAAGGAGGGATTCTCACTTACTTACTTGTAAGAGTGGGGGTAACCATAGTCAAATAGACATTATCCTTAAAAGAAGATGAGACCGAAGTACATTCAAGGACTGAAGGTTATTCCAGGAAAAGGGATTACCTCCTAATATATGCTTAGATGTAAAGTTTAGAAGTAGAGTGAGTAAAACAATGACGTAGAAACAACCACGAATTAGGTGGTGGCATTAAAAGGTGCTACACCGTTAGTGTTTCAGGAAAAACTACGCGAGAAGGGAGCTTGGTATGTAGAGGAAGTCGTAGACACGCTATGGAAAAACTGTCAGGTTGCATTAAAAAATCAGCTACAAAAGTGTTAGATATGTCTAGATGTCTATGACCTTGACCACATGAATCATACCGTGGAATAATGAGGTACGAAGAATTATTAAAGCTAAAAGAGTGTTACAGGAAGTTACAAAATCAGAGGACAAAAAAGCTTTTGAATAATATGATTAAGTAGAACTTCGTTGGAAGCTAAAAAGGCTCTTAGTAAAGCCTAAGGGGATGCTCTAGATGGCTTGTATCAAATGCTAAGGACACGAGAAGGATAGAGAGAATTGTTTAAACTAGCATGACTATGAGAGAAGAAAAGCAAGGACTTAAACCAGATGACAATGCTCAGCAAGTGTTGATGGGAGAGACGAAATCAAGGAGAGACTGAGATTACTTTGCTAAATTGTTCGACTTGAACAAGGTGTATAACATTTTTAGATCTACTGTATGTGAATGATAGAAACTTTAGGCATACTCACCCTCATAGATATCAGGTGCCCACATATATAGAGTCGAAAGATATATAGAGTCCGAAGGGTATTAGGATGCCATAGGTGAATGATGTTATGAAAAATATGTGGATTAGAAAAGCTTGTGGCCCAAATAGTATCCCTATAGAGGTTCGGAAGTCTCGTGGAGATTTAGCAGTGGAATGGCTCACCAAGCTATTCAATTCTATACTAAGAAGTGGTAGCATACCCGATGAATGGAGGAACAATACTCTGTTTAAGATTTACAAGAATTAAGAAGATATTCAAAGCTATGCAAACTATTGTTGCATTAAACTCATGAGTCATACAATGAAACTTCGGGAAAGAGTGATAGATCATTGATGTACTTTTCACTTTTATCGATGATGATATGATATGAGCTTACATGACGAAATAAGGAATCATATAGCTGATCTCAACTTATTTGGGACTGAGGCGTAGTTGTTGTTGTTGTTGTTGCATCAATCCTCTTTTTTACCTCAATCTAATACGAGGGATATGACATTTCTTGCAAAGGATTCACGCTTATACATTCTTATTTTACTTGCTATATTGAATCATAACACGTTCAGTGTGGTTCCTTGCCTTATATATCAGGAAAAAAATACGATTTTCAAAATTCCCACATCACGAATAGTTTAGAAAAACATGTTCAGTAGATGCTGTATTCGTCGCATTCATGTTGATCAGCAACTATGAGTACCGGAACATGGTTGTTCTCAGTTTTTTAGCTCAACTTGTATTAAGTTCTCATTCTTTTTTCATTAGAACAGCTGGATATGACATCTCCGATTATTCATACAGGATTTCATTGTGAATAAAGTCCAAAGAATGCTCTACGAAGCACTTTCATCTTTCAATGGCGATCTAGAGGATGAGGAAACTATGTCGCGGCTTATCAAAGCGAAGTTTGCCGTTCTTCGCGATGCTTTTAATTTACCTCCGGAGTCGGATGATTGTGTTCGTAAAGTTGCTGCTAAGTTACTCAATCTGTATGTACCGGAAGACTTGGCCATTATACTCTAGACCTTGCTCCAAATTATAAACGCGACAATCTTAGTTGAGGTGTCTAAGTGAAAAGACGTGACAACTTTAGGGGACTGTCTATGTATTCAACAAAATTAGTTTGATGATTTTCTATTTGTAAATGAAAAATCTCCTCCATTGTGCGTATTTTAGATAAAATCCTGCATCCGTCACTGTTCATTTACATATATGAGTCATCGGATCAAGTTGTGAATTCGTGATACATCCACGACAGATATTAAACACTTCAAAAGCTCCATGTTTTGAACCTCACTAAAAAAAGGGTAGCCTGGTGCACTAAAGTTACATATATGCACGGTGTCCGAGGAAGGGCTCTACCACAAGGGTGTATCGTACGTAGCCTTACCTTGCATTTCTACCAGAGGCTGTTTCTAAGGCTTTAACTCGTGACCTCCTGGTCACATGACAGTAACTTTACCAGATGACAAAAATGTCAAAAAAATAATGTTTTAACCAAATATGTCTCATGGAATGACCATTCAATATGGCCAAATATGTCTCATAGAAGCACAATTAACTTTTAATTTTTCTATCTATTCTAGTCTTAGTGGACTGTCACGACCTGAGCCAAGGCCCTAGCCGTGACGAGCATCCCGAACCATGAAGGCCCGAAACACCCATTCTCTGTCTAGTTATCATGCACAACATTCATAATCATAATAAAATGCGGAATTGAAACTGAGTACGAAAAACATGGTCAAGATCTGCAACATTTCTGAATAATGCTATCTGACATCAGTCTGCGAAATCTCTACTAAGAACATAAACATTTGTCTGAAAAGAAACTGGGACAAGGCCCCCAGTAGACCAAAACATAATAAATAAGATAATGTCTGACATAATTAGGCCTTCCGAATAATAGAAGGCCGAATAATAGAAGGCTCACCACTGTGAGATCAAGTCTGCAAGCCCGAGAATGTCTACTGAGTAGCTGGACCCCTAGACTGTGCCTCAAAACCTGGAAGGAGGGGGGGGGGTCAGCACAAAAGTACTGGCACGCGAAGCAATCCAAAAATAGTATAATGGAACATACATACATATATATAAGTGAAAGCAATTTTTCATCAAGACATCCTGTGTAAAACTGTTTCTGAAAAATACATGGGCACTTTCTGAAAACATGCAACCTGTCTGTTCATTTCAAATCATGATCTGTGTTTTACTTCTGAGTTAGGTGGTGTTCCCCTACAAGTCTGAATATTCCACGGGCTGTATGGAATCCGCCATTGACTCGGCGTGGAATCCCCCAACCCGAGTGTGCCGCAAGGGTTGGAGTGTCTGAGTCTGATACGCCACAGGACATTTAAGTCAGCGCATAATAATATACCCGGGTCGGCAAACCACGGTTTTAGGCAAAGAGTTGTCTGAACTCAAGCCCTCTTCGGGGGACCACCTAACATCTCTGTATGCCCATTTTTAACCTTTTCTGTACATGCAACATTCTGAATGTCTAAAATCATGAAAGTCTGATAAAAGTCTGATTTCTGAACTAGTCTGAAAAGTCTGTTAGTCTGAGTCTGATATGGCATTTATCTGAGTTGGTATCGTCATACCAAGACCTGCAGGTTCTATTTCTGAGCCATAATGCATTAAGCATGATCTTTCATAAAAGTGTAGTTTCAGACCACCCAAACATGTAATTTGCATAAAAGAGTTCATGTTCCGAAACTCAAGTCAAAACCATGCAAAAACTTTCATCAAACATATGGTGGTCATGTGCTTTTGGCAAAATCATGCAGTCTTGCATTATATGTATATTCAACATTTACAACCCTCTCTTTCATGTTCAAAATCGTATTTGAAACATAGCAAAGCCAAAGCATTTCACATCATGATTTTTCAAGACTTATTTCAAAACAATCTATATCATATGAAACATGGGAAAATTACATCAAGAGAGGAATTTCATGTAAATCATGCTCTCAAATCATATTTCAAGGCAAAACACATATCTACATATCCATATCATTTTTAAATCACTTTGGGGAAAAGCCAAAAGGCTAAAACAATATCATATAAAGCTTCTAAAACATGAATATGTACTTGAATTCAAAAACCCCTTTCTTAAAACATGATTTCTATGCCCATGAGAATTTAGGAAAACCCCGCGTACCTTGTTCTCCACGAATTTTGGGTGTCTATCAGAGCCTACGTCGAGAGGATTCCAAATCTGGAATTATCTTCCAAAACCAACGGTTGAATCTTGAGTTATTTGGGATTTTTTTTTGTTTGAAACCTAAAGATGTTCTTGAGAGAATTTGAGAAAAAGGGATGAATTTTGCTGAATTTGGGCTGAATCAGGTGTCATAAACGGAATTGGGTGAAGTGAAATGGCTAAAATGCCCCTAAGAAAACAAGAAAGGTCGAAACTATCCCTCAGTTGACAAACTGACAGGCTGAAGTAAAACGGATATAACTCCTTACTCAGATTTTGGATTTGGATGAGACCAGTTGCATTGGAAAGAGGACTCAAATATCTTTCGTTTGATAGGTTGCAGCTCTCCCAGTGCATTATATTCTGAGAGTTATGATCGTTAGAAGTTGACCTTGAAAATCTGAAAGAAACGGAGTGTTTTCGTCACCTAAAACCATAAGTATGCGCCGCCCTTGTCATCGCATAGACTAGGATAGGCGCCGCCCTTTGCATCGCCTAATTTAGCATATGCGCCGCCCTATTCATCGCATAATTTTGCATATGCGCCGCCCTATGCATCGCATATATTTGCATAGGCGCCGCACTATGCATCGCCTATATGTGCGTATGCGACATACTCAACTTTGAAAGGTCATAACTTCTTCACCGGGTGTCCGTTTTAGGCGAATTTGGTATCGTTGGAAAGCTTATTCAATTATCTACAATTTGGTATATAGTAGGCCACCCAGTTAATCATATACAATGAATTATGGTCAATAGAATTTGACACAAATTACAACGTCCACTAACACTTAAGTCTAAACTCAGAAATTGTCGTCTAATTCAAGCATGACTTTTTACGGGGCGTTACATTATCCCCCCCTTGGGATCATTCGTCCCCGAATGATGACGCGGAACTAGTCACGCACGATTTTCAAACAGATTCATACATGGAAGGAAACATAAAGCAAGAATTGTACCTTCAAATTCGTCACTTGCTGATTCAAATAGGCTTGGGTATCTCGCTTTCATGTCATGCTCCGACTCCCAAGTTGCTTCTTCAACCTTCTGATTTTGCCATAACACTTTAACTGAAACTATCTCCTTACTCCTCAATTTTCTCACTTGTCGATCTAGGATTTCCACGGGCTCTTCTTCGTAAGACAAGGAATCACTCACCTTGATCTCATCAATGGGCACCACCAAAGAGTGATCTCCGATGCACTTCTTCAACATGGATATGTGGAATACTGGATGAACAGAACCCAAACTAGCAGGCAATTCCAATTCATACGCAACTCCACCTATTCTTCTTATAATCTGATACGGGCCTATATAGCGAGGGCTTAGCTTACCCTTCTTCCCGAAACGCATAACTCCCTTCATGGGAGAAACTTTGAGGAAGACCCAATCTCCAATCTCAAACTCTAACTCTCTTCTTCTGACGTCGGCATAGGATTTCTGACGACTCTGAGCTGTCTTAAGTCGTTCCCTAATAAGTTTCACATCTTCCATTGCCCGATAAACAAGATCAGGCCCATACATCTGCATCTCACCTACTTCATACCAGCCTATTGGAGACCTACATCTCCTACCATACAATGCCTCAAAAGGTGCCATCTTAATACTAGAGTGGAAGCTGTTGTTATAGGCAAACTCTATCACTGGTAAGTGATCAACCCAACAACCTTTAAAGTCTATCACACAGGCCCTCAACATATCCTCTAGGGTCTGGATGGTGCGCTCAGCTTGCCCATCAGTTTGAGGGTGGAATGCTGTACTTAAGTTTACCTGGGTACCTAAACCTTTCTGAAACGATCTCCAAAACTGAGAAGAAAACTGCGTACCTCGGTCGGATATGATAGAGACAGGCGCTCCATGTAAACGGACAATTTCCGCAATGAACAGCTTGGCATAATCTTCCCCCGAATAGTTAGTCCTGACAGGCAGAAAGTGAGCTGACTTGGTCATCCTATCTACAATCACCCATATAGAGTCATACTGATTTCGGGACTTCGGTAGTCCTGCAATAAAGTCCATATTGATCATTTCCCACTTCCACAAGGGTAACTCTATTTCTTGGGAAGTACCTCCTGGCCTCAAATGTTCTACTTTCACTTGTTGGCAATTCAAGCACTTAGATACAAAGTTAGCCACATCTCGCTTCATATTATTCCACCAAAACATAGATTTCAAATCATGGTACATTTTAGTAGAACCAGGATGAACAACATACCTCGAGGTGTGAGCTTCATCAAGAATTCTTTCTCGAAGCCCGTCTACATTTGGAACACATAATCTACCCTGATACCTCAGAATGCCATCACCATCAATTTCAAAAGACATCACCTTCTCTTGACCCACATCTTTCTTGATTTGCATCAAGATGGAGTCTTCAACCTGCTTCTCTTTCACTTCAGCACAAAGGGATGACTTAGCTAACTCATGAACAACCACACCTCCATCTTCGGAATCTAACAGTCGCACTCCCAGATTTGCAAGGCGGTGAATATCCTTCACCATCTCCTTCTTTTCTTCTTCTACATGAGAAAGGCTGCCCATAGACAACCGGCTGAGGGCGTCGGCTACAATATTTGCCTTGCCCGGATGGTAATGCAGGCTCATATCATAGTCTTTCAGGAGTTCCAACCACCGCCTCTGCCTGAGATTCAATTCTTTCTGCGAGAAAACATACTGCAGACTCTTGTGATCGGTGAAGATATCAACATGAACACCGTACAAGTAGTGCCGCCAAATCTTAAGGGCAAACACCACAGCCGCTAACTCTAAATCATGAGTAGGATAGTTTCGCTCGTGCACCTTCAACTGCCTAGATGCATAAGATACCACCTTACCATGTTGCATCAAAACACAGCCAAGTCCCACACGGGATACATCACAATAAACCACAAAACCATCAACACCCTCGGGAAGAGTCAAAACGGGTGCAGTGGTTAGTCTGTCTTTCAACTTCTCAAAACTATTTTCACATAAATCAGACCACACAAACTTTACCTTTTTCTGAGTCAATTTAGTGAGTGGAGCCGCTATGGATGAAAAACCCTCTACGAACCTTCTATAATAACCTGCCAAACCCAAGAAGCTCCGAATATCGGTTGGAGTCGTGGGTCTGGGCCATTTCCTCACTGCCTCAACTTTTTGGGGGTCCACTCTAATCCCGTCACGGGACACAATATGCCCTAAGAATGCAATAGCATCTAACCAGAACTCACACTTGGAAAACTTGGCGTACAATCGATGATCCTTAAGGGTTTGAAGAATGATTCGAAGGTGATTGGCATGATCCTCCATACTCTTAGAATAAATTAGAATATCATCAATAAATACAATGACAAACGAGTCAAGAAACTGATGGAAAACTCTGTTCATAAGATCCATGAAGGCTGCAGGGGCATTAGTTAACCCGAAGGACATGACAAGAAACTCATAGTGACCATATCGGGTTCGGAAAGCCGTTTTGGGAATGTCTGACTCCCTAACTTTCAACTGATGATAGCCCGAACGAAGGTCTATTTTTGAAAAACATCTAGCACCCTGAAGCTGGTCGAAAAGATCATCAATCCTAGGAAGAGGATATTTGTTTTTAACTGTGACCTTATTCAACTGACGGTAATCTATGCACATACGAAGGGAACCGTCTTTCTTACGCACGAAAAGTACAGGTGCACCCCAAGGAGATACACTGGGGCGTATAAATCCCTTATCTAGGAGGTCTGCTAGCTGCTCTTTCAACTCTTTTAGCTCTGCGGGAGCCATTCTATATGGCGGGATAGAAATGGGCCGGGTATCTGGCAACACATCAATACCAAACTCTATCTCCCTATCAGGGGGTATCCCTGGGAGATCTTCGGGAAAGACTTCTGGAAACTCATTCACCACAGGGACAGACTGAAGAGGAGGATTTTCAACTTTGGAGTCCTTGACTCGAATGAGGTGATACAAACAACCTTTAGAAATAAGTTTTCGGGCTCTGAGATAAGATATAAAGTGCCCTTTGGGTGCTAAAGAATGTCCCTCCCATTCTATCATTGGTTCATTCGGGAAAGAAAAGGTAACTCTACGGGTCCTACAATCCAATATGGCATAGCATGAATGGAGCCAATCCATCCCTAAGATAGCATCAAATGCAACCATGTCCAACTCTATAAGGTCTGCCACCGTATCCCGACTACCAACAGTCACCACACAACCCCTATACACCCTTCTAGCAACAACAGAATCCCCTATCGGGGTAGAAACAGAAAAGGGTTCAGAAATCACACTGGGCTCAAACCCGAAACCAACAGCCACATAAGGGGTCACATAGGATAAGGTAGATCCGGGATCAAGTAACACAGACATCACGGGAAAAGATTTGTAACGTACCGGTAACAACATCTGGGGAAGCTTCCGCCTCCTGGCGGTTGGTCAAGGCATATAACCGGTTGCGACTGTTCCCGACAGCTGATGTGGTGACCTTCTGAGATGGGGGTGGCACTGTGGAATTGCCCTGAAACTTTGCACCTCCAGCACTTCTCCTAGTAGATGGACAGTCCCTCTGAAAGTGGCCTGGCTGACCACATGAATAACATACAAGTGTGCCCAACTGACATTTCCCTGGATGATTCTTACCACACTTTTCACATCGCGGGTAAGTGCGATGCTGCTGAGCCGCACTACCCTGCGACTGAGTATCCGATGCTCTAGATCCATGAGGAGTCTGATAGCTCTGAGTTTGTCTGTTTGCAGGGGGTTTGGGTACTGGGGCGCTGGTTGCCGACTGCATATTATTCCAAAACCTCGTCTTCTTCGACCACCTATTTCCCCAATTACCACTCTGCGGCTGACTACGGTGCTGGTCTGCAGATTTGACTCTCTTGGCCTGCCTGTCCTTCTCTCTAGATTCAGCGATCTTTCTCTTCTTCTCTTCCACCTGCTGCATGTGGACTGTCAGTCTAGCAAAGTCTAACTCCCTATTCAACATTGCCCCCTGGCACTCAAGTATCAGGTTATCAGCAAGGCCGGATGCAAATTTCCTCATCCGTGCTCTCATATTGCTAGTCAATTCTGGTGCATAACGGGCTAGTTGATTAAACTTCAAAGTGTACTCCTGTACACTCATACTACCCTGCTTCAGGTTCATGAACTCTTCTGCTTTGGCCTCCCTCAACTCCAGAGGAAAGAATCTGTCAAGGAAAGCTTCTACAAACTCACCCCAAACTGTAGGCTCAGCACTCTCACCCTTTGCATCTTCCCAGTCTGCATACCACTGATTTGCAACATCCTTAAGCTGATAAGTTGCCAATTCCACTCCTTCTATCTCATCTACATGCATTACCTTAAAGATCTTCTCCATCTCATCCACGAACTCTTGTGGATCTTCCTCCACCTTTGTACCAGTGAACTTAGGTGGATTCATCTTCATGAAATGCCCG
This sequence comes from Capsicum baccatum var. pendulum, assembly GCA_030864225.1. Taxonomy (NCBI): domain Eukaryota; kingdom Viridiplantae; phylum Streptophyta; class Magnoliopsida; order Solanales; family Solanaceae; genus Capsicum; species Capsicum baccatum. Next base: position 247,100,167 of record CM061554.1, read on the forward strand.
ACTCTAGTAGCCCCAGACGTAACGGATGCAGACCCAACATCTTCTGATCGTTGAGCCTGGTTAGCTACCAGCTGTGTCAGCATATGAATAGACTGTCTGAACTCTGCATTTGAGATATTTCTCTGAGTAGTTTGCGGACGGTTGGCATTGGTCTGCGGAGTCTGAGGGGGACTAGTTGGGACTGGAGGAACTCCTGAAGTAGGGACAAGTTCTGGCGTGGAAGCTCTATAACGGGTTCGCATCCCGTGGGTGGGACGGACCACATCTGCCTGAGCACTCTGATCGATGTTGCGACGGGGAGGCATAGTCGTGTTTCTGAAATACAAGAGATCATTGATTAGGGGACAGTTTAGAATCTGAAGCACGAACTAAATCAAAAAGAAGGGAAACATTCCTAAACGCCTAGTAGCCTCCTGTTTATAAGTGTGGCGCGCTACACGCCCATAAACAGAACTCTACTCGACGCGATTTCGCAGACACCCTGGGACCATGAACCGTGCTCTGATACCAAGTTTGTCACGACCCGAGCCAAGGCCCTAGCCGTGACGAGCATCCCGAACCATGAAGGCCCGAAACACCCATTCTCTGTCTGGTTATCATGCACAACATTCATAATCATAATAAAATGCGGAATTGAAACTGAGTACGAAAAACATGGTCAAGATCTGCAACATTTCTGAATAATGCTATCTGACATCAGTCTGCGAAATCTCTACTAAGAACATAAACATTTGTCTGAAAAGAAACTGGGACAAGGCCCCCAGTAGACCAAAACATAATAAATAAGATAATGTCTGACATAATTAGGCCTTCCGAATAATAGAAGGCCGAATAATAGAAGGCTCACCACTGTGAGATCAAGTCTGCAAGCCCGAGAATGTCTACTGAGTAGCTGGACCCCTAGACTGTGCCTCAAAACCTGGAAGGAGGGGGGGGGGGGGGTCAGCACAAAAGTACTGGCACGCGAAGCAATCCAAAAATAGTATAATGGAACATACATACATATATATAAGTGAAAGCAATTTTTCATCAAGACATCCTGTGTAAAACTGTTTCTGAAAAATACATGGGCACTTTCTGAAAACATGCAACCTGTCTGTTCATTTCAAATCATGATCTGTGTTTTACTTCTGAGTTAGGTGGTGTTCCCCTACAAGTCTGAATATTCCACGGGCTGTATGGAATCCGCCATTGACTCGGCGTGGAAGCCCCCAACCCGAGTGTGCCGCAAGGGTTGGAGTGTCTGAGTCTGATACGCCACAGGACATTTAAGTCAGCGCATAATAATATACCCGGGTCGGCAAACCACGGTTTTAGGCAAAGAGTTGTCTGAACTCAAGCCCTCTTCGGGGGACCACCTAACATCTCTGTATGCCCATTTTTAACCTTTTCTGTACATGCAACATTCTGAATGTCTAAAATCATGAAAGTCTGATAAAAGTCTGATTTCTGAACTAGTCTGAAAAGTCTGTTAGTCTGAGTTTGATATGGCATTTATCTGAGTTGGTATCGTCATACCAAGACCTGCAGGTTCTATTTCTGAGCCATAATGCATTAAGCATGATCTTTCATAAAAGTGTAGTTTCAGACCACCCAAACATGTAATTTGCATAAAAGAGTTCATGTTCCGAAACTCAAGTCAAAACCATGCAAAAACTTTCATCAAACATATGGTGGTCATGTGCTTTTGGCAAAATCATGCAGTCTTGCATTATATGTATATTCAACATTTACAACCCTCTCTTTCATGTTCAAAATCGTATTTGAAACATAGCAAAGCCAAAGCATTTCACATCATGATTTTTCAAGACTTATTTCAAAACAATCTATATCATATGAAACATGGGAAAATTACATCAAGAGAGGAATTTCATGTAAATCATGCTCTCAAATCATATTTCAAGGCAAAACACATATCTACATATCCATATCATTTTTAAATCACTTTGGGTGAAAGCCAAAAGGCTAAAACAATATCATATAAAGCTTCTAAAACATGAATATGTACTTGAATTCAAAAACCCCTTTCTTAAAACATGATTTCTATGCCCATGAGAATTTAGGAAAACCCCGCGTACCTTGTTCTCCACGAATTTTGGGTGTCTATCAGAGCCTACGTCGAGAGGATTCCAAATCTGGAATTATCTTCCAAAACCAACGGTTGAATCTTGAGTTATTTGGGATTTTTTTTTGTTTGAAACCTAAAGATGTTCTTGAGAGAATTTGAGAAAAAGGGATGAATTTTGCTGAATTTGGGCTGAATCAGGTGTCATAAACGGAATTGGGTGAAGTGAAATGGCTAAAATGCCCCTAAGAAAACAAGAAAGGTCGAAACTATCCCTCAGTTGACAAACTGACAGGCTGAAGTAAAACGGATATAACTCCTTACTCAGATTTTGGATTTGGATGAGACCAGTTGCATTGGAAAGAGGACTCAAATATCTTTCGTTTGATAGGTTGCAGCTCTCCCAGTTCATTATATTCTGAGAGTTATGATCGTTAGAAGTTGACCTTGAAAATCTGAAAGAAACGGAGTGTTTTCGTCACCTAAAACCATAAGTATGCGCCGCCCTTGTCATCGCATAGACTAGGATAGGCGCCGCCCTTTGCATCGCCTAATTTAGCATATGCGCCGCCCTATTCATCGCATAATTTTGCATATACGCCGCCCTATGCATCGCATATATTTGCATAGGCGCCGCACTATGCATCGCCTATATGTGCGTATACGACATACTCAACTTTGAAAGGTCATAACTTCTTCACCGGGTGTCCGTTTTAGGCGAATTTGGTATCGTTGGAAAGTTTATTCAATTATCTACAATTTGGTATATAGTAGGCCACCCAGTTAATCATATACAATGAGTTATGGTCAATAGAATTTGACACAAATTACAACGTCCACTAACACTTAAGTCTAAACTCAGAAATTGTCGTCTAATTCAAGCATGACTTTTTACGGGGCGTTACATGGACAGAGTTATTTGATATCAAGAACTGTCGCTGGTCAGAGGTGGCAGGTGACAGATATCTGTGGATTAAGTTGAGGTGCACGAAATCTGACCCAAACAGTATAATTATTAAAAAAATATATGTTAAACAACTTGAACATGCACCCTTAGTTATCCAATTAGCAATTCATAAATTTTAAAAATAAATCCAAATTTCAATCCATAATCCAAGAAGTTTGAATTTGAAGTTGGTCCAAACTACGTCCACCCCTAGTTAATTTTTTTTCCCAAAAAACTAGCAATGAGGGCATTTTGGTCATTTCACCATATAAATCTAGAAATGGATTTTCTACCAATTAATACAGAAAAATTAAGTGGGTATCATTTTTTTTGTTCTTTCTTTTAGCTGGTTGTTACAAATTCAGGTATGTTTCTCTTTTAGTTTTGTCTAAATTTTCTGTCCATTTTGCCCTTTCAGTTTTATTCAAATTTCCCAATTTTGAAGGAAAGATTGAAACAGTTTTTTCTTACATTTTTTACCCCTCTTGATTCCCTTTTCTTTGTGCTTCAATTTTCTTATGATACTGTAGTTATATTTGTTTAAGATTTACATTGTTAAGATATGTAGATTTCTACATGTATGTTATTGGCGTAACTAGTAAAGTTGTCTTTATGTGACCATCACGTGTTCTAGCTGTGAAAACATTGTCTTGATAGACCTTTGTGGTCCAGTCCTTCCATTAAACCCTGTGCTTAATAGGAGCTTAGTGCACCGGACTATCTTGCATGCATGCAGGATAAGGCTACACACAATATACTATTGTGATCCGGCACCTTGCTCATTGCTGGAGCTTAGTGCACCGGACTGTCAGGTAGAAATATGGGGATAAGGCTACATATAATAGACTCTTGTGGTCCGGCCTTGTCCTTGGACCCTGCAGATGAGATCTTGCACATAACGGGAGCTTACAACACCGGATTGTCTTGTAGAAATGCAGGATAAGACTACGTACAATAGACTCTTGTGGTTCGGCCCTTTCTGGATAACGTGCATTGCGGGAGCTTAGTGCACTGGATGGTCTTGCAGAAATGTAAGATAAAGGATACATACAATAGACTCTTGTGGTCCGGCATTTCTACAAACCCTACTCATTGCGGGAGCTTAATGTACCGGACTGTCTTACAAAAATGCCGGATAAGACTACATACAATAGACTCTTGTAGTTTGGTCCTTTATGGACTCCATGTATTGCGAAAGCTTAGTGTCACACTCTTGCAGAAATGCAGGATAAGACTACATACAATAGACTCTCGTAGTCTGGTCCTTTCAGGACTCTATGCATTGCGAGAGCTTAGTTTCAGGCTGTCTTGCAGAAATGCAGGATAAGACTTTATATAATAGACTCTTGTGGTACAGCCCTTCGCTGGACCCGGATCATTACTCGAGCTTACAGCACCGGACAGTCTTACAGAAATATAGAATAAGACTACATACAATAGACTCTTGTGATCTGACCCTTTCTAGACTTCGTGCATTGCGGGAGCTTAGTGCACCGGACTTTGGTGTGACAAGTTAAATTGGAGAAAAGACTTAGAGGTGAAGAGATATTGAGAAGCGGAGATATTTTGATTGCTCAAAAATCTGTTGTTTTCGGGTAGTTTTCTCACTTCAAGTCCACCGGGTTTGGAATTCTGGGTTTCTTTCGCTGTATGATAAAATTGCGAGAGTATTTACTCTTTTTAAAAGTGTATCTATTGACATTATTGATGCTGAGCCATGATCTCTCAAGCACGTACACGAAAAATCCAGTTTGCTAGAAGCTACGTCTATTAGAAACTACCTCTTTACCTCCCATGGTAGAGGTAAAGTCTTCTTCCTCCCTAGACTCCACTTGTGAGATTACGCTTCTTGTTGTGTTCTTGTTGGAATGCTATGTCGATTTTGTTGGGAGGGAATTCGTTATGTTTTTCTCCTTTAATCCTTGGTTTGAAAATAGTCCAATACTATGTATTAAGTTCGTTCATGGAACGGAGTCCGTTTACCTCAGTTCTGATATAGTAGTATCTGCGTGTATTGAAAATTGAATGCATTAGTGATATGGATTTGTTTCTTTACTTTCCAGTAGCCACTTGATTTGTTTCTGGGAAGAGAAGTTTGATACACGCATGTGAATTTTGTTTATGATAATAGAATCGTCTTTGTGCATTTAGATAACACATGAGATAAGAGAAAGGAACTATAGGAAGGGTTAAACCATGATTGGAAGACGCTTATCAGGTCAATCATCAAGCCCGAACGAGCTAAAGTTTCAATCTTTGAGTGGAATTCAACATCTAGCTGAAAGTCGTCGATTCAAGGCATGGTTTCTAGATTAGTTTGGCGTGCTTCACAATGGGAAACAACCTTATCCTGGTGCCATTTTGGCCTTGGAAAAGTTGTCAACTTGTGGCGCGAAGATGGTAATCATTAGTAATTCTTCAAGAAGAGCATTGATAACCATGGAAAAATTGAGAAGCCTTGGATTTGATCCATCACTCTTTACTGGTGTCATCACGAGTGGGGAATTAACGCATCAGTATCTTCAAAGGAGAGACGATGCTTGGTTTGCCTCTCTAGGAAGATCGTGTATTCACATGACGTGGAGTGACCGGGGTGCTATATCTCTCAAGGGGCTCGGACTACAAGTTGTGGAAGCTGATTTTATGTTGGCCCACGGAACTGAAGCGTTGGGGCTTTCAACTGGTGCTTCAATTCCGATGAACTTGAGAAGATACTACATCAGTGTGCTGCTAAGAAAATCCCGATGCTAGTAGCAAATCCTGATTTTGTAACTGTTGAAGCTCGGGCTCTGCGTGTTATGCTGGAATACTAGCAGCTACGTATGAAAAACTTGGTGGTGAAGTAAAATGGATGGGAAAACCTTATAAGATAATAAAGTCCGCTATGGAAATGTCTGCTGTCAATGCCTCAGACTGTATTGCCGTAGGAGACTCCCTCCACCACGATATCAAAGGTGCAAATGCAGCTGAAATTGCGTCAGCATTTATCACAGGCGGAATACAAGCTACTTAACTTGGACTTACCAAATTTGGGGAGGTCGTGGATGATGATTCGGTACCTGCTCTTGCCTAGAAAAACAATGCATACCCTACATATTTGCTCCCTTCATTTACATGGTGAAGAGAAGAATGTACTATAGCATTGATGTAACTATTAATGCTATTCACTTTGTACCTCTCCTTTTACGACTTTTCAGAGTGATCTTTCTCGATTTTGGAATAGAAAGGTTTGGTTGAAGGCACAAATCTGTGTAATTTGAAATTATAAAACCATGGTAGAACGTCTTGCTTACTTATTTCTTCATCTAAGTTAGCGGCAAGGTTTTACAAATAAGACCAGGTGCTTTCTTTATCTCAGCTTGCCAACCTGAAATGCCACGTAAAGTTTCTTTCTTGCTCAGTGATTAGTCAATGAAGTCATTCTAATATGCTGCATAAAGTGTCTTTCTTGCTAGGTGGTCAGTCAATGAAGTCATTGTGATATGCTGCGTAAAGTGTCTTTCTTGCTCGGTGGTCAGTCAGTGAAGTCATTCTGAAATGCTGCGTAAAGTGTCTTTCTTGCTCAGTGCTCAGTCAATGAAGTCATTCTACATCCCAACACGTCTCAGAAGTTTAACATGTCTAACACCTTCGGTGAGAAAAGGTATAGTACATAAACAGATATTCAAACTTGACATCAGTCGGCAAGTAAGCACTCCAACTACGAGAATGCACATCTAGAGACCTCGACTTGGTCTCGACTGACAATTAAACACTCCAATTCGTCCTCACTGTCTCATACACACCCCTATGCTGACATGACACATAAATTCTCGAGGTTTCTAGATGATCATTTTGTAAGTTCGAGTGTTCAACTGACACAGTCGAGACGAGTTGAGGTGTCTAGATGTACATACTCAAAGTTGAAGTGCTTACTTCCCGGCAGCGGTCAAGCGTGTACATATGCTCTACACAAAACTCAATGGAACTGATACAAATTGATTAATTCAACTATGCAGATAGTTCATACAACCACTGTTCTTTTACATAACGAACAAGATTAATCCAGCATACGGTCAATCCCCGAAAATAACTAAATCTAACTCGTTATAGAGTTTATAGAATAACCGTGATGTTGAGGCCAACTTAAGCACATAAAATAGCTTCTCAATACCAAGTATGCAACTTCGGAGAGATCAAGCTTTCTGTATAAATGAAACCATCCTGAATACATTCCGAATCAGATCGAGGACATACGCCAGATGATTCATTGGATGTCTTAAATACAGAACCACTACGTCTCAACTGGCTGCAATGGAGTAACACTTCACCATCTGAAAACATGTATTTCGGGGTGATTGAATAAAGATCTGTACATTGTATAGTAAACAACTGATTCCATGATTCCTTGACACCATACTCGTTCATTATCCATAACTTAAAAGTGTACTCCCGGTGATGAATACACGTAGAATAAACACAAAGCATGCCTCCCAATACTGAAACACCTTGTTTACTATGCATTATATCAAAACCCAAATCCAGTCCCTCTGGCAACGGTATCTCTCAATACACCTCATCTGAAATACTAAACGTAACCACAGACTGATTCAGTAACGAATCAACCCAATGAAACGCTCCATGTACAAATGCCAGATAGCCCATATTAGATGGCGTATTAACGCAATCTAAAGCTTTATGTTGAAATGCCAAATAATCCATATCAGATAACACAGGGTTATCGGTAGCAGGATGATCATCAATCTTTCTCCAGGAGCTACTTTTCAGCGCAAGAATTTCATTACGTTCTTTACCATCGATCTTGAGGATCTTATAGTCATCACTAGTCGAGTCATAACCCAATCCCCAAGTACACGTAACCTCCTGTGAAAACTTCGGATTGGGAAGTACTACGGATTCTCTTGTAGATGGGTTCCATGACAAAAGCATAAAGTCTTTATCAGGATAATTATGAACCCCTACAAGAACCAAGACATCGTAACAACAATGTATATTCCAACTCCATAGTTTACCACTACGAGGCCTATCGATTCCGTACATCCTCAAACAGTTGATCCGACGATAAGGAAGAACAATGGAATGAATACTCTTTGTTAAGAAGAAGCATTTTTTTGAAACTTTGGTTATGTTTCGCATGATTGAAATGCTTCGTCGTAATGTAAGGCTGAGAGATCAATGTCATCCAAAACTTTGAAACACATTTAAATCGAAGAAGAGACTGCAACCTACTGAGGATGTCCATAATTATTTCTTCTTGCAAATCCATCCGCTTTATTTTCTCGAAATGCTTCACAACTTTCTTCCCTGCAATTAAAAATTGCAGGTAAGGCAAAACATTTTTGTTCCACATGCCTAAGTTACATTATGCTGACAAAAAGGAATCTCGAATTTTGAGTTTATGAGTTCTACATTCTAGAAAAGACGGCTTATCGGGTAATAAAACATTTACTAGTTCCTCCGTTTCAATCTGTTTGTCTGGTTTGACTTGGGATAGACTTTTGAATCTTGCCGTGCTAAACTAAAGGAAAGCCTTGGAGTAATAAATTTGTTGTCATGTAATGCAAGGTAAGGTTGCGTACAATTGACCCTTGTGGTTCGGTACTTCCTTGGGCCCCACACACACCGGGAGCTTTAGTGCATGGGGTTGTCCGTTGGTCTTAAACTAAAGATAACGTAGAATCTAATCAAACTATCCTTTATTTTGAGGTCTTAAACATGCACCTGTGAGAAGTTTAGACTGAAGATTTGACGAAATAAGAAAGCAAGATAAACAAATTGAACGAGTATACGTTATAAATGACTTCTTTTTTAACATAATATAAGATCTATACTTGTTACACCAAATCCGTAACTAATACTCTAGCTTCGCCCATATGCTGAATTTAAGTTAGGATATATAATAGATAGAGTAAAGCATCTAGTACCCCGAACTATGATCAAATTTGCTACGACACACTCAAACTTCACGGGGTTCCTATTACCACCAGAACTAAATTTTAGCGTATTTTTGTCATTCTTTTTAGCTGACGTGGAACCTTTGATGTGCACCCCATTTTATGTAATAAAGGTCTCATACAGACATAGAAACGTGACAAAAATACGCTAAAATTGAGTTCAGGAGGTAATAGGACCGCCGTGAAGTTGGTGTGTATCGTAGCAACTTTGGCCATAGTTCAGGCGTCATTAGTTGCTATCTCTAATAGATATTCAATAAAATAGTCGAGGCGTGTAAAAGCTGACTTAGATATACACACATAAATAAAAACAGAAAATAGAGAGAAATGCAACATATACCTTTGCAGAGATTTCGCTGGCAATTGGAAGGTATTGATTCCTTCATTTTTGGCCTTTGAAAATATTTCTCTCTTTCTCTCTTTGCTTTGTGGTTAAGGATTCTCTGCTTTTACTATTTTGTTATGTTTTTCTTTCTACTTTTTATATGATAAAGTTATTTCAATTTTCATTTTTAATTTTGTTTTGAGTGAATAGGTTAAAACATACTGCACTTTTTTGTCCGTTTCAATTTATGTTATATTATTTGACTTGAAAAAAAAAACTTTTGAAATTTATTTAATTATATAAATTAATTTATTAAGGGTAAAAAGACAATTTAAAAGTAAAATTATTCCCCACTATGGAAGGGTGATATTTTTTTGAAAGACTAAAAAAAAAATACGTCACATAAATTGGAATAGATGGAGTATGAGTGGACTAGTTTGGAGGTAAGTTATACAGGTATTAAATTCTGCACCAGTAATTTCACGTTAGATAGCTAGTTTGAACGTAAATCATTTATCTATAAAAGTAACATGGTGTTTGATTTGCAAATTAAAAACTCACATAGCTATTACGTGTACTGTCACACCCCAAATCCCATTGGAGCAGACTGGCACCCGTAGCCGAGGAGGCCCGGGAGAACCCGTTCATAACCTATACTTTCACATTCACATTACTTATGAAAATTAGAAATTTGGGCAGCACTTCGTTGTAAATAGAAGAAAACAGTACCTGTATCAGCCCAGCAGACACACACATATATATATATATATATATAAACAGTAATTGGCCGTCAGAGCCATCACGTCTATCAACCAAACACTCCTATGGCTGTACAATATGTCTACAAAAGCCTCTACATAGATACACAACTGAGTTGGGGTCGGGACAAACTCCCGCCCACAAAAGACTTTTATGCAAATACCAAAAGTACATATAGAGACGACTTGGGATGCCCCGAAACAACTGGAGCTCACCACTAACAACAGAACGTCCTGGCTCTTACTGCGGAGGTGTACGACCTGAAGTACCTGTTCCTGCAGGCATGAATGCAGGTCCCCCGTGAGGGACGTCAGTACGGAAATATGTACTGAGTATGTAAGGCAGTGAGTATCAAGATGATATACAAAAGGTCAACAGAAACCAGATACGAGTGAATAAACAGTATGAGTAGACCACACTTAAAAGAACTGATGGGATACCTGCACATTACTTGCATATCATTACTTCCCGTAATCCTTATCAATACATAACATATGTCATACAATGGCCAACTGATCAGTGGTACTAATACAATACATCAGGGACCACCCCTGGAATAGCATATATAGATAATCTTTATAATACGATGGACAACTGATCAGTGGTACTAATACAATACATCAAATCATCAATTTAAAATATAGACATTCCATTTCATAATTCAATTAATCTTTGAGATTGGTTACTTTGTGGTCACACTTTATGGAACTTGAAACCATGATACCTCAATAGGAAAAACATGTAAATAGGTAATCAATATCATTAAGATGAAGTAGAGAATCATGGATACCTCATTAAACCATTTCGGAGTCAACAATAGTATATGGACGTTTTTGACTAGCCGGACATCTTAAAAGTGAAAACAAGTTCAATAGGTAGTGTCGAAGATCATATGATGTTATTATGTGTCATGTGTCGTAGGACAATGTTGGAAGCTTACTTGAGAGTGCCATGGGTCATTATTCATGCCAAAGAATAGATAGAGTATGTCTTACATACCTTGATATAACCACTTCAATACAAGTGACTTCCTGTACTCTTCGAACACTTATCTACAATAAGTCATTTGTGGCAACTAGTATTAGCAACCAAACCTTACCATTTAGGTATTAACTTCACCAAATAATGTCTAGGAACTAATCCTTTAGCTCATCAATAGGAGTACTACATACATCCTCTTATACTCTTATTACATTCACATATCATGCATTTTCATGAAATATCCCTCAACATCACTCTTAGCCTTTATTTCCCTTCTTAATCACCATCCAATACCAACATGATCACTAGGCATACATAACCACTAATATAATGTTATATCACCACAATTAATCCTCCATAATCCAATACAGCAACTTTCATAATTTACTACTAACAATTTATACACAACAATTCATAACTATGTTTCTAGTTATCTTCCAACATCAAGACAATACTCATAATCCTTTATAAATACTTATTCATGGATAAGAATCAAGAATAAACAATATTCATACCTTAACAATGAACTCTTGTATTTAGAATCCTCCTTACATAACCATGGGGTGCTTCTCGAAGCTTTCGAGATGGTGAACACAACTACGGAACCAATTTGAATTTTCTGCGGTTGAATCACAAAATATTTGAGGTTGAAATTGGCTAGGGTTTCACCTCTCTTAATAATTTGGATAATTTCTGGGATAAATGAGGCTAAGTGCAGGTTTTTAAGACCAATTTTCGTCCAAAGATAATAGAAAATGACCATTGTGCCCTCAAAATTTAAATAAATCCCGAATCTGTCCCCAGTGGACAGTTTTGACAGGCTGAAGTAAATCGATCATAACTCTTTGCTCCGATATCGGATTTGGGTGAAATTGGTATCATTGTAAAGATAATTAAAATGGATATCATTTCATATAAATTAGGCCACCCAGTTCGTCCTGTACAAGGAGTTATGATCGTTTGAAGTTGACCCTAAAAATCTGTTTTGAGAGGCTGAAGTAAAACGCGTATAACTCCTTACGCAGATGTTGGATTTGGATGTAACCAATTGCATTAGAAATAAGACTCAAAGATCTTTCTATTGATATATGGTATCTCACCCAGTTCATTATATTGAGGAAGTTATGATCGTTCAAAGTTGACCCAAAAACTGGCAGGCCTCAGTATTTTCCTGCTAATTTACTGTTCACAAAAATCTGTTTTGAGAGGCTGAAGTAAAACGAGTATAACTCCTTACTCAGATGTTGGATTTGAATGAAACCAATTTCATTAGAAAGAAGACTCTCGTAGCTTTTCGTCTATATACAGCAGCCCACACAGTTCCGTTTGCACAAGGAGTTATGATCGTCTCAAGTTGGTGTGCCTAGCTGCAGAAATTTTCCTGCAGAATCACTGTTCACAGGCTTCCCGGCCACCGTTTTGAAATTTCGAACGTGCTCGCTTATATGAAATACTCCTTTGTTTTGGGCAAACTTTATATCGTTGGAAAGATTATTCCAATACCTACTCATACAACTATTGACGGGATACTTCCGAACACCATAAACTTAATTTAACCCATACGCAAGTCTTTAGGACTCCATATAATCGCGATAAGTGTACGAAAAAAATTTACGGGGTGTTACATGTACTCTCTCCATATCATTTTATGTGGCACTCCTTTTTAGTTTGTCCCAAGAAAAATGTCATCTAACTATAATTAGAAACAATTTAACTTTAAAATTTCATTTTTACTTTTAATGAACTAATTTATAACCATAAAAATACCTAAGAATTGTTTAACCACAAGTTTCAAAAGTAATTTTTTTCTCTTAAATATTATGTCAAGTCAAAGAGTGCCACATAAAATGGGACATAGGGAGTGTAAAATATGAGAAAATCTACGTATTATTTTGTATATAAAACAGACGTTTTAACTGTTACTCATACGGTAGACGTTAATGATATTTCAAGACAATGGACCTACACAACTATCAGAAGTTGTGTTACAGGCAAACGTTAGAACTTAGATATGTTTTCATAAGGCAAATACTTTAACTCTTGTCCTTAATGCAAACGTTTATTACATTTCAAGAAACACTTCAAGCCAAGACATTTGAGGGGGAAATATTCAAGACCGATCACTCTGGGACAATAGGCATAGATTAGATTCCCCATCGATAAGATTTGCTATATAAACTAAAAGAATTTACTACACAATCACTGTTTTTTGACATAAGGAACAAGATACATCCAACATACGGTCAATTCGCGAAAATACCAACATCTAAGTCGATACAACTCAATAAAGTAATATGATTCCGACGGGTCTGAGACAGTTTCTTGAATAACCGTGGTGTTCGGCCAGGCCCCCTGTCACTCTTCCAATTCAAGCAATGATATTTTACAATTGTTTCTCAATGCTCAATCCGCGATATAAGCAATCTTGAGGATCTTATAGTCATCAATAGTTGAGCCATATCCCAATCCGCAAGTATAAATTTTCTGCGATGAAGATTTTGGATGTGGAAGTACTATTGATTCTCTTGGAGAGGGATTCCATAGAAAAAGTATGAGATACTGACAATCAGGATAAATTACAAACCTTGATAAGAGCCAATCCATCATAACACAGACGATATAGAAGAAGAATACAAGGGAAAAACGCGCTTAAAACAGTACCATGCATGGATTACTCTTCACATCATTGACATGGTTCATCGCAAAGTAAGGCTCGGAGATCAATGACATCTAACTTGCGCTTGAAACAGTACCATGAACTCGTGTGCTGGTTAATCTGGTTGGTTTACAGACCTGCTAAAGCTCACCAGACAGTTCAATTTATGATATGAAGACACATAAAGAGGTTGTAATTTTGGTAAACTGACTTGTTCGTACATAAGGAAATAGTACTAACGAACTAATTTTGGGAAGAACAAACTTTCTGTATACACAAAACCTGTCTGAGAGAAATCAGATTGAGGACGTAATTCAAGTGGTGCTTTGGATGTCCTTAAGACAGTGCGAAGACCCCTATTTCTGTAGCAGAGTAGCACTATACCATCCGAAAACCTATATTTCGGTATGACTGAAAGAAAACCAGGACCTGGAATAGTAAATAATTCAGCCCAAGATTCTGTAACGCCATAGTCTTTCATCACCCAAAACCTAAAATTGTTCCCCACTTGAGACGTATAATTAACATAAACACAAAGCTTTTCTGTAAAACTGAAACAAGCCGCCCGCACTTGTGGTCGTAAATCGAGTATTTTCTCTGGCAACAGTATCTCTGTGTAAACCTCACTTGAAATACTCAATGCAGTCACCGTAGATCTTGTTATATTATCGATCCAATGAAATGCTCCATGCACAAATACGAAAGATTCTGTACATAATAAATCAGGGCGATTGCCGATAGGATAGTTATTCGTTAATCTCCAGGAGCCACTTTTCAATGCGAGAATTTCACTGTATGACTCTAGATCAATCTTAAGGATCTTATAGTTGTCGCTAACTGAGTCATATCCCAATCCCCAAGTGCACCAACACCGCTCCAGTGAAAACTTTTGATCCGGAAGTACTATTGATTCTCTTGTGGAGGGGTTCCATAGCAAAAGTCGATTGGTTTTATCACGATAGTTAAAAACCCCGATAATCACCAAGCTATCGTAACAAAAATATAATTTGCAACGCCTCCATGGTTTACCGTTAGAAGGACAATCAAGTTTTTGTACTTCCTCAATGCGTTGAACTAATGATAAAGAAGAACAATACAACGAAAACTCGTCCTCAAGAAGGTCCTTCCGGCTAACAAGAAATTTTTGAGAATTTTGATCATTCTTGGCGCGATTACGATGCTTCAACGTAAAGTAAGGTTCGGATATCAGTGTCATCCAACACTTTGATACACATTTGAATCGTAGAAGAGACCGCACAGGTAGCCTGCTGAGGATTTCCATAATTATTTCTTCTTGCAATGGAACTGAATGCTTCATAACTCTCTTCAGTGCAATTAAAAAAAAATGAATAATAAACCGAAAAAGCCCTCAGATCAGGGGCGGAGCTACCCTTCAGATAGGGGTTTCGTCCAAAACCCCTTCGGCAAAAAATTATATTATATACACATGATTAAAATTATTTTTTTATGTATATATAGTTGTAACGCCCCGAAATCAGGTCTCGAGATGTCACACGGTGCTTAGGATCACAAGTAACCCCAAGCTAACCCTTCTACTGGTATAACTCATAAGCAACTGAACAAAAAGTATAAATCTATACAAATCTGCGGAAAATAACTCTTTTCTGAAAATGATAGATACAAAACTAAATTTACAAGATTACATCTCTGCTTTTACAACCAAAACTGAAATGAAATACATCAACTTCTACTGACTGTCTATGAAGCCTCTACTAGTACTGACAGTAGGTAGATGAGTCATGACTCCTGACTATCCCAACTCAATACGGCTGGATAAAGAAAATACAACACATTTCGAAATATATAACTAACTCAAGCCCTTGAATCAAAAGGACTCATCACCTGTTGAGTGGATGCCACGAACTGACTGGATCTGAAGATGTACACTATACCTTGTACCTACATTCCCAGAAAATGTAGCCCACATACGAATATGTGGGTCAGTACCATGGAAATGTACCGAGCATATGGGGTGCAATGCATATATAAAATAATATCTTAATATCATCACAATTTATAAAATTATGCATGCTGATATAAATGACTCACTTAGCTCGAATTAAGATCATCATAATCATAAGAGAGTAAAATATATCGGGTGAAACATGTGAGTCGTCATAATAAATCTCAATTCACTTCCATCTCGATTCCAAATCATCAAAACAATCAAATCTCATAACAATTCTCTTTGGAATATATGTTTATTAAATCTTTCGAAAACAATGACTTTCTCAAACTCAGTCTTTTAAACAAATATGTTTTCATCTCAGATAGAAGAATAAGACTTTTCATATTAGATAGGAGAATACACACACACACTGGAAGTCTCTTACAACCGACATAAACCATGTGAGCTACATGGAGTCTAACGTCCAACCCACGTTGGGACGAGCTGTCCTATCCTTGCCATCGGAGTAGGACCTTAATCATTCTTTTCACTAGTGATCACTATGTCAATTAGCCGTAGGCTCACATCCTACGAGGGCACGTAGTTCTAGGGAAGTACCAATCACAGCTATACCTCCCACTTGGTGCTAAAGACTACTCCCGGACTTAGCTCAGATTTTTTCAAAAGAAAATCCACAACAACGCAATTCAACAATTCATAACAAGAGCCATCATGCTACCCCTTTATCATAATCAATCAAAATGTGGATTTCTTTTCTCATTCGAGTTCAAAAATAACTCCTTCAATACCAAAAGGTCAAATCAATCCAATCTAAAAGTGTATATAACACATTACATCAACAAAATACAAATTCAAATCGGGTTCAACAACCCATATATCAATACTTGATCAAACATTTCAAGATTCACACTTTATATATCAAACATGTATGATTCATACGAAAATCTGAAAAATTATCTTTAATCATGAATATTCATATCAGCACTTATGAAATTCATCTTCAAAACATTAAAAATATTATAACTTCTTCAACAACAATATAGATTTCAAATTTCCATCTCAAATTCGTAAGTAGAGCATGTACAATCATATATCTTTGTAAATTAATACAAATTTTGGGCACAAGAACGAAAGGGTGTTCTTGTTGAAAACCCCCACATACCTTAAACTTGAAGCTTTGAATGAAATCTTGACCTTAGGACTCTATTCGTGAAAATAATGAGTGTTTCTTGTAGCCCTCGGAATGGGGATTCCGAATCTCAAGGAATTATTGAAAACTCATGGTTGAATCTTGAGATATTTGAATTTTTAGGTTGAAACCCTAATGAATGTTCTTGGTGATTTTGAGAGAAAGTAAACTTATTTTGGTGTTATGGGAGTTTAATCCCATGTTATAGACATATATAGGGGTGTTTTTGGCACTTGAAAGTGAGGTATGCGGCGCATTGCTTATCCCACACATTTAAGTATGCGCCGCATTGCTTATCGCACACATTTAAGTATGTACCGCATTTCTTATCTCACACATTTAAGTATGCGCCGCATTGATTATCGCACATATTTAAGTATGCACCGCATTGCTTATCGCACACCTATTCCAGTAGCCACGTGCCATTGATTAGGCGACACACTCTACTTTGCAAAGCCATAACTCCTTGGTCGGGTGTCGGATTTTGATGAAATTGGTATCGTTCGAAAGTTAATTCAATTACCTACAATGTGATAGGTCTTGGGATGAAAAATTCCATGTATACTAAGAGATATTCACATTTAATTTTGACCCTTGTAGAATCGAATGTCAAACTTTGGATGAATCAATTGGTCTTAGATCAACCTTGTTCTATGTCATTGCTATAAACATTTTCCACCTCCAAACTACTCCATAGACTAGGATAATGATCATTCAACTTGCATTCATGTGAGAATCACTTGGATTAGAACTTAGACACGCAGGAACGATGGTTAGAAATCTAACACGAAAATACGGGGTATTACAATAGTAGATGTCGAACCTCCTCGATTAGTTAGTACGTTCACTTATGAACCCCTTAAATCCTGGCTCTGCCACTGCCTCCGATCCCCAACTAAAAATAATAATAACTCCAACGGCCTAGTCCCCAAGGTTCTGACCTAGTGTGTATTCAATGGAATAGTTGACTTGTGCAAAAGCTAACACACACAAACAAGCAAACAATACCTTTGAAAATATTTGCCTCTTTGCTTAGGGTTTCTCTTCTTTTCTACTTTTTATATTTATATTCCCATTACAACGCTACGACTACTTAATATTTGCGTTGATATATTATTATATATATTGAGTAGATTTCTCTATATAATATTTGCCTAAGTTACTGATTCAACCGAACCCGTAACGACCACTGCTAGTAGATAGTACGTATTTAACGAAATAGTCGAGGTGCATGAAAGAGAACTCATATTTCTACATTACAAGAAGGAAAAACACACACATACACAAAAAGTTGAAAATACCTTTGTGATTGGGAGGTAGTGATTTCTTCATCTTTGGCCTTTGAATTGAATAATTAGCTAGGGTTTTCTCTTCTTTTATATGTTGCTCTTTTTACTACATTAATATTTCATTGATATTTATATTTGCATTACTATATATATCACTTAGTTATTTTTTATTTTAAAAAAGGGCTTGCTTAATTAATACGTTTAATTGAACATAATAGTAAAAGAAGGATAGTTACTCGAGCAAATGTCTATGATTTGGAATCTCGAGATGATTTTTGAACCCCTAAATTACTGAGTCAATATCTAGTCTTGTGCTCAGCGGATTCAAGATCTATACGTATACATAAAAAAGTAAAAAAATTATATCTTATATATAACAGTATTCGCCAATGGGGTTCGGGTGAACACCCTCTCCCCCCTAGATTTGTTGTTGTCCCTAGTACATTGAGTGATCTGCCTCGGGCTATTGACATCATACGCTCTACTGTCTGTAAATCACCATGTTTGACATACTAATATACGATCCCCATAATGTTTGAATAACCATAATGTTCATGCCAACTTAAGCATGTAACATTTCAAGAAAAAGAATACTACTACTACTTCCAACTACTGTGCACCAGAAAGTTGAATTTATGACATTACTATGAAAAACTTGTCTTGATCGTACACAAGTAAATACTAAGCAAGTAATTTTGGAGAGATAAAACTTTCTGTATAAACAAATCTGTCCTGAATATATAAGTTCAGAAGCAGATTGAGGCCATTGATTCTTTTGATGTCTTAAATACAGAACCACATTCCAAATCTCTACAATGGAGTAACACTTTACCATCTAAAAACTTGTATAACTAATCACTGCCTATACTTAAATTTCTTACAAAAGAGGTGATCTTAATTTTCTGGCCGGACCCACTTGATAAATTTTGTTCATAAAGCAGACGTTCTGACTCTTGCCTACTCGACAGATGTTAATGGCATTTTCAAGACAATGAACCTACACAATTGACCAGAAGTTGTTTTACAGGAAAAAGTTAGAACTTAAATATGTTGTCGTAAGACAACTGATACAAACTGATTAATTCAACATGTAAATACTTCATTCAATCACTGTTTATTTGACATAAGTAACAAGATACATCCAGCATGCGGTTAATTCTCGAAAATACCAAAATCTAAGTCGATACAACTCTTGTAAATTACCTTGTTAGGAAGCAGGCAAGATGATATCCTGAGCAGTTGCATATCCAAAACCCTCGACACAAATAGAGTACTCGATCCACAATATAAGTAACAATAAGATCTTGAGGATGTTATAGTCATCAATAGTTGAGCCACATCCCAATCCACAAGTATAAATTTTCTGCGATGAAGATTTTGGATGCGGAAGTGCTAGAATAAAAACCACGATTTCGATGCGTTTATAATCCCGAAACCATAAATCCTATGCCAATATGTCATATTAATAATTTGTGTAGTATGTGAATCCATTCAAGCTTGAATTTAGATCATAGAGGTTCTTCAACTCAAGGACGAGTTGAAATTATTTTGATCGATTAAGTTTTAGTGGATGTTGTAATTTGTGTCAGCTTCCATTGACCATAACTCTATATATATGTTGAATTAGATAGACTACTATGTGTCAAATGATATGTCTTCGAGTTAGCTTTCCAACGATACCAATTTTGCTAAAATCCGGCACCCGATCAAGAAGTTATGGCCTTTCAAAGTAGTAGGCGGCGCCTATGTAAACATAGGCGATAGCATAGGCGGCGGCTCCTATGTAAACATAGGCGATAGCATAGGCAGTGCCAATGTAAAGGTTTCAGGTGACTTAAACACTCCATTTTTGGGGCAAAATGGTCCTTTTCCACCCCTATATATACCACCAACACAGGATTTAATTTCTCACACATCAAAATATTATCATATTCATCAAATTATCTCAAGAACACTCCTTAGGGTTTCAAAATAAAAATCCAAGCAACTCAAGATTCAACCATGGATTTTAGAAACTAATTGTATATTTGGAATCCTCTCAACGTAGGCTTCAAGAGGCACCTAATTTCGTAGTAATTGAGATACGTGGGGTTATCTCAAAAATCTCATGGTCTTTAATAATTCATGTTTTCAAATGGGGGTTTTGAAATTACGAATATGATTATGTTTTAAACGTTTAATGATATTGATCTGTCCCTTAGACCTACTCCCAAAGTGATTTGCTATATAATATATGTATATGCATGTATTCCGAAAAGATGTTAAATTGAGAGCATGAATGATATGAAATTTCCTCTCTTGATGTGAATTTATTTTAAATGTTCATATGATGTAAATTGTTTGAAAACATCTTGAAGAGCATGACATGAAATGTTTTGAGAATTGATATGATTTTGACTTGAAAACGAGAAGGTTATTCATGTTGAATACAATGGTTGAATGAGAAGAATGATGTGATATTGATGGCTTGCAAGTCGGGTATGATGATACCCTATAGAATATGATGTGTGATTGAATCAAATGAAATTTGAATGCATTGATTTTACATAAGATAGGTGTATGCCCAAAGAAGGCATTTGAGTGTAAGCGCTCGTTGCTAGAAACCGTGTTTGCCGACACGGGAATTTGGTACCAAGCTAAGTGATCTTGAGTACTTGACTTTATGTCATTCCCAAATTGGGACTATAGGTAGGAGCCCGGACTAAGTGATCTTGGGCACTACCATTGGGTCGAGACACCATGCTTCATGGTCTTGTGTGTCTCTCCCTCACTTATACTCTAATCTCGGCGGCAATCGAAGTATGACAATTGGTATAAGTTATGTAGGGTATGTTAGCCCATATGTTATTGGGCCTTTAGTTTATGGACCTTTAGGTTATTGGCTATGTATATATAGCCTACTTTTGGTTTAGTCAGTTTTTATGCTTTTCAGATTAAATGGTAAACCTTAGCCTTTCTTTCTTTCAATAAAGTTCTATTAATATGGTATCAAAGCTAGTTCGATCCATGTCCTTTGATTTGTTGGTTGAAGATTTTGTAGCAGGCACCTACTGCGCGGATCGAACTCCGCGGTGAGTTCGCTGGGGGGTACGGGGGGCAGCGCGCCCCCGTCCGGGGTTCGGGGCGGAGCCCCGAATTTTATTTTTTGAGGTGCTGCTGTATTCGTTTGCTGTTTTCGTTGGATTGATTCGTTGCTGTCTTCGTTTGCTGTCTGGTATTGTTCGTCTTTCGTTCTTTTGCTTGCTGCCATTGTTGTTCGTTCGGAATTGTTCAACCTAGGGTTTTGCATCTTTTTATTTTTTTTTGAATTATTTGTGTGTTGCTGTGTTTACAATGACTGGAAAGGATGATTCTCTCCAGTCCATTAGTACTCAATTAGATGGTAAGAACTATGCCTATTGGAGTTATGTCATGAAGAATTTTCTTCGTGGGAAGAATATGTGGGGTTATATCACTGGAGTAAAACCAAGACCTATCGATGATACAACTGAAAATTTTGATTTGTTGGTGGACTTATGGGAAACTAATAACTCCAAGATTATCACTTGGATCAACAATTCTGTAACTCAGTCAATTGGTATGCAATTGGCTAAGTATGACACAGCAAAGGAGGTCTGGGATCATTTGGAAAGACTGTACACTCAGTCTAATTTTGCTAAACAGTACCAGTTGGAGTATGATATCCGTGCTCTTCAACAGCATGACCTCAGTATTCAAGATTTTTATGCTGCCATGTCGGATTTGTGGGATCAATTGGCACTTACTGAATCTGCAGAGTTAAAAGGTTTTGGGCCGTACATTGCTAGACGGGAAGAGCAACGCTTGGTTCAGTTTTTGATGGCACTACGTTCTGACTTTGAGGGCCTACGTGGAACAATCCTTCATCGATCTCCCCTCCCTACTGTTGATTCTGTGGTTCATGAACTGATTGCAGAGGAGACTCGTATCAAGTCTCAAGTGGTTCAAGGGTCTAAAGTAACTACTACTCCTGTCGTGTTTGCTGCTTCAACTGATCAGTCTAGGCCACCACGTACTCAGACTCGACAATCTCCTAAAGTTGCATTTGATGAGTGTGCATTCTGCAAACAGAAAAATCATTGGAAGGCTCAGTGTCCGTTGTTACTTAACAAGGTCAAACAGCCTCAATCTGGGCAGCAACAGAAATATGGGCAGCAAAAGTCTCCGTCACGCTCCTCTGGTGCTCCTCCATGGTCATCTCGTCCTCCACAGTTCGCTGCTGCTGCACCATCTGTAGATGTTGAGTCTGTTAGCACTATGCCACCTTCTGCGTTGGATCCCCAGGTTTTCGAACAGTTCAGACAGTTCTTCGTTTCTAATCCTACGGCCATGTCAGCATCTATGTCTCATTCGGGTTCAGTTTCTTCTAGTACCTCAGGTATTCCTTCCTCCTTGTGGATATTGGATTCTGGTGCGTCTCATCACATGTCCCCTCATTTGTCATCGTTTGGTTTTTTGTCACCCATTTCACCAATTTCTGTTATGTCCGCGAGTGCTGTACCTATGTCAGTCGAGGGTGTTGGTTCTGTTACTACCCCTCACATTGTCCTCTCTGATGTTTATTACATTCCCAAACTTGCTTTAAATCTTGTTTCGGTCAGTCAGTTGTGTAAGGCTGGTAATTGGGTGTTTTTTTCTGAATCTGTTTGTGTTATACAGGACCAACACACTCAGAGGGTGATTGGGACCGGCCGTAGGTTGGGGGAACTCTATGTCTTGGAGAATCTCAAAGTGTCTGCAGTTGCTGCCTCTAGCATAGATTTATCTTCTTTTCGTTTGAGTCCTTTGTCTTCTCCGTTTTATCTTTGGCATTCCAGATTAGGACATGTGTCAGTTTCACGTTTACGTTTTTTGGTCTCTAGTGGTGCTTTGGGTCATGTGAACACTAGTGATATTTCAGATTGTAGTGGTTGTAAACTGGCAAAATTTTCTGCCTTACCGTTTAATAAAAGTGTGTCTTATTCTGTTGCTCCTTTTGATATTATTCATTCTGATGTATGGGGACCAGCGCCAGTTTCCACTAAGGGTGGATCGACCTATTATGTTTCGTTTATAGATGACTATACTCGTTATACCTGGGTGTATCTTATGAAACGCAGATCTGATTTCTTTGGCATTTACAACAACTTTAGAGCCCTTGTTAAAACACAACATTCGGCTGTGATAAAGTGTTTCAGGTGTGACTTAGGGGGTGAATATACCTCTAATGACTTCACTCAGTTACTTGCCTCTGATGGTACCATACACCAGTCATCTTGTACCGACACTCCTGAGCAGAACGGTCTGGCAGAAAGAAAACATCGTCATATTGTTGAGACAGCACGCTCTTTACTTTTGTCTGCAGAGGTTCCTAGTATTTTTTGGGGAGAAGCAGTCCTAACTGCTGTATATGTGATTAATCGTATTCCTACTGCATTGACTTCAGGGATGTCTCCGTTTGAGAAACTATATGGTCACCCGCCGAATTATTCTGCATTACGAGTTTTTGGATGTACTTGCTTTGTTCTTCGTCCTCATGTTGAACGAAATAAGTTAGGGTCAAAATCAGCTATATGTGTGTTTTTGGGGTATGGTATTGGACAAAAAGGATATCGTTGCTATGATCCTGTAAGTCAGAAATTATATGTTTCACGACATGTCACTTTTTTGGAACATATTCCTTTTTATTCCATTCCAGCTAAAACCCATGATGTGACAAAGTCAGATATTCGGCTTATTGATCCCTTTGGGATTGACATAGAGGTTCCAGTTCCGGACTCATCCATGCCATCTGGTGTGCCACCTGATAGTGCTTCAGCCTCGCCTGTGCCTGAGTCTGCTCCTTCGACTGTTGAGACTGGAGACCCACCACCTCTGAGGCGGTCTACTCGACCTTGTAAGTCCACCAAACTGCCAGATTTTTCCTATTCTACATATTCAGCCTCATTTGCTTCCTTTATTGCAAACATACATCATTTGTCTGAACCTGAGTCGTATAGAGAGGCTGTGTCTGATCCTCTTTGGCAGAATGCTATGGCTGAGGAACTTGCTGCTCTTCATCATACACATACATGGGATTTGGTTACTCTCCCACCTGGTAAGCATGCGGTTGGTTGTCGATGGGTGTATAAGATAAAAACAAAATCTGATGGGTCTGTTGAGCGATACAAGGCGAGACTTGTGGCAAAAGGGTACTCACAACAATATGGTATGGATTATGAGGAGACTTTTTCCCCCGTAGCAAAGATGACGACTGTTCGCACTATGATTGCTGTTGCATCCGTTCGACAGTGGAAGATATTTCAGATGGATGTCAAGAATGCTTTTCTGAACGGTGATCTCCACGAGGAAGTTTATATGACTCCTCCCCCAGGTATTGACCACCAGCCAGGTGAAGTTTGTCGGCTTCGAAAAGCTTTATATGGTCTCAAACAAGCCCCTCGTGCTTGGTTTGAGAAATTCTCCACTGTTATTACTTCCCTTGGATTTGTCCCGAGTAACCATGATTCAGCATTGTTTGTTAGATATACAAGTGCAGGGCGAATTCTATTGTCCTTATATGTAGATGATATGATTATTACTGGTGATGATCATAGTGGTATTGAGTTATTGAAGCATGATTTGGCTCATCGATTTGCAATGAAGGACTTGGGCTTGCTGCGTTATTTTCTGGGTATTGAGGTGGCTCAGTCTAAGAAAGGGTATCTTCTTTCTCAGACTAAGTATATATCTGACTTGTTTACACGGGCGCGTCTTTCTGACAACAGGACTGTAGATACTCCCCTTGAAACCAATGCACGTTACTCTCCTAGTGATGGTGTTCCATTATCAGATCCGAGTCTTTATCGGACTATTGTGGGTAGTTTGGTTTATCTTACGGTTACTCGTCCAGATATAGCACATGCAGTTCATGTTGTTAGCCAGTTTGTTACTGCTCCTACTTCTGTGCACTGGGGAGCTGTACTTCGTATTCTAAGGTATCTTCGTGGCACTCAGTTTCAGAATCTCTTGTTTCCCTCGACGTCATCTCTCGAGTTGCGAGCCTATAGTGATGCTGATTGGGATGGAGATCGCAATGATCGTAAATCCACCACTGGTTTTTGTGTGTTTCTTGGAGACTCTTTAATCTCGTGGAAGAGCAAGAAACAAGATGTTGTCTCTAGATCTTCCACGGAGGCTGAGTATCGTGCCATGGCTGTGACTACATGTGAGATTATTTGGTTACGTTGGCTTCTTGCAGATATGGGGGTTCACATTTCTATGCCTACTCCCCTGCATTGTGATAACAAAAGTGCGGTACAAATTGCAAAGAATTCTGTCTTCCATGAGCGTACGAAGCACATTGAGATTGATTGTCACTTCACCCGTCATCATTTGCAGCTCGGGACCATATCGCTTCCTTTTGTTCCATCGTCTTTGCAGATTGCTGACCTTTTTACGAAGGCTCAGTCGGCGTCTCGATTTCGTTTTTTGTGTGACAAACTCTCAATGCTTATTGCTGTTGCATTGTGAGTTTGAGGGGGGATGTTAGCCCATATGTTATTGGGCCTTTAGTTTATGGACCTTTAGGTTATTGGCTATGTATATATAGCCTACTTTTGGTTTAGTCAGTTTTTATGCTTTTCAGATTAAATGGTAAACCTTAGCCTTTCTTTCTTTCAATAAAGTTCTATTAATAGGGTATTCCACCTAGCTCAGTTGCTTCTCATTGTTGTTGAGAAACTATTGCATTATGCCCATGTGTTTTCAAATAATTTGATATGAAACAACTTTATAATGGCTCTCACCTATATTGTGTAAAAATATTATACTTCTATCTTGATTTCTCTACGTACCAGTACTTTTGTATTGACCCCCTTCCCTCGCAGGTTCGGAGGCACAGTCTAGGGATCCAGATAACCAGTAAAATTCTTTCGACAGATTGTAGAATCGAGTGGTGAGCCTTTTATATTTTAGAAGGCCTGATGTCTGCTATTTCACTTATCATTTATTAGTTTTGGATCTGATGGGAGCCTTGTCCCAATTTTCAGATAGACATTATTTCAGTCATGTAGTAGAGATTTCGCAGACGCTTTTAGAGATGTCGATTTAGATTGTAGGACACTATTCCCCATTTTTGTTTTCATATGATTCTTGACCATGTTTCCGTTATATTGTGTATCTTTTGCATTTCTTTTGACATGAATTATGTGCATGATTATCAAACAAATAGGGGTGTTTCGGGCCTTTATGGTTCGGAATGCTCGTCACGGCCAGGGCCCCGGTTCGGGTCGTGACATAGATGTTAGCCAACCTAGGTTAATTGATGCTACAAATGTCTAGTCTTGGTGTGCGATTAATGTATGAGGATCCCACACTAGTAAGGTGTATGTGTTGTAGTTTCCTTATATGATCTTGGGCAATCTTCACCACCTGAACTAGCTTTCAAAGTTGAGTTAGGCGCTGGTCCGCTTGACTAACAACAGTCATTCCATTCCTTTCCTTTGCAGGATGTCTTTTAGTTTGTTCCCTTTTTTTGTTTTGCTTAAAGAGTAGAAAGAAGAAATGTTGTAGATATTCAACGTAAAATCTTGTGTTCTTTGAATACATTTTTAATTTCTTCTCAAGGATACAACATTTAAATTTGTTCACCATTGAATTCCAATTTAAATAGACTTCCATGTATTGTATGTAATTTTTTTTGAAACTTGAAACTATGATATGCTTCTTCCTCTCCCCCCTCCATAGTAAAATAGAAAAAGTTTTTCAATACTTTCATGCAAGTGTAGTTAAAGTCTCTTTGTAATTATTTTCTTCTTTATAGAGAAATTTTATTTTTTTTACTTGGTACTGAATTTTATTAGGAGCATGCGAAGGCATTGGAGGAGCAGAAGCGCAATAGAGTAGAGTACTTAGAATTTTTAAAATCCTGTGACTTTATTAAGGTATTTGGTCTAGTGGAATTAGCATCAGTTCCTAGATTATGTTTTCTATTTCCAGGAGATAGAACTTCCATAGTTCCATTGTTGCTGACTTCTTTTGTTCAGGCTAGTAGCCAGTGGCGAAAAGTTTAGGACAGCTTGGAAACTGATGAAAGATGCTCCCGCCTTGATAAAATCGATCGCTTGGAGATTTTCCAGGTACTAGTCATTTTTCTAATATATCATAAATAACTTTTTCCAAACATCTCATTTGTACACCTCGGTTTTAAAGTTATGTTGCAACCTTTTCTGTATTAGGAATATATACGGGATTTAGAGAGCGGAGAGGAGGAGCAAAGGAAACTGCGGATGGTATATTGCTTATTAGACTCGGGGGTTAAAATTAAATTTATGTTTGGAGACTTTGATTTATCTCTTTCTCACTAGGCATACACCGTTGATTCAAATAGGAAGAATTGAGGAAAGCTGAACGTAAAAATCGTGATGAGTTCCGAAAACTGGTGGAAGAGTATGTTGCTGCGGGAATACTTAATGCAAAAACTAACTGGCGTGATTATTGCATCAACGTTAGTTTTTCTTTCTTGTGTTCAGTGAGAGTGATTACCTTCATGAGTTCCCTTTTCGTCTTTTTGAATTTCTCATCCAATAATTTCCTTCTTTATTTTGTGCTTGCAGATTAAAGATTTTGCTGCATATCTGGTTGTCTCATCAAATACTTCAGGATAAACAACAAAAGACTTATTTACAGATGTTATGGATGAGCCGGACAAACAGGTGAAATAGGTTGCTAATAGGAGTATTGAATTATGTCAACTACATTTGTTACACTAAGCCATATTTATAGACTTTACACTACAATCCCTTTTCATTTGCTTTCACTAAATGAAGGTCTGAATCTGAATGGTTAAGATATCAGACCATTAAGTGCTTTTTTTTTTTTTAAAAGATTCAACCTCTTAATACATCTTAGTGAATCAGATGTTAAACAAAGTCTGAAAATTATTCAGATCCTCACTAAAAAGTTCAATTCATTAGGTAAAAATGGAAGTTAGTGCATACCTATTTGGGAATATACTGGGTTTGTTGTTGTTGTTGTAGTGCATTAAAGAATAGAACATATTTGGTAGGATAAAAGCATGAGATTGAGATTTGAGAGTTACCCCTCTACTTGCTCTTGTTTTTTAAATAACACATATTTTGTTGAGATAAGAACAATGACTGTTTGTTCCTATTAAACATCTGTGTTGTTTCTCTTTATGCCAATTAGTTTCCTCTTTTTCTTTTTTTTTTACTAGATAGTAGGTATTTAGGCTGATAGGAATGGTATTGTCGTAAACTTTTAAGTTAGGGGTTCCATGCTTTTAATGTAGTATAGATATAGATGATTCTTTCAATCTAGCCAAGCTGTATTAAATGCTACTTCACGGACAATTATAATTGACTTCTCCTCCATTGAATGCTGTTAATGGTTATATTACCTTAATTGTTATAGTTTCTCGAGCAGAACAACTCTGAGAACTGATCATCAAACTTCCATGTTTTCACGTAGTTTCTTTGACTTTCGAGGACTCCTTTAAAGTATCATACAACCACACCATTGTGTTTCAGCTAAGACTGCATTTGTTTTTATTAATATTCAGACATTTGAATCATTTTGAATGCACATCTGAATGGTTAAGATATTGTCTCTAGATCTGAAAACTAAATGATTAAGGTTGGGTGTTTTTCAACATCTGAATGTGCAAAATTTATTTCTTTGTAAATATAATAAAGATACAATTCAAATAAAAATAGTTATATATTAGAATTTTTTTTAATTTAATACAATTAAATTATTATTTGATTAAAAAAGAAACATTTGTAACACCCCATAAAAGTTGTGCATGGATTAGCCTTTAATAGAGTGCCCTTAGACTTAAAATCTTGAAAATTTTTCTAAGTGTAATGAGGAATTAGAGTCATTTTAGCTGACAATCTTTGGGATACAACTTTTCAACCTTCACGTCAACCGTTTTTAGATTTTCAAGTTGCATTACGATCGGGTAAGATCATAGTACATCTCGGATAAGTTTCGGAATTTTTTGGAACACATAAGGCTGCGTTTGGATTTCAAAACAGTAGCAAAACCAATAGCCTATTGCCCAGTTTTCAGCATTTTAGGGTCAACTTCAAACGATCATAATTACCTGTATATAATGAACTATGTGAGATATAATATATCAAACGAAATCTATTTGAGTCCTTTTTCAAATTCAGTTGGTTTAATCCAATTTGAGTATATGAGTAAAAGTTATAATGTATTTACTCCAGCCTACCAAACTGTCAACTGAGGGACAAATTTGACCTTAATTGTTCCTTAGGGGTATTTTGGTCATCCTCCACCCCTATATATATTACCAACACGGGATTTAATCCCTCAAACACCATTATACACATACTTTCCCCAATAGTTCAAGATTCGACCGTAGGTTTTCGAAGATAATTACATATTCGGAATCACCAATCCGTGACCTTCAAGAAACATCTAGTATCTTCGGAAATAGAGGTACGTGGGGTTATCCTAAAATCTCATGGGTGTAGTTTTTATGAACATGCATGCTTTTAAATGGAGTTTTTTAATCAAATGCTAATAACTTGCTTTCAATATGATTTCTAAGTCATTTTTCTTTATGTCATGGGAATTGTTTGCCTATATACTTCAATGGTTGAAATCATGCATATGTGATTTGAGATTTTCCATGGAAGTTTGATAAATATGAATGGTAAATTACTTTAAAATTTCCATGATAATGTCTTGATACCCCATATCATATTGTGACCAACAAAAGAAAGCATGAATTTGAAATAATTATTGTTCACCACTTGTAAATGATGAAGCACCTTGGTTTTTACATGATTATTCATATGTGGATGTGATATTGATGACTTGCAAGTCGGGTATGATGATACCCTACAGGATATGATACGTGATTAAATTAAATGAAGTTTGAATGCATTGATTTTACATGAGATAGGTGGATGCCCGAAGAAGGCATTTGAGTGTAAGGGCTCATTGCTGGAAACCGTGTTTGCCGACACGGGAATTTTGTACTAGGATAAGTGATCTTGTGTACTTGTTTTTATGTCATTCCCAAATTGGGACTATAGGTAGGAGCCCGGACTAAGTGATCTTGGGCACTACCATTGGGTCGAGACACCATGCTTCGTGGTCTTGTGTGTCTCTCCCTCACTTATACTCTAATCTCTGCGGCAATCGAGGTTTGACAGTTGGTGTAAATTATGTAGGGTATTCCACCTAGCTCAGTTGCATTTCATTGTTGTTGAGAAACTATTGCATTATGCCCATGTGTTTTCAAATGATTTGATATGAAATTGCATTATAATGGCTCTCAACTATATTTTGTAAAAATATTATGTTTTGTTTTGATATCTCTGCGTCCCAGTACTTTTCTGGTGACCTCTCTTCCCAACTCTCAGGTTCGGAGGCTCAGTCTAGGGGTCAAGAGAATCAGTAGATCTTTCAGATAGAGTTGTAGAGACAAGTGGTGGGCCTTCTATATTTCGGAAGGCCTTATGTCCTGCAGTCCTTTATCTTATATCAAGTTTTGGGGTCTATTGGGGGCCTTGTCCCAGTTTATATATAGTTACTTGACTCAGTCATTTGTTAGAGATTTTCACAGACGGTTGTTTAGAGGTTGATTCAAGTTGTGGGAATTTTATTTCCCCGTTATTGTTCCTTTTTATATTTATGACCATGTTTCAATATTATTGTGTTTCTTTCGCATTACTTTGATCATATGAATTATGTGTATGATTACCAGATAGATAAGGGTGTTTCGGGCCTTCATGGTTTGGGATACTCGTCATGGACAGGGCCCCGGTTTGGATCGTGACACATTTATGTTTGTTAGTGATAGTGGAGATGGTTTGTAATGGTGGTGGTGGTTGTAATAAATTAATTGATGTTTGTGATTAAAAATGTTAGTGATGGTAGTTGTGATAGTAGAGATAGTTGGCATTGTAGTAACTGTCATGATATTGGTGATTGGTAGTGATGGTGGTGGTTGTGATGTGAAGTTGGTTAATGTTAGTAGTTGAAGGTGTTGATCATGGTGACGGAAAAATGTATGCATGATGGTTGACGATGTTTTGGTGGTCGTTGGAGACGCTATTAGTTGTGATGGTGGAATGGTTGTTAGTACAGATATTTTAGTGAGTATAGCGGATGGTGGTGGTAGAGGTGGTGACGCCGGCGACAGTGGTGGTGATGGTACCCGAAGAATGTGTGGAAGTTGATGACGTGTTAGTGGTTGTTAGAAGTAGTGCTAGTTGTGATAGATGAGTTGGTTGGTAGTAGAGATCGACCGGTAGCAGTTGGTGGTGGCGACGTTGGCGGTGGATATAATTAGAATAATGGAAGTGGTAGGTGTGGTAGTGGCTGGCAGTGTAGTTGGTAGTGATGTTGGTTGTGATTGTGGAGGTGGGTGGTGGTGGTGATAGGTGATTGTGGATAGAGTGGTGGTGAATTTATCTTACACAAGAATATCTCTAAATGATATTTAGACTTGTTTCCACATCTGAATGATTAAGACCTACTCAGGCCTATTAAGAGCTAAAATCCTAATAAAAACAAATGCACTTAATGGTTTGAGGTCTGAATAGATTTATAAATCCAATAAGTGCAAACAAAGAGACCTAAAAGTAGTTTGTCTGCTCAAGTTTCGACCATATTTTGTCCATTTGTACCACAGAATATGACATGTGACTGAATCAAATGAAATTTAAATGCATTGATTTTACATGAGATAGGTGGATTCCCGAAGAAGGTGTTTGAGTGTAAGGGGTCATTGCTAGAAACCGTGTTTGCCGACACAGAAATTTAGTACCAGGCTAAGTGAACCTGTGTACTTAACTTTATCTCATTCCTAAATTGGGACTATAAGTTGGAGCCCAGGCTAAGTGATCTAGGGCACTACCATTGGGCCGAGACACCCGGCTGTGTGATCTTGTGTGTCTTCCCCTCACGTATGCTCTAATTTTGGTGGAAACCGGGGTTTGACAGTTGGTGTAAATTACGTAGGGTATTCCACCTAGCTCAGTTGCATTGCATTGTTGTTGAAAACAATCATGTTATGCCCATGTGTTTTCAAATGATTTGATATGAAACTGCTTTATAATGGCTCTCAACTATATTTTGTAAAAATATTATGTTTTTTTTTGATATCTCTGTGTACTAGTACTTTTGTATTGACCCCTTTCCCTCCCAGGTTCGGAGGCACAGTCTAGGGGTCCAGAAAATAAGTAGATTTCCTTAGACAGATTCGTAGAGTCACTTGGTGAGCCTTCTTTATTTCGGAAGGCCTGATATATGCCAGTTTCATTTATCATTTATTAGTTTTGGGTCTACTAGGGTCCTTGTCCCAACTTTTAGATAGATATTTGTTTCAGTCATGTAGTAGAGATTTCGCAGACGTTATAGAGATGTTGATTGAGATTGTGGGACATTATTCCCCATTATTGTTTTCATATGATTCTTGACCATGTTTTCGTTATATAGTGTATCTTCCGCATTTCTTTTTCATATAAGTCATGTGCATGATTACCAGATAGATAAGGGGTGTTTCGGGCCTCGATGGTTCGGAATACTTGTCAGGTCCAGGGCCCCGGTTTGGGTCGTGACACTGGATGTTATCAACGACCATTTCCTTTTTTTGTAATGAGGATAATCTTCATATATCATTTGGATTTTGGAAGTTATTTATGGTCATGGCGTATAATCTATGTATGTGGGAAGAGGGAATTGCAAGGGGTATCTTGTCGAAGAATTATGCTTAGCCAGTTGGTTGGGTCTCTAAGTGTAACGCCCCGTAAAAAGTCATGCTTGAATTAGACGGCAATTTCTGAGTTTTAGACTTATGTGTACGTGGACGTTGTAATTTGTGTCAAATTCTATTGACCATAACTCATTGTATATGGTGAACTGGGTGTCCTACTATATACCAAATTGTAGATAATTGAATAAGCTATCCAACGATACCAAATTCGCCTAAAACGGACACTCGGTGAAGAAGTTATGACCTTTCAAAGTTGAATATGTCGCATTCGCACATATAAGAGATGCATAGTGAGGCGCCTATGCAAATATATGCGATGCATAGGGCGACGCATATGAAAAATTAGGCGATGCAAAGGGCGGCGCCTATCCTAGTCTATGCGATGCAAAGGGCGGCGCCTATCCTAGTCTATGCGATGCAAAGGGCGGCGCATACTTATGGTTTCAGGTGACGAAAACACTCCGTTTCTTTCAGATTTTCAAGGTCAACTTCAAACGGTCATAACTCTCAGAATATAATGAACTGGGAGAGCTGCAACCTATCAGACGAAAGATCTTTGAGTCCTCTTTCCCATGCAATGGGTTTTCTCCAAATCCAACATCGGAGTAAGGAGTTATATCCGGTTTACTTCAGCCTGTTAGTTTGTCAACTGAGGGATAGTTTCGACTTTTCTTGTTTTCTTAGGGGCATTTTATTCATTTCACTTCACCCAATTCCGTCTATAACACCAGATTTAGCCCAAATTCAGCAAAATACAATCCTTTTTCTGAAATTCTCTCAAGAACATCCTTTAGGGTTTCAAACAAAATCCCAAATAACTCAAGATTCAACAGTTGGTTTTGGAAGATAATTTCAGATTTGGAATCCTCTCGACTTAGGCTTTGATAGACACCCAAAATTCGTGGAGAACAAGGTACGCGGGGTTTTCCTAAATTCTCATGGTCATAGAAATCATGTTTTAAGAAAGGGGTTTTCAAATTCAAGTACATATTCATGTTTTAGAAGCTTTATATGATATTGTTTTAGCCTTTTGGCTTTCCCCCGAAGTGACTTAAAAATTATATGTATATGTATATATGTGTTTTGCCTTGAAATATGAATTGAGAGGACAATTTACATGAAATTCCTCTCTTGATGTAATTTTCCCATGTTTCACATGATATAGATTGTTTTGAAATAAGTCTTGAAAAATCATGATATGAAATGCTTTGGCTTTGCTATGTTTCGAATACGATTTTGAACACGAAAGAGAGGGTTGTAAATGTTGAATATACATATAATGAAAGACTGCATGATTTTGCCAAAAGCACATGACCACCGTATGTTTGATGAAAGTTTTTGCATGGTTTTGACTTGAGTTTCGGAACATGAAACCTTTTATGCAAATTACATGTTTGGGATGTCTGAAACTATGCTATTATGAAAGATCATGCTTAATGCATTATGGCTCAGAAATAGAACCAGCAGGTCTTGGTATGACGATACCAACTCAGATAAATGCCATATCAGACTCAGACTTTTCAGACAAGTTCAGACTAGTTCAGAAATCAGATTTTATCAGACTTTCATGATCTAGAAATTTCAGAATGTTGCATGTTCAGAAAAGATTAAAAATGGGCATACAGAGATGTTAGGTGGTTACCCGAAGAGGGCTTGAGTTCAGACAACTCTTTGCCTAAAACCGTGGTTTGCCGACCCGGGTATATTATTATGCGCTGACTTAAATGTCCTGTGGCGTATCAGAATCAGAGACTCCAACCCTTGCGGCACACTTGGGTTGGGGGATTCCCCGCCGAGTCAATGGCGGATTCGATACAGCCTGTGGAATTTTCAGAAATGTAGGGGATACCACCTAACTCAGAAGTAAAACACAAATCATGATTTGAAATGAACAGACAGGTTGCATGTTTTCAGAAAGTGCCCATGTGTTTCTCAGAAACAGTTTTATACATGATGTCTTGATGAAAAATTGCTTTCACTTATATATATATGTATGTATGTTCCATTATACTATTTTTGGATTGCTTCGCGTGCCAGTACTTTTGTGCTGAACCCCCCTCCTTCCAGGTTTTGAGGCACAGTCTAGGGGTCCAGCTACTCAGTAGACATTCTCGGGCTTGCAGACTTGATCTCAAAGTGGTGAGCCTTCTATTATTCGGAAGGCCTAATTATGTCAGACATTATCTTATTTATTATGTTTTGGTCTACTGGGGGCCTTGTCCCAGTTTCTTTTCAGACAAATGTTTAAGTTCTTAGTAGAGATTTCGCAGACTGATGTCAGATAGCATTATTCAGAAATGTTGCAGAACTTGACCATGTTTTCCGTACTCAGTTTCAATCCCGCATTTTATTATGATTATGAATGTAGTGTATGATAACCAGACAGAGAATGGGTATTTCGGGCCTTCATGGTTCGGGATACTCGTCACGGCTAGGGCCTAGGCTCAGATCGTGATAAACTTGGTATCAGAGCACGGTTCATGGTCCCAGGGTGTCTGCGAAATCGCGTCGAGTAGAGTTCTGTGTATGGGTGTGTAGTGCGCCACACTTATAAATAGGAGTCTACTGGGAGTTTAGGAATGTTTCCCTTCTTTGTGATTTAGCTCGTGCTTCATAGTCTAAACTGTCCCCTAATCAATGATCTCTTGTATTTTTGAAACACGACAATGCCCCCCCGTCGCAACATCGATCAGAGTGCTCAGGCAGATGTGGTCCATCTCACCCATGGGATGCGGACTCGTAATAGAGCTTCCACGCCAGAACTTTTCCCTACTCCGGGAGTTCCTCCAGTCCCAACTAGTCCACCTCGGACTCCGCAGACCCATGCCAACCGTCCGCAAACTGCTCAGAGAAATATCTCGAATGCAGAGTTCAGACAGTCCATCCATATGCTGACACAGCTGGTAGCTAACCAGGCTCAACGATCGGAAGATGTTGGGTCTGCATCCGTTACGTCTGGGGCTACTAGAGTCGGGCATTTCATGAAGATGAATCCACCTAAGTTCACTGGTACAAAGGTGGAGGAAGATCCACAGGAGTTCGTGGATGAGATGGAGAAGATCTTTAAGGTAATACATGTAGATGAGATAAAAAGAGTGGAATTGGCAACTTATCAGCTTAAGGATGTTGCAAATCAGTGGTATGCAGACTGGGAAGATGCAAAAGGTGAGAGTGCTGAGCCTACGGTTTGGGGTGAGTTTGTAGAAGATTTCCTTGACAGATTCTTTCCTCTGGAATTGAGGGAGGCCAAAGCAGAAGAGTTCATGAATCTGAAGCAGGGCAGTATGAGTGTACAGGAGTACACTTTGAAGTTTAATCAACTAGCCCGCTATGCACCAGAATTGACTAGTAATATGAGAGCCCGGATGAGGAAATTTGCATCCGGCCTTGCTGATAATCTGATACTTGAGTTCCAGGGGGCAATGTTGAATAGGGAGTTAGACTTTGCTAGACTGACAGTCCACATGCAGCAGGTGGAAGAGAAGAAGAGAAATATCACTGAATCTAGGGAGAAGGACAGACAGGCCAAGAGAGTCAAATCTGCGGACCAACACCGTAGTCAGCCGCAAAGTGGTAACTGGGGAAATAGGTGGTCGAAGAAGAAGAGGTTTTGGAATAATATGCAATCAGCAGCCAGCGCCCCAGCACTCCGACCCCCTGCAGACAGACAGACTCAGAGCTACTAGACTCCTCATGGATCTAGAGCAACAGATACTCAGTCGCAGGGTAGTGTGGCTCAGCAGCATCACACTTTCCCGCAATGTGAAAAGTGTGGTAAGAATCATCAGGGGAAATGTCAGTTGGGCATACGTGTATGTTATTCATGTGGTCAGCCAGGCCACTTTCAAAGGGACTGTCCATCTACTAGGAGGAGTGCTGGTGGTGCGAAGCTTCAGGGCAATTCCACAGCGCCACCCCCATCTCAGAAGGGAACCACATCAGCTGTCGGGAACAATCGCAACCGGTTATATTCCTTGACCAACCGCCAGGAGGCGGAAGCTTCCCCAGATGTTGTTACCGGTATGTTACAAATCTTTTCCCGTGATGTCTGTGTGTTACTTGATCCCGGATCTACCTTATCCTATGTGACCCCTTATGTGGCTGTAGGTTTCGGGTTAGAGCCCAGTGTGATTTCTGAACCCTTTTCTATTTCTACCCCGGTGGGGGATTCTATTGTTGCTAGAAGGGTATATAGGGGTTGTGTGGTGACTGTTGGTAGTCGGGATACGGTGGCAAACCTTATATAGTTGGACATGGTTGCATTTGATGCTATCTTAGGGATGGATTGGCTCCATTCATGCTATGCCATATTGGATTGTAGGACTCGTAGAGTTACCTTTTCTTTCCCGAATGAACCGATGATTGAGTGGGAGGGACATTCTTTAGCACCCAAAGGGCACTTTATATCTTATCTCAGAGCCCAAAAACTCATTTCTAAGGGTTGTTTGTATCACCTTATTCGAGTCAAGGACTCCAAAGTTGAAAATCCTCCTCTTCAGTCTATCCCTGTGGTGAATGAATTTCTAGAAGTCTTTCCTGAATATCTCCCAGGGATACCCCCTGATAGGGAGATAGAGTTTGGTATTGATGTGTTGCCAGATACCCGCCCCATTTCTATTCCGCCATATAGAATGTCTCCCGCAGAGCTAAAAGAGTTGAAAGATCAGCTAGAAGACCTCCTAGATAAGGGATTTATACGCCCCAGTGTATCTCCTTGGGGTGCACTTGTACTTTTCGTGCGTAAGAAAGACAGTTCCCTTCGTATGTGCATAGATTACCGTCAGTTGAATAAGGTCACAATTAAAAACAAATATCCCCTTCCTAGGATTGATGATCTTTTTGACCAGCTTCAGGGTGCTAGATGTTTTTCAAAAATAGACCTTCGTTCGGGCTATCATCAGTTGAAAGTTAGGGAGTCAGACATTCCCAAAACGGCTTTCTGAACCTGATATGGTCACTATGAGTTTCTGGTCATGTCCTTCGGGTTAACTAATGCCCCTGCAGCCTTCATGGATCTTATGAACAGAGTTTTCCATCAGTTTCTTGACTCGTTTGCTATTGTATTTATTGATGATATTCTGATTTATTCTAAGAGTAAGGAGGATCATGCCGATCACCTTCGAATCATTATTCAGACCCTTAAGGATCATCGGTTGTATGCTAAGTTTTCCAAGTGTGAGTTCTGGTTAGATGCTATTGCATTCTTAGGGCATATTGTGTCCCTTGATGGGATTAGAGTGGACCCCCAGAAAGTTGATGTAGTGAGGAAATGGCCCAGACCCACGACTCCAACCGATATTCGGAGCTTCTTGGGTTTGGCAGGTTATTACAGAAGGTTCGTAGAGGGTTTTTCATCCATAGCGGCTCCACTCACTTAACTGACTCAAAAAAAGGTAAAGTTTGTGTGGTCTGATTTATGTGAAAATAGTTTTGAGAGGTTGAAAGACAGACTAACCACTGCACCCGTTTTGACTCTTCCCGAGGGTGTTGATGGTTTTGTGGTTTATTGTGATGCATCCCGTGTGGGACTTGGCTGCGTTTTGATGCAATATGGTAATGTGGTAGCTTATGCATCTAGGCAATTGAAGGTGCACGAGCGAAACTACCCTACTCATGATTTGGAGTTAGCGGCTGTGGTGTTTGCCCTTAAGATTTGGCGGCACTACTTGTACGGTGTTCATGTTGATATCTTCACCGATCACAAGAGTCTGCAGTATGTTTTCTCGCAGAAAGAATTGAATCTCAGGCAGAAGCGGTGGTTGGAACTCCTGAAAGACTATGATATGAGCCTGTATTACCATCCGGGCAAGGCAAATGTTGTAGCCGACACCCTCAGCAGGTTGTCTATGGGCAGCCTTTCTCATGTAGAAAAAGAAAAGAAGGAGATGGTGAAGGATATTCACCGCCTTGCAAATCTGGGAGTGCGACTGCTAGATTCTGAAGATGGAGGGGTGGTTGTTCATGAGTTAGCTAAGTCATCCCTTTGTACTAAAGTGAAGGAAAAGCAGGTTGAAGACTCCATCTTGATGCAAATCAAGAAAGATGTGGGTCAACAGAAGGTGATGTCTTTTGAAATTGGTGGTGATGGCATTCTGAGGTTTCAGGGTAGATTATGTGTTCCGAATGTCGACGGGCTTCGAGAAAGAATTCTTGATGAAGCTCACACCTCAAGGTATGTTGTCCATCCTGGTTCTACTAAGATGTACCATGATTTGAAAGCTATGTTTTGGTGGAATAATATGAAGCGAGATGTGGCTAACTTTGTTTCTAAGTGCTTGAATTGCCAACAAGTGAAAGTAGAACATTTGAGGCCAGGAGGTACTTCCCAAGAAATAGTGTTACCCTTGTGGAAGTGGGAAATGATCAATATGGACTTTATTGCAGGACTTCCAAAGTCCCGAAATCAGTATTACTCTATATGGGTGATTGTAGATAGGCTGACCAAGTCAGCTCACTTTCTGCCTGTCAGGACTAACTATTCGAGGGAAGATTATGCCAAGCTGTTTATTGCGGAAATTGTCCGCTTGCATGGAGCGCCTGTCTCCATCATATCCGACCGAGGTACCCAGTTTTCTTCTTAGTTTTGGAGATCATTTCAGAAAGGTTTAGGTACCCAGGTGAACTTAAGTACAACATTCCACCCACAGACTGATGGGCAAGCTGAACGCACCATCCAGACCCTGGAGGACATGTTGAGGGCCTGTGTGATAGACTTTAAAGGTTGTTGGGTTGATCACTTTCCACTGATAGAGTTTGCCTATAATAACAGTTTCCACTCTAGTATTAAGATGGCACCTTTTGAGGCATTGTATGGTAGGAGATGTAGGTCTCCAATAGGCTGGTGTGAAGTAGGTGAGATGTAGATGTATGGTCCTGATCTTGTTCATCAAGCAATGGAGGATGTGAAACTCATTAGGGAATGACTAAAGACAGCTCAGAGTCGTCAGAAATCCTATGCCGACGTCATAAAAAGAGAGTTAGAGTTTGAGATTGGAGATTGGGTTTTCCTCAAAGTTTCTCCCATGAAGGGGGTTATGCATTTCGGGAAAAGGGGTAAGCTAAGTCCTCGCTATATAGGCCCATATCAGATTATAAGGAGAATAGGTGGAGTTGCGTATGAATTAGAATTGCCTGCTAGTTTGGGTTCTGTTCATCCAGTATTCCACATATCTATGTTGAAGAAGTGCATCGGAGATCACTCTTTGGTGGTGCCCATTAATGAGATCAAGATGAGCGATTCCTTGTCTTACGAGGAAGAGCCCGTGAAAATCCTAGATAGACAAGTGAGAAAATTGAGGAGTAAGGAGATAGTCTCAGTTAAAGTGTTATGGCGAAATCAGAAGATTGAAGAAGCAACTTGGGAGTCGGAGCATGACATGAAGGCGAGATACCCAAGCCTTTTTGAATCAGCAAGTGACGAATTTGAAGGTAAAATTCTTGCTTTATGTTTCCTTCCATGTATGAATCTGTTTGAAAATCGTGCGTGACTTGTTCTGCGTCATTATTCGGTGATGAATGATCCCAAGGGGGGATAATGTAACGCCCCGTAAAAAGTCATGCTTGAATTAGACGGCAATTTCTGAGTTTTAGACTTAAGTGTAAGTGGACGTTGTAATTTGTGTCAAATTATGTTGATCATAACTCATTGTATATGGTGAACTGGGTGGCCTACTATATACCAAATTGTAGATAATTGAATGAGCTTTCCAACGATACCAAATTCGCCTAAAACGGACACCCGGTGAAGAAGTTATGACCTTTCAAAGTTGAATATGTCGCATTCGCACATATAGGCGATGCATAGTGCGGCGCCTATGCAAATATATGCGATGCATAGGGCGGCGCATATGCAAAATTAGGCGATGCAAAGAGCGGCGCCTATCCTAGTCTATGCGATGCAAAGGGCGGCGCATACTTATGGTTTCTGGTGACGAAAACACTCCGTTTCTTTCATATTTTCAAGGTCAACTTCAAACGGTCATAACTCTCAGAATATAATGAACTGGGAGAGCTTCAACCTATCAAACGAAAGATTTTTGAGTCCTCTTTCCAATGCAATGGGTTTTATCCAAATCCAACATCTAAGTAAGGAGTTCTATCCGGTTTACTTCAGCCTGTCAGTTTGTCAACTGATGGATAGTTTCAACTTTTCTTGTTTTCTTAGAGGCATTTTAGTCATTTCACTTCATCCAATTCCGTCTATAACACCAGATTTAGCCCAAATTCAGCAAAATACAATCCTTTTTCTGAAATTCTCTCAAGAACACCCTTTAGGGTTTCAAACAAAATCCCAAATAACTCAAGATTCAACCGTTGGTTTTGGAAGATAATTTCAGATTTGGAATCCTCTCGACGTAGGCTTTGATAGACACCCAAAATTCTTGGAGAACAAGGTACGCGGGGTTTTCCTAAATTCTCATGGGCATAGAACTCATGTTTTAAGAAAGGGGTTTTCGAATTCAAGTACATATTCATGTTTTAGAAGCTTTATATAATATTGTTTTAGCCTTTTGGCTTTCCCCCGAAGTGACTTAAAAATTATATGTATATGAATATATGTGTTTTGCCTTGAAATATGAATTGAGAGAACAATTTACATGAAATTCCTCTCTTGATGTAATTTTCCCATGTTTCACATGATATAGATTGTTTTGAAATAAGTCTTGAAAAATCATGATATGAAATGCTTTGGCTTTGCTATGTTTCGAATACGATTTTGAACACGAAAGAGAGGGTTGTAAATGTTGAATATACATATAATGAAAGACTGCATGATTTTGCCAAAAGCACATGACCACCATATGTTTGATGAAAGTTTTTGCATGGTTTTGACTTGAGTTTCGGAACATGAAACCTTTTATGCAAATTACATGTTTGGGTGGTCTGAAACTATGCTTTTATGAAAGATCATGCTTAATGCATTATGGCTCAGAAATAGAACCTGCAGGTCTTGGTATGACGATACCAACTCAGATAAATGCCATATCAGACTCAGACTTTTCAAACAAGTTCAGACTAGTTCAGAAATCAGATTTTATCAGACTTTCATGATCTAGAAATTTCAGAATGTTGCATGTTCAGAAAAGATTAAAAATGGGCATACAGGGATGTTAGGTGGTTACCCGAAGAGGGCTTGAGTTCAGACAACTCTTTGCCTAAAACCGTGGTTTGCCGACCCGGGTATATTATTATGCGCTGACTTAAATGTCCTGTGGCGTATCAGAATCAGACACTCCAACCCTTGCGGCACACTCGGGTTGGGGGCTTCCCCGCCGAGTCAATGGCGGATTCGATACGGCCCGTAGAATTTTCAGAAATGTAGGGGATACCACCTAACTCAGAAGTAAAACACAGATCATGATTTGAAATGAACAGACAGGTTGTATGTTTTCAGAAAGTGCCCATGTGTTTCTCAGAAACAGTTTTATACATGATGTCTAGATGAAAAATTGCTTTCACTTATATATATATATATATATATATATATATATATATATATATATGTGTGTGTGTATGTTCCATTATACTATTTTTGGATTGCTTTGCGTGCCAGTACTTTTGTGCTGACCCCCCCTCCTTCCAGGTTTTGAGGCACAGTCTAGGGTCTAGCTACTCAGTAGACATTCTCGGGCTTGCAGACTTCATCTCACAGTGGTGAGCCTTCTATTATTCGGAAGGCCTAATTATGTCAGACATTATCTTATTTATTATGTTTTGGTCTACTGGGGGCCTTGTCCCAGTTTCTTTTCAGACAAATGTTTATGTTCTTAGTAGAGATTTCGCAGACTGATGTCAGATAGTATTATTCAGAAATGTTGCAGAACTTGACCATGTTTTCCGTACTCAGTTTTAATCCCGCATTTTATTATGATTATGAATGTAGTGCATGATAACCAGACAGAGAATAGGTGTTCCGGGCCTTCATGGTTTGGGATACTCGTCACGGCTAGGGCCTAGGCTCGGGTTGTGACACTAAGGCCAGGGGCTAAGTTGCTCGGACTCTTCAAAAATTTCTACGGGTGCGTGTCGGATCCTCCAAAAATAGTGTATTTCTAAAGGATCCAACACGGGTGCGGCAACATTTTTGGAGAGTCCGAGCAACTTAGGCTAGGGGCATCTTGTCGAAGAATTATCTTAGACAGTTGGTTGGGTCTCTAAGGCTTTTCGTGTAC
This sequence comes from Capsicum baccatum var. pendulum, assembly GCA_030864225.1. Lineage (NCBI taxonomy): Eukaryota > Viridiplantae > Streptophyta > Magnoliopsida > Solanales > Solanaceae > Capsicum > Capsicum baccatum. The sequence continues at coordinate 247,143,185 of CM061554.1, forward strand.
TTTCAATAATCTTAGAACTTTTATAAAGCATTTTATCAAAGATTATAATGTGAGGAATTACTCCAAAAGATGGTAATAATACTTTTACATTATATGCCCTGTGCCTTCCAAACGAAGAAATAAGAGGACATACATGGATTATACTGAATCTTATTCCATGCTTCCTTTCTAAACTATATGTTCTATGCGTTTGGGCTTGCCGGGTCATTGAGTATTGAATGTGCATATTTCATCTGCATAGTTTGTCTTTGAGGAGTTACTAGAAAGGGCCAGAGAGAAAGAAGAAAAAGAAGCTAAAAAGCGTAAACGTCTAGCAGATGAGTTCTATGAATTTCTTCATGCATCAAAGGTATAGTAAACAGTTTACAATCTCTCACATTACGATCCCATGATATTTCCTTTAAACCATAATCTATTTTTTGCTGTGGTTGCAGGAAATTACTGCATCATCGAAATGGGAAGACTGCAAATCCCTCTTCGGAGATAGGCAAGTATCTTCTTTTGCTTTTATTGATCTAGAATTAGTAACACGACTGCAAGGACCATTGGAGAGTGATAATTGATATTATTTTCAAGGACCAACTCCTTCAATATTCTAAACTCAGTAATTCACATAGTTCTAGAGTGTACCTTAGAATAATAGCTGTGTTGAATGATTTGTTGTTTTATATTCCTCAACATTTAGGTAGGCTATTTCTTTATAGTATTAGCATGAATTACCATTTCGCTAAGTGACTTTTAATGTTGAACTTATCCCTCAAGAAATTGGTTGATGTCAATTATTAGTTGTTCCAACACTGAGCGTTTAATAGCTCTAGCAGTTAGTTTTTAAATTTCTGACATTTTTGATTGTTTTAGTTTTTTAATTTCTGACATTTGTGATTGTTTCAAGCTTCTGATGTATGCTGCTAAATCTCTAGTTTCAATTTTTCTAGCCTCTTTGGCTATAAATGTAATGTTCGGCCGTCTATGTTGGATGGAGCGGAGTGTTGGTTAGTTAAGAATTCCCATATCCAAAAGTTGAAGGTGGCGGAAATGAGGATGTTACGTTGGATGTGTGGTCTTACAAGGGATGACAGGGTTAGGAATGAGATTATTCGGGAGAAGGTGGGAGTGGTATCAGTGGAGGAAAAAATGAGGGAAGTGAGGTTAAGATGGTTTGGTCATGTGATGAGGAGGGGCATGGATGCCTCAGTTCGTAGGTGTGAGAGACTAGCGTTAGATGGTTTCAAGTGGGGTATGGGTAGACCGAAGAAATACGGGAGAGAAGTGATTAGACGTGACATGGAGCAGTTACAACTCACCGAGGACATGACCCTGATAGGAAGGTTTGGAGGAAAAACACTAGGATAGAGGGATAAGGTGGGTGGATGAATCGTAGTCCGTAGTTAGGAGGATTTTGGTGTCTTTTGTTTGGTAATGTACATTATTTGTGTGGATGTTGTATCTATGTTAGTTTTATCATGTTTCATGCTCCGGATGTTTTTGTATATTGTCCTGTGTCTTGAGCCGGGGGTCTATCGGAAACAACCCCTCTACTTCTTTAGAGGTAGTGGTACCCTCCCCAAACCCCACTAGGTGGGAATATACTGGGTTTGTTGTTGTTGTTGTTATATTCATCATCTCATGATTCTCATTATGTCATAACATTGAATGTGAATTTCTTTGCTGTTATTATTTTACAGAATAATGAGTGATGAGGGCTTGCTGCTTGAAATATTTGACAAATTTGTTAATGAACTAAAAGAGAAGGAGCGGAAACATCAAGAGGGTAAGGTACTTGAATACAAACCCTTATTCTTCTGCTACTTTCGGGTGGGGGTAGTAGATGTGTGGATGTGATTGTGGTTGATATGGGTTGTCTTCAATTTTTTTTTTATTAAAGCCTAGACTCACCCTTTTTGAACCATAAAATTTTACGGAACTCTTTTTCAAGGCAAACTTATTGTGGCTGAAACTACGTTTGTGGGACTGCGTTCTAAGACTGGATGGGCATTGATATTCTAGCCACTTCATGTGAATTTCATGCTGAACTAACATGTCAAACTGTGTAGTACGCCCAAATCCAATTACAAGTTGGCCTTCCAAACAGGCACAAAGTTTTCTCTCGTAATTTCTCTTTTCACAACCTGTATGAGTATAAAATAATGAACCTTTCATGTTCCCTTAGTTGTATTGAGTGTGAGGCAATTTTGATTTACAAATACAATGTTTTCAAAGATGTTTGGGCATACTACAGTTATAAAAAAGAATTAATATAGCTGATGGTGTGAGGAGATAATGTTAAAATATGTAAGATTTCGGGCTGTTGTGTGACAATATTGGTAAATATTAGGTATCAACAATGAATATATAACTTATATTAGTTTAATATGATGGTTAAGACCTTTGGATTTGGCGTTGTCTGCCACGCTCTGCTCCTTTCTTGAATCTTTTGGAAGTTCCAAATTCCCGTCGTACCTGAACGAGGCATTTGTTGGCGAGTGTGGGAAGCCATTGTTCTTAACTAGTATTTAAAAAGAAAAACCAAAAAACTTTGTATTCAGTAAAGTTCACTGGCTCTGAATTTAAAGTTTCAATCTGTCTGCAGGCAAGAAAAGAGAAGGAAAGAGAAAAGAAGGAAAAAAATAGAAGGGATAAAGGCAGAGGGGATAAAAGCAGGAAAGAGAGAAGAACCGAGAAAGATGGTGCAGGCATCGACAAGGCTGATACTTACAGTTTCGAGGAGATCAAAAGGTCAGAAAGTGACAGAGATAAGAAACACCGCATGCGGCATATGAGTTCCTTTGACGACAACGCTGAAAATGAGAAAGATCATTCAAGAAGTTCTTACAGACATGACAGTGATCATAAGAAGCTAAAACAGGTCTCTCGTCACCACCATTGAAAACATCTCAAGGCCAAACACATTGTTTCCATTGGTAACTCTGAATTTTTCTAATGTATAGAGCTTTGATGTAATAGATGGACTGGCATGATGTCTGGAGTTCGGAAGGTAAACCGGAGGGCCAGCATAAGAAACAAAAGCCAGATCGTGGGAGTGATTCTCATAGGGATGGTGACTATGAGGATCACTGGCAATTTGGTGAGGATGGAGAAGTTCAATAGCTTTTTCTTCTAAATAATTTCTCAGATGCGCCTTTCATTGTGGACATAATGTAGCGCGATTTCCCCTCCTCTCAACTCCCTAAAGAAAAATAAACAAACAGAAACAAAGTAGTAGATGATTTGGCAACGATTTAGAAGTCAATTCTGTCTTCAGTCTTTGATTTAAGCTATTTTATAAGCAGATGTTCTTGTAGCTTTTTTTTTTTGCCCTGTGAAATCCCACAAGTAAGGTCTAATACATGCCCTACTATGGCTGGTTCGCGACGAACACAAACACCTAAACCCTCTCCCTACTTGACTAATCTTTCGCTCTAATACATGCCCTCCACATTAGTCTATCTAAGGTCACGTCCAATAATCTCTCATCATTTTTTGGCTTACATCTTCACCTCCTCGTACCTACTATATCCAACCTAAGGCTCCTCCTGAGGTTTACTTGTTTTCCTTTTATCTCGTTGTTCGATAAGACCTATTTAGCCTAAAATTTAAAAGTCACGTCAATGTCCGTTATGACTTGTGTGTCCACTACACACTACCCAATTTCCACCATAGGTCAATCTGAAAAGGAAAAAATGGGCACATATGTGGGCCCCAGACAAAATTGAATAGTCTTTTGCTCTCAATTTATGAAATAATATTACTACTAAATACAAAAGTTTATCGAAAGAAAGGAAGAAAACACCAAGGCTTTTTGAAAATTCAACCACAAAATTAAGAAAGAGAAAAAATATGAGGAGTTTCAAAGACAAGCGTGCCGATCGATTTATCATATACTATATGCTAAAAGTCATATCCACATTGACAGCGTACAGTATGCTTTGTCCCCCGGCCATTTGTGTGTAAATGATTATAAAATTCAACAGAGTAGATAATAGGATAAATCGAACCGATAAAAATATTATTGGTTTATTGTTATTAGGTTAATGATTCTATAAAAAAAATTATTGGGTTATTGGTTCGGTTTGATTTTTTCTTATTGGGTTATTGGGTAAACCGATAACCCAGTAAGAATATGTATATGACTAATTATATATTTATCTTTTATTTCTACAAATTAACAAACCAATTATTTCAATTATACAAACTCTTAATTTCTCCTAACAACATTTAGTTCAAACCTGAATATTTTTGTAAATTTAAACACTTCATGTAGGATTTTTGTTGCAACTAAGATTTATTTTTTACATGTTAGTTACTACTATTTCTATTTTATGAGTATTTTCTTATCGGTTAAATCGAAAACCGAATCGTTAAGGACTAAAAAGCGAAAAAAATTATTTTATTGGTTTGGTTATTGGTTTAGCATATTTAAAAACCAAAAATCGATAAATCGAACAATAATATGTAAACTCCAACCGAACCGACCGATGCACTCCCCTAGAAAAAAATGCTTTAATTACTTGACAAATTGTATGAGATGCACACGTTTTGCATGACAAATTGCGATACAAGACTCATATATATACATATATATTAACTTTATATGATAGTGTTAAGTATTTATTTGTGCAACACTCAAAATTAAAATATATAAATATTTGCTGATGATGTCAAGTTGAAAACACATTTATGTATTATGTCAAACGTATAATTATCTTCCTTTTTTGAACTATAGCTATAACATGTAGCATGAGTGAATGTACTCGAATTTTAAGTTGATGAATTCACCTAACAATAGTACAATTAGTAGAGTAATGAACAAAATTAAATTCATTGCTATTTATTTATATTTTAAAAAATCAAGGTGGAACCAGAGAGCAATTATCATAATTACAGAGGAGCTAAAGGTATAATTAAATGAGAAGCATGGGGTCATTTGATAGAGTGTATTAAAAAATTATTAACAACAACAATAATAAATTCAGTGTATTTCCACATAGTGGGGTCTGGAGAGGGTAAGATGTACGTAGTCCATATCACTACCTCCGGAGAAGTAGAAAGGTTGTTTCCGATAGGCTCCCGGCTCAAGACAAGGAATAATAATCAAATCTGTGATAAAGCATGGAATGTATTACGTAAAAATTAATGCATGCATTAATTTAATGTGTATTAGTAGTCCCTTGTTTGATATATATCTTTTTATCTTATGTATAACTAATGCAAAAATTAGTTATATACTCTATTGTGTATTAAGGTGTGTATTACTAATACCTCAAAATTTATGACATTAGTAATGCAATGGATCTAATGCATGCATTAACATACTTAAAGTGGGGGTATTATGTAAACAAAAATAAAAATTATATAATTCGTGTTATTTTTAATACACTGAATCAAATACTGTATAAGAAATAACAACAACAACAACAACACCCAGTGTATTCCCACATAGTGGGGTCTAGGGAGGTTAGTGTACGCAGATCATATCACTACTCAGGTGAAGTAGAGAGGATGTTTCCGATAGACTCCCAGCTTAAGATCATAATAATATACCAAACATAAAAGATAAATGCATATAAACTAATACGATGCGCAAAATAAAACTAACAATATAACAAATATCAAAGAAAGTGTATACAAATTAGTACCGTATGAAAAAATAGCCAATCTACCAAGAAGTGTCAGCTTTGTGTTGGGTGGTTGGTAGTCAAGAAAGTGTCAGCTTTCCCAAAAAGAAAAACCCAAATAAAGAAAAAGTCCCTCCACTTTCACCATTGATTCAATGTTATTTTTAATACGTAGAATCAAATACTGCATAAGAAAATAGAAGCATAATTAATGCAAATATTATTAATATACCTATTTTATATTTTTTAATAAGAAAATACTCTAATTTATTTTGTTGAAATTATCTATCTATATAATAAAGGAGGATAGTCTAGCCTAAAACTAAGACAAGTGTCATATTGAGAACTACCTATGTGAATTTTTACGACATAAAACCATCATTTCATAACAAAAAGCTATTTTGTTGATTATTTAAATATTTAATATTATTTCATATTTAATAAATTGCATTTCATATGTTTTTAATAATAGTATTATAAGAAAATAAATATGAAAGATTTCATTACAATTCAGTAAAAGAAATATTACAAGAAACAATTATCTAAGAGAATAACCAATTAATAAATAGTAACTGATCAATTTATATAGAAAATATTGTAATCATTCTGAATAAAAAATATTAAAAAAAGGTGTCATCCCTCAAAATAATTAAGTTTGACCTATTTTTGTAAACAAATAAATGAATGAATATAAGAAAATCCGTAATTAGGAAAAAAATAACTGTTACCTTATTTGAGTTTTTAGCAAATTATAGAGATAATAATAATCAATTGACTATAATTAAATTATATATTTATAAGAAATATTTGAAAAATAAATTAGTAATTAGGAAAATAAATAATTGTTACCTTTTTAAAATACTTTCCAAAATTAAAAAGGTAATTGATATCAATTTAATGTAATCAATCTATAAAAACATGAGAAATTCATGGGATTGAATTGCCAAAATTATAAAGGTAATTAATATCAATTATTTTCGTATTTGAGCCCGTTATATAATTGTAGATTAATTAAATATAATCAAGCTCCAAAATTAGGACAGAGTTATGGTAAATAAGTATATAATATTAATAATAATTTTATTTCTATCAAATTAATTAGATTAAATTGAACTAGAAATTAGTTAATATTGACAATTACTTTAATAAAAAAATATATGGAAACATTCGTAATTGATATGCATATATTGGTAAAAAAAAACAACGAACGTTGACTACTACTTTAGCTATAAATATATTTTAGAATTTACATACAACATTAAATTTAAGGAACTTGAGTCTATATATTATTATCATAAAATTGATTCTAATTAATTGAATTTAATTAGTTGATTGTATAGTTTTATTACAACAATTTCGTACATCATTTATTTAATAAAAATACATATAATTAATTGATTGTTTTTGTGCAATCTAATATGATTTTATTAATTTAAATGAAATGATTTTTAAATGATAAGTTTGGATTATACAAATAAAGGTGATTATTGTATGACTTTAGCATTTTTTATGTATTAAAACAGATTTATAGACAAAAAGATGACATGCCTCAAAACAATTAAATATGAACTATTTTAGTAAAACAATGAAAGATTGAATATAAGAAAATCTGTAATTAAGAAAAGAAATAATTGTCACCTTATTTGACTTTTTAGCAAACTGTAAAGATAATTAAATAATCAAATTGTAAATTGATAAGAAATTTTTGAGAAATAAATCAGTAATTAGGAAAAGAAATAATCGCTACCTTTTTAAAATTCTTCCCAAAATTATAAAGTTAATTAATATAAATTTGATATAACCAAACTATAAAAATATGTGAAATTCATGGGATTACATTTTTGAAGTTATAAAAGTAATTAATATCAATTGTTTCCATATTTGAGTCTTTTATGTAATTGTAGATTAATTAAATATAATTAAACTATAAAATTAGGATAGATTTATGGTAAATAAATATATAATATTAATAATATTTTTATTGTTATAAAATTAATTAGATCAAATTGAGATACAAATCAGTTAATATTGACAATTATTTTAATAAAAAATATATGCAAAGTTTCGTAATTGATATACATATATTGGTAAAAAAACTACGAACACTGACTACTACTTTAGCCATACATATATTTTAAAATTTATAACATTAAATTTAAGGAACTTGAGTCTATATAGTATGATCATAAAATTTATTCTAATTAATTGAAATTAATTAGTTGATTGTGTAATTTTATTACAATTATGTCGTACATCATTTTTTTTATATAAAAATACATATAATTAATTAATTGATTTTGTGCAAGCTACCATGATCTTATTAATTCAAATGAAATAATTTGTAAATGGGAAGTTTGGATTATAAGAACAAAGGAGATTATTGTATGCCTTTAGCGTTTCTTATGTATTAAAAAAGATTTAGAGACAAAAAGTTGTCATCCCTCAAAACAATTAAATTTGAACTATTTTAGTAAAACAATAAAAGATTGAATATAAGAAAATCCGTAATTTAGAGAAAAATAATTGTTACCTTATTTGATCTTTTAGAAAATTATAAAGATAATTAAATAATCAATTGACTATAATCAAATTATGAGTTTATAAGAATTTTTTGAGAAATAAATCAGTAATTAGGAAAAAAATAATCGTTACCTTTTTAAAATTCTTCCCAAAATTAAAAAGGTAATTGATATCAATTTAATATAATCAATCTATAAAAAACATGAGAAATTTATATGATTGAATTGCCAAAATTATAAAGGTAATTAATATCAATTGTTTTCATATTTGATCCCTTTATGTAATTGTAGATTAATTAACTACAATCAAGCTATAAAGTTAAGACAGATTTATGGTAAATACATATATAATATTAATAATAATTTTATTGTTACCAAATTAATTAGATTAAATTGAGTTAGAAATCAGTTAATATTGATAATTATTTTAATAAAAATATATGCAAACATTTCGTAATTGATATACATATATTGGTTACAAAAACAACGAACACTGACTTCTACTATATTATGATCATAAAATTGATTATAATTAATTAAAATTAATTAATTGGTTGTATAGTTTTATTACAACAATTTCGTATATCATTTATTTAATAAAAATACATATAATTAATTGATTGATTTTGTGCAATCTACTATGATCTGATTAATTCAAATGAAATTATTTTTAAATGATAAGTTTGGATTATAAAAATAAAGGAGATTATTGTATGACTTTAGCATTTCTTATGTATTAAAAAATATTTATAGACAAAAAGATGTCATGCCTCAAAACAATTAAATTTGAAATATTTTAGTAAACAATAAAAGATTGAATTTAAGAAAATCTGTAATTTAGAAAAAAATAATTGTTACCTTATTTGAGTTTTTAGCTAATTATAAAGATAATTAAACAATCAATTAACTATAATCAAATTATAAATTTATAAGAATTTTTTGAGAAATAAATCAGCAATTAGGAAAAAAATAATCGTTACCTTTTAAAAATTCTTCCCAAAATTATAAAGGTAATTAATATCAATTTGATATAATCAAACTATAAGAATATGAGAAATTCATGGGATTAAATTTATGAAATTATAAAGGTAATTAATATCAATTGTTTCCATATTTGAGTCCTTTATGTAATTGTAGATTAATTAAATATAATCAAGCTATAAAATTAGGACAAATTTATGGTTAACAAATGTACAATATTAATAATACTTGTATTGTTATCAAACTAATTAGATTAAATTGCGGTAAAAATCACTTAATATTGATGATTATTTTGATAAAGAATATATGCAAAGTTCCGTAATTGATATACATACATTGATTAAACAAAACAACGAACATTGACTACTACTTTAGCCATAAATATATTTTGAAATTTACAACATTAAATTTAAGGAACTTTAGTCTATATATTATGATCATAAAATTTAATCTAATTAAGTGAAATTAATTAGTTGATTGTGTAGTCTTATTGCAATTATAGCGTACTTTATTTATTTAATGGAAATATATATCATTTATTAACTGATTTTGTACAATCTACTATGATTTTATTAATTCAAATGAAACGATTTATAAATGGTAAGTTTAGACCATAAAAAGAAAGGAGATTATTGTATGACTTTAGCATTTCTTATGTATTGAAAAAAGATCTAGAGATAAAACAATACAATATTACAATATTTTTGGGTTATTTAATTAATTTCTCACGTTTCAAAATATTGTTTATATCAATTCAGTGATGTTTATATGGAAAAGTTAAATTTTGAAAAAATAAATATCTTAAATTTCATAATTTAAGTTAATTTGTGTGCTAATTTGAAAAAGTTAATTTATAGTTTACATTTTATTTCTATTATATGGAAAATTTGACCTCATATGGCTATTTATAGCCATTGAATAACAGAAAATATTTGTTACACTTTTCTTCTCTCTCTTTCTCTCATGGGTATTTCTCAAATTTTTCATTATGAGTATGTAAATATTCACTTGCCATATTTCTGGATCATTGTAAATATCCACTGGCCATATACAGATCCTTGTAAATATTTACTTGCAATTTACAGATCCTTGTTAGTTGTATATATGCATTGTACGATGATGAATGAAAGACACAGAAAAAAAGTTTTCTCCATTCTAGTCTTTTGTTGTTTTTACATTTCAAGAAAAAATGACAAGAATCCTACAGATTCTGACAACCTTTTGCCGGCTCTTACTCTTTCAACTCTTTGATTCAGTAATTTCTATTTTTTTAAAATTATTTACCATGATTGTTTATTTTATCAGAAGGATTTGATAAGTTCTTTGAATTGTTCTTGTGCTATTTGTTTGTGGGGTATTTTATTAATTTTCAGTAGTAAATAGTTTCGCGTCATGTTTCTTCTGGTAGTAGTATTAGTATATATTTTTCTTTTCTACTTGTTGTATCGTATACCTCTGTTTTCTTACTTGCTACTGTTGTTAATATCCTCGTGTTTTTGCTTTCCTTGCCGAGGATTTATGGAATACAAATTTTCTACTTACCAAGGTGGGGTTACGTATGTTGTTGTTGAAGAAGAAGCATGTAGAAAGAGAGATGTTTTGCTTTGTCTCATAAGTATTTATTTAGCTTGCAGTATTTTTATGAATGGATAATGATTTGTGAGTGGCTGTTTACGAGTGTTTTGCTTTGTCCTTTGAAATCTCATGGACACTAGTTTGATTCATGTACAGTCTTCATACATAGAGATGATGAAGAACAACTTCTTTTTGCGATCATCAAGGAATGATGCAAACAAGACCCCTTCACCACCATTAAAGTCCAAGGAAGTTTCTTGTTGGAGGAGTGTTTCATTGTCATCTGGATCCTTCTATGACAGTGGATCAGGAAAAAAGAATTTCACGGATCTGACTAAACTTCTTCATAGTAATAGTAAGAAAGTTCATCCTAAGAAATCTAGTCGTGATTCAAGCCGGTATGCATATCATTTTGTTGTAGCTTCCTTTTTCATACTTAAACTGATGTTTTAATTTGCATTTGCTTGTCCAAAGTAATGGCAAATGTTTCTTCACGGCAGAGACCTTAGCGTTCCAGTGTTGATTCGGACTATTAGAAGATTGACAAAGGAGAAGGTACAAATGGATTCTGAAGTTTCAAGCATGCTACGTAATCAAGTTGCTGAAAGGGCTTCTGCTAAGGAAGAAGCCAGCATATTACAGGCAGAACTAGATTCACGGTCACGAAGATTGGAGACAGAAAAGAATGAGTTACAATCAATACTGGAAAAAGAATTGGATAGAAGATCTAGTGATTGGTCTCTAAAACTTGAGAAATACCAAACTGAACAACATAGACTCCGGGAAAGGGCGAGGGATCTTGTAGAGCAGAATGTCTCTCTACAAAGGGAAGTCTCTTCATTTAATGAGAAGGAAGTAGATAATAGAATCAAGATGTCATTTTTGGAGAAACACCTTGAAGATTTGTCTAAGAGAATAGAGCAAGTGTCACAGGAGAATTAAAATCTAAGACAGCAGCTCACTCAGTTACAAGTGGAATATCTAGTAGCTCAAGACAATAGATATTATGTCCGAGAAAACTACCAGGAAAAGGTTAAAGAGCTTAAATTGGATACTTTGCTGACAACTGTGCTAAGAGGAGATGGACATAAAGTAACTTCAGGATGATCTAGCCGCAACAGTTAGAGGTAACGACATTCTTAAATGTGAAGTGCAAAATACGTTGGACGCTCTTTCTTATGCCACACCCAAGTTGAAATATCTCGAGCTTCAGGTAAGCAGGCAATGTTAAGATCTCGTTGCAATAGAATAGTTTTTATTTTTCAACTTTGGATACCTCGTCTTCATATATGATAGCCTGTTCGCATGTTACTCTCTCTACAATAGCTTTATACTTCTGTTTGATTTTAGGTTCATCTTTGTTCCATCTGAATTTCACGGTTTTCTTTATGAACTTGTATACATGAGTTGCTGGCATATGGTAGTCTTCTGTGAAATGTCTGATTGCCTTAATGTGTAATCACTTGAACCAACCAAAAACATGATAAACTGTGTGATATCCCCAAACCCATTGATCTGATTGTGCTCTGATGTGGTAAAGTTACCCGAAGGGGTTTCGGTAAGTTTGCTCATTCATCTGACTTAATTCTTGGACAAGCTCACGAGTTATCTACTGTGAATTTTAACAGTTAAAAAGGATTCATGATTTGGTTGAACTTCTAGGCTATGAGTTTGTTTTGAATTTTTGATGAAATGTTATTGGTGATCTTTGTGTCTTTCTTGTTTTTCATGGTTTACGGTTGATTCTGGCAGGTGCTAAAAAGGACGAAAATATCAACCAGCTCACTAATGATTTGCAAGAATGCGTGAAGGAACTTGGCGTTATGAAGGCGATACTACCAAAAGTGTTTCGGGAGAGGGATTTCATGTGGGAGGAAGTTAAGAGCTACTGTGAGATGAACCTGCTATTGAATTATGAGATCAACATGTTGAAAAGGAAGGTAGATACCCTCGACGGAGACTTTATTATGAAAGAGGGTCAAATCACAATCTTGAAAGACTCAATAGGCAAGTCCCGATTCTCTGTTGGAGTGATGGATACTAAATGGACAAACTACAATTAATATTTTGTTCATTGACTATAGTGTTCATACTTCTCGTCTACTAACTAGTTTTACTCTTATTCTTTTGCCCCTTTGATACTTGTTAAATAGAAAGTTTGCTTCTTTCTTTTGCAACCTTTTTGAATCTCCAATTGTAAACATTTCTTTTATTTGCTGGTGATCAAGACAATGAACTTCTTTTGCTTCATTTGGTTTTGTAAGTATTGGCTGTTTTTTTTGTCTTATGAAGTATTTAGTGAGGATTGGTGCTACCATTTTCTTCTCGTCTATGAGTTAGAGGTATGGTTTGCATATATTCTGCCTGAATATACATCGGGTATGCTTTTGCTGTTGTATGGAGATTGTGTGTATAATAACAATTGTATATTTGATATTCCTTCTCAAACAACATCTGATGTACTAGACGTCTGAACCAAATAGTGTAGTGCATGGTGACATGTTTCTCTGATTGAATCTAAGATTTTTCTGAATTGGCTTTATTTTATTGGGGTGCTTAGGATATAAGTTATGGACATAGGGTCCTTTGGGTGTAGTTTATGCCACAAAATGCGATGTAGATGGTAAAACTTGACTGCTCATATTCATGCTTCCTCTTTGAGTTGATTTGGTGTTATCTATGTTTTGGTTTCAGTAACAACAGCTCATCTGTTCTCTCTTGCATACAAACAACAGTTGATATTCCTTCTCAAAGCAGAAAAATTGATGTTCCTCCTAATATGTTTTTGGGATAGCTCTCTAATATGGGGTTGAGACAGGGGGGATTATTAAGAAAGAACCTATCTATGGTGGGAATTCTCCGTTTTCCTTTGGTCCTCGCGCCAGTTACTTGGAGTCACGTTCTGCCCTCATGTGCTAGCTTTTGGGGTTGAGTTAGGCCCAAGATCCTTTCTTTACACAATCAACCATCTTTTCTTACATTAAAAACGGATAGAGCATGTCACGACCCAAGCCTAGGCCCTAGCCGTGACGAGCATCCCGAACCATGAAGGCCCGGAACACCCATTCTCTGTCTGGTTATCATGCCCAACATTCATAATCATAATAAAATGCGTAATTGAAACTGAGTACGTAAAACATGGTCAAGATCTGCAATATTTCTAAATAATGCTATTTGACATCAGTCTGCGAAATCTCTACTAAGAACATAAACATTTGTCTGAAAAGAAACTGGGATAAGGCCCCCAGTAGACCAAAACATAATAAATAAGATAATGTCTGACATAATTAAGCCTTCTGAATAATAGAAGGATCACCACTGTGAGATCAAGTCTGCAAGCCCGAGAATGTCTACTGAGTAGCTGGACCCCTAGACTGTGCCTCAAAACCTGGAAGGAGGGGGGGGGGGTCAGCACAAAAGTACTGGCACGCGAAGCAATCCAAAATAGTATAATCGAACATACTATTCATTCGATTCGATTCAACTTATTTGTTCTCGCATTGGCATTTAAAAGTCTTTCTACTAATGTCTATAGTAACTTAAATCCTCTTCACCGTGATCAGGCCTAACTCCACCTCACAAAATACTACATGCCACTCCTCGACACAAGACTAGACCAAAAGATTCAACCTTCTATATCTTTTTAAAGATCACACCCTAAGCATAAAGTGCCTTACCACTTCAATGACTAACTCTGAACTCTTTACTATGGATTTACTAGCGCACATTGTGTTCCTCCACATAAATGCCAACATGTCATTCAAGCTTATCTTTATTACCACATATGGACTTCAAGGAAAACACCCATAAAGATACACTTCATATATTCTACTAACCATCTATCGATATAGCTCCCACATGCTACCCCAAGAACATACACACACCTTTCCTCTAAGCATCACATGCATCAAAGACTTGGCCCCAACCTTACTTCACACATATGGACTTATCTAAAATAAGAATACTTTGATCTTCCATCAACAAGAAACATTTACTCATCACCACTATCATCACATAAAGAGGAGTCGCTTAAGATTAGAACATAAGATGTTGAAGCATGGAAGGATATTATATGAAACTTTGACACTTAACTGAGGCCTGAGGAATAGCAAATCAATATCAAGGATTTATCAAAGAAAAATCTGAATTGAGGCATACATGGCTATGGACTATATTTCGCCCATCATAAAGAGTATAGCATGAATTATGGGAACTAAGCACACTATAATGCGTGAATACATAAATCATGAGTTGCATGACCTCAATTTAGGGTTCATAACATATGGAATGTGATCCCAACTGCTGAATGAACTGAAACTTCTCATTTTAGAACTTGAAGAGTACATGATTCTATATCATAAGAATGAACATGAATTTTTGATCATTGGACTGAAACGTAAGGCATGAGTAGATATTGGGACAACAGAAAAAAAATATACTGAGACAAGAATGGGTTGAGTCTCACCCTCACTTTCTGACGTTCTATATCATCATGACATCACGACTAGAATCTGAAGGTCTGACTTGGTTATTCGCTCTATCATCTCCCCCTTAGCTTCAAACCATGATATTAAGTTTGGGAGATCGCTTACTAAACTTTAAACTGAAGTACACTCACTGCACTCTGGGGTCTGAAAAACTACTATACACGCATATCATGGCACTTAACCCAAATGACTACACCTGAAAGTGGAAAACACACTGTTAAACTACCTTCTGAGATACACTTTATCATTCTATAGGCCCAGCAGTCATCATATAATACTTGCACACTTACTAACTTCGGGTCTTCATGAGTATCCCCATAGTCGGAGTGCACACCCTCTAGTGCTTTAACCCTTATTTCTATTAGTTCAACCTTCAAAAACTCAAACTTAGAATCTAGCACTCAACATAGATATCACCAAGCCTTCAATGAATCATACTACTTCCGATATAGCCTATCAATATCGAGACTCCAAACTTACATCTCTCTACTATGAGAATCAAGATCATATAAAAAGGCTCAACACTATAAATCAAAACTCCATAATTTGACTATACCATCTAACTAGTCTTTCTCCATCTAGAAACTCAACGGTACCACTCGTCACACAAAACGTGTAATAGTCTTAGAAAATACCGCAACCTCAGATCACCTTGGGCATACTTCCACATTATATATGCAACATCATACTTCACTACGAATCAAATAAACTTAGGCTCTCGCATACACCATTCAAGCCTATTAGATTACTTCCATAAAACTAGTATTCATCAACGAAGAAATTATCACATCCACCCTGATGGACATCAATTGTTCAAACTTAATGTCTAGTGCTTACATGATTTACAACCCAACCTTACACATAATTCTTACAAAACATACATCATTAATCTTAAGTCACTATTTTTTACAACCACATTGTGACGCTCAACGTCCCAACCCATTAAACTCCTCACCTTTTCGGCATATTTCGAACTATTCGGGCACGTTTTCGAGCTTGGCGGGGCTTCGATAAATGCTACTCATTGCTGCCAACGTTCCATCACCTTCTAGATGGTTAAAATAGTCAGGCAGCACATTTATTAGACTTTAGGAAGTTCACACGGGCTGGTATGAAACTGCAAATTTTCCACTTTAAAAGGTCCACAAAGGTTGGCCAGCATGTGCAGAAATTTCAGCATGCATGTGCAGGATTTTCAGATTTTCAGCTTGTAGTTGATAATTGTATAGCTTGCATTTTTGTACCTTGTTGACTTAGGGACTTTTAGGTACTATAAATACATGGTGTAAGGCATCATAGGCATCAACTCATACTTGAATCACCTCAATAATGAGACATATCTGAGGACATTAGAGTAAGGAAAGAATTTGGGATGACTTTTTACTTTCATATGGGCGACATCATAGCACGAATAAGAGTATGAAAAAGGAACATTCTGACTCTATTGCACGAACTAGAGCATGAAGAAAGAGAGACATTCCTAAACGCCTAGTAGCCTCCTGCTATAAGTGTGGCGCGCTACACACCCATAAAAGAGACTCTACCCGACGCAATTTCGCAGATACCCTGGGACCATGAACCGTGCTCTGATACCAAGTTTGTCATGACCCGAGCCTAGGCCCTAGCCGTGACGAGCATCCCGAACCATGAAGGCCCGAAACACCCATTCTCTGTCTGGTTATCATGCACAAATTCATAATCATAATAAAATGCGGAATTGAAACTGAGTACGTAAAACATGGTCAAGATCTGCAATATTTCTGAATAATACTATCTGACATCAGTCTGCGAAATCTCTACTAAAAACATAAACATTTGTCTGAAAAGAAACTGGGACAAGGCCCCAGTAGACCAAAACATAATAAATAAGATAATGTCTGACATAATTAGGCCTTCCGAATAATAGAAGGATCACCACTGTGAGATCAAGTCTGCAAGCCCAAGAATGTCTACTGAGTAGCTGGACCCCTAGATTGTGCCTCAAAACCTGGAAGGAGGGGGGGTCAGCACAAAAGTACTGGCACGCGAAGCAATCCAAAATAGTATAATGGAACATACATATATATATATATATATATATAAGTCAAAGCAATTTTTCATCAAGACATCATGTATAAAACTGTTTCTGAGAAACACATGGGCACTTTCTGAAAACATGCAACCTGTCTGTTCATTTCAAATCATGATCTGTATTTTACTTTTGAGTTAGGTGGTATCCCCTACATTTCTGAAAATTCCACGGGACGTATGGAATCCACCATTGACTCGGCGGGGAAGCCCCCAACCCGAGTGTGCTGCAAGGGTTACAGTATCTGATTCTGATACGCCACAGGACATTTAAGTCAGCGCATAATAATATACCCGGGTCGGCAAACCACGGTTTTAGGCAAAGAGTTGTCTGAACTCAAGCCGTCTTCGGGTAACCACCTAACATCTCTGTATGCCCATTTTTAATCTTTTCTGAACATGTTTCATTCTGAAATTTCTAGATCATGAAAGTCTGATAAAATCTGATTTCTGAACTAGTCTGAACTAGTCTGAAAAGTCTGAGTCTGATATGGCATTTATCTGAGTTGGTATCGTCATACCAAGACCTGCAGGTTCTATTTCTGAGCCATAATGCATTAAGCATGATCTTTCATAAAAATGTAGTTTCAGACCACCCAAACATGTAATTTGCATAAAAGAGTTCATGTTCCGAAACTCAAGTCAAAACCATGCAAAAACTTTCATCAAACATATGGTGTTCATGTGCTTTTGACAAAATTATGCAGTCTTTCATTATATGTAAATTCAACATTTACAACCCTCTCATTCATGTTCAAAATTGTATCCGAAACATAGCAAAGCCAAAACATTTCATATCATGATTTTTCAAGACTTATTTCAAAACAATCTATATCATATGAAACATGGGAAAATTACATCAAGAGAGGAATTTCAAGTAAATCATGATATCAATTCATATATGTATAAAAACTGTCAAATCACTTTGGAGATGGTCAAAAGACCAAAACAATGATGTTAAAACATCTTATACATAAATATATATATACATAATTTAAAAGCCCATTCTAAAACATGATTTTTGCTATGCCCATGAGAATTTAGGAAAAACCCCGCGTACCTTGTTCTCCACGAATTTTGGGTGTCTATCAAAGCCTACGTCGAGAGGATTCCAAATCTGAAATTATCTTCCAAAACCAACGGTTGAATCTTGAGTTATTTGGGATTTTGTTTGAAACCCTAAAGGGTATTCTTGAGAGAATTTGAGAAAAAGGATTGTATTTTGCTGAATTTGGGCTAAATCTGGTGTTATAGACGGAATTGGGTGAAGTGAAATGACTAAAATGCCCCTAAGAAAACAAGAAAAGTTGAAGCTATCCCTCAGTTGACAAACTGACAGGCTGAAGTAAAACGGATATCACTCCTTACTCCGTCGTTGGATTTGGATGAAACCAGTTGCATTGGAAAGAGGACACAAATAGTTTTCATTTGATAGGTTGCAGCTCTCCCAGTTCATTATATTCAGAGAGTTATGATTGCTTGAAGTTGACCTTGAAAATCTAAGAAAAACAGAGTGTTTTCGTCACCTGAAACCATAAGTATGCGCCGCCCTTTGCATCGCCTAACATTACATATACGCCGCCCTATGCATCGCCTAATTTTACATATGCGCCGCCCTATGCATCGCCTATATTTGCATAGGCGCCGCACTATGTATCGCCTATATATGCGTATGCGACACATTCAACTTTGAAAGGTCATAACTTCTTCACCGGGTGTCCGTTTTAGGCGAATTTGGTATCGTTGGAAAGCTTATTCTATTATATACAATTTGGTATATATTATTCCACCTAGTTCATCATATACAATGAGTAATGGTCAATAGGATTTGACACAAATTACAACGTCCACTAAAACTTAATCGATCGAAATGGTTTCAACTCGTCCTTGAGTTGAAGGACTTCTATGGTCTAAATTCGTGATCAAATGGATTCACATACTACAACATTGATTAACATGACAAATTGGCATAGTATTTATGGCTTCTGGATTATCAACGCATCAGAGTCAAGGTCTATATTGTAGCCCAAAATGCGGGGCGTTACAGAGCAGCTGTAGAAAATGTTTTCAACCTGAAGGGGATCAGGTGGGTAGAACCTGGGAGTATTAAAAAAGTACTAAGAAGCTGGAATGGGGATGTAAATGTAATACAGGAGGAGAGATGGAAAATTGTTCAACATGTATATGGTGGATAGTTTGGACAGAAAGAAACAAGGGTTGTTTTGAGGATGTCCAGAAGATCAACATGAATAGTTTAGCACTTCTTTATTTTTGGTGTAAACACGATGATTAGCTCTAACAGAAGACATCATTGATGTGCTAGACTATTTATAGGCAATAGAAAGAGTAAGATGTAATACTTTTTAAAGGGGGACATCATTCTTGTTGGCTAGGGATTTGAACAAAGATGGGAAGAGCTCTATATAAAGGACAGGGATTACTAATATGACAACTCTTTTTTTGGATGGAACATAATTTTTGTTATAAGATATGGAAGATATGAAGATAGGCCAAAATGTTCTCAACTAACAGACTTTGAAAATTAAGAGCCAAAGAACTCTAAACAATGGGTGTAACTCAAATCTATTTGAATAAAAGGAATACTAACTCTGAGAGAAAAAAACATACTCTCCAGTAGTCCAGTAAATGCAGTAGATCTTAAAATCCCACTGCTAAGCAAATTAATTTAAATGCTGCTTTAGATTAGAAAGTCACCTTGTTATATTATGTGTTCAGTGGGTTCTCATTTATACTGCTCATCATATTTTCTGCACTATCTTTTCAACATTTTCTCTGAAGTCTAGAGAGATGCCTTGCAGAGCACAGTTATCCGCCTTAGAGAAGGTTTCCGCAGAAAAGACCAAAATAGCTCCGCAAGCTCTTCTGAGGGGTGTGGCTCAAGTGTCAAACGCAGTAGTAGTGCTGATGCTGGTCATCTTGGTAATGCAACTGTGCCTTGCACTGGTGATGGCAGTACCTGGAATAACATTGAGGGGTTTAATAGTGATAAGAGCATGGACAGTGGAAGACCAAGTCTAGCTCCACGTAGTAGTTCCTGTCGTTCAGTTGTTCAAGAGCCTGAAGTAGGATCATCACATGTTGACAGAAATTTAGAGCATAATAGTTCATTGGTTGTTTGTTCTAGCAGTGGCCTTGAAAGCCAAGGCGGTGATTCTAGTACATCCACTTCTGCAAACCAACAGATATTGGACTTGAATTTGGCACTTGCATTTCAAGAAAAGTTAAGTGATCCCAGGATTACATCTATGTTAAAGCGGAAAGGAAGACACATTGATCATGAATTAGCTAATTTATTGCAAGATAGACGGCTTGATCCTAATTTTGCAGTGATTCTGAAGGAGAATGGATTGGACCCAATGATTCTAGCCTTGTTGCAGAGAAGTAGTTTGGACGCTCATTGAGAACATCGCGACAGTAACCCTCCTGTCACTAATTCAAATGATGTTGAGGATGTGTTACCTAATCATATTTCATTCTCGGAAGAACTTAGACTCCAAGGATTAGGAAAGTGGCTTCAACGTTGTAGAGTAATGTTGCATCATATAGCAGGAACTCCAGAGCGAGCATGGCTTCTTTTCAGTTTAATCTTCATTCTTGAAACCGTCATTGTGGCTATCTTCCGACCAAAGACAATAAAACTTTTGAATGCTACACACCAACAGGTAAGAAATGCATTAGTACTTTTAAAGTTCAGTTTAGTGTATTTGGAGTACGGTGCAGCTAAAATGTACACCATATGGTTGTATTTTCCATTTTCTAACAAAATTTTGTAACACCCCGCATTTCGGACGAGAACGAAAATCATCATTTTCTTCATATAAAGGTTCCAAAATCCATAAATCCAATGCAAGTTTAGTGTGTTAATAAATTATGTAGTGTGGAAACCTATTTGAGCATCAATTAAGATCATAGAGGTCCCCAAGCTCAAGGACAAGTTGAAAGTTTTCCTATTGTTCGAATTTTAGTGAGCGTTGAAACTTAGGTCAACTTCAATCTACCATTACTCTTTGTATATATTGAATTAGAGTGCGTAGTAAATGTCAAATGAAAGGTATTCGAATTATCTTTCCAACGATACCAATTTCGCAAAATTACGACACCCGAGGAAGAAGTTATGGCTTTGTAAAATGGAATGTGGTGTGCGGTGCACACCCTAACTTATGCCATAAGGTGTGCGACGCACAACCTAAGGTGTGCGACGCATAACCTAATGTGTGTGATAAAGAGTGCGCCGCACAACCTATATTATGCGATAAGGTTTGCACCATATATATTATTACTCAAGCGACTTAAACACTCATTTTTTGGGGCAAAATGGTCCTTTTCCCACTCTTATTTAGCCATAAACACAAAATTCAGTTCCCAAATACCCCAAAATACACCTTCATTCATCAAAATTGCTCAAGAACTCTCCTTAGGGTTTCAAAATAAAAACCCAAGCAACTCAAGATTCAACCGTGGATTTTTGAAACTAATTGCATATTTGGAATCCCCAGAATGTAGGCTTCAAGAAGCACCCATCATCTTCGCATATAAAGGTACGTGAGGTTATCTCAAAAATCTTATGGACTTAAAAATTCATGTTTTAAAAATGGGAGTTTTGAAATTATGAATATAATTCCGTTTGAAATGTTTTATGATATTGATTTGGTCTTTAGGCCTATTCTCGAAGTGATTTGATATATGATATACGTATATGCATGTATTCCGAAAAGATGTTAACTTGAGAGCGTGAATTATATGATATCCCTCTTTTTATATGATCTCGTTTTAAATTCTCATATGATGTGAAATGTTTGAAATCATCTTGACAAGCGTGACATGAAATATTTTGAAAATGGTCATGGTTTTGACTTGCAATGAGAGGGCTGTTATGTTGAAATATGATGAATGTAATGGTTGCATAAAAGAATGATGTGATATTGATGGCTTGCAAGTCGGGTATGACGATACCCTACAGAATAAGATATATGATTGAATTAAATGGAGTTTGATGCATTGATTTTACATGAGATATGTGGATGCCCAAAGAAGGAGTTTGAGTGTAAGGGCTCACGCTGGAAACCGTGTTTGCCGACATGGGGATTTGGTACCAGGCTAAGTGATCTTGTGTACTTGATTTTATGTCATTCCCAAATTGGGACTATGGTTAGGAGCCCAGGCTAAGTGATCTTGGGCACTACTATACTTTATTGGGTCGAGACACCCTGCTATGTGATCTTGTGTGTCTTCCCCTCATGTATACTCTAATCTCGGCGGCAACCGAGGTTTGACAGTTGGTGTAAATTATGTAGGGTATTCCACCTAGCTCAGCTTCATAGCATTGTTATTGAAAAACTATTGCATTATGCCCATGTGTTTTCAAATGATTTGATATGGAACTACTTTATAATGGCTCTCACCTATATTTGGAAAAAAATATTATATTTTATTTTTGATTTCTCTGCGTACCAATACTTTTGTATTGATCCCCTTCTCTCCCAGGTTTGAAGGCACAGTTTAAAGATTCAGATAACCTGTAGATCTCTTCCGACAGATTTGCAGAATCAAGTGGTGAGCCTTCTATATTTCGGAAGGCCTGATGTCTGTCAGTTCATTTATCATTTAGTAGGTTTGAGTCTACTGGGGGACTTGTCCCAGTTTTCAGACAGTAATTTATTTCAGTCATGTATTAGAGGTTTGTTTTATATTTAGGGCGTGTTTGGTATGAAGTGTGGTCCTTGGTCCTGAGCCGCGGGTCTATCGAAAATAGCCTCTCTACCCCCGTCGGGGGTAGTGGTAGGGACTGCGTACATTTTAACCTTCCCAGACCCCACTATGTGGGAATATACTGGGTATGTTGTTGTTGTATGTATTAAAGATTTCGCAGACGGTTGTTCAGATGTCGATAGATGTTGTGGGACATTATTTCCCCTTTGTTGATTTTATTTGATTTATGACCAGTTTTTCGTAATAGTGTGTATCTTCCACATATCTTATTATCATATGAATTATGTGCATGATTACCAGATAGATGGGGGTGTTATGGGCCTACACGGTTCGGAATGCTCGTCACGGCCAGGGCCTTGGTTCGGGTCGTGAAAAACTTGGTATCAAAGCACGGTTCATGGTCCCAGGGTGTCTGTGAAATCGCGTTGGGTAGAGTCTTGTTTATGGGTGTGTAGTGTGCCACACTTATAAGCAGAAGGCTACTTGGCATTTAGGAATGTGTCTCTTTCTTTATGTTCTAGTTCGTACAATAGAGTCAGAATGTTCCTCTTTCATACTCTAATTCGTGCTATGGTGTCTCCCATATGAAAGTAAAAAAAAAAGTCATCCCAAATTCTTTCCTTACTCTAATGTCCTCAGATATGTCTCATTATTGAGGTAATTCAAGTGCAGAAGTTTAGAATCTAAATAGTATGGTCCTTTCTGATTGAACCATATGAGAGTTAAAATTTGTGCAAGGACTTGAGAAGAGTCCGTTAGTGTGCAATGTGTATTGATTCTGATGTAAACATTGATCCTGATGGAATCGTTCTTTTCAGCTTGAGGTATTAATTGCATTTAGTCCTCTTTAAATTTATGTTACAAATGTCTTGCTTAAGGGGGATGATGTCTAGTAGAATGTTGGAACTGTATTTCCACCCAAATAGTATTATGCGTTAAAGTGTTATTATCATCACCTATTGGTAGTGAAATTAGACCAAAAATTTGGTGATGTGAAGTCACAAAGTTAGAAGTCAGAGAGAGGGTGACTTTTGTGTAAATGAATATTTTGGTTGAATAACCGATGTTCGAGAATGATTTACGCCCTTATGGTGATAGACTAATGTGGTAACTAGTAGCATGTGTGGATGGTATGGTAGTCCGTGGAGGAAGTGTTTGACTCCGATTTTATTTATGCAGAGTAAGATGTGTATTCTTAGTTCATTGGATACTGCGTATTAAATTTATATCTCATGTAATCTTGTCATCAAGTTGTTGTTGAAAAGAATAAAGTTTAGTGAAGCTGTGTGAGGCCTATTTCGATTCACTAGAAACTTGTTGTTCAACTTGTTGTTCTTGTGTTGGTTTAATATATATATAGCTGAATCTATTTGCATGAGATTGAGTTGGTAAAGAGGTGATTTGTCCTTGTGTGTTAGTTTAGTAGAAGGTAGAGATGGAGTTGTTAGTGAGGGTGATTTGTCGGTTGCTTGAAGTACGAAAATGGCTATATTAGCCAGTTAGTTGTAAGTATAGACTCATGGTTGTTTGTGGAATTTGAAGGTTGTCTAAATGTATGTTTGGGTAAGTAAGTATGACGTGAGAAATCCATATAAGTAGAAAAGATTGTATGGGGTTATAATATAGGATTAAGGTTAATCATGTCTATTATGTAACTTTACCCCTTGACCTTCTTTTCGTTGGTAATTGTAAACTAGTACTACTTGTGAGAAGGTATGGAGTGATTTTTGAGGCGCTTGTATAGTATGTCCCAAATTTTATGGACTAAAATATTATGTTGCATTTTTCAGTAGTGATAGATGATTGGTACAGGACTATATGCTTGAATTTAATGTAGAATGTGGTGGAAAAAATAGTGGCATGAGATTAATGATGTATGTTTTGTGGGCAAAAATTAGTAGGCTTGATGTGTTAAAATAGTACATGCTAATGAGTTATGATAAGGAAGACCGTAAGGTCAAGATCAATTATTTGTTATTTGGAAGTTCTAGTGTACTAGTGTTTCTTGATGTCTATTTCATGGTATCCAAGTGCGAATCATGCATAAGGTTGGGTTGTAAAATCATGTTTAGCACTAGACATTAAGTTTTGAACAATTGATGTCCATGAAGGTGGATGTGATGATTTCTTGGTTAATGATACTAGTTTTATGGAAGTAATCTAATAGGCTTGAACGGTATATGCAAGAGTTTAAGTTTATTTGATTCGTAGTGAAGTATGATGTTGCATATATAATATAGAAGTATGCCCAAGGTGATCTGAAATTGCGGTATTTTCTAAGAATATTACACGTTTTGTGTGACGAGTGGTAATGTTGAGTTGATAGGTGGAGAAAGGCTAGTTAGATGATATATGATGTTCTAAATAGCCAAGTTAAGGAGTTTTGATAGATTGTATTGAGCCTTTTTATATGATCTTGATTCTCATAGTAGAGAGATGTAAGTTTGGAGTCGCGATATTGGTAGGCTATGTCGGAAGTAGTATGATTCATTGAAGGCTTGGGGATATCCATGTTGAGTGCTAGATTCTATGTTTGAGTTTTTGAAGGTTGAACTAACAGAAATAGGAGTTAAAGCACTAGAGGGTGTGCACTCCGACTATGGGGATACCTATGAAGACTCGAAGCTAGTAAGTATGCAAGTATTATATGATTACTGGTTCTATAGAGTGATAAAGTGTATCTCAGAAGGTAGTATTAACAGTGGGTTTTCCACTTTTAGGTGTAGTCATTCGGGTTAAGTGCCATGATATGCGTGTATATTAGTTTTCCAGACCCCAGAGTGCAGTGAGTGTACTTCAGTTTAGAGTCTAGTAAGGGATCTCCCAAACTTAATATGATGGCTTGAAGCTAAGGGAGAGATGATAGAGTGAATAACCAAGTCAGGCTTTTAGATTCTAGTAGTGATGTCGGTACCCATTCCGGTCTCAGTATTTTTCAGTTATCCTAATACCTACTCATACCTCACGTTTCAGTTCCATGATCATAGTTCATATTCATGTATATGATAGAAAATCACGTGCTTTTTCAGATTCCTAAATGAGGAACTTCAGTATTCAGTCGTCGGAATCACATTCCATATGTTATAAACTCCAAATTGAGGTCATGCAGTTTATGACTCATGTATTCACGCTTTATAGTGTTATTATTTGACTTGAAAAAAAAAACTTTTGAAATTTATTTAATTATATAAATTAATTTATTAAGGGTAAAAAGACAAATTAAAAGTAAAATTATTCCCCACTATGGAAGGGTGATATTTTTTTGAAAGACTAAAAAAAAAGTACGTTACATAAATTGGAATAGATGGAGTATGAGTGGACTAGTTTGGAGGTAAGTTATACAGGTATTAAATTCTGCACCAGTAATTTCACGTTAGGTAGCTAGTTTGAACGTAAATCATTTATCTATAAAAGTAACATGGTGTTTGATTTGCAAATTAAAAACTCACATAGCTATTACGTGTACTCTCTCCATATTATTTTATGTGGCACTTCTTTTTAGTTTGTCCCAAAAAAAATGTCATCTAACTATAATTAGAAACAATTTAACTTTAAATTTCAATTTTACTTTTAATGAACTAATTTATAACCATACAAATACCGAAGGATTGTTTAACCACAAGTTTCAAAAGTATTTTTTTTCTCTTAATATTATGTCAAGTCAAAGAGTGCCACATAAAATGGGACATAGGGATTGTAAAATATGAGAAAATCTACGTATTATTTTGTCTATAAAACAGACGTTTTAACTGTTACTCATACGGTAGACGATAATGATATTTCAAGACAATGGACCTACACAACTATCAGAACTTGTGTTACAGGCAAATGTTAGAACTTAGATATGTTTTCATAAGGCAAATACTTTAACTCTTGTCCTTAATGCAAACGTTTATTACATTTCAAGACACACTTCTAGCCAAGACATTTGAGGGGGAAAAATTCAAGACCTCTGGGACAATAGGCATAGATTAGATTCCCCATCCATAAGCTTTGCTATATAAACTAAACAAATTTACTACACAATCACTGTTTTTTGACATAAGGAACAAGATACATCCAGCATATGGTCAATTCACGAAAATACCAACATCTAAGTCGATACAACTCAATATAGTAATATGATTCCGACGAGTCTGAGACAGTTTCTTGAATAACCGTGGTGTTCAGCCAGGCCCCCTGTCACTCTTCCAATACAAGCAATGATAAGTTACAATAGTTTCTCAATGCTCAATCCGCGATATAAGCAATCTTGAGGATCTTATAGTCATCAATAGTTGAGCCATATCCCATTCCGCAAGTATAAATTTTCTGCAATGAAGATTTTGGATGTGGAAGTACTATTGATTCTCTTGGAGAGGGATTCCATAGAAAAAGTATGAGATACTTACAATCAGGATAAATTACAAACCTTGATAAGAGCCAATCCATCATAACACAGACGATATACAAGAAGAATACAAGGGAAAAATGCGCTTAAAACAGTACCATGCATGGATTACTCTTCACATCATTGACATGGTTCATCGCAAAGTAAGGCTCGGAGATCAATGACATCTAACTCGCGCTTGAAACAGTACCATGAACTCGTGTGCTGGTTAATCTGGTTGGTTTACAGACCAGCTAAAGCACACCAGACAGTTCAATTTATGATATGAAGACGCATAAAGAGGTTGTAATTTTGGGAAACTGACTTGTTCGTACATAAGGAAATAGTACTAACGAACTAATTTTGGGAAGAACAAACTTTCTGTATACACAAAACCTGTCTGAGAGAAATCAGATTGAGGACGTAATTCAAGTGGTGCTTTGGATGTCCTTAAGACAGTGCGAAGACCCCTATTTCTGTAGCAGAGTAGTACTACACCATCCGAAAACCTATATTTCGGTATGACTGAAAGAAAACCAGGACCTGGAATAGTAAACAATTCAGCCCAAGATTCTGTAATGCCAGTCTTTCATCACCCAAAACCTAAAAGTGTTCCCCCCTTGAGACGTATAATTAACATAAACACAAAGCTTTTCTGCCAAACTGAAACAAGCTGCCCGCACTTGTGGTCGTAAATCGAGAGCATTTTCTCTGGAAACGGTATCTCTGTGTACACCTTACTTGAAATACTCAATGCAGTCACTGTAGATCTTGTTATATTATCGATCCAATGAAATGCTCCATGCACAAATACCAAAGATTCTGTACATAATAAATCAGGGCGATTGCCGGTAGGATAGTTATTCGTTAATCTCCAGGAGCCACTTTTCAATGCGAGAATTTCACTGCATGACTCTAGATCAATCTTAAGGATCTTATAGTCGTCGCTAACTGAGTCATATCCCAATCCCCAAGTGCACCAACGCCGCTCCAATGAAAATTTTTGATCCGGAAGTACTATTGATTCTCTTGTGGAGGGGTTCCATAGCAAAAGTCGATTGGTTTTATCACGATAGTTAAAAACCCCGATAAGCACCAAGCTATCATAACAACAACTTAATTTGCAAAGCCTCCACGGTTTACCGTTAGAAGGACAATCAAGTTTTTGTACTTCCTCAATGCTTTGAACTGATGATAAAGAAGAACAATACAACGAAAACACGTCCTCAAGAAGGTCCTTCCGGCTAACAAGAATTTTTTGAGAATTTTGATCATTCTTGGCGCGATTGCGATGCTTCAACGAAAAGTAAGGCTCGGATATCAGTGTCTTCCGACACTTCGATACACATTTGAATCGTAGAAGAGACCTCACAGGTAGCCTGCTGAGGATTTCCATAATTATTTCTTCCTGCAATGGAACTGAATGCTTCATAACTCTCTTCACTGCAATTAAAAAAAAAAGAATAATGATCCGAAAAAGCCCTAAGATCAGGGGCGGAGCTACCCTTCAGAGGTTTCATCCAAAATCCCTTTGTCAAAAAATTATGTTATATACACATGATTAAAATTATTTTTTATGTATATATCGTAAATGTCGCACCTCGTCGATCAGTTAGTATGTTCACTTCTGAACCCCTTAAATCCTGGCTCTACCACTGCCTCCGATCCCCAACTAAAAATAATAATAACTCCATCGGCCTAGTACCCAAGGTTCTGACCTAGTGTGTATTCAATGGAATAGTCGAGATGTGCAAAAGCTAACACACACAAACAAGCAGGCAATACCTTTGAAAATATTTGCCTCTTTGCTTAGGGTTTCTCTTCTTTTCTACTTTTTATATTTATATTCTCATTACAACGCTACAACTACTTAATATTTGCATTGATATATTATTTTACATATTGAGTAGATTTCTCTATATAAATACATGATATTTCTCTAAGTTACTGATTCAACCGAACCCGTAACGACCACTGCTAGTAGATAATACGTATTCAACGGAATAGTCGAGGAGCATGAAAGCAAACTCATCTTTGTGATTGGGAGGTAGTGATTTCTTCATCTTTGGCCTTTGAATTATATATATATATATATATCACTTAGTTATTTTTTATTTTAAAAAAGGGCTTGCTTAATTAATACGTTTAATTGAACATAAAATTGTGAAATAATAGTAAAAGAAGGATAGTTACTCGAGCAAGTGTCTAAGATTTGGAATCTCGAGATGATTTTTGAATCCCTGAATTACTGAGTCAATATCTGGTCTTGTGCTCAGGGGATTCAAGATCTATACGTATACATAAAAAAGTAGAAAAAATATATCTTATATATAACAGTATTTGCCAATGGGGTTCGGGTGAACACCCTAGATTTGCTGTTGTCCCTAGTCCATTGAGTGATCTACCTCGGGCTATTGACATCATACGCTCTACTGTCTATAAATCACCATGTTTAACAAACTAATATGCGATTCCCATAATGTTTGAATAACCATAATGTTCGTGCCAACTTAAGCACGTAACATTTCTAGAAAAAGAATACTACTACTACTTCCAACTACTATGCACCAGAAAACTTGTATAACTAATCTCTACAACGGAGTAACACTTCACCATCTGAAAACTTGTATAACTAATCACTGCATATACATAAATTTCTTACAAAAGAGGTGATCTTAATTTTCTGGCCGGCCCCACTTGATAAATTTAGTTCATAAAGCAGACGTTCTGACTCTTGCCTACACGATAGATGTTAATGGCATTTTCAAGACAAAATAGGCAAAAGTTAGAACTTAAATATGTTGTCGTAAGACAACTGATACAAAGTGATTAATTCAACATGTAGATACTTCATTCAATCACTGTTTATTTGACATAAGGAACAAGATACATCCAGCATGCGGTTAATTCTTGAAAATACCAAAATCTAAGTTGATACAACTCTTGTAAATTACCCTGTTAGGAAGCAGGAAAGATGATATGTTGAGCAGTTGCATATCCAGAACCCTCGACACAAATAGAGTACTTGATCCACAATATAAGCAACAATAAGATCTTGAGGATGTTATAGTCAATAGTTGAGCCACATCCCAATCCGCAAGTATAAATTTTCTGCAATGAAGATTTTGGATGCGGAAGTGCTATTGATTCTCTAGTGGAGGGATTCCACGGCAAAAGTATGAGATACTTGCAATCAGAATAATTATCCATCATAACAATTCATCATAGAACAGACGATATAGAAGAACAATACAAGGAAAAGTCACGCTTAAAGTAAATCTCAGAGATCAATGACATCTATCTCGCCTTTGAAACAGTACCATGAACTCGTGTGCTGGTTAATCTGGTTTGTTTAAAGACCAGCTAAAGTAAACCAAACAGTTCAATTTATGATATGCAAACACATAAAGAGGTTGCAACATGATTACCGTACAAGTAGACTAAAAAGAAAACTGACTTGTTCGTACCTTAGGAAATAGTACTAACGAACTAATTTTGGGAAGACCTAACTTTCTGTATAAACAAAACCTTTCTGAGAGGAATTAGATTGAAGACATAATCCAAGTGGTCCTTTGGATGTCCTAAAGACAGGACGAAAAGCCAAATCTCTGCAGCAGAGTAGCAATTCACCATCCGAAAACCTATATTTCGGTATGACTAAAAGAAAACCAGTAACTTGAATAGTAAACAATTCAGTCCAAGATTCTTTGACGCCATAGTCTTCCATTACCCAAAACCTAAAAGTTTGAGACGTATAATGAGCATAAGCACAAAGCTTTTCTGTCAAGTCTGAAACACCCCACGTCTGGTTGTAAATCGAGAGCATTTGCTCTGGCAACGGTATCTCCGTGTACACCTCACTTGAAATACTCAATGCAGTCACCGTAAATATTGTTATATCATCGATCCAATGAAATGCTCCATGCACAAATACCAAAGAGTCGGTACAAAATAATGCAGGGAGAATATCAGTAGGATATTTATTCGTTAATCTCCAGGAGCCACTTTTCAACGTGAGAATTTCACTGCGTGATTTTAGATCAATCTTAAGGATCTTATAGTCGTCGCTGAGTCATATCCCAATCCCCAGGTGCAAAAAAGCTCCGGTGGAAATTTAGGACTGGGAAGTACTATTGATTCTCTCGTGGATGGGTTCCATAGCCAAAGTTGATGGGTATGATCACGATAATTATAAACCCCGATAAGCGTCAATCTACCATAACAACAATATAAGAAACAACGCCATAGTTCAGCGTTTGAAGGACAATAAAGTTATGGTACTTCCTCAATGCGTAATGAAGAACAATACAACGAAGACCACTGGCTAACAAGAAATCTTTGAGAATTTTTATCATTCTTGGCACGATTGAGATGCTTCAATGTAAAGTAAGGCTCGGATATCAATGCCATCCAAAACTTCGAAACACATTTGAATCATAGAAGAGACTCCACAGGTAGCCTACTGAGGATTTCCATAGTGCCATCAACATCCATCTTATTTATTTCAGAGTGCTTCATAACTCTCTTCCCTGCAATTAAAAATTGAATAATTAACGCTCCGATACGTGCATAAAATTAATAATAATAACTCCATCTTCCTAACACCCAAGGGTGAGACCTAGTGGTCAATGATGGCATACATGTTGTTAGTGGAGGTGACAGGTATCCCGTGGAATTTTTCGAGGTGCGCGCAAGCTAGGTCTAGTGGTCAATGACTGCATACATGTTGTTAGCGGGAGGTGACAAGTATCCCGTAGAATTTGTCGAGGTGCATGCAAGCTGGCCCGAACATCACAGTTATCAAAAATAGAGAAATCCTTCTGCCTAGTTTCGATAACTTATTGGGTTCTGAAAAAATTATATTATACATATTATATAGATTTCTTATACAAATACATCATTTTTTTCAAAGTTACTCATTCTACCGAAACCGTAACTAGAACTCTAGCTCCGCCCTGGTATATCAAGTCTGAATTAGTAGATAATCGAGATGCGCAAAAGCTAACACACACACAAACAAACAGACAATACCTTTGTTATTGGGAATTCCTGTTTTCTTCATCTTTTGGCCTTTGAAAATATTAGGGTTTCTCTTCTTTTATAATATTTTCCTCTATTTTTCCACTTTTTATATTCCTATTACAACACTACAACAACTTAATATTTATATTTGAATTGATATATATCACTTAATTATTTTTTATTTTAAAATTGAACATAAAATTGTGAAATAATAGTAAAAGAAGGATAGTTACTCGAGTGCATACATTTCTTAGAACAAACAATCTATCAAGTGTCTAATATATTTGAACTTGGAATCTCGAGATAAATTTTTGACCCCCTAAATTGCTGAGTCAATCTATAGTCTTGTGCTCAGGGGATTCAAGATCTATAAATATAGGTAAAAAAAAGTAAAAAAATAACTTATATATAATAGTATTTCACGATGGGGTTTCGGGTGAACACCCTCGGCCACCCTAGCCCATTGAGTGATCTATCTCGGGCTATTGACATCATACACTCTACCGAGACATAATCCGTTAATCACCACGTTTGACATACTAATATACGACCCCCATGGAGACAATTGTTTGAATAACCATAATGTTCGGGCCAGCTTAAACACGTAACATTTCAAGAAAAAGAATACTACAACTTCCAACTACTCTGCACCAGAAAGTTGAAGAATTAATGAGTAAATACTAAGCAAGTAATTTCGGAGAGATCATACTTTCTTTATAAACAAAGCCGTCCTGAATAGGTTCCGAAACATGTTGAGGCCATAAGCGTGATGATTCTTTCGATGCCTTAAATACAGAACCAGATTCCAAATCTCTGCAACTGATTAACACTTCACCATCTAAAAACTTGTATTTCGGTATTGAATAAAGATCGGTACCTTGTATAGTAAACAATCGATTCCAAGATTCCTTGAAATCGTAGTCTTTCAGTTTCCATAACTTGAATGTGTGCATCCCTCGACGAATATGAATAGAATATACACAAAGCATTCCTTCCAATTCCGAAACACCATTTATGCAATTCATGTTGAAAACCAGGGACATTCCTTCAGGCAACAATATCTCTCCGTACACCTCATTTGAAATACTAAATGAAATCAACGTTTTTTCCAGTGATGAATCAAGCCAATGAAACGCACCATGTACAAATGCCAGAGAATCTTCGGTATCAGACAACACAGGGAAAACACCAGCCAGAAGTTTATCAATTTTCCTCCAGGAACCACTTTTCAGCGCGAGAATTTCACAGCGTGCTGCGTCGTCAATCTTAAGGATCTTATAGTCATCACTAGTCGATTCATATCCCAGTCCGAAAGAATAATCTTTTGTCAGTGAAAATTTTGTACCAGGAAGTACTGTTGATTCTCTCGTGAAGGGGTTCCATAGCAAAAGTATGGCTTGTGCGTACTGAGTATAATCACGTAACTTGATAAGAACCAAGCCATCGTAACAACAATACATTCTGAACCTCCATGGTCTCGGGTTAGAAGGCCAATCAAGTTTTCGTACATCCTCAGCTAGTTGAACCGAAGATAAAGAAGAACAATGCAAGGGAAACTCACCATGAAGAACAAGAATTTTTTGGGAATGTTAGTTATTCTTGGCACGATTGAGATGCTTCAGTATAAAGTAAGGCTCGGATATCAATGTCATCCAACACTTCGAAACACATTTAAATTGTAGAAGAGACAGTACCGGTAGCCTACTGAGAATATCCATAATTATTTCTTCTTGCAAGTGAACTTCCTTTGTTCCATCAACATCCATCTTCTTTGAACATTTCACAACTCTATTCCCTGCAATTCAAAAGATTTGGTTAGCGCTATGCAGCTAGCTAGTGGTGCAGCCAGGATTTTCAGCAAGGGCTAAACATACAAAGAAACTAAGCGAACTCAACATCTACATATATATAAAGGGCAGTCCGGTGGACTAAAGTTCCCGCTATGTGCACCATAGAGGTATACTATACGCAGCCTTACCTTGCATTTCTGCCAGAGAACCAATGACCTCCTGGTCACATGGCGGCAACTTTACCGGTTACTTCAAGGCTCCCCTTCTCAACATCTACATATATATACATAAATGAAAAAATTTTAAAAGTTGACGTAAGATATGTATAAATTTCGATCTTGGTATGCAGAGTTTAAGTTAGGTGAAGAGTCAACATCCATATGCTTTGTTTTCTTTGAATGTTTCTCAACTTTCTGCCCTGCAATTCAAATTTATTGTGAAGCCAGAATTTTCATCAAGAAAATTCAAAATATAAAGAAAGTAAACATACAGAGACGCTAGATTCAACATCTACCATATATACATATATAAAAACAATCAACCTTCTTTATGTAGTACGATTTTCAGCTCCTCCATCTACGTCTTGCATGAACGGAAGGCGAAGGGTGGCCTGGTGCACATTCTTTGTCAACTAAAATTTTTGGCATTTAAATCAGGGAATAGTCGAGGTGTATACGAGCTAACGCATATAATGACATTACAATAACACACACAATAATAATAATAATAATAATAATAATAATAATAATAATAATAATAATAATAATAATAATAATAATAATAATACAAAAGAAAAAGATACCTTTGAAAAGATTTGGCTTTTGTGTCATCTTTAGAGCTTATTTTTCTCTAATTGCTTTGATTTGAATGCGTAGAATTTTTCCTTTTAAAGATTTTTAATCTTTCCTACTTTTAATATGATTAGGTATTTTCTTCTTTCTTTTTTATTTTCCCACTTTTGGTATGATAAGGTATTAATTAAACTTGGTTGTTCAAATATATGATAAGATCAAAATCGGGATTGCTTAGTTATTATATTTAATTAAACGAAAAAAAAAACGTTTAAATCAAAATTTTAAAATATGGATTAATGTTTAAAAATAGTAAAATATTATGACATGAATTATGACAATGTAAAATAAAAAATTGAGGATCTTTAAGGAATTTATTCCCATCATTGTACCCGAGGTGTTGGATCACTTTCTCCAAGGATAAACAAATATACCTGTCGTAAGTGTAACGGTACCTCAAACACCTACGACTGGTCGCACTCAAGGACAGTGTCGATTTTTTGGTTGGTTAAAAATTCGTATGCATCTCTATTTATAGCGAAAACATCTATTCTGAAATAAGTTTAGTGCCGGTTTGGAAAATACACTAAAAAGGACGACAAAAATACGCTAAAATTTAGTTCGAGTGGTACTAGGACCCTCGTGAAATTGGAGTGCGTCGTAGCAAATTTCGTCATAGTTCAGGACGTACTAGAAGCTTTACT
Organism: Capsicum baccatum var. pendulum; assembly: GCA_030864225.1. Lineage (NCBI taxonomy): Eukaryota > Viridiplantae > Streptophyta > Magnoliopsida > Solanales > Solanaceae > Capsicum > Capsicum baccatum. Next base: position 247,178,835 of record CM061554.1, read on the forward strand.
CAATTTTTCTTTTCTTTTCTATTTATCATTCATGCCAATACTTAACTCCAACAGTTATTTCACACTATACGACGTACACAATAATGTATTACTTCGATGATTGGAGAGGCTTATTTACGAGGAGAGTTTTATCTCTCGATATTTTTGTACTCTTATATTAGTAGATTGTTCATTTGTCAGCTATAAATGTAAGGAAATATATCAAACCACGTTTCCTAAAGACCCTCGGCTCAAGAAAAATTATGTTTTAGAACAGTTTCGGAAAAAGAAATGCAACGTTTGCATTATGTCTTCCTAGATTTCGATAACAATGAGGACAACCTTAATGTGGCATCTAGGAACTTCATAGCTCTAGGAAGTAATAAAAGGGCAGCTCGGTGCACTAAAGCTCTCGTTATGCGCAGTGTCCGGGGAAGGGCCCCACCATAAGGGTGAATACGCAGCCTTATCTTGCATTTCTGCCAGAGGCTTAGCAACTTTACCAGTTACCCCAAGGCTCCCCGGGAAATAATAACAATATGAAAGCATCAAATGGACCTCCTGTAAATCTAGTCCCAGTTTGGATTAGCCTCCCATGGCATCACTACGTTTGGGATGCTCTATGTCGCATTGTCGAGCCAACTGGTACCCCTCTTGCTATCGATAAGGCCACTAGCACACAAGACCTACGACAGCAAAGAGGTCAGTAATGTAGCAATCCTGAACATAGTGCCACCATCCAGATGGCCATGACTATGGAAAAAGATCAGAATGCTATGGGAAACAGAAAATGAAGAAGGCTAACACTAAGGAAGGATATAAAACAGGAAACAGCAACAACATCAGAAAGGAGACTAGCGAATACAGGCAACACGAGGAAAGTTCAAAGAACACCCCCTTACCCCACAAGACAAATGCCGACATGGAAACGATGGATGTAAAAAAACAATGTCAACAAAAAAGTCGAAAGAATCCCAATACTTCAATTGTGAACAACTTTAAAAGCGCACAGAGGAAGAAATAAAGCTGCCAAAACGAAGGAAATAGAATATCCAGAGATTATCATGGACAAGAAAAATCAATTTTTAGAACAATTTTCAAAAAAGCAAAATGCAAAAGTAGCGAAGCACCTAAAAAGTTATGTTTATACGATCTAGGCACGTATTTGAAGTTTCTCCGGGATTAGTAAGGTGAAAAGAGATCACCCCAGCATACTGGGAGCTCTTACATGAGCTATCGATAAGATACGCTCTGCTGAAAAGATTTTAAAAGGAAACAAACCACATCGCATCTGGTTGAACTGTCACCCCTAGCAACACGAGACAATCTTGTTCTTTGCCACATACGTGAGTTCAGTCTTCCAAGACCTACCAGAGTTCTGTGCTTGGTGAAAATACAAAATATTTTCAGGCACAACGGTAGCAGAAAATTCAAAGTTCCATACTTGAAGATGACACTGATGAAAATATTTTTTTGATAATTGAGAAATCCTCAAACGCTAGCTGACACATTGGAACTGAACATTAATGTGCTTCAGCATGCTGTCTAAATAATAAAAATACAATGGAACTAATGCAAAGTGATTAGTTCAACTAGGCAGATAGTTCATACAATCACTTTTAGTTTTTGACAAAAGTCATATGCAACGCAAGGTTAAGCCCCGAAAAATGACAAAATTAACTCGTTACAACGCTGTAAATTGCCCAGTTTGACATCCTGATAGATGTTCCCAACAGGTCGAGCAGCTTAAGCACGGACGTGAAGTTGTATGACCACTGCCAGTTCTGCGACTCGTACAATATAAGCAAATGATGAGCTACAACAGCTTCTCTTAACAGAACCTCGCAATATTTCAAGGAAAAAGAAAACTACTACTAACATTAAAATGAAAAAGAGGTTGTAGTATGATTACCTCAAAAAGATGTTGTCTTGATCGTACATGAGTAAATACTAAGTAATTTTGGAGAGATCAAGCTTTTTTATAAACAAATCCATTCCGAATACATTCTGAACGAGATTGAGGCCAAAAACCAGATGATTCTTTGGTTGTCTTAAATATATAACCACAACGGTCAAAATGCTTGCAACGGAGTAACACTTCACCATCTGAAAACCTGTATTCTGGAACCAAAGAATAAAGATCGGTACTTTGGATAGTAAAAAATCAAGTCCCAGATTCCTTAATACCATAGTCTTTCATTATCCATAAGTTAAAAGTGTACTTCCACTGATCATAATGAGTAGTACAAATACAAATCATCTCTCCCAATACCGAAAGGCCATGTTTGACGCAATTCATGCCCGGAACCACAAACTTTCCATTTGGAAATTGTTTCTTCTTTGAATACCTCATTTGAAATATCGTATGAAGTCACAAACTCATCCCGTGAAAAACCAAGCCAATGAAACGCTCCATGTATAAAAGTCAGAGAGTCCATATCAAACAACCATGAGCCGTAAATGCCAGTAGGCTTACCTATTATTCTCCCCGAACCACTTTTCAGTGCAAGAATTTCACTACATGATAGGTAACCGATCTTAAGGATCATATAGTCACCACTAGTTGCATCATACCCCAATCCGCAAATATAATCCTATGACGGTAAAAATTCTGTACTACGAAGTACTGTTGATTCTCTTGTGGAAGGGTTCCATAGCAAAAGCATGAGATGTTTAATATTATCATATTTATGAACCCCTACAAGAACCAAGCCATCGCAGCAGCAATATATCTTGCAATTCCTTGGTTTACTGCCATAAAGCCAATCAAGTTCTTGTACATTCTCAGTAAATTGAGCCAACGGTAAAGAAGCTGGCGTTAAAGAGGACAGATGTGAGGTAAACATGTCCTTAAGAAAAAGAATTTTTGGGGAATTTTGGTTATTCTTGGCAAGCTTGAGGTGCTTCATAGTAAAGTAAGGCTCGGAGATCAATGCCATCCAAATCTTCGAAACACATTTGAATCAAAGAACAGATCACACAGGTAGCCTGCTGAGGATGTCCACAACTATTTCTTCGTTGAAGTGGATTCCCATAGCACCATCAACATCCATCTTAATTTTTTCCTCAAAATGCTTCACAACTCTCTTCCCTTCAACTAAAAATTGTGCTTATTAATCCCATATAGACCATAAGACATAAGCATCACCGCATAAAAGCTGATCTAGAATCTCAAGTTTATAAGCTCTAGATGCTAGAAAAGGTAACTTGTTGAGTTCTGGCAAAATTATAATACATATTAAATAGATTCTTAACACAAATACAGGATTTTTGCCAAAATTACCGGATTTTGCCTAACTCGTAAATAGTACTCTAGCTCGCCCGCCTATGGAGTTAGGACGTCATAGCTAACTCAAATACCGCCTATAAAAGGGGAAAAAAGAACGCACAAAAAAACAAGCAGAAAATACGCGGAGATCAAGAAGAAAGAAACAGATACCTTTGAAGCGATTTGCCTTTCGTGTCATCTTTAGAACTTCCTCTTCTCTACTGCTTTGATTTGAATGCTTAGGGTTTCTCCTTTTGGAGCTTCCTCTTCTTTATATACAAGTTCTTCGACACGTGTGTTGCACGTGTATTTCGAGTCATAGTAGTTCTTCGACACGTGTGTTGCACGTGTATTCCGAGTCATGTAACATGTAATTTTTCAACTTCATGTAACATTGTTCCCTTGATATACCTAATAGAACAAATAAAATTTGAAAATCAAAATGAACGAAGAATAGTACAGCTCTTAAAAGAATAAAAGTGTGTTACACAAAAATTGAAGATAATTACTTCACACTATACGACGATGTCCACATTAATGTAGTACTGTAATTAGGGATGGGAGAGTCTTTTAAAGGGGAGAATTTATTATCTCGATATTTTATGATCTTCTATATAGTACAGTTGTTCATCTATCCCGTATAAATGAAGGTCAATTGATCAAACCACATTAAATTACTTTATTATATCGCCTGGTTATGTACATACCTTGTATGCAACTCCCACCGCTACTAAATTTAACCTGCAACAGGGGTGGTCTTAACCATTTCACCAATTTGCAAAGCGTCATTTTGAGGTTAATGCCTCTATAAGCTATCCCCGTTGAGCCAGCAAACTGTTGCCGGGTCTTCCTGAAGTTGCTTATAATCTATTAGCAATAACAGCAACACCTCACTACCAAACACGTTGAGATCGACTATATGAATCATTATCTTTGATTTCATCATTTTTCTAACTATTCCAATCAAAATAGTAGGTACTACTTTCAACTATATTGCATCAGATAACTGAATTTATGACATCAAAACAAATAAGTGGTAGTATCATGATTACCAAAAAAAAGTGTCGCGATCATACACAAGCAATATTAACAAAGCAGTGATTTTGGAGAGATTGATAACCAAGCTACTTCCAACAACCCCTGGAATAGAGGGAACTCACAAACCTCCTACATCAACACCGTAGACAACAGATCTTAACAGAAGCAAAGAATCGAACTCTACACTCGCTAGCTCTTTTTATATAGCGAATGGTAAACCAGTGGTTGTGTTTACGGAAGATGAAAAAGAGATGCTAGCTCAAACCTGCAAATGGATAATAATTGGTAACCTCTCCCACGTACGTCCCTTGATTGACATTATTAGGAGAGAATTTGGTAAGGTTATGGCTGCCAAAGGTTGGATTAACCTCCCATGGGATTACTACGTTTGGGATGATCAATGCCGCATTTTGGAGCCAATTGGTACCCGTCTTGCTATGGATAAGGCCACTAGAACACAAACGAGACCTAAGGCAGCAAAAATCAAGGTGGAGATTGACTTAACCAAACCCCTAGTCAATGAAATCTTACTTGAAAACAGAAACAAAGGCGGCCACATGACAGTGATCACACAAGTCAAGGAATATGAAACTATACCAGCATATACTGCTCCCGTTGCAGGATGCAAGGGAATGGTGATGAGAAATATAGATGACGCAGAAGGAGAACTCAAGGTCAAGTTCACAAAGAGTTCAGAAATGTAGCAATCCTCAACAAAGCGCCATCATCCAGATGGCCATGGCTACAGAAAAAGATAAGAATGCTACGGAAACAGAAAATGAAGAAGGCTGACACTAAGGAAACCAGGATATCTCAGAAAGGATATAAAACAGGAAATAGCAACAACATCAGAAAGGAGATTAGCGAATACAGGCAACACGAGAGAAATTCAAAGAAAACCCCCTTACCGCACAAGACAAATGCCAACATGGAGACGATGGATGCAACAAAACAATGTCAGCAAGAAAGTAGAAAGAACCCCAATACTTCAGTTGTGAGCCAAAACGAAGACGCCTGCTACCTACTGTACTGGACCTTCGATCAGGCATTCTACCTTTACCGAGTCGGAACCAACACACTGCATTGCGCTCGAACAGTTGAACGGCCGCCGGCCAGGAAGTCCGTGCACAAATATAGGTTCATTCCTCGTACCTGGTCTACCCTCACAACCCTTTTCAGGTTGGTAATAAGTCAGTCTTGTTTGGTAAGGCGGAATTGAACAAAGAAAAGAGATTGCTCGACCAGAACAACGGCTAACAAAGACCGTAATTACATAGATAACTCCTCCTCCCCTTCTCCTTAAGGCTCTAAGGCGAACCGTATGGTGGCTGGAAGAAAGAAGGCCACAACTTTAAGAAAACCAAAGAAAGTGGCAGAGTGACAAGGCAGAACACCAAAGCTACAAAAGTGCAAAGAGGAAGAAATAAAGCTGCCCAAACAAAGGAAATAGAATATCGAGAGATTATCATGGACAAGAAAAATCATTTTTCAGAACAATTTTGAAAAACAAAATGCAAGAGTAGATAAGCACCTAAAAAGTATGTTTATACAATCTAGGCATGTATTTGAAGTCTCTCCGTGATTAGTAAGGCGAAAAGAGAACACCCTAGCCTACTAGGAGCTCTAACATGAGCTATCGACAAGATACGCTCCGCTGAAAAGATTTGAAAAGAAAATGAACCACATCTCATCTGGTTGAATTGTCACCCCTATCCACGAGAGACAATCTTGTACTTTTCCACATACGTGAGCTCAGTCTTCCAAGACTTGTCAGAGGTCTCCCTCACTATGATTTTTTTGGCCGTAATACACACTTGTGAATAACTAAACAATATATTGTTTCATCCTCTGCCCTTTCTGAAAAGAATTGAAGTTGAATGATCAAATGTTATTAGCATTTATCTCCTTGCTTGATGAAAGAGGGAGTTTACCTGGTATCCTAGCATGGTAATGATCCTGTTTGTACTCTTATTCAATGATTGGATTTGGTAATTTTTTCTTGAGTTAGGCTCTTGCTATGGGATGGTGAGAGTTATACATAAACTCAGATGCTGAAAATCATTTCTTTTTCCCTTGTAAGATATAGATGTCAACTTCTATCTTTAAAGTTTGTATTACTGTTTTTGTGAATAAATGATTCTTATTAAGTAAATATAGCGAAAGCGTTGTTAACAGAGATGCTATCCATTTTTATTTATTCACTTCTTTTCTATTATCCAAACAGGGGTGCTTGATTTGTCCTTCAATTTAACCTGATCAGTGCAATTAAGTTTATGTGTCAAGTGTCTTGTGAAATCGTAGATGACTTTGGACAAGATGAGAAATGTTGGTATTATGAAAGCAATTTCATCCCCATCACCCTGCATGTAATTTATAGACTTTATGATAACTCAAATGCATGGACAAGGCTCCATTTGGTATCCTATTTTTGTTACTGATAAGCATTCTGAATTTGTGTTACTTGTATGTTGCTTCAGTATCTTGATGACAAGTCACAAATTAAAGATGCAGTTAGGATGGCCGAGGTAATCACCACTCTTCATTTTAACCTCCGTTGTGCTTCGGCTAGTACCTAATATTTTGGCTGAGCCGTCTCTACTTTCAGATCGGATTGACATCAGCCTGGACGCTTGATAAATTTAAGGTTGCAATTGCCAAGTATATTAGCTCTCCATCAATGTCAGATACCAACTTAAAGGTCTAATTATGGCTAAGCACTGTATACTGTTTCACATCGACCCATGTTGAATTGAATGTTGTGAAAATTGAAGTACCCCATTCACTAAATGGATTTCTATGTATTTATCCCCTTCTTGTCTTTGGGACAGGTCCTGCATAAGATGAGTGGATTGAGTACAAAAGCATAAGTAGTACTTCCATGTTATGTTTCACTGGAAGGCGGTCAGTTTGTGATTGCTAAATTGGCAACTCGTAGGTAGTCAACTGTGGTTAGTGGCATTTTCCTTTAGTATCAACCATAACCTATCCCACATTAAATTTGGATCTTCTTGTAGTGGAGTTAATAGAAGAGTAGTGTGTCGGTTAGCAAGTAAGCCTGAAACCTTCAAGAATAAAGACGAGGACCACATTGATCAAATATTTGGTGATAGCTTTTGCTTCCAATTCTTCAGTTTTGGTACCATTTTCCTTAGTTTTTATTTCCTGGACGGCGGTGTTTAATATTACACCTACCTTACATATCTTAAGTTGCTTAATTCATTTGCCTTGTAGTTTTCTGTTTTTACGGTTAGTGGATAAGAGGTTTACTCTACGAAACTGGTTAAACAGCATAACTGGATGATATCAACGATCATTTGCTATTTTTGTAATGAGGGTATTCATCATATATCATTTGGATTTTGGAGGTTATTTATGGTCATGGCGTATAATCTATGCATGTGGGAAGAGGGAATTGCAAGGGGTATCTTGTCGAAGAATTATGCTTAGACGGTTGGGTCTCTTATGGCTTTTAGTTTACTTTCAATAGCTCAAAACTTCTGTAAAGCATTTTATCAAAGATTATAATGTGAGGAGTTACTCCAAAAGATGGTAATAATACTCTTACATTATATCCCCCTTGCCTTCCAAACGAAGGAATAAGAGGACATACATGGATTATACTGAATCCATACTTCCTTTCAAAACTTTATGTTCTACGCGTTTGGGCTTGCCGGGTCATTGAGTATTGAATGTGCATTTTTCATCTGCATAGTTTGTCTTTGAGGTGTTACTGGAAAGGGCCAGGGTGAAAAAAGAAAAAGAAGCTTAAAAGCGTAAACGTCTAGCAGATGAGTTCTATGAACTTCTTGATGCATCAAAGGTATAGTAAACAGTTTAGAATCTCTCACATTGCAATGGATGGGATCCCATGATATTTCCTTTAAACCATAATCTATTTGTTTATTGTGGTTGCAGGAAATTACTGTATCATCGAAATGGGAGGACTGCAAATCCCTCTTCGGAGATAGGTAAGTAGCTTCTTTTTCTTTTATCGATCTAGAATTAGTAACACGATTACAAGGACCATTGGAGAATGATAATTGATATTATTTTCAAGGACCAACTCTTCAATATTCTAAACTCAGTAATTCACGTAGTTCTAGAATGTACCTTAGAATAATAGCTGTGTGGAATGATTTGTTGTTTTATATTCCTCAACATTTAGGTAGGCTATTTCTTTATAGTATTAGCATGAATAAGCATTTCACTAAGTGGTTTTTAATGTTGAACTTATCCCTCTAGAAATTGGTTGATTTCAATTATTAGTTGTTCCAACACTGGGCGTTTAATAGCTCTAGCAGTTAGTTTTTAAATTTCTGACATTTATGATTGTTTTAGTTTTTTAATTTCTGGCATTTGTGATTGTTTCAAGGTTCTGATGAAGTATGCTGCTAAATCTCTAGTTTCAATTTGTCTAGCCTCTTTGGTTATAAAATGAAATGCTCTGGATTTTTACTTTTTTATTCATAATCTCATGATTCTCATTATGTCGTAACATTGAATGTGAATTTCTTTGCTGTTATTATTTTACAAATTAATGGGTGGTGCGGGCTTGCTGCTTGAAATATTTAACGAATATGTTAATGAACTAAAAGAGAAGGAGTGCAAGCGACAAGAGGATAAGGTACTTGAATTACTACAAACCCTTATTCTTCTTCTACTTTTGGGTGGGGGTAGTAGATGTGTGGATGTGATTGTAGTTGATATTGTTTTGCGGAAATTTTGACTTTTTGAGAGTCGCCACTTAATTTGGAAAAGGAATTCAGAAACATTTAGAGAGTTACTGCAAACGATTCAAAACAGAAAAAATGTTTTAATCTAGAGATTCTAGATAAGCAGTTCCTAGTAACGTTTTAGGAAGGTATTAACTTTGAAAATCGTTTGAAAATCGTCTTTTGATTAACTTTGAAAAAATTTATTTTTTGAAAAGACAAGTGAATTTAGGAATATTTTGGTGTTTATGCAAAATCAGTTTTTTAGCGACTTGACTGAGGATTTTACTAGGTTTGCAAAACACACGTAAAACAAGTAAGCAAATAGAAAAAAGGGAAAGGGGAGAAGTAGTGATTTAGGCTTTTAAGCCCAAACCATCGACCCTGTCCTAATCTAGTTGGGATTTTTGACCCATCTTTCACCTGTCCTAATCTTATGTTTTCGAGCCCTTTTCGGCTCGAGTCTCGCTCCACTTGTTTTAAATTTAAAACTTTGGCTTCGAGGCCCAAATGAATAAATAAATAAGTCACTAAATAAACAAAAATATAAATAAGTAAATAAATAAATAATGGAAAGAATGGATAAATAAATCAATAAAGAAGAAATAACGAGATTTTCAAGTGCCCTTTTCCGCTTCAAAGATGGAACTTTAACCCATTCTTCTTTCGATTCCTCGTATCCATACACCATGCGATGGATTCTTGGATTTTCTTTTGGGGTTAACTCGGAAGGATAGGCCTCATTGGCCCATTTATGAAATGCAAAGAGAGAAGGAGCCCATTTGAACTCCAAGGGGGTGCATGTAAAGAAAGGAATGAAGAAATTAACATACGTCCAAGATTTTAACAATTAATAAGCTATTCCTGCTTCATTCAAATACACTCACAGGTAAAAATGCCACAGGAGCAAAAGTCTATAATGTTTGAAGAAAATGTTCATAATCAATTAAAGAAATTTCAACTATAGGAGGAAATAAAGCTTCAGCAAGAAATTCTTATGGTCTTTAGCGAAACAAAGAAAATAATTTATCACTTTAATGCCCCAAAAGGACCCAATTAAGCATGTCAGAAAAAAGAGTTACAACTCCTGGATCATACTACATAAATGATGGATCACAAGCAACGTTCAAATTCCAGAATGCCAAACATACAAAATTAAAGACTTAATCACTTTAGGCAAGGAATACGATAGCTGAAACTTCAAGAAAAGCGATGCTGAAATCTTAATGCCTTCGTTACCACTAGGTTAACAAACAAATGAGATTCAAACACTACATAAACCCAATTTTAGGTAATTTAATCATGAGACAAGATGCCAGAACTTATATGCGAACAAGGAAAGCAAGAAAGGAAAGAAACATTAGCCCGTCAAACTTTAATTTGTTCTCATGAGTCAATTACAACAAATTGAATTAGCCATGAAGAAAACATAATTCATCCCTATGGTCCACTCTCATATTTTAAAATAAACTTTAGAATCAAATGAGACTATTGTACATCGAGAGTGGCAAGTCGGAAGAAAATAACATTCGAGTTCTTATTTATAAAAATTTCCTGCATTTGAGAGAAAAAGATATGCGAAAGGCTGCCTAATATCTATTCTTTGAACATTTTTTCGAATTTCAAAAATACGTAAAGATTTATTCTCCTACTCTATGAACTACAAAGCAACATCGACTATGAGACCAGCAAAATGGTTTCTAAAGTCGAAGCATTAAAGCTAACTAGTAACATTCAGATAGAATAAACTATAAGAGATCAAGCATGAACTATAGCCAATCAAATACGGGAAAGAATGAGTTTTTTAGTAGAACAATATATCAAACACGAAAATCCTATGCTTTCCAGGCCTCTACAGCAGTCATTACCAGCAAACAAAAGTGGAACCACGAAGAAGAAATTCATAACCACAATAAAATTAAAAATAAAGTTGTATTTACCTCTTTCGGGGCAGCAAAATGGGATAACGAGCTGACAATAGGATTCCGACCACGAAAAACTCACAACTGCTTCGATAGTTCAAACGTACCTCCTAAGAATGTATGTTTCTTAGGCGTAAACAGAATATTTTTTCCCTCTGAGTTCCCCCCTTTCTAACCCCTTTTTTTGTGTATTTCTGATTTTTTTGAAGATTTTCTCTAACCCCAAATTTTCAACCCAAAACTTTTGAACTCCCTTTGCCTCTAAAATTTCAAACTCCAAAGAGAAAGAAGAGGTGAACCCATAAAGGAAAGGAGAGGCAAGTGAAAAAAATCCAAAATCCCAAAAATATCCCTTTTTCTTGCTCTAAAGAGAGCTACTTATAGAAGGGGATTGAGGGTTCATTTTTGAAATTCAAAAGATCCGGACCCTAACGAACTGTACCTCTATTTTGTTTTTCTTGAACGGAATTCCAAAAAGTGGCCAATAGAAATTGGTGGAAAGGGAATAATCTTCACAAGACAATGAAAATACTCCACCTATGTATGAATTCGTAAACCTCTATCCGAGAATTTTGGGATTTGAACGTTGGATGAGACACCTAAGTGTGTTTCTAGAAGATTCTCGGCATCTTCTCGTATGGATTTGTGTGGAAAACGCGTGATCATAAAGAGGAAAAAGAAAACGGGTTGGATTCGGGTGCTGCATCCTATTTGAAGTCATGTGCACCTGTGGTTTTGATTTGTGATGTTCATCCTCTCGGATTCTCTCGACAATGCTTCAAGAAAAAAGTGTTAGTGCTAAACATAATTCACGAAAGAGGTATGCAGTCTTTTACCATATCTCCATGTAAGTTGTGGCCTCAAAAGCGGAGTCATCTCTTTATGTACCTGTTTGGAATGAAATAACCGGCAATACCAAACACAACAAACATCTTGGTTATTGTATAATTATGATATTTGTCGGTTGAATATTTCTTCAAAGTAGGTGGCCCTTTTGGACACCGGCGATACTTTATGCAGAACGGTCTCTACAACCGTGTAATCTTGTGCTGGTGTGGCAACCCTTTGGGTACCTATATCATTTGTTGCATGTGGAATGATAACCTCTCCGGTTATAGCCGATTATCGATTTATAAATTTCCTTTCAATTATCAATCTTTGGATAATATTACGCATTATTTGATGTTGGATACGAGGCAACTTACAGACATCCTTTTGATTTCTAGCTTTTAGGTAATCCTGCACATTATCCGACTTTGATAAGAGATGACTTATAGATATACCTCCAATCGCTAGCTTTCATGTGTTCCTGCACACCATCCGAACTTGGATATAATATGACTTATAATTGTTAGTCCTTGGTAATACTGCACATAATCAACCTTGGATATGACATGGCTTATAGAGAACCCTTGGTCGTATCAATTTGATAATCTTGCATATTCTCCTATAAGGATTTAGTTGCAACTTATGGATAACCTTTGAACTATCAATTTTTGGGCGATCTTGCACACTATCCGGTTAGGATGTTGTTGTGGCTTACGGATGAATTACAGGCTATCAACTCATAGGAGATCTTAGATACTATCCTATATCAAATAATATAACTTATAGATGACCCTCAAATTGTCAATTTCTAGGAAATATTATATATCATTCATCCTTAGATAGCTACTTAAAGGTTTCCCTTCAAATTTTGTGCTCTCGATGCATTCAGGTGCTAATTCATAAAATGATAAGATATCCTCGACGACAGTGTTTATGTCTTGCATGTCAACAAATATAAAATGATAATGATATCCTCAACGCCAGCATTGTGTCTTGCATGTCAACAGATATATTAAATGCTGATGATATCCTCGACGCCAGTGTTGTGCCTAGTGCGTCAACAGATACTGAATGATGATGATATCCTTGACGCCATCATTGTGTCTTGCATGTCAACAGATATATTGAATGTTGATGATATCCTCGATGCCAGCGTTGTTTCTTGTTTGTCAACAGATATATTGAATGCTGATGATATCCTTGATGCCTGCATTGTGTCTAGCGCGTCAACAAATATTGAATAATGATGATATCCTCGATGCCAGCGTTGTGTCTTGTGTGTCAATAGATATATTGAATGCTGATGATATCCTCAACGCCAACGTTGTGTCTAGCGCGTCAATAGATATTAAATGATGATGATATCCTCGAGTCCAGCATTGTGTCTTGCATGTCAATGGATATATTGAATACTGATGATATCCTCTATGCCAGCGTTGTGTCTAATGCATAAACAGATATTGAATGACCATGATATGCAATCGCCCTCTTGGCAATGACATGCTATGGTTCTTCTTGTAAATTAAAAATAGTTTCTCCTGAAATCATTTGTCAGGGTCTTGGTTTCTGTATGTACCTGTATTCAAGGTAGACGATTAGTAGACACAAAGTCGCTTTTGCTAGCGACTATGTTTTTTTTTGAAAAATTCTAAATACAATATTTGTAAAGAAGACAAGACACGTTTGTTTGTCCTCCATGATCTTAAGAAATGAGATGGACAATTCGAAAGGTCATCAATAAATGGGTGTTGAGCCAGTTTTTGGGATACCGAAAGTACCGTTATTAAGCCTTATATGATCTGTCATGGCTCCCTACTTGCTTGGATATTTTTTGAAAGAAACGCTCATTTTGTGTATCGATCCCTGCATCCACAAAAAATGATTAGTTTGAAAGAAAGTACTCTGTGTTGACCTCCTATGATCCTTGATTTTCCCTCGCCATCTTTTAGGTATTTCATCATATTGGGACTTCCACCCCTGACTCCCCGTCCTAATTGATGTCTAGGCAATCACTAAGTAAAAGATTTATATAGATTTTTTCAAAGTGCTCTTAATTTTTTAGAAAATTGTTTCGACAACTCTTGCAAAACTTCAAAAAATCTCTGCCAGTCATGTCATGTGCTATCTCAACGACCGTCTTTCTCTTGATTTTGACAATGTTCAACGTTTGACGGAGTATTTTTAGGGATTTAGCATTGTCGAGGCTATCTACCAGGAGTTTTATCAAAGACGGAGATTCAATCTTCATGGACTTTATCGCAGGTGACGATCCTCAAATCTCAACTTCGACCTCTAGTGCTGGGGAATTTAAAATATATTTGAATATATTAGTGGAAATTTTGAGGACCTCCTCAAAATTTCTACCCCAATTTAAAGTGGTCTAGATGATATCATCTCGAGTGGATCTGAAGTCTTTGTTGGTCTTCATTCTCTTTGTTGGATGTTGATCTTTTCTTGTGAATTTTCAAGAAAGATTCTCAAAAATTCTACCCCAGTTTCCATTTCCTGGGGTTATATGGCCGAGTCGTTGGGGCGCCTACTTATCCCGTTGAAGCAGGAATCAGGTCAAAAGTAGTTCAAGACTACACTAAGGATATATAGAAAAATCTAATAAGTTGACCGAAGCCGACATTGGTCGCCTACGTATCTCATTCTTGAGAATTCAGGTCATCACATAGTTCATACATAAGATCTCATTAATTACTAATGTAATAGATGGACCGGCATGATGTCTGGAGTTCGGAAGGTAAACCGGAGGTCCAGCATAAGAAACAAAACAGAGATCGTCGGAGTGATTCTCATAGGGAGGGTGACTATTAGGATCACTGGCAATTTGGTGAGGATGGAGAAGTTCAGTAGGTTTTTCTTCTAAATAATTTCTCAGATGCACCTTTCATTGTGTACATAATGTAGCGTGATTTCCCCTCCCCTAAGATCCCTAAAGAAAAATAAACAAACAGAAAAAAAGTAGTTGATGATTTGGCAATGAGTTAGAAGTCAATTCTGTCTCCAGTCTTTGATTTAAGATATTTCATAAGCAGATGTTCTTGTAGCTTTTTTTTTTTGCCCGGTGAAATCCCACAAGTGAGGTCTAATACATGCCCTACTATGGCTGGTTCGCGACAAACACAAACACCTAAACCCTCAAAGCAAGACAACGCTCCCTACTTGACTAATCTTCCGCTCTAATACATGCCCTCCACATTAGTCTATCTAAGGTCACGTCCAATAATCTCTCCTCATTTTTTGGCCTACATCTTCACCTCCTCGTACCTACTATATCCAACCTAAGCCTCCTCCTGAGGTTTACTTCTTTTTCTTTTATCTCGTTGTTCGATAAGACCTATTTAGTCAAAAATTTTAAAGTCACGTCAATGTCCGTTGTGACTTGTGTGTCCACTACACACTACCCAATTTCCATCATAGGTCAATCTAAAAAGGAAACAATAGGCACATATGTGGGCCCCAGACAAAATTGAATAGTCATGTGGTCTCAATTTATGAAATAATATTACTACTAAATACAAAAGTTTATCGAATTGAAGGAAGAAAACACCAAGGCTTTTTGAAAATTCAACCACAAAATTAGAAAGAGAAAAAATATGAGGAGTTTCAAAGACAAGCGTGCCGATCGATTTATCATATACTATATGCTAAAAGTCATATCCACATTGACAGCACACAATATACTTTGTCCCCCGGTCATTTGTTATAAAATTCAACAGAGTAGATAACAGGATAAATCAAACCTATGAAAATATTATTGGTTTGTTGTTATTAGGTTAATGATTTTATAAAAAAAATTATTGGGTTATTGGTTCAGTTCGATTTTTTCTTATTGGGTTATTGGGTAAACCGATAACCCAATAAGAATATATATATGACTTATTATATATTTATCTTTTATTTCTACAAATTAACAAACCTATTATTTCAATTATACAAACTCTTAATTTCTTCTAACAACATTTAGTTCAAACTTGAAGATTTTTGTAAATTTAAACACTTCATGTAGGATTTTGGTTGCAACTATGATTCATTTTTTACATGTTAGTTAATACTATTTCTATTTTATGAGTATTTTCTTATCAGTTAAACCGAAAACCGAATTGTTAATGACTAAAAAATCCCAAAAAAATATTTTATTGGTTTAGCATATTTAAAAACCGGAAACCGATAAATCAAACGATAATATGTAAAACCCAACTGAACCAACCGATGCACTCCCCTAGACACAAATGCTTTAATTACTTGACAAATTGTATGCTATGCACACGTTTTGCATGACAAAGTGCGATACAAGAGTCACATATATATATATATATATATATATATATATCAACTTTATATGACAGTCTAAGTATTTATTTGTGCAACAATCAAAATTAAAATATATAAATATTTGCTGATGATGTCAAGTTGAAAATATATTTATTTATTATGTCAAACGTATAATTCTCTTCCTTTTTTGAACTATAGCTATAACATGTAGCAGTAGTGAATGTACTCCTAATTTTAAGTTGATAAATTCACCTAACATTAGTACAATTAGTAGAGTAATGAACAAAATTAAATTCATTGCTATTTATTTATATTTTAAAAAAGCAAGGTGGAGTCAGAGAGCAATTATCATAATTAAAGGGGAGTTAAAGGTATAATTAAATGAGAAGCATGGGGTCGTTTGATAGAGTGTATTAAAAAATTAATAATAGCAATAACAATAAATTCAGTGTATTTCCACACAGTGGGGTCTGAAGAGGGTAATATGTACGTAGTTCAAATCACTACCTCCGGAGAAGTAGAAAGGTTCTTTTTGATAGACTTCCGGCTCAAGACAAAGAATAATAATCAAATCTGTGATAAAGCATAGAATGTATTATGTAAAAATTAATGCATACATTAACTTAATGTGTATTAGTAGTCCGTTGTTTGATATATATCTTTTTATCTTATGTATAACTAATGCAAAAATTAACTATATACTCCATTGTGTATTGAGGTGTGTATTACTAATACCTCAAAATTTATGACATTAGTAATGCAATGGATCTAATGCATGCATTAACATGCTTAAATTGGGGGTATTATGTAAAAAAAATATAAAAAATTATGTAATTCGTGTTATTTTTAATACATTGAATCAAATACTGTATAAGAAACAACAACAGAAACAACAACAACCGGTGTATTCCCACATAGTGAGGTCTAGGGAGGTTAGTGTATGCAGATCATATCACAACTCAGGTGAAGTAAACAGGATGTTTCCGATAGACTCCCAGCTTAGGATCATAATAATATACAAAACATAAAAGATAAATGTGTATAAACAAATACGATATGTAAAATAAAGCTAACAATATAACAAATATCAAAGAAAATGTATATAAATTAGTACCGTAAGAAAAAACAGCCAATCTACCAAGAATTGTAAGCTTTGTGTTGGGTGGTTGGTAGTCAAGAAAGTGTCAGCTTTCCCAAAAAGAAAAACCCCAATAAAGAAAGAAGTCCTTCCTCTTTCACCATTGATTCAATGTTATTTTTAATACATAGAATCAAATACTACGTAAGAAAATAGAAGCATAATTAATGCAAATATTATTAATATACCAAATTTTATATTATTTTTTTATAAGAAAATAATCTGATTTATTTTGTTGAAATTATCTATCTATATAATAAAGGAGGATAGTCTAGCCTAAAACTAATACAAGTATCATATTGGGAACTACCTATGTGAATTTTTACGACAAAAAAACCATCATTTCATAACAAAAAGCTATTTTGTTGATTATTTATATATTTAATATCATTTCATATTTCATATTTAATAAATTACATTTAATATATTTTTAATAATAGTATTATAAGAAAATAAATATGAATGATTTCATTACAATTCAATAAAGGAAATATTACAAGAAAAAAATTATTTAAGAGAATAACCAATTAATAAATAGTAATTGATCAATTTATATAGAAAATATTGTAATCATTCCGAATAAAATATATTAAAAAAAGGTGTAATCCCTCAAAATAATTAAGTTTGACCTATTTTTGTAAACAAATAAATGAATGAATATTAGAAAATCCGTAATTAGGAAAAAAAAATTGTTAACATATTTGAGTTTTTAGCAAATTATAAAGATAATAATAATAAATTGACTATAATTAAATTATAAATTTATAAGAAATATTTGAAAAATAAATTAGTAATTAGGAAAATAAATAATTGTTACCTTTTTAAAATTCTTTCCAAAATAAAAAAGGTAATTGGTATCAATTTAATATAATCAATCTATAAAAACATGAGAAATTTGTGGGATTGAATTTACAAAATTATAAAGGTAATTAATATCAATCATTTTTGTATTTCATCCCTTTATACAATTGTAGATTAATTAAATACAACCAAGCTACAAAATTTTGACAGATTTATGGTAAATAAATATATAATATTAATAATAATTTTATAACTATCAAATTAATTAGATTAAATTGAACTAGAAATTAGTTAATATTGACAATTACTTTAATAAAAAAAATATATGGAAAGATTTGAAATTGATATGCATATATTGGTAAAAAAACAACGAACGTTGACTACTACTTTAGCTATAAATATATTTTAAAATTTACATACAACATTAAATTTAAGGAACTTGATTCTATATATTATGATCATAAAATTGATTCTAATTAATTGAATTTAATTAGTTAATTGTATAGTTTTATTACAACAATTCCGTACATCATTTATTTAATAAAAATACATATAATTAATTGTTTGATTCTGCGCAGTCTACTATGATTTTATTAATTCAAATGAAATGATAAGTTTGGATTATAAAAATAAAGGTGATTATTGTATGGCTTTAGCATTTTTTATGTATTAAAAAAGATTTATAGACAAAAAAATGTCATACCTCAAAACAATTAAATTTGAACTATTTTAGTAAAACAATGAAAGATTGAATATAAGAAAATCCGTAACTAATAAAAGAAATAATTGTCACCTTATTTTAGGTTTTAGCAAGTTGTAAAGATAATTAAATAATCAAATTTTAAATTGATAAGAAATTTTTGAGAAATAAATCAGTAATTAGGAAAAGAAATAATCGTTACCTTTTTAAAATTCTTCCCAAAATTATAAAGGTAATTAATATAAATTTGATATAACCAAACTATAAGAATATGTGAAATTAATGGGATTAAATTTTTGAAATTATAAAGGTAATTAATATCAATTGTTTCCATATTTGAGTCCTTTATGTAATTGTAGATTAATTAAATATAATCAAACTATAAAATTAGGATAGATTTATGGTAAATAAATATATAATATTAATAATAATTTTATTGTTATAAAATTAATTAGATCAAATTGAGATACAAATAAGTTAATATTGACAATTATTTTAATAAAAAATATATGCAAAGTTTCGTAATTGATATACATATATTGGTAAAAAAAACAACGAACACTGACTACTACTTTAGCCATATATATATTTTAAAATTTACAACATTAAATTTAAGGAACTTGAGTCTATATATTATGATCATAAAATTGATTCTAATTAATTGAAATTAATTAGTTGATTGTGTAATTTTATTACAATTATGTCGTACATCATTTTTTATATAAAAATGCATATAATTAATTAATTGATTTTGTGCAAGCTACTATGATCATATTAATTCAAATGAAATAATTTGTAAATGGTATGTTTGGATTATAAAAATAAAGGAGATTATTGTATGCCTTTAGCATTTCTTATGTATTAAAAAAGATTAGAGACAAAAAATTGTCATACCTCAAAATAATTAAATTTGATCTATTTTAGTAAAATAATAAAAGATTGAATAAAGAAAATTCTTAATTAGAAAAAAATAATTGTTACCTTATTTGAGCTTTTATCAAATTATAAAGTTAATTAAATAATCAATGGACTATAATCAAATTATTAGTTTATAAGAATTTTTTGAGAAATAAATCAGTAATTAGGAAAAACATAATCATTACCTTTTTTAAATTCTTCCGAAAATTAAAAAGGTAATTGATATCAATTTAATATAATCAATCTATAAAAAACAGGAGAAATTCATTGGATTGAATTGCCGAAATTATAAAGGTAATTATTATCAATTGTTTTCATATTTGCGCCCTTTATGTAATTGTAGATTAATTAACTACAATCAAGCTATAAAATTAGGATAGATTTATGGTAAATAAATATATAATATTAATAATAATTTTATTGTTTTCAAATTAATTAGATTAAATTGAGTTAGAAATCAGTTAATATTGACAATTATTTTAATAAAAAATATATGCAAAGTTTCGTAATTGATATACATATATTGGTTACAAAAACAATGAACACTGGCTTTTACTTTAGCCATAAATATATTTTAAAATTTACAACATTAAATTTAAAGAACTTGAGTCTATGTATTATTATCATAAAATTGATTCTAATTAATTAAAATTAATTAATTGATTGTATATTTTTATTATAACAATTTTATAAATCATTTATTTAATAAAAATACATATAATTAATTGATTGACTTTGTGCAATCTACTATGATCTTACTAATTCAAATGAAATGATTTTTAAAATTGTAAGTTTGGATTATAAAAATAAAGGAGATTATTGTATGACTTTAGCATTTATTATGTATTAAAAAAGATTTATAGACAAAAAGATGTCATGCCTCAAAACAATTAACTTTTGAACTATTTTAGTAAAATAATAAAAGATTGAATTTAAGAAAATCTGTAATTGAGAAAAAAAGAATTGTTACGTTATTTGAGTTTTTAGCAAATTATAAAGATAACTAAATAATCAATTAACTATAATCAAATTGTAAATTGATAAGAAATTTTTGAGAAATAAATCAACAATTAGGAAAAAATAATTGTTACCTTTTAAAAATTCTTCCCAAAATTATATAAGTAATTATTATCAATTTTATATAATCAAACTATAAGAATATGAGATATTCATGGGATTAAATTTTTGAAATTATAAAGGTAATTAATATCAATTGTTTCCATATTTGAGTCCTTTATGTAATTGTAGATTACTTAAATATAATGAAACTATAAAATTAGGACAAATTTATGGTCAACAAATATGTAATATTAATAATAATTGTATTATTATCAAACTACAACTACAACAAGAACAAGAAACCTAGTGTATTCCCACCTGGTGGGGCCTGGGGGGGGTAAGATGTACGCAGTCCATACCTCTACCTCTAAAGAAGTAGAAAGGCTGTTTCCGATAGACCCCCGGCTCAAGACACAAGATACCACACAAATACAAAGTAAAGCACCGAACAAGGTTATAAGATTACATAACATAACATACATAACATAAATACGACAACCATAAGTAAAAGAAAACAGAGGAAAGCACCCAGATTCATACTAAAACAAGTAACACGGAACACAAAATCATAACCAGGATACTACCCCCAGCAAGTAATTCCCTACACTAGCGACCCAAACTGGCCCTAGTCCTCAGCCCTAATTCGCGTCCTCCAGACCTTCCTATCTAGGGTCATGTCCTCGGTGAGCTGTAACTGTTCCATGTCCCGCCTAATCACTTCACCCCAGTACTTCTTCGTCCTACCCCTACCCCGCCTAAAACCATCCAATGCTAGCCTCTCACACCTATGAACCGGGGCATCCATGCCACTCCTTTTCACGTGTCCGAACCAGCTCAATCGGACTTCCCGCATCTTGCACTCCACTGGAGTCACACCAACCTTATCCCTGATAGTCTCATTCCGAACTCTATCCCCTCTAGTTAGCCCACACATCCAGCGCAACATCCGCATCTCTGCCACCTTCATATTTTGGATGTGTGAATTCTTAACTGGCCAACATTCCGCTCTATACAATATGACCGAACGGACTACCACCCTGAAGAATTTGCCATTAATCTTGGGCGACACCTTATTATCACATAACACCCCCGACGCGAGCTTCCACTTCATCCATCCCGCCCCAATGCGGTGCGAGACATCCTCGTCAATATCACCGTTACCCTGGATCACGGACCTGAGATACTTGAAACTATCCCTCTTACATACCACCTGTGATTCCAGCTTCACTGCCACCTCATCCTCTAGCCTTACGTCATTAAACTTACATTCCAAATACTCTGTCATACTTCTTCTCAACCTGAACCCTTTAGACTCAAGGGTTTGTCTCCACACCTCTAATTTATCATTCACACCCCGTCGAGTCTCATCAATCAGGACTATATCATCCGCAAAAAGCATACACCACGGCACCTCCCCTTTAATACGCCGCGTCAACACATCCATCACCAAAGCAAACAAAAAGGGACTAAGAGTAGATCCCTGATGCAATCCTGACAAGACGGTGAAATGCTCTGAGTCTCCTCCCACCGTCCTCACTTGAGTTTTTGCTCCCTCATACATGTCCTTAATTGCTCTGATATATGCCTGCGGGACTCCACTCACCTCCAAGCACCTCCAAACCACCTCCCTGGAGACTTTATCGTATGCCTTCTCTAGGTCGATAAACACCATGTGCAAAGTTCCGTAACTGATATACATATATTGATTAAAAAAAACAACGAACATTGACTACTACTTTATCATAAATATATTTTGAAATTTACAAAATTAAATTTAAGGAACTTTAGTCAATATAGTATGATCATAAAATTTAATCTAATTAAGTGAAACTAATTAGTTGATTGTGTAGTCTTATTACAATTATATCGTACTTTATTTATTTAATGGAAATATATATCATTTATTAACTAATTTTGTACAATCTACTATGATTTTGCTAATTCAAATGAAATGATTTTTAAATGGTAAGTTTAGACTATAAAAAGAAAGGAGATTATTGTATGACTTTAGCATTTCTTACTGTTTTCTTAATGAATGAAAGACACAGAATAAAAATTTTCTCCATTCAAGTCTTTTACTGTTTTTACATTTCATGAAAAAATGACAAGAATCCTACAGATTCTGACAACCTTTTGTCGTCTCTTACTCTTTCAACTCTTTGATTCAGTAATTTCTCTTTTTTTTGTTAATCATTTACCATGATTATTTGTTTTATTAGAAGGATTTGATAAGTTCTTTGAATTGTTCTTGTGTTATTTGTTTGTGGGGTATTTTATTAGTTTTCAGTAGAAGACTTGTAGTAAATAGTTTCGTGTCATGTCTCTTCTGGTAGTAGTATTAGTATATATTTTTCTTTTCTACTTGTTGTATCGTATACCTCTGTTTTCTTACTTGCTATTGTTGTTAATATCCTCGTGTTTTTGCTTTCCTTGCCGAGGATTTATGGGAAACAAATTTTCTACTTGCCAAGGTAGGGGTTACGTATGTTGTTGTTGAAGAAGAAGCATGTAGAAAGAGAGATGTTTTTCTTTGTCTCATAAGTATTTAGTTAGCTTGCAGTATTTTCATTAATGGATAATGATTTGTGAGTGGCTATTTATGAGTGTTTTGCTTTGTCCTTTGAAATTTCATTGACACTAGTTTGATTTATGTACAGTCTCCATACATAGAGATGATGAAGAACAACTTCTTATTTTTTTGATCATCAACTAATGATGCAAATAAGAACCCTTCACCACCATTAAAGTCCAAGGAAGTTTCTTCTTGGAGGAGTGTTTCATTGTCATCTAGATCCTTCTATGATAGTGGGTCAGGAAAAAATAATTTCATGGATCTGAGCAAATCTCCCCATGGTCATAGTAAGAAAGTTTATCCTAAGAAATATGGTGGTGATTCAAGCTGGTATGCATATCATTTTGTTGTAGCTTCATTTTTCACACTTAAACTGATGTTTTAATTTTCATTTGCTTGTCCAAAGTAATGGCAAATGTTTCTTCACGGTACAGACCTTAGCGTTCCAGTGTTGATTCGGACTATTAGAAGATTGACATAGGAGAAGGTACAAAAAGCTTCTGAAGTTTCAAGCATGCTACAAAATCAAGTTGCTGAAAGGGCTGGAAGAAGCCAACATATTACAGGCAGAACTAGATTCACGGACACGAAGATTGGAGACAGAAAGAATGAGTTACAATCAGTACTGGAAAAGGAGTGGGATAGAAGATCCAACGATTGGTCTCTAAAACTTGAGAAATACCAAATTGAACAACATAGACTCTGTGAAAGGGCGAGGGAGCTTGCATAGCAGAATGTCTCTCTACAAAGGGAAGTCTCTTCATTTAATGATAAGGAAGTATATAATAGAATCAAGATGTCATTTTCGGAGAAACAACTTGAAGATTTGTGTAAGAGAATAGAGCAAGTGTTAGAGGAGAATCAAAATCTAAGGCAGCAGCTCACTTAGTTACAAGTGGAATATCGAGTAGCTCAAGACAATAGAGATTATGTCTAAGAAAACTACTAGGAAAAGTTTAAAGAGCTTAAATCGGGCTAAGGGAGAAGCTCTATTCCGAGGAGATGGACATAAAGCAACTTCAGGCTGATCTAGCCGCCACAGTTAGAGGTAATGACATTCTCAAATGTGAAGTGCAAAATGCGCTAGATTCTCTTTCTTATGCCACACCCAAGTTGAAATATCTCGAGCTTCAGGTAAGCAGGCAATGTTAAGATCTCATTGCAATGGAATAGTTTTTATTTTTCAACTTTGGATAGCTCGTCTTCATATATGATAGACTGTTCGCATGTTACTCTCTCTGCATTATCTTTCTATTTCTGTTTGATTTTAGGTTCATCTTTGTTCTATCTGAAGTTCACTGTTTTCTTTATGAACTTGTATACATGAGTCGCTGGCATGTGGTAGTCTTTTGTGAAATGTTTGATCGCCTTAATGTGTAATCACTTGTACCAACCAAGAACATGATAAACTTTGTGATATCCTTAAACCCATTGAACTGATTGTGCTCTGATGTGGTAAAGTTACCTGAAGGGGTTTCGATAAGTTTGCTCGTTTATCTGACTTAATTCTTGGACAAGATCACAAGTTATCTACTGTGAGTTTTAACAGTTAAAAAGGATTCATGATTTGGATGAACTTCCAGGCTATGAGTTTGTTTTGAATTTCTGACTAAATGTTATTGGTGATCATTGTGTCTTTTTTTTTTTCATGGTTTATGGTTGATTCTGGCAGGTGCTCAAAAAGGACTAAAATATCAACCAGCTCACTAATGATTTGCAAGAATGCAAGAAGGGACTTGGCATTGTGAAGGCGATACTACCAAAAGTGTTTCAGTAGAGGGATTTCATGTGGGAGGACGTTCAGAGCTACAGTGAGATGAACATGTTGTTGAATTATGAGATCAACATGTTGAAAAGGAAGGTAGATACCCTCGACGAAGACTTTCTTATGAAATTGGGCCAAATCACAATCTTGAAAGACTCGACAGGTAAACCTTTCGACCTTCTTGCAAGTCCCGATTCTCGGTTGGAGTGATGGATGCTAAATGGACAAACTACAATTCATATTTTGTTCATTGACTATAGTGTTCATACTTCTCGTATACTTATTGGCTTTACTCTTATTCTTTCCTCCCTTTGATACTTGTTAAATAGAAAGTTTGCTTCTTTCTTTTGCAACCTTTTTGAATCTCCAATTGTAAACATTTCTTTTACTTGCTGGTGATCAAGACAATGAACTTCTTTTTATTCATTTGGTTTTGTAAGTATTGGCTGTTTTTTGTCTTATGAAGTAGTTAGTGAGGATTGGTGCTACCATTTTCTTCTCGTCTATGAGGTAGAGGTATGGTTTGCTTATATTCTACTAGAATATACATCGGTCATGTTGTTACTATTGTATGGAGATTGTGTGTATAATAACAATTGTATATTTGATTTCGGGTCTTCCACACTTTAATTCCTTGCAAGGGAAAGCTCATTAAGCTTACTGAGTTAACTTCTCATTGATGTATTCTTTCACTAAGTTTGTCACTAGGTAGCTACAAAAAGCACTTGTCTAACTGGGAAGTTCATGTTCAGTTTGTGCATATATTAAGTAACGTCCAAAATTTTAACCATATAACTTTACCTCAAAATGGTGCATGGACCAGAGCTGCTCTTAAATCTGGTCGGTTGGCATACTCTTCCATTTGATCTGCAATCAAATGCCTGCTTTGTCTCAGTACATTTGATTCTATTGTGCTCATTCGTACATGGTTTATGCCAAGTATATGAGGCACATACAGAATCCTCTAGTTTCATCTTCTTTATATAGTTTTAAACTCCATTTGACTTGCTATAAGGGAGTTCCACCCTGCCCTCTGATCATTCTTTCAGATACCCTCTTTCATTTGCCTCCACCATGTTTTAAATTTTCCTTCCAGTACCTGAAGCTTCACCTGCCACATTAAATGTTGTTTGCACATTTTTAAACTATGCACTGCATTTAATTTCAAAAAATGAAAAAAACTATGCACTATATTGTAGAACATTTTGATAATTTTTTGGTATGTCAGTATGTTCTTTATGTTTATGCTTACATCAAGCAGACACAGTTATTATGAAGGTGGAGTTGGTTTCTGTACCATTTTACTTTTGCGTGTAACTTCTAAAGTTATTTGGGATCCATTATTTATATGTCAATGAGAGTTTTGGATGTCTTTCCTGATAATGTTTATGCTTACATCAAGCAGACATAGTTATTATG
Source organism: Capsicum baccatum var. pendulum (assembly GCA_030864225.1). Classification (NCBI taxonomy): domain Eukaryota; kingdom Viridiplantae; phylum Streptophyta; class Magnoliopsida; order Solanales; family Solanaceae; genus Capsicum; species Capsicum baccatum. The sequence continues at coordinate 247,205,235 of CM061554.1, forward strand.
AAGGTGGAATTAGTTTTTGTACCATTTTCCTTTTGTGTGTAACTTCTAAAGTTATTTGGAATCCATCATTTATATGTCAATGAGAGTTTTTGATGTCTTTCCTGATATTAAACTTTTCATTTTTTCTTTAACATGTCTAATCTTCTGTATAACTGGCTTTCTGATCTTCAATGATGCAAACAATTTCCCTTCAAGAACTTGCACTTACCTAATTCCTTGTAAAATAGTCTTAGAATTTTCTATGCTGAAAGATGCCTATTGGTGGTTAGTTTTTTCGCCAGGAGGTTGCATTGGAAGGTACAAGCATACATGATATTGGTAAAACCAGCAAGCACCATATTTTTTTGAAAATGATAGCATATATACTATATGGGCAGTAGTTTCTTTACAAAAATGAGTCTCTCTATGCTTTACAAGGCCTCCAAAGTTGCAAAATGGATTCAGCACCCTCTACAAGAAACTCTTCATGTCAAAATAATAAGTTCTCTGATCTTATCTGAAACAAGAATGACGAGCACTGTGTTCAGTTTGGAGCCTGCCCCTAAGCTCGTCTAGACTCATCCTTATTTTCATTGCCTTCTATTTGCTTGTTATCTTTGTTCTTTCTAGAAACTGCATTTGAGAAGCTTGTATTGTTGTCTCAAGTTAATGTTTAAGTTTTCTTTCCTTACTGCAGTGCATCAAAATTCAACTTGTGGTGCTGCTGAAAATGTTGGAACTGCTGCAAAACCTAATGGCATAATGCATGAACCTGTACGTGCTGATAGACCCAAAGCATTCAGTAGCAACAGCTCATCTGTTCTCTCTTGCATACAAACAGCTGTTGATATTCCTTCTCAAACAGCATCTGATATACTAGACGTCTGAACCAAATAGTGTAGTGCATGGTGACATTTTTCTCTGATTGAATCTAAGATTTTTCTGAATAGCCCGTGTATTCCCACACAGTGGGGTCTGGGGAGAATAAAGTGTACACAGACCATATCGTTACCTCCGATGAAGTAGAGAGGCTGTTTCTGATAGACCCCCTGCTCAGGACAGATAAACAGTATAAAAAGACGTAGTGAAAAGAACAACATAGAATAGCACACCAATAGAGAAAATAAGAAACAAGACACTGGCAGAGTAATACTATAAACTATCTATCAGAAAATAACAAACATTATTAGAACACCATGAACAAGAAACTGGGAGACGCGCACATAGCACTACGACTACTGGCACGATTACAACAAAGCAACCCTATCTACTAACAAGAACTCATTCCAACCTATTAACCCTCTACCCTAATTGCATCCTCCACACCTTTCTAGCTAGGGTTATGTCCTCAGTTGTAACTGCCCCATGTCATGTCTAATCACCTTCCTCCAATACTTCTTCGGTCTGCCTCTACCCCTCCTGAAATAATCCATAGCCAACCTCTCACCTTAATTCCACTTTTAGGATTGAGTAACTCCTAATAGTTTATCTTGTGACCCCATCTTATTATCTAGTAGCTCCCAATTCCTTCTCAAAGAAAAAAGTAACTCCTAATTGTTGTTCATCCAATTGTACGCCCTTACTCTCGGTAGAACACCTTCCCTAATCTCTTCCTTTGCCCTTACTTTCATAGAAAATCTAATATGCCAAATAAAAGAAATTGACAATAACACCTTTTACAAATCGCTTCTGGAGGGATGAGAGAACCCCACTTGTCTGATTGACCAGATTCACTTCCACATACTGGTCCTTTTGTTCATCAAGAAAATGTGCGAAGGATTACGTTTATACACCTTTTTACTGGATGACACTAATTTTTGTTGTTTTGCTGTAAACAGGCAAATGATGGAATTTTTTGGATGTCTTGGCAAGATTTCCAAATACATTTTAGGTCTATATATGTTTGTCGTGTCTACCCACCAGAGATGCGCTACTCAATCCATGGTCAATGGAGAGGCTACAGCGCTGGAGGCTGCCAGTATTATGACACATGGCATCACAATCCTCAATATCGACTAAGAGCAAGTGGTCCTGATGCTTCCTTGCCCATTCATGTATTTATCACCTTAACTCAGGACCACTGTCATGATTAACCAGGAACAGAGTCGTTAATTATTGGCATTATCTTTTTGTTGATCAAATAAACTAATCAAAATGCTATTTTAGGGTGTGAGCTTTTCAAGGACTGCAGCTAGTTTCAGGAATTATCAATCAAGCCATGATTCAAAGATGTTCTATATTGGGATGAGGATACAGAAAACCCATGGTAGACGTGCTGCATATAACATCTATTTGCATGAATCTGTTGGTGGGACAGACTATGTAAATTCTCGAGAGATATCATGTGAGATGGTCCTTAATCCTGATCCGAAGGGTTACACAATAGTGACTACTACAATACATCTTGGTGAAGAGGCGCCTTTTGTTCTCTCTGTTTTTACTAAAGCTTCGATAAGTCATGAAACTTTATAATTTTTCATTGATGGCCATTTTGTTTGGATTTGAGTTTGGTCATCACTTGTGGGTCCTATGAATCTCCCCAAAGGGATTCTGCACGGACTATCCCCAATCATTCACACTTGTATGAGAGATGGTTGAACGTTGCAGTAAAAAAGATCGGTAAGTTCGTCTAACATCTTGACCCCTTTTCTATGGACAATAAATTGTCTGATACATTTCATTCTCTCGGATTCTGTCTAATATCTTCTGATGTTTGGTTTGGTAGGCATGCCTAATTCCCCCACTCTACTTTTAACAGGCATAGAAAGAGGAGAAAGGATGGTCTGTCCTTTGTGAATGGATGAAGCAAGCTGTCTTATTCTGGGAAGTCCATGGTTGCTAAATATCATTTCTGCATGGGGGCTGGAAGTCTCTAAAGCCAATAGAAGGAAGATGGTCCATTGATTCTAGTCTTCAGCTCTGAACATGGTCTCGAAGAGGGTTCTCGGGGATTAGAATACTGTACATGAGTAGATGTAAGAAAATAGGATTTAGTAATGTAAATAAAGGTTAAAAAAAGGAATAGATGAAAAAAAAATAGGAATAGATGTGAGGGATGCGCTACAGGATGCATGTTGGAGTCCACCATGTGACTGAAATATCAATTGAAGTTTCAGCACCAGTTTTGAAGTACTTGTAGACATCACTTCATTAATTGTAAAAACCAAACATTCTTACATCAATGGAATTAACTAACACCTTTCTACAATCTTCAATCGTGTGTTATTATTATCCTAAGAGCTAAGAAGAACAAGGAACTGGTTGTTCCTTGACAAGGAGTCCTTGGAAGTACGACAGAGGTAAAAACTTGGGAAAAGGCAAGGAGTATCGTAAGCTAGGTTGTCCCGAGTGGACACAATAATTGGAGGTCAAATAAGAGTCTCAATCATATTCCGAATTCATAGGGGGGGGGGGGGATTGCTCGAGAAGTTTCATCCATATATTTTTTTTAAAGATCGTATGCATCGAAAATTGCAAAAATTCGCAATTTGTATCGTTTCACAGGTTTGACTTGGTAAATGACTCTCCCGGTCTCGTCAATGCAATTTGATCGACACAAAATTGGACCCAAAAAGGCTCGTTCGCGCCGTTTCTATCGTTTGACCACCAAAATGCCCCCATCGGCTCCGCCGGCCTGCACTCACCCGCTCCTAAGCGGGTTGGGTGGGCGCCAGTCAATTTTCTGCCGAAAATGCTATTGGGCACTTGGCCCAGCCCCGGAATCGTGGGATAAAACCCACTAATTTGGCCCGAAAATGGTTCGTTCACGTCGTTTCGTCCGTTTGACCACTCAGATGGACCCACCGATCAACACTCATCCACTCCTCAGCCAACCCGGGGCCGCCAGTTGATTTTCGGCCTAAAACGCCACCGAGCCATGAGCCCCTGAACCATGGGCTAACACCCGTCGATTTGGCCCAAAAATAACTTGTTAGCATCGTTTCGCCCGTTTGACCACCCAGATGACCTCGCCGCCCCACATTCACCCGCTCCTTATCTAGTTGGGGGGGGGGGGGGGCTCCCGTCTGTCTTTATGCTGCTAGCCTTCCTTGTTCCCTTTTTATTTGCCTGTTTATCAGACATCTTTTCCAGTGTACTTGGTAATTGATACGAGTAATTTATGCATTTATCTATATCACAAATCGTCAATAGGAACAAATTCTTTTGATAAAAATGGTTAGTTAAGAAGTAAAATAGAATCAAATTGAATACTTCTATAATACATCGTGAACGTAGAAGGCACGAAGAGGGTGTCATCCTTCAGCCTCAGTCTGTAGTTGCTTCTGCTGCTGAATCCTTTGAGGATAATCTCACTACCACTTGCTGATACAGGTCTTTCGGTTCTTAAACATTCTATTGTCATTTTGGTTGTTTCTAGTATTCACATATGCAGACCACATGCTAAATGTGCTTATGCCATTGGTGTCTTTTGTTTGTAACTTGCATTACTGGAAGCATGAGTCCATGTCACATGTCACAGGCTGTATAAGGACAGAATGAAATGGATGTTTTGGATTCGGAAAAATGCACAAGTTCATTTTAATCCTTTGCATTCCATGTTTGGTGCATATCTATACATACATATATACATAAGGTTTGAGCTGATAGTCGTGAATCGTGATTCTGACGAACCACTCTAGATCAAACCATACACAAGAATCACTTTTTTATGGTTTATATCCACAGGATTTTTTCAAATGCCATCCTGCTTTCCTAGTAGAAGTAATACAAACCTAGCCAAAGTAAATGCCCTTTTAACCTTTAGTAACAACTCTTCTGCTCTAATCTGAAATTTTAGGGAGAATCTATATAGTACCTAAAACATTTACAGAAAACTTTGAAGTCCTAGATATTAGTGCATAAAGAGTAACCACATACCTGTATATTTACATGTATACTTCATTCTCATGCAGCGTTAACCTTTTTGCACAAAATTCACCTGTATCGCACGCTAAAGAAGAGACCTATACTCTTGACTTCTAGACCATTCATCAATCTCGCGTGCACGTAAAGGAGGGAGTGGATGTGAAAGTTGCCTTGTTTGTGCATTTCTAAAGAGAAAGCATGTTAAAGTTAAAAGAGTTGAAGAAGACAAGAAATAACAAATCTTCAAGTCACAGTATCTGAAGATGTAATGCAGCTATATTATATTCCTATTTGCATATACATTAAACTTAATTTATGTCAGTAATGGGATGCACGTATCCAAGGAACTAGTAGGAAAATACACGAAATCCTGAAATAATCCTTAGTTACTCCTTTTTCGCTCATTTATTTAAAGATGAGCTACGTTTGCCTCTCTGGTGCGAAACAATTCAAGCGGTAGGTTATCACGATACGAACCAAGATTTTCACATGCAAACGCATTCAGTACGCACGTATCCCAAAGAATTCATAAGCTAGCTAAAAAGTTCCATTCGCGCCGTCGCCCATTTGCCCACCAAAATGACCCCACTGACCTGTCGGACAACCCAGAGCCACTCTTCATCCCGACGGGGGGCCGTCAGTCAACTTTCGCACATACCGACACCATGTCCCGGGCCCACCCGAGAACCACGGGTTAGCACCCACCGAATGAGGTTGAAAATGGCCCGTTTTTGCCAGTTTGCCCGTTTGACCACCCAAATAGCCCCGCCCACCCCAATGGACCATATTATGCCGCTTCCCATCCTACCTGACACGCCCCAGTCAATTTTCAATGTATATTGCATTGTTTGATAATTTATCTGTTATTTTCAGGAAATGTAAGGAAATTACCCTTGATTTTTAACTCTTTATCACACATGCAGATGTTCGTTCTCTGTGAAAAATTTAAAAGGAAATTACCTTTACATTCTCAGAAAGTTGAGTTTACTAGTGCTTGTTATAAACTTTATATCTTACTACTTCTACAGTAAAATGCTTCCTTTGCTGATCAATGTCCAAGGTAAACAAATGTATGAATGCATGTGCAAGTATATATTCTTGAACAGAGGAACCTACACCCTAACACTACTTTCATTTCTTCTTTATACCCTTGATTATGGATTCATTATTTAAAGGAAAAAATGTTAATTTTTCTCTATATTATTTGAAATTGAGAAACTTTATCCTTCACTTGATTTGTGTCACACCCCATTTTTTTTTGCACCGCATCCGACCCATGCTAGGGAGTCGGTTTTAGAGAAAATGGGTTTTCCCAATTAAAGTGACGTTTTGAAAAAGGGATTATTTTATTTACAGAGTCGCCACTTGGAATTGAGTTTGGGTGTTCCAAGTCACCTTTTTTTTTTTTTTTGAATCCCTAATCAAAAGGAAATGACTCTTATTTGGTCTGCGAAAACAGAAAATGGGTAAGGAATTCTGTTGATCGAGGGGAAGGTGTGAGGCACCCCTCGAATCCCGTGGTTCTAGCACGGTCGCTTTTATTGACTTATCTCGACTTAAATTATTTTAATAAATTGTGTTAAGGCCTAAATCGCTCATTTTATATATCTATATAAATAAATCTTCTTAAACAGATTAATCTTATGCTTGGTGAACAAAATTATATATAGGCTAAACAAAACTAATGAAAAGCAGAATAACATAATCACATGATAAAGTTAATTAATAAAGTTATATTTAACAAAATTATCATAACTGAACTAACTTGAAATATATATATATAATCATGCCAGTTTTCTTTTTAAAATTATACTACTGCTTTTTTTCTTCTTCTATTCCTGTACAGGTAGGTGCATACATTTACAAGGAAAGATGTCATGGTAGATACTTTTGAAGACTCTCTTTTAATTTTTGGAGTGTAACTGACTTTGATACAAAAGAATCCATACCATTTGCATAACACTCTTCTGCACTTTCCGATAATGCATTCCATGACGAAAAATAAAAATAAAAAAAAACCTTTATTCTTAACATGTCATGTTTTTCATTTCATTCATTTTTTTTTTTTTTGCATTTTTTTTTCGCATGCATGCATGCATGCATGCATTCATGAATCATTAATTGTGATCTCTAACATAGTAACATACTAAATGCATGTCAACTAACACAATTTTACATATTAAAACACCAATAACTTTTAATAATTATCTCATTTAAAATTTTAAACCAGTCTAATCAATCGTAAATTTTTTTTACAACAAGTAAATTATAAATAGAGACGTAAAACGTGAATTACATAAAGAAATGACAAAACTACACATTAAATAATAATATAAAATATATGGAAATAACTTCATTCATGCTTCGATTCCATAACGTAACTTATAAAATAAATTGTACGAGATGAGATAAAAACCTGTACGACAAATGAAATCAAGTATCGAAGCAAGATATTTTCACCAACAACTTCAACGGAAACCCAACCTCAATTCTCCAAATTAAAAGAACTTTCTTCCTAGTTGTTTCTCTTCCAATTTTGTTTTTGCCTCTTTCTCCTTCTTTTTCCACTAAGGCCTTTTTATTTCTTTCTCCTCCTTCTTGGTTTCTTTTTTGTTTCTTGATTTCTTTGGTTTCTTGGTTTCTTTTTGTGTGCATGTGTGTGTTTTTTTTTTTTTTTTTTTTCAAATTAGTCCATATGTGTCTTCCTTCTTCTCTCTTTATGTGTGCATATGTGTGTTTATATAGGGAGTGTGTAAGTATGTAATATGTTGAAGGTAATGGGAAAGTTAGGGGAATGTTGGAGGTAATGGGAAGTAGGGTAATTTTTTTTTTAGTTTTAATAGGAAAGTTAGGGGAATGTTGGAGGTAATGGGAAGTAGGGTAATTTTTTTTTAGTTTTAATGGGAAAGTTAGGGGAATGTTGGAGGTAATGGGAAGTAGGGTAATTTTTTTTTAGTTTTAATGGGAAAGTTAGTGAAATGTTGGAGGTAATGGGAAGTAGGGTAAATTTTTTTTTAGTTTTAATGGGAAAGTTAGGGGAATGTTGGAGGTAATGGGAAGTAGGGTAATTTTTTTTAGTTTTAATGGGAAAGTTAGGGGAATGTTGGAGGTAATGGGAAGTAGGGTAAATTTTTTTTAGTTTTAATGGGAAAGTTAGGGGAATGTTGGAGGTAATGGGAAGTAGGGTAGTTTTTTTTTTTTTTTTAAAAAAATATTTTAAATAAGTAAAAAATAAAATAAAATAAAATAAAAATTATTTGAACATTAAAATGGTATAAAAATATTAGGTTTGGGTCAAAAATTAGGTGTTTACAGAATGCCCCTCTTTGCTTGGAAATATGAAGAATTTTCAAGAAAAGAAGTAAACATGACTAATTTTTGGCTCAACCCTTAATTCAATAATAATACGTAAATAAGTGGGAAAGAAGTGTGACCGAGCCCTGGCTTTAGGCATCCTACATATCTCGGGTTATAAGAGAATCAAGTCACGTGTAGTTCAAATAGGTGTAGGAATGAGTGGATGAATTGGAGAGTCGATTTGAGGTCCCGTCGAGTTTTCGGTTCGTATCTCTTTTTATTACATCAGGAAAAAAAAGAAAAATGAAACTAAAAATGAAAGATACAAAATCCTATCTATTCTAATTGTCTTGATTCTCTTGCTTCAGATCTTCTTCTTGGATCTTCAGTTATCGCCTCACCTTCTTCTAGTGGGTACCTCGATCTCAAGATTTGATCTTGAAGTTAGGACTTGAGATTTGAACCTGCAACTTGGATTGAGTCATTGACACTCTGTCAAAGAACAGTCCATAGAATACTTTGGATGCTTATTCTCCTTATCAGAAGCAAATAAGATGTCTCTTGAGATGTTAGGCCACTACAGATACAGAGCTGACTCTAACTATCTTCAACCTGATCATTCTTCTATATTCTGACCGGAGATGAAATTCCATTCTTGGATAATCCTGTGTTTTGCAGAAAACCTGCAAGCCATCAAAGAAGACGAAACAAAACAAACAAAATTTTCTGCCCCAGTTTACACTAGGAAAATTTTGTGAGTTATTAGAAAAAATATAATCTAAAAATAAATGAATGAATGGATAAAATTTTAAGCTAGGAGCGTGATAATATAAGGACCCTATTCTTAATGATGCAACCAAAGGAAGTTATCCTAATGAATGCATGGGAAAGAATTAGGATTTTCGCTTATAAAAATGTGATTAGGGATTGTCATGCCCTGTGAAAACATGAAGAAAAAAAATAGGAAGATTTATTTCCTAAAATGCCAACTAGGGGATGGAGCCCTATGAAGATAAATAAAATGTCAACTAGGGGATGACGCCCTATGAAGACGAGATAAGATGTCAACTAGGGGATGGCGCCCTATGAAGAGGAGATAAGATGTCAACTAGGGGAAGGCGCCCTATGAAGACGAGATAGGATGTCAACTAGGGGATGGTGCCCTATGAAGACGAAATAGGATGTCAACTAGGGGATGGCGCCCTATGAAGACAAGATAAGATGCCAACTAGGGGATGATGCCCTATCAAGACGAATAGAGATGTCAACTAGGGGATGGCGCCCTATGAAGACGAAAAGGATGTCAACTAGGGGATGGCGCCCCATGAAGATGAAAAAAATGCCAACTAGGGGATGATTCCCTATGAAGACGAATGAGATGTCAACTAGGGGATGACTCCCTATGAAGACGACTAAAATGTCAACTAGGGGATGGTGCCCTATGAAGACGAAAAAGATGTCAACTAGGGGATGGTGCCCTATGAAGACGAAAAGGATGTCAACTAGGGGATGGCGCCCTATGGAGACGAAAAGGATGTCAACTAAGGGATGACGCCCTATGAAGACGAGAGAAGATCTAGGGGAAGGTGCCCTATGAAGACGAAAAAGATGTCAACTAGGGAATGGTGCCCTATGAAGACGAAAAGGATGTCAACTAGGGGATGGCGCCCTATGAAGACGAGATAAGATGTCAACAAGGAGATGGTGTCCTATGAAGATGAGATAAGATTCAACTAGGGGATGGCGCCCTATGAAAACAAAAAAGATGTCAACTAGGGGATGGCGCCCTATGAAGACGAAAAGGATGTCAACTAGGGGATGACGCCCTATGAAGACGAGATAAGATGTCAACTAGGGGATGGTGCCCTATGAAGACGAAAAAGATATAAACTAGGGGATGGTGCCCTATGAAGACGAGAAGGATGTCAACTAGGGGATGGTTCCCTATGAAGACGAGATAGTATGTCAACTAGGGGATGGTACCCTATGAAGACAAAAAAGATGTCAACTAGGGGATGGTACCCTATGAAGATGAAAAAGATGTCAACTAGGGGATGGTGCCCTATGAAGACGAAAAAAATGTCAACTAGGGGATGGCGCCCTATGAAGACGAAAAGGATGTCAACTAGGGGATGACACCCTATGAAGACGAAAAGGATGTCAACTAGGGGATGGTGCCCTATGAAGACGATATAAGATGTCGACTAGAGGATGGTGGCCTATGAAGACGAAAAAGATGTCAACTAGGGGATGGCGCCCTATGAAGACGAGATAAGATGTCAACTAGGAGATGGTGTCCTATGAAGATGAGATAAGATTCAACTAGGGGATGGTGCCCTATGAAGATGGATAAAATGTCAACTAGGGGATGGTGCCCTATGAAGATGGATAAAATGTCAACTAGGGGATGGTGCCCTATGAAGACGAAAAAGATGTCAACTAGGGGATGGTGCCCTATGAAGACTAAAAGGATGCCAACTAGGGGATGGTGCCCTATGAAAACAAAAAAGATGTCAACTAGGGGATGGTGCCCTATGAAGACGAAAAGGATGTCAACTAGGGGATGGCGCCCTATGAAGACGAAAAAGATGTCAACTAGGGAATGGTACCCTATGAAGACGAGATAAGATCTAGGGGAAGGTGCCCTATGAAGACGAAAAAAATGTCAACTAGGGGATGGTGCCCTATGAAGACGAAAAGGATGTCAACTAGGGGATGGCGCCCTATGAAGACGAGATAAGATGTCAACTAGGGGATGGTGCCCTATGGAGACGAAAAGGATGTCAACTAGGGGATGACACCCTATGAAGACGAGAGAAGATGTCAACTAGGGGATGGTGCCCTATGAAGACGAAAAAAATGTCAACTAGGGAATGGTACCCTATGAAGACGAGATAAGATCTAGGGGATGGTGCCCTATGAAGACGAAAAAGATGTCAACTAGGGTATGACGCCCTATGAAGACGGAAAGGATGTCAACTAGGGGATGGCGCCCTATGAAGATGAGATAAAGATGTCAACTAGGGGATGGTGCCTTATGGAGACGAAAAGGATGTCAACTAGGGGATGACGCCCTATGAAGACGAGATAAGATGTCAACTAGGGGATGGTGCCCTATGAAGACGAGATAGTATGTCAACTAGGGGATGGTACCCTATGAAGACGAAAAAGATGTCAACTAGGGGATGGTACTCTATGAAGATGAAAAAGATGTCAACTAGGGGATGGTGCCCTATGAAGACGAGAATGATGTCAACTAGGGGATGGTACCCTATGAAGATGAAAAAGATGTCAACTAGAGGATGGTACCCTATGAAGACGAGATAAGATGTCAACTAGGGGATGGTGCCCTATGAAGACGAAAAAGATGTCAACTAGGGGATGGTGCCCTATGAAGACGAAAAAGATGTCAACTAGGGGATGGTGCCCTATGAAGACGAGATAAGATATCAACTAGGGGATGACGCCCCATGAAGACGAATAATATGTCAACTAGGGTATGGCACCCTATGAAGACGAAAAGATGTCAACTAGGGGATGGTGCCCTATGAAGACGAGATAAGATGTCAACTAGGGGATGGTGCCCTATGAAGACGAAAAGAATGTCAACTAGGGGATGGTGCCCTATGAAGACGAAATAAGATGTCAACTAGGGGATGGCGCCCTATGAAGACGAGATCGGATGTCAACTAGGGGATGGCGCCCTATGAAGACGAGATAAGATGTCAACTAGGGGACGGTGCCCTATGAAGACGAATAAAGATTAGGATTTTTTTTTCTTTGTTAGAAAAGAAAAAAAAATGCCCCACTCTTGAATATGCGGGGTTTTATTATTATTATTATCATTATTATTATATTGATATGAACTTAGAATTATAGGAGTATAACAAAAAAAGAGAAAATTCAAGAAAACTTAGCTTGCTATACTTGTTTTTTCCTCACTAAACTTCACAAGCTTGCTTTGCCCCTGTTCAAACAAAGAGAGGAAAAAAAAATGTGAGTTTTAAAATTTATGGTTGGTTTGTGGCCTTGAGTTCCTTGGAGGTTTTCCTTATCTCTGCCCCAACTTGATATAGTTGATTCAACTAATTGGTTGGCGAGCTTGATTCTTTGTTTTTCAAATTTTGTTGCATCTCTGTTTGTTTCAGTAGGATTCTGCTCTTCACTTTCAAATGCTTCATTTTTAACACTTATCTTAACTGGCTCTCTGTCCTTGTCAAGGTGGTGAGTACCCAACAATCTCTGCTCAACTTCACTGGGAGCCATGGTCAATTTTGCTCGTTTTTCTTTATTTTGCATTTGGTGTGAGACTTACCCATAAAAAAAACAGAGCGTGTAAAAATGAAATAAGGAAAACAAAAAAAAAAGAATAAAAGCAACATGTTTGAATAGAAGGTATTTCTACCAGTAAAGTAGGAAAGCTTATTTGGAGGTGTATATTGCATGCCATGCAACTTGGAGTAGACCTTCAAAACTATCTAATCTCGAATTAGGCTGCACCTTTCAATCAAATCAAATCATTCTTGATCTTTGTCCTGTCATGAAAACTTTGTTTGACTAAAGTGATTCCTTCTAGGATTTTCTCAATTGACCCCTCTAATTTGGATTGTTTCGTTCATCATTGTCTTATGGCGCCTCTGAGGGTTTTCACCAATAAGATTTTTTTTTTTGATTTTTTTTTTTTTTTTTTTAAATCTTGTGGTGCCTCCATGGGTTTTCACGAATAAGATTTTTTTTTTTTTTTTTTTGAATCTTGTGGTGCCTTTATGGGTTTTCACCTACAAGCCCTTTTATATATATATATATAGAACACACAAGGCTTGACATTCTCAAAAATTGATCGGAAGGTCTTTAATGGACAAAGGAAAGGATTTTTTTTTTATTTAGGATAAATTACAACTTGGGAGCCATGTAAAAGTGACAATAGGATATATATCTCATTTTTTTTTTTAAATACCAAAATTTTTTTTTATTTTTATTTTGTCGGACCGAACCCCAAGATAGGGCTGCCTACGTATCCATTTAGGAATCAGGTCGAACGTAGTTCAATGGCAACTCATTATCTTTTTTTTTTTTTTTAAGGATAAATTACAACTTGAGAGCCATGTAAAAGTGACAATAGGATATATATCTCGTCTTTTTTTTTCTTTTAAAATACCATGATTTTTTTTTATTTTTATTTTGTCGGACCGAACCCCAAGATAGGGCTGCCTACGTATCCATTAAGGAATCAGGTCGAACGTAGTTCAATGACAAAGCATTTTATATTTTTTTTTTGGCATTTTTTTTTTTTTTGGCATTTTTTTCAGCTCCAAAGAGGGTAAGCAAGGAAAGGTAAATAAGGCTCGAAGGGCTGACAAGGGATTAATGGCATTTAGTTAAGTAGAATGATGGCCTTTCGTCATCTCAACTTGAGAATGTTAAGCACAAGTGTGTCAAATATAATATCTTTTGACTGAATCGGCATTGATAGCTTTTCCTGTCATTTTTTCGTCCAGATCCGCAAGTTGCAAAGCTCCATTTGATAGTACTTGTTTAACTATGTATGGACCTTCCCAGTTTGGAGCAAACTTTCCTTTAGCGTCTTCTTGGTGTGGAAGGATGCATTTTAAAACAAGTTGGCCGACCTCGAATTTTCTAGGACGTACCTTCTTATTGTAAGCTCGCGTCATCCTCTGCTGGTATAATTGACCAAAGCAAAAGGTTTCGGTGGGACCAGCACGGGAGGATTTGCCAAATATTCTTTAATCTTATCAAATGATTCTTGACATTCGTCTGTCCATTGGATAGCAACATCCCTTTTTAGCAATTTAAATATCGGTTCGCATGTAGTGCTGAGCTGAGCAATGAATCTGCTTATATAATTCAGTCTTCCAAGAAAACTCATGACCTCAGTTTTATTCTTCGGAGTCGGCAATTCTCGAATGGATTTTACCTTGGCGGGGTCCAATTCAATGCCTCTGCGGCTAATTATGAAACCCAAAAGTTTTCCGGATGGAACTCCAAATGCACACTTGGCTGGATTGAGCTTAAGATTATACTTTCGCAACCTTTTGAAAAATTTCCTCAAGTCATCTACGTGATCGACTCGTGTCTTAGACTTGATAATGACATCATCAACATATACTTCTACTTCCTTGTGCATCATGTCATGAAAAATAGTAGTCATAGCTCTCATGTACGTAGCTCCCACATTCTTTAAAACAAATGGCATGACCCTATAGCAATAAGTACCCCACGGGGTGGTGAAAGCAGTCTTATCTGCATCTGTTTCATCCATCAAGATCTGGTGATATCCGGCATAGCAATCCACGAAAGATTGGATCTTATGTTTAGCACAATTATCAACAAGGATATGAATGTTGGGCAGTGGAAAGTTATCTTTAGGGCTTGCTTTGTTCAAATCCCTATAATCAACACAGACTCTGATTTTACCATCTTTCTTCAGTACGGGCACCACATTAGCCAACCATGTGGTGTACTGAGCGACCCTGATCACGTTCGCATTCAATTGCTTCATGATTTCCTCTTTGATTCTATCGCTCACATCAGTTTTAAACTTTCTTTGCTTTTGCTGGACTGGTGGAAAAATCAGGGTATGTAAGTAGTTTCTGGACTACCAAATCCGTGCTTAGACCCGGCGTATCATCGTAAGACCAAGCAAAGACATTCTTATACTCGATCAAAATCTAAACAATATCATTTCTGATATTCTGATCTGCATGAATACTTATTTTTATTTCTCTAACCTTCTCACCCGTTCCCAAATTTATTATGTCAGTGTCATCTAAATTGGGTTTGGGCTTATCCTCAAATTGATCCAATCCTTTTTGAATTCTTTATCAGCTTCACCTTCATCGTATTCATCTACCGTTTGGTTTGCTGATTCGAGATTAGACAACTTTTTAGGATCTAAATGTGAACTCCGCGTACATGCCATGTTATTGGAGCCAGTATTAACATAACTGAAATAAGATAAAAATAATAAAAATTAAAAGAGGGAAGAAAGGATAAATTTACTAGAAAACCTGAAATTCCTTTCATTGAATCGGAAAGGATAGGAGGGTTAATCATGAAAACAGAGCAACTAAACTATGTGGACTACAACCCTGAGAATAGTCCAAAATACAAAAGAAATAAAAACGAAACAACAAAATAAACTACCAAGACTCCTTCCTTGTGGGGAGAGGAGTGGCTTCCCAGTTAGTGAGCTTGATATTTGGCCCGATGAACTGCACATCCGCATTGCTAAGGCCTTCACCCATCTGAAACATGTTTACTTCATAAAACACTTCCTTGAGGCCTTGACATATTTCATCCACATCCTTGTTAGCATATAGGTATTGATTTTCTTCCTTTTGAGCTTTCGTGAAAGATTGGCTAATGTGTGGAACTGGACTTGTCAATTTTCAAGCCTTCTTCTTATGCTCTTTTGCTCATTTTCTATTTGCTGCGGTAGGCTTAAAGCCTAAGCCAAAGGAGTTGTGGCTACCACACGGATCTACAGGGTTTATAATTCCTTGTAGCAAAACCCCTAATCCTTTTCCCGGTTCATAACCATTTTGTAGCATTTGGCTAGCCACCATGATTGAAGTAGAAGAGAGATGAGGCCCTGAAATCGGCGTACCTTCCACGACATGATCAGCTCTCACGATTTCAAAGGCTTGATAAATGAGAGATTCACAACCCCTTTTTGTTTTGATACAGGGTACAGAAAGATCTCGATGTATGGGAAGGTCATCCTCTCCATGTACAATGATTTCCTGATTGTCGTGTTCAAACTTAACTACTTGATGCAAAGTAGAAGGTATGGCTCTGGCCATGTGGATCCATGGTCTTCCTAAAAGTAGGTTGTAGGAAGTATCCATGTCTATTACTTGAAAGGTGATCGTAAACTCTACTGGTCCAATAACCAAAGAAAGATCTACTTCACCAATTGTGTCTCATTTTGCATCGTCAAAAGCCCGAACACATACATTATTGGACCGAATTCTATCTGGGCTGATTTTCAACTTTTGCAAAGTAGAGAGAGGACAGATATCTACTTCTGAACCTCCATCAATCATTACCCTTTTTTTTAGATCAATTAATTTACTTAAAAGCCGGTCAACATTCGATATGGCATTTCCTATAATGCAACAAGTAGCACATAAAATGCACATGATGGTCTCAACAACGACACCTTACCTAGACGAACCCGACCCCAGGGTCGAGCCCCACTAAGTCAAAAAATACACGTGATATAAGTAAAACACAGTCTATTAGGGATAGCCATGTCTAAGCTCCGGTTATGCTAGGTTCAACCTGGTGGAGTAAGGTATCTAGACTGTCAATGAAACGAGCGGACAACTCGAGTCGGCAAGGGACAGTTTTACCGGTAGCAGGGCTTTCCGACCTCACTGTTGGTCCCTTTCCATCCTAAATCATGGGTGACTACAGAATCCTTCCCAGGAGCGTTGCCGCATCTCTGGTATCTCAAGCTCGGGAGCGTATACTGCATCTCCGAATATATAGTATCTCAGAAGACTCAGATGGGTGCGCGAGAGAAGACAATTTATATTGCAATTCAAATAATATCAAAGCGATAAACATGTAGGCAAAGAACACATTTAGGCCAACAATATACAATATCAAAATTAAATAAAGCCAAACAAGTCAATATGAAAGCTCGAATTCTGGTTATTTCCCCAGCAGAGTCGCCATCTGTCACACCCCATTTTTTTTTGCACCGCATCCGACCCCTGCTAGGGAGTCGGTTTTAGAGAAAATGGGTTTTCCCAATTAAAGTGACGTTTTGAAAAAGGGATTATTTTATTTACAGAGTCGCCACTTGGAATTGAGTTTGGGTGTTCCAAGTCACCCTTTTTTTTTTTTTTTGAATCCCTAATCAAAAGGAAATGACTCTTATTTGGTCTGCGAAAACAGAAAATGGGTAAGGAATTCTGTTGATCGAGGGGAAGGTGTGAGGCACCCCTCGAATCCCGTGGTTCTAGCACGGTCGCTTTTATTGACTTATCTCGACTTAAATTATTTTAATAAATTGTGTTAAGGCCTAAATCGCTCATTTTATATATCTATATAAATAAATCTTCTTAAACCGATTAATCTTATGCTTGGTGAACAAAATTATATATAGGCTAAACAAAACTAATGAAAAGCAGAATAACATAATCACATGATAAAGTTAATTAATAAAGTTATATTTAACAAAATTATCATAACTGAACTAACATGAAATATATATATATAATCATGCCAGTTTTCTTTTTAAAATTATACTACTGCTTTTTTTCTTCTTCTATTCCTGTACAGGTAGGTGCATACATTTACAAGGAAAGATGTCATGGTAGATACTTTTGAAGACTCTCTTTTAATTTTTGGAGTGTAACTGACTTTGATACAAAAGAATCCATACCATTTGCATAACACTCTTCTGCACTTTCCGATAATGCATTACATGACGAAAAATAAAAATAAAAAAAAACCTTTATTCTTAACATGTCATGTTTTTCATTTCATTCATTTTTTTTTTTTTTTGCATTTTTTTTTTTCGCATGCATGCATGCATGCATGCATTCATGAATCATTAATTGTGATCTCTAACATAGTAACATACTAAATGCATGTCAACTAACACAATTTTACATATTAAAACACCAATAACTTTTAATAATTATCTCATTTAAAATTTTAAACCAGTCTAATCAATCGTAAATTTTTTTTACAACAAGTAAATTATAAATAGAGACGTAAAACGTGAATTACATAAAGAAATGACAAAACTACACATTAAATAATAATATAAAATATATGGAAATAACTTCATTCATGCTTCGATTCCATAACGTAACTTATAAAATAAATTGTACGAGATGAGATAAAAACCTGTACGACAAATGAAATCAAGTATCGAAGCAAGATATTTTCACCAACAACTTCAACGGAAACCCAACCTCAATTCTCCAAATTAAAAGAACTTTCTTCCTAGTTGTTTCTCTTCCAATTTTGTTTTTGCCTCTTTCTCCTTCTTTTTCCACTAAGGCCTTTTTATTTCTTTCTCCTCCTTCTTGGTTTCTTTTTTGTTTCTTGATTTCTTTGGTTTCTTGGTTTCTTTTTGTGTGCATGTGTGTGTGTTTTTTTTTTTTTTTTTTTCAAATTAGTCCATATGTGTCTTCCTTCTTCTCTCTTTATGTGTGCATATGTGTGTTTATATAGGGAGTGTGTAAGTATGTAATATGTTGAAGGTAATGGGAAAGTTAGGGGAATGTTGGAGGTAATGGGAAGTAGGGTAATTTTTTTTTTAGTTTTAATAGGAAAGTTAGGGGAATGTTGGAGGTAATGGGAAGTAGGGTAATTTTTTTTTAGTTTTAATGGGAAAGTTAGGGGAATGTTGGAGGTAATGGGAAGTAGGGTAATTTTTTTTTAGTTTTAATGGGAAAGTTAGTGAAATGTTGGAGGTAATGGGAAGTAGGGTAAATTTTTTTTTAGTTTTAATGGGAAAGTTAGGGGAATGTTGGAGGTAATGGGAAGTAGGGTAATTTTTTTTAGTTTTAATGGGAAAGTTAGGGGAATGTTGGAGGTAATGGGAAGTAGGGTAATTTTTTTTTAGTTTTAATGTGAAAGTTAGGGGAATGTTGGAGGTAATGGGAAGTAGGGTAGTTTTTTTTTTTTTTAAAAAAAATATTTTAAATAAGTAAAAAATAAAATAAAATAAAATAAAAATTATTTGAACATTAAAATGGTATAAAAATATTAGGTTTGGGTCAAAAATTAGGTGTTTACAATTTGTGGTCTAATGTCATCCTTGCCGGTAGGAACTACTCTTCTTTCTTCATTAAATAAAGTGTTTCTTGTTGAGATGGTAACAAGATTTTAGTAGATTCATAAAAAGGTTGTCAAACCACATTTACGGGTAAAAGAAAGCAATAACTGCCAAACTGGAAGAAAACATCTACTTGGAAACTGCCGAAAGAAACTATGGAGACTTGTAAGACTTGTAGAATAGCCTCAGTATCTTCTATGTAATCTTGTAAGAATGCACCAAAATGAAAAAGCAAAATACAACTACGTTTCATCTTCTGGTCTGAGATGCTTAAATTTGGGTTTCTAGTCTAGGATGCTATTTTGAATCTGTTGAACTTTCCAGAACTATGACAAGATTTTTAATGTTTCAGAACTGGATGTGTCACCTCAATTGGATTTTTCCTGCAGTTAAAGAATTTAGAAGAAACCAACACTTTACAAAGTTCTGTATAAGTTCAAAGCCTTTTGAATTCCTTTAAACTTGACATATCTGTAAATATGATTGCTTCTAATTTTCTGAACTCTTCGGCGGGAGTAGTGCTGCTATCTGTATCAGATACCTGCGTCATTCGAGAAGCAATTGAAGATATTTTTGTACCATCTATTTTGTTCCTCTGCTTGTGAATGTACTCACGAGTATTTCCAAATGTAGTAGGCATATTATGATGAAACTGATTTTAGAAAACATGACATTAATACTAATGTGAAGCTACTAATGCCTCTAATGAGCTGTGTTGTATAACATGTAAATATATTGTCTTACTGTATGCGCTGTTTATGTTTGTCCTTGTTTCCAGTGTTTCCTACAGGCGTGTAGCAATTTACAGCTTCTATGTGATTCCGGTTTCCTAACTCTTTAGCATTGTGACGTTCTCCCTAGTTTTCAGTTTGGCAAAAACTAGAAGAAGAAAATCAGGAATTTTTTCAAGCATATTACCTGAAGCTGATGGTGAAAGAGAAAATAATTGAATTCAACAGGTTGCTTGCGGAACAAGTGAAGATGACGCAACAATTTTCAAGTGCAATTGCTTCTTTACCAATGTCTAATGGGTGTAATATTTCACCAAGTAAGCTGGATACTGTAACACCCCGTAAAAGTCGTGCATGGATTAGCCTTTAATAGAGTGCTCTTAGACTTAAAAAAAAAAACTTGAAAAATTTTCTAAGTGTAACTTAGAGTCATCTTAGCTGGAAACCTTCGGGATACAACTTCTCGACCTTCCCGACCTTCATTTTTAGATTTTCAAGTTGCGTTACGATCGGTCAATCTCATAGTACATCTCGGATAAGTTTTGGAATTTTTCGGAATGCATAAGGCTGCGTTTGGATTTCAAAACAGTAGCAAAACGCATAGCCTATTGCCCAGTTTTTTTTTCAGCATTTCAGGGTCAACTGCAAACGATCATAACTCTCAGAATATAATGAACTGGGAGAGCTGCAACTTATCAAACGAAACATATTTGAGTCCTCTTTCTAATGCAACTGGTTTCATCAAAACCCAACATCTGAGTAAGGAGTTATATCCGGTTTACTTCAGCCTGTCAGTTTGTCAACTGAGGGATAGTTTCGACTTTTCTTATTTTCTTAGGGGCATTTTAGTCATTTCACCTCACCCCTATTTCGTCTATAACATCTGATTCAGCTCCAAATTCAACAAAATATAACCCTTTTCTCTTATTTTCTCTCAAGAACACCCTTTAGAGTTTCAAACAAAATTCCAAATAACTCAAGATTCAACCATTAGTTTTGGAAGATAATTTCATTTCTCTAATTTTCTCTCAAGAACACCCTTTAGGGTTTCAAATAAAATCCCAAATAACTCAAGATTCAACCATTGGTTTTGGAAGATAATTTCAGATCTGGAATCCTCTCGACGTAGGCTTTGATAAACACCCAAAATTCGTGGAGAACAAGGTACGCGGGGTTTTCCTAAAAACTCATGGGCGTAGAAATCATGTTTTAAGAATGGGGTTTTCAAATTTATGCACATACTCATGTTTTAGAAGCTTTTATGATATTGTTTTGGCCTTTTGGCTTTCCCCCAAAGTGATTTGAAAATTATATGTACATGTATAAATGTGTTTGTCCTGAAATATGAATTTAGAGCATGATTTTCATGAAACCCCTCTCTTAATGTAAATTTTTCTATGTTTCGCGTAATATACAATGTTTTGAACACGAAAGAGAGGTTTGTGAATGTTGAATATGCATGTAATGAAAGAATGCATGGTTTGCCAGAATGCACATGACCACCACATGTTTGATGAAAGTTTTGCATGGATTTGACTTGAGTTTCGGAACATGACATCTTTAATGCAAATTACATGTTTTGGTGGTCTAAACTATGTTTTGAATGAAAGCTCTTGCTTAATACATTATGACTCAGAAATAGGACTTGGAAAGTCTTGGTATGACGATACCAACCCAGACAAATGCCATATCAGACTCAGACTAACAGACATTTCAGACTTTCATGATTTTAGACATTTCAGTATTTCAGGGTCAACTTCAAATGATCATAACTCTCAGAATATAATGAACTGGGAGAGCTGCAACCTATCAAACGAAAGATCTTTGAGTCCTCTTTCTAATGCAACTGGTTTAATCCAAACCCAACATCTGAGTAAGGAGTTATATCCGGTTTACTTCAGCCAGTCAGTTTGTCAACTGAGGGATAGTTTCGACTTTTCTTGTTTTCTTAGGGGCATTTTAGTCATTTCACCTCACCCCTATTTCGTCTATAACATCTGATTCAGCTCCAAATTAAACAAAATATAACCCTTTTCTCTAATTTTCTCTCAAGAACACCCTTTAGGGTTTCAAACAAAATCCCAAATAACTCAAGATTCAACCATTAGTTTTGGAAGATAATTTCATTTCTCTAATTTTCTCTCAAGAACACCCTTTAGGGTTTCAAACAAAATCCCAAATAACTCAAGATTCAACCATTGGTTTTGGAAGATAATTTCAGATCTGGAATCCTCTCGACGTAGGCTTTGATAAACACCCAAAATTCGTGGAGAACAAGGTACGTGGGGTTTTCCTAAAAACTCATGGGCATAGAAATCATGTTTTAAGAATGGGGTTTTCAAATTTATGCACATACTCATGTTTTAGAAGCTTTAATGATATTGTTTTGGCCTTTTGACTTTCCCCCAAAGTGATTTGAAAATTATATGTACATGTATAAATGTGTTTGTCCTGAAATATGAATTTAGAGCATGATTTTCATGGAACCCCTCTCTTAATGTAAATTTTTTCATGTTTCGCGTAATATACAATGTTTTGAACACGAAAGAGAGGTTTGTGAATGTTGAATATGCATGTAATGAAAGAATGCATGGTTTGCCAGAATGCACATGACCACCATATGTTTGATGAAAGTTTTGCATGGATTTGACTTGAGTTTCGGAACATGACATCTTTAATACAAATTACATGTTTTGGTGGTCTAAACTATGTTTTGAATGAAAGCTCTTGGTTAATACATTATGACTCAGAAATAGGACTTGCAAAGTCTTGGTATGACGATACCAACCCAGACAAATGCCATATCAGACTCAGACTAACAGACATTTCAGACTTTCATGATTTTAGACATTTCAGCATTTCAGGGTCAACTTCAAACGATCATAACTCTCAGAATATAATGAACTGGGAGAGCTGCAACCTATCAAACAAAAGATCTTTGAGTCCTCTTTCTAATACAACTGGTTTCATCCAAACCCAACATCTGAGTAAGGAGTTATATCAGGTTTACCTCAGCCTGTCAGTTTGTCAACTGAGGGATAGTTTCGACTTTTCTTGTTTTCTTAGGGGCATTTTAGTCATTTCACCTCACCCCTATTTCGTCTATAACATCTGATTCAGCTCCAAATTAAACAAAATATAACCCTTTTCTCTAATTTTCTCTCAAGAACACCCTTTAGGGTTTCAAACAAAATCCCAAATAACTCAAGATTCAACCATTAGTTTTGGAAGATAATTTCATTTCTCTAATTTTCTCTCAAGAACACCCTTTAGGGTTTCAAACACAATCCCAAATAACTCAAGATTCAACCATTGGTTTTGGAAGATAATTTCAGATCTGGAATCCTCTCGACGTAGGCTTTGATAAACACCCAAAATTCGTGGAGAACAAGGTACACGGGATTTTCCTAAAAACTCATGGGCATAGAAATCATGTTTTAAGAATGGGGTTTTCAAATTTATGCACATACTCATGTTTTAGAAGCTTTAATGATATTGTTATGGCCTTTTGGCTTTCCCCCAAAGTGATTTGAAAATTATATGTACATGTATAAATGTGTTTGTCCTGAAATATGAATTTAGAGCATGATTTTCATGAAACCCCTCTCTTAATGTAAATTTTTCCATGTTTCGCGTAATATACAATGTTTTGAACACGAAAGAGAGGTTTGTGAATGTTGAATATGCATGTAATGAAAGATGCATGGTTTGCCAGAATGCACATGACCACCACATGTTTGATGAAAGTTTTGCATGGATTTGACTTGAGTTTCGGAACATGACATCTTTAATGCAAATTACATGTTTTGGTGGTCTAAACTATGTTTTGAATGAAAGCTCTTGCTTAATACATTATGACTCAGAAATAGGACTTGGAAAGTCTTGGTATGACGATACCAACCCAGACAAATGCCATATCAGACTCAGACTAACAGACATTTCAGACTTTCATGATTTTAGACATTTCAACATTTCAGGGTCAACTTCAAATGATCATAACTCTCAGAATATAATGAACTGGGAGAGCTGCAACCTATCAAA
The DNA here is from genome assembly GCA_030864225.1 of Capsicum baccatum var. pendulum. Lineage (NCBI taxonomy): Eukaryota > Viridiplantae > Streptophyta > Magnoliopsida > Solanales > Solanaceae > Capsicum > Capsicum baccatum. The sequence goes on from CM061554.1 coordinate 247,228,971, forward strand.
CGAAAGATCTTTGAGTCCTCTTTCTAATGCAACTGGTTTAATCCAAACCCAACATCTGAGTAAGGAGTTATATCCGGTTTACTTCAGCCAGTCAGTTTGTCAACTGAGGGATAGTTTCGACTTTTCTTGTTTTCTTAGGGGCATTTTAGTCATTTCACCTCACCCCTATTTCGTCTATAACATCTGATTCAGCTCCAAATTAAACAAAATATAACCCTTTTCTCTAATTTTCTCTCAAGAACACCCTTTAGGGTTTCAAACAAAATCCCAAATAACTCAAGATTCAACCATTAGTTTTGGAAGATAATTTCATTTCTCTAATTTTCTCTCAAGAACACCCTTTAGGGTTTCAAACAAAATCCCAAATAACTCAAGATTCAACCATTGGTTTTGGAAGATAATTTCAGATCTGGAATCCTCTCGACGTAGGCTTTGATAAACACCCAAAATTCGTGGAGAACAAGGTACGCGGGGTTTTCCTAAAAACTCATGGGCATAGAAATCATGTTTTAAGAATGGGGTTTTCAAATTTATGCACATACTCATGTTTTAGAAGCTTTAATGATATTGTTATGGCCTTTTGGCTTTCCCCCAAAGTGATTTGAAAATTATATGTACATGTATAAATGTGTTTGTCCTGAAATATGAATTTAGAGCATGATTTTCATGAAACCCCTCTCTTAATGTAAATTTTTCCATATTTCGCGTAATATACAATGTTTTGAACACGAAAGAGAGGTTTGTGAATGTTGAATATGCATGTAATGAAAGAATGCATGGTTTGCCAGAATGCACATGACCACCACATGTTTGATGAAAGTTTTGCATGGATTTGACTTGAGTTTCGGAACATGACATCTTTAATGCAAATTACATGTTTTGGTGGTCTAAACTATGTTTTGAATGAAAGCTCTTGCTTAATACATTATGACTCAGAAATAGGACTTGTAAAGTCTTGGTATGACGATACCAACCCAGACAAATGCCATATCAGACTCAGACTAACAGACATTTCAGACTTTCATGATTTTAGACATTTCAGCATTTCAGGGTCAACTTCAAATGATCATAACTCTCAGAATATAATGAACTGGGAGAGCTGCAACCTATCAAACGAAAGATCTTTGAGTCCTCTTTCTAATGCAACTGGTTTAATCCAAACCCAACATCTGAGTAAGGAGTTATATCCGGTTTACTTCAGCCAGTCAGTTTGTCAACTGAGGGATAGTTTCGACTTTTCTTGTTTTCTTAGGGGCATTTTAGTCATTTCGCCTCACCCCTATTTCGTCTATAACATCTGATTCAGCTCCAAATTAAACAAAATATAACCCTTTTCTCTAATTTTCTCTCAAGAACACCCTTTAGGGTTTCAAACAAAATCCCAAATAACTCAAGATTCAACCATTAGTTTTGGAAGATAATTTCATTTCTCTAATTTTCTCTCAAGAACACCCTTTAGGGTTTCAAACAAAATCCCAAATATCTCAAGATTCAACCATTGGTTTTGGAAGATAATTTCAGATCTGGAATCCTCTCGACGTAGGCTTTGATAAACACCCAAAATTCGTGGAGAACAAGGTACGCGGGGTTTTCCTAAAAACTCATGGGCATAGAAATCATGTTTTAAGAATGGGGTTTTCAAATTTATGCACATACTCATGTTTTAGAAGCTTTAATGATATTGTTATGGCCTTTTGGCTTTCCTCCAAAGTGATTTGAAAATTATATGTACATGTATAAATGTGTTTGTCCTGAAATATGAATTTAGAGCATGATTTTCATGAAACCCCTCTCTTAATGTAAATTTTTCCATGTTTCGCGTAATATACAATGTTTTGAACACGAAAGAGAGGTTTGTGAATGTTGAATATGCATGTAATGAAAGAATGCATGGTTTGCCAGAATGCACATGACCACCACATGTTTGATGAAAGTTTTGCATGGATTTGACTTGAGTTTCGGAACATGACATCTTTAATGCAAATTACATGTTTTGGTGGTCTAAACTATGTTTTGAATGAAAGCTCTTGCTTAATACATTATGACTCAGAAATAGGACTTGGAAAGTCTTGGTATGACGATACCAACCCAGACAAATGCCATATCAGACTCAGACTAACAGACATTTCAGACTTTCATGATTTTAGACATTTCAGCATTTCAGGGTCAACTTCAAATGATCATAACTCTCAGAATATAATGAACTGGGAGAGCTGCAACCTATCAAACGAAAGATCTTTGAGTCCTCTTTCTAATGCAACTGGTTTCATCCAAACCCAACATCTGAGTAAGGAGTTATATCCGGTTTACTTCAGCCAGTCAGTTTGTCAACTGAGGGATAGTTTCGACTTTTCTTGTTTTCTTAGGGGCATTTTAGTCATTTCACCTCACCCCTATTTCGTCTATAACATCTGATTCAGCTCCAAATTAAACAAAATATAACCCTTTTCTCTAATTTTCTCTCAAGAACACCCTTTAGGGTTTCAAACAAAATCCCAAATAACTCAAGATTCAACCATTAGTTTTGGAAGATAATTTCATTTCTCTAATTTTCTTTCAAGAACACCCTTTAGGGTTTCAAACAAAATCCCAAATAACTCAAGATTCAACCATTGGTTTTGGAAGATAATTTCAGATCTGGAATCCTCTCGACGTAGGCTTTGATAAACACCCAAAATTCGTGGAGAACAAGGTACGCGGGGTTTTCCTAAAAACTCTTGGGCATAGAAATCATGTTTTAAGAATGGGGTTTTCAAATTTATGCACATACTCATGTTTTAGAAGCTTTAATGATATTGTTATGGCCTTTTGGCTTTCCCCCAAAGTGATTTGAAAATTATATGTACATGTATAAATGTGTTTGTCCTGAAATATGAATTTAGAGCATGATTTTCATGAAACCCCTCTCTTAATGTAAATTTTTCCATGTTTCGCGTAATATACAATGTTTTGAACACGAAAGAGAGGTTTGTGAATGTTCAATATGCATGTAATGAAAGAATGCATGGTTTGCCAGAATGCACATGACCACCACATGTTTGATGAAAGTTTTGCATGGATTTGACTTGAGTTTCGGAACATGACATCTTTAATGCAAATTACATGTTTTGGTGGTCTAAACTATGTTTTGAATGAAAGCTCTTGCTTAATACATTATGACTCAGAAATAGGACTTGCAAAGTCTTGGTATGACGATACCAACCCAGACAAATGCCATATCAGACTCAGACTAACAGACATTTCAGACTTTCATGATTTTAGACATTTCAGCATTTCAGGATCAACTTCAAATGATCATAACTCTCAGAATATAATGAACTGGGAGAGCTGCAACCTATCAAACGAAAGATATCTGAGTCCTCTTTCTAATGCAACTGGTTTAATCCAAACCCAACATCTGAGTAAGGAGTTATATCCGGTTTACTTCAGCTAGTCAGTTTGTCAACTGAGGGATAGTTTCGACTTTTCTTGTTTTCTTAGGGGCATTTTAGTCATTTCACCTCACCCCTATTTCGTCTATAACATCTGATTCAGCTCCAAATTAAACAAAATATAACCCTTTTCTCTAATTTTCTCTCAAGAACACCCTTTAGGGTTTCAAACAAAATCCCAAATAACTCAAGATTCAACCATTAGTTTTGGAAGATAATTTCATTTCTCTAATTTTCTCTCAAGAATACCCTTTAGGGTTTCAAACAAAATCCCAAATAACTCAAGATTCAACCATTGGTTTTGGAAGATAATTTCAGATCTGGAATCCTCTCGACGTAGGCTTTGATAAACACCCAAAATTCGTGGAGAACAAGGTACGCGGGGTTTTCCCAAAACTCATGGGCATAGAAATCATGTTTTAAGAATGGGGTTTTCAAATTTATGCACATACTCATGTTTTTGAAGCTTTAATGATATTGTTATGGCCTTTTGGCTTTCCCCCAAAGTGATTTGAAAATTATATGTACATGTATAAATGTGTTTGTCCTGAAATATGAATTTAGAGCATGATTTTCATGAAACCCCTCTCTTAATGTAAATTTTTCCATGTTTCGCGTAATATACAATGTTTTGAACACGAAAGAGAGGTTTGTGAATGTTGAATATGCATGTAATGAAAGAATGCATGGTTTGCCAGAATGCACATGACCACCACATGTTTGATGAAAGTTTTGCATGGATTTGACTTGAGTTTCGGAACATGACATCTTTAATGCAAATTACATGTTTTGGTGGTCTAAACTATGTTTTGAATGAAAGCTCTTGCTTAATACATTATGACTCATAAATAGGACATGCAAAGTCTTGGTAAGACGATACCAACCCAGACAAATGCCATATCAGACTCAGACTAACAGACATTTCAGACTTTCATGATTTTAGACATTTCAGCATTTCAGGGTCAACTTCAAACGATCATAACTCTCAGAATATAATGAACTGGGAGAGCTGCAACCTATCAAACGAAAGATCTTTGAGTCCTCTTTCTAATTCAACTGGTTTCATCCAAACCCAACATCTGAGTAAGGAGTTATATCTGGTTTACTTCATCCTATCAGTTTGTCAACTGAGGGATAGTTTCGACTTTTCTTGTTTTCTTAGGGGCATTTTAGTCATTTCACCTCACCCCTATTTCGTCTATAACATCTGATTCAGCTCCAAATTCAGCAAAATATAACCCTTTTCTCTAATTTTCTCTCAAGAACACTCTTTAGGGTTTCAAACAAGATCCCAAATAACTCAAGATTCAACCATTGGTTTTGGAAGATAATTTCAGATCTGGAATCCTCTCGACGTAGGCTTTGATAAACACCCAAAATTCGTTGAGAACAAGGTACGCTGGGTTTTCCTAAAAACTCATGGGCATAGAAATCATGTTTTAAGAATGGGGTTTTCAAATTTATGCACATACTCATGTTTTAGAAGCTTTAATGATATTGTTTTGGCCTTTTGGCTTTCCCCCAAAGTTATTTGAAAATTATATGTACATGTATAAGTGTGTTTGTCCTGAAATATGAATTTAGAGCATGACTTTCATGAAACCCCTCTCTTAATGTAAATTTTTCCATGTTTCGCGTAATATACAATGTTTTGAACACGAAAGAGAGGTTTGTGAATGTTGAATATGCATGTAATGACAGAATGCATGGTTTGCCAGAATGCACATGACCACCATATGTTTGATGAAAGTTTTGCATGGATTTGACTTGAGTTTCGGAACATGACATCTTTAATGCAAATTACATGTTTTGGTGGTCTAAACTATGTTTTGAATGAAAGCTCTTGCTTAATACATTATGACTCAGAAATAGGACTTGCAAAGTCTTGGTATGACGATACCAACCCAGACAAATGCCATATCAGACTCAGACTAACAGACATTTCAGACTTTCATGATTTTAGACATTCAGAATATTGCATGTACAGAAAAGGTTAAAAATGGGCATACAGAGATGTTAGGTGGTCCCTCGAAGAGGGCTTGAGTTCAAGCGACTCATTGCCTAAAACCGTGGTTTGTCGACCCGGGTATATTATTATGCGCTGATTTAAATGTCCTGTGGCGTATCAGACTCAGAGACTCCAACCCTTGCGGCACACTTGGGTTGGGGGCTTCCCCGCCGAGTCAATGGCGGATTCCATACAGCTCGTGGAATATTCAGACTTGTAGGGGAACACCACCTAACTCAGAAGTAAAACACAGATCATGATTTGAAATGAACAGACAGGTTGCATGTTTTCAGAAAGTGCCCATGTATTTTTCAGAAACAGTCTTATACAGGATGTCTTGATGAAAAATTGCTTTCACTTATATATATATATATATGTATGTATGTTCCATTATACTATTTTTTTTGGATTGCTTTACGTGCCAGTACTTTTGTACTGACCCCCCTCCTTCCAGGTTTTGAGGTACAGTCTAGGGGTCCAGCTACTCAGTAGACATTCTCGGGCTTGCAGACTTGATCTCAAAGTGGTGATCCTTCTATTATTCGGAAGGCCTAATTATGTCAGACATTATCTTATTTATTATATTTTGGTCTACTGGGGGCCTTGTACCAGTTTCTTTTCAGACGAATGTTTATGTTCTTAGTAGAGATTTCGCAGACTGATGTCAGAGAGTATTATTCAGAAATGTTGCAGAACTTGACCATGTATTCCGTACTCAGTTTTATATTCCTTATTTTATTATGATTATGAATGTTGTGCATGATAACCTGATTGAGAATGGGTGTTCCGGGCCTTCATGGTTTGGGATGCTCGTCACGGCTAGGGCCTAGGCTCGGGTCGTGACAAACTTGGTATCAGAGCATGGTTCATGGTCCCAGGGTGTCTGCGAAATTGCGTCGGGTAGAGTCTTGTTTATGGGTGTGTAGTGTGCCATGTTCATGTTCTTGTTCGTGCAATAGAGTCAGAATGTTCCTCTTTCATACCCTACTTCGTGCTATGATGTCGCCCATATGAAAGTAAAAAGTCATCCCAAATTCTTTCCTTACTCTAATGTCATCAGATATGTCTCATTATTGAGGTGATACAAGTGAAGTTTAGAATCTAAATGGTATGGACCTTTCTGATTGAACCATATAAGAGTTAAAATTTGTGCAAGGACTTGAGATGAGTCCGTTAGTGTTTCAATGTGTATTGATTCCGATGTAGACATTGATCTTGATGGAATCGTGCTTTTCGGCTTCAGGTATTAATTGCATTTAGTCCCTTTCAAATTTATTTTACAAATGTCTTGCTTAAGGGGAGATGATGTGTAGTAGAATGGTGGAACTGTATTTCCACCCAAATAGTAGTATGCGTTAAAGTATTGTTGTCATGACCTTTTGGTAGTGAAATTAGACCAAGAAGTTGGTGATGTGAAGTCACAAAGTTAGAAGTCAGAGTGAGGGTGACTTTTGTGTAAATGAATATTTTAGTTGAATAACCGATGTTCGAGAATGATTTACCCCCCTTATGGTGATAGACTAATGTGGTAATTAGTAGCATGTGTGGATGGTATGGTAGTCCGTGGAGGAAGTGTTTGACTCCGATTTTATTTATACAGAGTAAGATGTGTATTCATAGTTCATTGGATATTGTGTATTAAATTTCTATCTCATGTAATCTTGTCATCAAGGTGTTGTTGAAAAAAAATAAAATAATAAAGTCTAGTGAAGCCGTGTGGGTCTCTTTCGATTCACTAGCATAGTTGACTTGTCATTCATTTTATTTTCTTGTTCAAAATACAAAAATCAAAGTCTAGTGAAGCCGTGTGAGGCCTATTTCGATTCACTAGCAACTTGTTGTTCAACTTGTTATTCTTGTGTTGGTTTAATATATGTATAGCTGAATTTGTTGCATGAGATTGAGTTGGTAAAGAGGTGATTCATCCTTGTGTGTTGTTTAGTAGATGGTAGAGAAGGAGTTGTTAGTTAGGATGATTTGTAGGTTTCTTGAAGTGTGAAAATGGCTATATTAGCCAGTAAGTTGTAAGTATAGACTCATGGTTGTTTGTGGAATTTGAAGGTAGTCTAAATGTATGCTTGAGTATGTAAGCGTGATGTGAGAGGCCGTATAAGTAGATAAGATTGTACGGGGTTATAGTATAAGATTAATGTCGATCATGTCTATTATGTGACTTTACCCCTTTACCTTCTTTTCCTTGGTAGTTATAAACTAGTACTACTAGTGAGGAGATATGTAGTAGATTTTTGAGGTATAGTAGTAATGTTATAAAGGTGCTTTGGTCGTGGATAGTATCTAGATAAAATCAAGTATTTGGGGTAGAATGTCCCAATTTGATGGACTAGTAAATTATGTTGTATTCTTCATGGGTGGTATTTACTGAATAAAAAAAGTATGAGATGATGCCTATGATGCCTTACACCATGTATTTATAGTACCTAAAAGTCCCTAAGTCAACAAGGTACAAAAATGCAAGCTATACAATTATCAACTACAAGCTGAAAATCTGAAAATCCTGCACATGCATGCTGAAATTTCTGCACATGCTTGCCTACCTTTGTGGACCTTTTAGAGTGGAAAATTTGCAGTTTCATACCAGCCCGTGTGAACTTCCTAAAGTCTAATAAATGTGCTGTCAGACTATTTTGACCATCTAGAAGGTGCTGGAACGTTGGCAGCAATGCGGGGCATTTATCGAAGCCCCGTCAAGCTCGAAAACGCGCCCGAATAGTTCGAAACATGCCCAAACGTGAGGAGTTTAATGGGTTGTGACGTTGAGCGTCACAATGTGGTTGTAAAAATAGTGACTTAAGATTAATGATGTATGTTTTGTAAGAATTATGTATAAGGTTGGGTTGTAAATCATGTTAAGCACTAGACATTAAGTTGAACAATTGATGTCCATGAAGGTGGATGTGATGATTTCTTGGTTAATGATACTAGTTTTATGGAAGTAATCTAATAGGCTTGAATGGTATATGAAAGAGCCTAAGTTTATTTGATTTGTAGTGAAGTATGATGTTGCATATATAATATAGAAGTATGCCTAAGGTGACTTGAGGTTGCGGTATTTTTCTAAGGCTATTACTTGTTGTGCGTGGCTAGTGGTACCATTGAATTGTTAAGTGGAGAAAGACTAGTTAGATGGTACATGGTGATCTAAATAGCCATGTTAAGGTGTTTTGATTGATAGTGTTGAGCCTTTTTATATGATCTTGATTCTCATAGTAGAGAGATGTAAGTTTGGAGTCACGATATTGATAGGCTATGTCGGAAGTGGTATGATTCATTGAAGGCTTGGTGACATCCATGTTGAGTGCTAGATTCTAAGTTTGAGTTTTTGAAGGTTGAACTAATAGAAATAAGGGTTAAAGCACTAGAGGATGTGCACTCCGACTATGGGGATACTCATGAAGACCCGAAGTTAGTAAGTGTGCAAGTATTATATGATGACTGCTGGGTCTATAGAATGATAAAGTGTATCTCAGAAGGTAGTATTAAAAGTGTGTTTTCCACTTTCAGGTGTAGTCATTTGGGTTAAGTTCCATGATATGCGTGTATAGTAGTTTTTCAGACCCCAGAGTGCAGTGAGTTTACTTCAGTTTAAAGTCTAGTAAGGGATCTCCCAAACTTAATATCATGGCTTGAAGCTAAAGGGGAGATGATAGAGCGAATAACCAAGTCAGGCCTTCAGATTCTAGTCGTGATGTCATGATGATATAGAACATCAGAAGGGAAGGGTGAGACTCAACCCATTCCTTTCTCACTATTTTTTTGTTATCCCAATACCTACTCATACCTCATGTTTCAGTTCCATGATCATAGATCATGTTCATGTATATGATAGAGAATCGCGTGCTCTTCCAGATTCCTAAATAAGGAACTTTAGTTCATTCAGCAGTTGGGATCACATTCCATATGTTATGAACCCTAAATTGAGGTCATGCAACTCATGATTCATGTATTCACGCTTTATAGTGTGCTCAGTTCCCATAATTCATGCTATACTTTTTATGATGGGCGAAATATAGTCCATAGCCATGTATGCCTCCATTCAGATTTTTCTTTGATAAATCCTTGATATTGATTTGCTATTCCTCAGGCCTCAGTTAAGTGTCAAGTTTCATAGAATATCCTTCCATGCTTCAACATCTTATGTTCTAATCTTAAGCGACTCCTCTTTATGTGATGATAGTGCTGATGAGTAAATGTTTCTTGTTGATGGATATCAAAGTATTCGTGTTTTAGATAAGGCCATAAGTGTGAAGTAAGGTTGGGGCCAAGTCTTTGATGCATGTGATGCTTAGAGGAAAGATGTGTGTATGTTCTTGGGGTAGCATGTGGGAGCAATATCGATAGATGGTTAGTAGAATATGTGAAGTGTATCTTTACGGGTGTTTTCCTTGAAGTCCATATGTGGTAATAAAGATAAGCTTGAATGACATGTTGGGATTTTAGTGAAGGGACGCAATATGCACTAGTGAATCTATAGTAAGAGTTCAGAGTTAGTCATTAATGTGGGAAGGCATGATATGCTTAGGGTGTGAACTTTAAAAGGATATGGAAGATTGAATCATATTGTTTAGACTAGTATCATGGTATGATATGTTGTATTTTTGTGACTTGGAGTTAGGCTTGATCGCAGTGAAAGGATTTAAGCTACTATAGACATTGTAGAAAGAGCTATCAATGCCCATATGAGAATTATAAGTTGAATGGAATGAATATGGTATTTAAGGGAAATAGTATAGTTAAGGGAGTATTAAAGAAGTGTGCTAAGCTTGAAAAAAAAAAACAAGAAGTTGCATTGTCCAAGATCTTTTGCTCCATAATGTCACTAGAATTTCTTTAGACAGAGTGTTGAAGAAATACTCTCGTTGAATATAAGTTTCCGGTGTATTTCAGTTTAGCAGTCAGGCAGACAAGTTTCGGTGGTTTTCCACCTTTTCACCAAATCATGCTATCCGAAGTCTCATGCGTATGACCATCCCAATATATTTCATCCTAAGTTGCGAATTCAGTTCAGTCAAAGCATCATGTTTCAGATTCAGTTATTTAGTCGTGACTCAGTTTATGAGTGTTCAGTGCATAATCTCAAATACTTCCAAGTATTTTAGCCCAGTTAGTACAATACCCCGGTACGATCTAAGTCTTGATGCGTCATGATTCGTAATTGCATAAGTTATCACTTCTCAATTCAATATGTATGATTGGATTATGAACACTTCAAGGGAATCCTAAACTCTTAGCATGAATCAGCGTCTTGAAGCAAGTAAGGGCAAGTCAACTCAGAATTCAGTTTTGTGACAGAATTTTAAATGTTTCGGATCAGTTATATACTTTCTTAGAAGACACATCATGTCAGCGTCATTCTATACCTTTGAGCTTCAACATTTCCAATCCATCATTCGGGGACGAATGATCCCAATGGGGAGATAATGTAACACCCCGTAAAAGTCGTGCATGGATTAACCTTTAATAGAGTGCTCTTAGACTTAAAAAAAAAACTTGAAAAATTTTCTAAGTGTAACTTAGAGTCATCTTAGCTGGCAACCTTCGGGATACAACTTCTCGACCTTCCCGACCTTCATTTTTAGATTTTCAAGTTGCGTTACGATCGGCGAATCTCATAGTACATCTCGGATAAGTTTTGGAATTTTTCGGAATGCATAAGGCTGCGTTTGGATTTCAAAACAGTAGCAAAACACATAGCCTATTGCCTAGTTTTTTTTCCAGCATTTCAGGGTCAACTTCAAACGATCATAACTCTCAGAATATAATGAACTGGGAGGGCTGCAACCTATCAAACGAAAGATATTTGAGTCCTCTTTCTAATGCAACTGGTTTCATCCAAACCCAACATCTGAGTAAGGATTTATATCCGGTTTACTTCAGCCTGTCAGTTTGTCAACTGAGGGATAGTTTCGATTTTTCTTGTTTTCTTAGGGGCATTTTAGTCATTTCACCTCACCCCTATTTCGTCTGTAACATCTGATTCAGCTCCAAATTCAGCAAAATATAACCCTTTTCTCTAATTTTCTCTCAAGAACACCCTTTAGGGTTTCAAACAAAATCCCAAATAACTCAAGATTCAACCATTGGTTTTGGAAGATAATTTCAGATCTGGAATCCTCTCGACGTAGGCTTTGATAAACACCCAAAATTCGTGGAGAACAAGGTACGCGGGGTTTTCCTAAAAACTCATGGGCGTAGAAATCATGTTTTAAGAATGGGGTTTTCAAATTTATGCACATACTCATGTTTTAGAAGCTTTAATGATATTGTTTTGGCCTTTTGGCTTTCCCCCAAAGTGATTTGAAAATTATATGTACATGTATAAATGTGTTTGTCCTGAAATATGAATTTAGCGTATGATTTTCATGAAACCCCTCTCTTAATGTAAATTTTTCCATGTTTCGCGTAATATACAATGTTTTGAACACGAAAGAGAGGTTTGTGAATGTTGAATATGCATGTAATGAAAGAATGGATGGTTTACCAGAATGCACATGACCACCATATGTTTGATGAAAGTTTTGCATGGATTTGACTTGAGTTTCGGAACATGACATCTTTAATGCAAATTACATGTTTTGGTGGTCTAAACTATGTTTTGAATGAAAGCTCTTGCTTAATACATTATGACTCAGAAATAGGACTTGCAAAGTCTTGGTATGACGATACCAACCCAGACAAATGCCATATCAGACTCAGACTAACAGACATTTCAGAATTTCATGATTTTAGACATTCAGAATGTTGCATGTACAGAAAAGGTTAAAAATGGGCATACAGAGATGTTAGGTGGTCCCTCGAAGAGGGCTTGAGTTCAAGCGACTCATTGCCTAAAACCGTGGTTTGCCGACCCGGGTATATTATTATGCGCTGACTTAAATGTCCTGTGGCGTATCAGACTCAGAGACTCCAACCCTTGCGGCACACTTGGGTTGGGGGCTTCCCCGCCGAGTCAATGGCGGATTCCATACAGCTCGTGGAATATTCAGACTTGTAGGGGAACACCACCTAACTCAGAAGTAAAACACAGATCATGATTTAAAATGAACAGACAGGTTGCATGTTTTCAGAAAGTGCCCATGTATTTTTCAGAAACAGTCTTATACAGGATGTCTTGATGAAAAATTGCTTTCACTTATATATATATATATATATATATATATATATATATATATGTATGTATGTATGTTCCATTATACTATTTTTTTTGGATTGCTTTGCGTGCCAGTACTTTTGTGCTGACCCCCCTCCTTCCAGGTTTTGAGGTACAGTCTAGGGGTCCAGCTACTCAGTAGACATTCTCGGGCTTGCAGACTTGATCTCACAGTGATGAGCCTTCTATTATTCAGAAGGCCTAATTATGTCAGACATTATCTTATTTATTATGTTTTGGTCTACTGGGGGCCTTGTCCCAGTTTCTTTTCAGACGAATGTTTATGTTCTTAGTAGAGATTTCGTAGATTGATGTCAGAGAGTATTATTCAGAAATGTTGCAAAACTTGACCATGTTTTCCGTACTCAGTTTTAAATTCCGTATTTTATTATGATTATGAATGTTGTGCATGATAACCAGATTGAGAATGGGTGTTCCGAGCCTTCATGGTTTGGGATGCTCGTCACGGCTAGGGCCTAGGCTCGGGTCGTGACAGATACTTAGTAAACCTTTCTGCATTTTGTTTTTGTGACTGTGTAGCTACAAAAAGAACTTGTCTAACTGGGCAGTTCATGTTCAATTTGTGCATATATTAAGTAACGTCCAAATTTTAACCATATAACTTTACCTCAAAATGGTGCATGGGCCAGAGCTGCTCTTAAATCTAGTCGGTTGGCAGACTCTTCCATTTGATCTGCAATCAAATGCCTGCTTTGTCTCAATACATTTGATTCTGTTGTGCTCATGCACACATGGTTTAGGCCAAGTATGTGAGACACATACAAAAGCCTCTAGTTTCATCTTCTTTATGTAGTTTTAAACTTTATTTGACTTGCTATGAGGGAGGTCCACCCTGCCCTCTGATCATTCTTTCAGATACCCTCTTTCATTTGCATCCACCATGTTTTAAATTTTCCTTCCAGTACTTGATGTTTTAAATTTTCCTTCCAAATTAAATGTTGTTTGCACATTTTTAAACTATACACTGCGTTCAATTTTTAAAAAAGAAAAAAACTATGCACTACATTGTAGAACATTTTGATAATTTTTGGTATGTTAGTATGTTCTTTATGTTTATGCTTACATCAAGCAGACATAGTTATTATGAAGGTGGAATTAGTTTCTGTGCCATTTTCCTTTTGCGTGTAACTTCTGAAGTTATTTGGGATCCATTTTTTATATGTCAATGAGAGTCTTTGATGTCTTTCCTGATAATGTTTATGATTACATCAAGCAGACATAGTTATTATGAAGATGGAATTGGGTTATGTACCATTTTCCTTTTTTGTGTAACTTCTGAAGTTATTTGGGATCCATCATTTATATGTCAATGAGAGTTTTTGATGTCTTTCCTGATATTAAACTTGTCATTTTTTCTTTAACATTTCTAATCTCCTGTATACCTGGCTTTCTGATCTTCAATGATGCAAACAATTTCCCTTCAAGAACTTGCACTTACCTAATTCCTTGTAAAACAGTCTTAGAATCTTCTATGCTGAAAGGTGCCTATTGGTGGTTAGTTTTTTCGCCAGGAGGTTGCATTGGAAGGTACAAGCATACATGATATTGGTAAAACCAGCAAGCACCATATTTTTTTGAAAACGATAGCATATAAACTATGTGGGCAGTATTTTCTTTACAAAAATGAGCCTCTCTGTGCTTTACAAGGCCTCCAAAGTTGCAAAATAGATTCAGCACCCTCTACAAGAAACTCTTAACGTCAAAATAATAAGTTGTCTGATCTTATTTGCAACAAGAATGACGAGCACTGGGTCCAGTTTGGAGCCTGTCCCTAAGCTCGTATAGACTTATCCTTATCTTCATTCCCTTTTATTTGCTTGTTATCTTTGTTTTTGCTAGAACCTGCATTTGAGAAGCTTGTGTTGTTGTTTCAAGTTAATGTTTAAGTTTATTTTCCTTACTGTAGTGCATCAAAATTCAACTTGTGGTGCTGCTGAAAATGTTGGAACTGCTGCAAAACCTAATGGCATAATGCATGAACCTGTACGTGCTGAGAGACCCAATGCATTTAGTAACAAAGTTCATCTGTTCTCTCTTGTATACAAACAACAGTTGATATTCCTTCTCAAAGAAAAAAAATTGATGTTCCTCCTAATATGTTTTTGGGCTATCCCTATAACATGGGGTTGAGAAAAACAATAGATGGGAGGATTATTAAGAAAGAACCTGTCTATGGTGGGAATTCTCCATTTGCCTTTGGTCCTCATGGCAGTTACTTGGAGTCACGTTCTGCAATGGGTGATGCATCTGTTTCGTCATTTAGTAGTGTGGAGTCTAACACGCAACCTCTTAATGAACCTCTTCTGGATGCTGACACTACTTCATTTGGATTTCTTGGGGAGATGCCTCAAAATTTTGGTTTCTCAGACTTGACTGCTGATTTCACTAATAGTTCCGGTATGTGTCTTCCTCTTCCCAGGTTCTCCGTAATTTCACGGCATCTCTGGATTCTATGCTTTTCTGCTTTTAAAGTTTTAGGTATTAAAATGAGCTGGTATGATGCCAATCAGGCATAATTTATATTCATTTTGACCATGTTCAGATATATTAGAGAGTTACTCCAAGACTCCCTTTTTAGCCACAGATACTGGTAGCTGGCTTGATTCCAATGGTAGGTGGATATTACTAAGATAAACACTTCTATACTTTTTGTTTGTTGTTTTTGGATAACCAATATGACTTTCAGGAGGCATTGAGAGGTTAACCAATGAATCAGAGAACTTGAGATACCCTAATTTCAGTGGAGATTGATTGTATATAGGTTACTTTCTCCATCTTAAAAGATTCATTAGAGTTGTAGTACTTAATCGAGATTGGTTGTTTAGGTACTTTTTCCATTTTTGAAAAATGAAATATTCATTAGACATGAAAGCTCCGGTGGCTCCATTTTGTATGACAATTTGGAGTATACATAATGTTTAAGATATTAATTTTGATTTTTGGTGCTAGTAGCACAAGCGCTGGACCTGCAACATGATGAATGTAGGTGTACAAAGGTATGAGAGACCAATACTATATGGAATAAAGCAATCTCAAAAGGCCTAGAACTTTTTTTTTTTTGGAATCAACATAGACGAATCTAGTTAATAAGGTCAAATATTTTCCACATCCCAAAATGAAGAGAGAATAGCGTACATTGCAGAGAAGTCATGCACTTAGTTTTCCAACTTGCATGTATGCGAATGTATTTTCTTGAAAATAGTACAACAGGAATTATGGTCTTCTTTCTTCATCGTTTCACCTGTCGTTGTTGGACTTAGTAGCTAAGTATAAGATGAAGTCGGTGTGGCTTTTCTACCATGGGGCTAATTGATGTTTATTTTAGAAATAATATTTACTTGCTCTACTGCCTAAAATTTTCTGGCTTACTTCGGTGCTGAGTTCTGGAATCGTTCTATATGTGTTAGCGGATATGTCATTAGCGGGTATGTCATTCCATAGCTGTTGTATTCAACCAAATATTGCTGCCAAACTTTGGTCCATTCGTGTATATTCTCCCTAAATGGAGCACTGATCATGTGGGTTCTTAACATATGTATACATTTGACATAATATCCCGTCTATCAGCAGCACCTATAGTCGAGTGTCTATCGGAAACAATATCTCTACCTCCGACCCTAGACCTCATTTGTGTGATTACACTGGGTATATGTTTCTGTTGTTGTTGCATCAATAGCAGCTACTGATGCTGAATTTTCTCGTGCTGCATTATGAATAAAACCTATCCTTCTTTATCCATTTATCTTCGTGCTCTACATAAAACACGTAAAAATTATTACAGTCGTTGTGATCCTAGATTTCATGCTCTTAATTACTTGAGGTGAATAAGGAAAAGAAATAGCGATTTTGTGAATTGAGGTTCGAATTTGAAACTCCACAAATGCACAAAAGCACTTGGTGATTCTACATATCTATTCAATTTTTGTTGAACAAATGGTACATGTACTATTGGAAAGGTAGCTATCCCGTGAAATCCATCAAGGTACATGCAAGTTGGTGTGGCATCTTACTCTTTCAATACATTTATGAACCAAAAATAAATTTAACTACTTTCGCGCGGTTTAATTCAACCTTAGTGAAAGAATACATCAATGAGAAGTTAACTCAGTAAGCTTAATGAGCTTTCCCCTACGAGGAATGAAAGTGTGGATGACCCGACATCAAATATACGATTGTTATTATACACACAATCTTCATACAATAGCAACAACATACCCGATGTATATTCGGGCAGAATATATGCAAACCATACCTTTACCTCATAGACGAGAAGAAAATGGTAGCACCAATCCTTACTAAATACTTCATAAGACAAAAAACATCCAATACTTACAAAACCAAATGAAGCAAAAGAAGTTCATTGTCTTGATCACCATGAAGTAAAAGAAATGTTTACAATTGGAGATTCAAAAAGGTTGCAAAAGAAAGAAGCAAACTTTCTATTTAACAAGTCTCAAAGGGGGAAAGAATAAGAGTAAAACCAGTAAGTATATGAGAAGTACGAATACTATAGTCAATGAATAAAATATGAATTGTAGTTTGGCCATTTAGCATCCATCACTCCAACAGAGAATCAGGCGTTGCAGGAAGGTCGAAATGTTTGCCTATCCAGTCTTTCAAGATTGTGATTTGACCCTCTTTCATAAGAATGTCTTCGTCGAGGGTATCTAATTTCTTTTTCAACATGTTGATCTCATAATTTAACAGCATGTTCATCTCACTATAGCTCTTAACTTCCTCCCACATGAAATCCCTCTCCTAAAACACTTTTGGTAGTATCCCCTTCTTAACGCCAAGTTCCTCCATGCA
Organism: Capsicum baccatum var. pendulum; assembly: GCA_030864225.1. Lineage (NCBI taxonomy): Eukaryota > Viridiplantae > Streptophyta > Magnoliopsida > Solanales > Solanaceae > Capsicum > Capsicum baccatum. The sequence continues at coordinate 247,246,408 of CM061554.1, forward strand.
TTCTTGCAAATTATTTGTGAGCTGGTTGATATTTTCGTCCTTTTTTAGCACCTGCTAAAATCAACTATAAACCATGAAAAACAAGAAAGACACAAAGATAACCAATAGAATTTCATCAAAAATTCAAAATAAACTCATAGCCTAGAAATTCAACCAAATCATGAATCCTTTTTAACTGTTAAAATTCACAGTAGATAACTCGTGAGCTTGTCCAAGAATTAAGTTAGATGAATGAGCAAACTTACTGAAACCCCTTCAGGTAACTTTACCACATCAGAGTACAATCAAATCAATGGGTATTAGGATATCACAAAGTTTATCATGTCCTTGGTTGGTCCAAGTGATTACACATTAAGGCGATCAAACATGTTGTAGAAGACTTCCACATGCCAGCTACTCATGTATACAAGTTCATAATGAAAAATGTGAACTTTAGATGGAACAAAGATGAACCTAAAATCAAACAGAAGTAGAAAGCTAATGTAGAGAGAGTAACATGCGAACAGGATATCATATATCAAGACGAGTTATACTAAGTGGAAAAATAAAAACTATTCCGTTGCACCGAGATCTTATCATTTCCTTCTTACCTGAAGATCGAGATATTTCAATTTGTATTTGGCTCAAGAAAGAGCGTCCAGCGCATTTGCACTTCATATTTGAGAATGTCGTTACCTCTAACTGTTGCGGCTAGATCAGCCTGAAGTTGCTTTATGTCCATCTCATCGGAATAGAGCTTCTCCCTTAGCACAGTTGTCAGCAAAGTCTTCGATTTAAACTCTTTAACCGTTTCCTGGTAGTTTTCCCGGACATAATCTCTATTGTCTTGAGCTACTCGATATTCCGCTTGTAACTGAGTGAGCTAATTTCTCCTCTGACACTTGCTCTATTCTCTTAGACAAATCTTCAAGCTCCAAAAATGAGGCTCTTGTGTAGAATATATGGGTGTCAACCCATATAAAGAATAGTAAATGGGGAGGTGTAAATTATTTTAATATAATAAATAAATAGAAAAAAAACTGAAAAAGTTGAGACAAAAGAAAAATAGAAATGGAGACTTTAGAAGTATGAACATGCTCTAACTTTTTATATATATCTATAATCTATAATCTATATATAAATCTATAATCTACATCTATATCTATATCTATAATCTATAATATATTAAAAGTGTGAAGACTCTTAAAAATGTGATTTGAACTTTTTGCTCTTCATTAAAACACTGAACAATAGAAAAAATATTCTTTTCACCTTTTTTAATTATTATTTAATTTATTTATAGTATTGTCTCCTAACATATATGGTAAAGCTTTTTTTATTTTCTAAATAAGGAGTTCTAAAATATATGACAAGAGATAGTTTTTATTTTGTAATTGATCTAGGTTTAGCTTTTGAATTCACACATATATTCATTATAAGGACAACACTTTGTCCACCAAAATACATACAACCGAATTATTTCTCTTTTTTTTTGGTTGGAATACTTTCTACCAATTATTGGTTCATTATAGGTGTATTGTTTTCTTGGTAATTAATCCCACATTATTTTTGCCATTATCAAAAGACTTTCTTTGATTTTTTATATTTGTGTTTATAGTGGTTCGATTTAATGTATATGATATTTATTGGTAAAAGTAATTAAATTTTTTATCATATTTATTCTTTATTTAGGGTTGAGTGTATTATGGACTCTAAAATAATATTGTTATTATGATGCCAATTTATTCTGTTGCTATTTGTTATTTTTTTATTTTTTTTGCTTAATACAAGTGACAAATGTTAGGTCGGACTTTAAGGAATTTCAGTGTAAATATTAAATTTAATTGTATTATTCAGATATCTTGATTATCATATTGTTCAATTGATATATGTTATTTTTTCTGCTCAGTATAAGTGATAGATAAAAGTTCGATCGAGCTTTAAGGAATTTGTGTACAGGTGAGGTTTAATATTGTTATGATATTTCGATTATTGTATTGTTTGTTGTAGTTTCTATTATGTTGTTATTTTATGTGGTAGATGAATATTTAGTCAGACTTTATGATTTTTTATATAGAGATTCGATTCTTAATCATATAATTTTGTTGTAACCTGTGTTCTGTTGTTATCTATCATTTTTTTTTTTTGCTTAAGAGAGGTGTAGAGTAACATTGGATTTGACTCTTTTGGTTAAAAAGAAAAGTTACAACACTTATATTAATTTGTATCTAGCTTTTCTTTTTGGGAGAAATTATTTACCCTTTTGAGTAGGGGTCCATTTTTATTTCCTCAAATTTATCATTATTAATTATATTTATTGTAAAATAGTAAGAATTTTAAAACATAAAATATGATTATATATAATGCATAAAGTGTGCATATTTTCACTTGTCATGACAGTGTACGAATTGGACTCACTTCTTTGTTTAGCCAAAATACAAGTACAAGAAAGGTCCAAATAGTGCAACCCAGATTTCTTTATTCTTTGTAAATATTCACTTGCCATATTTCTGGATCCTTGTAAATAGTCACTTGCCATATATAGATCCTTGTAAATATTTACTTGCAATTTACAGATCCTTGTTACTGGTATATATGCATTGTACGATGATGAATGAAACACACACAAAAAAAAGGTTTTCTTCATTCCAGTCTTTTGCTGTTTTTACATTTCAAGCAAAAATGACAAGAATCCTACAGAACAACCCTTTGCCGTCTCTTACTCTTTCAACTTTTTGATTCAGTAATTTATCTTTTTTTTTTTAATTATTTACCATGATTATTTGTTTTATCAGAAGGATTTGATAAGTTCTTTAAATTGTTCTTGTGCTATTTGTTTGTGGGGTATTTTATTAATTTTCAGTAGAAGGCTATTAGTAAATAGTTTCGTGTCATATCTCTTCTGGAAGTAGTATTAGTATATATATTTCTTTTCTACTTGTTGTACCGTATACCTCTATTTTCTTACTTGCTACTGTTGTTAATATCCTCATGTTTTTTCTTTCCTTACTAAGGATTTATGGGAAACAAATTTTTTACTTGCCAAGGTAGGGGTTACGGATTTGTTGTTGAAGAATAAGCATGTAGAAGAGAGATGTTTTTCTTTGTCTCATAAGTATTTAGTTAACTTGCAATATTTTCATGAATGGATGATGATTTGTGAGTGGCTGTTTATGAAAATTTTGGTTTGTCCTTTGAAATCTCATGGACGCTAGTTTGATTCATGTACTGTCTCCATACATAGAGATGATGAAGAACAACTTTTTCTTTTTTTCGATCATCAACTAATGATGCAAACAATACCCCTTCACCACCATTAAAGTCCAAGGAAAATTCTTCTTGGAGGATTGTTTCATTGTCATCTGGATCCTTCTATGACAGTGGATCATGTAAAAAGAATTTCACGGATCTGAGCAAATCTCCCCATGGTCACAGTAGTTCATCCTAAGAAATTTGGTCATGATTTAAGCCGGTATGCATATCATTTTATTGTAGCTTCCTTTCTCACACTTAAATTGATGTTCTAATTTGCATTTGCTTGTCCAAAGTAATGACAAATGTTTCTCCACGGCAGAGACCTTAGCATTCCAGTGTTGATTCGGACTATTAGAAGATTGACAAAGGAGAAGGTACAAATAGCTTCTGAAGTTTCAAGCATGCTACGAAATCAAGATGCTAAAAGGGCTTCTGCTAAGGAAGAAACCAGCATATTACAGGATGAACTAGATTCACAGACACGAAGATTAGAGATAGAAAAGAATGAGTTACAATCAGTACTAGAAAAGGATTTGTATAGAAGCTCCAACGATTGGTCTCTAAAACTTGAGAAATACCATATTGAACAACATAGACTCCGTGAAAGGGCAAGGGAGCTTGTAGAGCAGAATGTCTCTCTACAAAGGGAAGTCTCTTCATTTAATGAGAAGGAAGTAGTTAATAGAATCAAGATGTCATTTTCAGAGAAACACCTTGAACATTTGTCTAAGAGAATAGAGCAAGTGTCAGAGGAGAATCAAAATCTAAGGCACCAACTCACTCAGTTACAAGAGGAATATTGAGTAGATCAAGACAATAGAGATTATGTCCTAGAAAACTACAAGGAAAAGGTTAAAGAGCTTAAATCAGAGACTTTGCTGACAACTATGCTAAGGGAGAGGCTCTATTCCGAGGAGATGGACATAAAGAAACTTCAGGCTGATCTAGCCGCAACAGTTAGAGGTAACGACATTCTCAAATGTAAAGTGCAAAATGGACTAGACGCTAATTCTTGTGCCACACCCAAGTTGAAATATCTCAATCTTCAGGTAAGCACGCAATGTTAAGATCTCGTTGTAACGAAATAGTTTTTATTTTTCAACTTTGGATACCTCGTCTTCATATATGATGGCCTGTTCTCATGTAACTCTCTCTGCATTAGCTATCTACTTTTGTTTGATTATAGGTTCATCTTTGTTCCATCTAAAGTTTACGGTTTTCTTTATGAACTTGTATACATGAGTTGCTGGCATGTGGTAGTCTTCTGTGAAATGTCTGATCGCCTTAATGTGTAATCACTTGGACCAACCAAGAACATGATAAACTTTGTGATATCCTCAAACCCATTGATATGATTGTGCTCTGATCTGGTAAAGTTACCTGAAGGGGTTTCGGTAAGTTTTCTCATTTATCTGACTTAATTCTTGGACAAGATCACAAGTTATCTACTATGAATTTTAATAGTTAAAAAGGATTCATGATTTGGTTGAACTTCTAGGCTATGAGTTAGTTTTGAATTTCTAATGAAATGTTATTGGTGATCTTTGTGTCTTTCTTGTTTTTCATGGTTTATGGTTGATTCTAGCAGGTGCTAAAAAAGGACTAAAATATCAACCAACTCACTAATGATTCGCAAGAATGCATGAAGGAGCTGGGCATTGTGAAGGCCAACTACCAAAATTGTTTCAGGAGAGGGATTTCATGTGGGAGGAAGTTAAGAGCTACAGTGAGATGAACATGTTGTTGAATTATGAGATCAACATGTTGAAAAGGAAGGTAGATACCGTCGATGAAGACTTTCTTATGAAAGAGGGTCAAATCATAACCTTGAAAGACTTGATAGGAAAATCTTTCGAGGTTCTTGCAAGTCTTGATTCTCTGTTGGAGTGATGGATGCTAAATAGAAAAACTACAATTCATATTTTTTTCATTGACTATAGTGTTCATACTTCTCGTATACTTACTGGTTTTACTCTTATTCCCCCCCCCCCCCCCACCACTTGATACTTGTTAAATAGAAATTTTGGTTCTTTCTTTTGCAACCTTTTTGAATCTCCTATTGTAAACATTTCTTTTACTTGCTGGTGATCAAGACAATGAACTTCTTTTGCTTCATTTGGTTTTGTAAGTATTGGCTGTTTTTTTATCCTATGAAGTATTTAGTGAGGATTGGTGCTACCATTTTCTTCTCGTCTATGAGGTAAAGGTATGGTTTGCATATATTCTACCCGAATATACATCGGGTATGTTGTTGCTATTGTATAGAGATTCTGTATATAATAACAATCGTATATTTGATGTCGGGTCAACAACACTTTCATTCTTTACAGGGGAAAGTTCATTAAGCTTATTAACTTCTCATTGACGTATTCTTTCACTAAGGTTGAATTAAACCGCGCGAAGGTAGTTAAATTTATTTTTGGTTCATAAATGTATTGAAAGAGTAAGATGCCACACCAACTTGCATGTACCTTGATGGATTTCACGGGATAGCTACCTTTCCAATAGTACATGTACCATTTGTTCAACAAAAATTGAATAGATATGTAGAATCACCAAGTGCTTTTGTGCATTTGTGGAGTTTCAAATCCGAACCTCAATTCACAAAATCGCTATTTCTTTTCCTTATTCACCTCAAGTAATTAAGAGCATGAAATCTAGGATCACAACGACTGTAATAATTTTTACGTGTTTTATGTAGAGCACGAAGATAAATGGATAAAGAAGGATAGGTTTTATTCATAATGCAGCACGAGAAAATTCAGCATCAGTAGCTGCTATTGATGCAACAACAACAGAAACATATACCCAGTGTAATCACACAAATGAGGTCTAGGGTCGGAGGTAGAGATATTGTTTCCGATAGACACTCGACTATAGATGCTGCTGATAGACGGGATATTATGTCAAATGTATACATATGTTAAGAACCCACATGATCAGTGCTCCATTTAGGGAGAATATACACGAATGGACCAAAGTTTGGCAGCAATATTTGGTTGAATACAACAGCTATGGAATGACATACCCGCTAACTCATACAGAACGATTCCAGAACTCAGCACCGAAGTAAGGCAGAAAATTTTAGGCAGTAGAGCAAGTTAATATTATTTCTAAAATAAACATCAATTAGCCCCATGGTAGAAAAGCCACACCTACTTCATCCTTTACTAATGAAAGTAGAACGTAAGTACATTATCACAGCCCTTCTCGATAAGCTTTCATCTATTGAAATGTTTTACTATAAAATCATTAGCAATATTCATAAGTATATCTGTTCTGCATGAATCATCAAAGTAACCGCTCAAAAGTTCATCATTCCTCCGCTATTGCATGTCCTTCTTAATAAACTTTGTTGTCGAATCAAACAAATGTGTTTTTCTCACACAAATAGCCTAGTGCTTTTTGAGGAAAATTAGTGAAGTTCAGTGGCTTTTCTATTTTCCCACACAAATAATCCCGTTTGTATTCTCGGAGTCTCGTCCACGCTCAAGTTGAGCCTGACACGAGGGTGGATGAAAGTCCCTCATTGATTGGGAATTGGTTCATGGTCTACTTATATGGACTTGAGCAATTGTCCCCCGTTGAGCTAGCTTTTGAGGTTGAGTTTGGTCCAGGTATCACATCTTTAAATGGTATTAGAGCCAGGTCCATCCACGTTTGAGATCTTGGACCACGCTCTTGTTGTGCCTGGGCGTGAAGGTGGTGTTAGAGTGGGTGAAAGTCCCACATTGTTGGGGAGTGAACTGTCGGTCTTCTTATATGGACTTGAGTAATCCTACCCTCGTGTGCTAGCTTTTGGGGTTGAGTTAGCCCAAGATCCTTTCTTTGCACAATCAACCATCTTTTCTTACATTGGAAACGGACAGAGCAGCTGTAGAGAATGTTTTCAACCTGAAGGGGATCAGGTGGGTAGAACCTGGGAGCATTAAAAAAGTACTAAGCAGCTGGAACGGGGATGTAAATGTAATAAAGGAGGAGAGATGGAAAATTGTTCAACACGTATATGGTGGACAGTTTGGACAGAAAGAAACAAGGGTTGTTTTGAGGATATCCAGAAGATCAACATGAATAGTTTAGCACTTCTTTATTTTTGGTGTAAACACGATGATTAGCTCTAACAGAAGACATCATTGATGTGCTAGACTGTTTATAGGCAATAGAAAGACTGAGTAAGATGTAATATTTTTTGAATGGGGGACATCATTCTTGTTGGCTAGGGATTTGAACAAAGATGGGAAGAGCTCTATATAAAGGACAGGGATGACTAATATGACAACTCTTTTTTTGGATGGAACATAATTTTTATTATAAGATATGGAAGATATGAAGAACGGCCAAAATGTTCTCAACTAACAGACTTTGAAAATTAAGAGCCAAAGAATGCTAAACAATGGGTGTAACTCAAATCTATTAGAATAAAAGGAATACTAACTCTGAGAGAACAAAACACACTCTCCAGTAGTCCAGTAAATGCAGTAGATCTTAAAATCCCACTGCTAAGAAAATTAATTTAAATGCTGCTTTAGATTAGAAAGTCACCTTGTTATATTACGTGTTCAGTGGGTTCTCATTTGTACTGCTCATCATATTTTCTGCACTATCTTTTCAACATTTTCTCTGAAGTCTACAATTTACTCTTCTTCACTTTGAACTTGGGCTCTGCAGGGCTCTGCATCTTGGACTTCTATATGTTGGTTCACTTGTAGTACTTCTTGTGTATTCTATCCTGTATGATCTGACAGCGAAGGAATCAAACTGGTTTGGGGCTACAACATCAGTTGTCGTGATAATCCTTGGTAGTTCATTTCCTACATATATCTGTCTCCATTTCTGACTCGTATTGTGAAATAATTTCTTATTTCTTTGTGGTAAGTAATGAATTCACTATCTTTTCATTCAATCAGATTGGAACTTGGGAGCTTACTTGTATGGTTTTAAGCTTCTGAAAAGTCGAGTCGTTGTACTTTTTATTACCGGTACATCTCGAGAGTTCCTGATCTGTTTTGGAGTTCATTACTGGTTTGTTGTTAACCCATGCTAATTCATTTTCTTCCATAATCAAGTCTTCTTATACTTGTGGCATATGCATCCCTTTTAATATTATTTGTTGAATAGAAACTTCTAATCTTTTGTTATCAAAAAAAAATCTTCTAATCTTTTACTGCAACAATTTTATTTCACGTACTTTGGACATTGTATCAGTTATGCAGTTGTAGCATCTCTGCTGTTTGGTAATGCTGTTTCATGGCATTTATCAGTTACAGACCCATTAGCAGCTAGACGAGATGCCTTGCAGAGCACAGTTATCCTCCTTAGAGAAGGTTTCAGCAAAAAGACCAAAATAGCTTCACAAGCTCTTCTGAGGGGTGTGGCTCAAGTGTCAAATGCAGTAGTAGTGCTGATGCTGGTCATCTTGGTAATGCAACTGTGCCTTGCACTGGTGATGGAAGTACCTGGAATAACATTGAGGGGATTAATAGTGATAAGAGCATAGACAGTGGAAGACCAAGTCTAGCTCCACGTAGTAGTTCCTGTCGTTTAGTTGTTCAAGAGCCTGAAGTAGGATCATCATACGTTGACAGAAATTTAGAGCATAATAGTTCATTGGTTGTTTGTCCTAGCAGTGGCCTTGAAAGCCAAGGCAGTTATTCAAGTACATCCACTTCTGCAAACCAACAGATACTGGACTTGAATTTGGCACTTGCATTTCAAGAAAATTGAGTGATCCCAGGATTACATCTATGTTAAAGAGGAAAGGAAGACACACTGATCGTGAATTAGCTAATTTTTTGCAAGATAAAGGGCTTGATCCTAATTTTACAGTGATGCGGAAGAAGAATGGATTGGACCTAATGATTCTAGCCTTGTTGCAGAGAAGTAGTTTGGACGCTGATCGAGAACATCGCGACAGTAACCCTCCTGTCACTGATTCAAATGATGTTGAGGATGTGTTGCCTAATCATATTTAATTCTCTGAAGATCTTAGACTCCAAGGATTAGGAAATTGGCTTCAACATTGTAGAGTAATGTTGCATCATGTAGCAGGAACTCCAGAGCGAGCATGGCTTATTTTCAGTTTAATCTTCATTCTTGAAACCGTTGTTGTGGCTATCTTCCGACCAAAGACAATAAAACTTTTGAATGCTACACACCAACAGGTAAGAAATGCATTAGTACTTTTAAAGTTCATTTTAGTGTATTTGGATTACGGTGCAGCTAAAAGTGATTGTCTTCTATGCTTCTATTCTTCTATGCTTCTTTTCTACACACCAGCATGGCTTCTATGCTTCTTTTCTTTTCCAAGAGTGATTGTCTTTAGGTTCTGGGGTCTCAGCACTAGTCTAGGCTCTTCTCCCTCTTTCTCTCTTGGATTCTAAATATTAATCATAATTTTTCTTGCGTTCACCTGTGATGTGAGGGACAACGTTTTGTTCTATGCTGCACAAGAATGTTTCGACAGCTAGAAACCCAGACTAAAGTTTTTTTTGCCAGCCAAGTTTTAGAATTCAGTTAAGGGGGTATGTTCTTCTTGTTTAGCTATGCTGGACCTTTAAACAGTTGAATTATTGCTCTAGCTCCAAATAGGTGTTCAAGATCAGCTTATGTTATTCCTAAGAAAGGTCAGGTGAAATAAGAGGAGAAGATGCTTTGATAATTTGACAATTGATGGTTGATCACGTTTATAGGTATCAAACACAGGACACTTGATATTCTTACAGTGACCTCTCTTTCTGATCACATAGCTGTCTGACTAGTGGACATTCACTTTTAAGTTAATGATGGGTTTACCAGTACAGTACTATAAAAATCGAGATTCACTTTAGCATAATACTTTCTCAAGGCAGTCTGACCTGTTGTCTCCTTGCATTAGATTCTCAGTGTTTCTACTATCAATTATTGGGTAAAATTGTCTACATTGTTGCAGTATGGCATTATCGCTTGGATGCTGAGCACTTGTGTTGGTCTGCTGCTTTCATTCTTAAGATAAACCCTTCTTGTATTATTAATTTTGTGTCTTAATCACTATCGAGTAAAGTTACAGAAGCAACTTATATTGCATATATTGTATTAAAACATACTCATTGCAAACATTTAGATTAGTGTGAAGAAGTTTCCTTTAGGCACACGAAGTCAAATTTGTGATTGTCATGATCCAAATCTCCCTAAGCCGTGATGATCCCTAACTCTACCCGTCAGGTGAACCAATTTAAAAGTAATCTAGAATTGATCACATTATCAAGACATTATGGCGGCAATGAAGTACAATAGAATAATGAGAAAAGACAAAATCACCCCTAATCTTCTACGTCTAAACTTTAGCACTTTAACTTTACAAACATTTAGATACCCCTAAACAACTTCTAATTGAATTAAATACCACCCTAACACTATAATACCATTCTCACAATGGAGAGTGCATTACACATGTGTCATATCATGTATGTATTTAAAAGGGAACTCCACTAATATGTATATTATGTATGTATTTAAAAAAATAGAAAAGAAAAAAAGGTAACCCACGCCATTCCCCCACTTCCTCCTTCTTCTTCAACCCCCCCCCCCCCCCCCTCCACCTCCAACCACCCCCTTTATTCTTCTGCAACCCCCACTTTCTTTTTCCTTCAACCCACCCTTTCTTCTTCTACGTTCACTCTCCTACTACCCTTTTGTACCCTAAAAATCCAACCATTTTACTGTCAAGTCCTTTTTTGAGAAGCTTTTAGTGAGGGAGGTGGAGGAGGTTTTCCCCGTAAAGTCAATTTGGCTTTCCCCGTAAGGTCAATTTGGATTCCCTGTAAAGCTTTTAGCGAGGCAGAGGGGCAACCCCCACTTTTTAGTGAGGGGGTATAAATGATTTGGGCAGTTGGAGTAGCCTCCGGTCCCTTATTTATTTTTGACTTAGAGGATTGGGTGTCTTTTGTAGAGAGCCATGTCATGCTGTAGGCTCTTTACTTTTTGGTATACTGCTTGTATACGACCTAGTTTGTACCTGTGATTAATGAAATTGTTTACCTGATAAAAAAAAAAAGAATCCAACCAATTTACAATCTATAAATTTGGAAAAAAAATCAGCAAATTGATCTAGAGGTTGGATGCAGCCACAAGTACAGAAAACAAGAATTTGCATCGTATTTGAAGAAACATAATTACAATAATTTCAACAAAAAATATTTGAGCAGTTTCAGAGCAAAAAATGGTAGAAAATCATATCTTGTTTTCAAGAAAATCAAGTTGTAGAGATCGTAAAAATTAAGAAAATTGCTCTACTTTTGAAAAATTGAATTGGGTTTTAAAAGAAGATATGGTTCTCTCTAAAAGATACTCAATCCTATTATACAAAACCGTTTCAATCTCAGCTCCCATGCTCAATCCTGTTATTTCATTTATTTGTTAAGATCTTATTAACTATTTTGGTTAAGATCGTATCAGTCCGAGCTTCCAAGCTTCAGAAATAGAAGGAAAATACCATGTCCCAAAGATCTAATTCTTATACCTGAAGCTCTATCCTTGCGCGATCGTGACCATGCCTTACACGATTGCGAAGCATTGCTAGGGCATGCTGATGTGACCGTGAAGATTACCCACCAACCACACTCATGATCGTTATTAAGCTTGCACCAGTAGAAATTTGCATGATCTAATTCTTATACCTGAAGCTCTATCATTGCACGATCGTGACCATGCCTTATGCGATTGCGAAGCATTGCTAGGGCATGTCGATGTGACCGTGAAGGTTACCCACCAACCACACTGCATGATCATTATTAAGCTTGGACCAATAGAAATTTGCAATTGCTTTCTTCTCCCCAAGAGTGTTGAAATCCACTCAAGCCACTCAGGTCCCAATCCAAACATCCCAAGAAGTCGTAAAACATAATACCAGCCTGTAGGAAGTTTCAAACACAAAACAGAGCATAAAATCTCAAAATGAAGGGTTGAGTAATTACAATGATCTATTCGTTACATACGTTTTATTCCTTATTTGTATATTAATTTTACATGCATATCTTCTGTTGGTTGTTGTGTCTTGAATGCTTGATCATTGCCTTGTTTAGTTGGTTAAATCCTTAAGGCAACATGATATGCTCTTGGCTGTATCTTTTGGTTGATACTTCTGTTGTACATATTGGATTTGCAGCAAATCATCAGTTCTTCTGGGATTATCATTGACTGTACTGTTAATGGTAGCGTGCCTATCTATTGCAATTCCTATATGGATTCGTAATGGTTACCAGTTTTGGTCTTCAAGAGCTGAGAATGCGGGCCGTGCAGGAAACCATCTTACACTAGGGATGAAAGAGGTTTGTGTTTCCTAATTTTCTCCTATTTATTTACTGTTAATATCATTGTGGTCCTCCCCACTTTTGCTGTTTATTTGGATTGGGTTTTCTTAAATTTTTTAAGAATAACTTTTACAGATCAATTTTTTGTTTTTAGCGATCTCCAGCTAGTTTGAATTGGGGTGTTTGATTCACTGAGCTGCACACTTCTATATTTGAGGAGGTCTTTATCTATCGTTGAAGTCAATTCCATAATCTTTTTATTTCATGACTGGTTGTTGATGTAAGAACCAAAAGTCTCTTGTATTTGTCGAAATGATGAAGGGAAAACTACTTTAAAAGGAGGGATTCTCACTTAATTACTTGTAAGAGTGGGGGTAACCATAGTCAAATAGACTTTATTCTTAAAAGAATATGAGACCGAAGTACATTCAAGGACTGAAGGTTATTCCAGGAAAAGGGACTACCTCCTAATATATGCTTAGATGTAAAGTTTAGGAGTAGAGTGAGTAAAACAATGACTTAGAAACAACCACGAATTAGGTGGTGGCATTAAAAGGTGCTACACCGTTAGTGTTTCAGGAAAAACTATGCGAGAAGGGAGCTTGGTATGTAGAGGAAGTCGTAGACATGCTATGGAAAAAGTGTCAGGTAGCATTAAAAAATCAGCTACAAAAGTGTTAGATGCGTCTAGATGTCTATGACCTTGACCACATGAATCATGCTGTGGAATAATGAGGTACGAAGAATTATTAAAGCTAAAAGAGTGTTACAGGAAGTTACAAAAGAAGAGGACAAAGAAGCTTTTGAATAATATGATTATAGTAGAACTTCGTTGGAAGCTAAGAAGGCTCTTAGTAAAGCCTGAGGGGATGCTCTAGATGGATTGTATCAAATGCAAAGGACACGAGAAGGATAGAGAGAATTACTTAAACTAGCATGACTAAGAGAGAAGAAAAGCAAGGACTTAAAGCAGATGACAATCCTCAGCAAGTGTTGATGGGAGAGACGAAATCATGTAGAGACAGAGATTACTTTGCTAAATTGTTCGACTTGAACAAGGAGTATAACATTTTTAGATCTACTGTATGTGAATGATAGAAACTTTAGGCATACTCACCCTCATAGATATCAGGTTCCCACATATATAGAGTCGAAAGATATTGTCACGACCCGAGCCTAGGCCCTAGCCATGACGAGCATCCCGAACCATGAAGGCCCGGAACACCCATTCTCTGTCTGGTTATCATGCACAACATTCATAATCATAATAAAATGCGGAATTGAAACTGAGTACGGAAAACATGGTCAAGTTCTACAACATTTCTGAATAATATTATCTTACATCTGTCTGCGAAATCTCTACTAAGAACATAAACATCTGTCTGAAAAGAAACTGGGATAAGGCCCCCAGTAGACCAAAACATAATAAATAAGATAATGTCTGACATAATTAGGCCTTCCGAATAATAGAAGGCTCACCACTGTGAGATCAAGTCTGCAAGCCCGAGAATGTCTACTGAGTAGCTGGACCCCTAGACAGTGCCTCAAAACCTGGAAGGAGGGGGGGGGGGGGGGGGTCAGCACAAAAGTACTGGCACGCGAAGCACTCCAAAAATAGTATAATGAAACATACATATGTATACATAAGTGAATGCAATTTTTTCATCAAGACATCATGTATAAAACTGTTTCTGAAAAATACATGGGCACTTTCTGAAAACATGCAACCTGTCTGTTCATTTCAAATCATGATCTGTGTTTTACTTCTGAGTTAGGTGGTGTTCCCCTACAAGTTTGAATATTCCATGGGCTGTATGGAATCAGCCATTGACTCGGCGTGGAAGCCCCCAACCCAAGTGTGCCGCAAGGGTTGGAGTGTCTGAGTCTGATACGCCACAGGACATTTAAGTCAGCGCATAATAATATACCCGGGTCGGCAAACCACGGTTTTAGGCAAAGAGTTGTCTGAACTCAAGCCCTCTTCGGGGGACCACCTAACATCTCTGTATGCCCATTTTTAATCTTTTCTGTACATGCAACATTCTGAATGTCTAAAATCATGAAAGTCTGATAAAAATCTGATTTTTGAACTATTCTGAAAAGTGTGTTAGTCCGAGTCTGATATGACATTTATCTGAGTTGGTATCGTCATACCAAGACCTGCAGGTTCTATTTCTGAGCCATAATGCATTAAGCATGATCTTTCATAAAAGTGTAGTTTCAGACCACCCAAACATGTAATTTGCATGAAAGAGTTCATGTTCCGAAACTCAAGTCAAAACCATGCAAAAACTTTCATCAAACATATGGTGGTCATGTGCTTTTGGCAAAATTATGCAGTCTTGCATTATATGTATATTCAACATTTAAAACCCTCTCTTTCGTGTTCAAAATCGTATTCGAAACATAGCAAAGCCAAAGCATTTCATATCATGATTTTTCAAGACTTATTTCAAGACAATCTATATCATGTGAAACATGGAAAAATTACATCAAGAGAGGAATTTCATGTAAATTGTGCTCTCAAATCATATTTCAAGGCAAAACACATATATACATATACATATAACTTTTAAGTCATTTTGGGGGAAAGCCAAAAGGCTAAAACAATATCATATAAAGCTTCTAAAACATGATTATGTACTTGAATTCAAAAACCCCTTTCTTAAAACATGATTTTTATGCCCATGAGAATTTAGGAAAACCCCGCGTACCTTTTTCTCCACGAATTTTGGGTGTCTATCAAAGCCTACGTCGGGAGGATTCCAAATCTGAAATTATCTTCCAAAACCAACGGTTGAATCTTGAGTTATTTGAGATTTTTTGTTTGAAACCTAAAGGGTGTTCTTGTGGGAATTTGAGAAAAAGGATTGTATTTTGCTGAATTTGGGCTAAATCTGGTGTTATAGACGGAATTGGGTGAAGTGAAATGACTAAAATGCCCCTAAGAAAACAAGAAAAGTCGAAACTATCTCTCAGTTGACAAACTGACAGGCTGAAGTAAAACAGATATAACTTCTTACTCAGATGTTGGATTTGGATGAAACCAGTTGTATTAGAAATAGGACTCAAAGATCTTTCGTTTGATAGGTTGCAGCTCTCCCAGTTCATTATATTCTGAGAGTTATGATCGTTTGAAGTTGACCTTGAAAATCTGAAAGAAACGGAGTGTTTTCGTCATCTGAAACCATAAGTATGCGCCGCCCTTTGCATCGCATAGACTAGTATAGGCGCCGCCCTTTGCATCGCCTAATTTTACATATGCGCCGCCCTATGAATCTCATATATTTGCATAGGCGCCGCACTATGCATCGCCTATATGTGTGTGGGCGACACATTCAACTTTGAAAGGCCATAACTTCTTCACCGGGTGTCCGTTTTAGGCGAATTTGGTATCGTTGGAAAACTTATTCAATTATATACAATTTGGTATATAGTGTGCCACCCAGTTCATCATATATAATGAGTAATGATCAATAGAATTTGACACAAATTTCAACGCCCACTAAAACTTAATCGATCGAAATGGTTTTAACTCGTCCTTGAGTTGAAGGACTTCTATGGTCTAAATTCGTGCTCAAATGGATTCACATACTACAACATTGATTAACATGCCAAATTGGCATAGGATTTATGGATTCTGGATTATCAACGCATCAGAGGCATGGTCTATATTGTAACCCGAAATGCGGGGCGTTACATTATCTCCCCCTTGGGATCATTCGTCCTCGAATGATGGGTAAGAACTTGTTGAAGCCTTAAAGCTATGGAATAATGCGGACATAACATGTCCTTTAATAAGGAATACACTGATCTGAAACATGACTCTAAGACTGGAACTACAGATGTTCTGAATTCTTATACCGAACCTGCATATCTGATGCATGGGTCTGTGTCTGAGTTGTCTTCATTAACGCCGGACTGAATATACTGATAAGCTGAACTTTTTCTATTGAACATGCATTTCTAATGCAGGCATATCTAACTGAACTGACACAAGAACGTATGACTGAATACGCGATAACAATTGATGTGAAGCTTGTAATAAGAATCTATGCACGCAACCGAATGGGGTATCTCCCCCTTGGGATCCTATATCCCTCTATGAGTGTTCAATTCACTAAGATACTCGGAAAATGGAGGAAATGCACACGACACCTACTATTTTGATTCATAACTGAACCTCTGGAATCTGAATCTAGTACATGACGCATGAACTGAATTATACTCGCAACTACTAGTATACTCAATCTCGGAATAGTAACATATCTGAGAATTCGGGTAGCATGATTAATTGAAAAGACAAGCAAACAAATCATGTGAATTTGACTTTCTGACTATTGAACTAATTTGTTGGCTGCACAGACTGAACTATACAGGAAACTTATACCCAATCTGGAGTATCTTATCAACACTCTTCGTAAAAAAAAAAAAAAAAAAAAAAAAAGGTTCTAGTAGCATTAGGCAGCAAAAGATCTTGGGCATGAGTCACATAAGACATCCGACTATAGGATCCCAACATTGACATTACTCTGTAGCCTGGAATATAGACATATAACTCATAAATCATGATAGAATTGTCAGTCCTTAGTCAATGCAACTTCTTACTTCCAAGATTAGCACACTCCTCGAATACTCCCTTAACTGTACTATTTCCCTTAGATACCACATTCATTCGATTCAACTTATTTGTTCTCGCATTGGCCTTTATAAGTCTTTCTACTAATGTCTATAGTAACTTAAATCCTCTTCACCGTGATCAGGCCTAACTCCACCTCACAAAATACTACATGCCACTCCTCGACACAAGTCTAGACCAAAAGATTCAACCTTCTATATCTTTTTAAAGATCACACCCGAAGCATAATGTGCCTTACCACTTCAATGACTAACTCTGAACTCTTTACTATGGATTTACTAGCGCATATTATGTTCCTCCACATAAATCCCAACATGTCATTCAAGCTTATCTTTATTACCACATATGGACTTCAAGGCAAACACCCATGAAGAAACACTTCACATATTCTCTAAACCACTATTAATATAACTCCCACGCGCTACCCCAAGAACATACACATACAAATTTCCACTAAAACTCACATATATCAAAAACTTGGCCCCAGATCTTAATTCACACTTATGGTCTTATCTAAAACAAGCATACTATAAAGCGTGAGTACATGAGTCATGAGTTACATGACCTCAATTTGGAGTTCATAGCTTATGGATTGGGATTCCGACTACTGAATGAACTGAAACTTCTCATTTTAGAACTTGAAGAGTACATGATTCTCTATCATAAGCATGAACATGAATTTTGATCATTGGACTGAAACGTAAGGCATGAGTAGATATTGGGATAACTGAAATATATATATATATATATATATATATATATATATATATATATATATATATATATATATATATACTGAGATAAGAATTGGTTGAGTCTCACCCTCACTTTCTGACGTTCTATATCACTATGACATCACGACTAGAATCTGAAGGCCTGACTTGGGTATTCGCTCTATCATCTCCCCCGTAGCTTCAAGCCATGATATTAAGTTGTGGGAGATACCGTATTAGACTTTAAACTTAACTGCACTCTGGGGTATGAAAAACGACAATGCACGTAATCAATATAAATTGACCCTAATGACTACATCTGGAAGTGGAAAAACCCACTGCAATTACCGCCTTCTAAGACAAACTCTATGATTCTGTAACCCCAATAGTCATCATCTATTACTCGAACACTTACTAACTTCGACTCTTCATGAGCATCCCCAAAGTTGAAGTGTACACCCTCTAGTACCTCTACTCTTATTTCTATTTGCACAACTTTCAAGGACTCGAGCTTAGATTATAACACCTAACACGGGTATCACCAAGTCTTCAATGAGCCACTCTATTTCTATCATAGCTTACCAACATAGTAACTCCAAACTTATTTTCCTTTACCATGAGAATCAAGCTCATATCAAAAGGCTCAACGCTATCAATCAAAGGTCCTTACTTGGCTATTTAGAACACCATATACCATCTAAGTAGTCATTCTCCACCTAGCAAATCAACGGTACCACTCGTCACACAAAACGTGTAATAGTCTTAGAAAATACCGCAACCTCAGATCACCTTAGGCATACTTCTACATCATACATTCAAATCATACACCACTACGAATCAAATAAACTTACTCTATTGCATGCACCGTTTAAGTCTATTAGATCACTTCTATACAACTAGTATCATTAGTCAAGAAACCTTCACTTTCACCTTCATGGACATCAATTGTTTCAAACTTAATGTCTAGTGCCAAACATGATTTACAACTCAACCTTACACAAAATTTTCACTTGGAAACTATGAATAAACATCTTAAAACACTAGTGCACTAGGACTTTATGATCACAATAATCGATCATGACCTAACGGTTTTCCTTATCATAACCCATTAGCACATACTATTTCAGCACATCAAGCCTACTAATTTAATCCCACAAAACATGCATCATCAAACTCGTGCCACTATTTACCACCACATCATTTAAATTCAAGCCTATAGTTTAGTATCAATCATTTACCACCAATGAAGAATGCCACATAACATAAATATACTAATCCATCAAATTGGGATATTCTACCCAAATATCTCAAAAATCTACTACATACCTTCTCACAAGTAGCACTAGTTTACAACTACCAATGAAAAAGAGGGCCAAGGGGGTTAAAGCCTCATAATAGACATGGTCAACCTTATCCTTATATTATAACCCCGAACAATCGTATCTACTTATACTTCTTTTACTGGCTAATATAGCCATTTTCACACTTCAAGCAACCGACAAATCATCCTAACTAACAACTCCTTCCCTACCATCTAATAAACAACACACAAGGACGAATCACCTCTTTACCAACTCAATCTCATGCAAACAAATTCAGCTATACATCTATTAAACCATCACAAGAACAACAAGTTGGACAAGTTTCTAGTGAATCGAAATAGGCCTCACACGTCTTCACTAGACTTTGATTTTGTATTTTGAACAAGAAAATGAAATGAATGACAAGTCAACTATGCTAGTGAATCGAAAGAGCCCCACACAGCTTCACTAGACTTTTTTTTTTTTAACAACACCTTGATGACATGATTACATGAGATAGAAATTTAATACGCAATATCCAATGAACTATGAATACACATCTTACTCTGTATAAATAAAATCAGAGTCAAACACTTCCTCCACGGACTACCATACCATCCACACATGCTACTAGTTACCACATTAGTCTATCACAATAAGGGGGGGGGGGAATCATTCTCGAACATCGGTTATTCAACTAAAATATTCATTTACACAAAAGTCACCCTCACACTGACTTCTAACTTTATGACTTCACATCACCAAATTCTTGGTCTAATTTCACTACCAATAGGTCATGACAACAACACTTTAACGCATACTACTATTCGGGTGGAAATACAGTTCCAACATTCTACTACACATCATCCTCCCCTAAGCAAGACATTTGTAAAATAAATTTGAAAGGGACTAAATGCAATTAATACCTGAAGCTGAATAGGACGATTCCATCAAGATCAATGTCTACATCGGAATCAATACACATTGAAGCACTAACGGACTCTTCTCAAGTCCTTGCACAAATTTTAACTCTTATATTGTTCAATCATAAAGGACCATACCATTTAGATTCTAAACTTCTACACTTGAATCACCTCAATAATGAGACATATATGAGGACATTAGAGTAAGGAAAGAATTTGGGATGACTTTTTACTTTCATATGGGAGACATCATAGCACCAATAAGAGTATGAAAGAGGAACATTCTGACTCTATTGCACGAACTAGAACATGAAGAAAGAGAGACATTCCTAAACGCCTAGTAGCCTCCTGCTTATAAGTGTGGCGCGCTACACACCCATACACAGAACTCTACTCGACACGATTTCGCAGATACCCTGGGACCATGAACCGTGCTCTGATACCAAGTTTGTCACGAGGGTGTCTGTTTTAGGAAAATTTGGTATCGTTGGAAATATTATTAAATTATCTACAATTTGGTATATAGTAGGCCACCCATTTCATCATATACAATGAGTTATGGTCAATAGAATTTGACACAAATTATAATGTCCACTAAAACTTAATCGATCGAAATGGTTTTAAGTCGTCCTTGAGTTGAAGGACTTCTATGGTCTAAATTCGTGCTCAAATGGATTCACATACTACAACATTGATTAACATGACAAATTGGCATAGGATTTATGGATTCTGGATTATCAACGCATCAGAGTCATGGTCTATATTGTAGGCCGAAATGCGGGGCGTTACAATCTATTTCTGAATGGGACCCCGAGGCTGTGCCTCAGATCCTGAAATATGGAGGGAGGGTCAATACAATTGTACTGATATGTCAAACAACTCAAATAATATGTTTTTATACAAAATAGATGAGAGCATTTCACAATAATAGTGAACATTATATAAGTAAAAATACATGGGCATACAAGCCAACTCTTTGATTAGAAAAATAAATACATGGGCATATGTAATAATTTCAAAACAATTTTTGCCAACCTTGACTCACTCTTTATTATTCTTTTGAGCTAGTCGGTACACCCTACAAATCTGTAATCCCACGGGCTATGTGGGGTCCGCCCTTAACTCGGCAGTCAAGACCTCAATCAAAATAGCCGCCAGGATTGGAGCTAGTGATACCCCATGTAAGAAAACCATAGGAACCCCATGTGAGATATCCTAAGTATTTTAATTATCCTCCCATATAGGATACAACATCATAAATCCTGCATCGGAAACTACGATTTCCAGAGATGAGTCCTTGCACTCAAACGCCTTCTTCGGGTAACCTACTAGCTCTCTTAAGCCCAACTTCTAGTTCTTTCAAACAAGCATGTTTCCTATTTTCGAAACATCCATACTTTTTCTATTAAGGACATAAACCCCAACTTGCAAGTTAACATCATATCCATTCACAGCCAATCATATTTAAAACATGCACATGACCACCCAAGATTCATAATATCACAATAGAGTCATTACTTTGAAACCTCAAGAACATTTTCTCTTTACAAGATTCAAAACATTTAGTGGTCATGTTAATTTAATCAATCACATGCAAATCTTTACCTTTAAAGCAAGAATATAGTGTAACAAGAAACTCCCTCTCATTAAAATATAAAATCCATGTCAAATACCATGATATTGGAGAAGATCACTTTCAAATCTTAAAACATATGTTTCAAATCATTCGCAATGAATATATATACTTTAGTTAGCAACAAGAGAGGGGATTCATACTCATGCTCTTAATCAATCTTACAAAATAAACCAAATCACATATACATATAGCTATAATTCAATTTCCATCAAAAAGGATCCAAGACAATATATAGTTTCATCAAAACAACCCCATGATGTATACTTTCCGAAAACCATATCGAATACTTCATTATCAAACATAATTGGGGATCTTTGAACTAGTTAAAAACATTTATACTTATTCCCAAGTTTTTTAGAGTAGTCCCACATACCATAGATTATCAGATATGAAAGATGGAACTTAGATCTTGATAGATGTTACCCAGATCTTGATTTGTTTCTTGGAGATCTTGGACTTAAAGCTTAATTTTTGATTTTTTTTTCTTGACTAGAGTTCTTTCCTCTTTGAGAGAACATATGTTCTTGAGAGAAAGTGAGGAATAATGGTATCATGGGTTAATTGTGTGTGTGTGTGTGTGTGGGGGGGTTAATGGTTGGAAAAGACCCAAAAATCTCATTAAAAAAGGTTTTTAATCGCTAAACGGAGGTCCGGGATGGTTTCAGCGATGATCCGTCGCTCCAGGGACGTACCGTCCCTCAAAGCATCGCTCCATGGACTGAAAAGGGCTTAGTGCCTCAGTTACGACCGTTTGGGCGATGGACCGTAGGCCTTCCCATCGTACTTTGGTAGTTCAGATAGCTCACTATAAAACAGCCATAACTTTTTACTCCGATGTTGAATTTTTGTACAATTAGTGGCATTGGAAAGAGGAATCAAAGACCTTACATTTGATATATAGTAGGTAACCCAGTTCGTTATATAACAGTAGTTATGGTCCACGAAAATTGACCCAAGTTTAGACACTCACTAAAACTCAATCGATAGGAAATCTTTCAACTCGTCCTTGTGTTAAGGGACCTCTATGATCCCCATTTATGCTCAACTAGATTCCCACACTATATAATTGATTTACTCACTAATTTTTCATTGGATTTATGGCTTTTGGATCTTTTATGCGTAGAAATAACGGTTTACATCCTTACTCAAAATGCGGGGTGTTACAGAATACTTTACTACTTTACTGTGATCTAGTCAAGCATATTTAAGTAGCTAAAAGAGTAGGAAAATGTCATTCTCAAACATTAGATGCAACTAAGTCACATAATAAAGTGTATTTTTTGGTATAATAATAAAATATCGAGGGACATAACATTTATAATGAGGCATGGCATTTTCTTATTCCTTTTTGGTTTGATCTTCATTAATTTGAATTTGCACAATGTAAGGCCTATTAACGGAGGAAGCACCAACTTTTTTGCGTGGAGTGTGTCCCTACAAATATCTTTTATCTTGAAACTAAAAGTATAAATGCAGTTCTTTGAATTTTCAAGTAACTCAACAACCTCAACCAGAACAGTCATTCCTCCTTTTTGAGTAATTACTGTTTTCCCCTCATGAACGGTTGCAAGATTTGATAAAACAGCAGCAGACTTGTCGATGGCTTGTTCAAGCTCAGAGATTTCATCGGATTAGGTATTTTTTGTCAAAACCCGAGCCGAGGCCCTAGACATGACGGGCATCCCTAACCACGAAGGCCCCAGAGACCCCTTATCCCAGCCCACTAGTGATATTTTCTGCTCCGGTTGTTAACACGCACGACTTTAAAATGTGTCACTAGGGAGTAATGCTTTCTTACTTATATACCCAGCATCCCTCCTGTGTTTTGCCGAATTGGGACTCCTAATCCTACGTTGGGGTATTCTATTGTTCTCCTTTAATTTTTCAAGGACCATAATAAGTTCAATCAGAAGCTCTTGGTTCGACTTCAATCTTGGGAAATCCGCAATATTTGCAAAGTTGTCTACATAAGGTGCTCTACATACTTATGCTGCTATGATTGTCTTTCTGATAGAACAGATTTACCTTCTTTAATTCTGTTTGAGTTTAAAAACAAAAGGGCAACCCGGTGCACTAAAGCTACCACTATGCGCAGTGTTCGAGGAAGGGCCCCACTACAAGGGTCTGTCTTACGCAGCCTTACCCTGCATTTCTGAGGCTATTTCCAAGGCATGAACCCATGACCTCCTGGTCACATGGCAGCAACTTTACTAGTTACTTTAACTCCCTTCTGTTTGAGTGAGTATTGGTCTAAATATGTTGTTTCCATTCGCAAAGTCATTAGTATCTTCCTCCATCGATTCAACTCTTCTCAATGCTTTTTCTAATATTAAAAGTCATTGGAAGAGTCCCTGAAAGACTTATGGTGCATATCCAGAACCTCGAGGACATTGATGTTACCCAAACACTGCGGAATTACTCCCTTCAAGTAAGTTTCTTGCCAAATCTAGGATTACAGTGATGCCAAATTGCAAATTGATGATGGAATTTCTTCATTGAGATTATTTTGGTTGCAAGAATTAAGGGAACACCTCCACAAATTCGTTATATTTTTCCATGGAAATGTAAAATGAAAGGGAAAAATGTTTTCTTCAAATGTTGCAAATTCGGCTGCCATATCTATAATTCACATTTTGTCTTATAAACCAAACGGGAGAGCATTTCTCTTTTTTTCCAATGTGGGACATTGGTTCATTACAATCGCCTCCGCTTGAGAACCAACAACCTCGTTGGTCATGACTATGCCCAGTTGGTCACGGCTGGCACCCCTCTTGGGTCCAAGCCACACTACTGGCACACAGGCGACCACTCCGAGACACATGTGGTTTGTTCCTCGTTGGTCCCAGCTGGCACCCCTCGGGTCCAGGCTACCACTACTGGCACATAGGCCACCACTCCGAGTCATGGTCCCCACGCATGGGACTCTTAATGAAAGCACAAATGTTATAAACCAAACCGGAGAGCCCAATCGAAAAGACTAGCCTTGTAGGTGGGAGAACCCATTGGCTTATAACCCCCTTAGCATTTCTCTTTTTTCCAATGTGGGACATTGGTTCATTACACTTAGGAGCATGGCATCAGCAATGGCTGAAGTTACATGGTTGCTAGGTTGATATCAAGAAATAGGAATCAAGGTGAAACAACCAGTGAAGATTATGAGTGACAGTAAGTCTGCAATACAGATTGCATCTAATCCAAATTTTCATGAAAGGACAAAACACATTGAAATTGATTGTCATTTCATTAGAGACAAAATCAAGGATGGACTCACTGAAGATATGTTTGTAAATACTGAAGAACAACAAACAGATCTATTAACCAAAGTGTTAAGTAAAGCACAACACTCATATTTGATGTGCAAGCTTGGAGTGTTCAATATCTTACACCCTCCAACTTGATGGGGAGTGTTGCGATTAGGCTTAACAGAGGATGCTTAGATAGTTACTCTATGTGATCAATTACTGGTAGAATGTACAGCTGGCAAGGAATGTACATCTTTCAAGGTAGTTAGTTATAGTCTACAGCTGGAAGCAGTTAGTGGGGTTATTGTTTATTGTGCATAGATAATACTGTGTAACAGAACCAACCGGAGAACTCATTCATTCTTTTCATCTAATAACAAAATATCTTCTCCAATATTTCTCTCTCTAGATTGATCTCCACTGATGAACTTATGGAAACATTCATGAAGCTCTTATCCTATATTTCTACATGTATGACTCCTTGAAGCCCGTTCTCTTGACTGGAGGACTACAGGTTAGCGTTTGTCTATTTTTGTGCCTTTGCTTTTTATTGGTTTACGTGGATTTTGATAATATCGGTTGCTCAACAATTTCACTTGGCTTATTTTGATGTTTGAAAGATAATTTTTTTGCTAGCTTTGCTCTCGGGTGGCCGATTACCAACGGTGCCGGTCTTGCCTCATACCCAATTGACACAGTCCGAAGAAGAATGATGATGACCTCCGGTGAAGCTGTCAAGTACAAGAGCTCAGTTGACGCATTCTCCAGATTCTTAATAACAAGGGTCCCAAATCTCTTTTCAAAGGTGCTGGTGCTAACATCCTTCGTGCCGTTGCTGGTGCTGATGTGTTGGCTGGATATGATAAACTTCAGATGATCGTTTTTGGAAAGAAATACGGCTCTGGCACTGCCTAAATTCAGACCACATATAGCATCCTTTAGGATTAGATATTGATCAAAATCTATCTGCAGTGCAATATGAGGATTCTTTTGGAAAGGTGTTTTACGTTTTTTCCTCTTTTTCTTTTTTGAATAATTTTAAAAAATTTCGAGATCTTTATGCAGAGGTTATATATTGTCATACT
Organism: Capsicum baccatum var. pendulum; assembly: GCA_030864225.1. Classification (NCBI taxonomy): domain Eukaryota; kingdom Viridiplantae; phylum Streptophyta; class Magnoliopsida; order Solanales; family Solanaceae; genus Capsicum; species Capsicum baccatum. The sequence goes on from CM061554.1 coordinate 247,272,468, forward strand.
CAAAACTTTTGATATAATTAAAAGAGACGGATTTGACTACATCTACTTGTACTTTTGTTGATGTGATTTCTTTTGACAACAACATTTTCTTTCCTTTTGTATGTGAGTCCCTCTTAGATTCTTCGCATACTATTGCGAAGATGGGATATTCAAGAGAGTTCATGTTTTGATTCGTAATATTTCCCTGATCTAATTCGTGACATATCAGTTACTTGATGAGCTATAAGCGTATTTCTGTTTGCGAAACAAATATGGTTTGAAATTAGAATCATATTTGAGCATATGAACTTGAAAAATATATTAAGTTAATAAAACTTAAGTAGATTAATACAAACTAAAGTAGAACAAATGTAGAAGCGGAAATCTCTCAAAATAAAGCTTAATAGTATGCAATTCCACTACGCCAATGTCTTCTTATCCTTAACATCTGAAAATTGAAAAATAAGATAGTGAGTGTTAAACACTTATCAATAAGAAAAATTTGCTTGGGAGAGAGTATCTATTAGTTTTTGTTATTAAAAAAACATGAAAACTAATATATTAGTGTAGAACTTATCTTGAATACCTGTAAGTTCCTGAAATCAAATCTTTCATCATTGCTGAATTGTCTAGAAGCGACTATTTCTTCTTCTGTAGTTCCTTTGCCTTCGCTGCTTCTTTCTCCTTGCCATCATAATTGTGTGTCCCAGCTCTTCAACGATTCTTTCAAGCCATTTCATATTCCCAGTTGAGATCAAGATATATATTATGGATAGTCCAATACATAGTCCGGTTCCATACCCCATAAGAGCGCCTTTCCAAAAATCGTTGAGAAATTCAGAGTTGCTTTCTTGATTATTTAGCACAGATGTGGTGTAATTTGTCTCTGATACTGTATCATTACCACAACCTTTTGAAAGTGGGAATCCACGTAATCCATCATTATCTTTCTATGAATTGTTCTCAAATGTAGCAAATTGAGGTCCTCTAGGGATGTATCCTTCAAGATTATTGTGGAAGAGATTGAAAAATTCAAGAGTTAAGAGAAGCAATTTGTTTTGGTATCTGTCCAGAGAGATGGTTAAATGAAAGGTCCAATGATTAAACCAAGGATATATTTCCAAATGGTGGAATATGACCTTGCAATCTATTATGAGACAAATCCAAAGCTCGGAGCGTGATGAGATCTCCCATAATACAAGGAATATGTCCTCCAAATTTGTTGTTTGAAAGATCGATAGCTGTGCACAAAGACAAGATTCTCACAACTTCAAGCTCCAATCCCTTTGTTACGACATCTACCGAATCTTGGTAATGTTGATGAAGCTCATAACTTGATGCATTTGTTTTTTTATCAACTGTCCTCATGGCTTTCAAATGTTGAAACAAACTATCGGCAAGTTTTTGAAAAAATCATTGCAGGAGAGATCTAAGATTTGAAGCTCAAGAAACATGTATTTACTTCCTGAAGTTCTAATGGGTCCATGCAACTTATTCGACTTCAAGCTTAAAACTCGCAACTCGGGAAGAGTTCATAACCACATTGGAAATGTATCATTGAGGAGATTGTCTCCAAAATCAACAACTTGCATCTCTTCACAATTTTTCAAGGATCGTGGAATTTTTCCCTCTATCTTATTGCCATTCAAATTGAAACTTTTGAGTGCACTTCCAATGCAAAAAGTGTACCGAAAAGATTGTTGTGCTGCAAATCAAGAACCTCAAGATGACAACTCATGTTGCCAAAACATTGCGGAATTGCTCCCATTAGATTGTTTCTACCCAAATCTAGAACTTGTAGTGATGTTAAATTGCAAATAGACGACGGGAGCTCTCCGCTGAGATTGTTATGTGACATAATCACATACTGGAGGCCACTGATATTACCTAAGAATTTCAGAATTTTTCCCTTCAAGTTGTTTTTCAACAAATACAGGAGTGTCAGTGACATCAAATTACAAAAAGATGAAGCAATTTCATCAGTCAGATTGTTGTTGCCGAGAAACAGAGTTTGCAAGTTTCTCTAATTCCCAAAGGAAGACGGAATTGAACCAGTGAGTTGATTATTGGATAATTCTAGATCATTGAGATTTTTCAGCTTCCCCAACTCACTAGGAATTGGGCCAGAGAGTTGAGTAGCATACAGGTCTAGAAGTTTGAGCTCAGTTAAGTCACCTATAGTTTTTGGAATTGGGCCAGAAATATTGTTTGAAAATAAGCTTAAATTCTGAAGTGACCTCATCTTCCCTATTTCTGCAGGAATGGGACCAGACAATTCATTGGAGGGATGTGACCGGTTAATTGTTTTTTTTTTCAAGATAAGCTTCAACGAGATTGGCAGGTTTTCCTATTTGTGCAGGAATACAGCCAGAAAGGTGATTCTCGTAAAGATACAAACAGGACAAGTTGTTCAAATTCCCCAATGAAGCAGGAATAGAACCATTAAGAAAATTGGTACTCAAATCTATTTCGGTAAGAGACCTTAGGTAACCTATTTCTTCCGGAACGGAGCCAGAAAGTTGATTCTCATAAAGATTCAAAAGGGTGAAGTTGTTCAATTTCCCCAATGAAGGCGGAATAGAACCATTTAGGATGTTCCAGCCCAAAGAAAGCTTAGTAAGAGACCTTAGGTAACCTATTTCTTCCGGAATGGAACCATTTAAATAGTTGTCAAATATGCAGAGGATCTGAAGCTTGACTAGTGAGCCAATTTGTGATGGGATTGTGCCCGAAATTTTATTGGTATTCAAGTCAAGATAGACAAGATTAGTGAGATTACCAATCTCAGGTGGGATGGTGCCAGACAAAATTGTTCATGCTAAGATTAAGATACTCAAGAAAAGGGACAAAATTATTCTGGTTCTTGAAATTTGCTTTCCATTTTAGGAGAGCAGTTGCTTCCTCAGTGGAAGCAAAAGAAATTGTAAAGAGAGTGAAGAACTGAAGTAAATCTGGTTCTTCAAAGTTGCTTTCCATTTAAGGAGAGCAGTTGCTTCCACAGTGGAAGCAAAAGTAATTGTAAAGAGAGTGAAAAACTGAAGTAAAGAGAATATTTTCGAAACCATCATGTTAAACAATTTGGAGTTGATGATTTTTGTTGTTGATGAAATTGGTGCAGGGTACACTATTTATATTGTAATAAACCAATACAAGCCTTGCATGTAAACTAAGGCGTAGAATCAGAATGACTTTAAAGTCAATGAGTCTTCGTTTTGTTGAATAATCATCTCCATATGCTTGTTTCTATGTGTTTGAACTTTATTCATTTTAATCATTGTTGAATAATCATCTCCATATGGTTGTTTGTATGTGTTTGAACTTGCTTCATATTAATCAATTCCACTGTTACTGAAGAACGCATTGTAAATGGGTTGTGTTGGGAAAATCGGCAATTTTCCCACTAAAACAAAACAACAAAAGAATACCCCAGAAAATTTGGAAGAAGTCCAGCCAATTTGACTTAATCTCCAAGCACACAACGTTTTTATTAATTGTGGGAGAAGAGAACAAATTTGGGATTATACAATTGGGAGGAGATAGAGTTTCTTTTATAGCTCTAAACCTCCTCCCTAAATTGTTAATTAGCGATGTGGGAGAAAAAAGGGAGCCAAAAACTAACAGGTTGTACCTCCATAAAAAAAAAATATATAAAAAAAGAGTGGAGGAAATTAAGTTAAGAAAGATAATGAATTGTAAGTGGTAAATGTAGTGTATTTTTCAAGTCTTCTTGTAGAAATTTCAAAGTTAGCTGCATCACACAAATTAATTCTATTTGATGTAAAATTCTAAAGCTTGCATAAGAAAGTCCTTATGCTTGATCACACATCTATTTATGTGGACGTATTTTATTGAAAAAAATACTTTGTTGGACCAATAATTAATCTAGTCAAGTCTATTTAAGTAGCCAAAAGAGTAGTAGAATGTCATTCTCAAACATTAGATACCACTAATTCATATAATCTGCATCTTTTACTCTCGAAAGAAAGAAAGAGACCAACCGCAAATACTTAAATTTTGTCATTCTCGAGTCAATGTACAAGTCTCTTCCATGGAAATTTCTTAAGACAATATTTTTCATGTCTTCATGAGAAAATTCAAACAAATACCTTTCACTTCCAAATAACTAAAGAGATATAGTTCATTACCAATATAGTCTTGCCACTTTAACATTATCACAAAATAAAGTTCACGGATATTAAATTTAATAGAAAAATGAGAAAGGGCGTGGAATAATTTAATTTAATTCAGACAAAAATCATATGGTATATATGTGATGCAGATATGTTTGGTTATCATTTCTCATCTTTAAATATGGTGGAATGAATGATATCCCTTTACCTTAATAAGTAGTTTTAGATTTGAGCTTCGAGAATTACAAAAAAAACTTTGATATGAGGACTTTCCATTTCAATGTGCCTTACGTCGTGAGTCAAACCTCTACGTAACAACATCCTTTGTCCGAATACCTTTTGGTTGCTACAACCAAATGTCATGGCGGAGCTAGGATTTTCACTAAAGTATTCGAAATATGAAAATGTAAGCATGTTAAGAAGCCAAAGAGATTTAATATCTATCATATATATATATGTATATATAAAACTATTTTGACCATACATAAATAATATAACTTTTTGCCTGGTTGAACCTACTTGGCTCTGCCCCTGTCCATTGCTACACTAGAAAACATACAATATTACGCGAATTCAAGATAGAAATTGACCGTCACCAGTAAAGCGAAAGTTCGGATAGTTTGAGCTAGTAAGATTCGATACATATAACATAAAAAATCAATTTCAATTAGAACTCGCTCGCTACAGAAAAATGTTGTTATAGAGAAATCTGAAGATAAAATGTACGTAATAATTTCACGTAAACTTTATAAATTTAATCACAAATGAGTTTATTTCTGTTTGCGAAACAAATATAGTTTGAAATTTGAATTAAATAGCTTGAGCTATTGTCTTCCTTTTGGGATTATGTAACAAGACATTCAAAGTTGAGCATATGAACTTGAAAAATATATTAACTTAATAAACCTTAAGTAGATAGTGAAAATGGGAGGAACCAACTCCACTGCGCCAAACACTTGACGTCTGAAATCTGAAAAATAAGATAGTGCACGTCAAACACTTATCAATAAGTAAAATATACTTCGGAGAGAGTATCGATTAGTTGTTCTTATTGAAAAAAAACATGAAAACTAATATATTAGTGTAGAACTTAGCTTGAATACCTGTAAGTTCTAGAATCGATTATTTCTTCTTCTATAATTCCTTTGCCTTTGCTGCTTCTTTCTCCTTCCCATCATAATTTTGTGTTCCATCTCTTCAATGATTCTTGCAAGCCATTTCATATTTCCAGTTGAGATCAAGATATATATTATGGATAGTCTGATAGATAGTCCGGTTCCATACCCCATAAGAGCGCCTTTCCAAAAATCATTCAGAAATTCAGAGTTGCTTTCTTCATCAAGCGCAGATCCAGCATATGTTTCCTCTGATACTGAATCATGACCGTCATTACCACAGCCTTCTGACAGTGGGAATCCACGTAATCCGTCATTACCTTCGTATGAGTTGTTCTCAAAGGTATGAAATTGAGGCCCTTGAGGAATGCACCCTTCGAGATGATTGTAGGAGATATTTAAGAATGCAAGAAATGTAAGAGAAGAAAATTGTGCTGGTATATCTCCTACAAGATGGTTACCTTACAGGTCCAATGATTCAACTGAAGATAAATTTCCAAGTGATTGCGGAATAAGACCTTGCAATCCATTATGAGATAAATTTAGTACGCGAAGGGCAATGAGGTCAACAATGATACTTGGACCATGTCCTTCAAATTTATTGTTTGAAAGATCAATAGTGGTGTACAAAAACAAGATTCTCACAACTTCAAGCTCTATTCCCTTTGTTACGACAGCTATGGAGTTTTGGTAATACCCAACTTCGTCATCACTCGGTGCCTTCTTTGATGGATCAATTTTCCTCATGGCTCTGAAATGTTGAAACAGACTCGTTGGTAAGTTTCCCATGAAGTCATTGCAAGAGACATCTAAGATTCGCAGCTCATGAAACATGTATTCACTTCCTGAAGTTCTAATGGGTCCATGCAACTTATTCTATCTCAAGCTTAAAACTCACAGCTCGGGAAGAGTTCCCACCCACATTGGAAATGTATTATTAAGGAGATTATCTCCTAAATCAAGAGAACTTCCAGTCGTTGGCAAATTTCCAAGGACCGTGGAATTTTTCCCTCTAGCCTATTTCCATTCAAATTGAAGCTTCTGAGTGCACTTCCAATGCTAAAAGCTGTTGGAAGAGTACCAAACAGATTGTTGTGCTCCATATCAAGAACCTCAAGATTACCACTCATGTTTCCAAAACATTGCGGAATTGCTCCTTTTAGATTGTTTCTACCCAAATGCAAAACTTTTAGGGATGTTAAATTGCAATTAGATGGAGGGAGCTCTCCACTGAGATTATTATGTGACATCATCACATACTGGAGGCTACTGATATTACCCAAGCATTGCGGACTTTTTTCCTTCAAGATGTTTCTCCACAAATCTATACCTATCAGTGACGTCAAATTGCAAATAAATGAAGGAATTTCCTCCGTCAGATTGTTGTCGGGGAGAATTAGATTTTTCAAGTTTCTCAAATTGACAAAGGAAGACGGAATTGAACCAGTTAGTTGATTATTGAATAATTCCCCAACTCACTAGGAATTGGGTCAGTGAGTTGGTTATTGGATAATATTAGATACTTGAGGTTTTTCAAATTCCCCAACACACTAGGAATTGGGCCAGTTGATTATTGGATAACACCAGATAATTGAGGTTTTTCAGATTCCCCAACTCTCTAGGAATTGGGCCAGAGAGTTGATTATAAAATAATCCCAGATCATTGAGGTTTTTCAGATTCCTCAACTCACTAGGAATTGGGCCAGAGAGTTTACCATAAAGATACAAAAGGGACAAGTTGTTCAAATTGCCCAATGAAGCTGGAATAGAGCTAAGGAAGTTCCCGCCCAAAGATAGCTTAGTAAGAGACCATAGCTGACCTATTTCTCCTGGAATGGGACCATTTAAATGGTTGTCAAATATGAAGAGGATCTGAAGCTTGACTAGTGAGCCGATCTGTGATGGGATTGTGCCCGAAATTTGATTGATTCTCAAGTCAAGATAGATAAGATTAGCGAGATTACTAATCTCAGGTGGAATGGTGCCAGACAATTTGTTCATGCTAAGATCAACAGATTCAAGAGAAGGGAGGGATGTAAATGGAAAAGCGTAGAGTGTACCAAAGACACTAGCATTTGTAATATTCAACGTGTTACCCTACCATTAATGCATGGAATTCCATACCAGTCGTTGCATGCACCAGAACTTGGTTTCCATGAAGCCAACAAGGAATTATTCTGGTTCTTGAAAGTTGATTTCCATTTAAGCAGAGCAGTTGTTTCCTCAGTGGAAGCAAAAGTAATTGTAAAGAGAGTGAAAAACTGAAGCAAAGAGAATATTTTTGAAACCATCATCATGTACGGTTAAACTATTTTGAGTTGATAATATTTGTTGTTGATGGATATATTGATGCAGGGTACACTATTTATATTGTAATAAACCAATACAAGCCTTGCGTGTAAACTAAGGCGTAGAATCAGAATTACTTTAAAGTCAATGAATCTTAGTTTTGTTGCTAATCATCTTAGTTTGGTTAATGATGTCATTATTTTATTCATATGAGAAAATATATCTCAAAAACTAAGCAATAATGCCGTGAACATGGATAATTAAACATCGAATAACTTAGTTTGAAAGTTCCGTTAACCTATTTTAAATTATTGAATCAAATTAAACTTCAAACAATTAAACACATTTCGTTGGTTCCAAAAGAAAAGGAAAAAAGAGCTAGAAAAATGAAGTCAAGAAAGACTTTGTAAGTCTTGTTGTGGAAATTTCATTGAAATCATATCTTTGAATTTCCGTTTGATGTTACTACTCATTAAAAACACATATTCTTTAATCTTATCATCAAGCATCATGTGTAGTTAGTTTTAAGTATAAGAAAATATCTTTTTCTTTTCTTATTCATTCATAGATAATAGCGCAATTGGTGATCTCAATTTATTTTATGAAATCTTTTTATCCATGCAAAAGTACATTAATAATTCAAAAGTGTTTATCAATTACTTTTCAAATAGTGGAAATCTTTATATCCATGCAAAAGTTCATTAATAATACAAAAGTGTTTAGCAATTACTTTTCAAATAGTGGAAATCTTTATATCCATGCAAAAGTACATTCATAATTCAAATGTGTTTAGCAATTACTTTGCAAATAGTGGAAATCTTTATATCCATGGAAAAGAATAGTGGAAGGAAAAATCAGCATTTTCAGAAACAAACGGCAGTTTAGGTTACCTCATTAAAAACAATTGATAAGTATTAAAATGTTGAAAAACATATTTTGATGCAAAAATTGATGTTTATAAATAAGTAGTTACGTATTTGAATAGAGCGTTGAAACTAATAATAAATAGTTAATCTATTTCGCTATCTTTAGGTGCATCTTAAGGTCCATCTTAGAGGCTCTGCATCGGACTAGAAAATCAAATTTCCACTAGCGACATAAAATGACATGTCATCTTCACATCATCGTTTTTATTTCTTCAGACCCTGCGTATATCAGGAGCTTTAGTGCAACAAACTATCCTTTTCTATTTCACGAGAATCACGAAAAGCTGTACTTATAATTAGTCATTGAGGTCCACTATCATATTTTGAAAAAAAAAGAGCGGAGGCTTAAATAAAGGGATAACAGATAAACGTTCCGTTTAATTTGGCTTCAACTTGCATCTATGCCCTCCAACTTGGGTGTGCACAAGTAGGCGTTTAAACTTGTATAAAGCTGAAGAAGTAGACATATGCATTCTACGAGGCCAATTTTCATCCTACGTGGTGTTCTACATCTATTATGCTACATAGAACGTGTGTGTCTATTTAGTGTTTGGGTCTTTTGGATACCTAATAAGGAATCTTCAGTTTGATGTTACCTCTAAATGGAGAAGATCCTCCCTAATCTATTGTATGATGAACTCAACAAAACAGAAAATTCAAGTTATCATGCTATAGAAAAATAATTAAGAATTTACACATTTTAATTGTGAGGAAACGAAAGGAGTTCACATTAGGGATTATGGAAAGTACATCATTTATCAAATGTTCAAATTGGGGTTAATTCAAGAAAATATTATCAGGTTCATGGCTCATATAAAAATATTCAAATTTTATATGTTTTTGTTTCAAGAAAAGAACAAGAGCAGTTCCTTGTCTACTCATTGGACTACGCACGTGCCCGTCTTGCAAATGATGCCAAGGCTTCAAAGAAAGGAGGCGAGAGACAGTTCAATGGTATGATTGATGTCTACAGAAGACACTCGCTTCTGATGGAGTTGCTGGACTGTACCGTGGATTCAATATTTCATGTCTTGGTATCATTGTCTACCGTGGTTTGTACTTGAAATTGAGGCCCTTGATGAATGCATCCATCAAGATGAATATAGGAGAGATTTAAGACTTCAAGAAATGTAAGATAAGCAAATTGTGGTGGTATCTCTCCTACAGGTCCAATAAACTTCCAAGTGATGGTAGAATATGACCTTTCAATCCATTATGAGACAAATTCAAAACTCGGAACCCAATGAGATCTCCCAAAATACAAGGAATATATCCTTCAAATTTGTTGTTTGAAAGATCGATAGTTGTGTACAAAGACAAGATTCTCACAACTTCAAGCTTCAATCCCTTTGTTACAACATCTACCGAGTCTTGGTAATATCGATGAAATTCATATCTTGATGCTTTTGTTCTTTTATCAATTGTCCTCATGGCTTTCAAATGTTGAAACAAACTCATCGGCAAGTTTTTGGAAAAATCATTGCAAGACAGATCTAAGATTTGAAGCTCAAGAAACATGTATACACTTCCCGATGTTCTAATGGGTCCTTGTAACTTATTCGATCTCAAGCTTAAAACTCGTAGCTCGGGAAGAGTTCCAACCCACATTGGAAATGTAGCGTTGAGGAGATTGTTTCCTAAATCAAGAACTTCCAGTAGTTGGCAATATTCCAAGGATCGTGGAATTTTTCCCTCTAGCTTATTGCCATACAAATTGAAGCTTCTGAGTGCACTTCCAATGCTAAAAGTTGTTGGAAGAGTACTGGAAAGATTGTTGTGCTGCATATCAAGAACCTCAAGATGACCGCTCATGTTGCCAAAACATTGCGGAATTACTCCCATTAGATTGTTTCTACCCAAATCTAGAACTGGTAGTGATGTTAAATTGCAAATAGATGACGGGAGCTCTCCTCTGAGATTATTAGGGGACATCATCACATACCAGAGGCCATTGATATTACCCAAGCATTGAAGAATTTTTCCGTTCAAGTTGTTTTTCTACAAATGAAGGACTGTCAGTGACGTCAAATTGTAAATAGATGAAGGAATTACCTCAATCAGATTGTTGTCGTCGAGAAACAGAGTGTACAAGTTTCTCAAATTGCCAATGGAAGACGGAATTGGGCCAGATTGTTGATTATTGGATAATAGATCATTGAGGTTTTCCAGATTCCGCAACTCACTAGGAATTGGGCCAGAGAGTTGATTATTGGATAATCCTGAATCACGGAGGTTTTTCAGATTCCCCAACTCACTAGGAATTGGGCCAGAGATTTGATTCAAATAAATATACAAAAAGGACAAGTTGTACAAATTCCCCAATGAAGTGGGAATTGAGCCATTACGGAAGTTCTCGCCCAAAGATAGCTTAGTAAGAGACCTTAGGTAACCTATTTCTTCTGGAATGGGACCATTTAAATGGTTGTCAAATATGTGGAGGATTTGAATCTTGGCTAGTGAGGCGATTTGTGATGGGATTGTGCCCGAAATTTGTTTGGCATGCAAGTCAAGACAGATAAGATTAGTGAGATTACCAATCTCAGGTGGGATGGTTCCATAAAAATTGTTCATGCTAAGTTTAAAATATTCAAGAAAAGGGAGGGATGAAAATAGAAAATCATGGAGGGTACAAATGAATCTAGAATTATTCATATTCAACCTGTTTACCCTACCATTAAAGCAAATAACTCCGTACCTGCCGCTGCATGCATCAGAACTTGGTTTCATGAAGCCAATAAGGAATTATTCTGGTTCTTGAAAGTTGATTTCCATTTTAGGAGAGAAGTTGCTTCCTCAGTGGAAGCAAAAGTATTTGCAAAGAGGTACAAGAGAGTGAAAAACTGAAGTAATAACAAGAATATTTTGTTGGAAACCATCATCATATACTGCTAATAATTAAGTGATTGTGAGTTGATTATTTCGTTTGTTGATGGATGAAGCTGGTTCTGGGTACACTTTTTATATTGCAGTAAACAAGTACAAGTCTTGCATCTCAAATAAGAAGTTGCATCAGAAAGACTGACTTAAAAGTCTTCAAATAATTAAATGCATTTCTTTGCAAGTCTTCAAATAATTAACTGTATTTCTTTATAAGTCTTCAAATAATTAAATGCATTTCTTTGTAAGTCTTCAAATAATTAACAGCATTTCTTTATAAGTATTCAAATAATTAAATGCATATCTTTGCAAGCCTTCAAATAATTAAATGCATTTCATTGTATTAAATGCATATGAAAAATACAACACACAAAAATGAAGTCAAGAGTGACTCTGTAAGTCTTGCTGTGGAAATTTCATATGAAAACTACAACAAGCAAATCCATGTCTCTTTGAATTTTCATTTGATGTTACTACTCATCAACAGAACGTATTCCTTACTCTAATCATCAAGCATCATTTGTAGTTAGTAGTTTGAACTTTAAAATAAAAATCCTTTTGTCTTATTCTTTCATAGGAAATAGCGAAAATGATGACCTCAATTTATTTTTTGGAAACAGAAATTATTCATAGACTAATAATGAGTATTATGGGTGCCGAGTGTTAGCCCATATGTTATTGGGCCTTTAGTTTATGGACCTTTAGGTTATTGGCTATGTATATATAGCCTACTTTTGGTTTAGTCAGTTTTTATGCTTTTCAGATTAAATTGTAAACCTTAGCCTTTCTTTCTTTCAATAAAGTTCTATTAATATGGTATCACAGCTAGTTCGATCCATGTCCTTTGATTTGTTGGTTGAAGATTTTGTAGCAGGCACCTACTGCGCGGATCGAACTCCGCGGTGAGTTCGCTGGGGGGTACGGGGGGCAGCGCGCCCCCGTCCGGGGTTCGGGGCGGAGCCCCGAATTTTATTTTTTGAGGAGCTGCTGTATTCGTTTGCTGTTTTCGTTGGGTTTTTTTTTTTTTGGTTGGATTGATTCGTTGCTGTCTTCGTTTGCTGTCTGGTATTGTTCGTCTTTCGTTCTTTTGCTTGCTGCCATTGTTGTTCGTTCGGAATTGTTCAACCTAGGGTTTTGCATCTTTTTATTTTTTGAATTATTTGTGTGTTGCTGTGTTTACAATGACTGGAAAGGATGATTCTCTCCAGTCCATTAGTACTCAATTAGATGGTAAGAACTATGCCTATTGGAGTTATGTCATGAAGAATTTTCTTCGTGGGAAGAATATGTGGGGTTATATCACTGGAGTAAAACCAAGACCTATCGATGATACAACTGAAAATTTTGATTTGTTGGTGGACTTATGGGAAACTAATAACTCCAAGATTATCACTTGGATCAACAATTCTGTAACTCAGTCAATTGGTATGCAATTGGCTAAGTATGACACAGCAAAGGAGGTCTGGGATCATTTGGAAAGACTGTACACTCAGTCTAATTTTGCTAAACAGTACCAGTTGGAGTATGATATCCGTGCTCTTCAACAGCATGACCTCAGTATTCAAGATTTTTATGCTGCCATGTCGGATTTGTGGGATCAATTGGCACTTACTGAATCTACAGAGTTAAAAGGTTTTGGGCCGTACATTGCTAGACGGGAAGAGCAACGCTTGGTTCAGTTTTTGATGGCACTACGTTCTGACTTTGAGGGCCTACGTGGAACAATCCTTCATCGATCTCCCCTCCCTACTGTTGATTCTGTGGTTCATGAACTGATTGCAGAGGAGACTCGTATCAAGTCTCAAGTGGTTCAAGGGTCTAAAGTAACTACTACTCCTGTCGTGTTTGCTGCTTCAACTGATCAGTCTAGGCCACCACGTACTCAGACTCGACAATCTCCTAAAGTTGCATTTGATGAGTGTGCATTCTGCAAACAGAAAAATCATTGGAAGGCTCAGTGTCCGTTGTTACTTAACAAGGTCAAACAGCCTCAATCTGGGCAGCAACAGAAATATGGGCAGCAAAAGTCTCCGTCACGCTCCTCTGGTGCTCCTCCATGGTCATCTCGTCCTCCACAGTTCGCTGCTGCTGCACCATCTGTAGATGTTGAGTCTGTTAGCACTATGCCACCTTCTGCGTTGGATCCCCAGGTTTTCGAACAGTTCAGACAGTTCTTCGTTTCTAATCCTACGGCCATGTCAGCATCTATGTCTCATTCGGGTTCAGTTTCTTCTAGTACCTCAGGTATTCCTTCCTCCTTGTGGATATTGGATTCTGGTGCGTCTCATCACATGTCCCCTCATTTGTCATCGTTTGGTTCTTTGTCACCCATTTCACCAATTTCTGTCATGTCCGCGAGTGCTGTACCTATGTCAGTCGAGGGTGTTGGTTCTGTTACTACCCCTCACATTGTCCTCTCTGATGTTTATTACATTCCCAAACTTGCTTTAAATCTTGTTTCGGTCAGTCAGTTGTGTAAGGCTGGTAATTGGGTGTTTTTTTCTGAGTCTGTTTGTGTTATACAGGACCAACACACTCAGAGGGTGATTGGGACCGGCCGTAGGTTGGGGGAACTCTATGTCTTGGAGAATCTCAAAGTGTCTGCAGTTGCTGCCTCTAGCATAGATTTATCTTCTTTTCGTTTGAGTCCTTTGTCTTCTCCGTTTTATCTTTGGCATTCCAGATTAGGACATGTGTCAGTTTCACGTTTACGTTTTTTGGTCTCTAGTGGTGCTTTGGGTCATGTGAACACTAGTGATATTTCAGATTGTAGTGGTTGTAAACTGGCAAAATTTTCTGCCTTACCGTTTAATAAAAGTGTGTCTTATTCTGTTGCTCCTTTTGATATTATTCATTCTGATGTATGGGGACCAGCGCCAGTTTCCACTAAGGGTGGATCGACCTATTATGTTTCGTTTATAGATGACTATACTCGTTATACCTGGGTGTATCTTATGAAACGCAGATCTGATTTCTTTGGCATTTACAACAACTTTAGAGCCCTTGTTAAAACACAACATTCGGCTGTGATAAAGTGTTTCAGGTGTGACTTAGGGGGTGAATATACCTCTAATGACTTCACTCAGTTACTTGCCTCTGATGGTACCATACACCAGTCATCTTGTACCGACACTCCTGAGCAGAACGGTCTGGCAGAAAGAAAACATCGTCATATTGTTGAGACAGCACGCTCTTTACTTTTGTCTGCAGAGGTTCCTAGTATTTTTTGGGGAGAAGCAGTCCTAACTGCTGTATATGTGATTAATCGTATTCCTACTGCATTGACTTCAGGGATGTCTCCGTTTGAGAAACTATATGGTCACCCGCCGAATTATTCTGCATTACGAGTTTTTGGATGTACTTGCTTTGTTCTTCGTCCTCATGTTGAACGAAATAAGTTAGGGTCAAAATCAGCTATATGTGTGTTTTTGGGGTATGGTATTGGACAAAAAGGATATCGTTGCTATGATCCTGTAAGTCAGAAATTATATGTTTCACGACATGTCACTTTTTTGGAACATATTCCTTTTTATTCCATTCCAGCTAAAACCCATGATGTGACAAAGTCAGATATTCGGCTTATTGATCCCTTTGGGATTGACATAGAGGTTCCAGTTCCGGATTCATCCATGCCATCTGGTGTGCCACCTGATAGTGCTTCAGCCTCGCCTGTGCCTGAGTCTGCTCCTTCGACTGTTGAGACTGGAGACCCACCACCTCTGAGGAGGTCTACTCGACCTTGTAAGTCCACCAAACTGCCAGATTTTTTCTATTCTACATATTCAGCCTCATTTGCTTCCTTTATTGCAAACATACATCATTTGTCTGAACCTGAGTCGTATAGAGAGGCTGTGTCTGATCCTCTTTGGCAGAATGCTATGGCTGAGGAACTTGCTGCTCTTCATCATACACATACATGGGATTTGGTTACTCTCCCACCTGGTAAGCATGCGGTTGGTTGTCGATGGGTGTATAAGATAAAAACAAAATCTGATGGGTCTGTTGAGCGATACAAGGCGAGACTTGTGGCAAAAGGGTACTCACAACAATATGGTATGGATTATGAGGAGACTTTTTCCCCCGTAGCAAAGATGACGACTGTTCGCACTATGATTGCTGTTGCATCCGTTCGACAGTGGAAGATATTTCAGATGGATGTCAAGAATGCTTTTCTGAACGGTGATCTCCACGAGGAAGTTTATATGACTCCTCCCCCAGGTATTGACCACCAGCCAGGTGAAGTTTGTCGGCTTCGAAAAGCTTTATATGGTCTCAAACAAGCCCCTCGTGCTTGGTTTGAGAAATTCTCCACTGTTATTACTTCCCTTGGATTTGTCCCGAGTAACCATGATTCAGCATTGTTTGTTAGATATACAAGTGCAGGGCGAATTCTATTGTCCTTATATGTAGATGATATGATTATTACTGGTGATGATCATAGTGGTATTGAGTTATTGAAGCATGATTTGGCTCATCGATTTGCAATGAAGGACTTGGGCTTGCTGCGTTATTTTCTGGGTATTGAGGTGGCTCAGTCTAAGAAAGGGTATCTTCTTTCTCAGACTAAGTATATATCTGACTTGTTTACACGGGCGCGTCTTTCTGACAACAGGACTGTAGATACTCCCCTTGAAACCAATGCACGTTACTCTCCTAGTGATGGTGTTCCATTATCAGATCCGAGTCTTTATCGGACTATTGTGGGTAGTTTGGTTTATCTTACGGTTACTCGTCCAGATATAGCACATGCAGTTCATGTTGTTAGCCAGTTTGTTACTGCTCCTACTTCTGTGCACTGGGGAGCTGTACTTCGTATTCTAAGGTATCTTCGTGGCACTCAGTTTCAGAATCTCTTGTTTCCCTCGACGTCATCTCTCGAGTTGCGAGCCTATAGTGATGCTGATTGGGATGGAGATCGCAATGATCGTAAATCCACCACTGGTTTTTGTGTGTTTCTTGGAGACTCTTTAATCTCGTGGAAGAGCAAGAAACAAGATGTTGTCTCTAGATCTTCCACGGAGGCTGAGTATCGTGCCATGGCTGTGACTACATGTGAGATTATTTGGTTACGTTGGCTTCTTGCAGATATGGGGGTTCACATTTCTATGCCTACTCCCCTGCATTGTGATAACAAAAGTGCGGTACAAATTGCAAAGAATTCTGTCTTCCATGAGCGTACGAAGCACATTGAGATTGATTGTCACTTCACCCGTCATCATTTGCAGCTCGGGACCATATCGCTTCCTTTTGTTCCATCGTCTTTGCAGATTGCTGACCTTTTTACGAAGGCTCAGTCGGCGTCTCGATTTCGTTTTTTGTGTGACAAACTCTCAATGCTTATTGCTGTTGCATTGTGAGTTTGAGGGGGGATGTTAGCCCATATGTTATTGGGCCTTTAGTTTATGGACCTTTAGGTTATTGGCTATGTATATATAGCCTACTTTTGGTTTAGTCAGTTTTTATGCTTTTCAGATTAAATTGTAAACCTTAGCCTTTCTTTCTTTCAATAAAGTTCTATTAATACCGAGAATTGTGTGTGGCTTAATGATCAATAAGTGGCCTAATTGTCCAAGAAATGAGGGAAAAGCACAGGAGTATAAGGCTTAAATCTCATCAATAAAAGTCAGATGATTTTTCAATCAACCATAATTATGGTGGTGGCTGAGTTATGTAACACGTATTCAATACACAAGTTAGCCTGAATACCACTGTTATTGAAAAAATGGAGATCAAAGCAGAGAAATTAAGGAGGAAATTATCTCCATATGCTTGTTTATATGTGTTTAGAAGATGCCATTCTCTATGTCAATGCACAAGTTTTAGTCTTGCCAAGGAAAATGCCAGTTTGGCCTATTGTTATTAAGAAACTAAATTGGCACCATATCCTCAAAAGAAAGAAAGAGTCCAAATGCATATACTTAAATTTTGTCATTCTCAAGTCAATGTACAAGTCTCTTTCACGAAAATTTCATATGATGTGGTCATTTGCTTTGAGAAAATAATTTCTTCACTATATTTTCTATGCCAGAAGTCCTTTTAATTTGAATTGTCAATTCAAGTGAAAGTATTTTTCACTCTAATAGCTATGAATTATTCTTCTACTCTCTTCACTTTAATTTTGATTTTTCATTCTGATTTGACAACTTAAACGTACTCGAGACTTAGATTACATTTATGTTTTCCTCTACTTTTTTAACTTTAAAAAGAAAAACTTTTGTGTTGCTCCCCAAAGTAGAAAAGGAAAATAAAACTTCAAGTTTTTAGTATAAATGAATGTTGAACTAATGAGTTTATACTGAATATTCCTTTTGAGATTATGTGACAAGACATTCAAAGTTGAGCATATGAACTTGAAAAATATATTAAGTTAATAAAGCTTAATTAGATTAATACAGATTAAAGAAGGATAAGTGTATATGCAGACATCTCTCAAAATAAAGCGTAATAGTGAACATAGGAGTAACCAACTCCACTGCGCCAACGTCTTCTTATCCTTGACATCTGAAAATTGAAAAATAAGATTGTGAGCGTCAAACACTTATCAATAAGAAAAATATGCTTCGTATAGAGTATCACTTAGTTATTGTTAGTAAAGAAAACATGTAGACTAGTATATCAGAATCAAACTTCAAATAATTATACATATTTGTTTGGTCCCAAACGTAAAGGAAAAAAGAGCAGAGAAAAATGACATAAAGAAAGACTTTGTACGTCTTTCTGTGGAAATTTTATATGAAAACTACGACACACAAACCCATGTCTCTTTGAATTTTAATTTGATGTTACTACTCATTAATTGAACGTATTCTTTACTCTAATCATCATGTATCATGTGTAGTTAGTTTGAACTATAAAGAAATATCCTTTTCCGCAAATGATGATCTCAATTTATTTTATTGACACACAAATTATTCATAGACTAATAATGAGTCTTTTTTGGTATAATAAGACAACATTTTCCATGTCTTGATGAGAAATTACAAACAAATCCCTTTCACTTCCAAATAAACAAAAAGATGTAGTTCATTACCAATATAGTCTTGCCACTTTAACATTATCACAAAATAAAGTTCACTGATATTAAATTTAATAGCAAAATGAAAAAAGGCAAGGAATAATTCAATTTAATTCAGACAAAAATCATATGGTATATATGTGATGCAGATATGTTTGGTTATAATTTCTCATCTTTAAACCAGTGGAGCATCTATAGTAATTTCAAAGAAAGCTGCATCACAAAAAATCATTCAATTTGATGTAAAATCCCAAAGCTTGCAAAAGAAAAAAAAAAAAGAAAACAAAAACCAATGGTAAATCCTTATACTTGATTAGACATTAATTTATTTATGTGGACCGATTTTATGAAAAAGAGAATACTTTATTATCATCTAATCAAGCATATTTAAGTAGCTGAAAGAGTAGGACAATGTCATTCTCAAACATTAGATATGACTAAGTCACATAATAAATGTAACAGCCCAAGATCACCGGCGCATGCGAAATTGTCCGCTTTGGAGCCTCGGCCCCTCAAGGTTTTAAAACGCGTCACATACGTGGAAGGCATCCATGCACCTATAAGTCACACTTCGTTCCCCTTCACTACCAATGTGGGATTTGTCAAAGTGAATGCAGGCGTTACGTATCGCCGTCCCTACACTCACCCCCCATAGGGACTCAGCGTCCTCGCTGAGGTTTGCCCCACCACCGGCATCGGCGCTGGCTCTGATACCACTTCTGTCATACCCCAAATCCCATTGGAGCGGACTGACACCCGTAGCCGAGGAGGCCCGGGAGAACCCGTTCATAACCCATACTTTCACATCTACATTACTTATGAAAATTAGAAATTTGGGCAGCACTTTGTTGTAAATAGAAGAAAACAGTACCTGTATCAGCCCAGCAGACACGTATAAATATATATATATGAACAGTAATTGGCCATCAGAGCCATCACGTCTATCAACCAAACACTCCTATGGTTGTACAATATGTCTACAAAAGCCTCTACATAGATACACAACTGAGTTGGGGTCGGGACAAACTCCCGCCCACAAAAGACTTTTATACAAATACCAAAAGTACATATAGAGATGACTTGGGATGCCCCAAAACAACTGGAGCTCACCACTAACAATAGAATGTCCTGGCTCTTACTGCGGAGGTGTACGAGCTGAAGTACCTGTTCCTGCAGGCATGAATACAGGTCCCCCATGAGGGGCATCAGTACGGAAATATGTACTGAGTATGTAAGGCAGTGAGTATCAAGATGAGATACAAAAGATCAACAGAACCCAGATACTAGTGAATAAACAGTATGAGTAGACCACACTTAAAAGAACTGATGGGATACCTGCACATTACTTTCATATCATTACTTCCTGTAATCCTTATCAATACATAACATATGTCATACAATGGCCAACTGATCAGTGGTACTAATACAATACATCAGGGACCACCCCTGGAATAGCATATATACATAATCTTTATAATACAATGGCCAACTGATCAGTGGTACTAATACAATACATCATATCATCAATTTAAAATACAGACATTCCATTTCTTAATTCAATTAATCTTTGAGATTGGTTACTTTGTGGTCACACTTTATGGAACTTGAAACCATGATACCTCAATAGGAAAAACATGTAAATAGGTAATCAATATCATGAAAATGAAGTAGAGAATCATGGATACCTCATTAAACCATTTCGGAGTCAACAATAGTATATGGACATTTTTTTTGACTAGCCGGACTTCTTAAAGGTGAAAAAAAGTTCAATTGGTAGTGTCGAAGATCATATGATGTTATTATGTGTCATGTGTCGTAGGACAATGTTGGAAGCTTACTTGAGAGTGCCATGGGTCATTATTCATGCCAAAGATTAGATAGAGTATGTCTTACATACCTTGATATAACCACTTCAATACAAGTGACTTCCCGTACTCTTCGAACACTTATCTACAATAAGTCATTTGTGGCAAACTAGTATTAGCAACCAAACCTTACCATTTAGGTATTAACTTCACCAAATAATGTCTAGGAAGTAATCCTTTAGCTCATCAATAAGAGTACTACATACATCCTCTTATACTCTTATTACATTCACATATCATGCATTTTCATGAAATATCCCTCAACATCACTCTTAGCCTTTATTCCCTTCTTAATCACCATCCAATACCAACATGATCACTAGGCATACATAACCACTAATATAATGATATATCACCACAATTCATCCTCCATAATCCAATACAACAACTTCCATAATTTACTACTAACAATTTATACACAACAATTCATAACTATGTTTCTAGTTATCTTCCAACATCAAGACAATACTCATAATCCTTTATCAATACTTATTCATGGATAAGAATCAAGAATAAACAATATTCATACCTTAACAATGAACTCTTGTATTTAGAATCCTCCTTACATAACCATGGGGTGCTTCTTGAAGTTTCCGAGATGGTGAACACAACTACGGAACCAATTCGAATTTTCTACGGTTGAATCACAAAATATTTGAAGTTGAAATTGGCTAGGGTTTCACCTCTATTAATAATAGGATAATATCTGATATAAATGAGGCTAATTGCAGATTTATAAAGACCAATTTTCGTCCAAGAGGTAATAGATATAGCGAGGATACAAGCTTTCGCTCAGAAGATGGAAGATCAGAGGCAAAGAAGAAGAACCCAGGAATCAGAAAAAGGATATTCTAAGCGGCCCAGAGCTATAGGGCAGTTTGTGGCATCTCAAGGAGGTTTTAGGCCTTTGTTCTCTCATAGATTGCCTAGCCCGTTATCTTGTTATCCTGCAATTAGTTCTCCACTGCAATTTCAAAGGTTCAGAGGTAATTAGTTCGGGCAAAGCAGTGAAAATCAGAGTTCGCAAACAGTGGGGTATCAAGGGCAAGGGAGTATGAGTCAATTGAGACCTCCACGACCCCCGTGCCCCATTTGTAGAAAATTTCACTTTGGCGAATGTCGGCTTGGGATGAACAATTGCTTTTGGTGCGGTAAGCCGGGGCATATGGCTAGAGATTGCCCACGCAGGACCACAGGTAGTATAACACGACCTACCGGATCAGCTGTTGCATCATCTTCGGTGCCTCCTTTGAGTAGGGGTGCACAACCTATGGGTCACGGTAGAGGTGATAGAGGAGCAGCTAGTGCTAGCGGAGCTCAGAACCATGTGTATGCCCTAGCAGATCGACAGAATTTAGAGGCTTCTCCAGACGTGGTTACAGGTACGTTGTCCATCTTTGCATTTGATGTGTATGCCTTAATTGATCCTGGTTCTACATTATCGTATGCTACTCCTTTGGTTGCGGGAAGGTTCGGAAGAACACCCGAATTGTTAGCCAAGCCATTTGAAGTATCAACGCCAATGGGGGAATCTCTTATAGCTAGGAATGTTTATCGAAATTGTGTTGTGAATATTTGTGGTCGTGATACGATGGCCGATCTTGTTGAGTTAGAAATGGTAGATTTTGATGTTATTATGGGCATGGATTGGTTAGCGTCTTGTTATGCTACAGTAGATTGTCGTTCTAAGAAGGTATATTTCCATTTCCCAAATGAGGCTGTCCTTGAATGGAAGGGTAATGTTGGCGCGCCGAGAGGTAGATTTATTTCTTACTTTAAGGCAAGAAAAATGATTTCCAAGGGGTACATATACCATTTGGTTAGAGTAAGGGATACAGAGGCAGAGCCGCCAACTTTTCAGAACGTTTCGGTTATGAATGAATTTCCTGATGTATTTCCTGAAGAACTACCAGGTTTACCTCCTGAACGAGAAGTGGAGTTTGGTATTGATTTGTTTCCAGACACACAACCAATCTCAATTCCTCCTTATAGAATGGCACCAGCAGAGTTGCGAGAATTGAAAGAGCAACTGAAAGACTTGCTAGAGAAGGGATTCATTAGGCCTAGTATGTCCCCTTGGGGAGCACCAGTATTGTTTGTGCATAAGAAAGATGGTTCGCTGAGGATATGTATTGACTATCGACAATTGAATAAGGTGACTATCAAGAATAAATACACCCTTCCCCGAATTGATGATTTATTTGACCAGTTGCAGGGTGCCCAGTGTTTTTCCAAGATTGACTTAAGATCAGGCTATCATCAAGTGAGAGTCAAGGATAGAGATATACCCAAGACAGCTTTCCGAACACTGTATGGTCATTATGAATTCCTGGTTATGTCATTCGGGCTGACAAATGCACCCGCAGTTTTTATGGATCTGATGAATAAGCTGTTTAAGCCGTTTCTAGATGTGTTCGTGATAGTTTTCATAGATGATATTCTAGTCTACTCTAGATCAGAAGAGGACCATGTTAATCACTTAAGGCAGGCATTGCAGATTCTTCGTGATCGTAAGCTGTATGCGAAGTTTTATAAATGTGAGTTTTGGCTCAAGTCAGTTGCATTTTTGGGCCATATTGTATCCATTGAAGGCATAAAAGTTGACACTCAGAAGATTGAGGCTGTGAAGAATTGGCCAAGACCCACGACGCCTACGGAGATTCATAGTTTCCTCGGGTTGGCAGGTTATTATAGAAGGTTTGTTGAAGGTTTTTCTTCTATTTCTGCACCTTTGACTAAGTTGACGCATAAAGCCTCCAAGTTTCAATGGAATGATGCCTGTGAAAAGAGTTTACAGGATCTGAAGAGCAAGTTGACTTCTGCACCGATATTGGTACTTCCTGAAGGCACAAAAGGGTATGCAGTGTACTGTGATTCTTCGAGAATTGACTTAGGATGCGTACTAATGCAACATGGTAGAGTAATAGCCTATGGCTCTAGACAGTTGTGACCACATGAGAGGAATTATCCCACGCATGATCTTGAGCTAGCGGCAGTTGTATTTGCTTTGAAGATATGGCGCCACTACTTGTATGGGGTTCATGTTGACATATATACCGATCATAAGAGCCTGCAATATATCTTCATTCAGAAAGATCTAAACTTGAGGCAGCGGAGATGGCTTGAATTGTTGAAAGATTATGATGTTGATAGCTTGTATCATCCAGGGAAAGCGAATGTGGTAGCGGATGCACTGAGTCGTAAGTCTAAAATGGCATCTATAGAAAAACAGGGGATGATTAAGAATCTTCACCAACTAGATAATTTGGGAGTTCGACTTCTCGAAACTCCAGATGAAGAGGTTATTGTACGTAATGCAGCGGAATCTTCATTGATAGCTGAAGTGAAAGAGAAGCAGTATGCAAATCCAATTTTATTGCAGCTTAAGGAGGATGTGCAGAGTGGCACAACAAAGGCATTTGAGCTTACGCAGGAAGGAGTGCTTCAGTGTCAGAATCGTTTATGTTTACCTGATGTAGTAGAGCTAAGAAAGAGAATTATGACAGAAGCACACTGTTCAAGGTATTCCATCCATCCAGGGTCGACTAAGATGTATCAAGATTTGAAAGCAATATATTAGTGGAATGACATGAAGAAGAATATTGCCGAATTTGTAGCTGAATGTCAGAATTGTCAAAGAGTCAAAGTAGAACACCAGAAACCCGGTGGTTACATGCAATGTATAGATCTTCCAGTCTGGAAGTTGGACAAGATCAATATTGATTTCATCACGGGTTTGCCTCGTACATATCGGAAGTTTGATTCCATATGGGTGATCATTGATAGGCTTACCAAATCTGCGCACTTCTTACCAGTTAAGACAACTTATACCGCGGAAGAGTATGCGAAGTTGTATATTAAGGAGATTGTTCGGTTACATGGAGTTCCAATTTCCATTATATCCGATCGAGGAGCCCAATTTACCGCGAATTTCTGGAAGTCTTTTCAAAGGAGTTTGGGGACACAAGTAAATCTAAGTACGGCTTTTCATCCTCAAACGAACGGACAAGCGGAACGTACCATCCAGACACTTGAAGATATGCTACGAGCATGTGTATTAGATTTCAAAGGCAACTGGGATGATCACCTACCTCTTATCGAGTTTGCCTACAATAATAGCTATCATTAAAGTATCAAAATTGCACCATATGAAGCATTGTATGGAAGAAAGTGTAGATCGCCAATAGGATGGTTTGAAGCAGGTGATGCGGTCTTATTTGGACCGGATCTTGTTTATCAAGCAATGGAGAAGGTTAAAGTGATCCAACAACGGCTTGCAACAGCTCAAAGTCGACACAAATCTTATGCGGATGTTAGAAGAAGAGGACTTGAGTTTCTATCGACGATTGGGTATTCTTGAAAGTATCACCAATGAAAGGAGTGATGAGGCTTTTCAAGAAAGGAAAGTTAAGTCCACGATACATAGGTCCGTATAAGATCATTCAAAGATTTGGACAAGTTGCTTACGAGTTAGAGCTACCTCAAGAGCTCTCAGCAGTTCATCCCGTATTTCATGTTTCGATGCTTCGCAAGTACATCGGAGATCCATCGCACATCACTACTACGGAAGATGTACAAGTTTCAGAAGATCTCACTTTTGAAGAAATGTCTATTGCTATTATTGATCACCAAATTAAAAAGATAAGGAATAAAGAGATAGCATCGGTAAAAGTACTTTGGAGGCATCAAAAAGTTGAGGAGATCACATGGGAAGCCGAGGAAGCGATCAATATTAAGTACCCTTACCTAATCAACGATGAGGAGCAAGTTCATGAGACGGAAGAAGAACAATAACAAGTAAGTGTTTATTTTTATGCAAGGATGTTATGATGATGAATATGTTAATTGTAAGCTTGGACATGTCTTAATTGAGTAAATATGCTAACATTCGAGGACGAATGTTCTTAAGGAGGGGATAATGTAACACCCCGTAAATTTTTCGTACACTTGTCGCGATTATATGGAGTCCTAAAGACTTACGTATGGGTTAAATTAAGTTTATGGTGTTCGGAAGTATCCTGTCAATAGTTGTATTTGCAGGTATTGGAATAAGCTTTCCAACGATATAAAGTTTGCCCAAAACAGAGGAGTATTTCATATAAGCGAGCACATTCGAAATTTCAAAACGGTGGCCGGGAAGCCTGTGAACAGTAATTCTGCAGGAAAATTACTGCAGCTAGGCAATCCAACTTTAGATGATCATAACTCCTTGTAGAAAAATAACTGTCTGAGCTGCTATATAACAACGAAAACCTATGAGAGTCTTCTTTCCAATGAAATTGGTTTCATCCAAATCCAATGTCTGAGTAAGGAGCTATACCCGCTTTACTTCAGCCTATAAAAAAAAAAAACAGAATTGTGGGACAGATTTTTGGGTCAACTTTAAACAACCATAACTTCTTGTAAAGGAAGAACTGGGTGGTATACTTTATCTCAAAACAAAATATCTTTGAATTATCTTTCCAATGCAATTGGTTTCACTCAAATTCGATACCGGAGGAAAGAGTTATGATCGATTTACTTCAGCCTTTCAAAACTGTCCACTGGGGACAGATTCGGGATTTATTTAAATTTTTTGGGCAAAATGGTCATTTTCTATTACCTCTGGGACGAAAATTGGTCTTTATAAATCTGCAATTAGCCTCATTTATATCAGATATTATCCTATTATTAAGAGAGGTGAAACCCTAGCCAATTTCAACTTCAAATATTTTGTGATTCAACCGTAGAAAATTCGAATTGGTTCCGTAGTTGTGTTCACCATCTCGGAAGCTTCAAGAAGCACCCCATGGTTATGTAAGGAGGATTCTAAATACAAGAGTTCATTGTTAAGGTATTAATATTGTTTATTCTTGATTCTTATCCATGAATAAGTATTGATAAAGGATTATGAGTATTGTCTTGATGTTGGAAGATAACTAGAAACATAGTTATGAATTGTTGTGTATAAATTGTTAGTAGTAAATTATGGAAGTTGTTGTATTGGATTATGGAGGATGAATTGTGGTGATATATCATTATATTAGTGGTTATGTATGCCTAGTGATCATGTTGGTATTGGATGGTGATTAAGAAGGGAAATAAAGGCTGAGAGTGATGTTGAGGGATATTTCATGAAAATGCATGATATGTGAATGTAATAAGAGTGTAAGAGGATGTATGTAGTACTCTTATTGATGAGCTAAAAGATTACTTCCTAGACATTATTTGGTGAAGTTAATACCTAAATGGTAAGGTTTGGTTGCTAATACTAGTTTGCCACAAATGACTTATTGTAGATAAGTGTTCGAAGAGTACGGGAAGTCACTTGTATTGAAGTGGTTATATCAAGGTATGTAAGACATACTCTATCTAATCTTTGGCATGAATAATGACCCATGGCACTCTCAAGTAAGCTTCCAACATTGTCCTATGACACATGACACATAATAACATCATATGATCTTGGACACTACCAATTGAACTTGTTTTGACTTTTAAGAAGTACGGCTAGTCAAAAAAAATGTCCATATACTATTGTTGACTCCGAAATGGTTTAATGAGGTATCCATGATTCTCTACTTCATTTTCATGATATTGATTACCTATTTACATGTTTTTCCTATTGAGGTATCATGGTTTCAAGTTCCATAAAGTGTGACCACAAAGTAACCAATCTCAAAGATTAATTGAATTAAGAAATGGAATGTTTGTATTTTAAATTGATGATATGATGTATTGTATTAGTACCACTGATCAGTTGGCGATTGTATTATAAAGATTATGTATATATGCTATTCCAGTGGTGGTCCCTGATGTATTGTATTAGTACCACTGATCAGTTGGCCATTGTATGACATATGTTATGTATTGATAAGGATTACGGGAAGTAATGATATGAAAGTAATGTGCAGGTATCCCATCAGTTCTTTTAAGTGTGGTCTACTCATACTGTTTATTCACTAGTATCTGGGTTCTGTTGATCTTTTGTATCTCATCTTGATACTCACTGCCTTACATACTCAGTACATATTTCCGTACTGACGCCCCTCACGGGGGACCTGTATTCATGCCTGCAGGAACAGGTACTTCAGGTCGTACACCTCCGCAGTAAGAGCCAGGACATTCTGTTGTTAGTGGTGAGCTCCAGTTGTTTCGGGGCATCCCAAGTCATCTCTATATGTACTTTTGGTATTTGTATAAAAGTCTTTTGTGGGCGGGAGTTTGTCCCAACCCCAACTCAGTTGTGTATCTATGTAGAGGCTTTTGTAGACATATTGTACAGCCATAGGAGTGTTCGGTTGATAGACGTGATGGCTCTGACGACCAATTACTGTTCATATATATATTTATGCGTGTCTGCTGGGTTGATACAGGTACTGTTTTCTTCTATTTACAACGAAGTGCTTCCCAAATTTCTAATTTTCATAAGTAATGTGGATGTGAAAGTATAGGTTATGAACGGGTTCTCCTGGGCCTCCTCGGCTATGGGTGCCAGTCCGCTCCAATGGGATTTGGGGTATGACAATAAAAAGTGTCCTTTTTTGTATAATAAGACAATATTGAGGGACTTGATATTTGTAATGAGACATGGTCTTTTTGTATTCCTTTTTTATTTCTCATTCGATATTAATTATGGTGTCGATTAATTTGAATTTGCACCATGTAGGCCTATTAACGAAGGAAGCACCAAGTTTTTTTGCGCGGAGTGTCCCTCTAAATATCTTTTATCTTGAAACAATATATATAAATGCAGTTCTTTGAATTTTCAAGTAACTTAGTAATTGCTGCTTTTCCCTCATGAACGGATGCAAGATTTGATAAGACAGCAAAAGTCTTGTCGATGGCTGGTTAAAGCTCAGACATTTCCTCGGATCAAGTAGCTTTACGTTGTTTGATTCACACCAATTTTCTTAAGTGTAGGTCTGAGACTGTTTCATCGTGATGAATCAGTCGTGCATACAGGAAGCAAGAGTTAGAATTTGCTCAATAAATTGAACTTCCTCAGTGTTTTCAGCTTGGTCATTGTTTGTCACGACCCAAGCCGAGGCACTAGTCACGACGGGCTTGAGAGATCCCTTCTATCCTAGCCCACTAGTGATATTGTCAGTGTTTTCAGCTTGTTCATTGTTTTTCACGACCCAAGACGAGGACCTAGTCATGACGGGCCTGAGAGATCCCTTCTATCCTAGCCCACTAGTGATATTGTCAGTGTTTTCATCTTGTTCATTGTTTGTCACGACCCATGCCGAGGCCCTAGTTGTTTATTGTTTGTCTCACGACGGGCCTGATATATCCCTTCTATCCTAGCCCACTAGTGATATTGTCAGCTTGTTCATTGTTTGTCACGACCTGAGCCGAGGCCCTAGTCACGAAGGGCCTGTCCGCTCTAGGTCTAGACCCGCATGGCTGTAAAGCACGTCTCTAGGGAGTAAGAATTGCTTACTTATATACCCATCATCCCTCCTGTGTTTTGCCGATGTGGGACTCCTTTTCCTAAGTTGGGGTGTTACATTGTTCTCCTTTAATTTTTCAAAAGCTCTTGGTTCGACTTCAATGTTGGGGTAATCCGCAATATTTGCAAAGTTGTCTACATAAGGTGCTCTGCATACTTATGCTGCTATGACTTTCTTTTTGATAGACCAAAATTACCTTCTTTGATTCTATTTAAGTGAGTAAAAAAAGAAAAAGGTCAACCCGGTACACTAAAGCTATTGCTATGCACGGTGTCTAAGGAACAGCCCCACCACAAGGGTGTATCGTATGCAGCCTTACCTTGAATTTCTGCCAGAGGCTGATTCCAAGGCTTGAAACTGTGACCTCCTGGTCACATGGAAGCAACTTTACTAGTTACTTCAACTCCCCTTCTGTTTAAGTGAGTATTGGTCTAAATATCTTGTTTTCATTCGCAAAGTCATTAATATCTTCCTCCATCGATTCAACTCATCTCAATGCTCTATCCAATACTAAAAGTCATTAGGAGAGTCCCTGAATGACTGTTGTGGTGAATTTCCAGAACACTGCAGAATTGCTCCCTTCAAGTTAGTTTCTGTAACGCCCCGCATTTCGGGCTACAATATAGACCATGACTCTGATGCGTTGATAATCCAGAATCCATAAATCCTATGCCAATTTGGCATGTTAATCAATGTTGTAGTATGTGAATCCATTTGAGCACGAATTTAGACCATAGAAGTCCTTCAACTCAAGGACGACTTAAAACCATTTCGATCGATTAAGTTTTAGTTGACATTGTAATTTGTGTCAAATTCTATTAACCATAACTCATTGTATATTATGAACTGGGTGGACTACTATATACCAAATTGTAGATAATTGAATAAGCTTTCCAACGATACCAAATTTGCCTAAAACGGACACCCGGTGAAGAAGTTATGACCTTTCAAAGTTGAGTATGTCGCATACGCACATATAGGCGATGAATAGTGCGGCGCCTATGCAAAATTATGCGATGCATAGGGCGGCGCATATGCAAATTTAGGCGATGCAAAGGGCGGCGCCTATCCTAGTCTATGCGATGCAAAGGGCGACGCATACTTATGGTTTCAGGTGACGAAAACACTCCGTTTCTTTCAGATTTTCAAGGTCAAATTCAAACGATCATAACTCCCGGAATATAAGGAACTGGGAGAGCTGCAACCTATCAAATGAAAGCTCTTTGTGTCCTCTTTCCAATGCAACTGGTTTCATCCAAATCCAACAATGGAGTAAGGAGTTATATCCGTTTTACTTCAGCCTATCAGTTTGTCAACTGAAGGATAGTTTCGACTTTTCTTGCTTTCTTAGGGGCATTTTAGTCATTTCACCTCACCCCTATTTCGTCTATAACACCAGATTCAGCTCCAATTTCAGCAAAATACAATTCTTTTTCTCAAATTCTCTCAAGAACACCCTTTAGGGTTTCAAACAAAAATCCCAAATAACTCAAGATTCAACCGTTGGTTTTGGAAGATAATTTCAGATCTGGAATCCTCTCGACGTAGGCTTTGATAAACACCCAAAATTCGTGGAGAAAAAGGTACGCGGGCTAAATTCTCATGGGCATAGCAAAAAT
Source organism: Capsicum baccatum var. pendulum (assembly GCA_030864225.1). NCBI lineage: Eukaryota > Viridiplantae > Streptophyta > Magnoliopsida > Solanales > Solanaceae > Capsicum > Capsicum baccatum. The sequence continues at coordinate 247,302,718 of CM061554.1, forward strand.
CATGTTTTAGAATGGGGTTTTTAAATTATGTATATATATTTATCTATAAGATGTTTTAACATCATTGTTTTGGTCTTTTGACCATCTCCAAAGCGATTTGACAGTTTTTATACATATATGAATTGAGAGCATGATTTACATGAAATTCCTCTCTTGATGTAATTTTCCCATGTTTCATATGATATAGATTGTTTTGAAATAAGTCTTGAAAAATCATGATATGAAATGCTTTGGCTTTGCTATGTTTCGAATACGATTTTGAACATGAATGAGAGGGTTGTAAATGTTGAATTTACATATAATGTAAGACTGCATAATTTTGCCAAAAGCACATGACCACCATATGTTTGATGAAAGTTTTTGCATGGTTTTGACTTGAGTTTCAGAACATGAACTCTTTTATGCAAAATACATGTTTGGGTGGTTTGAAACTACACTTTTATGAAAGATCATGCTTAATGCATTATGGCTCAGAAATAGAACCTGCAGGTCTTGGTATGACGATACCAACTCATATAAATGCCATATCAGACTCAGACTAACAGACTTTTTAGACTAGTTCAGAAATCAGACTTTTATCAGACTTTCATGATTTTAGACATTCAGAATGTTGCATGTACAGAAAAGGTTAAAAATGGGCATACAGAGATGTTAGGTGGTCCCCCGAAGAGGGCTTGAGTTCAGACAACTCTTTGCCTAAAACCGTGGTTTGCCGACCCGGGTATATTATTATGCGCTGACTTAAATGTCCTGTGGCGTATCAGACTCAGACACTCCAACCCTTGCGGCACACTCGGGTTGGGGGCTTCCACGCCGAGTCAATGGCGGATTCCATACAGCCCATGGAATATTCAGACTTGTAGGGGAACACCACCTAACTCAGAAGTAAAACACAGATCATGTTTTGAAATGAACAGACAGGTTGTATGTTTTCAGAAAGTGCCCATGTATTTTTCAGAAACAGTTTTATACAGGATGTCTTGATGAAAAATTGCTTTCACTTATATATATGTATGTATGTTCCATTATACTATTTTTGGATTGCTTCACGTGCCAGTACTTTTGTGCTGACCCCCCCCTCCTTCCAGGTTTTGAGGCACAGTCTAGGGGTCCAGCTACTCAGTACACATTCTCGGGCTTGCAGACTTGATCTCACAGTGGTGAACCTTCTATTATTCGGAAGGCCTAATTATGTCAGACATTATCTTATTTATTATGTTTTGGTCTACTGGGGCCTTGTCCCAGTTTCTTTTCAAACGAATGTTTATGTTCTTAGTAGAGATTTTGCAGATCTTGACCATGTTTTCCGTACTCAGTTTCAATTCCGCATTTTATTATGATTATGAATGTTGTGCATGATAACCAGACGGAGAATAGGTGTTCCGGGCCTTCATGGTTCAGGATGCTCGTCACGGCTAGGGCCTAGGCTCGGGTCGTGACAAACTTGGTATCAGAGCACGGTTCATGGTCCCAGGGTGTCTGCGAAATTGCGTCGGGTAGAGTCTTGTTTATGGGTGTGTAGCGCGCCACACTTATAAGCAGGAGGCTACTAGGCGTTTAGGAATGACTCTCTTTCTTCATGTTCTAGTTCGTGCAATAGAGTCAGAATGTTCCTCTTTCATACTCTTATTAGTGCTATGATGTCTCCCATATGAAAGTAAAAAGTCATCCCAAATTCTTTCCTTACTCTAATGTCCTCAGATATTTCTCATTATTGAGGTGATTCAAGTGTAGAAGTTTAGAATCTAAATGGTATGGCCCTTTATGATTGAACCATATAAGAGTTAAAATTTGTGCAAGGACTTGAGAAGAGTCCGTTAGTGCTTCAATGTGTATTGATTCCGATGTAGACATTGATCTTGATGGAATCGTGCTTTTCAGCTTCAGGTATTAATTGCATTTAGTCCCTTTCAAATTAATGTTACAAATGTCTTGCTTAAGGGAGGATGATGTGCAGTAGAATGTTGGAACTGTATTTCCACCCAAATAGTAGTATGCGTTAAAGTGTTATTGTCATGACCTATTGGTAGTGAAATTAGACCAAGAAGTTGGTGATGTGAAGTCACAAAGTTAGAAATCAGAGTGGGGGTGGCTTTTGTGTAAATGAATATTTTAGTTGAATAACCGATGTTCGAGAATGATTTACCCACCCTTATGGTGATAGACTAATGTGGTGACTAGTAGCATGTGTGGATGGTATGGTAGCCCGTGGAGGAAGTGTTTGACTCCAATTTTATTTATACAGAGTAAGATGTGTATTCATAGTTCATTGGATATTGCGTATTAAATTTCTATCTCATGTAATCTTGTCATCAAGGTGTTGTTGAAAAAAAAAATAAAGTCTAGTAAAGCCGTGTGAGGCCTATTTCGATTCACTAGCAACTTGTTGTCCAACTTGTTGTTCTTGTGTTGGTTTTATAGATGTATAGCTGAATTTGTTTGCATGAGATTGAGTTGGTAAAGAGGTGATTCGTCCTTGTGTGTTGTTCAGTAGATGGTAGAGAAGGAGTTGTTAGTAAGGATGATTTTGTAGGTTGCTTGAAGTGTGAAAATGGCTATATTAGCCAGTAAGAGACTCATGGTTGTTTGTGGAATTTGAAGGTAGTCTAAATGTATGCTTGAGTAAGTAAGCGTGACGTGAGAGGCCGTATAAGTGGATAAGATTGTATGGGGTTATAGTATAAGATTAATGTCGATCATGTCTATTGTGTGACTTTACCCCTTGACCTTCTTTTCCTTGGTAGTTATAAACTAGTACTACTAGTGAAAAGATATGTAGTAGATTTTTGAGGTATAGTAGTAATGTCATAAAGGTACTTTGGTCGTGGATAGTATCTAGATAAAATCAAGTATTTGGGGTAGAATGTCCCAATTTGATGGACTAGTAAATTATGTTGTATTCTTCATGGGTGGTATTTACTGAATTAAACAAGTATGAGCTGATGCCTATGATGCCTTACAGCCTGTATTTATAGTACCTGAAAGTCCCTAAGTCAAGAAGGTACAAAAAAATGCAAGCTATACAATTATCAAGTACAAGCTGAAATTTCTGCACATGCTTGCCAACCTTTGTGGACCTTTTAAAGTGGAAAATTTGCAGTTTCATACCAGCCCGTGTGAACTTCCTAAAGTCTAATCAATGTGCTTCCAGACTATTTTGACCATCTAGAAGGTGCTGGAACGTTGGCAGCAATGCGGGGCATTTATCGAAGCCCCGCCAAGCTCGAAAACGCGCGCGAATAGTTCAAAACATGCCCAAAACGTGAGGAGTTTAATGGGTTGTAACGTTGAGCGTCACAATGTGGTTGTAAAAAATAGTGACTTAAGATTAATGATGTATGTTTTGTAAGAATTATGTATAAGGTTGGGTTGTAAATCATGTTAAGCACTAGACATTAAGTTTGAACAATTGATGTCCATGAAGGTGGATGTGATGATTTCTTGGTTAATGATACTAGTTTTATGGAAGTAATATCATAGGCTTGAATGGTGTATGCAAGAGCCTAAGTTTACTTGATTCCTAGTGAAGTATGATGTTGCATATATAATGTAGAAGTATGCCCAAGGTGATCTGAGGTTGCGGTATTTTCTAAGACTATTACACGTTTTGTGTGACGAGTGGTACCGTTGATTTGCCAGGAGAAGAAAGACTAGTTAGATGGTATATGGTGTTCTAAATAGTCAAGTTAAGGAGTTTTGATTGATAGTGTTGAGCCTTTTTATATGATCTTGATTCTCATAGTAGAGAGATGTAAGTTTGGAGTCGCGATATTGATAGGCTATATCGGAAGTAGTATGATTCATTGAAGGCTTGGTGATATCCATGTCGAGTGTTAGATTCTAAGTTTGAGTTTTTGAAGGTTGAACTAATAGAAATAAGGGTTAAAGCACTAGAGGGTGTGCACTCCGACTATGGGGATACTTATGAAGACCCGAAGTTAGTAAGTGTGCAAGTATTATATGATGACTGCTGGGCCTATAGAATGATAAACTGTATCTCAGAAGGTAGTTTAACAGTGTTTTTTCCACTTTCAGGTGTATTCATTTGGGTTAAGTGCCATGATATGCGTGTATAGTAGTTTTTTAGACCCCAGAGTGCAGTGAGTGTACTTCAGTTTAAAGTTTAGTAAGCGATCTCCCAAACTTAATATCATGGTTTGAAGCTAAGGGGGAGATGATAGAGCGAATAACCAAGTCAGACCTTCAGATTCTAGTCGTGATGTCATGATGATATAGAACGTCATAAAGTGAGGGTGAGACTCAACCCATTCTTGTCTCAGTAGATTTTTTTCACTTATCCCAATATCTACTCATGCCTTACGTTTCAGTCCAATGATCAAAATTCATGTTCATGTATATGATAGAGAATCATGTGCTCTTCCAGATTCCTAAATGAGGAACTTCAGTTCATTCAGCAGTTGGGATCACATTCCATATGTTATGAACCCTAAATTGAGGTCATGCAACTCATGATTCATGTATTCACGCTTTATAGTGTGCTCAGTTCCCATAATTCATGCTATACTCTTTATGATGGGCGAAATATAGTCCATAGCCATGTATGCCTCAATTCAGATTTTTCTTTGATAAATCCTGGACATTGATTTGCTATTCCTCAGGCCTCAGTTAAGTGTCAAGTTTCACATAATATCCTTCCATGCTTCAACATCTTATGTTCTAATCTTTAGCGACTCCTCTTTATGTGATGATAGTGGTGATGAGTAAATGTTTCTTGTTGATGGAAGATCAAAGTATTTGTGTTTTAGATAAGGCCATAAGTGTGAAGTAAGGTTGGGGCCAAGTCTTTGATGCATGTGATGCTTAGATGAAAGGTGTGTGTATGTTCTTGGGGTAGCAGGTGGAAGCTATATCGATAGATGGTTAGTAGAATATGTGAAGTGTATCCTTACGGGTGTTTTCCTTGAAGTCCATATGTGGTAATAAAGATAAGCTTGAATAACATGTTGGGATTTATGTGGAGGATCACAATATGCGCTAGTAAATCCATAGTAAAGAGTTCAGAGTTAGTCATTGGAGTGGTAAGGCACTTTATGCTTAGGGTGTGATCTTTAAATAGATATAGAAGGTTGAATCTTTTGGTCTAGACTTGTGTCGAAGAGTGTTGATAAGATACTCCAGATTGGGTATAAGTTTCCTGCATAGTTCAGTCTGTGCAGCCAGCAAATCAGTTCAATAGTCAGAAAGTCAAATTCGCATGATTTGTTTTCTCGTCTTTTCATTTATTCATGCTACCCGAAATCTCAGATATGATACTATTCCAAGATAGAGTATACTAGTAAATGCGAGTATAGCTCAATTCATGCGTCATGGGTTAGATTCAAATTCTAGAGGTTCAGTTATGAATTAAATAGTAAGTTCCGTGTGCATTGCCTCCGTTTTTCGAGTATCTTAGTGAATTGAACACTCATAGAGGGATATAGGATCCCAAGGGGGAGATACCCCATTCGGTTGCGTCCATAGATTCTTATTACAAGCTTCACATCAATTGTTATCGCGTATTCAGTCATACGTTCTTGTGTCAGTTCAGTTAGATATGCCTGCCTTATAAATGCATGTTTAATAGAAAAAGTTCAGCTTATCAGTGGTTTCAGTCCTGCGTTAATGAAGACAACTCAGACACAGACCCGTGCATCAGATATGCATGTCCGGTATAAGAATTCAGAACATCTTTAGTTCCAGTCTTATAATCATGTTTCAGATCAGTGTATTCTTTATTAGAATACATGTTGTGCCTGCGTTATTCCATAGCTTTAAGGCTTCAACAAGTTCCTATCCATCACTCGGGGACGAATGATCCCAAGGGGGAGATAATGTAACGCCCCGCATTTCGGGCTACAATATAGACCATGACTCTGATGCGTTGATAATCCAGAATCCATAAATCCTATGCCAATTTGGCATGTTAATCAATGTTGTAGTATGTGAATCCATTTGAGCACGAATTTAGACCATAGAAGTCCTTCAACTCAAGGACGACTTAAAACCATTTCGATCGATTAAGTTTTAGTTGACATTGTAATTTGTGTCAAATTCTATTGACCATAACTCATTGTATATGATGAACTGTGTGGACTACTATATACCAAATTGTAGATAATTGAATAAGCTTTCCAACGATACCAAATTTGCCTAAAACGGACACCCGGTGAAGAAGTTATGACCTTTCAAAGTTGAGTATGTCGCATACGCACATATAGGCGATGAATAGTGCGGCGCCTATGCAAAATTATGCGATGCATAGGGCGGCGCATATGCAAAATTAGGCGATGCAAAGGGCGGCACCTATCCTAGTCTATGCGATGCAAAGGGCGACGCATACTTATGGTTTCAGGTGACGAAAACACTCCGTTTCTTTCAGATTTTCAAGGTCAACTTCAAACACTCATAACTCTCTGAATATAATCAACTGGGAGAGCTGCAACCTATCAAATGAAAGCTCTTTGTGTCCTCTTTCCAATGCAACTGGTTTCATCCAAATCCAACAATGGAGTAAGGAGTTATATCCGTTTTACTTCAGCCTATCAGTTTGTCAACTGAAGGATAGATTCGACTTTTCTTGCTTTCTTAGGGGCATTTTAGTCATTTCACCTCACCCCTATTTCGTCTATAACACCAGATTCAGCTCCAATTTCAGCAAAATACAATTCTTTTTCTCAAATTCTCTCAAGAACACCCTTTAGGGTTTCAAACAAAAATCCCAAATAACTCAAGATTCAACCGTTGGTTTTGGAAGATAATTTCAGATCTGGAATCCTCTCGACGTAGGCTTTGATAAACACCCAAAATTCGTGGAGAACAAGGTACGCGGGGTTTTTCCTAAATTCTCATGGGCATAGCAAAAATCATGTTTTAGAATGGGGTTTTTAAATTATGTATATATATTTATGTATAAGATGTTTTAACATCATTGTTTTGGTCTTTTGACCATCTCCAAAGCGATTTGACAGTTTTTATACATATATGAATTGAGAGCATGATTTACATGAAATTCCTCTCTTGATGTAATTTTCCCATGTTTCATATGATATAGATTGTTTTGAAATAAGTCTTGAAAAATCATGATATGAAATGCTTTGGCTTTTCTATGTTTCGAATATGATTTTGAACATGAATGAGAGGGTTGTAAATGTTGAATTTACATATAATGTAAGACTGCATAATTTTGCCAAAAGCACATGACCACCATATGTTTGATGAAAGTTTTTGCATGGTTTTGACTTGAGTTTCAGAACATAAACTCTTTTATGCAAAATACATGTTTGGGTGGTCTGAAACTACCCTTTTATGAAAGATCATGCTTAATGCATTATGGCTCAGAAATAGAACCTGCAGGTCTTGGTATGACGATACCAACTCAGATAAATGCCATATCAGACTCAGACTAACAGACTTTTCAGACTAGTTCAGAAATCAGACTTTTATCAGACTTTCATGATTTTAGACATTCAGAATGTTGCATGTACAGAAAAGGTTAAAAATGGGCATACAGAGATGTTAGGTGGTCCCCCGAAGAGGGCTTGAGTTCAGACAACTCTTTGCCTAAAACCGTGGTTTGCCGACCCGGGTATATTATTATGCGCTGACTTAAATGTCCTGTGGCGTATCAGACTCAGACACTCCAACCCTTGCGGTACACTCCGGTTGGGGGCTTCCACGCCGAGTCAATGGCGGATTCCATACAGCCCGTGGAATAGTCAGACTTGTAGGGGAACACCACCTAACTCAGAAGTAAAACACAGATCATGTTTTGAAATGAACAGACAGGTTGTATGTTTTCAGAAAGTGCCCATGTATTTTTCAGAAACAATTTTATACAGGATGTCTTGATGAAAAATTGCTTTCACTTATATATATGTATGTATGTTCCATTATACTATTTTTGGATTGCTTCGCGTGCCAGTACTTTTGTGCTGACCCCCCCTCCTTCCAGGTTTTGAGGCATAGTCTAGGGGTCCAGCTACTCAGTACACATTCTCGGGCTTGCAGACTTGATCTCACAGTGGTGAACCTTCTATTATTCGGAAGGCCTAATTATGTCAGACATTATCTTATTTATTATGTTTTGGTCTACTGGGGGCCTTGTCCCAGTTTCTTTTCAAATGAATGTTTATGTTCTTAATAGAGATTTTGCAGATCTTGACCATGTTTTCCGTACTCAGTTTCAATTCCGCATTTTATTATGATTATGAATGTTGTGCATGATAACCAGACGGAGAATGGGTGTTCCGGGTCTTCATGGTTCGGGATGCTCGTCACGGCTAGGGCCTAGGCTCGGGTCGTGACAGTTTCTTGCCAAATCTAGCATCACCAGAGATGCCAAATTGCAAATTGATGACAGAATTTCTTAATTGAGATTATTTTGGTTGCGGGAATTAAGGAAATGCCTCCGCAAATTCGTTATATTTTTCCATGGAAATGTAAAATGAAAGGGAAAAATGTTTTCTTCAAATGTTGCAAATTCGGCTGCCATCTCTAATTCACACTTCGTCTCTGTTCATATCTCGTCACAGAAATTGTTATCATTATCAAGTCAAATTTGGATAGTTCTGTTTATTTTTTTTAGAATAATGTGTTGCATATCTACATTTTTTCCCAAGTTAACAAAACTATCATACACAAAATAATTACTTTTCTCAAAAATAAAAAAGTAGAGAATCATATGTTGTGCTACTATTATATTTTCTATGACAGATGTCCTTTAATTTTGAACTGTCAGTTCAAGTGAAAGTATTTTTCACATCATTCAACTTCTATTCTCTTCACTTTAATTTTGATTTTTCATTCCTTGAGACTTAGTTTACATTTATGTCTTCCTCTATCTCTTTAGCTTTTTAGAAAAAAACAAGTTTTAGTAGTGCTACAGTATCAATGAATGAGGGATTTTTCCATGTTACATCTATTTGTTCTTTTGCTGATGCGATTTCTTTTGTCGAAACCATTTCCTTTCCCTTTGTAAGGGACTCCCAGAGAAGACAAGTTTTGATTCATAATATTTTCTTGTTGTAATTCGTAACGGATCAGTTACTTAGTGAGCTATAAGCTTATTTCTGTTTGCGAAACAAATATGGTTTGAAATTATGAACTAAATAGCTTGAGCTATTGTCTTCCTTTTGGGATTATGTCACAAGACATTCGAAGTTGAGCATATGAACTTGAAAAATATATTAAGTTAATAAACCTTAAGCTGATTAATACAAACTAAAGAAGAACAAATGTAGATGCATACATCTCTCAAAATAAAGCTTATTAGTGAACATAACAGTAACCAACTCCACTGTGCCAACGTCTTCTTATCTTTGACATCTGAAAATTGAAAAATAAGATAGTGAGTGTCAAACACTTATCTATAAGAAATACTAATATATCAGTGTAGAACTTAGCTTGAATACCTGTAAGTTCCCAAACTTAAATCTTGCTCCAATGACAAATTTTCTAGAAGCGATTATTGCTTCTTCTGTAATTCCTTTGCCTTCGCTGCTTTTTTCTCCTCGCCATCATAATTTTGTGTCCCAGATCTTCAACGATTCTTCCGGTAACCATGCAAGAACTAAAACAAATGCTCCCATACACAAGCACATGAGTTACACTTATTCCACTAACTTCTGGGATTATTTACATCACATAGTCATGCACACTTTTCATCCTAATGCCAATTACAGAATCACCAAAGGTTGTTCAACATATGCTAAACAACAAGAGAAAATAGTTATACAAAAATGCTCATAGCCTTATCTCAAAGTCATTCGTCATCTACATATACAACAAGATGCTAAAAAAAAAAAAAGAAATAAGAAAACAAAATGCAATCCTAGACATGCCGGTTCTACTAGATAGCACACAGGAGGAAAAGAACACAGGTAGCAAAAAACCCCATGGTACAAGTACATCCACCCACACATAAAATAAATGTGTTGTCCTTAATGCATATAAAGATAGTACAGAGGAGGAGAGTACTTGTAAAGCCTCTTATTCAGAAGAGGCATTAGTGAAATGTGGTGAGGCTCCAGTGGCCTCACATGCAGCAACATTGACCCTTATGGTGGTAGGGGTACTCACAATCTCTTCCTCCAGAATCAGAGGTATCACATCTCGGGCTGGGTCTGAACTGGGCCCTCTTGCTAGGGCTGAACTAGTAGAAACTCCTGCAGCTTCATCTCCTGCCTTCTTCCTTCTCTTCTCTTCATCTCCCCTTGATCTTTTTGAAGCTTTCCTCATATCATAATTGTAACGCCCCGCATTTCGGGCTACAATATAAACCATGACTCTGATGCGTTGATAATCCAGAATCCATAAATCCTATGTCAATTTGTCATGTTAATCAATGTTGTAGTATGTGAATCCATTTGAGCACGAATTTAGACCATAGAAGTCCTTCAACTCAACGACGACTTAAAACCATTTCGATCGATTAAGTTTTCGTGGACATTGTAATTTGTGTCAAATTCTATTGACCATAACTCATTGTATATGATGAACCGGGTGTCCTACTATGTACCAAATTGTAGATAATTGAATAAGCTTTCCTACGATACAAAATTCGCCTAAAACGGACACCCGGTGAAGAAGTTATGACCTTTCAAAGTTGAGTATGTCGCGTACGCACATATAGGCGATGAATAGTGCAGCGCCTATGCAAATATATGCGATGAATAGGGCGGCGCATATGCAAAATTATGCGATGCATAGGGCGGCGCATATGCAAAATTAGGCGATGCAAAGGGCGGCGCCTATCCTAGTCTATGTGATGCAAAGGGCGGCGCATACTTATGGTTTCAGGTGACGAAAACACTCCGTTTCTTTCAGATTTTCAAGGTCAACGTCAAACAATGATAACTCTCAGAATATAATGAACTGGGCGAGCTGTGACCTATCAAATGAAAGCTCTTCGAGTTTTCTTTCCAATGCAACTGGTTTCATCCAAATACAACAGCTGAGTAAGGAGTTATATCCGTTTTACTTCAGCCTGTCAGTTTGTCAACTGAGGGATAGTTTCGACTTTTCTTGTTTTCTTAGGGGCATTTTAATCATTTCCCCTCACCCCTATTTCGTCTATAACATCTGATTCAGCTCCAAATTCAGCAAAATATAACCCTTTTCTCTAATTTTCTCTCAAGAACACCCTTTAGGGTTTCAAACAAAATCCCAAATAACTCAAGATTCAACCTTTGGTTTTGGAAGATAATTTCAGATCTGGAATCCTCTCGACGTAGGCTTTGATAAACACCCAAAATTCGTGGGGAAAAAGGTACACGGGGTTTTTCCTAAATTCTCGTGGGCATAGTAAAAATCATGTTTTAGAATGTGGTTTTTAAATTATGTATATATATATTTATGTATAAGATGTTTTAACATCATTGTTTTGGTTTTTTGACCATCTCCAAAGCGATTTGACAGTTTTTATACATATATGAATTGAGAGCATGATTTACATGAAATTCCTCTCTTGATGTAATTTTCCCATGTTTCATATGATATAGATTGTTTTGAAATAAGTCTTGAAAAATCATGATATGAAATGCTTTGGCTTTGCTATGTTTCGAATACGATTTTGAACATGAATGAGAGGGTTGTAAATGTTGAATATACATATAATGAAAGACTGCATGATTTTGCCAAAAGCACATGACCACCATATGTTTGATGAAAGTTTTTGCCTGGTTTTGACATAAGTTTCGGAACATGAAACCTTTTATGCAAATTACATGTTTGGGTTGTCTGAAACTATGCTTTTATGAAAGATCATGCTTAATTCATTATGGCTAAGAAATAGAACCTGCAGGTCTTGGTATGACGATACCAACTCAGATAAATGCCATATCAGACTCAGACTAACAGACTTTTCAGACTAGTTCAGAAATCAAATTTTTATCAGACTTTCATGATTTTAGACATTCAGAATGTTGCATATACAGAAAAGGTTAAAAATGGGCATACAGAGATGTTAGGTGGTTACCCGAAGGGGGCCTGAGTTCAGACAACTCTTTGCCTAAAACCGTGGTTTGCCGACCCGGGTATATTATTATGCGCTGACTTAAATTTCCTGTGGCATATCAGAATCAGAGACTCCAACCCTTGCGGCACACTCGGGTTGGGGGCTTCCCCGCCGAGTCAATGGCGGATTCCATACGGCCCGTGGAATTTTCAGAAATGTAGGGGATACCACCTAACTCAGAAGTAAAACACAGATCATGATTTGAAATGAACAGATAGGTTGCATGTTTTCAGAAAGTGCCCATGTATTTTTCAGAAACAGTTTTATACAGGATGTCTTGATGAAAAATTGTTTTCACTTATATTTATGTATGTATGTTCCATTATACTATTTTTGGATTGCTTCGCGTGCCAGTACTTTTGTGCTGACCCCCCCTCCTTCCAGGTTTTGAAGCACAGTCTAGGGGTCCAGCTACCCAGTAGACATTCTCGGGCTTGCAGACTTGAGCTCACAGTGGTGAGCCTTCTATTATTCGGAAGGCCTAATTATGTCAGGCATTATCTTATTTATTATGTTTTGGTCTATTGGGGGCCTTGTCCCAGTTTCTTTTCAGACAAATTTTATGTTCTTAGTAGAGATTTCGCAGACTGATGTCAGATAGCACTATTCAGAAATGTTGCAGATCTTGACCATATTTTCCGTACTCAGTTTCAATTCCGCATTTTATTATGATTATGAATATTGTGCATAATAACCAGACAGAGAATGGGTGTTCCGAGCCTTCATGGTTCGGGATGCTCGTCACGCCTAGGGCCTAGGCTCGGGTCGTGACAAACTTGGTATCAGAGCACGGTTCATGGTCCCAGGGTGTCTGCGAAATCGCGTCGAGTAGAGTTCTGTGTATGGGTGTGTAGCTCGCCACACTTATAAGCAGGAGGCTACTAGGCGTTTAGGAATGTCTCTTTTTCTTCATGTTCTAGTTCGTGCAATAGAGTCAGAATGTTCCTCTTTCATACTCTAATTCGTGCTATGGTGTCTCCCATACGAAAGTAAAAAGTCATCTCACATTCTTTCCTTACTCTAATGTCCTCAGATATTTCTCATTATTGAGGTGATTCAAGTACAAAAGTTTAGAATCTAAATGGTATGGTCCTTTCTTATTGAACCATATAAGAGTTAAAATTTGTACACGGACTTGAGAAGAGTCCATTAGTGCTTCAATGTGTATTGATTCCGATGTAGGCATTGATCTTGATGGAATCGTGCTTTTCAGCTTCAGGTATTAATTGCATTTGGTCCCTTTCAAATTTATGTTACAAATGTCTTGCTTAAGGGAGGATGATGTGTAGTAGAATATTGGAACTGTATTTTCACTCGAATAGTAGTCTGCGTTAAAGTGTTGTTGTCATGACCTATTGGTAGTGAAATTAGACCAAGAAGTTGGTGATGTGAAGTCACAAAGTTAGAAATCAGAGTGAGGGTGACTTTTGTGTAAATGAATATTTTAGTTGAATAACCGATGTTCGAGAATGATTTACCCCCCTTTATGGTGATAGACTAATGTGGTAACTAGTAGCATGTGTAGATGGTATGGTAGTCCGTGGAGGAAGTGTTTGACTCCGATTTTATTTATAAAGAGTAAGATGTGTATTCATAGTTCATTGGATATTGCGTATTAAATTTCTATCTCATGTAACCTTTTCATCAAGGTGTTGTTGAAAAAAAAGAAAAAAAAATAAAGTCTAGTGAAGCCGTGTGGGGCTCTTTCGATTCACTAGCATAGTTGACTTGTCATTCATTTCATTTTCTTGTTCAAAATACAAAATCAAAGTCTAGTGAAGCCGTGTGAGGCCTATTTCGATTCACTAGCAACTTGTTGTCCAACTTGTTGTTCTTGTGTTGGTTTAATAGATGTATAGCTGAAATTGTTTGCATGAGACTAAGTTGGTAAAGAGGTGATTCGTCCTTGTGTGTTGTTTAGTAGATGATAGAGAAGGAGTTGTTAGTTAGGATGATTTGTAGGTTGCTTGAAGTGTGAAAATGGCTATATTAGCCAGTAAGAGACTCATGGTTGTTTGTGGAATTTGAAGGTAGTCTAAATGTATGCTTGAGTAAGTAAGCGTGATGTGAGAGGCCGTATAAGTAGATAAGATTGTATGGAGTTATGGTATAAGATTAATGTCGATCATGTCTATTATGTGACTTTACCCCTTGACTTTCTTTTCCTTGTTATTTATAAACTAGTACTACTAGTGAGAAGATATGTAGTAGATTTTTGAGGTATAGTATTAATGTTATAAAGGTGCTTTGGTCGTGGATAGTATCTAGATAAAATCAAGTATTTGGGGTAGAATGTCCCAATTTTATGGACTAGTAAATTATGTTGTATTCTTCATGGGTGGTATTTACTGAATAAAACAAGTATGAGCTGATGCCTATGATGCCTTACAACATGTATTTATAGTACCTGAAAGTCCCTAAGTCAAGAAGGTACAAAAAAATGCAAGCTATACAATTATCAAGTACAAGCTGAAATTTCTGCACATGCTTGCCAACCTTTGTGGACCTTTTAAAGTGGAAAATTTGCAGTTTCATACCAGCCCGTGTGAACTTCCTAAAGTCTAATAAATGTGCTGCCAGACTATTTTGACCATCTAGAAGGTGCTGGAACATTGGCAGCAATGCGGGGCATTTATCGAAGCCCCGCCAAGCTCGAAAATACGCCCGAATGGTCCGAAACATGCCGAAAACGGGTGGAGTTTAATGGGTTGTGATGTTGAGCGTCACAATGTGGTTGTAAAAATAGCGACTTAAGATTATGATGTATGTTTTGTAGAATTATGTATAAGGTTAGGTTGTAAATCATGTTAAGCTCTAGACATTAAGTTTGAACAATTGATGTCCATGAAGGTGGATGCGATAATTTCTTGGTTAATGATACTAGTTTTATGAAAGTAATCTAATAGGCTTGAATGGTGTATGCAAGAGCCTAAGTTTATTTGATTCGTAGTGAAGTATGATGTTGCATATATAATGTAGAAGTATGCCCAAGGTGATTTGAGGTTGCGGTATTTTTCTAAGACTATTACACGTTTTGTGTGACGAGTGGTACCGTTGATTTTCCAGGTGAAGAAAGACTAGTTAGATGGTATATGGTGTTCTAAATAGTCAAGTTAAGGAGTTTTGATTGATAGTGTTGAGCCTTTTTATATGATCTTGATTCTCATAGTAGAGAGATTTAAGTTTGGAGTCACGATATTGATAGGCTATGTCGGAAGTAGTATGATTCATTGAAGGGTTGGTGATATCCTTGTTGAGTGCTAGATTCTAAGTTTGAGTTTTTTTAAGGTTGAACTAATAGAAATAAGGGTTAAAGCACTAGAGGGTGTGCACTCCGACTATGGGGATACTCATGAAGACCGGAAATTAGTAAGTGTGCAAGTATTATATAATGACTGCTGGGTCTATAGAATGATAAAGTGTATCTCAGAAGGTAGTATTAACAGTGTTTTTTCCACTTTCAGGTGTAGTCATTTGGGTTAAGTGCCATGATATGCTTGTATAGTAATTTTTCAGACCCCAGAGTGCAGTGAGTGTACTTCAGTTTAAAGTCTAGTATGGGATCTCCCAAACTTAATATGATGGCTTGAAGCTAAGGGGGAGATGATAGAGCGAATAACCAAGTCAGGCCTTCAAATTCTAGTCGTGATGTCATGATGATATAGAACGTCAGAAATTGAGGGTGAGACTCAACCCATTCTTATCTCAGTATATTTTTTTTCAGTTATCCCAATATCTACTCATGCCTTACGTTTCAGTCCAATGATCAAAATTCATGATTCATGTATATGATAGAGAATCACGTGCTCTTCCATATTCCTAAATGAGGAACTTCAGTTCATTTAGCAGTTTGGATCACATTCCATATGTTATGAACCCTAAATTGAGGTCATGCAACTCATGATTCATGTATTCACGCTTTATAGTGTGCTCAGTTCCCATAATTCATGCTATACTCTTTATGATGGGCGAAATATAGTCCATAGCCATGTATGCCTCAATTCAGATTTTTCTTCCTGGACATTGATTTTCTATTCCTCAGGCCTCAGTTAAGTGTCAAGTTTGACATAATATCCTTCCATGCTTCAACATCTTATGTTCTAATCTTTAGCGACTCCTCTTTATGTGATGATAGTGGTGATGAGTAAATGTTTCTTGTTGATGGAAGATCAAAGTATTCATGTTTTAGATAAGGCCATAAGTGTGAAGTAAGGTTGGGGCCAAGTCTTTGATGCATGTGATACTTAGATGAAAGGTGTGTGTATATTCTTGGTGTTGCAGGTGGGAGCTATATCGATAGATGGTTAGTAGAATATGTGAAGTGTATCCTTACGGGTGTTTTCCTTGAAGTCCATATGTGGTAATAAAGATAAGCTTGAATAACATGTTGGGATTTATGTGGAGGATCACAATATGCGCTAGTAAATCCATAGTAAAGAGTTCAGATTTAGTCATTGAAGTGGTAAGGCACTTTATGCTTAGGGTGTGATCTTTAAAAGATATAGAAGGTTGAATCTTTTGGTCTAGACTTGTGTCGAAGAGTGTTGATAAGATACTCCAGATTGGGTATAAGTTTCCTGTATAGTTCAGTCTGTGCAGCAGCAAATCAGTTCAATAGTCAGAAAGTCAAATTCACATGATTTGTTTTCTCGTCTTTTCATTTATTCATGCTACCCGAAATGTCAGACATGATACTATTCCAAGATAGAGTATACTAGTAAATGCGATTATAGCTCAATTCATGCGTCATGGGTTAGATTCAAATTCCAGAGGTTCAGTTATGAATTAAATAGTAAGTGTCGTGTGCATTGCCTCCGTTTTCCGAGTATCTTAGTGAATTGAACACTCATAGAGGGATATAGGATCCCAAGGGGGAGATACCCCATTCGGTTGCGTCCATAGATTCTTATTACAAGTTTCACATCAATTGTTATCGCGTATTCAGTCATATGTTCTTGTGTCAGTTCAGTTAGATATGCCTGCCTTAGAAATGAATGTTCAATAGAAAAAGTTCAGCTTATCTGTGTATTCAGTTCTACGTTCATGAGATCAACTCAATAACAAATCCATACATTAGGTTTGCATGTTCATTATGAGAACTCAGCTTATGAGTAGCTCCAGTCGTGTATTCCATGCATCATATATGCATGTCCGATATAAGAATTCAGAATATCAGTAGTTCCATCCATATGGTCATGTTTCAGATCAGTGTATTCTTTATTAGAATACATGTCGTGCCTGCGTTATTCCATACCTTTAAGGCTTTAACAAGTTCCTATCCATCATTCAGGGACGAATGATCCCAAGGGGGAGATAATGTAACGCCCCGCATTTCGGGCTACAATATAGACCATAACTCTGATGCGTTGATAATCCAGAATCCATAAATCCTATGCCAATTTGTCATGTTAATCAATGTTGTAGTATGTGAATCCATTTGAGCATGAATTTAGACCATAGAAGTCCTTCAACTCAAGGACGACTTAAAACCATTTCGATCGATTAAGTTTTAGTGGACATTGTAATTTGTGTCAAATTCTATTGACCATAACTCATTGTATATGATGAACCAGGTGGACTACTATATACCAAATTGTAAATAATTGAATAAGCTTTCCTACGATACCAAATTCGCCTAAAACGGACACCCGGTGAAGAAGTTATGACCTTTCAAAATAGAGTATGTCGCATACTCACATATAGGCGATGCATAGGGCGACGCATATGCAAAATTATGCGATGCATAGGGCGGCGCATATGCAAAATTAGGCGATGCAAAGGGCGGCGCATACTTATGGTTTCAGGTGACGAAAACACTCCGTTTCTGTCAGATTTTCAAGGTCAACTTCAAACGATCATAACTCTCTGAATATAATGAACTGGGCGAGCTGCGACCAATCAAATGAAATCTCTTCGAGTTTTCTTTCCAATGAAACTGGTTTTATCCAAATACAACATATGAGTAAGGAGTTATATCCGTTTTACTTCAGCCTATCAGTTTGTCAACTGAGGGATAGTTTCGACTTTTCTTGTTTTCTTAGGGGCATTTTAGTCATTTCACCTCACCCCTATTTCGTCTATAACATCTGATTCAGCTCCAAATTCAGCAAAATATAACCCTTTTCTCTAATTTTCTCTCAAGAACACCCTTTAGGGTTTCAAACAAAATCCCAAATAACTCAAGATTCAACCATTGGTTTTGGAAGATAATTTCAGATCTGGAATCCTCTCGACGTAGGCTTTGATAAACACCCAAAATTCGTGGAGAACAAGGTACGCGGGGTTTTTCCTAAATTCTCATGGGCATAGCAAAAATCATGTTTTAGAATGGGGTTTTTAAATTATGTATATATATTTATGTATAAGATGTTTTAACATCATTGTTTTGGTCTTTTAACTATCTCCAAAGCGATTTGACAGTTTTTATACATATATGAATTGAGAGCATGATTTACATGAAATTCCTCTCTTGATGTAATTTTCTCATGTTTCATATGATATAGATTGTTTTGAAATAAGTCTTAAAAAATCATGATATGAAATGCTTTGGTTTGCTATGTTTCGAATACGATTTTGAACATGAATGAGAGGGTTGTAAATGTTGAATATACATATAATGAAAGACTGCATGATTTTGCCAAAAGCACATGACCACAATATGTTTGATGAAAGTTTTTGCAAGGTTTTGACTTGAGTTTCGGAACATGAAACCTTTTATGCAAATTACATGTTTTGGTGGTCTGAAAATATGCTTTTATGAAAGATCATGCTTAATGCATTATGGCTCAGAAATAGAACCTGCAGGTCTTGGTATGACGATACCAACTCAGATAAATGCCATATCAGACTCAGACTTTTCAGACTAGTTCAGACTAGTTCAGAAATCAGAATTTATCAAACTTTCATGATCTAGAAATTTCAGAATGATACATGTTCAAAAAAGATTAAAAATGGGCATACAGAGATGTTAGGTGGTTACCCGAAGAGGGATTGAGTTCAGACAACTCTTTGCCTAAAACCGTGGTTTGCCGACCCGGGTATATTATTATGCGCTAACTTAAATGTCCTGTGGCGTATCAGAATCAGAGACTCCAACCCTTGCGGCATACTCGGGTTGGGGGCTTCCCCGCCGAGTCAATGGCGGATTCCATATGGCCCGTGGAATTTTCAGAAATGTAGGGGATACCACCTAACTCAGAAGTAAAACACAGATCATGATTTGAAATGAACAGATAGGTTGCATGTTTTCAGAAAGTGCCCATGTATTTTTCAGAAACAGTTTTATACAGGATGTCTTGATGAAAAATTGCTTTCACTTATATATATGTATGTATGTTCCATTATACTATTGTTGGATTGCTTCGCGTGCCAATACTTTTGTGCTGAACCCCCCTCCTTCCAGGTTTTGAAGCACAGTCTAGGGTCCAGCTACCCAGTAGACATTCTCGGGCTTGCAGACTTGATCTCACAGTGGTGAGCCTTCTATTATTCGGAAGGCCTAATTATGTCAGACATTATCTTATTTATTATGTTTTGTTCTACTGGGGGCCTTGTCCCAGTTTCTTTTCAGACAAATTTTATGTTCTTAGTAGAGATTTCGCAGACTGATGTCAGATAGCATTATTCAGAAATGTTGCAGATCTTGACCATGTTTTCCGTACTCAGTATCAATTCCACATTTTATTATGATTATGAATGTTGTGCATGATAACCAGACAGAGAATGGGTGTTCCGAGCTTTTAATGGTTTGGGATGCTCGTCACGGCTAGGGCCTAGGCTCGGGTCGTGACAATAATCTTCTTTCTATTTCAGTGTCATTGCTTCTTGCCTTCTTCTTCTAGCGGCTTTTCTATCCGTACTTTTATCTGCTCTTTCATTTACCTTCTTTCCTTTGTCTTTTAATGTCTCCCCCAACAAGTCAACAATACCTTCATCTTCATCGTTTATCACCAAAGCGAGGTAAAAAATAGGCTTCTGTGGCTGCTTGCTCTTCAACTCTGCTATGTTCGTTTGTGCTTGTTTAAATTCTTCCATGAACTTAACAGGATCTGGAATGGACATTGCATCCAGCCTTCTGTAGATTCTCTTTTCCTTATGGTCCATCCTAATTTGAAAGTTTTTAAATAGACAGATTGCCTCAGCTACAATTTGATCAACAAAAGGCTTGAATTATGAAGCCAATATGTCTAGCTGCTTCTTAAACTTCTTCTGCAGCTTAACTAACTTGGCGAAATTTTCCTGCATCAACCTGTACTCCGAATAATCTGTCCCACCCATTGGTGGCATACACTCTGATCCTGCAGATGTACTAGACAATGCATAATCAGGAGGCACATAAGTAGTGATGGGCAGTGGAATACCTGTTGGATATTCGGAAGTACCGGGGGCTGGCACTGACTGTGTCTAGTAGGCTGGAGGTTTGGTGACTCGGATCTCACACTTTGAGTCATCTTTTGATTTCTCAATGTCTTGCCTATGTGTAGCCCGAATTGTATTATCACCTCCTCGAATCTTCCAAGTGATGGCATAATATGACCTTGCAATCCATTATTAGATAAATTTAGCATGCAAAGTGCAATGAGGTCACCTATGATACTTGGAATATGTCCTCCAAATTTATTGTTTGAAAGACTAATAGTGATGTACAAAATCAAGATACTCACAACTTGAAGCTCCAATCCCTTTGTTACGACAGCTATGGAGTTCTCATAATAATACCCATATCTTTCATCGCTCCGTGTCTTCTTTGATGGATCAATTTTCGTCATGGCTCTGAAATGTTGAAAAAAATCGTCGGTAAGTTTCCCGTGAAGGCATTGGAAGACAGGTCTAACAATTGAAGCACAGGATACATGCTTTCACTTACAAAAGTTCTAATGGTTCCATGCAACTTACTCAATCAAGTTTAAAACTCGCAACTCAAGAAGAGTTCCCAGCCACATTGGAAATGTATCATTGAGGAGATTGTCTCCTAAATCCAGAACTTCCACTAGTTTGCAAGTTTCTAAGGATCGTGGAATTTTTCCCTCTAGCTTATTGCCATGCAAATTGAAGCTTCCGAGTGCACTTCCAATGCAAAAAGTTGTTGGAAGAGTACAGAAAGATTGTTGTGCTGCATATCAAGAACCTCAAGATGACCACTCATGTTGCCAAAACATTGCGGCATTGCTCCAATAAGATTGTTTCTACCCATATCTAGAACTTGTAGTGATGTTAAATTGCAAATAGATGATGGGAGCTCTCCATTGAGATTATGATGTGACATCATCACATACTGGAGGCCACTGATATTACCCAAGCATTGCAGAATTTTTCCCTTCAAGTTGTTTCTAGACAAATACAGGACAATCAGTGAGGTCAAATTACAAATAGATGAAGGAATTTCCTCAATCAAATTGTTGTTGACGAGAAATACAGTTTGCAAGTTTCTCAAATTTTCAAAGGAAGACGGAATTGAACCAGTAAGTTGATTATTGGATAATGTCAGATAATTCAGGTTTTTCAGATTCCCTAACACACTAGGAAATGGGCCAGAGAGTTGATTATCGGATAATTCCAGATTATTGAGTTTTTTCAGATTCCCCAACTCACTAGGAATTGGGCCAAAGAGGTTTTTATTATTGGATAATACCAGATGATTGAGGTTTTTTAGATTCCGCAACTCACTAGGAATTGGGCCAGAGAGTTGATTATTGTGTAATAACAGATAATTGAGGCTTTTCAGATTCCCCAACTCACTAGGAATTGGGCCAGAGAGTTGATTATTGTATAATGCTAGAGTATTGAGGTTTTTTTAGATTCCACAACTCACTAGGAATTGGGCCAGAGAGAGTTGATTATTGGGTAATCCCAGAAAAATGCGGTTTTTCAGATTCCCCAACACATTAGGAATTGGGCCAGAGAGATTATTATTGTATAATTCCAGCTCAATGTGGTTTTTCAGATTCCCCAACTCACTGGGAATTGGGCCAGAGAGCTGATTATCATAAAGAGACAGATAGGACAAGTTGTTCAAATTCCCCAATGAAGCAGGAATGGAGCCAATAAGGAAGTCCTGCCCAAAGATAGCTTAGTA
Organism: Capsicum baccatum var. pendulum; assembly: GCA_030864225.1. Lineage (NCBI taxonomy): Eukaryota > Viridiplantae > Streptophyta > Magnoliopsida > Solanales > Solanaceae > Capsicum > Capsicum baccatum. Next base: position 247,324,806 of record CM061554.1, read on the forward strand.
AGAGACCTTAGGTAAGCTACTTCTCCTGGAACGGGACCATTTAAATGGTTGTCAAAAATGCGGAGGATCTGAAGCTTGACTAGTGAGCCGATTTGTGATGGGATTGTGTCGGAAATTTGATTGCTATTCAAGTCAAGATAGACAAGATTAGTGAGATTACCAATCTCAGGAGGGATGGTGCCAGAAAAATTGTTCATGGTATGATCAAGATACTCAAGAAAAGGGAGAGATGAAAACGGTAAATCATACAGTGTAGCAAAGACACTAGCATTTGTGATATTCAACGTGTTTACCCTACCATTAATGCATGAAACTCCCTACCAGTCGTTGCATGCATCAGAACCTGGTTGCCATGAAGCCACTAAGGAATTATTCTGGTTCTTGAAAGTTGCTTTCCATTTAAGGAGGGCAGTTGTTTCGTCACCAGAAACAAAAGTAACTCTAAAGGGATATAAAAGAGATAAAAGACCAAGTAATAAAGAGAATATTTGGTTGGGAACCATCATCATATTTTGAGTTTATTATTTTAGCATTGAATGAAGTAATTGTGGAAGGTTCACAGGGTTTTATATTGTACCTAACTTATCATTAAATACCAAAAGGGAAACGTGTTTTCATCAAATGTTGCAAATTCGACTACTCCCTCTCATTCACACTTTGTCTCCTCGTATTATATCAGAGAACATGTTCCATTCTCAAGTCAAATTTGTGTTGTTATGTTTTTGTCTTTTTTATAAAAAAAATTATCCACGTATTACAGAAAAAAAAATGGCAGCTCGGTGCACTAAAGCTGCCGCTATGCACGGTGTTCGGGAAAGGGCCTTACCACAAAGGTGTATTGTACTCAGTCTTACCTTGCATTTCTGTCTGATGGTGTTTCCAAGGCTTGAACCTGTGACCTGGCTTGAACCTGTGACCTCCTGATCACATGTATACTTGTATTTTGTGTTACCTCCTTATTTATTGTCATCACAAAATGTCTTAATTATTCTCTCTCTCTTATACATTCACACTTGTAGAGAAAACAGGTTGTTGTATTTTTGTCTTTTATTAACTTGTATGATTCTCAAGTCAAATTGTGTAACACATCTGCATTTTTTTCAAGTAAACAAAACTATCATACAGAAAATAAATTTCGTCAAAAGAATACCTGGCATCAGAATGAAGTCGAAGAAAATCATCCATTGAAGGTTCATATTTGAGTATCCGGATTGGTGACTGTCCGGTTAGGTTGATCCTTCTCATTGTCGGGTCAACCGGATAGTCATTATTGGGAATTAAGGTGGGAACTCGCGGCCTCATATGAGGAAAGAAGAATAACAATGACTCATGTCCCGAAGAAAAAATAAAAGGACAAAAGGGCAGATACGATAGACGTACCCCTACTAGATCAACCAAATTGTTGGGTTCAATATATATGAAAAATGTGAATGGAAAATGGAGGGACACAACCTTTGGGGAAAAAAAATATTGTTTTGAAAAAGGAGTGACTTTTCAGATAGTTGTGTCTGTTCAGAAAAGACATAATGTTTCGAATGAACAGACATGACTCTTCCAAAGGATACACCTTCTCGGATGAACCATTGCCAACTTTCGGAAGGGGCACACCCAAACAGTCCACTAGTCCAAGGAACTATGGACCTCTTTTGGTGACCTCTCTCGGATTCAAGAACACAATAAGAAGACCATGTAATGAGTTTTTTTAACACCTATTTTCCAGAAGCAAACCAAACTATATTATGATAATAAAAATGAAGAACAACAATGTTACAACAACAATAACCAAACGGCTTGAACAACAACAACACAAACTACAAGATTAGGACAAGAAACAAAGATAGATAGCTAAACAAGTGTTGATGTAGTCTTAACAACCCAAGAGCATATTCCACACTTGGACCTTTAACACTTCATACAACAAACACCTAACTCTTACAATGCCACAAGAGGGGCATCCACCTCTCAAAGCACCAAAGTCTCAAGCTTTGCAATGCACAAGAGAATCCACCTTTATGCTATGCCCTAATTTCAGTTTTGAGAGCTCCCTCTCAAAAGAGTAGTATTTTTCAATATCAAGCATAAACTAATGATACCAAACTCCCCAAGAACACAACAACATAAACACCAAAATCAGTCCACTAGTTCAATAACTATGGACCCCCCTTTGATGACCTCTCTCGGATTCGCTAGAAGAACAAGAAGGAAAGTTATATCAAGAGTAAAACACACTAAAACAGCAACAACACTTGATGAACAAGATGCAATAACAACAACACACGATTACAAGATAAGAACACAAACGAATTACAACTTTATGTTTAATTCTCTTATATTGTAGCTCAATTTGCTTATATTGTAGGAGTCGTAGAATTGGTTGGGGCCGTACAAATTTACATATGTGCTTAAGCTGCTCGACCTATTGGGAACATATATTAGGATGTCAAACTGGGAAATTTCCAGCGTTGTAACAAGTTAGATTTTGTTATTTTTCAGGGACTACCCTTGTGTTGCATATACCTTGTTTACTTCAGAAAAAACGAAAAGTGATTGTATGAACTATCTACCTAGTTGAATTATGCACTTTGTATCAAAAAAATATTTTCATCAGTGTCATCTTCAAGTATGGAACTTTGAAGTTCTCTCATTCTGACAAAAATCCATATTTGTTTTGTCTCATCTGTTTCTGCTACCGTTGTGCCTGAAAATATTTTGTATATTCGCCAAGCACAGAAATCTTACAAGTCTTGGAAGACTGAACTCACGTATGTGGCAAAATACAAGATTTTCTCGTGTGGCTAGGGGTGACAGTTCTGAGATGTGGTTTGTTTTGTTAAAATCTTTTCAGCAGAGTATATCTTGTTGATAGCTCATGTTTCAGCTCTCAGTAGGCTAGGGTGATCTCATTTCACATTACTAATCCCGGAGAAGCTTCAAATACATGTCTATATTGTATAAACATACTTCTTAGGTGCTTAGCTACTCTTGCATTTTGTTTTTTCAAAACTGTTCTAAAATGATTTTTCTTGTCCATGATTATCTTTGGATATTCTATTTCCTTCGTTTGGGTAGATTTATTTCTCCCTCTTTGCACTTTTGTAGCTTTGGTGTTCTATCTTGTCATTCCGCCAGTTTCTTTGATTTTCTTAAAGTGATTTACAATTGAAGTATTGGGATTCTTTCGACTTTCTTGTTGACATTGTTTTGTTGCATCCATCGCCTCCATGTTGGCATTTGTCTTGTGGAGTAAGGACGTTTTCTTGAACTTTCCCCGTGTTGCCTATGTTTGCTAATCTACTTTCTGATGTTGTTGCTGTTTCCTGTTTTATCCTTCCTGAAATATCCTGGTTTCCTTCATTTTCTGTTTCCATAGCATTCTTATCTTTTCCCGTAGTCATGGCCATCTGGATGGTGGAGCTATGTTCAGGATTGCTACATGCATTAACGACCTCTTTGTGAACTTGACCTTGAGTTCTCCTTCTGCATTATCTCTAGAGAGTCCACCCTTACTGTTTTCCTGTATTTCCCTTTCAAATTTCAGTTCGGGGTGTAACTCTCTACATTTCTCATCACCATAGTTTCATATTCCACAACTTGGGCGATCACTGTCATGTGGTCTTCTTTTTTTCTGATTTCTAGTAAGATTTCACTTAGGGGTTTGGCTAAGTCTATCTCTACCTTGATTTTTGACGGTGTAGGTCTAATTTTTGTGCTAGTGGGGTACCAATTGGCTCCACAATGCAACATAGAGCATCCCAAACGTAGTGATCCTAAATTGAGTCTTTATTTTCATTGTGTCACACCTTTTTTTTTTTTCAACTCCAAAAAGATTCATGATTTTAATTGTTTTTAAAGGGTTTTTATTATTAAGTGACAAAAGATGAAAATTTGTTTTGAAAAGGATTCATTTTATTCTAAACTCAGTGTCGCCACTTGGCATAAATCGGGTGTGTCAAGTCACCCGTGGATATCGTTTTTCAAAACGGTTTTGACTCTGTAAAATTGATCCGCGAACAGACATTCCGGCTAAGGAATTCTGTTGACCGAAGGGAAAGTGTTAGGCACCCTTCGATCCCGTGGTTCGACCACGATCGCTTGGTGAAGCGTATCGGCTAATTTTGACACTACTAATGTACAAACCACAAAGACGCACGTAAAGCAATTAAACAAAGAAATCAAACCAAACGTATAAAAGTATAGTGTTCAGTCCAATTATACAGTCCCAAAAATAAATAAAAAATGCGAAAATAAATCCTATCTAACCTATACTAATCCTAACTATGCTCCCTTGCTTTACTCGATGCCTCGGGCCTTCCTCACGAACGTCTTTCCGCCAACATAGTACGTCGGAGCATTCCCCGGTGAACAAACACAAATACCTCGGGGTATTCTCCGACCAAATGAATACATTTAATGAAATGTGATGAAAATGAAGAAAAGTACTCACACAAATATTTACACATTCGGAGATTAAAATCCTACGAGTTGCCTACCCCAAAACCTAGAACTTACCTATCAATGCCCGACCTAAGACATGATACTATTACACTTAACATCAAAATTTATTTCAAAATAAACCGATAACAATAAATCAAGGCTAATTCTTCTTCATTTTATCAATTTTTCAATCCCGACCCCGAACAACAACTTTAATTCTCAATCAACGATTAACTAATCTTTAGACTATCAATTTAATCTTCATAATACGAATTCAACATCAACCAACATTTATGATTCAAACATCACAAAATCAAACAAAGAAAAAAGGATCCACACATTGTCAATTCGCCACACAAAATATCAAAATTTAAAATTATTCGAGAAAAGGGATGAGAAATGGACCTCAATTGAAGATTTTATTGTGCCAAATAATGCAATTAGAAAATAGAATCGGGTCCAAAAACCTCAAGTCGAACCTCAATCGCGAACTGACCAACTCCAAAACTCGGTATCACCAAAATCGAAACCCGGAACTGACGACGATGACCCAATCGAGACTAATCTAACCTTTGAGGCGTGTCTTTCAATATTAAAAATTCTTCAAAATAGAGTAGCCCTTAAACCTTGAACAAAATTCACACTCATTAAAGAATCGATCTCGACTTCTATTTTCGCCTTAACCGATGGTGCAGAAAACACCAAAACTCGACCCACGAACCTAGATTTTTACCCGAAATCTCAAAATCCAAGCAATGAGGGAGAAAGAAAGTAAACTCGACAGCACCCCAAGGAATTCTGTGACTGTATAATGGTTTATCCTATGAAGATCAATGCGAAGGGAGTCATCTAGTCAGTAATGAAATGGAATTTTGGAGATGGAGATGTGGGTGACGTATGACCCAAAATGAAAGGGGGTCTGTGTTGTTATTCTAGGAAGAAAAGAGAAGGGTGTGTGTGAATGTCGATGGTTGTGCGTGTATGGTGTGTAGAGAAAGAGTGCTGGTGTTTGTCTATGGTGAGAGAATTATAAGGGGTGAGTGTGAGAGTGTCTTCCTTTTTAATGGAAAGAAAAATGGAAGATGATCATCCCCTCCCTGTGGGCCCCTCGCCTTATTCTCCTTTTCTAGAAAACCAAATTGGATTCCCTTTTTCTTTTTCTTTTTCTTTTTTCTGAATTGGAAAGACCAAACAATATTTCAAGTGGTCCTCTCTTTTTTGCCCTTTTTGTCATGTAAATGTGAGTATATGTATTGAGAAAAATGGAATAATTCGTGGCCCCACTCTTTTTGGAATGTAGTCTAACTGTGGAAGCAAAAAATGGGAAATCACGTGAAAGGGGAGTAGGTGGGTTTAGGGGAGAGGTAAGGTAGGAGTATATGTTTGAAAGAGGAGGTCCATTTGATGTTTTTCATATTGTCATTACCTCCCAGAGCTATGAAGCTCCTAGATGCTGTCTTGTTTTAATTAGATTGTCAACAAAGTCTTACTGCTCCTAGAACCCAGTGGCAGTAGTATGAATTCACCAGCAAACTCAGCACCCTGCAGTAACCAAGAGATGTCGCAAACACTGTCCACCTTCATACCAATACCATTAGCTGCATCTACTAACGTTAGTGTTGTTGCTTTAGTTGGACATTCCAATTGCTTCACTACTTCTGGATCAATGAAGTTACGAGAGCTTCCAGTTGCCACTAAAATTTCCAGTGGTCTCTTTTAGTCATAACCGGTCACCCTAAACGTTGTGTACCCCAGTGAACCATTAAGAGACTGAAGCAAACTCTATGGTGCTCAACCTCTCAAAAATGTCAGTGTATGTGTGTTGGATCCTTCAAAATAGTGCATTTTTGGAGGATTTGACACTGGTGCAACAACATTTTTGAAGAGTTCGAGTAATTTAGGAATCAATTATGCTAACTTCTATCACTAATTGTAACTGCTGACATGGACAGATACTAACTACTATAATGACACTGCCTCATATTTGTGTAACAGTAAGATCCAAAGTTGAAAGGGAAACAACTCAGATCCGAAAAACCCTCGACTCAAGTAACGCATAAAAAAGACATAACAAATAATAGATGAACATGTGCCCAGGAGGTCACGTGCTCAAGCCTTGGAAGCAGCCTCCGACAGAAATGTAAGGTAAGCTTGCGTACAATACACCCTTCTGGTGGGGCCCTTCCCTGGACTCTGTGCATAGCGGGAGCTTTAGTGCACCGGGCTGTCCTTTTAAATAATAGATGAAGCATTATAGAACAATCCAAAAAAAAGGAACAGTAACAACAACACAAAAGAAATCCAATAACCAAAGCACCAGAAACAATCAGTAGTAACAAAAATCTAAGGACAAGAAACTATGAGAATGTTGCTAATATTACTGGTATTAAAGGACAAACAGGTATGGTGCGCCAAACTACCACCAAGCCTAGTTGCAGGAAAGGGAGGCGACACTCAACAACGTAACCTTACTAACCTAATACGCGACCTCCACGACCTCCTATCTAAGGTGATGTCCTCGATAAACTGAAGATGCTTTGTCTTGTCTAATTACCTCTCCTCAATACTTCACAAATAATAAACAAAGAAGAAATCTACAGCTTAAAACAGAACTATAACAGCAAATTAGTCCATATACAAGTTTAAGGTACACACAGGTGATGTCAATTGCAGTTTTGCCAGGACATTCTTAACAGCGACAACATGAGCCCTTGTTGACATCGATCCTATGTTTAACATGAGACTTTACCTGTATCATAAAGTCATGTCACATGGAAAGAAGAAGAAATATGCTGTTCTTTTTGCTGTAAATATTACTATGAATATGCTTTGGTTTCTATTCTTGTTGATGCACATATATAATGTTGGAAATCAGTATTAGAGCTTAACTTGAACGGGTTCAAAACAAGATACGAGATTAAGGAGAAAGATGGAGGAGAAAGTGGAGAAGCAGTGCGGTACTAAGGAAAATATGGTACGCGAAGGTTAAATTGTAACATTTTGCACATCAATGATCAATGAAGATAAGATTTTAACTTTACATAAGAGTATGTATATAAACCAGGCGATAAAATGAAGGAATTTAACGTGGTTTGATCAATTGACCTACATTTATATGCGATAGAAACAATTGAACTAATATAGAAGCGTATAAAAATATCGAGAGGATAAATTATCCCCTTAAAAAATACTCTTCAATCCCTAATAAAGTACTATATTAATGTGGACGGTGTCGTATAGTGTGAGTAGGTATCTTTAATTTCTGTGTAACACAATTTTTTTCTTTTAAGATTTTCAAATTTTATTTGTTTAATCAGATATAATAATATAGCACGGAAACAGTGTATCATATCAGAAGTAGAATAATTACTTGTTACATGACTCGGAATACATGTGCAACACACGTGCCGAAGAACTAGTATCTAAAGAAAAGGAAGATCAAGAAGGAGAAACCCTAAGCATTCAAATCAAAGCAATAGAGAGAGGAAGCTGTAAAGATGACTCGAAAGGCAAATCATATCAAAGGTATCTATTTCTTTCTGCTTGATCTCTGTGTATTTTCTGCTTGTTTCTATTTTTTTTTTTCGTGTTCCTTTTACCCCTTGTGACCAAGAGTGTCACGACCCGAACCGGGGTCTTGGCCGTGACGAGCATTCCGAACCATGAAGGTCCAAAACACCCCTATCTATCTGGTAATCATGCACATAATTCATATGATAATAAGATATGCGGAAGATACACAATATTACAAAAAACATGGTCATGAATCAAATGAAATCAACAAAGGGGAAATAATGTCCCACAACATCTATCGACATCTGAACAACCGTCTGCGAAATCTCTAATACATGACCGAAACAAATTACTGTCTGAAAACAGGAACAAGGACCCCAGTAGACCCAAAACTACTAAATGATAAATGAACTGACAGACATCAGGCCTTCTGAAATATAAAAGGCTCACCAATTGATTTTGCAAATCTGTCGGAAGAGATCTACTGGTTATCTCGACCCCTAAACTGTGCTTCCAAACCTGGGAAGGAAGGGGCTCAATACAAAAGTACTGGTACGCAGAGAAATCAAAAACAAAATATAATATATTTTTCCAAATATAGGTGAGAGTCATTATAAAGCAGTTTCATATCAAATCATTTGAAAACACATGGGCATAATGTAATAGTTTTCAACAACAATGTAATGTAGCTGAGCTAGGTGGAATACCCTACATATAACATTTACACCAACTGCCAAATCACGGTTGCCGCCGAGATTAGAGTATAAGTGAGGGAAAGACACACAAGAACACATAGCAGGGTGTCTCGACCCAATAAAGTGTAGTAGCGCCCAAGATCACTTAGCCTGGGATCCTAACCATAGTCCCAATTTGGGAATGATATAAAGTCAAGTGCACAAGATAACTTAGCCTGGTACCAAACCCCCATGTCGGCAAACACAATTTCCAGCGATGAGCCCTTACACTCAAACGCCTTCTTCGGACATCCACCTATCTCATGTAAAATCAATGCATCAAACTCCATTTAATTCAATCACATATCTTATTCTGTAGTGTATCGTCATACCCTACTTGCAAGCCATCCATATCTAATCATTCTTTCATGCAACCATTATATTCATCATATTTCAACATAACAACCCTCTCATTGCAAGTCAAAACCATGACCATTTTCAAAATATTTCATGTCACGCTTGTCAAGATGATTTCAAACATTTAACATCATATGAGAATTTAAAATGTGATCATATAAAGAGAGGGATTTCATATAATTCTTGCTCTCAAGTTAACATCTTTTCGGAATACATGCATATATATATATATATATCATATATCAAACCACTTCGGAAATAGGACTAAAGACCAAATCAATATCATAAAACGTTTAAAACGGTATTATATTCAGAATTTCAAAACCCCCATTTTTCAAACATGAATTTTTAAGCCCATGAGATTTTTGAGATAACCCCACGTACCTCTATATGCGAAGATGATAGGTGCTTCTTGAAGCCTACGTTCTGGGGACTCCAAATATGCAATTAGTTTCAAAAACCCACAGTTGAATCTTGAGTTTTATTTTGAAACCCTAAGGAGAGTTCTTGAGCAATTTTGATGAATGAAGGTGTATTTTGGGGTATTTGGGAACTGAATTTCGTGTTTATGGCTAAATAAGGGTGAGAAAAGGACCATTTTGTCCCAAAAACGGAGTGTTTAAGTCACTTGAGTAATACTATATGCGGCACACACCTTATCGCATAATATAGGTTGTGCGGCTCACTCTTTATCGGACACATTAGGTTGTGCGTCGCACACCTTATGGCATAAGTTAGGGTGTGCGTCGCACACCTTATGCTGCACGACACACTCCACTTTGGAAAGCTATAACGTCTTCCTTGGGTGTTGGATTTTTTGCTAAATTGTTATCGTTGGAAAGATAATTCGAATACCTTATTTTTGATATATAGTAGGCACTATAATTCAATATATACAAATAGTAATGGTCGATTGAAGTTGACCTAAGTTTCAATGCTCACTAAAATTAGAACGATAGGAAAATTTTCAACTTGTTCTTGAGATTGGGAAGCTCTATGATCTCAATTAATGCTCAAATAGGTTTCCACACTATATAATTTATTAACACACTAAACTTCCATTGGATTTATGGCTTTTGGAACCTTTACGTGAAGGAAATGACGATTTTCGTTCTCGTTCGAAATGCGGGCTGTTACATTATCTCCCCCTTGGGATCATTAGTCCCTGAATGATGGGTAAGAACTTGTTGAATCTTAAAGGTATGGAATAACACGGACATGATGTGCCTTCTAAAAAAGGACATAACTGATTTTGTCACGACCCGAGCGTAGGCCCTAGCCGTGACAAGTATCCCGAACCATGAAGGCCCGGAACACCCATTCTCTGTCTGGGTATCATGCACTACATTCATAATCATAATAAAATGCGGGATTGAAATTGAGTACGGAAAACATGGTCACGTTCTGCAACATTTCTGAATAATACTATCTGACATCAGTCTGCGAAATCTCTACTAAGAACATAAACATTTATCTGAAAAGAAACTGGGACAAGGCCCCCAGTAGACCAAAACATAATAAATAAGATAATGTCTGACATAATTAGGCCTTCCGAATAATAGAAGGCTCACCACTGTGAGATCAAGTCTGCAAGGCCGAGAATGTCTACTGAGTAGCTGGACCCCTAGACTGTGCCTCAAAACCTGGAAGGAGGGGGGGTCAGCACAAAAGTACTGGCACGCGAAGCAATCCAAAAATAGTATAATGGAACATACATATATATATATATATATATATATATATATATATATATATATAAGTGAAAACAATTTTTCATCAAGACATCATGTATAAATCTGTTTCTGAGAAACACATCGGCACTTTCTGAAAACATGCAACCTGTCTGTTCATTTCAAATCATGATCTGTGTTTTACTTCTGAGTTAGGTGGTATCCCCTACATTTCTGAAAATTCCGCGGGCCGTATGGAATCCGCCATTGACTCGGCGGGGAAGCCCCCAACCCGAGTGTGCCGCAAGTGTTGGAGTCTCTGATTCTGATACGCCACAGGACATTTAAGTCAGCGCATAATAATATACGCGAGTCGGCAAACCACGGTTTTAGGCAAAGAGTTGTCTGAACTCAAGCCCTCTTCGGCTAACCACCTAACATCTCTGTATGCCCATTTTTAACCTTTTCTGTATATGCAACATTCTGAATGTCTAAAATCATTAAAGTCTGATAAAATTTTGATTTCTGAACTAGTCTGAAAAGTCTGTTAGTCTGAGTCTGATATGACATTTATCTGAGTTGGTATCGTCATACCAAGACCTGCAGGTTCTATTTCTGAGCCATAATGCATTAAGCATGATCTTTCATAAAAGCATAGTTTCAGACCACCCAAACAAGTAATTTGCATAAAAGGTTTCATGTTCCGAAACTCAAGTCAAAACCATGCAAAAACTTTCCTCAAACATATGGTGGTCATGTGCTTTTGGCAAAATCATGCAGTCTTTCATTATATGTATATTCAACATTTACAACCCTCTCATTCATGTTCAAAATCGTATTCGAAACATAGCAAAGCCAAAGCATTTCATATCATGATTTTTCAAGACTTATTTCAAAACAATCTATATAATATGAAACATGGGAAAATTACATCAAGAGAGGAATTTCATGTAAATCATGCTCTCAATTCATATATGTATAAAAACTGTCAAATCGCTTTGGAGATGGTCAAAAGACCAAAACAATGATGTTAAAACATCTTATACATAAATATATATACATAATTTAAAAACCCCATTCTAAAACATGATTTTTTTGCAATGCCCATGAGAATTTAGGAAAAACCCCGCGTAGCTTGCTCTCCACAAATTTTGGGTGTTTATCAAAGCCTACGTCGAGAGGATTCCAGATCTGAAATTACCTTCCAAAACCAATGGTTAAATCTTGAGTTATTTGGGATTTTGTTTGAAACCCTAAAGGGTGTTCTTGAGAGAATTTGAGAAAAGGGTTATATTTTTCTGAATTTGGAGCTGAATCAGATGTTATAGACGAAATAGGGGTGAGGTGAAATGACTAAAATGCCCCTAAGAAAACAAGAAAAGTCGAAACTATGCCTCAGTAGACAAATTGGCAGGCAAAAGTAAAACGGATATAAATTCTTACTTAGATGTTGTATTTGGATGAAACCAGTTGCATTGGAAAGCAAACTCCAAGAGCTTTCATTTGATAGGTCGCAGCTCTCCCAGTTCATTATATTCAGAGATTTATGATCGTTTCAAGTTGACCTTGAAAATCTGGAAGAAACGGAGTGTTTTTCATCACCTGAAACCATAAGTATGCGCCGCCCTTTGCATCGCATAGACTAGGATAGGCGCCTCCCTTTGCATCGCCTAATTTTGCATATGTGCCGCCCTATGCATCGCATAATTTTGCATATGCGCCGCCCTATGCATCGCATATATTTGCATAGGCGCCGCACTATTCATCGCCTATATGTGCGAATGCGACATATTCAACTTTGAAAGGTCATAACTTCTTCACCGGGTGTCCGTTTTAGGCGAATTTGGTATCGTTGGAAAGCTTATTTAATTATCTACAATTTGTTATATAGTAGGACACCCAGTTAACCATATACAATGAGTTATGGTCAATAGAATTTGACACAAATTACAACGTCCACTAAAACTTAATCGATCGAAATGATTTTAACTCGGCCTTGAGTTGAAGGACTTCTATGGTCTAAATTCGTGCTCAAATGGATTCACATACTACAACATTGATTAGCATGACAAATTGGCATAGGATTTATGGCTTCTGGATTATCAACGCGTCAGAGTCATGGTGTATATTATAGCCTGAAATGCGGGGCGTTACATTATCTCCCCCTTGGGATCATTCGTCCCCGAATGATGGTTAGGAACTTGTTGAAGCCTTAAAGGTATGGAATAACACAGGCACGACATGTATTCTAATAAAGAATACACTGATATGAAACATGACCATATGGATGGAACTACTGATATTCTGAATTCTCATATCGGACATGCATATCTGATGCATGGAATACACGACTGGAGCTACTCATAAGCTGAGTTCTCATAATGAACATGCAAACCTAATGTATGGATTTGTTATTGAGTTTATCACATGAACGCAGAACTGAATACACGGATAAGCTAAACTTTTTCTATTGAACATGCATTTCTAATGCAGGCATATCTAACTGAACTGATTTGCTGGCTGCATCGACTGAACTATAAGGAAACTTATACCCAATCTGGAGTATCTTATCAACACTCTTCTTAAAAAAAAGGTTCTAGTAGCATTAGGCAGCAAAAGATCTTGGGCATGAGTCACATAAGACATCCGACTATCGGATCCCAACATTGACATTACCCTGCAGCCTGGAATATAGACATATAACTCATAAATCATGATAGAATTGTCAGTCCTTAGTCAATGCGACTTCTTACTTCCAAGATTAGCACACTCCTCGAATACTCCCTTAACTGTACTATTTCCCTTAGATACCACATTCATTCGATTCAACTTATTTGTTCTCGCATTGGCATTTATAAGTCTTTCTACTAATGTCTATAGTAACTTAAATCCTCTTCATCGTGATCGGGCCTAACTCCACCTCACAAAATACTACATTCCACTCCTCGACACAAGTCTAGACCAAAAGATTCAACCTTCTATATCTTTTTAAAGATCACACCCTAAGCATAAAGTGCCTTACCACTTCAATGACTAACTCTGAACTCTTTACTATGGATTTACTAGCACATATTGTGTTCCTCCACATGAATCCCAACATGTCATTCAAGATTATCTTTATTACCACATATGGACTTCAAGGAAAACACCCGTAAAGATACACTTCACATATTCTACTAACCATCTATCGATATAGCTCCCACATGCTACCCCAAGAACATACACACACCTTTCCTCTAAGCATCACATGCATCAAAGACTTGGCCCCAACCTCACTTCACACTTATGGCCTTATCTAAAACAAGAATACTTTGATCTTCCATCAACAAGAAACATTTACTCATCACCACTATCATCACATAAAGAGGAGTCGCTAAAGATTAGAACATAAGATGTTGAAGCATGGAAGGATATTATATGAAACTTGACACTTAACTGAGGCCTGAGGAATAGCAAATCAATATCCAGGATTTATCAAAGAAAACTCTGAATTGAGGCATACATGGCTATGGACTATATTTCGCCCATCATAAAGAGTATAGCATGAATTATGGGAACTGAGCACACTATAAAGCGTGAATACACGAATCATGAGTTGCATGACCTCAATTTAGGGTTCATAACATATGGAATGTGATCCCAACTGCTGAATGAATTGAAGTTCCTCATTTAAGAATCTGGAAGAGCACGTGATTCTCTATCATATACATGAACATGATCTATGATCATGGAACTGAAACATGAGGTATGAGTAGGTATTAGGATAACAAAAAAATAGTGAGAAAGGAATGGGTTGAGTCTCACCCTTCCCTTCTGATGTTCTATATCATCATGACATCACGACTAGAATCTGAAGGCCTGACTTGGTTATTCCCTCTATCATCTCCCCTTTAGCTTCAAGCCATGATATAAAGTTTGGGAGATACCTTACTAGACTTTAAACCGAAGTACACTCTAAACTGAAGTACACTCACTGCACTCTGGGGTCTGAAAAACTACTATACACGAATATCATGGAACTTAACCCAAATGACTACACCTGAAAGTGGAAAACCCACCGTTAATACTACCTTCTGATATACACTTTATCATTCTATAGACCCATCAGTCATCATATAATACTTGCACACTTACTAACTTCGAGTCTTCATGAGCATCCCCAAAGTTGAAGCGTACACCCTCTAGTATCTCTACTCTTATTTATATTTGCACAACTTTCAAGGACTCGAGCTTAGATTATAACACCTAACACGGGTATCACAAAGTCTTCAATGATCCACTCTATTTCTATCATAGCTTACCAACATAGTAACTTCAAACTTATTTTCCTCTACCATGAGAATCAAGCTCATATCAAAAGGCTCAACGCTACCGATCAAAGGTCCTTACTTGGCTATTTAGAACACCATATACCATCTAACTAGTCTTTCTCCACTTAACAAATCAACGGTACCACTCGTCACACAAAACGTGTACTAGTCTTAGAAAATACCACAACCTTAGATCACCATGGGCATACTTCTACATTATATATGCAACATCATACTTCACTACGAATCAAATAAACTTAGGCTCTTGCATACACCATTCAAGCCTATTAGATTACTTCCATAAAACTAGTATCATTAACCAAGAAATCATCACATCCACCTTCATGGACATCAATTGTTCAAACTTAATGTCTAGTGCTTAACATGATTTACAACCCAACCTTATACATAATTCTTACAAAAAATACATCATTAATCTTAAGTCACTATTTTTACAACCACATTGTGACGCTCAACGTCACAACCCATTAAACTCCTCACGTTTTCGGCATGTTTCGAACTATTTGGGCGCGTTTTCTAGCTTGGCGGGGTTTCGAAAAATGCCCCGCATTGCTGCCAACGTTCCAGCACCTTCTAGATGGTCAAAATAGTCTGGCAGCACATTTATTAGACTCTAGGAAGTTCACACGGGCTGGTATGAAACTGCAAATTTTTGCACTTTAAAAGGTCCATAAAGGTTGGCAAGCATGTGCAGAAATTTCAGCATGCATGTGCAGGATTTTCAGATTTTCAGCTTGTAGTTGATAATTGTATAGCTTGCATTTTTGTACCTTGTTGACTTAGGGACTTTTAGGTACTATAAATACATGCTGTAAGGCATCATAGGAATCAGCTCATACTTGTTTTATTCAGTAAATACCACCCATGAAGAATACAACATAATTTACTAGTCCATCAAATTGGGACATTCTACCCCAAATACTTGATTTTTATCTAGATATTATCCACGACCAAAGCACCTTTATAACATTACTACTATACCTCAAAAATCTACTACATATCTTCTCACTAGTAGTACTAGTTTATAACTACCAAGGAAAAGAAGGTCAAGGGGTAAAGTCGCATAATAGACATGATCGACATTAATCTTATACTATAACCCCATACAATCTTATCTACTTATACGGCCTCTCACATCACGCTTACTTACTCAAGCATAAATTTAGACTACCTTCAAGTTCCACAAACAACCATGAGTCTATACTTACAACTTACTGGCTAATATAGCCATTTTCACACTTCAAGCAACCTACAAATCATCCTAACTAACAACTCCTTCTCTACAATCTACTAAACAACACACAAGGACGAATCACCTCTTCACCAACTCAATCTCATTCAAAAAAAATTCAGCTATACATCTATTAAACCAACACAAGAACAACAAGTTGGACAACAAGTTGCTAGTGAATCGAAATAGGCCTCACACGGCTTCACTAGACTTTGATTTTGTATTTTGAACAAGAAAATAAAATGAATGACAAGTCAACTATGATAGTGAATCGAAAGAGCCCCACACGGCTTCACTAGACTTTATTTTATTTTTTTTCATCAACACCTTGATGACAAGATTACATGAGATAGAAATTTAATACGCAAGATCCAATGAACTATGAATACACATCTTAGTCTGTATAAATAAAATCGGAGTCAAACACTTCCTCCACGGACTACCATACCATCAACACATGCTACTAGTCACCACATTAGTCTATCACCATAAGTGGGGGTAAATCATTCTCGAACATCGGTTATTCAACTAAAATATTCATTTACACAAAAGTCACCCTCACTCTGATTTCTAACTTTGTGACTTCACATCACCAACCTCTTGGTCTAATTTCACTACCAATAGGTCATGACAACAACACTTTAACGCATACTACTATTCGGGTGGAAATACAGTTCCAACATTCTACTACACATCATCCTCCCTTAAGCAAGACATTTGTAACATAAATTTGAAAGGGACTAAATACAATTAATACCTGAAGCTGAAAAGCACGATTCCATCAATATCAATGTCTACATCGGAATCAATACACATTAAAGCACTAACGGACTCTTCTCAAGTCCTTGCACAAATTTTAACTCTTATATGGTTCAATCAGAAAGGACCATACCATTTAGATTCTAATCTTCTACACTTGAATCATCTCAATAATGAGACATATCTGAGGATATTAGAGTAAGGAAATAATTTGGGATGACTTTTTACTTTCACATGGGAGACATCATAGCACGAATAAGAGTATGAAAGAGGAACATTCTGACTCTATTGCACGAACTAGAACATGAAGAAAGAGAAACATTCCTAAACGCCTAGTAGCCTCCTGCTTATAAGTGTGGCGCGCTACACACCAATACACAGAACTCTACTCGACGCGATTTCGCAGACACCCTGGGACCATGAACCGTGCTCTGATACCAAGTTTGTCATGACCCGAGCCTAGGCCCTAGCCGTGACGAGTATCCCGAACCATGAAGGACCGGAACACCCATTCTCTGTCTGGGTATCATGCACTACATGCATAATCATAATAAAATGCGGGATTGAAACTGAGTACGGAAAACATGGTCAAGTTCTACAACATTTCTGAATAATACTATTTGACATCAGTCTGCGAAATCTCTACTAAGAAAATAAACATTTATCTTAAAAGAAATTGGGACAAGCCCCCCAGTATACCAAAACATAATAAATAAGATAATGCCTGACATAATTAGGCATTTCGAATAATAGAAGGCTCACCACTGTGAGATCAAGTCTGCAAGCCCGAGAATGTCTAATGAGTAGCTGGACCCCTAGACTGTGCCTCAAAACCTGGAAGGAGGGGGGGTCAGCACAAAAGTACTGGCACGTGAAGCAATCCAAAAATAGTATAATGGAACATACATACATACATACATATATATATATATATATATATATATAAGTGAAAGCATTTTTTCATCAAGACATCATGTATAAAACTGTTTCTGAGAAACACATGGGAAGTTTCTGAAAACATGCAACCTGTCTGTTCATTTCAAATCATGATCTGTGTTTTACTTCTGAGTTAGGTGGTATCCCCTACATTTCTGAAAATTCCACGGGCTGTATGAAATCCGCCATTGACTCGGCGGGTTAGCCCCTAACCCAAGTGTGCCGCAAGAGTTGGAGTTTCTGATTCTGATACGCCACAGGACATTTAAGTCAGCGCATAATAATATACCCGGCTCTGCAAACCACGGTTTTAGGCAAAGAGTTGTCTGAACTCAAGCCCTCTTCGGGTAACCACCTAACATCTCTGTATGCCCATTTTTAACCTTTTCTGTATATACGACATTCTGAATGTCTAAAATCATGAAAGTCTGATAAAAATTTGATTTCTGAACTAGTCTGAAAAGTCTGTTAGTCTGAGTCTGATATGACATTTATCTGAGTTGGTATCGTCATACCAAGACCTGCAGGTTCTATTTCTGAGCCATAATGCATTAAGCATGATCTTTCATAAAAGTGTAGTTTCAGACCACCAAAACATGTAATTTGCATAAGAGATTTCATATTCCGAAACTCAAGTCAAAACCATGCAAAAACTTTCATCAAACATATGGTGGTCATGTGCTTTTGGCAAAATTATGCAGTCTTTCATTATATGTAAATTCAACATTTACAACCCTCTCATTCATGTTCAAAATCGTATTCGAAACATAGCAAAGCCAAAGCATTTCATATCATGATTTTTCAAGACTTATTTCAAAACAATCTATATCATATGAAACATGGGAAAATTACATCAAGAGAGGAATTTCATGTAAATCATGCTCTCAATTCATATATGTATAAAAACTGTCAAATCGCTTTGGAGATGGTCAAAAGACCAAAACAATGATGTTAAAACATCTTATACATAAACATATATACATAATTTAAAAACCCCATTCTAAAACATGATTGTTGCTATGCCCATGAGAATTTAGGAAAACCCCGCGTACCTTGTTCTCCACGAATTTTGGGTGTCTATCAAAGCCTACTTCGAGAGGATTCCAAATCTGAAATTATCTTCCAAAACCAACGGTTGAATCTTGAGTTATTTGGGATTTTGTTTGAAACCCTAAAGGGTGTTCTTGAGAGAATTTGAGAAAAAGGATATATTTTGCTGAATTTGGGCTAAATCTGGTGTTATAAACAGAATTGGGTGAAGTGAAATGACTAAAATGCCCCTAAGAAAACAAGAAAAGTCGAAACTATCCCTCAGTTGACAAACTGGCTGAAGTAAACTGGATATAACTCCTTACTCAGATGTTGGATTTGGATGAAACCAGTTGAATTGGAAAGAGGACTCAAAGATCTTTCGTTTGATAGGTTGCATCTCTCCCAGTTCATTATATTCTGAGAGTTATGACCGTTTGAAGTTGACCTTGAAAATCTGAAAGAAACGGAGTGTTTTCGTTACCTGAAACTATAAGTATGCGCCGCCCTTTGCATCGCATAGACTAGGATAGGCGCCACCCTTTGCATCGCCTAATTTTGCATATGCGCCGCCCTATGCATCGCATATATGTGCGAATGCGACATATTCAACTTTGAAAGGTGATAACTTCTTCACCGGGTGTCCGTTTTAGGCGAATTTTGTATTGTTGGAAAGCTTATTCAATTATCTACAATTTGGTATATAGTAGGCCACCCAGTTCACCATATACAATGAGTTATGGTCAATAGAATTTGACACAAATTACAACGTCCACTAAAACTTAATCGATCGAAAGATTTTAACTCGGCCTTGAGTTGAAGGACATCTATGGTCTAAATTCGTGCTCAAATGGATTCACATACTACAACATTGATTAACATGACAAATTGGCATAGGATTTATGGCTTCTGGATTATCAACGCATCAGGGTCATGGTCTATATTGTAGCCTGAAATGCGGGGCGTTACAGATTCGTGCTGAAAATTTAGACTCAAAATATTCATGATCCATTCATACATATTGACATTAGGAAGTGATAACTTATGCAAGTACGAATCATAAGACATCAAGACTTAGATCGTACAAGGGTATTACACTATCTGAGCTGAAATACTTGAAAAATTTTGAGATAAGCTGAACTCTTATGCACCAACTCATGAATAGATAGCTGAATCTCAAACATGATGCTTGGAATGAACTGAACTCACAATTTATATGGATGGAATAGATTATCTCTTGGTAATGGCCGTACGCATGAGATTTCGGATATTAGGGCTGGGTGAAAAGGTGGAAAAACCATAGTAACTTGTCTGCCCGACTGTTAAACTAAATTATAGACAGAATTATACCCGACACTTATACTCAACTGGAGTATCTCCTCAACACTCTCTCTAAAGAAGTTCTAGCAGTAATAGGAAGCCACAAATCTTGGGTATGGATTACATAAGACATCCAACTTAGTGAAATCACAATATTTACACTACTCTGCAGTCTGGAATATAGACATATAACTGATAAATTAGGATAGAATTTCCGGGCCTTAGTCAATGCGACTTCTTACTTTAAAGATTAGCACACTCCTCGAATACTCCCTTAACTGTACTATTACGCGTAGATACCACATTCATTTCATCCAACTTATTTGTTCTCGTATTTATATTTATAAATCTTTCTACTAATGTCTATAGTAACTTAAATCCTCTTCACCGTGATCAGGCCTAACTCCAACTCGCAAAATACTACATGCCACTCCACGATACAAGTCTAAACCATAAGATTCCACCTTCTATATCTCTTAAAAGATCACACCCTAAGCCTATCATGCCTTACCATTTCAATGGCTAACTCTGAACTATTACTACGAAGTCGCTAACGCATATAGAGTTCCTTAACAAAAATTTCAACATGTCATTCAAGCCTATCTCTATAACCATATATGAACTTCAAAGTAAACACTCATAAAGACACATTTCAGATATTCTACAAACCATCTATCGATATAGATCCCACACTCTACCCCAAGAACATACACACACATCTTTCACCTAACCATCACATGCATTAAAGACTTGGCCCCAAACTTACTTCTCACTTATGGCCTTATCTAAAATAAGCATACTGTGATCTTCCACCAACTAGAAACATTTACTCAGCACCACTACCATCACATAAAGAGGAGTCACTAAATATTAGAACATAAGATCTTGAAGCATGGAAGGATGTTATATGAAACTTGACACTTAACTGAGGCCTGGGGAATAGAAAATCAACATCCGGGATTTATCAAAGAAAAAAAATCTGAATTAGGGCATACATGGATATGAACTATATCCCAACTATCGGAAAGAGTATCGCATGAATTATGAGAACTGAGCACACTATAAAGCATTAATGCATGAGTCATGAGATGTATGACCTTAATTTAGAGTTCATAACATATGGAATGTGATACCGATGGCTGAATGAACTGAAGTTCCTCATTTAGGAATCTGGAAGAGCACGTGATTTTCTATCATATACATGAACATGAACTATGATCATGGAACTGAAACATGAGGTATGAGTAGGTATTAGGATAACTGAAAAATATTGAGACCGGAATGGGTTGATCCTCACTCTTCCCTTCTGATGTTCTATGTCATACCGACATCACTACTAGAATCTGAAAGCCTAACTGGGTTATTTCCTCTATCATCACCCCCTTAGCTTAAAGCCATCATATTAAGTTTCGAAGACCCCTTACTAGACTCTAAATTGAAGTACACTCACTGAACTCTGGGGTCTGGAAAACTACTATACACGCATATCATGGCACTTAACCCAAATGACTGCACCTGAAAGTGGAAAACTCACTGTTAATACTACCTTCTGAGATACACTTTATAATTCTCTAGATCCAGTAGTCATCATATAATACTTGCACACTTACTAACTTCGGGTCTTCATGGGTATCCCCATAGTCGGAGTGCACACCCTTTAATGCTTTAACTCTTATTTCTATTAGTTTAACCTTCAAAAACTCATACTTAGAATCTAGCACTCAACATGGATATCACCAAGCCTTCAATGAATCATACTACTTCCGACATAGGCTACCAATATCGCGACTCCAAACTTACATCTCTCTACTATGAGAATCAAGATCATATAAAAAGGCTCAACACTATCAATCAAAATTCCTTAACTTGGCTATTTAGAACACCATATACCATCTAACTAGTTTTTCTCCACCTAGCAACTCAATGGTACCACTCGTCACACAAAACGTGTAATAGTCTTAGAAAATACCGTAACATCAGATCACCTTGGGCATACTTCTACATTATATATGCAACATCATACTTCACTACAAATAAAATAAACCTAAGCTCTTGCATATACCGTTCAGGCCTATTAGATTACTTCCATAAAACTAGTATCATTAACCAAGAAATTATCACATCCACCTTCATGGACATTAACTGTTCAAAACTTAATGTCTAGTGCTAAACATGATTTTACAACCCAACTTTATGCGTGATTCTCACTTGGATACCATGAAATAGACATCAAGAAACACTAATACACTAGAACTTCCAAACAACAAATAATTGATCTTGACCTTACGGTCTTCCTTATCATACTCATTAGCACGTACTATTTTAACACATCAAGCATACAAATTTTTTTCCCACAAAGCATACATCATTAATCTCATGCCACTATTTTTACCACTGCATTCTACATTAAATTCAAGCATATAGTCCTGTACCAATTATCTATCACTACTGAAAAATGCAACATAATATGCTAGTCCATAAAATTTGGGACATACTAGATAAAACGCCTCAAAAATCACTACATACCTTCTCACAAGTTGTACTAGTTTACAATTACCAACGAAAAAAAGGTCAAGGGGTAAAGTTACATAATAGACATGATCAACCATAATCTTATATTATAACCCTATACAATCTTTTCTACTTATACGGATTTCTCACCTCATACTTACTTACCCAAACATACATTTAGACTACCTTCAAATTCCACAAACAACCATGAGTCTATACTTACAACTTACTGGCTAATATATCCATTTTCACACTTCAAGAAAATGACAAATCACCCTAACTAACAACTCCTTCTCTACCTTCTACTAAACTAACACACAAGGATGACTCACCTCCTTACCAACTCAATCTCATGAAAACAGATTCAGCTATATATATATTAAACCAACACAAGAACAACAAGTTGGACAACAAGTTGCTAGTGCATCGAAATATGCCTCACACGACTTCACTAGACTTTGATTTTATATTTTGAATAGGAAAATGAGATGAATCACAAGTCAACTATGCTAGTGAATCGAAAGAGCGCCACATGGCTTCACTGCACTTTATTTTTTTCAACAACACCTTGATGACATGATTACATAAGATAGAAATTTAATATGCAATATCCAATTAACTAAGAATACACATCTTACTCTGTATAAATAAAATCGAAGTCAAACACTTCCTCCACGGACTACCATAGCATCCACACATGCTACTAGTTACCACATTAGTGTATCATCATAAGGGGGTAAATCATTCTCGAACATCGGTTATTCAAATAAAATATTCATTTACACAAAAGTCACCCTCGCTCTAACTTCTAACTTTATGACTTCACATCACCAACTTCTTGGTCTAATTTCACTACCAATAGGTCATGACAACAACACATTAATGCATACTACTATTCGGGTGGAAATACAGTTCCAACATTCTACTACACATCATCCCCCTTAAGCAAAACATTTGTTACATAAATTTGAAGAGGACTAAATGCAATTAATACCTCAACCTTAAAATCACGATTCCATCAGGATCAATGTTTACATTGGAATCAATACACATTAAAGCACTAACGGACTCTTCTCAAGTCCTTGCATAAATTTTAACTCTTATATGGTTCAATCAAAAAGGACCATACTATTTAGATTCTAAACTTCTGCACTTGAATCACCTCAATAATGAGACATATCTGAGGACATTAGAGTAAGGAAAGAATTTGGGATGACTTTTTTTACTTTCGTATGGGAGACACCACAACATGAATTAGAGTATGAAAGAGGAACATTCTGACTCTATTGCACGAACTAGAACATGAAGAAAAAGAGACATTCCTAAACGCCTAGTAGCCTCCTTCTTATAAGTATGGCGCGCTACACACCCATGAAGATGACTATACCCAATGTAATATCGCAAACAACCTAGGACCATGAACCATGCTTTCATACCAAGTTTGTCACGACCCAAACCGGGGCCCTAGACATAACGAGCATTCCGAACCATGAAGGCCAGAAACACCCCTATCTATCTGATAATCATGCACATAATTCATATGATAATAAGATATGCGGAAGATACACAATATTATGGGAAACTTGGTCATAAATTATAATAGCCCCAACACCGGCGCATGCGAAATTGTCCGCTCTGGAGCCTCGGCCCCTCATGGATTTCTAAAATATGTCGAATACGTGGAAGGTATCCATGCACCTATAAGGCACACTTCGTTCCCCTTCACTACCGATGTGAGATTTACCTAAGTGAATGCAGGCGTTATGTATCACCGTCCCTACACTCACCCCCCGTAGGTACTCAGCGTCCTCACTGAGGTTTGCCCCACCACCGGCACCGGCGCTGTCTCTGATACCATCTGTAACAGCCCCAACACCGGCGCATGCGAAATTATCTACTCTGGAGCCTCGACCCCTCACGGTTTTCTAAAACGCGTTGAAGATGTGGAAGGTATCCATGCACCTATAAGGCACACTTCGTTCCCCTTCACTACCGATGTGGGATTTGCCTAAGTGAATGCAGGCATTACGTATCGTCGTCCCTACACTCAGTGTAGGGAAGGCGATACGTAACACCTGCATTCACTTAGGCAAATCCCACATCGGTAGTGAAGGGGAACGAAGTGTGCCTTATAGGTGCATGGATACCTTCCGCGTATGCGACGCATTTTAAAAACCGTGAGGGGCTGAGGCTCTAGAGCGGACAATTTCGCATGCTCCAGTTTTGGGGCTATTACAGATGGTATCAGAGACAGTGCCGGTGCCAGTGCCGGTGGTGGGGTAAACCTCAGCGAGGACGCTGAGTCCCTACGGGGGGTGAGTGTAGGGACAGCGATACATAACGCCTGCATTCACTTAGGCAAATCCCACATCAGTAGTGAAGGGGAACGAAGTGTGCCTTATAGGTGCATGGATACCTTCCACGTATGCAACGCGTTTTAAAAACCGTGAGGGGCCGAGGCTCCAGAGCAAACATTTTCGCATGCGCCGGTGTTGGGGCTGTTACATAAATCAAGTGAAATCAACAAAGGGGAAATAATGCCCCACAACATCTATCAACATCTGAGCAACCGTCTGCGAAATCTCTAATACATGACTGAAACAAATTACTATATGAAAACTGGGACAAGGCCCCCAGTAGACCCAAAACTACTAAATGATAAATGAACTGACAGACATCAGTCCTTTCGAAATATAGAAGGCTCACCACTTGATTCTGCAAATATATCGGAAGAGATCTACTGGTTATCTGAACCCCTAAATTTTGCCTCTAAACCTTGGAGGGAAGGGGGTCAATACAAAAGTACTGGTACGCAGAGAAATCAAAAACAAAATATAATATTTTTTTCCAAAAATAAGTGAGAGCCATTATAAAGCAGTTTCGTATCAAATCATTTGAAACACATGGCCATAATGTAACAGTTTTCAACAACAGTAGCTAGGTGGAATACCCTACATATAACATTTACACCAACTGTCAAATCTCGGTTGCTGCCGAGATTAGAGTATAAGTGAGGAAAAGACACACAAGATCACATAGCAGTGTGTCTCGACCCAATAAAGTATAGTAGTGGCCAAGATCACTTAACCTGGGATCCTAACCATAGTCCCAATTTAGGAATGACATAAAGTCAAGTACACAAGAAAACTTAGCCTGGTACCAAATTTCCATGTTGGCAAACACGGTTTCCAGCGATGTGCCCTTACACTGAAATGCCTTCATCGGGCATCCAGCTATCTCATGTAAAATCAATGCATCAAACTCCATTTAATTCAAACACATATCTTATTTTGTAGGGTATTGTCATAGCCAACTTGCAAACCATCAATATCACATCATTCCTTCATGCAACCATTAAATTCATCATATTTCAACATAACAACTCTCTTATTGCAAGTCAAAAACATGACCATTTTCAAAATATTTCATGTAACGCTTGCCAAGATGATTTCAAACATCTTACATCATATGAGAACTTAAAACGAGATCATATAAAGAGAGGGATTTCATATAATTCATGCTTTCAAGTTAACATCTTTTCAGAATATATGCATATACATATATAATATATCAATCCACTTCGGGAGTAGGCCTAAAGAACAAATCGATATCATAAAATGTTTAAAACGAGATTATATTCATAATTTCAAAAACCCATTTTTTTAAAACATGAATTTTTAAGCCCATGAGATTTTTGAGATAACCCCATGTACCTCTATATGCGAAGATGATAGGTGTTTTTTGAAGCCTACGTTCTGGGGATTCCATATATGCAATTAGTTTAAAAAGCCCACGGCTGAATCTTGAGTTTCTTGGGTTTTTATTTTGAAACCCTAAGGAGAGTTATTGATCAATTTTGATGAATGAAGGTGTATTTTGGGGTATTTGGGAACTGAATTTCGTGTTTATGGCTAAATAAGGATGGGAAAAGGACCATTTTGCCCCAAAACACGGAGTGTTTAAGTCACTTGAGTAATAATATATGTGGCGCACACCTTATCTCATAGTATAGGTCATGTGGCACACTCTTTATCGCACACATGAGGTTGTACGGCGCACACCTTATGGCATAAGGTAGGGTGTGCATCGTAGACCTTATGCTGCACGACACACTCCACTTTGGAAAGCTATAACTTCTTCCTCGGGTGTTGGATTTTTTGTGAAATTGTTATCGCTGGAAAGATAATTCGAATATGTTTCAATTGATATCTAGTAGGCACTCTAATTCAATATATATAAAGAGTAATGGTCGATTGAAGTTGACCTAAGTTTCAACGCTCACTAAAATTCGAACGATAGGAAAACTTTCAACTTGTCCTGAGCTTGGGGACCTCTATGATTTCAATTCATGCTCAAATAGGTTTCCACACTACATAATTTATTAACACACTAATCTTGCATTGGATTTATGGCTTTTGGAACCTTTACGTGAAGGAAATGACGATTTTCGTTCTCGTCCAAAATGCGGGGTGTTACAAAGAGGTCATGGTTCAAGCCTTGGAAATAGCCTCTTGCAGGTAAGGCTTCGTACAATACACCCTTGTGATGAGGCTCTTCCCCGGATACTGCGCATAGCAGTAGCATAGTACATCGGGCTGCCCTTTTCCTCTTTTTACCCCTTGTAAAGGTGGTACTTGAGTTAGCTTTGACGCACTAACTCCATAGGCGGGCGAGCTGGATTACTAGTTAATAATTCGGCAAAATTCAGTAATTTTAGCAAAAATCCTGTATTTGTGTTGAGAATCTATTTAATATGTATAATAATTTTACCAGAACCCAACAAGTAACCTTTTCTAGCATCTAGAACTCATAAACTTATGATTCTAGATCTTCCTCTGTGCGGCGCT
Source organism: Capsicum baccatum var. pendulum (assembly GCA_030864225.1). Lineage (NCBI taxonomy): Eukaryota > Viridiplantae > Streptophyta > Magnoliopsida > Solanales > Solanaceae > Capsicum > Capsicum baccatum. The sequence goes on from CM061554.1 coordinate 247,352,478, forward strand.
GCTTATGCCTTATGGTCTATATGAAATTAATAAGCACAATCTTTAATTGATGGGAAAAGAGCTATGAAGCATTTTGAGGAAAAAATTAAGATGGATGTTGATGGTGCTAGGGGAATCCACTTCAATGAAGAAATAGTTGTTGACATCCTCAGTAGGCTACCTGTGCGATCTCTTCTTCTATTCAAATGTATTTCGAAGTTTTGGATGGCATGGATCTCCGAGCCTTGCTTTACGCTGAAGCATCTCAAGCTTTCCAATAATAACCAAAATTCCCCAAAAATTCTTTTTTCTTAAGAACATGTTTTCCTGGCATCTTTCCTCTTTCACACCAGCTTCTTTGTCGTTGACTCAATTTACTGAGAATGTACAAAAACTTGATTGGCTTTATGGTGGTAAACCATGGAGTTACAATATACATTGTTGCTACGATGGCTTGGTTCTTGTGGGGGTTCGTAGATATGATAATAATAACCATCTCATACTTTTTCTATGGAACCCTTCCACAAGAGAATCGGTAGTACTTCCTAGTACAGAATTTTTACTGCAAGAAGATTATACTTGCGGATTGGGATATGACTCAACTAGTGGTGACTATATGATCCTTAAGATAAGTTACAAATCATGCAGTGAAATTCTTGCATTGAAAAGTGGTATGCGGAGAATAATTGGTAAGCCTACTGGCATTTACTCCTCGTGGTTGTCTGATATGGACTCTTTGACTTTTGTACATGGAACATTTCATTGGCTTGGTTTGTCATGGAATGAGTCTGTGAATTCATATAATATTTCAAATGAGGTATTCAAAGAAATACCATTGCCAGATGGAATGTTTGTGGTCCCCGACTTGAAATACATCAAACATGGCTTTTCTGTTTTGGGAGAAATGATTTGTATTTGTTCTACTCATCGTGATCAGTGGAAGTACACTTTCAACGTATGGATATTGAAAGACTATGGTGTGAAGGAATCTTGGAATAGATTTTTCACTATACAAAGTGCTGATCTTTATTATTTGATACCAGAATACAGGTTTTCAGATGGTGAAGTGTTACTCCGTTGCAAGCATTTTGACCGTTGTGGTTATCTTTTTAATACAACCAAAGAATCATCTGGTTTTTGGCCTCAATATCGTTCAGAATGTATTAAGAATGGATTTTTTTATACAGAAAGCAAGATCTCTCAAAAATTACTTACATAGTATTTACTCATTTATGATCAAGACAACATTTTTATGAGGTAATCATACTACCACCTCTTTTCCATTTTAATGTTAGTAGTTCTCTTTTTCCTTGAAATATTACGAGGTTCTGCTAAGAGAAGATGTTGTAGCTCATCATTTGCTTATATAGTAGGAATCGCATAACTGGCAGTGGTCATACAACTTCACGTGCACGCTTAAGCTGGTCGACCTGTTGGGAACATACATTAGGATGTCAAACTGGGAAATTTACAGAGTTGTAACAAGTTAGATTTTGTTATTTTTCGGGGATTAACCTTGCATTGCGTATGACTTTTTTCAAAAACAAAAAGTGATTGTATGGACTATCTGCCTTGTTGAACTGATCACATTATATCAGTTTCATTGTGTTTTTATTATTTAGATGGCATGATGAAGCACATTAATGATCTGCTTTGCATCCTTTTCAAAATACATTTTTTCAGTACCGAACTTTGAAGTTCTCATTCTGAAAAAAATCCATATTTGTTTTGCTTCCATATGTTTTCTGCTACTGTCGTGCCTGAAAATATTTCTTATTTTAACCAAGCACAGACCTCTGACAAGTCTTGGAAGACTGAGCTCACGTATGTGGAAAAGTAAAATATTGTCTCTCGTGGATAGGGGTGACAATTCAACCAGATGAGATGTGGTTTGTTTTCTTTTCAAATCTTTTCAACAGGCGCGTATCTTGTCGATAACTCATGTTAGAGCTCCCAGTAGGCTAGGGTGTTCTCTTTTCGCCTTAATAATCACGGAGAAACTTCAAATACATGCCTAGATTGTATAAGCATACTTTTTATGTAACGCCCCGCATTTCGGGCTACAATATAGACCATGACTCTGATGCGTTGATAATCCAAAAGCCATAAATCCTATGCCAATTTGTCATTTTAATCAATGTTGTAGTATGTGGATCCATTTGAGCACGAATTTAGACCATAGAAGTCCTTCAACTCAAGGACGAGTTAAAACCATTTCGATCGATTAAGTTTTAGTGGACGTTGTAATTTGTGTCAAATTCTATTAACCATAACTCATTGTATATGATGAACTGGGTGGCCTTCTATATACCAAATTGTAGATAATTGAATAAGCTTCCCAACGATACCAAATTCGCCTAAAACGGACACCCGGTGAAGAAGTTATGACCTTTCAAAGTTGAGTATGTCGCATAAGCACATATAGGCGATGAATAGTGCGGCGCCTATGCAAATATATGCGATGCATAGGGCGGCGCATATGCAAAATTATGCGATGCATAGGGCGGCGCATATGCAAAATTAGGCGATGCAAAGAGCGGCGCCTATCCTAGTCTATGCGATGCAAAGGGCGGCGCATACTTATGGTTTCAGGTGACGAAAACACTCCGTTTCTTTCAGATTTTCAAGGTCAACTTCAAACGATCATACCTCTCTGAATATAATGAACTGGGAGAGCTGCGACCTATCAAACGAAAGATATTTGAGTCCTCTTTCCAATGAAACTGGTTTCATCCAAAGCGAACATCTGAGTAAGGAGTTATATCCGTTTTACTTCAGCCTGTCAGTTTGTCATTGAGGGATAGTTTCGACTTTTCTTGTTTTCTTAGGGGCATTTTAGTCATTTCACCTCACCCCTATTTCGTCTATAACATCTGATTCAGCTCCAAATTCAGAAAAATATAACCCTTTTCTCTAATTTTCTCTCAAGAACACCCTTTAGGGTTTCAAACAAAATCCCAAATAACTCAAGATTTAACCATTGGTTTTGGAAGATAATTTCAGATTTGGAATCCTCTTGACGTAGGCTTTGATAGACACCCAAAATTCGTGGAGAACAAGGTACGCGGGGTTTTTCCTAAATTCTCATGGGCATAGCAAAAATCATGTTTTAGAATGGGGTTTTTAAATTATGTATATATATTTATGTATAAGATGTTTTAACATCATTGTTTTGGTCTTTTGACCATCTCCAAAGCGATTTGACAGTTTTTATACATATATGAATTGAGAGCATGATTTACATGAAATTTCCTCTCTTGATGTAATTTTCCCATGTTTCATATGAGATAGATTGTTTTGAAATAAGTCTTGAAAAATCATGATATGAAATGCTTTGGCTTTGCTATGTTTCGAATACGATTTTGAACATGAATGAGAGGGTTGTAAATGTTGAATATGCATATAATGAAAGACTGCATAATTTTTCCAAAAGCACATGACCACCATATGTTTGATGAAAGTTTTTGCATGGTTTTGACTTGAGTTTCGGAACATGAACTCTTTTATGCAAATTACATGTTTGGGTGGTCTGAAACTATACTTTTATGAAAGATCATGCTTAATGCATTAAGGCTCAGAAATAGAACCTGCAGGTCTTGGTATAACGATACCAACTCAGATAAATGCCATATCAGACTCAGACTAACAGACTTTTCAGACTAGTTCAGAAATCAGATTTTTATCAGACTTTCATGATTTTAGACATTCAGAATGTTGCATATACAGAAAAGGTTAAAAATGGGCATACAGATATGTTAGGTGGTTACCCGAAGAGGTCTTGAGTTCAGACAACTCTTTTCCTAAAACTGTGGTTTACCGACCCGGGTATATTATTATGCGCTGACTTAAATGTCCTGTGGAGTATCAGAATCAGAAACTCCAACTCTTGCGGCACACTTGTGTTGGGGGCTTCCCCGCCGAGTCAATGGCGGATTTCATACGGCCCGTGGAATTTTTAGAAATGTAGGGGATACCACCTAACTCAGAAGTAAAACACAGATCATGATTTGAAATGAATAGACAGGTTGCATGTTTTCAGAAAGTGCCCATGTATTTTTCAGAAACAGTTTTATACAGGATGTCTTGATGAAAAAATTGCTTTCACTTATATAGATGTATGTATGTTCCATTATACTATTTTTGGATTGCTTCGCATGCCAGTACTTTTGTGCTGACCCCCCCCCCCTCCTTCCAGGTTTTGAGGCACAGTCTAGGGGTCCAGCTACTCAGTAGACATTCTCGGGCTTGCAGACTTGATCTCACCGTGGTGAGCCTTCTATTATTCGGAAGGCCTAATTATGTCAGACATTATCTTATTTATTATGTTTTGGTCTACTGGGGGCCTTGTCCCAGTTTCTTTTCAGACAAATGTTTATGTTCTCAGTAGAGATTTCGCAGACTAATGTCAGATAGTATTATACATAAATGTTGCAGAACTTGACCATGTTTTCCGTACTCAGTTTCAATTCCGCATTTTATTATGAGTATGAATGTTGTGCATGATAACCAGACAGGGAATGGGTGTTCCGGGCCTTCATGGTTCGGGATGCTCTTCACGGCTAGGGCCTTGGCTCGGGTCGTGACATTTTAGGTGCTTATCTACTCTTTCATTTTGTTTTTCAAAGTTGTTCTAAAAAATGATTTTTCTTGTCCATGATAATCTCTCGATATTCTATTTCCTTTGTTTGGGCAGTTTTATTTCTTCCTCTTTGCACTTTTGTAGCTTTGGTGTTCTGCCTTGTCACTCTGCCACTTTCTTTGGTTTTCTTAAAGTTCTGGCCTTCTTTCTTCCAGCCGCCATACGGTTTTCTATGTAATTACGGTCTTTGTTAGCCGTTGTTCTGGTCGAGCAATCTCTTTTCTTTGTTCAATTCTGCCTTACCAAACAAGACTGACTTATTACCAACCTGAAAAGGGTTGTGAGGGTAGACCGGGTACAAGGAATGAATCTATATTTGTGCACGGAAGTTTCTGGCCGGCGGCCGTTCAACTGTTCGAGCGCAATGCAGTGTGTTGGTTCCGACTCGGTAAAGGTAGAATGGCTGGTCGAAGGTCCAGTACAGTAGGTAGCAGGCGTCTTCGTTTTGTCTCAGAACTGAAGTATTGGGGTTCTTTCTACTTTCTTGCTGACATTGTTTTGTTGCATCCATTGTGTCCATGTTGGCATTTGTCTTGTGCGGTAAGGGGGTTTTCTTTTAATTTCTCTCGTGTTGCCTGTATTCACTAATATCCTTTCTGATGTTGTTGCTATTTCCTGTTTTATATCCTTTCTGAGATATCCTGGTTTCCTTAGTGTCAGCCTTCTTCATTTTCTGTTTCTGTAGCATTCTTATCTTTTTCTGTAGCCATGGCCATCTGGATGATGGCTCTTTGTTGAGGATTGCTACATTTCTGAACTCATTGTGAACTTGACCTTGAGTTCTCCTTCTGCGTCATCTACATTTCTCATCACCATTCCCTTGCATCCTGCAATGGGAGCAGTATATGCTGCTATAGTTTCATATTCCCTGACTTGTGTGATCACTGTCATGTGGCCGCCTTTGTTTCTTTTTTCAAGTAAGATTTCATTGACTAGGGGTTTGGTTAAGTTAATCTCTACCTTGATTTTTGCTGCCTTAGGTCTAGTTTGTGTGCTAGTGGCCTTATCCATAGCAAGACGGGTACCAATTGGCTCCACAACGCGGCATTGATCATCCCAAACGTAGTAATCCCATGGGAGGTTAATCCAACCTTTGGCAGCCATAACCTTACCAAATTCTCTCCTAATGATGTCAATCAAGGGACGTGCGTGGGAGAGGTTACCAATTATTATCCATTTGCAGGTTTGAGCTAGCATCTCTTTTTCATCTTCCGTAAACACAACCACTGGTTTACCATTCGCTATATAAAAAGAGCTAGCGAGTGTAGAGTTCGATTCTTTGCTTCTGTTAAGATCTGTTGTCTACGGTGTTGATGTAGGAGGTTTGTGAGTTCCCTCTATTCCAGGGGTTGTTGGAAGTAGCTTCGTTATCAATCTCTCCAAAATCACTACTTTGTTAATATTGCTTGTGTATGATCGCGAGACTTTTTTTTGGTAATCATGATACTACCACTTATTTGTTTTGATGTCATAAATTCAGTTATCTAATGCAATATAGTTGAAAGTAGTGCCTACTATTTTGATTGGAATAGTTAGAAAAATGATGAAATCAAAGATAATGATTCATATAGTCGATCTCAACGTGTTTGGTAGTGAGGTGTTGCTGTTATTGCTAATAGATTATAAGCAACTTCAGGAAGACCCGGCAACAGTTTGCTGGCTCAACGGGGATAGCTTATAGAGGCATTAACCTCAAAATGACGCTTTGCAAACTGGTGAAATGGTTAAGACCACCCCTGTTGCTGGTTAAATTTAGTAGCGGTGGGAGTTGCATACAAGGTATGTACATAACCAGGCGATATAATAAAGTAATTTAATGTGGTTTGATCAATTGACCTTCATTTATACGGGATAGATGAACAACTGTACTATATAGAAAGCATAAAATATCGAGATGATAAATTCTCCCCTTTAAAAGACTCTCCCATCCCTAATTACAGTACTACATTAATGTGGACATCGTCGTATAGTGTGAAGTAATTATCTTCAATTTTTGTGTAACACACTTTTATTCTTTTAAGAGCTGTACTATTCTTCTTTCATTTTGATTTTCAAATTTTATTTGTTCTATTAGGTATATCAAGGGAACAATGTTACATGAAGTTGAAAAATTACATGTTACATGACTCGGAATACACGTGCAACACACGTGTCGAAGAACTACTATGACTCGAAATACACGTGCAACACACGTGTCGAAGAACTTGTATATAAAGAAGAGGAAGCTCCAAAAGGAGAAACCCTAAGCATTCAAATCAAAGCAGTAGAGAAGAGGAAGTTCTAAAGATGACACGAAAGGCAAATCGTTTCAAAGGTATCTGTTTCTTTCTTCTTGATCTCCGCGTATTTCTGCTTGTTTTTTTTGTGCGTTCTTCTTGCCCCTTTTATAGGAAGTATTTGAGTTAGCTATGACGTCCTAACTCCATAGGCGGGCGAGCTAGAGTACTAGTTACGAGTTAGGCAAAATCTGGTAATTTTGGCAAAAATCCTGTATTTGTGTTAAGAATCTATTTAATATGTATTATAATTTTGCCAGAACTCAACAAGTTACCTTTTCTAGCATCTAGAGCTTATAAACTTGAGATTTTAGATCCGCCTTTATGCGGTGATGCTTATGTCTTATGGTCTATATGGGATTAATAAGCACAATTTTTAATTGAAGGGGAGAGAGTTGTGAAGCATTTTGAGGAAAAAATTAAGATGGATGTTGATGGTGCTATGGGAATCCACTTCAACGAAGAAATAGTTGTGGACATCCTCAGCAGGCTACCTGTGTGATCTCTTCTTCGATTCAAATGTGTTTCGAAGATTTGGATGGCATTGATCTCCGAGCCTTACTTTACTATGAAGCACCTCAAGCTTGCCAAGAATAACCAAAATTCCCCAAAAATTCTTTTTCTTAAGGACATGTTTACCTCACATCTGTCCTCTTTAACGCTAGCTTCTTTACCATTGGCTCAATTACTGAAAATGTACAAGAACTTGATTGGCTTTATGGCAGTAAACCAAGGAATTGCAAGATATATTGTTGCTACGATGGCTTGGTTCTTGCAGGGGTTCGTAAATATGATAATATTAAACATCTCATGATTTTGCTATGGAACCCTTCCACAAGAGAATCAACAGTACTTCGTAGTACAGAATTTTTACCGTCATAGGATTATATTTGCGGATTGGGGTATGATGCAACTAGTGGTGACTATATGATCCTTAAGATTGGTTACCAATCATGTAGTAAAATTCTTGCACTGAAAAGTGGTTCGGGGAGAATAATAGGTAAGCCTACTGGCATTTACCGCACGTGGTTGTCTGATATGGACTCTCTGACTTTTATACATGGAGCGTTTCATTGGCTTGATTTTTCACGGGATGAGTTTGTGACTTCATACGATATTTCAAATGAGATATTCAAAGAAGAAACAATTTCCAAATGGAAAGTTTGTGGTTCCGGGCATGAATTGCGTCAAACATGGCCTTTTGGACTTGATTTTTTTCTATCCAAAGTACCAATCTTTATTCTTTGGTGCCAGAATACAGGTTTTCAGATGGTGAAGTGTTACTCCGTTGCAAGCATTTTGACCATTGTGGTTATATATTTAAGACAACCAAAGAATCATCTGGTTTTTGGCCTCAATATCGTTCAGAATGTATTCGGAATGGATTTGTTTATAAAAAAGCTTGATCTCTCCAAAATTACTTACTTATTATTTACTCATGTACGATCAAGACAACATCTTTTTGAGGTAATCATACTACAACCTCTTTTTCATTTTAATGTTAGTAGTAGTTTTCTTTTTCCTTGAAATATTACGAGGTTCTGTTATGAGAAGCTGTTGTAGCTCATCATTTGCTTATATTGTACGAGTCGCAGAACTGGCAGTGGTCATACAACTTCACGTTCGTGCTTAAGCTGCTCGACCTGTTGGGAACATATATCAGGATGTCAAACTGGGCAATTTACAGCGTTGTAACGAGTTAGATTTTGTCATTTTTCGGGGCTTAACCTTGCGTTGCATATGACTTTTTTCAAAAACTAAAAGTGATTGTATGAACTATCTGCCTAGTTGAACTAATCACTTTGCATTAGTTCCATTGTATTTTTATTATTTAGACAGCATGCTGAAGCACATTAATGTTCAGTTCCAATGTGTCAGCTAGCGTTCGAGGATTTCTCAATTATCAAAAAAATATTTTCATCAGTGTCATCTTCAAGTATGGAACTTTGAAGTTCTCTCATTCTGAAAAAAATCCATATTTGTTTTACTTCATCTAGTTTTCTGCTACCGTTGTGCCTCAAAATATTTTGTATTTTCACCAAGCACAGAACTCTGGTAGGTCTTGGAAGACTGAACTCACGTATGTGGCAAAGTACAAGATTGTCTCGTGTTGCTAGGGGTGACAGTTCAACCAGATGCGATGTGGTTTGTTTCCTTTTAAAATCTTTTCAGCAGAGCGTATCTTATCGATAGCTCATGTTAGAGCTCCCAGTATGCTGGGGTGATCTCTTTTCGCCTTACTAATCCCGGAGAAACTTCAAATACGTGCCTAGATCGTACAAACATACTTTTTAGGTGCTTCGCTACTTTTGCATTTTGCTTTTTTCAAAATTGTTCTAAAAATTGATTTTTGTTGTCCATGATAATCTCTGGATATTCTATTTCCTTCGTTTTGGCAGCTTTATTTCTTCCTCTGTGCACTTTTAAAGTGGTTCACAATTGAAGTATTGGGATTCTTTCGACTTTGTTGTTGACATTGTTTTTTTGCATCCACCGTTTCCATGTCGGCATTTGTCTTGTGGGGTAAGGGGGTGTTCTTTGAACTTTCCTTGTGTTGCCTGTATTCTCTAGTCTCCTTTGTGATGTTGTTGCTGTTTCCTGTTTTATATCCTTCCTTAGTGTTAGCCTTCTTCATTTTCTGTTTCCCATAGCATTCTTATCTTTTTCCGTAGTCATGGCCATCTGGATGGTGGCGCTATGTTCAGGATTGCTACATTACTGACCTCTTTGCTGTCGTAGGTCTATTTTGTGTGCTAGTGGCCTTATCGATAGCAAGAGGGGTACCAGTTGGCTCGACAATGCGACATAGAGCATCCCAAACGTAGTGATGCCATGGGAGGCTAATCCAAATTGGGACTAGATTTACAGGAGGTCCATTTGATGATTTCATATTGTTATTATTTCCCGGGGAGCCTTGGGGTAACTGGTAAAGTTGCTAAGCCTCTGGCAGAAATGCAAGATAAGGCTGCGTATTAACTCTTATGGAGGGGCCCTTCCCCGGACACTGCGCATAACGAGAGCTTTAGTGCACCGAGCTGCCCTTTTATTACTTCCCAGAGCTATGAAGTTCCTAGATGCCACATTAAGGTTGTCCTCAATGTTATCGAAATCTAGGAAGACATAATGCAAACGTTGCATTTCTTTTTCGAAACTGTTCTAAAACATAATTTTTCTTGAGCCGAGGGTCTTTAGGAAACGTGGTTTGATATATTTCCTTACATTTATATCTGACAAATGAACAATCTACTAATATAAGAGTACAAAAATATCGAGAGATAAAACTCTCCTCGTAAATAAGCCTCTCCAATCATCGAAGTAATACATTATTTTGTACGTTGTATAGTGTGAAATAACTGTTGGAGTTAAGTATTGGCGTGAATGATAAATAGAAAAGAAAATAAAAATTGAGTAAAGCTTCTAGTACGTCCTGAACTATGACAAAATTTGCTACGACGCACTCCAATTTCACGAGGGTCCTAGTACCACTCGAACTAAATTTTAGCGTATTTTTGTTGTCCTTTTTAGTGTATTTTTCAAACACGCACTAAACTTATTTCAGAATAGATCTTTTGGCTATAAATAGAGACGCATACAAATTTTTAACAAACGAAAAAATCGACACTGCCCTTGAGTGCGACCAGTCGTAGGTGTTTGAGGTACCGCTACACTTACGACAGGTATATTTGTTGATCCTCGGAGAAAGTGATCCAACACCTCGAGTACAATGATGGGAATAAATTCCTTAAAGATCCTCAATTTTTTATTTTACATTGTCATAATTCATGTCATAATATTTTACTATTTTTAAACATTAATCCATTTTTTAAAATTTTGATTTAAACTTTTTTTTTTTCGTTTAATTAAATATAATAACTAAGCAATCCCGATTTTGATCTTATCATATATTTGAACAACCAAGTTTAATTAATACCTTATCATACCAAAAGTGGGAAAATAAAAAAGAAAGAAGAAAATACCTTATCATATTAAAAGTAGGAAAGATTTAAAATCTTTAAAAGGAGAAATTCTACGCATTCAAATCAAAGCAATTAGAGAAAAATAAGCTCTAAAGATGACACAAAAGCCAAATCTTTTCAAAGGTATCTTTTTATTTTGTATTATTATTATTATTATTATTATTATTATTATTATTATTATTATTATTATTATTATTATTATTATTGTGTGTGTTATTGTAATGTCACTATATGCGTTAGCTCGTATACACCTCGACTATTCCTTGATTTAAATGCCAAAAATTTTAGTTGACAAAGAATGTGCACCAGGCCACCCTTCACCTTCCGTCCATGCAAGACGTAGATGGAGGAGCTGAAAATCGTACTACATAAAGAAGGTTGATTGTTTTTATATATGTATATATGGTAGATGTTGAATCTAGCGTCCCTGTATGTTTACTTTCTTTATATTTTGAATTTTCTTGATGAAAATTCTGGCTTCACAATAAATTTGAATTGCAGGGCAGAAAGTTGAGAAACATTCAAACAAAACAAAGCATATGGATGTTGACTCTTCACCTAACTTAAACTCTGCATACCAAGATCGAAATTTATACATATCTTACGTCAACTTTTTAAATTTTTTCGTTTATGTATATATATGTAGATGCTGAGAAGGGGAGCCTTGAAGTAACCGTTAAAGTTGCCGCCATGTGACTAGGAGGTCATTGATTCTCTGGCAGAAATGCAAGATAAGGCTGCGTATAGTATACCTCTATGGTGCACATAGCGGGAACTTTAGTGCACCAGACTGCCCTTTATATATATGTAGATGTTGAGTTCGCTTAGTTTCTTTGTATGTTTAGCCCTTGCTGAAAATCCTGGCTGCACCACTAGCTAGTTGTATAGCGCTAACCAAATCTTTTGAATTGCAGGGAAGAGAGTTGTGAAGTGTTGAAAGAAGATGGATGTTGATGGAACGAAGGAAGTTCACTTGCAAGAAGAAATAATTATGGATTTTCTCAGCAGGCTACCGGTACTGTCTCTTCTACGATTTAAATGTGTTTCGAAGTGTTGGATGACATTGATATCCGAGCCTTACTTTACACTGAAGCATCTCAATCGTGCCAAGAATAACTAACATTCCCAAAAAATTATTGTTCTTCATGGTGAGTTTCCCTTGCATTGTTCTTCTTTATCTTCGGTTCAACTAGCTGAGGATGTACGAAAACTTGATTGGCCTTCTAACCCGAGACCATGGAGGTTCAGAATGTATTATTGTTACGATGGCTTGGTTCTTATCAAGTTACGTGATTATCCTCAGTACGCACGAGCTATACTTTTGCTATGGAACCCCTCCACGAGAGAATCAACAGTACTTCCTGGTACAGAATTGTCACTGACAAAAGATTATTCTTTTGGACTGGGATATGACTCGACTAGTGATGACTATAAGATCCTTAAGATTGACGACGCAGCACACTGTGAAATCTGAAAAGTGGTTCCTGGAGGAAAATTGATAAACTTCCTGCTGGTGTTTTCCCTGTGTTGTCTGATACCGAAGATTCTATGGCATTTGTACATGGCGCGTTTCATTGGCTTGATTCATCACTGGAAAAAACGTTGATTTCATTTAGTATTTCAAATGAAGTGTACGGAGAGATATTGTTGCCTGAAGGAATGTCCCTGGTTTTCAACATGAATTGCATAAATGGTGTTTCGGAATTGGAAGGAATGCTTCGTGTATATTCTACTCATATTCGTCGAGGGATCCACACATTCACGTTATGGATACTGAAAGACTACGATTTCAAGGAATCTTGGAATCGATTGTTTACTATACAAGGTACCGATCTTTATTCAATACCGACATACAAGTTTTCAGATGGTGAAGTGTTACTCAGTTGCAGAGATTTGGAATGTGGTTCTGTATTTAAGGCATCGAAAGAATCATCACGCTTATGGCCTCAATATGTTTCGGAACCTATTCAGGACGGCTTTGTTTATACCAAAAGTATGATCTCTCCGAAATTACTTGCTTAGTATTTACTCATCAATTCTTCAACTTTCTGGTGCAGAGTAGTTGGAAGTTGTAGTTTTCTTTTTCTTGAAATATTACGTGTTTAAGCTGGCCCGAACATTATGGTTATTCAAACAACTGTCTCCATGGGGGTCGTATATTAGTATGTCAAACTTGGTGATTAACGGATTATGTCTCGGTAGAGTGTATGATGTCAATAGCCCGAGGTAGATCACTCAATGGGCTAGGGTAGCCGAGGGTGTTCACCCGAAACCCCATCGTGAAATACTATTATACATAAGTTATTTTTTTACTTTTTTACCTATATTTATAGATCTTGAATCCCCTGAGCACAAGACTATAGATTGACTCAGCAATTTAGGGGGTCAAAAATTCATCTCTAGATTCCAAGTTCAAACATATTAGACACTTGCTAGATTGTTTGTACTAATAAATGTACGCACTCGAGTAACTATCCTTCTTTTACTATTATTTCACAATTTTATGTTCAATTTTAAAATAAAAATAATTAAGTGATATATATCAATGCAAATATAAATATTAAGTTGTAGTGTTGTAATAGGAATATAAAAAGTGGAAAATAGAGGAAAATATTATAAAAGAAGAGAAACCCTAATATTTTCAAAGGCCAAAAGATGAAGAAAACAGGAATTCCCAATAAAAAAGGTATTGTCTGTTTGTTTGTGTGTGTGTTAGCTTTTGCGCATCTCGATTATCTACTAATTCAAACTTGATATACCAAGGCGGAGCTAGAGTACTAGTTACGGTTTCGGTAGAATGAGTTACTTTGAAAAAAATGATGTATTTGTATAAGAAATCTATATAATATGTATAATATAACTTTTTCAGAACCCAACAAGTTATCAAAACTAGGCACAAGGATTTCTCTTTTTTTTTATAACTGTGATATTCGGGCCAGCTTGCATGCACCTCGAAAAATTCTACGGGATACCTGTCACGTCCCACTAACAACATGTATGCAGTCATTGACCACTAGACCTTGCTTGCACGCACCTCGACAAATTCCACGGGATACCTGTCACCTCCACTAACAACATGTATGCCATCGTGTCACCCTTGGGTGTTAGGAAGATGGAGTTATTATTATTAATTTTATGCACGTATCGGAGCGTTAATTATTCAATTTTAAATTGTTGGGAAGAGAGTTATGAAGCACTCTGAAATAAATCAGATGGATGTTGATGGCACTATGGAAATCCTCAGTAGGCTACCTGTGCAGTCTCTTCTACGATTCAAATGTGTTTCGAAGTTTTGGATGGCATTGATATCCGAGCCTTACTTTACATAGAAGCATCTCAATCGTGCCAAGAATGATAAAAATTCTCAAAGATTTCTTGTTAGCCAGTGGTCTTCGTTGTATTGTTCTTCATTATCATCAGTTCAACGCATTGAGGAAGTACCATAACTTGATTGTCCTTCAAACGCTGAACTATGGCGTTGTTTCTTATATTGTTGTTATGATAGCTTGGCGCTTATCGGGGTTTATAATTATCGTGATCATACCTATCAACTTTGGCTATGGAACCCTTCCACGAGAAAATCAATAGTACTTCCCGGTCAAAAATTTCCACCGAAGCTTTTTTGCACCTGGGGATTGGGATATGACTCAGTTAGCGACGACTATAAGATCCTTAAGATTGATCTAAAATCATGCAGTGAAATTCTCACGTTGAAAAGTGGCTCCTGGAGATTAACGAATAAATATCCTACTGATATTCTCCCTGCATTATTTTGTACCGACTCTTTGGTATTTGTGCATGGAGCATTTCATTGGATCGATGATATAACAATATTTACGGTGACTGCATTGAGTATTTCAAGTGAGGTGTACACGGAGATACCGTTGCCAGAGCAAATGCTCTCGATTTACAACCAGACGTTGGGTGTTTCAGATTTGACAGAAAAGCTTTGTGCTTATGCTCATTATACGTCTCAAACTTTTAGGTTTTGGGTAATGGAAGACTATGGCGTCAAAGAATCTTGTACTGAATTGTTTACTATTCAAGTTACTGGTTTTCTTTTAGTCATACCGAAATATAGGTTTTCGGATGGCGAATTGCTACTCTGCTGCAGAGATTTGGCTTTTCGTCCTGTGTTTAGGACATCCAAAGGTCCACTTGGATTATGTCTTCAATCTAATTCCTCTCAGAAAGGTTTTGTTTATACAGAAAGTTTGTTCTTCCCAAAATTGATTCGTTAGTACTATTTCCTAAGGTACGAACAAGTCAGTTTTCTTTTTAGTCTACTTGTACGGTAATCATGTTGCAACCTCTTTATGTGTTTGCATATCATAAATTGAACTGTTTGGTTTACTTTAGCTGGTCTTTAAACAAACCAGATTAACCAGCACACGAGTTCATGGTACTGTTTCAAAGGCGAGTTAGATGTCATTGATCTCTGAGCTTTACTTTAAGCACGAGTTTTCCTTGTATTCTTCTTCTATATCGTCTGTACTATGATGAATTGTTAAGATGGATAATTATTCTGATTGCAAGGATCTCATACTTTTGCCGTGGAATCCCTCCGCTAGAGAATCAATAGAACTTCCGCATCCAAAATCTTCATCGCAGAAAATTTATACTTGCGGATTGGGATGTGGCTCAACTATTGACTATAACATCCTCAAGATCTTATTGTTGCTTATATTGTGGATCGAGTACTCTATTTGTGTCGAGGGTTCTGGATATGCAACTGCTCAAGATATCATCTTGCCTGCTTCCTAACAGGGTAATTTTCAAGAGTTGTATAGACTTAGATTTTGGTATTTTGGAAGTAGTAGTAGTATTCTTTTTCTAGAAATGTTACGTGCTTAAGTTGGCACGAACATTATGGTTATTCAAACATTATGGGAATCGTATATTAGTATGTCAAACATGGTGATTTACAGTAGAGCGTATGATGTCAATAGCCCGAGGTAGATCACTCAATGGACTAGGGACAACAGCAAATCTAGGGTGTTCACCCCAACCCCATTGGCAAATACTGTTATATATAAGATATATTTTTCTTACTTTTTTATGTATATGTATAGATCTTGAATCCCCTGAGCACAAGACTAGATATTGACTCAGTAATTTAGGGATTCAAAAATCATCTCGAGATTCCAAATCTTAGACACTTGCTCGAGTAACTATCCTTCTTTTACTATTATTTCACAATTTTATGTTCAATTAAACGTATTAATTAAGCAAGCCCTTTTTAAAAATAAAAATAACTAAGTGATCTCTCTCTCTCTCTCTCTCTCTATATATATATATATATATATAATTCAAAGGCCAAAGATGAAGAAATCACTACCTCCCAATCACAAAGATGAGTTCGCTTTCATGCTCCTCGACTATTCCGTTGAATACGTACTATCTACTAGCAGTGGTCGTTACGGATTCGGTTGAATCAGTAACTTAGGCAAATATCATATATTTATATAGATAAATCTACTCAATATGTAAAATAATATATCAACACAAATATTAAGTAGTTGTAGCGTTGTAATGGGAATATAAATATAAAAAGTAGAAAAGAAGAGAAACCCTAAGCAAAAAGGCAAATATTTTCAAAGGTATTGTCTGCTTGTTTGTGTGTGTTAGCTTTTGCACATCTCGACTATTCCATTGAATACACACTAGGTCAGAACCTTGGGTACTAGGCTGATGGAGTTATTATTATTTTTAGTTCAGGATTGGAGGCAGTGGCAGAGCCAGGATTTAAGGGGTTCATAAGTAAACATACAAACTAATCGAGGAAGTTCGACATTTACGATATATACATAAAAAATAATTTTAATCATGTGTATATAACATAATTTTTTGCCAAAGGAATTTTGGATGAAACCTCTGAAGGGTAGCTCCGCCCCTGATCTGAGGGTTTTTTCGGTTTATTATTCTTTTTTTTTAATTGCAGTGAAGAGAGTTATGAAGCATTCAGTTCCATTGCAAGAAGAAATAATTATGGAAATCCTCAGTAGGCTACCTGTGAGGTCTCTTCTACGATTCAAATGTGTATCGAAGTGTTGGAAGACACTGATATCCGAGCCTTACTTTACGTTGAAGCATCGCAATCGTGCCAAGAATGATCAAAATTCTCAAAAATTTCTTGTTAGGCGGAAGGACCTTCTTGAGGACGAGTTTTCGTTGTATTGTTCTTCTTTATCATCGGTTCAACGCAATGAGGAAGTACAAAAACTTGATTGTCCTTCTCAAGATAAACCATGGAGGCTTTGCAAATTATGTTGTTGTTATGATAGCTTGGTGCTTATCGGGGTTTTTAACTATCGTGATAAAACCAATCGACTTTTGCTATGGAACCCCTCCATAAGAGAATCAATAGTACTTCCGGATCAAAAATTTTCACTGGAGCGGCGTTGGTGCACTTGGGGATTGGGATATGACTCAGTTAGCGACGACTATAAGATCCTTAAGATTGATCTAGAATCATGCAGTGAAATTCTCGCATTGAAAAGTGGCTCCTGGAGATTAACGAATAACTATCCTACCGGCAATCGCCCTGATTTATTATGTACAGAATCTTTGGTATTTGTGCATGGAGCATTTCATTGAATCGATAATATAACAAGATCTACAGTAACTGCATTGAGTATTTCAAGTGAGGTGTACACAGAGATACCGTTGCCAGAGAAAATGCTCTCGATTTACGACCACAAGTGCGGGCGGCTTGTTTCAGTTTGGCAGAAAAGCTTTGTGTTTATGTTAATTATACGTCTCAAGGGGGGAACACTTTTAGGTTTTTGTAAACACCTAATTTTTGACTCAAACCTAATATTTTTATACCATTTTAATGTTCAAATAATTTTTATTTTATTTTATTTTTAGGCATTTTAAATTTATCTTATTTTGAGGTTCGTCAAAAATTTTGAAAACTACAAAATAGAGTCACATTTTTAATAAGTTTTATTTTTGTTTATATATTTTAGGAAAAAGGAAATTTTCTAAATTACATTTGTTTTTTTTTTAACTTTTAATAAAAAATCTAGTGATATTAATATTTCTTAATCATATTTCTAAGACTAGTTGTTAACTTATTATGTATTTTGTCAATTTTAATAGATTTTATTATGTTTATTTTAATTTTATTTTTTATTATTATTATTTTTTTTTTTACTTATTTAAAATATTTTTTTTTAAAAAAAAAAACTACCCTACTTTCCATTACCTCCAACATTCCCCTAACTTTCCCATTAAAACTAAAAAAAATTACCCTACTTCCCATTACCTCCAACATTCCCCTAACTTTCCCATTAAAACTAAAAAAAAAATTACCCTACTTCCCATTACCTCCAACATTCCCCTAACTTTCCCATTAAAACAAAAAAAAATTACCCTACTTCCCATTACCTCCAACATTCCCCTAACTTTCCCATTAAAACTAAAAAAAAATTACCCTACTTCCCATTACCTCCAACATTCCCCTAACTTTCCCATTTCCTTCAACATACTATATACTTACACACTCCCTATATAAACACACACATAAAACACTAATCAAAAAAAAAAGAAGGAAGACATATATGGACTAATTTGAGAAAAAAAAACCACACACATGCACACATAAGGAACACATAGGTGAAAATAAAAACCAAAAATTCCTCACATCAAAAGACTTTGAGTTTTGGTCACGGTTTAAGTTCAAGGCTTCTTCTTGTTGTTGTTAGGAATTATTTTCGAAAGAGGTAACCCTTAATCTTCCTTTATTATGTAGTTTAAACGATTGTATGAAACTTGATTCAATATTATGTAGTTTCTTAAACTCGCATGTGTTGAACCTATTTTAATTTTGATGTTATTAATTTGAGGTTTGTTTAGATTTTAAAATCATGAAATTAAAGTAAAAGTATGAATAAGGTTATTTTCAATGATTTCTTATGTTATCTAGTGTGTATATTTCATTACTTTTACATAGTTTGTGCTCTACATTAAAAAAAAAAAAATACAATTTGTTTGTTGGTTTGAACTAATATTCATAAAAATGGTTTCGATTTTTGCGTAAGATAATGTTTAGAGTTGTTAATGTTAGAAGACATAGCGGTACATCTAATTAGTGCACGATTAGTGTAATTGTGTTTAAACTAGAACAAGAACATAGGATTCATGCATGCATGCATGCACGTAAAAATAGAAAAAAGGACATATGAAAAAAAAATAATAGCACATAGGATTCATGCATGCATGTATGCACGTAAAAATAGAAAAGAAGGACATACGAAAAAAAAAAACCAAAAAGAAACCAAAGCAATCCGTGTTATCCATTTTTTTTTTTAATTTTTGCTTCATATCTTGCAAATTGCTTTAAAGTTTACTGTGTTAAATCAATTATCTTAATTGAAGTATATTCATGTTTCATGTAGTGCAGGAAGATCAAATAAGAAAAAAAAAAAGGGTAACATTTTAGTCATTGTTAAAATCTTTTGAGGCTTTTAAGTATTCATGCATGCATGCATACTTTTTTTTTTAACTTAGATTTTCATATTCTTTATTTGTTTGGTCAAGTTAAAGGAACTAATGAGGGTACGTATCAATTTCACTCAAGTTTAAAAGTTGGTGAATTATTCTGCTAATAGTACTTAAAGTTATGCACACAAATCTCATAAAAAAAAAATATTTTTTTTGTATAAAAGATAGATGTTAACTAACTTTTCTTATTTACATATGGATAATTGATTGTAGATTTTTGTATAGCTATACACTATATAAGGAACTGTGTTTGATTTTATTTGTTTACTTTTATTCCATTTTTATTTGTTTTAATTTTTCTTCCTTTTCCTTCGTACAAGTCATTTTCTTTTCTTAAAATGTGCATATAAATTAATTAATGAAGTTCTAAACTTTTCAGCTTTCATGGAAGGAACTTATTGAATTATTGTAACGGACTAAATGTTTTTGGCAGTATAACGTAGCCAGACTTATTTTAATAATCATTTATTTTATGTCAAATGTTAAACTTATTATTATTGCCTATTCTGTTTGATCATCTTGACCATTCTGGACAAGTCATCTTATTATAGTACCTTTATAAGTCTGCTCGATTGTCAAGATTAGGATTATTTACTAGTGAGAGATTGAATAAATTGAGTTATGAAATTATTCAAGCCCTGTCATATCTGATAAAATAAAAGATAGGAAAAACCTATTGAAAGGGAGTGAATTCATAAAATATGAGTTAGGTTCTTAGCCTCTAAATAATTAATATTTAATATGCAAGTGAAAATTAACGATGAAGTTGGAAAGCCCTGCTACCGGCTATTCGTTATAATAAAATTAACCTACCGTTTGAAGCCGATTGGATTAGGTTGGGTAGATTTTACCTATTAGGCGGTTATTTAGATTTTGAAAATATGGGACGCTCCATAAGGGCCACGAAGGTGCGAGAAATATATTCAAAATTTGTGGTGAGGCCGAAAAGTACTACTATCGGTAAGCCACACATCAATACAGTTTTAAATATATTCAAAAATAAATAAAAACGGGATAGAAGTCACTTTTAGGCCAACAAATATTATATATCCAAAAGACTAATTTAAGCCAGACGTAAGTCATTAAAGCGACCGTGCTAGAACCACGGGACTCGAGGGATGCCTAACACCTTCCCCTCGGTCAACAGAATTCCTTATCCGGATTTCTAGTTCGCAGACCAAAAATAAAAAATTAAAGAGTCATTTCCTTTTGAATAGGGATTCAATAAGGTGACTTGGGACACCCAAACTCAATTCCAAGTGGCGACTCTGTAAATAAAATAATCCTTTTTCAAAACGTCACTTTAATTGGAAAAACTCATTTTCTCTAAAACCAACTCCCTAGCAGGGGTCGGATGCGGTGAAAAAAATGGGGTGTGACAGATGGCGATTCTGTTGGGGATATAACCAGAATTCGAGCTTTCATATTGACTTGTTTGGCCTTATTTAATTTTGATATTGTATATTGTTGGCCTAAATGTGTTCTTTGCCTACATGTTTACCGCTTTGATATTTTTTGAATTGCAATATAAACTGTCTTCTCTCGCGCACCCATCTGAGTCTTCTGAGATACTATATATTCGGAGATGCAGTATACGCTCCCGAGCTTGAGATACCAGAGATGCGGCAACGCTCCTGGGAAGGATTCTGTAGTCACCCATGATTTAGGATGGAAAGGGACCAATAGTGAGGCCGGAAAGCCCTGCTACCGGTAAAGCTGTCCCTTGCCGACTCGAGTTGTCCGCTCGTTTCATTGACAGTCTAGATACCGTACTCCACCAGGTTGAACCTAGCATAACCGGAGCTTAGACATAACTATCCCTAATAGACTGTGTTTTACTTATATCACGTGTATTTTTTGACTTAGTGGGGCTCGACCCTGGGGTCGGGTTCGTCTAGGTAAGGTGTCGTCTGTTGAGACCATCATGTGCATTTTATGTGCTACTTGTTGCATTATAGGAAATGCCATATCGAATGTTGATCGGCTTTTAAGTAAATTAATTGATCTAACAAAAAAAGGGTAATGATTGATGGAGGTTCAGAAGTAGATATCTGTCCTCTCTCTACTTTGCAAAAGTTGAAAATTAGCCCAGATAGAATTCGGTCCAATAATGTATGTGTTCGTCCTTTTGACGATGCAAAACGAGACACAATTGGTGAAGTAGATCTTTCTTTGGTTATTGGACCAGTAGAGTTTACGATTACCGTTCAAGTAATAGACATGGATACTTCCTACAACCTAATTTTAGGAAGACCATGGATCCACATGGACAGAGCCATACCTTCTACTTTGCATCAAGTAGTTAAGTTTGAACACGACAATCAGGAAATCATTGTACGTGGAGAGGATGACCTTCCCATACATCGAGATCCTTCTGTACCCTGTATCAAAACAAAAAGGGGTTGTGAATCTCTCATTTATCAAGCCTTTGAAATTGTGAGAGCTGATCATGTCGTGGAAGGTACGCCGATTTCAGGGCCTCATCTCTCTTCTACTTCAATCATGGTGGCTAGCCAAATGCTACAAAATGGTTATGAACCGGGAAAAGGATTAGGGGTTTTGCTACAAGGAATTATAAACCCTGTAGATCCATGTGGTAGCCACAACTCCTTTGGCTTAGGCTTTAAGCCTAACGCAGCAAATAGAAAATGGACAAAAGAGCATAAGAAGAAGGCTTGGAAATTGACAAGTCCAGTTCCACACATTAGCTAATCTTTCACGAAAGTTCAAAAGGAAGAAAATCAATACCCATATGCTAACAAGGATATGGATGAAATATGTCAAGGCCTCAAGGAAATATTTTATGAAGTAAACATGGTTCAGATAGGTGAAGGCCCTAGCCATGCGGATGTACAGTCCGTCGACCCAAATATCAAGCTCATTAACTGGGAAGCCACTCCTCTCCCCTCAAGGAAGTAGTCTTGGTAATTTATTTTGTTGTTTCGTTTTTCTTTCTTTTGTATTTTGGACTATTCTCAGGGTTGTAGTCCACATAGTTTAGTTGCTCTACATTCATGTTAACCCTCCTATCCTTTCCGATTCAATGAAATTAAATTCACATTTTTTAGTAAATTTATATTTTCTTCCCTCTTTTAATTTTTATTTTTCTTATTTCGTTATGTTAATACTGGCTTCGATAACATGGCATGCACGTGGAGTTCACATTTAGATCCTAAAAAGTTGTCTAATCTCGAATCAGCAAACCAAACGGTAGAGGAATACGATGAAGGTGAAGCTGATAAAGAATTCAAAAAAGGATTGGATCAATTTGAGGATAAGCCCAAACCCAATTTAGATGACACTGACATAATAAATTTGGGAACGGGTGAGGAAGTTAGAGTAATAAAAATAAGTATTCATGCAGATCAGAATATCAGGAATGATATTGTTCAGATTTTGATCGAGTATAAGGATGTCTTTGCTTGGTCTTATGATGATACGCCGGGTCTAAGCACGGATTTGGTAGTCCACAAACTGCCTACATACCCTGATTTTTCACCGGTCCAGCAAAAGCAAAGAAAGTTTAAAACTAACATGAGTGACAAAATCAAAGAGGAAATCATGAAGCACTTGAATTCGAACGTGATCAGGGTCGCTCAGTACACCACTTGGTTGGCTAATGTGGTGCCCGTACCGAAGAAAGATGGCAAAATCAGAGTCTGTGTTGATTATAGGGATTTGAACAAAGCAAGCCCTAAAGATAACTTTCCGCTGCCCAACATTCATATCCTTGTTGATAATTGTGCTAAACATGAGATCCAATCTTTCGTGGATTGCTATGCCGGATATCACCAGATCTTGATGGATGAAACAGATGCAGATAAGATTGCTTTCACCACCCCATGGGGTACTTATTGCTACAGGGTCATGCCATTTGGTTTAAAGAATGTGGGAGCTACGTACATGAGAGCTATGACTATTATTTTTCATGACATGATGCACAAGGAAGTAGAAGTATATGTTGATGATGTCATTATCAAGTCTAAGACACGAGTCGATCACGTAGATGACTTGAGGAAATTCTTCAAAAGGTTGCGAAAGTATAATCTTAAGCTCAATCCAGCCGAGTGTGCATTTGGAGTTCCATCCGGAAGACTTTGGGGCTTCATAATTAGCCGCAGAGGCATTGAATTGGACCCCGCCAAGGTAAAATCCATTCGAGAATTGCCGCCTTCGAAGAATAAAACTCATGTCATGAGTTTTCTTGGAAGACTGAATTATATAAGCAGATTCATTGCTCAGCTCAGCACTACATGCGAACCGATATTTAAATTGCTAAAAAGGGATGTTGCTATCCAATGGACAGACGAATGTCAAGAATCATTTGATAAGATTAAAGAATATTTGGCAAATCCTCCCGTGCTGGTCCCACCGAAACCTGTTTGCTTTGGTCAATTATACCAACAGAGGATGACGCGAGCTTACAATAAGAAGGTACGTCCTAGAAAATTCGAGGTCGGCCAACTTGTTTTAAAACGCATCCTTCCACACCAAAAAGAGGCTAAAGGAAAGTTTACTCCAAACTGACAAGGTCCATACATAGTTAAACAAGTACTATCAAATGAAGCTTTGCAACTTGCGGATCTGGACGGAAAAATGACAGAAAAAGCTATCAATGCCGATTCAGTCAAAAGATATTATATTTGACACACTTGTGCTTAACATTCTCAAGTTGAGATGACAAAAGGCCATCATTCTCCTTAACTAAACGTCATTAATCCCTTGTCAGCCCTTCGAGCCTTATTTACCTTTCCTTGATTACCCTCTTTGGAGCCGAAAAAAAAAATGCCAAAAAAAAAATGCCAAAAAAAAATATATAAATAGACAATGCTTTGTCATTGAACTACGTTCGACCTGATTCCTAAATGGATACGTAGGCAGCCCTATCTTGGGGTTCGGTCCGACAAAATAAAAATAAAAAAAAAATCATGGCATAAAAAAAAATACAAAAAAAAAAAGAAAAAAGACGAGATATATATCCTATCGTCACTTTTATATGGCTCTCAAGTTGTAATCTATCCTAAAAATCTTTTCCCCTTTGTCCATTAAAGACCTTCCGATCAATTTTTGAGAATGTCAAGCCTTGTGTGCTATATATATATATATATATATATATATAAATAAATAAAAAAAAAAAAAAAAAACTTGTAGGTGAAAACCCATGGAGGCACCACAAGATATCAAAAAAAAAAAATCAAAAAAAAAAGAAAATAAAAAAAATCTTATTGGTGAAAACCCTCAGGGGAGCCATAAGACAATGATGAACGAAACAATCCAAATTAGAGAGGTCAATTGAGAAAATCCTAGAAGGAATGATTTTAGTCAAACAAAGTTTATCATGACAGGACAAAGATCAAGAAGAATGATTTGATTTGATTTGAAAGGTGCAGCCTAATTCGAGATTAGACAGTTTTGAAGGATCAAATATCTACTCCAAATTGTGTGTCATGCGTTATTGAAGTCAATATACACCTCCAAATAAGCTTTCTTACTTTACTGGTAGAAATATTTTCTATTCAAACAGAATTCTTTTATTCCTTCTTTTGATTTCTCCTTATTTCATTTTTATTTACACGTTTTTTTTTATGGGTAAGTCTCGCACCAAATACAAAATAAAGAAAAACGCGCAAAATTGACTATGGCTCCCAGTGAAATTGATCAGAGATTATTCGGTGTTCACCACCTTGACAAGGACAGAGAGCCAGTTAAGACAAGTGTTACGTGTGAAGCATTTGAAAATAAATATCAGAATCGTACTCAAACAAACAAAAATACAGCAGAATTTGAAAGACAAAGAACCAAGCTCACCAACCAATTAGTTGAGTCAACTGTATCAAGTTGGGGCAAGGATAAGGCAAACCTCCAAGGGACTCAAGGCCACAAACCAACTACCAAGTTTAAAACTCACAATTTTTTTTTCTTTCTTTGCTTGAACAGGGGCAAAGCAATCTTGTGAAGTTTAGTGAAAAAAAAAAAAAAACAAGTATAGCAAAGTTAAGTTTTCTTGAATTTTCTTTTTTTGTTATACTCCTATAATTCTAAATTCAGATCAATATAATTATAATAATAATAATAAAACCCCTCATATTCAAGGCTGGGGCATTTTTTTTTCTTTTCTAAACAAAAAAAAAACATAATCTTATCTCGTCTTCATAGGGCGCCATCCCCTAGTTGACATCTTAGTCGTCTTCATAGGGAGTCATCCCCTAGTTGACATCTCATTCGTCTTCATAGGGAATCATCCCCTAGTTGGCATTTTTTCATCTTCATGGGGCGCCATCCCCTAGTTGACTTCCTTTTCGTCATCATAGGGAACCATCCCCTAGTTGACATCTTATCTCGTCTTCATAGGGCACCATCCCCTAGTTGACATCTTAGTCGTCTTCATAGGGAGTCATCCCCTAGTTAACATCTCATTCGTCTTCATAGGGAATCATCCCCTAGTTGGCATTTTTTTTCATCTTCATGGGACGCCATCCCCTATTTGACATCCTTTTCGTCTTCATAGGGCGCCATCCCCTAGTTGACATCTCTATTCGTCTTCATAGGGCATCATTCCCTAGTTGACATCTTATCTCGTCTTCATAGGGCACCATCCCCTAGTTGACATCCTTTTCGTCTTCATAGGGCACCGTCCCCTAGTTGACATCTTTTTCGTCTTCATAGGGCACCATCCCCTAGGTGATATCTTATTCGTCTTCATAGGGTGTCATCCCCTAGTTGACATCCTTTTCGTCTTCATAGGGCACCATCCCCTAGTGGACATCTTTTCCGTCTTCATAGGGCACCATCCCCTAGTTGACATCTTATCTCGTCTTCATGGGGCACCATCCCCTAGTGGACATCCTTTTCGTCTTCATAGGGCACCATCCCCTAGTTGACATCTTATTTCGTCTTTATAGGGCACCATCTCCTAGTTGACATTCTTTTCGTCTTCATAGGGCACCATCCCCTACTTGACATCTTTTCGTCTTCATAGGGCACCATCCCCTAGTTGACATCTTATCTCGTCTTCATAGGGCACCATCCCCTAGTTGACATCTTATCTCGTCTTCATAGGGAACCATCCCCTAGTTGACATTCTTTTCGTCGTCATAGGGCGTCATCCCCTAGTTGACATCTTATTTCGTCTTCATAGGGCACCATCCCCTAGTTGACATTCTTTTCGTGTTCATAGGGCACCATCCCCTAGTTGATATCTTATCTCGTCTTCATAGGGCTCCATCCCCTAGTTGACATCTTTTCGTCTTCATAGGGCACCATCTCCCAATTGACATCTTATCTCATCTTCATAGGGCACCATCCCCTAGTTGATATCTTATCTCGTCTTCATAGGGCACCATCCCCTAGTTTACATCTTATCTCGTCTTCATAGGGCGCCATCCCCTAGTTGACACCTTATTTCGTCTTCATAGGGTTCCATCCCCTAGTTGACATCTTATTCATCTTCATAGGGCGCCATTCCCTAGTTGATATCCTTTTCATCTTCATAGGGAGCCATCCTCTAGTTGACATCTTATTCATCTTCATAGGGCGCCATCCCCTAGTTGATATCCTTTTCGTCTTCATAGGGCGCCATCCCCTAGTTGACATCTTATCTCGTCTTCATAGGGCACCATCCCCTAGTTGACATCTTATTTCGTCTTCATAGGGCGCCATCCCCTAGTTGACATCTTTTTCATCTTCATAGGGCGCCATCCCCTAGTTGACATCCTTTTCGTCTTCATAGGGCACCATCCCCTAGTTGACATCTTTTTCGTCTTCATAGGACACCATCTCCTAGTTGACATCTTATCTCGTCTTCATAGGGCGCCATCCCCTAGTTGACATCCTTTTCGTCTTCATAGGGCACCATCCCCTAGATCTTATCTCGTCTTCATAGGGTACCATTCCCTAGTTGACATCTTTTTCGTCTTCATAGGGCGCCATCCCCTAGTTGACATCCTTTTCGTCTTCATAGGGTACCATCCCCTAGTTGACATACTATCTCGTCTTCATAGGGCACCATCCCCTAGTTGACATCCTTCTCGTCTTCATAGGGCACTATCCCCTAGTTGACATCTTTTTCGTCTTCATAGGGCACCATCCCCTAGTTGACATCTTATCTCGTCTTCATAGGGCGCCATCCCCTAGCTGACATCCTTTTCGTCTTCATAGGGCACCATCCCCTAGTTGACATCTTTTTCGTCTTCATAGGGCACCATCCCCTAGTTGACATCTTTTTCGTCTTCATAGGGCACCATCCCTTAGTTGACATCCTATCTCGTCTTCATAGGGCACCATCCCCTAGTTGACATCTTATTTCATTTATTTATTTATTTTTAAACTAGATTATAGTTTTTCTATTAACTCATAAAATTTTCCTAATAGTTTCTTAAACTCGCATGTGTTGAACCTATTTTAATTTTGATGTTATTAATTTGAGGTTTGTTTAGATTTTAAAATCATGAAATTAAAGTAAAAGTATGAATAAGGTTATTTTCAATGATTTCTTATGTTATCTAGTGTGTATATTTCATTACTTTTACGTAGTTTGTGCTCTACATTAAAAAAAAAAAAATGCAATTTGTTTGTTGGTTTGAACTAATATTCATAAAAATGGTTTCGATTTTTGCGTAAGATAATGTTTAGAGTTGTTAATGTTAGAAGACATAGCGGTACATCTAATTAGTGCACGATTAGTGTAATTGTGTTTAAACTAGAACAAGAACATAGGATTCATGCATGCATGCATGCACGTAAAAATAGAAAAAAGGACATATGAAAAAAAAATAATAGAACATAGGATTCATGCATGCATGCATGCACGTACAAGTAGACAAGAAGGACATACGAAAAAAAAAACCAAAAAGAAACCAAAGCAATCCGTGTTATCCATTTTTTTTTTAATTTTTGTTTCATATCTTGCAAATTGCTTTAAAGTTTACTGTGTTAAATCAATTATCTTAATTGAAATATATTCATGTTCCATGTAGTGCAGGAAGATCAAATAAGAAAAAAAAAAAGGGTAACATTTTAGTCATTGTTAAAATCTTTTGAGGCTTTTAAGTATTCATGCATGCATGCATACTTTTTTTTTTTAACTTAGATTTTCATATTCTTTATTTGTTTGGTCAAGTTAAAGGAACTAATGAGGGTACGTATCAATTTCACTCAAGTTTAAAAGTTGGTGAATTATTCTGCTAATAGTACTTAAAGTTATGCACACAAATCTCATAAAAAAAAAATATTTTTTTTGTATAAAAGATAGATGTTAACTAACTTTTCTTATTTACATATGGATAATTGATTGTAGATTTTTGTATAGCTATACACTATATAAGGAACTGTGTTTGATTTTATTTGTTTACTTTTATTCCATTTTTATTTGTTTTAATTTTTCTTCCTTTTCCTTCGTACAAGTCATTTTCTTTTCTTAAAATGTGCATATAAATTAATTAATGAAGTTCTAAACTTTTCAGCTTTCATGGAAGGAACTTATTGAATTATTGTAACGGACTAAATGTTTTTGGCAGTATAACGTAGCCAGACTTATTTTAATAATCATTTATTTTATGTCAAATGTTAAACTTATTATTATTGCCTATTCTGTTTGATCATCTTGACCATTCTGGACAAGTCATCTTATTATAGTACCTTTATAAGTCTGCTCGATAGTCAAGATTAGGATTATTTACTAGTGAGAGATTGAATAAATTGAGTTATGAAATTATTCAAGCCCTGTCATATCTGATAAAATAAAAGATAGGAAAAACCTATTGAAAGGGAGTGAATTCATAAAATATGAGTTAGGTTCTTAGCCTCTAAATAATTAATATTTAATATGCAAGTGAAAATTAACGATGAAGTTGGAAAGCCCTGCTACCGGCTATTCGTTATAATAAAATTAACCTACCGTTTGAAGCCGATTGGATTAGGTTGGGTAGATTTTACCTATTAGGCGGTTATTTAGATTTTGAAAATATGGGACGCTCCATAAGGGCCACGAAGGTGCGAGAAATATATTCAAAATTTGTGGTGAGGCCGAAAAGTACTACTATCGGTAAGCCACACATCAATACAGTTTTAAATATATTCAAAAATAAATAAAAACGGGATAGAAGTCACTTTTAGGCCAACAAATATTATATATCCAAAAGACTAATTTAAGCCAGACGTAAGTCATTAAAGCGACCGTGCTAGAACCACGGGACTCGAGGGGTGCCTAACACCTTCCCCTCGGTCAACAGAATTCCTTATCCGGATTTCTAGTTCGCAGACCAAAAATAAAAAATTAAAGAGTCATTTCCTTTTGAATAGGGATTCAATAAGGTGACTTGGGACACCCAAACTCAATTCCAAGTGGCGACTCTGTAAATAAAATAATCCTTTTTCAAAACGTCACTTTAATTGGAAAAACTCATTTTCTCTAAAACCAACTCCCTAGCAGGGGTCGGATGCGGTGAAAAAAATGGGGTGTGACAGTTTTGGGTGATGAAAGACTAGGGCATTACAGAATCTTGGGCTGAATTGTTTACTATTCCAGGTCCTGGTTTTCTTTCTGTCATACCGAAATATAGGTTTTCGGATGGTGTAGTGCTACTCTGCTACAGAAATAGGGGTCTTCGCACTGTCTTAAAGACATCCAAAGCACCACTTGAATTACGTCCTCAATCTGATTTCTCTCAGACAGGTTTTGTGTATACATAAAGTTTGTTCTTCCCAAAATTAGTTCGTTAGTACTATTTCCTTATGTACGAACAAGTCAGTTTCCCAAAATTACAACCTCTTTATGTGTCTTCATATCATAAATTGAACTGTCTGGTGTGCTTTGGCTGGTCTGTAAACCAACCAGATTAACCAGCGCACGAGTTCATGGTACTGTTTCAAGGGCGAGTCAGATGTCATTGATCTCCGAGCCTTACTTTGCGATGAACCATGTCAACGATGTGAAGAGTAATCCATGCATGGTACTGTTTTAAGTGCATTTTTCCCTTGTATTCTTCTTCTATATCGTCTGTGTTATGATGGATTGGCTCTTATCAAGGTTTGTAATTTATCCTGATTGTAAGTATCTCATACTTTTTCTATGGAATCCCTCTCCAAGAGAATCAATAGTACTTCTGCATCCAAAATCTTCATCGCAGAAAATTTATACTTGCGGATTGGGATATGGCTCAACTATTGATGACTATAAGATCCTCAAGATTGCTTATATCGCGGATTGAGCATTGAGAAACTATTGTAACTTATCATTGCTTGTATTAGAAGAGTGACAGGGGGCTGGCTGAACACCACGGTTATTCAAGAAACTGTCGCAGACTCGTCGAAATCATATTACTATATTGAGTTGTATCGGCTTAGATGTTGGTATTTTCGCAAATTGACCGTATGCTGGATGTATCTTGTTCCTTATGTCAAAAAACAGTGATTGTGTAGTAAATTTTTTTAGTTTATATAGCAAAGCTTATGGATGGGGAATCTAATCTATGCCTATTGTCCCAGAGTGATCGGTCTTGAATTTTCCCCCCTCAAATGTCTTGGCTTGAAGTGTGTCTTGAAATGTAATAAACGTTTGCATTAAGAACAAGAGTTAAAGTATTTGCCTTATGAAAACATATCTAAGTTCTATCATTTGCCTGTAACACAACTTCTGATAATTGTGTAGGTCCATTGTCTTGAAATATCATTAACGTCTACCGTATGAGTAACAGTTAAAACGTCTGTTTTATAGACAAAATAATACGTAGATTTTCTCATATTTTACACTCCCTATGTCCCATTTTATGTGGCACTCTTTGACTTGATATAATATTGAGAGAAAAAAAAATACTTTTGAAACTTGTGGTTAAACAATCCTTCGGTATTTGTATGGTTATAAATTAGTTCATTAAAAGTAAAATTGAAATTTTAGAGTTAAATTGTTTCTAATTATAGTTAGATGACATTTTTCTTGGGACAAACTAAAAAGGAGTGCCACATAAAATGATATGGAGAGAGTACACGTAATAGCTATGTGAGTTTTTAATTTGCAAATCAAACACCATGTTACTTTTATAGATAAATGATTTACATTCAAACTAGCTACCTAACGTGAAATTACTGGTGCAGAATTTAATACCTGTATAACTTACCTTCAAACTAGTCCACTCATACTCCATCTATTCCAATTTATGTGATGTACTTTTTTTTTAAGTCTTTCAGAAAAATATCACCCTTCCATAGTGGGGAATAATTTTACTTTTAAATTGTCTTTTTACCCTTAATAAATTAATTTATATAATTAAATAAATTTCAAAAGTTTTTTTTTTCATGTCAAATAATAACACTATAAAGCATGAATACATGAGTCATAAACTCCATGACCTCAATTTAGAGTTCATAACATATGGAATGTGATTCCGACGACTGAATGAACTGAAGTTCCTCATTTAGGAATCTGAAAAAGCACGGAATATTCTATCATATACATGAATATGAACTATGATGATGGGGTCTGGAAAACTACTATAAACGCATATCATGACACTTAACCCGAATGACTACACCTAAAAGTGGAAAACCCACTGTTAATACTACCTTCTGAGATACACTTTATCACTCTATAGAACCAGTAGTCATCATATAATACTTGCATACTTACTAGCTTCGGGTCTTCATGGGTATCCCCATAGTCGGAGTGCACACCCTCTAGTGCTTTAACTATTATTTTTGTTAGTTCAACCTTCAAAAACTCAAACTTAGAATCTAGCACTCAACATGGATATCACCAAGCCTTCAATGAATCATACTACTTCCGTCATAGCCTACCAATATCGCGACTCCAAACTTACATCTCTCTACTATGAGAATCAAGTTCATATAAAAAGGCTCAATACTATCTATCAAAACTCCTTAACTTGGCTATTTAGAACATCATATATCATCTAACTAGTCTTTCTACACCTAGCAACTCAACATTACCACTCGTCACACAAAACGTGTAATATTCTTAGAAAATACCGCAATCTCAGATCACCTTGGGCATACTTCTACATTATATATGCAACATCATACTTCACTACGAATCAAATAAACTTAAACTCTTGCATATACCGTTCAATCCTATTAGATTACTTCCATAAAACTAGTATCATTAACCAAGAAATCATCACATCCACCTTCATGGACATCAATTGTTCAAAACTTAATGTCTAGTGCTAAACCTGATTTTACAACCCAACCTTATGCATGATTCTCACTTGGATACCATGAAATAGACATCAAGAAACACTAGTACACTAGAACTTCCAAACAACAAATAATTGATCTTGACCTTACGGTCTTCCTTTCAAGCCTACTAATTTTTTCCCACAAAACATACATCATTAATCTCATGCCACCACCACATTCTACATTAAATTCAAGCATATAGTCCTGTACCAATCATCTACCACTACTAAAAATGCAACATAATATTTTAGTCCATAAAATTTAGGACATACTATACAAGCGCCTCAAAAATCACTACATACCTTCTCACAAGTAGTACTAGTTTACAATTACCAATGAAAAGAAGGTCAAGGGGTAAAGTTACATAATAGACATGATCAACCTTAATCCTATATTATAACCCCATACAATCTTTTCTACTTATATGGATTTCTCACCTCATACTTACTTACCCAAACATACATTTAGACTACCTTCAAATTCCACAAACAACCATGAGTCTATACTTACAACTAACTGGATAATATAGCCATTTTCACACTTCAAGCAACCGATAAATCACCGTCACTAACAACTCCATCTCTACCTTATACTAAACTAACACGCAAGGACAAATCACCTCTTTACCAACTCAATCTCATGCAAACAGATTCAGCTATATATATATATATATATATATATATTAAACCAACACAAGAACAACAAGTTTCTAGAGAATTGAAATAGGCCTCACACGGCTTCACTAGACTTTATTCTTTTCAACAGCAACTTGATGACAAGATTACATGAGATATAAATTTAATACGCAGTATACAATGAACTAAGAATACACATCTTACTCTGTATAAATAAAATCAGAGTCAAACACTTCCTCCACGGACTACCATACCATCCACACATGCTACTAGTTACCACATTAGTCTATCACCATAAGGGGGTAAAGCATTCTCGAACATCGGTTATTCAACTAAAATATTCATTTACACAAAAGTCACCCTCGATCTGACTTCTAACTTTGTGACTTCACATCACCAACTTTTTGGTCTAATTTCACTACCAATAGGTCATGATACTCACACTTTAACGCAGAATACTATTCAGGTGGAAATACAGTTCCAACATTCTACTAGACATCATCCCCCTTAAGCAAGAAATTTGTAACATAAATTTGAAGGGGACTAAATGCAATTAATACCTCAAGCTGAAAAGCACGATTCCATCAGGATCAATGTTTACATCAGAATCAATACACATTGCATACTAACGGACTCTTCTCAAGTCCTTGCACAAATTTTAACTCTCATATGGTTCAATCAGAAAGAACCATACCATTTAGATTCTAAACTTCTGCACTTGAATTACTTCAATAATGAGACATATCTGAGGACATTAGAGTAAGGAAAGAATTTGGGATGATTTTTTTTTTACTTTCATATGGGAGACACCATACCACGAATTAGAGTATGACAGAGGAACATTCTGACTCTATTGTACGAACTAGAACATAAAGAAAGAGAGACATTCCTAAATGCCAAGTAGCTTTCTGCTTATAAGTGTGGCACGCTACACACCCATAAACAAGACTCTATCCAATGCGATTTCACAGATACCCTGGGACCATGAACCGTGCTTTGAGTTTGTCATGACCCAAACCGGGGCCCTGGCCGTGACGAGCATTCCGAACCATGTAGGCCCATAACACCCTATCTTTTTGGTAATCATGCACATAATTCATATGATAATAAGATATGTGGAAGATACACACTATTACAAAAAACTGGTCATAAATCAAATGAAATCAACAAAGGGGAAATAATGTCCCACAACATCTATCGACATCTGAACAACCGTCTGCGAAATCTTTAATACATAAAACAACAACAACATGCCTAGTATATTCCCACATAGTGGGGTCAGGGGAGTTAAAATGTACGTTGTCC
The DNA here is from genome assembly GCA_030864225.1 of Capsicum baccatum var. pendulum. NCBI lineage: Eukaryota > Viridiplantae > Streptophyta > Magnoliopsida > Solanales > Solanaceae > Capsicum > Capsicum baccatum. The sequence continues at coordinate 247,386,988 of CM061554.1, forward strand.
ATACCACTACCCCCAACGGGGGTAAAGAGGCTATTTTCGATAGATCCCCGGCTCAGGACCAAGGACCACACTTCATACCAAACACGCCCTAAATATAAAACAAAACTCTAATACATAACTGAAACAAATTACTGTGGAAAAGTCCCCCAGTAGACTCAAACCTATTAAATGATAAATGAACTGACAGACATCAGGTCTTCCGAAATATAGAAGGCTCACCACTTGATTTTGCAAATCTGTCGGAATAGATCTACAGGTTATCTGAACCCCTAAACTATGCCTCCAAACCTGGGAGGGAAGGGGGTCAATACTGTCACGACCCGAGCCTAGGCCCTAGCCGTGACGAGCATCCCGAACATTCTCTGTCTAGTTATCATGCACAACATTCATAATCATAATAAAATGCGGAATAGAAACTGAGTACGTAAAACATGGTCAAGATCTGCAACATTTCTGAATAATGCTATCTGACATCAGTCTGCGAAATCTCTACTAAGAACATAACATTTGTTTGAAAAGAAACTGGGACAAGGCCCCCAGTAGACCAAAACATAATAAATAAGATAATGTCTAACATAATTAGGCCTTCCGAATAATAGAAGGATCACCACTGTGAGATCAATTCTGCAAGCCCGAGAATGTCTACTGAGTAGCTGGACCCCTAGACTGTGCCTCAAAACCTGGAAGGAGGGGGGGTCAGCACAAAAGTACTGGCACGCTAAGCAATCCAAAATAGTATAATGGAACATACATATATATATATATATAAGTGAAAGCAATTTTTCATCAAGACATCATGTATAAAACTGTTTCTGAGAAACACATGGGCACTTTCTGAAAACATGCAACCTGTCTGTTCATTTCAAATCATGATCTGTGTTTTACTTCTGAGTTAGGTGGTATCCCCCACATTTCTGAAAATTCCACGGGCCGTATGAAATCCGCCATTGACTCGGCAGGGAAGCCCCCAACCCGAGTGTGCCGTAAGGGTTGGAGTCTCTGATTCTGATACGCCACAGGACATTTAAGTCAGCGCATAATAATATAGCCGGGTCGGCAAACCACAGTTTTAGGCAAAGAGTTGTCTGAACTCAAGCCCTCTTCGGGTAACCACCTAACATCTCTGTATGCCCATTTTTAATCTTTTCTGAACATGTATCATTCTGAAATTTCTAGATCATGAAAGTCTGATAAAATCTAATTTCTGAACTAGTCTGAACTAGTTTGAAAAGTCTGAGTCTAATATGGCATTTATCTGAGTTGGTATCATCATACCAAGACCTGCAGGTTCTATTTCTAAGCCATAATGCATTAAGCACGATCTTTCATAAAAGCATAGTTTCAGACCAACCAAACATGTAATTTGCATAAAAGGTTTCATGTTCCGAAACTCAAGTCAAGACCATGCAAAAACTTTCATCAAACATATGGTGGTCATGTGCTTTTGGCAAAATTATGCAGTCTTTCATTATATGTATATTCAACATTTACAACCCTCTCTTTCTTGTTCAAAATCGTATTCGAAACATAGCAAAGTCAAAGCATTTCATATCATAACTTTTCAAGACTTATTTCAAAACAATCTATATCATGTGAAACATGGGAAAATCACATCAAGAGAGGAATTTCATGTAAATTGTTCTCTCAATTCAGATTTCAAGGCAAAACACATATATACATGTACATATAATTTTTAAGTCACTTTGGGGGAAAGTCAAAAGGCTAAAACAATATCATATAAAGCTTCTAAAACATGAACATGTACTTGATTTCAAAAACCCCTTTCTTAAAACATGATTTCTATGCCCATGAGAATTTCGGAAAACCCCGCGTACCTTGTTCTCCACGAATTTTGGGTGTCTATCAAAGCCTACGTCGAGAGGATTCCAAATCTGAAATTATCTTCCAAAACCAACGGTTGAATCTTGAGTTATTTGGGATTTTGTTTGAAACCCTAAAGGGTGTTCTTGAGAGAACTTGAGAAAAAGGATTGTATTTTGCTTAATTTGGGCTAAATCTGGTGTTATAGACGGAATTGGTGGAAGTGAAATGACTAAAATGCCCCTAAGAAAATAAGAAAAGTCGAAACTATCCCTCAGTTGACAAACTGACAGGCTGAAGTAACACGGATAGAACTCCTTACTCCGTTGTTGTATTTGGATTAAACCGGTTGCATTGGAAATAGGACACAAAGATCTTTCATTTGATAGGTTGCAGCTCTCCCATTTCATTATATTCAGAGAGTTATGATCGTTTGAAGTTGACCTTGAAAATCTAAGAAAAACAGAGTGTTTTCGTCACCTGAAACCATAAGTATGCGTCGCCCTTTGCATCGCCTAATTTTACATATGCGCCGCCCTATGCATCCCCTAATTTTACATATGCGCCGCCCTATGCATCGCCTATATTTGCATAGGCGCCGCACTGTGTATCGCCTATATGTGCGTATGCGACACATTCAACTTTGAAAGGTCATAACTTCTTCACCGGGTGTCCGTTTTAGGCGAATTTGGTATTGTTGGAAAGCTTATTAAATTATCTACAATTTGGTATATATTAGGTCACCCAGTTCATCATATACAATGAGTTATGGTCAATAGAATTTGACACAAATTACAACGTCCACTAAAACTTAATCGATCGAAATGGTTTCAACTCGTCCTTGAGTTGAAGGACTTCTATGGTCTAAATTCGTGATCAAATGGATTCACATACTACAACATTGATTAACATGACAAATTGGCATAGGATTTATGGCTTCTGGATTATCAACGCATCAGAGTCAAGGTCTATATTGTAGCCCGAAATGCGGTGCGTTACATTATCTCCCCCTTGGGATCATTCATCCCCGAATGATGGATAGGAACTTGTTGAAGCCTTAAAGGTATGGAATAACGCAGGCACGACATGTATTCTAATAAAGAATACACTGATCTGAAACATGACCATAAGACTGGGACTACAGATGTTCTGAATTCTTATACCGGACATGCATATCTGATGCATGGGTCTGTGTCTGAGTTGTCTTCATTAACGCAGGACTGAATACACTGATAAGCTGAACTTTTTCTATTGAACATGCATTTCTAATGCAGTCATATCTAACTGAACTGACACAAGAACGTATGACTGAATTCACAATAACAATTGATGCGAAGCTAGTAATAAGAATCTATGCATGCAGCCGAATGGGTTATCTCCCCCTTGGGATCTATATCCCTCTATGAGTGTTCAATTCATTAAGATACTCGGAAAATGGAGGCAATGCACATGGCACCTACGATTTTGATTCATAACTGAACCTCTGGAATCTGAATCTAGTACATGACCCATGAAATGAATTATACTCGCAACTACTAGTATACTCAATCTTGGAATAGTAACATATCTGAGAATTCGGGCAGCATGATTAATTGAAAAGACAAGCAACAAATCATGGGAATTTGACTTTCGGACTATTGAACTGATTTGCTGGATGAACAGACTGAACTATAGAGGAAACTTATACCCAATCTGGAGTATCTTATCAACACTCTTTGTAAAAAAAAAGTTCTAGCCACAAATCTTGGGTATGGATTACACAAGACATCCCACAGAGGAAATCACAACATTGACACTGCTCTGCAGTCTGGAATATAGACATATAACTCCTAAATTAGGATAGAATTACCAGACCTTTGGCAATAAAACTTCTTACATTAAAGCTTAGCACACTCCTCGAATACTCCCTTAACTGTACTATTTCCCTTAGATACCACATTCATTCGATTCAACTTATTTGTTCTCGCATTGGCATTTAAAAGTCTTTCTACTAATGTCTATAGTAACTTAAATCCTCTTCACCGTGATCAGGCCTAACTCCACCTCACAAAATACTACATGTCACTCCTCGACACAAGTCTAGACCAAAAGATTCAACCATCTATATCTTTTTAAAGATCACACCCTAAGCATAAAGTGCCTTACCACTTCAATGACTAACTCTGAACTCTTTACTATGGATTTACTAGCGCACATTGTGTTCCTCCACATAAATCCCAACATGTCATTCAAGCTTATCTTTATTACCACATATGGACTTCAAGGAAAACACCCATAAAGATACACTTCATATATTCTACTAACCATCTATCGATATAGCTCCCACATGCTACCCCAAGAACATACACACACCTTTTCTCTAAGCATCACATGCATCAAAGACTTGGCCCCAACCTTACTTCACATATATGGCCTTATCTAAAACAAGAATACTTTGATCTTCCATCAACAAGAAACATTTACTCATCACCACTATCATCACATAAAGAGGAGTCGCTTAAGATTAGAACATAAGATATTGAAGCATGGAAGGATATTATATGAAACTTTGACACTTAACTGAGGCCTGAGGAATAGCAAATCAATATCAAGGATTTATCAAAGAAAAATTTGAATTGAGGCATACATGGCTATGGACTATATTTCGCCCATCATAAAGAGTATAGCATGAATTATGGGAACTAAGCACACTATAATGCGTGAATACATGAATCATGAGTTGCATGACCTCAATTTAGGGTTCATAACATATGGAATGTGATCCCAACTGCTGAATGAACTGAAACTTCTCATTTTAGAACTTGAAGAGTACATGATTCTATATCATAAGCATGAACATGAATTTTTTATCATTGAACTGAAACGTAAGGCATGAGTAGATATTGGGATAAGTGAAAAAAATATACTGAGACAAGAATGGGTTGAGTCTCACCCTCACTTTCTGACGTTCTATATCATCATGACATCACGACTAGAATCTGAAGGTATGACTTGGTTATTCGCCCTATCATCTCCCCCTTAGCTTAAAACCATGATATTAAGTTTGGGAGATCACTTACTAAACTTTAAACTGAAGTACACTCACTGCACTCTGGGGTCTGAAAAACTACTATACACGTATATCATAGCACTTAACCCAAATGACTACACCTGAAAGTGGAAAACACACTGTTAAACTACCTTCTGAGATACACTTTATCATTCTATAGGCCAAGCAGTCATCATATAATACTTGCACACTTACTAACTTTGGGTCTTCATGAGTATCCCCATAGTCGGAGTGCACACCCTCTAGTGCTTTAACCCTTATTTCTATTAGTTCAACCTTCAAAAACTCAAACTTAGAATCTAGCACTCAACATAGATATCACCAAGCCTTCAATGAATCATACTACTTCCAATATAGCCTATCAATATCGAGACTCCAAACTTACATCTCTCTACTATGAGAATCAAGATCATATAAAAAGGCTCAACACTATAAATCAAAACTCCATAATTTGACTATACCATCTAACTAGTCTTTCTCCATCTAGCAACTCAACGGTACCACTCGTCACACAAAACGTGTAATTGTCTTAGAAAATACCGCAACCTCAGATCACCTTGGGCATACTTCCACATTATATATGCAACATCATACTTCACTACAAATCAAATAAACTTAGGCTCTCGCATACACCATTCAAGCCTATTAGATTACTTCCATAAAACTAGTATTCATCAACGAAGAAATTATCACATCCACCCTGATGGACATCAATTGTTCAAACTTAATGTCTAGTGCTTACATGATTTACAACCCAACCTTACACATAATTCTTACAAAACATACATCATTAATCTTAAGTCACTATTTTTTACAACCACATTGTGACGCTCAACGTCCCAACCCATTAAACTCCTCACCTTTTCGGCATATTTCGAACTATTCGGGCACGTTTTCGAGCTTGGCGGGGCTTCGATAAATGCTATGCATTGCTGCCAACGTTCCAGCACCTTCTAGATGGTTAAAATAGTCAGGAAGCACATTTATTAGACTTTAGGAAGTTCACACGGGCTGGTATGAAACTGCAAATTTTCCACTTTAAAAGGTCCACAAAGGTTGGCCAGCATGTGCAGAAATTTCAGCATGCATGTGCAGGATTTTCAGATTTTCAGCTTGTAGTTGATAATTGTATAGCTTGCATTTTTGTACCTTGTTGACTTAGGGACTTTTAGGTACTATAAATACTTGGTGTAAGGCATCATAGGCATCAACTCATACTTGAATCACCTCAATAATGACACATATCTGAGGACATTAGAGTAAGGAAAGAATTTGGGATGACTTTTTACTTTCATATGGGCGACATTATAGCACAAATAAGAGTATGAAAGAGGAACATTCTGACTCTATTGCACGAACTAGAGCATGAAGAAAGAGAGACATTCCTAAACGCCTAGTAGCCTCCTGCTTATAAGTGTGGCGCGCTACACACCCATAAACAAGACTCTACCCGACGCAATTTCGCAGATACCCTGGGACCATGAACCGTGCTCTGATACCAAGTTTGCCACGACCCGAGCCTAGGACCTAGCCGTGACGAGCATCACGAACCATGAAGGCCCGGAACACCCATTCTCTGTTTAGTTATCATGCACAACATTCATAATCATAATAAAATGCGGAATTGAAACTGAGTACGTAAAACATGGTCAAGATCTGCAATATTTCTGAATAATGCTATCTGACATCAGTCTGCGAAATCTCTACTAAGAACATAAACATTTGTCTGAAAAGAAACTAGGACAAGGCCCCTAGTAGACCAAAACATAATAAATAAGATAATGTCTAACATAATTAGGTCTTCCGAATAATAGAAGGATCACCACTGTGAGATCAAGTCTGCAAGCCCGAGAATGTCTAATGAGTAGCTGGACCCCTAGACTGTGCCTCAAAACCTGGAAGGAGGGGGGGGGGGGTCAGCACAAAAGTACTGGCACGCGAAGCAATCCAAAATAGTATAACGGAACATACATATATATATATATATATATAAGTGAAATCAATTTTTCATCAAGACATCATGTATAAAACTGTTTCTAAGAAACACATGGGCACTTTCTGAAAACATGCAACCTGTCTGTTCATTTCAAATCATGATCTGTGTTTTACTTCTGAGTTAGGTGGTATCCCCTACATTTCTAAAAATTCCACGGGCCGTATGGAATCCGCCATTGACTCGGCGGGGAAGCCCCCAACCCGAGTGTGTCGCAAGGGTTGGAGTCTCTGATTCTGATAAGCCACAGGACATTTAAGTCAGCGCATAATAATATACCCGGGTCGGTAAACCACAGTTTTAGGAAAAGAGTTGTCTGAACTCAAGCCCTCTTCGGGTAACCACCTAACATCTCTGTATGCCCATTTTTAATCTTTTCTGAACATGTATCATTCTGAAATTTCTAGATCATGAAAGTCTGATAAAATCTAATTTCTGAACTAGTCTGAACTAGTCTGAAAAGTCTGAGTCTGATATGGCATTTATCTGAGTTGGTATCGTCATACCAAGACCTGCAGGTTCTATTTCTGAGCCATAATGCATTAAGCACGATCTTTCATAAAAGCATAGTTTCAGACCACCCAAACATGTAATTTGCATAAAAGGTTTCATGTTCCGAAACTCAAGTCAAGACCATGCAAAAACTTTCATCAAACATATGGTGGTCATGTGCTTTTGGCAAAATTTTGCAGTCTTTCATTATATGTATATTCAACATTTACAACCCTCTCTTTCTTGTTCAAAATCGTATTCGAAACATAGCAAAGTCAAAGCATTTCATATCATAACTTTTCAAGACTTATTTCAAAACAATCTATATCATGTGAAACATGGGAAAATCACATCAAGAGAGGAATTTCATGTAAATTGTGCTCTCAATTCAGATTTCAAGGTAAAACACATATATACATATACATATAATTTTTAAGTCACTTTGGGGGAAAGTCAAAAGGCTAAAACAATATCATATAAAGCTTCTAAAACATGAACATGTACTTGATTTCAAAAACCCCTTTCTTAAAACATGATTTCTATGCCTATGAGAATTTAGGAAAACCCCGCGTACCTTGTTCTCCACGAATTTTGGGTGTCTATCAAAGCCTACGTCGAGAGGATTCCAAATCTGAAATTATCTTCCAAAACCAACGGTTGAATCTTGAGTTATTTGGGATTTTGTTTGAAACCCTAAAGGGTGTTCTTGAGAGAACTTGAGAAAAAGGATTGTATTTTGCTTAATTTGGGCTAAATCTGGTGTTATAGACGGAATTAATGGAAGTGAAATGACTAAAATGCCCCTAAGAAAATAAGAAAAGTCGAAACTATCCCTCAGTTGACAAACTGACAGGCTGTAGTAAAACGGATATAACTCCTTACTCCGTTGTTGGATTTGGAAGAAACCAGTTGCATTGGAAAGAGGACACAAAGATCTTTCATTTGATAGGTTGCAGCTCTCCCATTTCATTATATTCAGAGAGTTATGATCGTTTGAAGTTGACCTTGAAAATCTAAGAAAAACAGAGTGTTTTCGTCACCTGAAACCATAAGTATGCGCCGCCCTTTGCATCGCCTAATTTTACATATGCGCCGCCCTATGCATCGCCTAATTTTACATATGCGCCGCCCTATGAATCGCCTATATTTGTATAGGCGCCGCACTATGTATCGCCTATATGTGCGTATGCGACACATTCAACTTTGAAAGGTCATAACTTCTTCACCGGGTGTCCGTTTTAGGCGAATTTGGTATCGTTGGAAAGCTTATTCAATTATCTACAATTTGGTATATATTAGGCCACCCAGTTCATCATATACAATGATTTATGGTCAATAGAATTTGACACAAATTACAACGTCCACTAAAACTTAATCGATCGAAATGGTTTCAACTCGTCCTTGAGATGAAGGACTTCTATGGTCTAAATTCGTGATCAAATGGATTCACATACTACAAAATTGATTAACATGACAAATTGGCATAGGATTTATGGCTTCTGGATTATCAACGCATCAGAGTCAAGGTCTATATTGTAGCCCGAAATGCGGGGCGTTACAAATACAAAAGTATTGTTACGCAGAGAAATCAAAAACAAAATATAATATTTTTTTCTTAATATAGGTGAGAGCCATTATAAAGCAGTTCCATATCAAATCATTTGAAAACACATGGGCATAATGCAATTGTTTTTCAACAACAATGCTATGCAGCTGAGCTAGGTGGAATACCCTACATAATTTACACCAATTGTCAAACCTCAGTTGCCGCCGAGATTAGAGTATACGTGAGGGGAAGACACACAAGATCACATAGCAGGGTGTCTCAACCCAATAAAGTATAGTAGTGCCCAAGATCACTTAGACTGGGCTCTTAACCATAGACCCAAATTGGGAATGACATAAAGTCAAGTACACAAGATCACTTAGCCTGGTACCAAATCCCCATGTCGGCAAACACGGTTTCCAGCGTGAGCCCTTACACTCAAACTCCCTCTTTGGGCATCCACATATCTGTCACACCCCAAATCCCATTGGAGCAGACTGGCACCCGTAGCCGAGGAGGCCCGGGAGAACCCGTTCATAACCTATACTTTCACATTCACATTACTTATGAAAATTAGAAATTTGGGCAGCACTTCGTTGTAAATAGAAGAAAACATTACCTGTATCAGCCCAGCAGACACGCATATATATATATATAAACAGTAATTGGCCGTCAGAGCCATCACGTCTATCAACCAAACACTCCTATGGCTGTACAATATGTCTACAAAAGCCTCTACATAGATACACAACTGAGTTGGGGTCGGGACAAACTCCCGCCCACAAAAGACTTTTATGCAAATACCAAAAGTACATATAGAGACGACTTGGGATGCCCCGAAACAACTGGAGCTCACCACTAACAACAGAACGTCCTGGCTCTTACTGCGGAGGTGTACGACCTGAAGTACCTGTTCCTGCAGGCATGAATGCAGGTCCCCCGTGAGGGACGTCAGTACGGAAATATGTACTGAGTATGTAAGGCAGTGAGTATCAAGATGAGATACAAAAGATCAACAAAAACCAGATACGAGTGAATAAACAGTATGAGTAGACCACACTTAAAAGAACTGATGGGATACCTGCACATTACTTTCATATCATTACTTCCCGTAATCCTTATCAATACATAACATATGTCATACAATGGCCAACTGATCAGTGGTACTAATACAATACATCAGGGACCACCCCTGGAATAACATATATAGATAATCTTTATAATACGATGGCCAACTGATCAGTGGTACTAATACAATACATCAAATCATCAATTTAAAATATAGACATTCCATTTCATAATTCAATTAATCTTTGAGATTGGTTACTTTGTGGTCACACTTTATGGAACTTGAAACCATGATACCTCAATAGGAAAAACATGTAAATAGGTAATCAATATCATTAAGATGAAGTAGAGAATCATGGATACCTCATTAAACCATTTCGGAGTCAACAATAGTATATGGACGTTTTTGACTAGCCGGACATCTTAAAAGTGAAAACAAGTTCAATAGGTAGTGTCGAAGATCATATGATGTTATTATGTGTCATGTGTCGTAGGACAATGTTGGAAGCTTACTTGAGAGTGCCATGGGTCATTATTCATGCCAAATAATAGATAGAGTATGTCTTACATACCTTGATATAACCACTTCAATACAAGTGACTTCCCGTACTCTTCGAACACTTATCTACAATAAGTCATTTGTGGCAACAAGTATTAGCAACCAAACCTTACCATTTAGGTATTAACTTCACCAAATAATGTCTAGGAAATAATCCTTTAGCTCATCAATAAGAGTACTTCATACATCCTCTTATACTCTTATTACATTCACATATCATGCATTTTCATGAAATATCCCTCAACATCACTCTTAGCCTTTATTTCCCTTCTTAATCACCATCCAATACCAACATGATCACTAGGCATACATAACCACTAATATAATGATATATCACCACAATTCATCCTCCATAATCCAATACAGCAACTTCCATAATTTACTACTAACAATTTATACACAACCAGTCATAACTATGTTTCTAGTTATCTTCCAACATCAAGACAACACTCATAATCCTTTATAAATACTTATTCATGGATAAGAATTAAGAATAAACAATATTCATACCTTAACAATGAACTCTTGTATTTATGATCCTCCTTACATAACCATGGGGTGCTTCTTGAAGCTTCCGAGATGGTGAACACAACTACGGAACCAATTTGAATTTTCTACGGTTGAATCACAAAATATTTGGGGTTGAAATTGGTTAGGGTTCCCACCTTTCCTAAAATTTGGATAAAATCTGATAAAATTGAGGCTAAGTGCAGGTTTTTAAGACCAAATTTTCGTCCAAATAGAAAATGACCATTGTGCCCTAAAAATTGAAATAAATCCCGAATCTGTCCCCAGTGGACAGTTTTGACAGGCTGAAGTAAATCGATCATAACTCTTTGCTCCGATATCGGATTTGGGTGAAATTGGTATCATTGTAAAGATAATTAAGAGGTCTTTCATTTCATATAAATTAGGCCACCCAGTTCGTCCTGTACAAGGAGTTAGGATCGTTTGAAGTTGACCCTAAAACTGGCAGGCCTCAGTATTTTCCTGCTAATTTACTGTTCACAAAAATCTGTTTTGAGAGGCTGAAGTAAAACGAGTATAACTCCTTACTCAGATGTTGGATTTGAATGAAACCAATTTCATTAGAAAGAAGACTCTCGGAGCTTTTCGTCTATATACAGCAGCCCACACAGTTCCGTTTGCACAAGGAGTTATGATCGTCTCAAGTTGGTGTGCCTAGCTGCAGAAATTTTCCTGCAGAATCACTGTTCACAGGCTTCCCGGCCACCGATTTGAAATTTCGAACGTGCTCGCTTATATGAAATACTCCTCTGTTTTGGGCAAACTTTATATCGTTGGAAAGCTTATTCCAATACCTACTCATACAACTATTGACGGGATACTTACGAACACCATAAACTTAATTTAACCCATACGCAAGTCTTTAGGACTCCATATAATCGCGATAAGTGTACGAAAAAAAATTTACGGGGTGTTACATTATCCCCCTCTTAAGAACATTCGTCCTCGAATGTTAGCATAGTTACTCATTTAAGACATGTCCAAGCTTACAATTAACATATTCATCATCATAACATCCTTGCATAAAAACAAACACTTACTTGTTATTGTTCTTCTTCCGTCTCATGAACTTCCTCCTCATCGTTGAATAGGTAAGGGTACTTAATCTTCATCGCTTCCTCGGCTTCCCATGTGATCTCCTCAACTTGTTGATTCCTCCAAAGTACTTTTACCGATGCTATCTCTTTATTCCTTATCTTTTTAATTTGGCGATCAAGAATAGCAATAGGCATTTCTTCAAAAGTTAGATCTTTTGTAATTTGTACATCTTCCGTAGTAGTGATGTGCGATGGATCTCCAATGTACTTGCGAAGCATCGAAACATGAAATACAGGATGAACTGCTGAGAGCTCTTGAGGTAGCTCTAACTCATAAGCAACCTGTCCAAATCTTTGAATGATCTTATACGGACCTATGTATCGTGGACATAACTTTCCTTTCTTGCCAAACCTCATCACTCCTTTCATCGGTGATACTTTCAAGAATACCCAATCATCGATAGAAAACTCAAGTCCTCTTCTTCTAACATCCGCATAAGATTTGTGTCGACTTTGAGCTGTTGCAAGCCGTTGTTGGATCACTTTAACCTTCTCCATTGCTTGATAAACAAGATCCGGTCCAAATAAGACCGCATCACCTGCTTCAAACCATCCTATTGGCGATCTACACTTTCTTCCATACAATGCTTCATATGGTGCCATTTTGATACTTGAATGATAGCTATTATTGTAGGCAAACTCGATAAGAGGTAGGTGATCATCCCAGTTGCCTTTGAAATCTAATACACATGCTCGTAGCATGTCTTCAAGTGTCTGGATGGTACGTTCCGCTTGTCCGTCCGTTTGAGGATGAAAAGCCGTACTTAGATTTACTTGTGTCCCCAAACTCCTTTGAAAAGACTTCCAGAAATTCGCGGTAAATTGGGCTCCTCGATCGGATATAATGGAAATTGGAACTCCATGCAACCGAACGATCTCCTTAATATACAACTTCGCATACTCTTCCGCCGTATAAGTTGTCTTAACTGGTAAGAAGTGCGCAGATTTGGTAAGCCTATCAATGATCACCCATATGGAATCAAACTTCCGATATGTACGAGGCAAACCCGTGATGAAATCCATATTGATCTTGTCCCACTTCCAGACTGGAAGATCTATACATTGCATGTAACCACCGGCTTTCTGGTGTTCTACTTTGACTCTTTGACAATTCGGACATTCAGCTACAAATTCGGCAATATTCCTCTTCATGTCATTCCACCAATATATTGCTTTCAAATCTTGATACATCTTAGTCGACCCTGGATGGATGGAATACCTTGAACAGTGTGCTTCTGTCATAATTCTCTTTCTTAGCTCAACTACATCAGGTACACATAAACGATTCTGACACTGAAGCACTCCTTCTCGCGTAAGCTCAAATGCCTTTGTCGTGCCACTCTGCACATCCTCCTTAAGCTGCAATAAAATTGGATCTGCATACTGCTTCTCTTTCACTTCAGCTATCAATGAAGATTCCGCTGCATTACGTACAATAACCTCTTCATCTGGAGTTTCGAGAAGTCGAACTCCCAAATTAGCTAGTTGGTGAAGATCCTTAATAATCCCCTGCTTTTCTATAGATGCCATTTTAGACCTACGACTCAGTGCATCCGCTACCACATTCGCTTTCCCTGGATGATACAAGATATCAACATCATAATCTTTCAACAATTCAAGCCATCTCCGTTGCCTCAAGTTTAGATCTTTCTGACTGAAGATATATTGCAGGCTCTTATGATCGGTATATATGTCAACATGAACCCCATATAAGTAGTGGCGCCATATCTTCAAAGCAAATACAACTGCAGCTAGTTCAAGATCATGCGTGGGATAATTCCTCTCATGAGGTCGCAACTGTCTAGAGCCATAGGCTATTACTCTACCATGTTGCATTAGTACGCATCCTAAGCCAATTCTCGAAGCATCACAGTACACTGCATACCCTTTTGTGCCTTCAGGAAGTACCAATACCGGTGTAGAAGTCAACTTGCTCTTCAGATCCTGGAAACTCTTTTCACAGGCTTCATTCCATTGAAACTTGGAGGCTTTATGCGTCAACTTAGTCAAAGATGCAGAAATAGAAGAAAAACCTTCAACAAACCTTCTATAATAACCTGCCAACCCGAGGAAACTACGAATCTCCGTAGGCGTCGTGGGTCTTGGCCAATTCTTCACAGACTCAATCTTCTGAGTGTCAACTTTTATGCCTTCACTGGATACAATATGGCCCAAAAATGCCACTGACTTGAGCCAAAACTCACATTTAGAAAACTTCGCATACAGCTTACGATCACGAAGAATCTGCAATGCCTGCCTTAAGTGATTAACATGGTCCTCTTCTGATCTAGAGTAGACCAGAATATCATCTATGAAAACTATCACGAACACATCTAGAAACGGCTTAAACATCCTATTCATCAGATCCATAAAAACTGCGGGTGCATTTGTCAGCCCAAATGACATAACCAGGAATTCATAATGACCATACCGTGTTCGGAAAGCTGTCTTGGGTATATCTTTATCCTTGACTCTCACTTGATGATAGCCTGATCTCAAGTCAATCTTGGAAAAACACTGGGCACCCTGCAACTGGTCAAATAAATCATCAATTCGGGGAAGGGGGTACTTATTCTTGATAGTCACCTTATTCAATTGCCGATAGTCAATACACATCCTCAGCGAACCATCTTTCTTACGCACAAACAATACTGGTGCTCCCCAAGGGGACATACTAGGCCTGATGAATCCCTTCTCTAGCAAGTCTTTCAGTTGCTCTTTCAATTCTCGCAACTCTGCTGGTGCCATTCTATAAGGAGGTATTGAGATTGGCTGTGTGTCTGGCAACAAATCAATACCAAACTCCACTTCTCGTTCAGGAGGTAAACCTGGTAGTTCTTCAGGAAATACATCAGGAAATTCATTCACAACCGGAACGGTCTGAAAAGTTGGCGGCTCTGCCTCTGCATCCCTTACTCTAACCAGATGGTATATGTACCCCTTGGAAATCATTTTTCTTGCCTTAAAGTAAGAAATAAATCTACCTCTCGGCGCGCCAACATTACCCTTCCATTCAAGGACTGCCTCATTTGGGAAATGGAAATATACCTTCTTAGAACGGCAATCTACTGTAGCATAACAAGACGCTAACCAATCCATGCCCATAATAACATCAAAATCTACCATTTCCAACTCAACAAGATCGGCCAAAGTATCACGACCACAAATATTCACAACACAATTTCGATAAACATTCCTAGCTATAAGAGATTCCCCCACTGGCGTTGATACTTCAAATGGCTTGGCTAATAATTCGGGTTTTCTTCCGAACCTTCCCGCAACCAAAGGAGTAGCATACGATAATGTAGAACCAGGATCAATTAAGGCATACACATCAAATGCAAAGATGGACAACGTACCTGTAACCACGTCTGGAGAAGCCTCTAAATTTTGCCGATCTGCTAGGGCATACACACGGTTCTGAGCTCTGCTAGCACTAGCTACTCCTCTATCACCTCTACCATGACCCATAGGTTGTGCACCCCTACTCAAAGGAGGCACCGAAGATGACGCAACAGCTGATCCGGTAGGTCGTGTTATACTACCTGTGGTCCTGCGTGGGCAATCTCTAGCCATATGCCCCGGCTTACCGCACCAAAAGCAATTATTCGTCCCAAGCCAACATTCGCCAAAGTGAAATTTTCTACAAATGGGGCACGGGTGTCGTGGAGGTCTCAATTGACTCATACTCCCTTGCCCTTGATACCCTACTGTTCGCGAACTCTGATTTTCACTGTTTTGCCCGAACTGATTACCTCTGAACCTTTGAAATTGCGGTGGAGCACTAATTGCAGGATAAGAAGATAACGGGCTAGGCAATCTATGAGAGAACGAAGGCCTAAAACCTCCCTGAGATGCCACAAACTGCCCTATAGCTCTGGGCCGCTTAGAATATCCTTTTTCTGATTCCTGGGTTCTTCTTCTTTGCCTCTGCTCTTCCATCTTCTGAGCGAAAGCTTGTATCCTCGCTATATCCATGTCCTTGTTCAAAGCAGCAATGGTACAATCTCTAACCAAGTATGGTTCCAATCTATTCACATAGTGATGAACTCTGTCGTCCATAGTAGCTACCACATTAGAAGCATATCGAGACAAGGAGTTAAATCGAAGACTATACTCTCTCACACTCATATTACCCTGACGAAGATTCAAGAATTGATCTGCACGGGCCTGACGAGTCTCAAATGGAAGATAATGATCAATAAATGCATTTTTGAACTCTCCCCACGTAGTTGGAGGTGCATCAATACCCGTAGATCGTTTCCAATCCTCGTACCACAATATAGCCTCTCCTTTCAGTCTATATGCTGCTAGCTCAACCATCTCTTTACCGGATACATTCATAACATCTAGAACCCTTTGGGTTTGATCGACAAAGTCCTGCGGGTCTTCATTAATATCTGATCCGGTAAAAGTAGGAGGATCCAATTTCAGAAAATCCTGAGTCCGAAGGCTAGCTGCTCTATCCATACCACTAGAACCCGTGGTAGGAATAGCTTGCCCTTGAACTTGACCGGCAACTATACGCGTCAGAAGTTGTACTGCATCCCTCAAATCTCGATCAACCACATTAATAGACGGCCCTTCCGGAGGAGAAGAAGCGCCTAATATATGCTCAGCTTGAGACTCACTTTGCTCAACTTGTGCCGGTGGTGACTTACTAGTACCTTCTCCGGCCACTGCATCTACTCGTTTCCACTTATTCTTTCTCCTTGTAACCGGCATCGTCACTATAATAAATAAAAAAGAAACAATTGGATTAAGCGATTGATTATGACTTTATCTCTAATATGGGATCTATTGCACGATCTAAGAAATGAAGAGTGGAAACAATCCCTAAATGTCCAATAGCCTCCTGTTTATAGATGTGGTGCACAACACACCGATAAACGAGATTCTACGTAGACACGGCTTTGTAGACTCACTAGGACGAACTTCTCTGATACCACTTCTGTCACACCCCAAATCCCATTGGAGCAGACTGGCACCCGTAGCCGAGGAGGCCCGGGAGAACCCGTTCATAACCTATACTTTCACATTCACATTACTTATGAAAATTAGAAATTTGGGCAGCACTTCGTTGTAAATAGAAGAAAACATTACCTGTATCAGCCCAGCAGACACGCATATATATATATATAAACAGTAATTGGCCGTCAGAGCCATCACGTCTATCAACCAAACACTCCTATGGCTGTACAATATGTCTACAAAAGCCTCTACATAGATACACAACTGAGTTGGGGTCGGGACAAACTCCCGCCCACAAAAGACTTTTATGCAAATACCAAAAGTACATATAGAGACGACTTGGGATGCCCCGAAACAACTGGAGCTCACCACTAACAACAGAACGTCCTGGCTCTTACTGCGGAGGTGTACGACCTGAAGTACCTGTTCCTGCAGGCATGAATGCAGGTCCCCCGTGAGGGACGTCAGTACGGAAATATGTACTGAGTATGTAAGGCAGTGAGTATCAAGATGAGATACAAAAGATCAACAAAAACCAGATACGAGTGAATAAACAGTATGAGTAGACCACACTTAAAAGAACTGATGGGATACCTGCACATTACTTTCATATCATTACTTCCCGTAATCCTTATCAATACATAACATATGTCATACAATGGCCAACTGATCAGTGGTACTAATACAATACATCAGGGACCACCCCTGGAATAGCATATATAGATAATCTTTATAATACGATGGCCAACTGATCAGTGGTACTAATACAATACATCAAATCATCAATTTAAAATATAGACATTCCATTTCATAATTCAATTAATCTTTGAGATTGGTTACTTTGTGGTCACACTTTATGGAACTTGAAACCATGATACCTCAATAGGAAAAACATGTAAATAGGTAATCAATATCATTAAGATGAAGTAGAGAATCATGGATACCTCATTAAACCATTTCGGAGTCAACAATAGTATATGGACGTTTTTGACTAGCCGGACATCTTAAAAGTGAAAACAAGTTCAATAGGTAGTGTCGAAGATCATATGATGTTATTATGTGTCATGTGTCGTAGGACAATGTTGGAAGCTTACTTGAGAGTGCCATGGGTCATTATTCATGCCAAAGAATAGATAGAGTATGTCTTACATACCTTGATATAACCACTTCAATACAAGTGACTTCCCGTACTCTTCGAACACTTATCTACAATAAGTCATTTGTGGCAACAAGTATTAGCAACCAAACCTTACCATTTAGGTATTAACTTCACCAAATAATGTCTAGGAAATAATCCTTTAGCTCATCAATAAGAGTACTTCATACATCCTCTTATACTCTTATTACATTCACATATCATGCATTTTCATGAAATATCCCTCAACATCACTCTTAGCCTTTATTTCCCTTCTTAATCACCTTCCAATACCAACATGATCACTAGGCATACATAACCACTAATATAATGATATATCACCACAATTCATCCTCCATAATCCAATACAGCAACTTCCATAATTTACAGCAACTTCCATAATTTACTACTAACAATTTATACACAACCAGTCATAACTATGTTTCTAGTTATCTTCCAACATCAAGACAACACTCATAATCCTTTATAAATACTTATTCATGGATAAGAATTAAGAATAAACAATATTCATACCTTAACAATGAACTCTTGTATTTATGATCCTCCTTACATAACCATGGGGTGCTTCTTGAAGCTTCCGAGATGGTGAACACAACTACGGAACCAATTTGAATTTTCTACGGTTGAATCACAAAATATTTGGGGTTGAAATTGGTTAGGGTTCCCACCTTTCCTAAAATTTGGATAAAATCTGATAAAATTGAGGCTAAGTGCAGGTTTTTAAGACCAAATTTTCGTCCAAATAGAAAATGACCATTGTGCCCTAAAAATTGAAATAAATCCCGAATCTGTCCCCAGTGGACAGTTTTGACAGGCTGAAGTAAATCGATCATAACTCTTTGCTCCGATATCGGATTTGGGTGAAATTGGTATCATTGTAAAGATAATTAAGAGGTCTTTCATTTCATATAAATTAGGCCACCCAGTTCGTCCTGTACAAGGAGTTAGGATCGTTTGAAGTTGACCCTAAAACTGGCAGGCCTCAGTATTTTCCTGCTAATTTACTGTTCACAAAAATCTGTTTTGAGAGGCTGAAGTAAAACGAGTATAACTCCTTACTCAGATGTTGGATTTGAATGAAACCAATTTCATTAGAAAGAAGACTCTCGGAGCTTTTCGTCTATATACAGCAGCCCACACAGTTCCGTTTGTACAAGGAGTTATGATCGTCTCAAGTTGGTGTGCCTAGCTGCAGAAATTTTCCTGCAAAATCACTGTTCACAGGCTTCCCGGCCACCGATTTGAAATTTCGAACGTGCTCGCTTATATGAAATACTCCTCTGTTTTGGGCAAACTTTATATCGTTGGAAAGCTTATTCCAATACCTACTCATACAACTATTGACGGGATACTTACGAACACCATAAACTTAATTTAACCCATACGCAAGTCTTTAGGACTCCATATAATCGCGATAAGTGTACGAAAAAAAATTTACGGGGTGTTACAATATCTCATGTAAAATCAATGCATCAAACTCCATTTAATTCAATCACATATCTTATTCTATAGGGTATCGTCATACCCAACTTGCAAGCCATCAATATCACATCATTCTTTCATGCAACCATTACATTCATCATATTTCAACATAACAACCCTCTCATTGCAAGTCAAAACCACGACCATTTTCAAAATATTTCATGTCACGCTTGTCAAGATGATTTCAAAAATTTCACATCATATGAGAATTTAAAACGAGATCATATAAAAAGAGGGATTTCATATAATTCACGCTCTCAAGTTAACATCTTTTCGGAATACATGCATATACATATATCATATATCAAACCACTTTGGGAATAGGCCTGAAGACCAAATCAATATCATAAAACATTTCAAACTGGATTATATTCATAATTTCAAAACCCCCATTTTTAAAACATGAATTTTTATGTCCATGAGATTTTTGAGATAACCTCACGTACCTCTATATGCGAAGATGATGGGTGCTTCTTGAAGCCTACGTTCTGGGGATTCCAAATATGCAATTAGTTTCAAAAACCCACGGTTGAATCTTGAGTTGCTTGGGTTTTTATTTTGAAACCTTAAGGAGAGTTCTTGAGCAATTTTGATGAATGAAGGTGTATTTTGGGGTATTTGGGAACTGAATTTTGTGTTTATGGCTAAATAAGAGTGGAAAAGGACCATTTTGCCCCAAAAATGGAGTGTTCAAGTCACTTGAGTAATAATATATGCGGTGCAAACCTTATCGTATAATATAGGTTGTGCGGCGCACTCTTTATCACACACATTAGGTTGTGCATCGCACACCTTAGGTTGTGCGTCGCACACCTTATGGCATAAGTTAGGGTGTGCGTCGCACACCACATTCCACTTTGCAAAGCCATAACTTATTCCTCGGGTGTCGTAATTTTGCAAAATTGGTATCGTTCGAAAGATAATTCGAATACCTTTCATTTGATATATACTAGGCACTCTAATTCAATATATACAAAGAGTAATGGTCGATTGAAGTTGACCTAAGTTTCAACGCTCACTAAAATTTGAACGATAGGAAAACTTTCAACTTGTCCTTGAGCTTGGGGACCTCTATGATCTCAATTGATGCTCAAATAGGTTTCCACACTATATAATTTACTAACACACTAAACTTGCATTGGATTTATGGATTTTTGAACCTTTACATGAAGAAAATGACGATTTTTGTTCTCGTCTGAAATGCGGGGTGTTACAAAATTTTGTTTGAAAATGGAAAATACAACCATATGGTGTACATTTTAGCTGCACCGTACTGCAAATACACTAAACTTAACTTTAAAAGTACTAATGCATTTCTTACCTATTGGTGTGTAGCATTCAAAAGTTTTATTGTCTTTGGTCGGAAGATAGCCACAATGACGGTTTCAAGAATGAAGATTAAACTGAAAAGAAGCCATGCTCGCTCTGGAGTTCCTGCTACATGATGCAACATTACTCGACAACGTTGAAGCCACTTTCCTAATCCTTGGAGTCTAAGTTCTTCCGAGAATAAAATATGATTAGGTAACACATCCTCAACATCATTTGAATTAGTGACAGAAGGGTTACTGTCGCGATGTTCTCGATCAGCGTCCAAACTACTTCTCTGCAACAAGGCTAGATTCATTGGGTCCAATCCATTCTCCTTCAGAATCACTGCAAAATTAGGATCAAGCCCTCTATCTTGCAATAAATTAGCTAATTCACGATCAATGTGTCTTCCTTTCTGCTTTAACATAGATGTAATCCTGGGATCACTTAACTTTTCTTGAAATGCAAGTGCCAAATTCAAGTCCAATATATGTTGGTTTGCAGAAGTGGATGTACTAGAATCACCGCCTTGGCTTTCAAGGCCACTGCTAGAACAAACAACCAATGAACTATTATGCTCTAAATTTCTTTCAACATATGATGATCCTACTTCAGGCTCTTGAACAACTGAACGATAGGAACTACTACGTGGAGCTAGACTTTGTCTTCCACTATCTATGCTCTTATCACTATTAAACCCCTCAATATTTTTCCAGGTACTGCCATCACCAGTGCAAGGCACAGTTGCATTACCAAGATGACCAGCATCAGCACTACTACTGCGTTTGACACTTGAGCCACACCCCTCAGAAGAGCTTGCGGAGCTATTTTGGTCTTTTCTGCGGAAACCTTCTCTAAGGCGGATAACTGTGCTCTGCAAGGCATATCTGTAGACTTCAGAGAAAATGTTGAAAAGATAGTGCAGAAAATATGATGATCAGTATAAATGAGAACCCACTGAACACATAATATAACAAGGTGACTTTCTAATCTAAAGCGGCATTTAAATTAATTTGCTTAGCAGTGGGATTTTAAGATCTACTGCATTTACTGGACTACTGGAGAGTGTGTTTTTTTCTCTCAGAGTTAGTATTCCTTTTATTAAAATAGATTTGAGTTACACCCATTGTTTAGCGTTCTTTGGCTCTTAATTTTCAAAGTCTGTTAGTTGAGAACATTTTGGCCTATCTTCATATCTTCCATATCTTATAACAAAAATTATGTTCCATCCAAAAAAAGAGTTGTCATATTAGTCATCCCTGTCCTTTATATAGAGCTCTTCCCATCTTTGTTCAAATCCCTATCCAACAAGAATTATGTCCCCCTTCAAAAAGTATTACATCTTACTCTGTCTTTCTATTGCCTATAAACAGTCTAGCACATCAATTATGTCTTCTGTTAGAGCTAATCATCATGTTTACACCAAAAATAAAGAAGTGCTAAACTATTCATGTTAATCTTTGGGCATCGTCAAAGCAACCCTTGTTTCTTTCTGTCCAAACTATCCACCATATACATGTTGAAAATTTTTCCATCTCTCCTCTTGTATTACATTTACATCCCCATTCCAGCTGCTTAGTACTTTTTTAATGCTCCCAGGTTCTACCTACCTGATCCCCTTCAGGTTGAAAACATTTTCTACAGCTGCTCTGTCCGTTTCCAATGTAAGAAAAGATGGTTGATTGTGTAAAGAAAGGATCTTGGGCCTAACTCAACCCCAAAACTAGCACATAAGGGCAGAACGTGACTCCAAGTAACTGCCGCGAGGACCAAATGCAAACGGAGAATTACTACCATAGACAGGTTCTTTCTTAATAATCCTCCCATCTATTATTTGTCTCAACCCCATGTTAGAGAGCTAGCCCAAAAACATATTAGAAGGAACATCAATTTTTCTGCTTTGAGAAGGAATATCAACTGTTGTTTGTATACAAGAGAGAATAGATGAGCTGTTGTTACTGAAACCAAAACATAGATAACTCCAAATCAACTCAAAGGGGAAGCATGAATATGAGCAGTCAAGTTTTACCATCTACATCGCATTTTGTGGAAGAAACTACACCCAAAGGACCCTATGTCCATAACTTATATCCTAAGCACCCCAATAAAATAAAGCCAATTTAGAAAAATCTTAGATTCAATCAGAGAAACATGTCACCATGCACTACACTATTTGGTTCAGACGTCTAGTATATCAGATGTTCTTTGAGAAGGAATATCAACTTGTTTGTATGCAAGAACGAACAGATGAGCTGTTGTTACTGAATGCTTTGGGTCTATCAGCACGTACAGGTTCATGCATTATGCCATTAGGTTTTGCAGCAGTTCCAACATTTTCAGCAGCACCACAAGTTGAATTTTGATGCACTGCAGTAAGGAATTGAATTTTGATGCACTGCAGCAAGGAAAGAAAAACATTAACTTGAGACAACAACACAAGCTTCTCAAATGCAGGTTCTAGCAAGAACAAAGATAACAAGCAAATAGAAGGCAATGAAGATAAGGATAAGTCTAGACGAGCTTAGGAACATAGTGCTTATCATTCTTGTTGCAGATAAGATCAGACAACTTATTATTTTGACGTTAAGAGTTTCTTATAGAGGGTGCTGAATCCATTTTGCAACTTTGGAGGCCTTGTAAAGCACAGAGAGGCTCATTTTTGTAAAGAAAATACTGCCCACATAGTATATATGCTATCATTTTCAAAAAAATATGGTCCTTGCTAGTTTTACCAATATCATGTATGCTTGTACCTTCCAATGCAACCTCCTGGCGAAACAACTAACCACCAATAGGCATCTTTCAGCATAGAAGATTCTAAGACTGTCTTACAAGGAATTAGATAAGTGCAAGTTCTTGAAGGGAAATTGTTTGCATCATTAAAGATCAGAAAGCCAGGTATACAGGAGATTAGACATGTTAAAGAAAAAATGACAAGTTTAATATCAGGAAAGTCATCAAAAACTCTCATTGACATATAAATGATGGATCCCAAATAACTTCAGAAGTTACACACAAAAAAAAATGGTATAGAAACCAATTCCACCTTCATAATAACTATGTCTGCTTGATGTAAGCATAAACATTATCAGGAAATACATCAAAGACTCTCATTGACATATAAATAATGGATCCCAAATAACTTCAGAAGTTACACGCAAAAGGAAAATGGTACAGAACCCCTTCCACCTTTATAATAACTGTGTCTGCTTGATGTAAGCATAAGCATAAAGAACATACTAACATACCAAAAAATTATCAAAATGTTCTACAATGTAGTGCATAGTTTTTTTCGTCTTTTGAAATTGAACGCAGTGCATAGTTTAAAAATGTGCAAACAATATTTAATGAGGCAGGTGAAGCTTTAGGGACTGGAAGGAAAATTTAAAATATGGTGGAGGTAAATGAAAGAGGGTATCTGAAAGAATGATCAGAGGGCAAGGTGGAACTCCCTCATATCAAGTCAAATTATGTTTAAAACTCAGTAAGCTTAATGAGCTTTCCCCTGCAAGGAATGAAAGTATGGATGACCCGACATCAAATATACAATTGTTATTATACACACAATCTCCATACAACAGCAACAGCAAACCATACCTCTAACTCATAGACGAGAAGAAAATGGTAGCACCAATCGTCACTAAATACTTCATAAGACAAAAAACAGCCAATACTTACAAAACCAAATGAAGCAAAAGAAGTTCATTGTCTTGATCACCAGTAAGTAAAAGAAATGTTTACAATTGGAGATTCAAAAAGGTTGCAAAAGAAAGAAGAAAACTTTCTATTTAACAAGTATCAAAGGGACGAAAGAATACGAGTAAAACTAGTTAGCATACGAGAAGTATGAACACTATAGTCAATGAACAAAATATGAATTGTAGTTTGTCCATTTAGTATCCATCACTCCAACAGAGAATCGGGACTTGCAAGAAGGTCGAAAGGTTTGCCTATCGAGTCTTTCAAGATTGTGATTTGACCCTCTTTCATAATAAAGTCTTCGTCGAGGGTATCTACCTTCCTTTTCAACATGTTGATCTCATAATTCAATAGCAGGTTCATCTCACAGTAGCTCTTAACTTCCTCCCATATGAAATCCCTCTCCTGAAACACTTTTGGTAGTATCGCCTTCACAACGCCAAGTTCCTTCATGCATTCTTGCAAATCATTAGTGAGCTGGTTGATATTTTCGACCTTTTTTAGCACCTGCCAGAATCAACCGTAAACCATGAAAAACAAGAAAGACACAAAGATCACCAATAACATTTCATGAAAAATTCAAAACAAACTCATAGCCTAGAATTTCAACCAAATCATGAATCCTTTTTAACTGTTAAAATTCACAGTAGATAACTCATGAGCTTGTCCAAGAATTAAGTCAGATGAATGAGCAAACTTACCGAAACCCCTTCGGGTAACTTTACCACATCAGAGCACAATCAGATCAATGGGTTTGAGGATATCACAAAGTTTATCATGTTCTTGGTTGGTTCAAGTGATTACACATTAAGACAATCAGACATTTCACAGAAGACTACCATATGCCAGCGACTCATGTATACAAGTTCATAAAGAAAACCGTGAACTTCAGATGGAACAAAGATGAACCTAAAATCTAACAGAAGTATAAAGCTAATGTAGAGAGAGTAACATACCAATAGGCTATCATATATGTAGACGAGGTATCCAAAGTTGAAAAATAAAAACTATTCCGTTGCAACGAGATCTTAACATTGCCTGCTTACCTGAAGCTCGAGATATTTCAACTTGGGTGTGGCATAAGAAAGAGCGTGCAGCGTATTTCGCACTTCACATTTAAGAATGTCGTTACCTCTAACTGTTGCAGCTAGATCAGCCTGAAGTTACTTTATGTCCATCTACTCTTAGCACAGTTGTCAGAAAAGTCTCCGATTTAAGCTCTTTAACCTTTTCCTGGTAGTTTTCTCGGACATAATCTCTATTGTCTTGAGCTACTTGATATTCTGGTAGTTTTCTCAGACATAATCTCTATTGTCTTGAGCTACTTGATATTCCACTTGTAACTGAGTGAGCTGCTGCCTTAGATTTTAATTCTCCTGTGACACTTGCTCTATTCTCTTAGACAAATCTTCAAGGTGTTTCTCCAAAAATAACATCTTGATTCTATTATCTACTTCCTTCTTATTAAATTAAGAGACTTCCTTTTGTAGAGATACATTCTTCTCTACAAGCTCCCTCGCCCTTTCCCAGAGTCTATGTTGTTCAGTTTGGTATTTCTCAAGTTTTAGAGACCAATCACTAGATCTTCTATCCAACTCCTTTTCCAGTATTGATATCAACTCATTCTTTTCTGTCTCCAATCTTCGTGTCCGTGAATCTAGTTCTGCCTGTAATATGATGGCTTCTTCCTTAGCAGAAGCCCTTTCAATAACTTGATTCTGTAGCATGCTTGAAACTTCAGAATCCATTTGTACCTTCTCCTTTGTCAATCTTCTAATAGTCCGAATCAACACTGGAACGCTAAGGTCTCTACCGTGAAGAAACATTAGTCATTACTTTGGACAAGCAAATGCAAATTAAAACATCAGTTTAAGTGTGAAAAAGGAAGCTACAACAAAATGATATGCATACCGGCTTGAATCACGACTAGATTTCTTAGGATGAACTTTCTTACTGTTACCATGAAGAGATTTGCTCAGATCTATGAAATTTTTTTTTCCTGACCCACTGTCATAGAAGGATCCAGATGACAATGAAACACACCTCTAAGAAGAAACTTCCTTGGAATTTAATGGTGGTGAAGGGGTCTTGTTTGCATCATTAGTTGATGATCACAAAAAGAAGAAGTTGTTCTTCATCATCTCTATGTATGGAGACTGTACATGAATCAAACTAGTGTCCATGAGATTTCAAAGGACAAAGCAAAACACTCGTAAACAGCCACTCACAAATCATTATCCATTCATAAAAATACTGCAAGCTAAATAAATACTTATGAGACAAAGCAAAACATCTCTCTTTCTACATGCTTCTTCTTCAACAACAACATACGTAACCCCTACCTTGGCAAGTAGAAAATGTGTTTCCCATAAATCCTCGGCAAGGAAAGCAAAAACACGAGGATATTAACAACAGTAGCAAGTAAGAAAACAGAGGTATACGATACAACAAGTAGAAAAGAAAAATATATACTAATACTACTACCAGAAGAGACATGACGCGGAACTATTTACTACTGAAAATTAATAAAATACCCCAAAAACAAATAACACAAGAACAATTCAAAGAACTTATCAAATCCTTCTGATAAAATAAATAATCATGGTAAATAATTAAAAAAAAAATAGAAATTACTGAATCAAAGAGTTGAAAGAGTAAGAGTCGGCAAAAGGTTGTCAATCTGTAGGATTCTTGTCATTTTTTCTTGAAATTTAAAAACAACAAAAGACTAGAATGGAGAAAACTTTTTTTCTGTGTCTTTCATTCATCATCGTACAATGCATATATACAAATAACAAGGATCTGTAAATTGCAAGTAAATATTTACAAGGATCTGTATATGGCCAGTGAATATTTACAAGGATCCAGAAATATGGCAAGTGAATATTTACATGCTCATAATGAAAAACTTGAGAAATACCCATGAGAGAAAGAGAGAGAAGAAAAGTGTAACAAATATTTTGTGTTATTCAATGGCTATAAATAGCCATATGAGGTCAAATTTTCCATATAATAGAAATAAAATGTAAACTATAAATTAACTTTTTTAAATTAGCACACAAATTAACTTAAATTATAAAATTTAAGATATTTATTTTTTCAAAATTTAACTTTTCCATATAAACATCACTGAATTGATATAAACAATATTTTGAAACGTGATAAATTAATTAAATAACCCAGAGATATTGTAATATTGTATTCTTTTATCTATAAATCTTTTTTTAATACAGAAGAAATGCTAAAGTCATACAATAATCTCCTTTCTTTTTATAGTCTAAACTTACCATTTAAAAATCGTTTCATTTGAATTAATAAAATCATAGTAGATTGTACAAAATCAGTTAATAAATGATATATATTTCCATTAAATAAATAAAGTACGATATAATTGCAATAAGACTACACAATCAACTAATTAATTTCACTTAATTAGATTAAATTTTATGATCATAATACATAGACTAAAGTTCCTTAAATTTAATGTTGTAAATTTCAAAATATATTTATCGCTGAAGTAGTAGTCAATGTTCGTTGTTTTGTTTAATCAATATATGTATATCAATTACGGAACTTTGCATATATTCTTTATCAAAATAATTATCAATATTAAGTGATTTTTACCTCAATTTAATCTAATTAGTTTGATAACAATACAAGTATTATTAACATTATACATTTGTTAACCATAAATTTGTCCTAATTTTATAGCTTGATTATATTTAATTAATCTACAATTACATAAAGGACTCAAAAATGGAAATAATTGATATTAATTACCTTTATAATTTCATAAATTTTATCCCATGAATTTCTCATATTCTTATAGTTTGATTATATCAAATTGATATTAATTACCTTTATAATTTTGGGAAGAATTTTTAAAAGGTAACGATTATTTTTTTCCTAATTGTTGATTTATTTCTCAAATTGTTTTTATAAATTTATAATTTGAATATAGTTAATTGATTGTTTAATTATCTTTATAATTTGCTAAAAACTCAAATATGGTAACAATTATTTTTTTCTCAATTACAGATTTTCTTAAATTCAATCTTTTATTGTTTACTAAAATATTTCAAATTTAATTGTTTTGAGGCATGACATCTTTTTGTCTATATATCTTTTTTAATACATAAGAAATGCAAAAGTCATACAATAATCTCCTTTATTTTTATAATCCAAACTTATCATTTAAAAATCATTTCATTTGAATTAATAAGATCATACTAGATTTCACAAAATCAATCAATTAATTATATGTATTTTTATTAAATAAATGATGTACGAGATTGTTGTAATAAAACTATACAACCAATTAATTAATTATAATCAATTTTATGATCATAATATATAGAGTCAAGTTCTTGAAATTTAATGTTGTAAATTTTAAAATATATTTATGTCTAAAGTAGAAGTCAGTGTTCGTTGTTTTTGTAACCAATATATGTATATCAATTACGAAAGTTTGCATATATTTTTTATTAAAATAATTGTCAATATTAACTGATTTCTAACTCAATTTAATCTAATTAATTTGGTAACAATAAAATTATTATTAATATTATATATTTATTTACCATAAATCTGTCTTAATTTTATAGCTTGATTGTAGTTAACTAATCTACAATTACATAAAGGGGTCAAATATGAAAACAATTGATATTAATTACCTTTATAATTTCGGCAATTCAATCCCATAAATTTCTCATGTTTTTTATAGATTGATTATATTAAATTGATATCAATTACCTATTTAATTTTGGGAAGAATTTAAAAAAGGTAACGATTATTTTTCTCCTAATTACTGATTTATTTCTCAAAAAATTCTTATAAACTCATAATTTGATTATAGTCAATTGATTATTTAATTATCTTTATAATTTGCTAAAAGCTCAAATAAGGTAACAATTATTTTTTTTTAAAGCATGGATTTTCTTATATTCAATCTTTTATTGTTTTACTCAAATAGTTCAAATTTAATTGTTTTGAGAGATGAATACTTTTTGTCTCTAAATCTTTTTTAATACATAAGAAACGCTAAAGGCATACAATAATCTCCTTTGTTCTTATAATCCAAACTTACCATTTACAAATTATTTCATTTGAATTAATAAGATCATAGTAGCTTGCACAAAATCAATTAATTAATTATATGTATTTTTATATAAAAAATGATGTACGACATAATTGTAATAAAATTACACAATCAACTAATTAGAATAAATTTTATTATCATACTATCTAGACTCAAGTTCCTTAAATTTAATGTTGTAAATTTTAAAATATATGTCATACCCCAAATCCCATTGGAGCGGACTGGTACCCGTAGCCGAGGAGGCCCGGGAGAACCCGTTCATAACCTATACTTTCACATTTACATTACTTATGAAAATTAGAAATCTGGGCAGCACTTCGCTATAAATAGAAGAAGACAGTACCTGTATCAGCCCAGCAGACACGCATAAATATATATATATATATAAACAGTAATTGGCCGCCAGAGCCATCACGCCTATCAACCAACAACTCCTATGGCTGTACAATATGTCTACAAAAGCCTCTACATAGATACACAACTGAGTTGGGGTCGGGACAAACTCCCGCCCACAAAAGACTTTTATACAAATACCAAAGGTACATATAGAGACGACTTGGGATGCCCCGAAACAACTGGAGCTCACCACTAACAACAGAATGTCCTGGTTCTTACTGCGGGGGTGTACGACCAGAAGTATCTGTTCCTGCAGGCATGAATGCAGGTCCCCCGTGAGGGACGTCAGTATGGAAATATGTACTGAGTATGTAAGGCAGTGAGTATCAAGATGAGATACAAAAGATCAACAAAACCCAGATACCAGTGAATAAACAGTATGAGTAGACCACACTTAAAAGAACTGATGGGATACCTGCACATTACTTTCATATCATTACTTCCCGTAATCCTTATCAATACATAACATATATCATACAATGGCCAACTGATCAGTGGTACTAATACAATACATCAGGGACCACCCCTGGAATAGCATAGATACATAATCTTTATAATACAATGGCCAACTGATCAGTGGTACTAATACAATACATCATATCATCAATTTAAAATACAGACATTCCATTTCTTAATTCAATTAATCTTTTAGATTGGTTACTTTGTAGTCACACTTTATGGAACTTGAAACCATGATACCTCAATAGGAAAAACATGTAAATAGGTAATCAATATCATGAAGATGAAGTAGAGAATCATGGATACCTCATTAAACCATTTCGGAGTCAACAATAGTATATCGACATTTTTTTTGACTAGCCGGACATCTTAAAAGTGAAAACAAGTTCAATTGGTAGTGTCGAAGATCATATGATGTTATTATGTGTCATGTGTCGTAGGACAATGTTGGAAGCTTACTTGAGAGTGCCATGGGTAATTATTCATGCCAAAGATTAGATAGAGTATGTCTTACATACCTTGATATAACCACTTCAATACAAGTGACTTCCCGTACTCTTCGAACACTTATCTACAATAAGTCATTTGTGGCAAACTAGTATTAGCAACCAAACCTTACCATTTAGGTATTAACTTCACCAAATAATGTCTAGGAAGTAATCCTTTAGCTCATCAATAAGAGTACTACATACATCCTCTTATACTCTTATTACATTCACATATCATGCATTTTCATGAAATATCCCTCAACATCACTCTTAGCCTTTATTTCCCTTCTTAATCACCATCCAATACCAACATGATCACTAGGCATACATAACCACTAATATAATGATATATCACCACAATTCATCCTCTATAATCCAATACAACAACTTCCATAATTTACTACTAACAATTTATACACAACAAGTCATAACTATGTTTCTAGTTATCTTCCAACATCAAGACAATACTCATAATCCTTTATAAATACTTATTCATGGATAAGAATCAAGAATAAATAATATTCATACCTTAACAATGAACTCTTGTATTTAGAATCCTCCTTACATAACCATGGGGTGCTTCTCGAAGCTTTCGAGATGGTGAACACAACTACGGAACCAATTTGAATTTTCTACGGTTGAATCACAAAATATTTGAGGTTGAAATTGGCTAGGGTTTCACCTCTCCTAATATTTGGATAGCATATGATACAAATGAGGCTAAGTGCAGGTTTTTAAGACCAATTTTCGTCCAAAGGTAATAGAAAATGACCATTGTGCCCTAAAAATTCAAATAAATCCCGAAACTGTCCCCAGTGGACAGTTTTGACAGGCTGAAGTAAATCGATCATAAATCTTTACTCCGGTATTGGATTTGGGTGAAACCAATTGCATTGGAAATATAATTCAAAGGTATTTCATTTTCATATAAAGTATACCACCCAGTTCTTCCTTTACAAGAAGTTATGGTCGTTTAAAGTTGACCCAAAAATCTGTCAGACAATTCTATTTTGTTTTTGATAGGCTGCAGTAAAACTGGTATAGCTCCTTACTCAGACATTGGATTTGGACGAAACCAATTTCATCGGAAAGAAGACTCTCGGAGATTTTCGTCTATATATAGAAGCTCACACAGTTCTTTTTGTACAAGGAGTTATGATCGTCTAAAGTTGGATTGCCTAGCTGCAGTAATTTTCCTGCAGAATTACTGTTCACAGGCTTCCCGGACACCGTTTTGAAATTTCGAATGTGCTCGCTTATATGAAATACTCCTCTGTTTTGGGAAAACTTTATGTCGTTGGAAAGCTTATTCCAATACCTACACATACAACTATTGACGGGATACTTCCGAACACCATAAACTTAATTTAACCCATACGCAAGTCTTTAGGACTCCATATAATCGCGATAAGTGTACGAAAAAATTTATGGGGTGTTACATTATCCCCCCCTTAAGAACATTCATCCTCGAATGTTAGCATAGTTACTTAATTAAGACATGTCTAAACTTACAATTAACATATTCATCATCATAACATCCTTGCATAAAAATAAACACTTACTTGTTATTGTTCTTCTTCCGTATCATGAACTTCCTCCTCATCGCTGAATAGGTAAGGGTACTTAATCTTCATCGCTTCCTTGGATTCCCATGTGATCTCCTCAACTTGTTGATTCCTCCAAAGTACTTTTACCGATGCTATCTCTTTATTCCTTATCTTTTTAATTTGGCGATCAAGAATAGCAATAGGCATTTCTTCAAAAGTGAGATCTTCTGTAATTTGTACATCTTCCGTAGTAGTGATGTGCGATGGATCTCCGATGTACTTGCGAAGCATCGAAACATGAAATACGGGATGAACTGCTGAGAGTTCTTGAGGTAGCTCTAACTCATAACCAACTTGTCCAAATCTTTGAATGATCTTATACGGACCTATGTATCGTGGACTTAACTTTCCTTTCTTGCCAAACCTCATCACTCCTTTCATTGGTGATACTTTCAAGAATACCCAATCGTCGATAGAAAACTCAAGTCCTCTTCTTCTAACATCCGCATAAGATTTGTGTCGACTTTGAGCTGTTGCAAGCCGTTGTTGGATCACTTTAACCTTCTCCATTGCTTGATAAACAAGATCCGGTCCAAATAAGACCTCATCACCTGCTTCAAACCATCCTATTGGCAATCTACACTTTCTTCCATACAATGCTTCATATGGTGCCATTTTGATACTTGAATTATAGCTATTATTGTAGGAAAACTCGATAAGAGGTGGGTGATCATCCCAGTTGCCTTTGAAATCTAATACACATGCTCGTAGCATATCTTCAAGTGTCTGGATGGTACGTTCCGCTTGTCCGTCCGTTTGAGGATGGAAAGCCGTACTTAGATTTACTTGTGTCCCCAAACTCCTTTGAAAAGACTTCCAGAAATTCGCGGTAAATTGGGCTCCTCGATCGGATATAATGGAAATTGGAACTCCATGTAACCAAACGATCTCCTTAATATACAACTTCGCATACTCTTCCGCCGTATAAGTTGTCTTTACTGGTAAGAAGTGCGCAGATTTGGTAAGCCTATCAATGATCACCCATATGGAATCAAACTTCCGATATGTACGAGACAAACCCGTGATGAAATCCATATTGATCTTGTCCCACTTCCAGACTGGAAGATCTATACATTGCATGTAACCACCGGTTTTCTGGTGTTCTACTTTGACTCTTGACAATTCGGACATTCCGCTACAAATTCGGCAATATTCTTCTTCATGTCATTCCACCAATATATTGTTTCCAAATCTTGATACATCTTAGTCGACCTGGGATGGATGGAATACCTTGAACAGTGTGCTTCTGTCATAATTCTCTTTCTTAGCTCAACTACATCAGGTACACATAAACGATTCTAACATTGAAGCACTCCCTCTCGCGTAAGCTCAAATGCCTTTGTCGTGCCACTCTGCACATCCTCCATAAGTTGTAATAAAATTGGATCTGCATACTGCTTCTCCTTGACTTCAGCTATCAATGAAGATTCCGCTGCATTACTACAATAACCTCTTCATCTGGAGTTTCGAGAAGTCGGACTCCCAAATTAGCTAGTTGGTGAAGATCCTTAATCATCCCCTGCTTTTCTATAGATGCCATTTTAGAGTTACGACTAAGTGCATCCACTACCACATTCGCTTTCCCTGGATGATACAAGATATCAACATCATAATCTTTCAACAATTCAAGCCATCTCTGTTGCCTCAAGTTTAGATCTTTCTGACTGAAGATATATTGCAGGATCTTATGATCGGTATATATGTCAACATGAACCCCATATAAGTAGCGGCGCCATATCTTCAAAGCAAATACAACTGCAGCTAGCTCAAGATCATGCGTGGGATAATTCCTCTCATGAGGTCGCAACTGTCTAGAGCCATAGGCTATTACTCTACCATGTTGCATTAGTATGCATCCTAATCCTATTATCGAAGCATCACAGTACACTGCATACCCTTTTGTGCCTTCAGGAAGTACCAATACCGGTGTAGAAGTCAACTTGCTCTTCAGATCCTGGAAACTCTTTTCACAGGCATCATTCCATTGAAACTTGGAGGCTTTATGCGTCAACTTAGTCAAGGGTGCAGAAATAGAAGAAAAACCTTCAACAAACCTTCTATAATAACCTGTCAACCCGAGGAAACTACGAATCTCCGTAGGCGTCGTGGGTCTTAGCCAATTCTTCACAGCCTCAATCTTCTGAGTGTCAACTTTTATGCCTTCACTGGATACAATATGGCCCAAAAATGCCACTGACTTGAGCAAAAACTCACATTTAGAAAACTTCGCATACAGCTTACGATCACGAAGAATCTGCAACGCCTGCCTTAAGTGATTAACATGGTCCTCTTCTGATCTAGAGTAGACCAGAATATCATCTATGAAAACTATCATGAACACATCTAGAAACAGCTTAAACAGCCTATTCATCAGATCCATAAAAACTGCGGGTGCATTTGTCATCCCGAATGACATAACCAGGAATTCATAATGACCATAACGTGTTCAGAAAGCTGTCTTGGGTATATCTTTATCCTTGACTCTCACTTGATGATAACCTGATCTCAAGTCAATCTTGGAAAAACACTGGCACCCTGCAACTGGTCAAATAAATCATCAATTCGGGGAAGGGGGTATTTATTCTTGATAGTCACCTTATTCAATTGCCGATAGTCAATACACATCCTCAGCGAACCATCTTTCTTACGCACAAACAATACTGGTGCTCCCCAAGGGGACATACTAGGCCTAATGAATCCCTTCTCTAGCAAGTCTTTCAGTTGCTCTTTCAATTCTCGCAACTCTGCTGGTGCCATTCTATAAGGAGGAATTGAGATTGGCTGTGTGTCTGGCAACAAATCAATACCAAACTCCACTTCTCGTTCAGGAGATAAACCTGGTAGTTCTTCAGGAAATACATCAGGAAATTCATTTACAACCGGAACGGTCTGAAAAGTTGGCGGCTCTGCCTCTGTATCCCTTACTCTAACCAGATGGTATATGTACCCCTTGGAAATCATTTTTCTTGCCTTAAAGTAAGAAATAAATCTACCTCTCGGCGCGCCAACATTACCCTTCCATTCAAGGACTGCCTCATTTGGGAAATGGAAATATACCTTCTTAGAACGGCAATCTACTGTAGTATAACAAGACGCTAACCAATCCATGCCCATAATAACATCAAAATCTACCATTTCTAACTCAACAAGATCGTCCATCGTATCACGACCACAAATATTCACAACACAATTTCGATAAACATTCCTAGATATAAGAGATTGCCCCACTGGAGTTGATACTTCAAATGGCTTGGATAATAATTCGGGTGTTCTTCCGAACCTTCCCGCAACCAAACGAGTAGGATACGATAATGTAGAACCAGGATCAATTAAGGCATACACATCAAATGCAAAGATGGACAACGTACCTGTAACCACGTCTGGAGAAGCCTCTAAATTCTGCCGATCTGCTAGGGTATACACACGGTTCTAAGATCCGCTAGAACTAGCTTCTCCTCTATCACCTCTACCATGACCCATAGGTTGTGCACCCCTACTCAAAGGAGGCACCAAAGATGACGCAACAGCTGATCCGGTAGGTCGTGTTATACTACATATGGTCCTGCGTGGGCAATCTCTAGCCATATACCTCGGCTTACCGCACCAAAAGCAATTGTTCGTCCCAAGCCGACATTCGCCAAAGTTGAATTTTCTACAAGTGGGGCACGGGTGTCGTGGAGGTCTCAATTGACTCATACTCCCTTGCCCTTGATACCCCACTGTTCGCGAACTCTGATTTTCACTGCTTTGCTCGAACTGATTACCTCTGAACCTTTGAACTTGCGGTGGAGCACTAATTGTAGGATAAGAAGATAACGGGCTAGGCAATCTATGAGAGAACGAAGGCCTAAAACCTCCCTGAGATGCCACAAACTTCCCTATAGCTCTAGGCCGCTTAGAATATCCTTTTTCTAATTCCTAGGTTCTTCTTCTTTTCCTCTGATCTTCCATCTTCTGAGCGAAAGCTTGTATACTCGCTATATCCATGTCCTTGTTCAAAGCAGCAATGGTACAATCTCTAACCAAGTATGGTTCCAATCTATTCACATAGTGATGAACTCTGCCGTCCATAGTAGCTACCACATTAGAAGCATATCGAGACAAGGAGTTAAATCGAAGACTATACTCCCTTACACTCATATTACCCTGGCGAAGATTTAAGAATTGATCTGCATGGGCCTGACGAGTCTCAAATGGATGATAATGATCAATAAATGCATTTTTGAACTCTCCCCACGTAGTTGGAGGTGCATCAATACCCCTAGAGCGTTTCCAAACCTCGTACCACAATATAGCCTCTCCTTTCAGTCTATATGCTGCTAGCTCAACCATCTCTTTACCGGATACATGCATAACATCTAGAGCCCTTGGGGTTTGATCGACAAAGTCCTGCGGGTCTTCATTAATATCTGATCTGGTAAAAGTAGGAGGATCCAGTTTCAGAAAATCTTGTGTCCGAAGGCTAGCTGCTCTATCCGTACCACTAGAACCCGTGGTAGGAACAGCTTGCCCTTGAACTTGATCGGCAACTATACGCGTCAGAAGTTGTACTGCATCCCTCAAATCTCGATCAACAACATTAATAGACGGCCCTTCCGGAGGACAAGAAGCGCCTGATATATGCTCAGCTTGAGACTCACTTTGTTCAGCTTGTGCCGGTGGTGACTTACTAGTACCTTCTCCGGCCACTGCATCTACTCGCTTCCACTTATTCTTTCTCCTTGTAACCGGCATCGTCATTATAATAAATAAAAAAAACAATTGGATTAAGAGATTGATTATGACTTTATCTCTAATATGGGATCTATTGCACGATCTAAGAAATGGAGAGTGGAAACAATCCCTAAATGTCCAATAGCCTCCTGTTTATAGATGTGGTGCACAACACACCGATAAATGAGATTCTACGTAGACACAGCTTTGTAGACTCACTAGGACGAACTTCTCTGATACAACTTCTGTCATAAGCCAAATCCCATTGGAGCGGACTGGCACCCGTAGCCGAGGAGGCCCGGGAGAACCCGTTCATAACCTATACTTTCACATTTACATTACTTATGAAAATTAGAAATTTGGGCAGCACTTCGCTATAAATAGAAGAAAACAGTACCTGTATTAGCCCAGCAGACACGCATAAATATATATATATATAAACAGTAATTGGCCGCCAGAGTCATCACGTCTATCAACCAAACACTCTTATGGCTGTACAATATGTCTACAAAAGCCTCTACATAGATACACAACTGAGTTGGGGTCGGGACAAACTCCCGCCCACAAAAGACTTTTATACAAATACCAAAGGTACATATAGAGACGACTTGGGATGCCCCGAAACAACTGGAGCTCACCACTAACAACAGAATGTCCTGGCTCTTACTGCGGGGGTGTACGACCTGAAGTACCTGTTCCTGCTGGCATGAATGCAGGTCCCCCGTGAGGGACGTCAGTACGGAAATATGTACTGAGTATGTAAGGCAGTGAGTATCAAGATGAGATACAAAAGATCAACAAAACCCAGATACCAGTGAATAAACAGTGTGAGTAGACCACACTTAAAAGAACTGATGGGATTCCTGCACATTACTTTCATATCATTACTTCCCGTAATCCTTATCAATACATAACATATGTCATACAATGGCCAACTGATCAGTGGTACTAATACAATACATCAGGGACCACCCCTGGAATAGCATAGATACATAATCTTTATAATACAATGGCCAACTGATCAGTGGTACTAATACAATACATCATATCATCAATTTAAAATACAGACATTCCATTTCTTAATTCAATTAATCTTTGAGATTGGTTACTTTGTGGTCACACTTTATGGAACTTGAAACTATGATACCTCAATAGGAAAAACATGTAAATAGGTAATCAATATCATGAATATGAAGTAGAGAATCATGGATACCTCATTAAACCATTTCGTAGTCAACAATAGTATATGGACATTTTTTTTGACTAGCCGGACATCTTAAAAGTGAAAACAAGTTCAATTGGTAGTGTCGAAGATCATATGATGT
This sequence comes from Capsicum baccatum var. pendulum, assembly GCA_030864225.1. Lineage (NCBI taxonomy): Eukaryota > Viridiplantae > Streptophyta > Magnoliopsida > Solanales > Solanaceae > Capsicum > Capsicum baccatum. The sequence goes on from CM061554.1 coordinate 247,425,846, forward strand.
TATTATGTGTCATGTGTCGTAGGACAATGTTGGAAGCTTACTTGAGAGTGCCATGGGTCATTATTCATGCCAAAGATTAGATAGAGTATGTCTTACATACCTTGATATAACCACTTCAATACAAGTGACTTCCCGTACTCTTCGAACACTTATCTACAATAAGTCATTTGTGGTAAACTAGTATTAGCAACCAAACCTTACCATTTAGGTATTAACTTCACCAAATAATGTCTAGGAAGTAATCCTTTAGCTCATCAATAAGAGTACTACATACATCCTCTTATACTCTTATTACATTCACATATCATGCATTTTCATGAAATATCCCTCAACATCACTCTTAGACTTTATTTCCCTTCTTAATCACCATCCAATACCAACATGATCACTAGGCATACATAACCACTAATATAATGATATATCACCATAATTCATCCTCCATAATCCAATACAGCAACTTCCATAATTTACTACTAACAATTTATACACAACAAGTCATAACTATGTTTCTAGTTATCTTCCAACATCAAGACAATACTCATAATCCTTTATCAATACTTATTCATGGATAAGAATCAAGAATAAACAATATTCATACCTTAACAATGAACTCTTGTATTTAGAATCCTCCTTACATAACCATGGGGTGCTTCTCGAAGCTTTCGAGATGCTGAACACAACTACGGAACCAATTTGAATTTTCTACGGTTGAATCACAAAATATTTGAGGTTGAAATTGGCTAGGGTTTCACCTCTCCTAATATTTGGATAACATCTGATACAAATGAGGCTAAGTGCATGTTTTTAAGACCAATTTTCGTCCAAAGGTAATAGAAAATGACCATTGTTCCCTAAAAATTGAAATAAATCCCGAATCTGTCCCCAGTGGACAGTTTTGACAGGCTGAAGTAAGTCGATCATAACTCTTTGCTCCGGTATTGGATTTGGGTGAAACCAATCGCATTGGAAAGATAATTCAAAGGGCTTTCAGTTTCATATAAAGTATAGAACCCATTTCTTCCTTTAAAAGAAGTTATGGTCGTTTAAAGTTGACCCGAAAATCTGTCAGACAATTCTGTTTTGTTTTTGATAGGCTGCAGTAAAACTGGTATAGCTCCTTACTCAGACATTGGATTTGGATGAAACCAATTTCATCGGAAAGAAGACTCTCGGAGATTTTCATCTATATATAGCAGCTCACACAGTTATTTTTGTACAAGGAGTTATGATCGTCTAAAGTTGGATTGTCTAGCTGCAGTAATTTTCCTTCAGAATTACTGTTCACATGTTTCCCGGCCACCGTTTTGAAATTTCGAATGTGCTCGCTTATATGAAATACTCCTCTGTTTGGGGCAAACTTTATATCGTTGGAAAGCTTATTCCAATACCTACACATACAGCTATTGAAGGGATACTTCCGAACACCATAAACTTAATTTAACCCATACGCAAGTCTTTAGGACTCCATATAATCGCTATAAGTGTACGAAAAAATTTACGGGGTGTTACAATATATGTATGGCTAAAGTAGTAGTCAGTGTTCGTTGTTTTTTTACCAATATATGTATATCAATTACGAAAGTTTGCATATATTTTTTATTAAAATAATTGTCAATATTAACTGATTTGTATCTCAATTTGATCTAATTAATTTTATAACAATAAAAATATTATTAATATTATATATTTATTTACCATAAATCAATCCTAATTTTATAGTTTGATTATATTGAATTAATCTACAATTACATAAAGGACTCAAATATGGAAACAATTGATATTAATTACTTTTATAACTTCAAAAATTTAATCCCATGAATTTCACATATTCTTATAGTTTGGTTATATCAAATTTATATTAATTAACTTTACAATTTTGGGAAGAATTTTAAAAAGGTAACGATTATTTCTTTTCCTAATAACTGATTTATTTCTCAAAAATTTCTTATCAATTTACAATTGGATTATTTAATTATCTTTACAATTTGCTAAAAACTCAAATAACGTGACAATTATTTCTTTTCTTAATTACAGATTTTCTTGTATTCAATCTTTCATTGTTTTACTAAAATAGTTCAAATTTAATTGTTTAGAGGGATCACATTTTTTTTGTCTATAAATCTTTTTTAATACATAAAAAAATGCTAAAGTCATACAATAATCACCTTTATTTGTATAATCCAAACTTATCATTTAAAAATCATTTCATTTAAATTAATAAAATCATATTAGATTGCATAAAATCAATCAATTAATTATATGTATTTTTATTAAATAAATGATGTACGAAAAGTTGTAATAAAACTATAAAATCAACTAATTAAATTTAATTAATTAGAATCAATTTTATCATAATAATATATAGACTCAAGTTCCTTAAATTTAATGTTGTATGTAAATTTTAAAATATATTTATAGCTAAAGTAGTAGTCAACGTTCGTTGTTTTTTTACCAATATATGCATATCAATTACGAATGTTTCCATATATTTTTTTATTAAAGTAATTTTCAATATTAAATAATTTCTACTTGAATTTAATCTAATTAATTTGATAGAAATAAAATTATTATTAATATTATATATTTATTTACCATAACTCGGTCCTAATTTTGTAGCTTGATTATATTTAATTAATCTACAATTGTATAACGGGCTCAAATACGAAAATAATTGATATTAATTACCTTTATAATTTTGGAAATTCAATCCCATGAATTTCTCATGTTTTTATAGATTGATTACATTAAATTGATATCAATTATCTTTTTAATTTTGGAAAGTATTTTAAAAAGGTAACAATTATTTATTTTCCTAATTACTAATTTATTTTTGAAATATTTCTTATAAATTTATAATTTAATTATAGTCAATTGATTATTATTATCTTTATAATTTGCAAAAAACTCAAATAAGGTAACAATTATTTTTTTCCTAATTACGAATTTTCTTATATTCATTCATTTATTTGTTTACAAAAATAGGTCAAACTTAATTATTTTGAGGGATGACACCTTTTTTTAATTTTTTTTTTCAGAATGATTACAATATTTTCTATATAAATTGATCAGTTACTATTTATTAATTGGTTATTCTCTTAAATAATTTTTTCTTGTAATATTTCTTTTACTGAATTGTAATGAAATCTTTAATATTTATTTTCTTATAATACTATTATTAAAAACATATGAAATGTAATTTATTAAATATGAAATATGAAATAATATTAAATATTTAAATAATCAACAAAATAGCTTTTTGTTATGAAATGATGGTTTTAAGTCGTAAAAATTCACATAGGTAGTTCTCAATATGACACTTGTCTTAGTTTTAGGCTAGACTATCCTCCTTTATTATATAGATAGATAATTTCAAAAAAATAAATTAGAGTATTTTCTTATAAAAAAATATAAAATAGGTATATTAATAATATTTGCATTAATTGTGCTTCTATTTTCTTACGCAGTATTTGATTCTACGTATTAAAAATAACATTGAATCAATAGTAAAAGTGGAGGGGCTTCTTTCTTTATTTGGGTTTTTCTTTTTGGGAAAGCTGACACTTTCTTGACTATCAACCACCCAACACAAAGCTGACACTTCTTGGTAGATTGACTATTTTTTCATACGGTACTAATTTATATACATTTTCTTTGATATTTGTTATATTGTTAGTTTTATTTTGCGTATCGTATTAGTTTATATGCATTTATCTTTTATGTTTGGTATATTATTATGATCCTAAGCTGGGAGTCTATCAGAAACATCCTCTATACTTCACCTGAGTAGTGATATGATCTGCATACACTAACCTCCCCAGACCCCACTATGTGGGAATACACTGGGTGTTGTTGTTGCTGTTGTTGTTTCTTATACAGTATTTGATTTAGTGTATTAAAAATAACACGAATTATATAATTTTTATTTTTGTTTACATAATACCCCCACTTTAAGCATTTTAATGCATGCATTAGATCCATTGCATTACTAATGTCATAAATTTTGAGGTATTAGTAATACACACCTCAATACACAGAGTATATAACTAATTTTTTGCATTAGTTATACATAAGATAAAAAGATATGTATCAAAAAAGGGACTACTAATACACATTAAATTAATGCATGCATTAATTTTTACGTAATACATTCCATGCTTTATCACAGATTTGATTATTGTTCCTTGTCTTGAGCCGGGAGTCTATCGGAAATAACCTTTCTACTTTTCCGGAGGTAGTGATATGGACTACGTACATCTTACCCTCTCCAGACCACACTATGTGGAAATACACTGAATTTATTGTTGTTGTTGTTGTTATTAATTTTTTAATACACTCTATCAAACGACCCCATGCTTCTCATTTAATTATACCTTTAGCTCCTCTGTAGTTATGATAATTGCTCTCTGGTTCCACCTTGCTTTTTTAAAATATAAATAAATAGCGATGAATTTAGTTTTGTTCATTACTCTACTAATTGTACTAATGTTAGGTAAATTCATCAACTTAAAATTCGAGTACATTCACTCATGCTACATGTTATAGCTATAGTTCAAAAAAGGAAGAGAATTATACGTTTGACATAATACATAAATGTGTTTTCAACTTGACATCATCAGCCAATATTTATATATTTTAATTTTGAGTGTTGCACAAATAAATAGTTTCACTATCATATAAACTTAATATATATATATATATATATATATATATATGTGTGTGTGTGTGTGTGTGTGTGTGTGTGTGTGTGTGTGTGTGTGTGTGAGTGAGTCTTGTATCGCAATTTGTCATGCAAAACGTGTGCATCTCATACAATTTGTCAAGTAATTAAAGCGTTTTTGTCTAGGGGAGTGCATCGGTCGGTTCGGTTGGGTTTTACATATTATTGTTCGATTTATCGATTTTCGGTTTTTAAATATGCTAAATCAATAACCAAACCAATAAAATAATTTTTTTTTAGTTTTTAGTCCTTAACGATTCGGTTTTCGATTTAACTGATAAGAAAATACTCATAAAATAGAAATAGTAGTAACTAACATGTAAAAAATAAATCTTAGTTGCAACAAAAATCCTACATGAAGTGTTTAAATTTACAAAAATATTCAAGTTTGAACTAAATGTTGTTAGGAGAAATTAAGTGTTTGTATAATTGAAATAATATGTTTGTTAATTTGTAGAAATAAAAGATAAATATATAATTAGTCATATATATATTCTTATTGGGTTATCGATTTACCCAATAACCCAATAAGAAAAAATCAAACCGAACCAATAACCCAATAATTTTTTTTATAGAATCATTAACCTAATAACAATAAACCAATAATATTTTTATCGGTTCGATTTATCCTATTATCCACTCTGTTGAATTTTATAATCATTTACACACAAATGGCCGGGGGACAAAGTATACTGTATGCTGTCAATGTGGATATGACATTTAGCATATAGTATATGATAAATCGATCGGCACGCTTGTCTTTGAAACTCCTCATATTTTTTCTCTTTCTTAATTTTGTGGTTGAATTTTCAAAAAGCCTTGGTGGTTTCTTCCTTTCTTTCGATGAACTTTTGTATTTAGTAGTAATATTATTTCATAAATTGAGACCACAAGACTATTCAATTTTGTCTGGGGCCCACATATGTGCCCATTTTTTCCTTTTCAGATTGACCTACGGTGGAAATTGGGTAGTGTGTAGTGGACACACAAGTCATAACAGACATTGACGTGAATTTTAAATTTTAGGCTAAATAGGTCTTATCGAACAAAGAGATAAAAGGAGAAGAAGTAAACATCAGGAGGAGCCTTAGGATGGATATAGTAGGTACGAGGAGATGAAGATGTAGGCCAAAAAATGAGGAGAGATTATTGGACGTGACCTTAGATAGACTAATGTGGAGGGCATGTATTAGAGCGAAAGATTTATCGAACAAAGAGATAATAGGAAAAGAAGTAAACATCAGGAGGAGCCTTAGGTTGGATATAGCATGTTGAGGGTTTAGGTGTTTGTGTTCGTCGCGAACCAGCCATAGTAGGGCGTGTATTAGACCTCACTTGTGGGATTTCACCGGGCAAAAAAAAAAAAAGCTACAAGAACATCTGCTTATAAAATAGCTTAAATCAAAGACTGAAGACAGAATTGACTTCTAAATCGTTGCCAAATCATCTACTACTTTGTTTCTGTTTATTTATTTTTCTTTAGGGAGCTGAGAGGAGGGGAAATCGCGCTACATTATGTCCACAATGAAAGGTGCATCTGAGAAGTTATTTAGAAGAAAAAGCTACTGAACTTCTCCATCCTCACCAAATTGCCAGTGATCCTCATAGTCACCATCCCTATGAGAATCACTCCCACGATCTCGCTTTTGTTTCTTATGCTGGCCCTCCGGTTTACCTTCCGAACTCCAGACATCATGCCAGTCCATCTATTACATCAAAGCTCTATACATTAGAAAAATTCAGAGTTACCAATGGAAACAATGTGTCTGGCCTTGAGATGTTTTCAATGGTGGTGATGAGAGACCTGTTTTAGCTTCTTATGATCACTGTCATGTCTGTAAGAACTTCTTGAATGATCTTTCTCATTTTCAGCGTTGTCGTCAAAGGAACTCATATGCCGCTTGCGGTGTTTCTTATCTCTGTCACTTTCTGACCTTTTGATCTCCTCGAAACTGTAAGTATCAGCCTTGTCGATGCCTGTACCATCTTTCTCGGTTCTTCTCTCTTTCCTGCTTTTATCCCCTCTGCCTTTATCCCTTCTATTTTTTTCCTTCTTCTTTTCTCTTTCCTTCTCTTTTCTTGCCTGCAGACAGATTGAAACTTTAAATTCAGAGCCAGTGAACTTTACTGAATACAAAGTTTTTTGGTTTTTCTTTTTAGATACTAGTTCAGAACAGTGGCTTCCCACACTCGCCAACAAATGCCTCGTTCAGGTACGACGGGAATTTGGAACTTCCAAAAGATTGAAGAAAGGAGAAGAGCGTGGCAAACAACGCCAAATCCAAAGGCCTTAACCATCATATTAAACTAATATAAGTTATATATTCATTGTTGATACCTAATATTTACCAATATTGTCACACAACAGCAAGCCCGAAATCTTACATATTTTAACATTATCTCCTCACACCATCAGCTAGATTAATTCTTTTTTATAACTGTAGTATGCCCAAACATCTTTGAAAACATTGTATTTGTAAATCAAAATTGCCTCACACTCAATACAACTAAGGGAACATGAAAGGTTCATTATTTTATACTCATACAGGTTGTGAAAAGAGAAATTACGAGAGAAAACTTTGTGCCTGTTTGGAAGGCCAACTTGTAATTTGATTTGGGCGTACTACACAGTTTGACATGTTAGTTCAGCATGAAATTCACATGAAGTGGCTAGAATATCAATGCCCAGCCAGTCTTAAAACGCAGTCCCACAAACGTAGTTTCAGCCACAATAAGTTTGCCTTGAAAAAGAGTTCCTTAAAATTTTATGGTTCAAAAAGGGTAAGTCTAGGCTTTAATAAAAGAAAATAGAAGACAACCCATATCAACCATAATCACATCCACACATCTACTACCCCCACCCGAAAGTAGCAGAAGAATAAGGGTTTGTATTCAAGTACCTTACCCTCTTGATGCTTCCGCTCCTTCTCTTTTAGTTCATTAACAAATTTGTCAAATATTTCAAGCATGAAGCCCTCATCACTCATTATTCTGTAAAATAATAACAGCAAAGAAATTCACATTCAATGTTACGACATAATGAGAATCATGACATTATGAATACAACATCAATAACAACAAACCCAGTATATTCCCACCTAGTGGGGTCTGGGGAGGGTACCACTACATCTAAAGAAGTGGAGGGGCTGTTTCCGATAGACCCCCGGCTCAAGACACAGGACAATATACAAAAAAATCCAGAGCATGAAACATGATAAAACTAACATAGATACAACATCCACACAAATAATTTACATTGCCAAACAAAAGACACCAAAATCCTCCTAACTACGGACTACGATTCATCCACCCACCTTATCCCTCTATCCTAGTGGTTTTCCTCCAAACCTTCCTATCAGGGTCATGTACTCAGTGAGCTTTAACTGCTCCATATCACGTCTAATCACTTCTCTCCCATATTTCTTCGGTCTACCCCTACCCCACTTGAAACCATCTAACGCTAGTCTCTCACACCTACGAACTGAGGCATCCGTGTCCCTCCTCATCACATGACCAAACCATCTCAACCTCACTTCCCGCATTTTTTCCTCCACTGATACCACTCCCACCTTCTCCCGAATAATCTCATTCCTAACCCTATCATCCATTGTTAGACCACACATCCAATGCAACATCCTCATTTCCGCCACCTTCAACTTTTGGATATAAGAATTCTTAACTGGCCAACACTCCGCTCCATCCAACATAGCCGGCCGAACATTTCATTTATAGCCAAATAGACTAGAAAAATTGAAACTAGAGATTTAGCAGCATACTTCAGAAGCTTGAAACAATCACAAATGTCAGAAATTAAAAAACTAAAACAATCACAAATGTCAGAAATTTAAAAACTAACTGCTAGAGCTATTAAACGCTCAGTGTTGGAACAACTAATAATTGACATCAACCAATTTCTTGAGGGATAAGTTCAACATTAAAAGTCTCTTAGCGAAATGGTAATTCATGCTAATACTATAAAGAAATAGCCTACCTAAATGTTGAGGAATATAAAACAACAAATCATTCAACACAGCTATTATTCTAAGGTACCCTCTAGACCTATGTGAATTACTGAGTTTAGAATATTGAAGGAGTTGGTCCTTGAAAATAATTTCAATTATCACTCTCCAATGGTCCTTGTAGTCGTGTTAGTAATTCTAGATCAATAAAAGCAAAAGAAGCTACTTGCCTATCTCCGAAGAGGGATTTGTTGTCCTCCCATTTAGATGATGCAGTAATTTCCTGCAACCACAACAAAAAATAGATTATGGTTTAAAGGAAATATCATGGGATCGCAATGTGAGAGATTGTAAACTATTTACTATACCTTTGATGCATGAAGAAATTCATAGAACTCATCTGCTAGACGTTTACGCTTTTTAGCTTCTTTTTCTTCTTTCTCCCTGGCCCTTTGCAGTAACTCCTCAAAGACAAACTATGCAGATGAAATATGCACATTCAATACTCAATGACCCGACAAGCCCAAACGCGTAGAACATATAGTTTAGAAAGGAAACATGGAATAAGATTCAGTATAATCCATGTATGTCCTCTTATTTCTTCGTTTGGAACGCACGGGGCATATAATGTAAAAGTATTATTACCATCTTTAGAGTAATTCCTCACATTATAATCTTTGATAAAATGCTTTACAAAAGTTCTGAGATTATTGAAAGTACACTAAAAGCCTTAGAGACCCAACCAACTGTCTAAGCATAATTCTTCGATAAGATGCCCCTGGCCTAAGTTGCTCGGACTCTCCAAAAATGTTGCCACACCCGTGTTGGATCCTTTAGAAATACACTATTTTTGGAGGATCTGACACGCACCCGTAGAAATCTTTGAAGAGTCCGAGCAACTTAGCCCCTGACCTTAGATACCCAACCAACTGTCTAAGCATAATTCTTTGACAAGATACCCCTTGCAATTCCCTCTTCTCACATACATAGATTATACGCCATGACCATAAATAACTTCAAAAATCCAAATGATATATGAAGAATATCCTGATTACAAAAAAAGGAAATGGTCGTTGATATCATCCAGTGTCATGACCCAAACCGGGGCCCTGGCCCTGACAAGTATTTCGAACCATCAAGGCCCGAAACACCCCTTATCTATCTGGTAATCATGCACATGACTTATATGAAAAAGAAATGCGGAAGATACACTATATAACGAAAACATGGTCAAGAATCATATGAAAACAATAATGGGGAATAATGTCCCACAATCTCAATCAACATCTCTATAACGTCTGCGAAATCTCAACTACATGACTGAAACAAATATCTATCTGAAAACTGGGACAAGGACCCTAGTAGACCCAAAACTAATAAATGATAAATGAAACTGGCAGATATCAGGCCTTCCTAAATATAGAAGGCTCACCAAGTGACTCTGCGAATCTGTCTGAGGAAATCTACTAATTTTCTGGAACCTTAGACTGTGCCTCCGAACCTGGAGGGAAGGGGGTCAATACAAAAGTACTGGTACGCAAAGATATCAAAACAAAACATAATATTTTTACAAAATATAGTTGAGAGCCATTATAAAGCAGTTTCATATCAAATCATTTGAAAACACATGGGCATAATGTAATTGTTTTCAACAACAATGCAAGCAACTGAGCTAGGTGGAATACCCTACGTAATTTACACCAACTGTTGAACCCCAGTTGCCGCCAAAATTAGAGTATACGTATGGGGAAGACACACAAGATCACACAATCGGGTGTCTCGACCCAGTGGTAGTGCCCTAGATCACTTAGCCTAGGCTCCTACCTATAGTCCCAATTTGGGAATGACATAAAGTTAAGTACACAGGTTCACTTAGCCTGGTACCAAATTCCCGTGTCGGCAAACACGGTTTCCAGCAATGACCCCTTACACTCAAACACCTTCTTCGGGCATCCACCTATCTCATGTAAAATCAATGCATTCAAATTTCATTTGATTCAGTCACATGTCATATTCTGTGGTATAAATGGACAAAATGTTGTCGAAACTTGACCAGACAAACTACTTTTAGGTCTCATTTGTTTGAACTTATTGGATTTATAAACCTGTTCAGACCTCAAACCATTAAGTGCATTTGTTTTTATTAGGATTTTAGCTCTTAATAGGCCTGAGTAGGTCTTAATCATTCAGATGTGGAAACAAGTCTAAATATCATTTAGAGATATTCTTGTGTAAGATAAATTCACCACCACTCTATCCACAATCACCTATCACCACCACCACCCACCTCCACCATCACAACCAACATCACTACCAACTACACTGCCAGCCACTACCACACCTACCACTTCCATTATTCTAATTATATCCACCGCCAACGTCGCCAACACCGCCACCACCAACTGCTACCGGTCGATCTCTACTACCAACCAACTATTCTATCACAACTAGCACTACTTCTAACAACCACTAACACGTCATCAACTTCCACACATTCTTCGGGTACCATCACCACCACTGTCGCCGGCGTCACCACCTCTACCACCACTATCCGCTATACTCGCTACAGTATCTGTACTAACAACCATTCCACCATCACAGCTAATAGTGTCTCCAACGACCACCAATACATCGTCAACCATCATGCATACATTTTTCCGTCACCACGATCAACGCCTTAAACTACTAATATTAACCAACTTCACATCACAACCACCACCATCACTACCAATCACCAATATCATGACAGTTACTACAATGCCAACTATCTCTACTATTACAACTATCATCACCAACATTGTTAATCACAAACATCAATTAATTTATTACAACCACCACCACCATTAAAAACCATCTCCACTATCACTAACAAACATAAATGTGTCACGACTCGAACCGGGGCCCTGGCCATGACGAGTATCCCAAACCATAAAGGCCCAAAACACCTTATCTATCTGGTAATCATGCACATAATTCATATGATCAAAGTAATGCAGAAGAAAAACAATAATATTGAAACATGATCATAAATATAAAAAGGAACAATAATGGGGAAATAAAATTCCCACAACATGAATCAACCTCTAAACAACCGTCTGTGAAAATCTCTAACAAATGACTGAGTCAAGTAATTATATATAAACTGGGACAAGGCCCCCAGTAGACCCAAAAACTTAATATAAGATAAAGGACTGCAGGACATAAGGCCTTCCGAAATATAGAAGGCTCACCACTTGTCTCTGCAACTCTATCTGAAAGATCTACTGATACTCTTGACCCCTAGACTGAGCCTCCGAACCTGAGAGTTGGGAGGGGAGGTCAGCACAAAAGTAATGGCACGCAGAGATATCAAAATAAAACATAATATTTTTACAAAATATAGTTGAGAGCCATTATAAAGCAATTTCATATCAAATCATTTGAAAACACATGGGCATAATGCAATAGTTTCTCAACAACAATGAAATGCAACTGAGCTAGGTGGAATACCCTACATAATTTACACCAACTGTCAAACCTCGATTGCCGCCGAGATTAGAGTATAAGTGAGGGAGAGACACACAAGACCACGAAGCATGGTGTCTCGACCCAATGGTAGTGCCCAAGATCACTTAGTCTGGGCTCCTACATATAGTCCTAGTTTGGGAATAACATAAAGTCAAGTACACAAGATCACTTAGCCTGGTACCAAATTCTCGTGTCGGCAAACACGGTTTCCAGTGATGAGCCCTTACACTCAAATGCCTTCTTTGGGCATCCACCTATCTCATGTAAAATCAATGCATTCAAACTTCATTTAATTCAATCACATATCATATTCTGTAGGGTATCGTCATACCCGACTTTCAAGTCATCAATATCACATCCACATATGAATAATCATGTAAAAACCAAGGTGCTTCATCATTTACAAGTGGTGAACAATAATTATTTCAAATTCATGCTCTCTTTTGTTGGTCACAATATGATATGGGGTATCAAGACATTATCATGGAAATTTGAAAGCAATTTACCATTCATATTTATCAAACTTCCATGGAAAATCTCAAATAACATATGCATGATTTCAACCATTAAGTATATAGGCAAACAAGTCCCATGACATAAAGAAAAATTACTTAGAAATCATATTGAAAGCAAGTTATTAGAATTTGATTAAAAAACCCCATTTAAAAGAATGCATGTTCATAAAAACTACACCCATGAGATTTTAGGATAACACCACGTACCTCTATTTTCGAAGATACTAGATGTTTCTTGAAGCTCGCGGATTGGTGATTCCGTATATGTAATTATCTTCGAAAACCTACGGTCGAATATTGAACTATTGGGTAAAGTATGTGTCTTATGGTGTTTGAGGGATTAAATCCAGTGTTGGTAGTATATATAGGGGTGGAGGATGACCAAAATAACCCTAAGGAACAATTAAGGTCAAATCTGTCCCTCAGTTGACAGTTTGATAGGCTGGAGTAAATAAATTATAACTTTTTACTCATATACTCAAATTGGATTAAACCAACTGAATTTGAAAAAGGACTCAAATAGCTTTCGTTTGATATATTATAGCTCACATAATTCATTATATACAGGGAATTATGATCGTTTGAAGTTGACCCTAAAATGCTGAAAACTGGGCAATAGGCTATTGGTTTTGCTAATGTTTTGAAATCCAAACGCAGCCTTATGCGTTCCAAAAAATTCCGAAACTTGTCCAAGATGTACTATGATCTTGCCCGATCGTAACAAAACTTGAAAATCTAAAAAAGGATGTCGTAAAGTTTGAAAAGTTGTATCCCAAAGAAAGAGTATTTGGAATGCAAGTTTAATGACGTGAGGTTGGAGGAAGAGGTGGTAGTGAAGCTGGAATCGCAGGAGGTATGTAAGAGGGATAGTTTCAAGTATCTCGGGTCCGTGATACAGGGCAATGGTGAGATTGACGAGGATGTCTCGCACCGTATTGGGGCGGGATGGTTGAAATGGAAGCTCGCGTCGGGGGTGTTGTGTGATAAGAAGGTGCCACCCAAGTTTAAAGGAAAATTCTACAGGATGGTAGTCCGTCCGGCCATGTTGTATGGAGCGGAGTGTTGGCCATTTAAGAACTCCCACATCCAAAAAATGAAGGTGGCGGAAATGCGGATGTTGCGCTGGATGTATGGGATGACTAGAGGGGATAGAGTTAGGAATGAGACTATCAGGGAGAAGGTTGGTGTGGCTCCAGTGGAGTGCAAGATGCGGGAAGTCCGATTGAGTTGGTTTGGACAAGTGAAGAGGAGGGACATGGATACCTCGGTTCGTAGGTGTGAGAGGCTAGCGTTGGATGGTTTTAGGCGGGGTAGGGGTAGGCCGAAGAAGTACTGGGGTGAGGTGATTAGGCGGGACATGGAGCAGTTACAGCTCACCGAGGACATGACCCTCGATAGGAAGGTATGGAGGGTGCGGATTAGGGCAGAATACTAGGGCCATTTTGGGGCGCTAGGGTAGGGAATTATTTGGTGGGGGTATTATTCCTGTTATTCTTCCTTCTCTTATTTTATTCCTATTCCTATTCTTCTTCTTGTTATGATTTCGGTGTTCCATGTTTTATTATGTATCTGGGTGATTTCCGATGTTTCATACTACTTATGGGTGCCGTATTTACGTTATGAAATCCTATCCTGTGCGTTACTTTATATTTGTGTGGTGACTCGTGTCTTGAGCCGGGGGTCTATCGGAAACAGCCTTTCTACTTCTTCAGAGGTAGAGGTATGGACTGCGTACATCTTACCCCCCTCAGACCCCACTTGGTGGGAATACACTGGGTTTGTTGTTGTTGTTGTTGTAAAGTCTAAGGGCACTCTATTAAAGGCTAATCAATGCACGACTTTTATGGGGTGTTACAAAATGTTTCTTTTTTTAATCAAATAATAATTTAATTGTATTAAATTAAAAAAAATTCTAATATATAACTATTTTTATTTGAATTGTATCTTTATTATATTTACAAACAAATAAATTTTGCACATTCAGATGTTGAAAAACGCCCAACCTTAATCATTTAGTGTAACACCCCGTAAATTTTTTTTTCGTACACTTATCGCGATTATATGGAGTCCTAAAGACTTGCGTATGGGTTAAATTAAGTTTATGGTGTTCGGAAGTATCCCGTCAATAGTTGTATGAGTAGGTATTGGAATAAGCTTTCCAACGATATAAAGTTTGCCCAAAACAGAGGAGTATTTCATATAAGCGAGCACGTTCGAAATTTCAAAACGGTGGCCGGGAAGCCTGTGAACAGTGATTCTGCAGGAAAATTTCTGCAGCTAGGCACACAAACTTGAGACGATCATAACTCCTTGTGCAAACGGAACTGTGTGGGCTGCTATATATAGACGAAAAGCTCTGAGCGTCTTCTTTCTAATGAAATTGGTTTCATTCAAATCCAACATCTGAGTAAGGAGTTATACTCGTTTTACTTCAGCCTCTCAAAACAGATTTTTGTGAACAGTAAATTAGCAGGAAAATACTGAGGCCTGCCAGTTTTTGGGTCAACTTTGAAAGATCATAACTTCCTCAATATAATGAACTGGGTGATCTACCATATATCAATAGAAAGATATTTGAGTCTTATTTCTAATGCAATTGGTTACATCCAAATCCAACATCTGCGTAAGGATTTATACGCGTTTTACTTCAGCCTCTCAAAACAGATTTTTAGGGTCAACTTCAAACGATCATAACTCCTTGTACAGGAAGAACTGGGTGGCCTAATTTATATGAAATGATAGCCCTTTTAATTATATTTTCAATGATACCAATTTCACCCAAATACGATATCGGAGCAAAGAGTTATGATCGATTTACTTCAGCCTGTCAAAACTGTCCACTGGGGACAGATTCGGGATTTATTTAAATTTTGAGGGCACAATGGTCATTTTCTATTACCTTTGGACGAAAATTGATCTTAAAAACCTGCACTTAGCCTCATTTATCCCAGAAATTATCCAAATTATTAAGAGAGGTGAAACCCTAGCCAATTTCAACCTCAAATATTTTGTGATTCAACCGCAAAAAATTCAAATTGGTTCCGTAGTTGTGTTCACCATCTCGAAAGCTTCGAGAAGCACCCCATGGTTATGTAAGGAGGATTCTAAATACAAGAGTTCATTGTTAAGGTATGAATATTGTTTATTCTTGATTCTTATCCAAGAATAAGTATTTATAAAGGATTATGAGTATTGTCTTGATGTTGGAAGATAACTAGAAACATAGTTATGAATTGTTGTGTATAAATTGTTAGTAGTAAATTATGAAAGTTGCTGTATTGGATTATGGAGGATTAATTGTGGTGATATAACATTATATTAGTGGTTATGTATGCCTAGTGATCATGTTGGTATTGGATGGTGATTAAGAAGGGAAATAAAGGCTAAGAGTGATGTTGAGGGATATTTCATGAAAATGCATGATATGTGAATGTAATAAGAGTATAAGAGGATGTATGTAGTACTCCTATTGATGAGCTAAAGGATTACTTCCTAGAAATTATTTGGTGAAGTTAATACCTAAATGGTAAGGTTTGGTTGCTAATACTAGTTGCCACAAATGACTTATTGTAGATAAGTGTTCGAAGAGTACGGGAAGTCACTTGTATTGAAGTGGTTATATCAAGGTATGTAAGACATACTCTATCTATTCTTTGGCATGAATAATGACCCATGGCACTCTCAAGTAAGCTTCCAACATTGTCCTACGACACATGACACATAATAACATCATATGATCTTCGACACTACCTATTGAACTTGTTTTCACTTTTAAGATGTCCGGCTAGTCAAAAACGTCCATATACTATTGTTGACTCCGAAATGGTTTAATGAGGTATCCATGATTCTCTACTTCATCTTAATGATATTGATTACCTATTTACATGTTTTTCCTATTGAGGTATCATGGTTTCAAGTTCCATAAAGTGTGACCACAAAGTAACCAATCTCAAAGATTAATTGAATTATGAAATGGAATGTCTATATTTTAAATTGATGATTTGATGTATTGTATTAGTACCACTGATCGGTTGGCCATCGTATTATAAAGATTATCTATATATGCTATTCCAGGGGTGGTCCCTGATGTATTGTATTAGTACCACTGATCAGTTGGCCATTATATGACATATGTTATGTATTGATAAGGATTACGGGAAGTAATGATATGCAAGTAATGTGCAGGTATCCCATCAGTTCTTTTAAGTGTGGTCTACTCATACTGTTTATTCACTCGTATCTGGTTTCTGTTGACCTTTTGTATATCATCTTGATACTCACTGCCTTACATACTCAGTACATATTTCCGTACTGACGTCCCTCACGGGGGACCTGCATTCATGCCTGCAGGAACAGGTACTTCAGGTCGTACACCTTCGCAGTAAGAGCCAGGACGTTCTGTTGTTAGTGGTGAGCTCCAGTTGTTTCGGGGCATCCCAAGTCGTCTCTATATGTACTTTTGGTATTTGCATAAAAGTCTTTTGTGGGCGGGAGTTTGTCCCGACCCCAACTCAGTTGTGTATCTATGTAGAGGCTTTTGTAGACATATTGTACAGCCATAGGAGTGTTTGGTTGATAGACGTGATGGCTCTGACGGCCAATTACTGTTTATATATATATATATGCGTGTCTGCTGGGCTGATACAGGTACTGTTTTCTTCTATTTACAACGAAGTGCTGCCCAAATTTCTAATTTTCATAAGTAATGTGAATGTGAAAGTATAGGTTATGAACGGGTTCTCCCGGGCCTCCTCGGCTACGGGTGCCAGTCTGATCCAATGGGATTTGGGGTGTGACAGAAGTGGTATCAGAGACAGTTCATCCTAGTGAGTCTACAAAGCCGTGTCTACGTAGAATCTCGTTTATCGGTGTGTTGTGCACCACATCTATAAACAGGAGGCTATTGGACATTTAGGGATTGTTTCCACTCTTCATTTCTTAGATCGTGCAATAGATCCCATATTAGAGATAAAGTCATAATCAATCGCTTAATCCAATTGTTTCTTTTTATTTATTATAGTGACGATGCCGGTTACAAGGAGAAAGAATAAGTGGAAGCGAGTTGATACAGTGGCCGGAGAAGGTACTAGTAAGTCACCACCGGCACAAGTTGAGCAAAGTGAGTCTCAAGCTGAGCATATATCAGGCGCTTCTTCTCCTCCGGAAGGGCCGTCTATTAATGCTGTTGATCGAGATTTGAGGGATGCAGTACAACTTCTGACGCGTATAGTTGCCGGTCAAGTTCAAGGGCAAGCTATTCCTACCACGGGTTCTAGTGGTATGGATAGAGCAGCTAGCCTTCGGACTCAGGATTTTCTGAAACTGGATCCTCCTACTTTTACCGGATCAGATATTAATGAAGACCCGCAGGACTTTGTCGATCAAACCCAAAGGGTTCTAGATGTTATGCATGTATCCGGTAAAGAGATGGTTGAGCTAGCAGCATATAGACTGAAAGGAGAGGCTATATTGTGGTACGAGGATTGGAAACGATCTAGGGGTATTGATGCACCTCCAACTACGTGGGGAGAGTTCAAAAATGCATTTATTGATCATTATCTTCCATTTGAGACTCGTCAGGCCCGTGCAGATCAATTCTTGAATCTTCGTCAGGGTAATATGAGTGTAAGAGAGTATAGTCTTTGATTTAACTCCTTGTCTCGATATGCTTCTAATGTGGTAGCTACTATGGACGACAGAGTTCATCACTATGTGAATAGATTGGAACCATACTTGGTTAGAGATTGTACCATTGCTGATTTGAACAAGGATATGGATATAACGAGGATACAAGCTTTCGCTCAGAAGATGGAAGATCAGAGGCAAAGAAGAAGAACCCAGGAATCAGAAAAAGGATATTCTAAGCGGCCCAGAGCTATAGGGCAGTTTGTGGCATCTCAGGGAGGTTTTAGGCCTTCGTTCTCTCATAGATTGCCTAGCCCGTTATCTTCTTATCCTGCAATTAGTGCTCCACCACAATTTCAAAGGTTCAGAGGTAATCAGTTCGGGCAAAGCAGTGAAAATCAGAGTTCGCGAACAGTGGGGTATCAAGGGCAAGGGAGTATGAGTCAATTGAGACCTCCACGACACCCGTGCCCCATTTGTAGAAAATTTCACTTTGGCGAATGTCGGTTTGGGACGAATAATTGCTTTTGGTGCGGTAAGCCGGGGCATATGGCTAGAGATTGCCCACGCAGGACCACAGGTAGTATAACACGACCTACCAGATCAGCTGTTGCGTCATCTTCGGTGCCTCCTTTGAGTAGGGGTGCACAACCTATGGGTCACGGTAGAGGTGATAGAGGAGTAGCTAGTGCTAGCAGAGCTCAGAACCGTGTGTATGCCCTAGCAGATCGGCAGAATTTAGAGGCTTCTCCAGACGTGGTTACAGGTACGTTGTCCATCTTTGCATTTGATGTGTATGCCTTAATTGATCCTGGTTCTACATTATCGTATGTTACTCCTTTGGTTGCGGGAAGGTTCGGAAGAACACCCGAATTATTAGCCAAGCCATTTGAAGTATCAACGCCAGTGGGGGAATCTCTTATAGCTAGGAATGTTTATCGAAATTGTGTTGTGAATATTTGTGGTCGTGATACTTTGGACGATCTTGTTGAGTTGGAAATGGTAGATTTTGATGTTATTATGGGCATGGATTGGTTAGCGTCTTGTTATGCTACAGTAGATTGCCGTTCTAAGAAGGTATATTTCCATTTCCCAAATGAGGCAGTCCTTGAATGGAAGGGTAATGTTGGCGCGCCGAGAGGTAGATTTATTTCTTACTTTAAGGCAAGAAAAATGATTTCCAAGGGGTACATATACCATCTGGTTAGAGTAAGGGATGTAGAGGCAGAGCCGCCAACTTTTCAGACCGTTCCGGTTGTGAATGAATTTCCTGATGTATTTCCTGAAGAACTACCAGGTTTACCTCCTGAACGAGAAGTGGAGTTTGGTATTGATTTGTTGCCAGACACACAGCCAATCTCAATTCCTCCTTATAGAATGGCACCAGCAGAGTTGCGAGAATTGAAAGAGCAACTGAAAGACTTGCTAGAGAAGGGATTCATCAGGCCTAGTATGTCCCCTTGGGGAGCACCAGTATTGTTTGTGCATAAGAAAGATGGTTCGCTGAGGATGTGTATTGACTATCGGCAATTGAATAAGGTGACTATTAAGAATAAGTACCCCCTTCCCCGAATTGATGATTTATTTGACCAGTTGTAGGGTGCCCAGTGTTTTTCCAAGATTGACTTGAGATCAGGCTATCATCAAGTGAGGGTCAAGGATAAAGATATACCCAAGACAGCTTTCCGAACACGGTATGGTCATTATGAATTCCTGGTTATGTCATTTGGGCTGACAAATGCACCCGCAGTTTTTATGGATCTGATGAATAGGCTGTTTAAGCCGTTTCTAGATGTGTTCGTGATAGTTTTCATAGATGATATTCTGGTTTACTCTAGATCAGAAGAGGACCATGTTAATCACTTAAGGCAGGCGTTGCAGATTCTTCGTGATCGTAAGCTGTATGCGAAGTTTTCTAAATGTGAGTTTTGGCTCAAGTCAGTGGCATTTTTGGGCCATATTGTATCCAGTGAAGGCATAAAAGTTGACACTCAGAAGATTGAGGCTGTGAAGAATTGGCCAAGACCCACGACGCCTACGGAGATTCGTAGTTTCCTCGGGTTGGCAGGTTATTATAGAAGGTTTGTTGAAGGTTTTTCTTCTATTTCTGCACCTTTGACTAAGTTGACGCATAAAGCCTCCAAGTTTCAATGGAATGATGCCTGTGAAAAGAGTTTCCAGGATCTGAAGAGCAAGTTGACTTCTACACCGGTATTGGTACTTCCTGAAGGCACAAAAGGGTATGCAGTGTACTGTGATGCTTCGAGAATTGGCTTATGATGCGTACTAATGCAACATGGTAGAGTAATAGCCTATGGTTTTAGACAGTTGCGACCTCATGAGAGGAATTATCCCACGCATGATCTTGAGCTAGCTGCAGTTGTATTTGCTTTGAAGATATGGCGCCACTACTTATATGGGGTTCATGTTGACATATATACCGATCATAAGAGCCTGCAATATATCTTCAGTCAGAAAGATCTAAACTTGAGGCAGCGGAGATGGCTTGAATTGTTGAAAGATTATGATGTTGATATCTTGTATCATCCAGGGAAGGCGAATGTAGTAGCGGATGCACTGAGTCGTAAGTCTAAAATGGCATCTATAGAAAAGCAGGGGATTATTAAGGATCTTCACCAACTAGCTAATTTGGGAGTTCGACTTCTCGAAACTCCAGATGAAGAGGTTATTGTACATAATGCAGCGGAATCTTCATTGATAGCTGAAGTGAAAGAGAAGCAGTATGCAGATCCAATTTTATTGCAGCTTAAGGAGGATGTGCAGAGTGGCACGACAAAGGCATTTGAGCTTACGCGAGAAGGAGTGCTTCAGTGTCAGAATCGTTTATGCGTACCTGATGTAGTTGAGCTAAGAAAGAGAATTATGACAGAAGCACACTGTTCAAGGTATTCCATCCATCCAGGGTCGACTAAGATGTATCAAGATTTGAAAGCAATATATTGGTCGAATGACATGAAGAGGAATATTGCCGAATTTGTAGCTGAATGTCCGAATTGTCAAAGAGTCAAAGTAGAACACCAGAAACCCGGTGGTTACATGCAATGTATAGATCTTCCATCATGGAAGTGGGACAAGATCAATATGGATTTCATCACGGGTTTGCCTCGTACATATCGGAAGTTTGATTCCATATGGGAGATCATTGATAGGCTTACCAAATCTGCGCACTTCTTACCAGTTAAGACAACTTATACGGCGGAAGAGTATGCGAAGTTGTATATTAAGGAGATCGTTCGGTTACATGGAGTTCCAATTTCCATTATATCCGATCGAGGAACCCAATTTACCGCAAATTTCTGGAAGTCTTTTCAAAGGAGTTTGGGGACACAAGTAAATCTAAGTACGGCTTTTCATCCTCAAATGGACGGACAAGCGGAACGTACCATCCAGACACTTGAAGACATGCTACGAGCATGTGTATTAGATTTCAAAGGCAACTGGGATGATCACCTACCTCTTATCGAGTTTGCCTACAATAATAGCTATCATTCAAGTATCAAAATGGCACCATATGAAGCATTGTATGGAAGAAAGTGTAGATCGCCAATAGGATGGTTTGAAGCAGGTGATGCGGTCTTATTTGGACCGGATCTTGTTTATCAAGCAATGGAGAAGGTTAAAGTGATCCAACAACGGCTTGCAACAGCTCAAAGTCGACACAAATCTTATGCGGTTGTTAGAAGAAGAGGACTTGAGTTTTCTATCGATGATTGGGTATTCTTGAAAGTATCACCGATGAAAGGAGTGATGAGGTTTGGCAAGAAAGGAAAGTTAAGTCCACGATACATAGGTCCGTATAAGATCATTCAAAGATTTGGACAAGTTGCTTATGAGTTAGAGCTACCTCAAGAGCTCTCAGCAGTTCATCCTGTATTTCATGTTTCGATGCTTCGCAAGTACATCGGAGATCCATCGCACATCACTACTACGGAAGATGTACAAATTACAAAAGATCTCACTTTTGAAGAAATGCCTATTGCTATTCTTGATCGCCAAATTAAAAAGATAAGGAATAAAGAGATAGCATAGGTAAAAGTACTTTGGAGGAATCAACAAGTTGAGGAGATCACATGGGAAGTTGAGGAAGCGATGAAGATTAAGTAACCTTACCTATTCAACGATGAGGAGGAGGTTCATGAGACGGAAGAAGTACAATAACAAGTAAGTGTTTGTTTTTATGCAAGGATGTTATGATGATGAATGTGTTAATTGTAAGCTTGGACATGTCTTAACTGAGTAACTATGCTAACATTCGAGGACGAATGTTCTTAAGGGGGGGATAATGTAACACCCTGTAAATTTTTTTTTCGTACACTTATCGCGATTATATGGAGTCCTAAAGACTTGCGTATGGGTTAAATTAAGTTTATGGTGTTCGAAAGTATCCCGTCAATAGTTGTATGAGTAGGTATTGGAATAAGCTTTCCAACGATATAAAGTTTGCCCAAAACAGAGGAGTATTTCATATAAGCGAGCACGTTCGAAATTTCAAAACGGTGGCCGGGAAGCCTGTGAACAGTGATTCTGCAGGAAAATTTCTGCAGCTAGGCACACAAACTTGAGACGATCATAACTCCTTGTGCAAACGGAACTGTGTGGGCTGCTATATATAGACGAAAAGCTCTGAGCGTCTTCTTTCTAATGAAATTGGTTTCATTCAAATCCAACATCTGAGTAAGGAGTTATACTCGTTTTACTTCAGCCTCTCAAAACAGATTTTTGTGAACAGTAAATTAGCAGGAAAATACTGAGGCCTGCCAGTTTTTGGGTCAACTTTGAAAGATCATAACTTCCTCAATATAATGAACTGGGTGATCTACCATATATCAATAGAAAGATATTTGAGTCTTATTTCTAATGCAATTGGTTACATCCAAATCCAACATCTGCGTAAGGATTTATACGCGTTTTACTTCAGCCTCTCAAAACAGATTTTTAGGGTCAACTTCAAACGATCATAACTCCTTGTACAGGAAGAACTGGGTGGCCTAATTTATATGAAATGATAGCCCTTTTAATTATATTTTCAATGATACCAATTTCACCCAAATACGATATCGGAGCAAAGAGTTATGATCGATTTACTTCAGCCTGTCAAAACTGTCCACTGGGGACAGATTCGGGATTTATTTAAATTTTGAGGGCACAATGGTCATTTTCTATTACCTTTGGACGAAAATTGATCTTAAAAACCTGCACTTAGCCTCATTTATCCCAGAAATTATCCAAATTATTAAGAGAGGTGAAACCCTAGCCAATTTCAACCTCAAATATTTTGTGATTCAACCGCAAAAAATTCAAATTGGTTCCGTAGTTGTGTTCACCATCTCGAAAGCTTCGAGAAGCACCCCATGGTTATGTAAGGAGGATTCTAAATACAAGAGTTCATTGTTAAGGTATGAATATTGTTTATTCTTGATTCTTATCCATGAATAAGTATTTATAAAGGATTATGAGTATTGTCTTGATGTTGGAAGATAACTAGAAACATAGTTATGAATTGTTGTGTATAAATTGTTAGTAGTAAATTATGAAAGTTGCTGTATTGGATTATGGAGGATTAATTGTGGTGATATAACATTATATTAGTGGTTATGTATGCCTAGTGATCATGTTGGTATTGGATGGTGATTAAGAAGGGAAATAAAGGCTAAGAGTGATGTTGAGGGATATTTCATGAAAATGCATGATATGTGAATGTAATAAGAGTATAAGAGGATGTATGTAGTACTCCTATTGATGAGCTAAAGGATTACTTCCTAGAAATTATTTGGTGAAGTTAATACCTAAATGGTAAGGTTTGGTTGCTAATACTAGTTGCCACAAATGACTTATTGTAGATAAGTGTTCGAAGAGTACGGGAAGTCACTTGTATTGAAGTGGTTATATCAAGGTATGTAAGACATACTCTATCTATTCTTTGGCATGAATAATGACCCATGGCACTCTCAAGTAAGCTTCCAACATTGTCCTACGACACATGACACATAATAACATCATATGATCTTCGACACTACCTATTGAACTTGTTTTCACTTTTAAGATGTCCGGCTAGTCAAAAACGTCCATATACTATTGTTGACTCCGAAATGGTTTAATGAGGTATCCATGATTCTCTACTTCATCTTAATGATATTGATTACCTATTTACATGTTTTTCCTATTGAGGTATCATGGTTTCAAGTTCCATAAAGTGTGACCACAAAGTAACCAATCTCAAAGATTAATTGAATTATGAAATGGAATGTCTATATTTTAAATTGATGATTTGATGTATTGTATTAGTACCACTGATCGGTTGGCCATCGTATTATAAAGATTATCTATATATGCTATTCCAGGGGTGGTCCCTGATGTATTGTATTAGTACCACTGATCAGTTGGCCATTGTATGACATATGTTATGTATTGATAAGGATTACGGGAAGTAATGATATGCAAGTAATGTGCAGGTATCCCATCAGTTCTTTTAAGTGTGGTCTACTCATACTGTTTATTCACTCGTATCTGGTTTCTGTTGACCTTTTGTATATCATCTTGATACTCACTGCCTTACATACTCAGTACATATTTCCGTACTGACGTCCCTCACGGGGGACCTGCATTCATGCCTGCAGGAACAGGTACTTCAGGTCGTACACCTTCGCAGTAAGAGCCAGGACGTTCTGTTGTTAGTGGTGAGCTCCAGTTGTTTCGGGGCATCCCAAGTCGTCTCTATATGTACTTTTGGTATTTGCATAAAAGTCTTTTGTGGGCGGGAGTTTGTCCCGACCCCAACTCAGTTGTGTATCTATGTAGAGGCTTTTGTAGACATATTGTACAGCCATAGGAGTGTTTGGTTGATAGACGTGATGGCTCTGACGGCCAATTACTGTTTATATATATATATATGCGTGTCTGCTGGGCTGATACAGGTACTGTTTTCTTCTATTTACAACGAAGTGCTGCCCAAATTTCTAATTTTCATAAGTAATGTGAATGTGAAAGTATAGGTTATGAACGGGTTCTCCCGGGCCTCCTCGGCTACGGGTGCCAGTCTGATCCAATGGGATTTGGGGTGTGACATTTAGTTTTCAAATCTAGAGACAATATCTTAACCATTCAGATGTGCATTCAAAATGATTCAAATGTCTGAATATTAATAAAAACAAATGCAGTCTTAGCTGAAACACAATGGTGTGGTTGTGTGATACTTTAAAGGAGTCCTCAAAAGTCAAAGAAACTACGTGAAAACATGGAAGTTTGATGATCAGTTCTCAGAGTTGTTCTTCTCGAGAAACTATGACAATTAAGGTAATATAACCATTAACAGCATTCAATGGAGGAGAAGTCAATTATAATTGTCCGTGAAGTAGCATTTAATACAGCTTGGCTAGATTGAAAGAATCATCCATATCTATACTACATTAAAAGCATGGAACCCCTAACTTAAAAGTTTACGACAATACCATTCCTATCAGCCTAAATACCTACTATCTAGTTAAAAAAAAAAGAGGAAACTAATTGGCATAAATAGAAACAACACAGATGTTTAATAGGAACAAACGGTCATTGTTCTTATCTCAACAAAATATGTGTTATTTAAAAAACAAGAGCAAGCAGAGGGGTAACTCTCAAATCTCAATCTCATGCTTTTATCCTACCAAGTATGTTCTATTCTTTAATGCACTACAACAACAACAACAACAAACCCAGTATATTCCGAAATAGTAATGCACTAACTTCCTTTTTTACCTAATGAATTGAACTTTTTAGTGAGGATCTGAATGATTTTCAGACTTTGTTTAACATCTAATTCACTAAGATGTATTAACAGGTTGAATCTTTTTAAAAAAAAGCACTTAATGGGCTGATATCTTAACCATTCAGATTCAGACCTTCATTAAGTGAAAGCAAATGAAAAAGGATTGTAGTGTAAAGTCTATAAATAAGGCTTAGTGTAACAAATGTAGTTGACACAATTCAATACTCCTACTAGCAACCTATTCCACCTATTTCTCCAGCTCATCCATAACATCTGTAAATAAGTCTTTTGTTGTTGATCCTGAAGTATTTGATGAGACAACCAGATATGCAGCAAAATCTTTAATCTGCAAGCACAAAATAAAGAAGGAAATTATTGGATGAGAAATTCAAAAAGACGAAAAGGGAACTCATGAAGGTAATCACTCTCACTGAACACAAGAAAGAAAAACTAACATTGATGCAATAATCACGCCAGTTAGTTTTTGCATTAAGTATTCCCGCAGCAACATGCTCTTCCATCAGTTTTCGGAACTCATCACGATTTTTACGTTCAGTTTTCCTCAATTCTTCCTATTTGAATCAACGGTGTATGCCCAGTGAGAAAGAGAAAAATCAAAGCCTCCAAACATAAATTTAATTTTAACCCCGAGTCTAATAAGTAATATACCATCCGCAGTTTCCTTTGCTCCTCCTCTTCGCTCTCTAAATCACGTATATATTCCTAATACAGAAAAGGTTGCAACATAACTTTAAAACCGAGGTGTACAAATGAGTTGTTTGGAAAAAGTTATTTATGATGTATTAGAAAAATGAGTAGTACCTGGAAAATCTCCAAGAAATCGATTTTCTCAAGGCGGGAGCATCTTTCATCAGTTTCCAAGCGGTCCTGAACTTTTCTCCACTGGCTACTGGCCTGAACAAAAGAAGTCAGCAACAATGGAACTATGGAAGATCTATCTCCTAGAAATAGAAAAACATAATCTAGGAACTGATGCTAATTCCACTAGAACAAGTCCATTAATAAAGTCACAGTATTTTAAAAATTCTAAGTACTCCACTCTATTGTGCTTCTGCTCCTCCAATGCCTTCACATGCTCCTAATAAAATTCAGTACCAAGTAAAAAAACTAAAATTTCTCTATAAAGAAGACAATATTTACAAAGAGACTTTAACTGCACTTGCATGAAAGTATTGAAAAACTTTTTCTATTTTACGACGGAGGGGGGAGAGGAAGAAGCATATCATAGTTTCAAGTTTCAAAAAAAAATTACATAAAATACATGGAAGTCTATTTAAATTGGAATTCAATGGTGAACAAATTTAAATGTTGTACCCTTGAGAAGACATTAAAAATGTATTCAAAGAACACAAGATTTTAAGTTGAATATCTACAACATTTCTTCTTTCTACTTTTTAAGAAAAACAAAAAAAGGGAACAAACTAAAAGACATCCTGTAAAGGAAAGGAATGGAATGACTGTTGTTAGTCAAGTGGACCAGCGCCTAACTCAACTTCGAAAGCTAGGTCAGGTGGTGAACATTGTCCAAGATCATATAAGGAAACTACAACACATACACCTTACTAGTGTGGGATCCTCATACATTAATCGCACACCAAGACTAGACATTTGTAGCATCAGTTAACCTAGGTTGGCTAACATCTATGTCACGACCCGAATCGGGGCCCTGGCCGTGATGAGCATTCCGAGCCATAAAGGCCCGAAACACCCTTATATGTTTGATAATCATGCACATAATTCATGTCAAAAGAAATGCAGAAGATACACAATATAACGGAAACATGGTCAAGAATCATATGAAAATGAAAATGGGGAATAGTGTCCCACAATCTAAATCAACATCTCTAAAACCGTCTGCGAAATCTCTACTACATGACTGAAATAATGTCTATCTGAAAACTGGGACAAGGCCCCCAGCAGATCCAAAAATAATAAATGATAAGTGAAATAGCAGACATCAGGCCTTCTAAAATATAGAAGGCTCACCACTCGATTCTGAAATCTGTCGGAAGAATTTTACATGTTATCTGGACCCCTAGACTGTGCCTCCGAACCTGGGAGGGTAGGGGGTCAATACAAAACTACTGGTACGTAGAGAAATCAAAATAGAAGTATAATATTTTTACACAATATAGGTGAGAGCCATTATAAAGCAGTTTCATATTAAATCATTTGAAAACACATGGGCATAATGCAATAGTTTCTCAACAACAATGAGAAGCAACTGAGGTAGGTGGAATACCCTACATAATTTACACCAACTGTCATACCTCGATTGCCACTGAGATTAGAGTATAAGTGAGGGAGAGACACACAAGACCACGAAGCATGGTGTCTCGACCCAATGGTAGTGCCCAAGATCACTTAGCCTAGGATCCTACCTATAGTCCCAATTTGGGAATGACATAAAGTTAAGTACTCAAGATCACTTAGCTTGGTACCAAATTCCCGTGTCGGCAAACACGGTTTCCTGCGATGAGCGCTTACACTCAAATGCCTTCTTCGAGCATCCACCTATCTTATGTAAAATCAATGCATTCATTTGATTCAATCACACATCATATTCTATAGGGTATCGTCATACCCGACTTGCAAGCCATCAATATCACATCATTCTTCTCATTCAACCATTGTATTCAACATGAATAACCTTCTCGTTTTCAAGTAAAAATCTTATCAATTCTCAAAACATTTCATGTCATGTTTTTCAAGATGTTTTCAAACAATTTACATCATATGAACATTTAAAATAAATTCACATCAAGAGAGGAAATTTCATATCATTCATGCTCTCAAGTTAACATCTTTTCGGAATACATGCATATACATATATCATTTAGCAAATCACTTTGGGAGTAGGTGTAAAGGACAAATCAATATCATTAAACGCTTAAAACATAATCATAATCGTAATTTCAAAACCCCCATTTGAAACCATGAATTGTTAAAGACCATGAGGTTTTTGAGATAACCCCACGTATCTCAATTACTCCGAAAATTAGGTGCCTCTTGAAGCCTACGTTGAGAGGATTCCAAATATACAATTAGTTTCTAAAACGCATGGTTGAATCTTGAGTTGCTTGGGTTTTTATTTTGAAACCCTAAGGAGTGTTATTGCGATAATTTAATGAATATGATAATATTTTGATGTTTGAGGGATTAAATCCCGTGTTGGTGTCATATATAGGGGTGGAAAAGGACCATTTTGCCCCAAAAATGGAGTATTTAAGTCACCTGAAACCTTTACATAGGCACTGCCTATGCTATCGCCTATGTTTACATAGGTGCCGCCTAATACTTTGAAAGGCCATAGCTTCTTGCTCGGGTGCCGGATTTTAGCAAAATTGGTATCGTTGGAAAGCTAACTCGAAGATCTATTATTTGACACATAGTAGTATATATAATTCAACATATATAGAGAGTTATGGTCAATGGAATCTGACACAAATTACAACGTCCACTAAAACTTAATCGATCAAAATAGTTTCAACTCGTCCTTGAGTTGAAGAACCTCTATGGTCTAAATTCAAGCTTGAATGGATTCACATACTACACAAATAATTAATATGCCATATTGGCATAGGATTTATGGCTTCGGGATTATCAACGCATCGAAATCATGGTTTTTATTCTAGCACTTCCGCATCCAAAATCTTCATCGCAGAAAATTTATACTTTCGGATTGGGATGTGGCTCAACTATTGATGACTATAACATCATCAATATCTTATTGTTACTTATATTGTGGATCGAGTACTCTATTTGTGTCAAGGGTTCTGGATATGCAACTGCTCAAGATATCATCTTGCCTGCTTCCTAACTGGGTAATTTACAAGAGTTGTATCGACTTAGATTTTGGTATTTTCAAGAATTAACCGCATGCTGGATGTATCTTGTTACTTATGTCAAATAAACAGTGATTGAATGAAGTATCTACATGTTGAATTAATCACTTTGTATCAGTTGTCATACGACAACATATTTAAGTTCTAACTTTTTCCTGTAAAACAACTTCTGGTCAATTGTGTAGGTTCATTGTCTTGAAAATGCCATTAACATCTGTCGAGTAGGCAAGAGTCAGAACATCTGCTTTATGAACAAAATTTATCAAGTGGGTCCGGCCAAAAAATTAAGATCACCTCTTTTGTAAGAAATTTATGTATATGCAGTGATTAGTTATACAAGTTTTGAGATGGTGAAGTGTTACTCCGTTGTAGAGATTTGGAATGTGGTTCTGTATTTAAGACATCAAAAGAATCAATGGCCTCAACCTGTTTCTGAACGTATATATTCAGGACAAATTTGTTTATACAGAAAGTTTGATCTCTCCAAAATTAGTTGCTTAGTATTTACTTGTGTACGATCAAGACAAGTTTTTCATAGTAATGTCATAAATTCAACTTTCTGGTGAATAGTAGTTGGAAGTAGTAGTAGTATTCTTTTTCTTGAAATGTTACATGCTTAAGTTGGAACGAACATTATGGTTATTCAAACATTATGGGGATCGTATATTAGTATGTCAAACATGGTGATTTACAGACAGTAGAGCGTATGATGTCAATAGCCCGAGGAAGATCACTCAATGGACTAGGGACAACAGCAAATCTAGGGGGCGAGGGTGTTCACCCGAACCCCATTGGCAAATACTGTTATATATAAGATATATTTGTTTTACTTTTTTATGTATACGTATAGATCTTGAATATATATATATATATATATATATATATATATATATATATATATATAGCAATGCAAATATAAATATCAATGAAATATTAATGTAGTAAAAAGAGCAACATATAAAAGAAGAGAAAACCCTAGCTAATTATTCAATTCAAAGGCCAAAGATGAAGAAATCACCACCTCCCAATCACAAAGGTATTTTCAACTTTTTATGAATGTGTGTGTTTTTCCTTCTTGTAATGTAGCAATATGAGTTCTCTTTCATGCACCTCGACTATTCCGTTAAATACATACTATCTACTAGCATTGGTCGTTACGGGTTCGGTTGAATCAGTAACTTAGGCAAATATCATGTATTTATATAGAGAAATCTACTCAATATATATAATAATATATCAACGCAGATATTAAGTAGTTGTAGCGTTGTAATGGGAATATAAATATAAAAAGTAGAAAAGAAGAGAAACCCTAAGCAAAGAGGCATATATTTTCAAATGTATTGTCTGCTTGTTTGTGTGTGTTAGTTTTTGCACATCTCAACTATTCCATTGAATACACACTAGGTCAGAACCTTGGGTACTAGACCGATGGAGTTATTATTAATTTTAGTTGGGGATCGGAGGCAGTGACAGAGCCAGGATTTAAGGGGTTCATAAGTGAACGTACTAACTAATCGAGGAGGTTCGACATCTACTATTATAATACCCCGTATTTTCGTGTTAGATTTCTAACCGTCGTTCCTGCATGTCTAAGTTCTAATTCAAGTGATTCTCACATGAATACTAGTTGAATGATCATTATCCTAGTCTATGGAGTTGTTTAGAGGTGGAAAATGTTTATAGCAATTACATAGAACAAGGTTGAGCTAAGACCAATTGATTCATCCAAAGTTTGACATTCGATTCTACAAGGGTCAACATCAAATGTGAATATCTCTTAATATACATGGAATTTTTCATCCCAAGTCCTATCAAATTGTAGGTAACTGAATTATCTTTCCAACAATACCAATTTCATCAATATTCGACACCCGAGCAAGAAGTTATGGCTTTGCGAAGTAGAGTGTGTCGCCTAACCAATCGCACATGGCTACTGGAATAGGTGTGCGATAAGCAATGCGGTGCATACTTAAATATGTGCGATAATAAATGCGGCGAATACTTAAATGTGTGAGATAAGCAATGCGGCGCGTACTTAAATGTGTACGATAAGCAATGCGGCGCATACTTAAATGTGTGCGACAAGCAATGCGCCGCATACCTCACTTCCAAGTGCCCAAAACACCCCTATATATGTCTATAACACGAGATTAAACTCCCATAACACCAAAATAAGTTTACTTTCTCTCAAAATCACCAAGAACATTCATTAGGGTTTCAACCTAAAAATTCAAATATCTCAAGATTCAACCATGAGTTTTCAATAATTTCTTGAGATTCGGAATCCCCATTCTGAGGGCTACAAGAAACACTCATTATTTTCACGAATAGAGTCCCAAGGTCAAGAGTTCATTCAAATCTTCAAGTTTAAGGTATGTGGGGTTTTTCAACAAGAACACCCTTTCGTTCTTGTGCCCAAAATTTGTATTATTTTACAAAGATATATGATTGTACATGCTCTACTTACGAATTTGAGATGGAAATTTGAAATCTATATTCTTGTTGAAGAATTTATAATATTTTTAATGTTTTAAAGATGAATTTCATGAGAGCTAATGTGAATATTCATGATTAAATATAAATTTTCAGATTTTCGTATGAATCATACATGTTTGATATATAAAGTGTGAATCTTGAAATGTTTTGATCAAGTATTGATATATGGGTTGTTGTACCCGATTTGAATTTATATTTTGTTGAAGTAATGTGTTATATACACTTTGAGATTGGATTGATTTGACCTTTTGGTCTTGAAGGAGTTATTTTTGAACTCGAATGAGAAAAGAAATCCACATTTTGATTGATTATGATAAAGGGGTAGCATGATGGCTCTCGTTATGAATTGTTGAATTGTGTTGTTGTGGATTTTATTTTGAAAAAATCTTATCTAAGTCCGGGAGTAGTCTTTAGCAATGAGTGGGAAGTATAGCTGTGATTGGTACTTCCCTATAACTATGTGCCCTCGTAGGATGTGAGCCTACGGCTAATTGACATAGTGATCACTAGTGAAAAGAATGATTAAGGTCCTACTCCGATGGCAAGGATAGGACAGCTTGCCCCAACGTGGGTTGGACGTTGGACTCCATGTAGCTCACATGGTTTATGTTGGTTGTAAGAGACTTCCAGTGTGTGTGTATTCTCCTATCTAATATGAAAAGTCTTATTCTTCTATCTGAGATGAAATCATATTTGTTTGAAAGACTGAGTTTGAGAAAGTCATTGTTTTCGAAAGATTTAATAAACATATATTCCAAAGAGAATTGTTATGAGATTTGATTGTTTTGATGATTTGGAATCGAGATGGAAGTGAATTGAGATTTATTATGATAACTCACATGTTTCACCCGATATATTTTACTCTCTTATGATTATGATGATCTTAATTCGAGCTAAGTGAGTCATTTATATCAGCATGCATAATTTTATAAACTGTGATGATATTAATATATTATTTTATATATGCATTGCACCCCATATGCTCGGTACGTTTCCATGGTACTAACCCACATATTCGTATGTGGGCTACATTTTCTCGGAATGTAGGTACAAGGTATAGTGTACATCTTCAGATCCAGTCAGTTCATGGCATCCACTCAGCAGGTGATGAGTCCTTTTGATTCAAGGGCTTGAGTTAGTTATATATTTCGAGAAGTGTTGTATTTTCTTTATCCAGCCGTATTGAGTTGGGATAGTCGGGAGTCATGACCCAGCTACCTACAGTCAGTACTAGTAGAGGCTTAATAGACAATCAGTAGAAGTTGATGTATTCTGTTTCAGTTTTGGTTGTAAAAGCAGAGATGTAATCTTGTAAATTTAGTTTTGTATGTATCATATTCAGAAAAGAGTTATTTTACGCAGATTTGTATAGATTTATACTTTTTGTTCAGTTGCTTATGAGTTATGCCAGTAGAAGGGTTAGCTTGGGGTCACTTGTGATCCTAAGCACCGTGTGACGTCTCGGGACCAGATTTCGGGGCGTTACAACTATATATACACAAAAAATAATTTCAATCATGTGTATATAATATAATTTTTTGCCGAAGGGGTTTTGGACGAAACCCCTATCTGAAGGGTAGCTTCGGCCCTTATCTGAGGGCTTTTTCGGTTTATTATTCATTTTTTTGAATTGCAGTGAAGAGAGTTATGAAGCATTCGGTTCCATTGCAAGAAGAAATAATTATGGAAATCCTCAGCAGGCTACCTGTGCGGTCTCTTCTACGATTCAAATGTGTATCAAAGTGTTGGATGACACTGATATCCGAACCTTACTTTATGTTGAAGCATCGTAATGACGCCAAGAATTATCAAAATTCTCAAAAATTTCTTGTTAGCCGAAAGGACCTTCTTGAGGATGAGTTTTCGTTGTATTGTTCTTCTTTATCATCAGTTCAACACATTGAGGAAGTACAAAAACTTGATTGTCCTTCTAATGGTAAACCATGGAGGCGTTGCAAATTACATTGTTGTTACGATAGCTTGGTGCTTATCGG
Source organism: Capsicum baccatum var. pendulum (assembly GCA_030864225.1). NCBI lineage: Eukaryota > Viridiplantae > Streptophyta > Magnoliopsida > Solanales > Solanaceae > Capsicum > Capsicum baccatum. The sequence continues at coordinate 247,460,290 of CM061554.1, forward strand.
GGTTTTTAACTATCGTGATAAAACCAATCGACTTTTGCTATGGAACCCCTCCACAAGAGAATCAATAGTACTTCCGGATCAAAAGTTTTCACTGGAGCGGCGTTGGTGCACTTGGGGATTGGGATATGACTCAGTTAGCGACGACTATAAGATCCTTAAGATTGATCTAGAGTCATGCAGTGAAATTCTCGCATTAAAAAGTGGCTCTTGGAGATTAACGAATAACTAACCTATCGGCAATCGCCCTAATTTATTATGTACAGAATCTTTTGTATTTGTGCATGGAGCATTTCATTGGATCGATAATATAACAAGATCTACGGTGACTGTATTGAGTATTTCAAGTGAGGTTTACACAGAGATACTGTTGCCAGAGAAAATACTCGATTTACGACCACAAGTGCGGGCGGCTTGTTTCAGTTTTAAAGAAAAGCTTTGTGTTTATGTTAATTATACGTCTCAAGTGGGGAACAATTTTAGGTTTTGGGTGATGAAAGACTATGGCGTTACAGAATCTTGGGCTGAATTGTTTACTATTCCAGGTCCTGGTATTCTTTCAGTCATACCGAAATATAGGTTTTCGGATGGTATAGTGCTACTCTGCTACAGAAATAGGGGTCTTCGCACTGTCTTAAGGACATCCAAAGCACCACTTGAATTACGTCCTCAATCTGATTTCTCTCAGATAGGTTTTGTGTATACAGAAAGTTTGTTCTTCCCAAAATTAGTTCGTTAGTACTATTTCCTTATGTACGAACAAGTCAGTTTCCCAAAATTACAACCTCTTTATGTGTCTTCATATCATAAATTGAACTGTCTGGTGTGCTTTAGCTGGTCTGTAAACCAACCAGATTAACCAGCACACGAGTTCATGGTATTGTTTCAAGGGCGAGTTAGATGTCATTGATCTCCGAGCCTTACTTTGCGATGAACCATGTCAATGATGTGAAGAGTAATCCATGCATGGTACTGTTTTAAGTGCGTTTTCCCCTTGTATTCTTCTTCTATATCGTCTGTGTTATGATGGATAGGCTCTAATCAAGGTTTGTAATTTATCCTGATTGTAAGTATCTCATACTTTTTCTATGGAATCCCTCTCCAAGAGAATCAATAGTACTTCCGCATCCAAAATCTTCATCGCAGAAAATTTATACTTGCGGATTGGGATATGGCTCAACTATTGATGACTATAAGATCCTCAAGATTGCTTATATCGCGGATTGAGCATTGAGAAACTATTGTAACTTATCATTGCTTGTATTGGAAGAGTGACAGGGGCCTGGCCGAACACCACGGTTATTCAAGAAATTGTCTCAGACTCGTCTGAATCATATTACTATATTGAGTTGTATCGACTTAGATGTTGGTATTTTCGCGAATTGACCGTATGTTGGATGTATCTTGTTCCTTATGTCAAAAAACAGTGATTGTGTAGTAAATTTTTTTAGTTTATATAGCAAATCTTATGGATGGGGAATCTAATCTATGCCTATTGTGCCAGAGTGATCGGTCTTGAATTTTACCTCCTCAAATGTCTTGGCTTGAAGTGTGTCTTGAAATGTAATCATTAAGGACAAGAATTAAACTATTTGCCTTATGAAAACATATCTAAGTTCTAATATTTGCCTGTAACACAACTTCTGATAGTTGTGTAGGTCCATTGTCTTGAAATATCATTAACGTCTACCGTATAAGTAACAGTTAAAACGTCTGTTTTATAGACAAAATAATACGTAGATTTTCTCATATTTTACACCCCCTATGTCCCATTTTATGTGGCACTCTTTGACTTGACATAATATTTAAGAGAAAAAAAATACTTTTGAAACTTGGGGTTAAACAATTCTTAGGTATTTGTATGGTTATAAATTAGTTCATTAAAAGTAAAATTGAAATTTTAAAGTTAAATTGTTTCTAATTATAGTTAGATGACATTTTTCTTGGGACAAACTAAAAAGGAGTGCCACATAAAATGATATGGACAGAGTACACGTAATAGCTATGTGAGTTTTTAATTTGCAAATCAAACACCATGTGACTTTTATAGATAAATGATTTACGTTCAAACTAGCAACCTAACGTGAAATTACTGGTGCAGAATTTAATACCTGTATAACTTACCTCCAAACTAGTCCACTCATACTCCATCTATTCCAATTTATGTGACGTATTTTTTTTTAGTCTTTCAAAAAAATACCAGCCTTCCATAGTGGGGAATAATTTTACTTTAAAATTGTCTTTTTACCCTTAATAAATTAATTTATATGATTAAATAAATTTCAAAAGTTTTGTTTTCAAGTCAAATAATATCACATAAATTGAAACGGACAAAAAAGTGCAGTATGTTTTAACCTATTCACTCAAAACAAAATTAAAAATGAAAATTGAAATAACTTTATCATATAAAAAGTAGAAAGAAAAACATAACAAAATAGTAAAAGCAGAGAATCCTTAACCACAAAGCAAAGAGAGAAAGAGAGAAATATTTTCAAAGGCCAAAAATGAAGGAATCAATACCTTCCAATTGCCAGCCAAATCTCTGCAAAGGTATATGTTGCATTTCTCTCTATTTTCTGTTTTTATTTATGTGTGTATATCTAAGTCAGCTTTTACATGCCTCAACTATTTTATTGAATATCTATTAGAGATAGAAACTAATGACGCCTGAACTATGGCCAAAGTTGCTACGATACACACCAACTTCACGGCGGTCCTATTACCTCCTGAACTCAATTTTAGCGTATTTTTGTCACCTTTCTATGTTTGTATGAGACCTTTATTACATAAAATGGGGTGCACATCAAAGGTTCCACGTTAGCTAAAAAGTATGACAAAAATACGCTAAAATTTAGTTCTGGTGGTAATAGGGACCCTGTGAAGTTGGAGTGTGTCGTAGCAAATTTGATCATAGTTCGGGGTCCTAGATGCTTTACTCTATCTATTATATATCCTAACTTAAATTCAGCATATGGGTGAAGCTAGAGTATTAGTTACGGATTTGGTGTAACAAGTATAGATCTTATATTATGTTAAAAAAGAAGTCATTTATAACGTATACTCGTTCAATTTGTTTATCTTGCTTTCTTATTTCGTCAAATCTTTAGTCTAAACTTCTCACAGGTGCATGTTTAAGACCTCAAAATAAAAGATAGTTTGATTATATTCTACGTTATCTTTAGTTTAAGACCAACGGATAACCCCATGCACTAAAGCTCCCGGTGTGTGCGGGGCCCAAGGAAGTACCGAACCAAAAGGGTCAATTGTACGCAACCTTACCTTGCATTACATGACAACAAATTTACGAGTTACTCCAAGGCTTTCCTTTAGTTTAACACGGCAAGATTCAAAAGTCTATCCCAAGTCAAACCAGACAAACAGATTGAAACGGAGGAAGTAGTAAATGTTTTATTACCCGATAAGCCGTCTTTTCTAGAATGTTGAACTTATAAACTCAAAATTCGAGATTCCTTTTTGTCAGCATAATGTAACTTAGGCATGTGGAACAAAAATGTTTTCCCTTACCTGCAATTTTTAATTGCAGGGAAGAAAGTTGTGAAGCATTTAGAGAAAATGAAGCAGATGGATTTGCAAGAAGAAATAATTATGGACATCTCAGTAGGTTGCAGTCTCTTCTTCGATTTAAATGTGTTTCAAAGTTTTGGATGACATTGATCTCTCAGCCCTTACTTTATGACGAAGCATTTCAATCATGCGAAACATAACCAAAGTTTCGAAAAAATGCTTCTTCTTAACTAAGAGTATTCATTCCATTGTTCTTCCTTATCGTCGGATCAACTGTTTGAGGATGTACGAGGAATCGATAGGACTCGTAGTGGTAAACTATGGGGTTGGAATATACATTGTTGTTACGATGTCTTGGTTCTTGTAGGGGTTCATAATTATCCTGATAAAGACTTCATGCTTTTGTTATGGAACCCATCTACAAGAGAATCTGTAGTACTTCCCAATCCGAAGTTTTCACAGGAGGTTACGTGCACTTGGGGATTGGGTTATGACTCGACTAGTGATGACTATAAGATCCTCAAGATCGATGGTAAAGAACGTAATGAAATTCTTGCGCTGAAAAGTGGCTCCTAGAGAAAGATTGATGATCATTCTGCTACTGATAACCCTGTGTTATCTGATATGGATTATTTGGCATTTCAACATGGAGCTTTAGATTGTGTTGATACGCCATCTAATATGGGCTATCTGGCATTTGTACATGGAGCGTTTCATTGGGTTGATTCGTTACTGAATCAGTCTGTGGTTACGTTTAGTATTTCAGATGAGGTGTATTGAGAGATACCGTTCCCAGAGGGACTGGATTTGGTTTTTGATATAATGCATAGCAAACAAGGTGTTTCAATATTGGGAGGCATGTTTTGTGTTTATTCTACGCGTATTCATCACCGGGAGTACACTTTTAAGTTATGGGTAATGAACGAGTATGGTGTCAAGGAATCATGGAATCAGTTGTTTACTATACAATGTACCGATCTTTATTCAATCACCCCGAAATACATGTTTTCAGATGGTGAAGTGTTACTCCGTTGCAGCCAGTTGAGACGTAGTGGTTCTGTATTTAAGACATCCAATGAATCATCTGGCGTATGGCCTCGATCTAATTCGGAATGTATTCAGGATGGTTTCATTTATACAGAAAGCTTGATCTCTCCGAAGTTGCATACTTGGTATTGAGAAGCTATTTTATGTGCTTAAGCTGGCCTCAACATCACGGTTATTCTATAAACTCTGTAACGAGTTAGATTTAGTTATTTTCGGGGATTGACCGTATGCTGGATTAATCTTGTTCGTTATGTAAAAGAACAGTGGTTGTATGAACTATCTGCATAGTTGAATTAATCGATTTGTATCAGTTCCATTGAGTTTTGTGTAGAGCATATGTACACGCTTGACCGCTGCCGGGAAGTAAGCACTTCAACTTTGAGTATGTACATCTAGACACCTCAACTCGTCTCGACTGTGTCAGTTGAACACTCGAACTTACAAAATGATCATCTAGAAACCTCGAGAAATTATGTGTCATGTCAGCATAGGGGTGTCTATGAGACAGTGAGGACGAATTGGAGTGTTTAACTGTCAGTCGAGACCAAGTCGAGGTCTCTAGATGTGCATTCTCGTAGTTGGAGTGCTTACTTGCCGACTGATGTCAAGTTTGAATATCTGTTTATGTACTATACCTTTTCTCACCGGAGGTGTTAGACATGTTAAACTTCTGAGACGTGTTGGGAATGTAGAATGACTTCATTGACTGAGCACTAAGCAAGAAAGACACTTTACGCAGCATTTCAGAATCACTTCACTGCCTGACCACCGAGCAAGAAAGACACTTTACGCAGCATATCACAATGACTTCATTGACTGACCACCGAGTAAGAAAGACACTTTCTGCAGCATATTAGAATGACTTCATTGACTGATCACTGAGCAAGAAAGAAACTTTACGTGGCATTTCAGGTTGGCAAGCCGAGATAAAGAAAGCACCTGGTCTTATTTGTAAAACCTTGCCGCTAACTTAGATGAAGAAATAAGTAAGCAAGACGTTCTACCATGGTTTTATAATTTCAAATTACACAGATTTGTGCCTTCAAGCAAACCTTTCTGTTCCAAAATCGAGAAAGATCACTCTGAAAAGTCGTAAAAGGAGAGGTACAAATTGAATAGAATTAATAGTTACATCAATGCTATAGTACATTTTTCTCTTCACCATGTAAATGAAGGGAGCACATATGTAGGATATGCATTGTTTTTCGAGGCAAGAGCATGTACCGAATCATCATCCGCGACCTCCCCAAATTTGGTAAGTCTAAGTTCAGTAGCTTGTATTCCGCCTGTGATAAATGCTGACGCAATTTCAGCTGCATTTGCGCCTTTGATATCGTGGTGGAGGGAGTCTCCTACGGTAATACAGTCTGAGGCATCGACCGCAGCCATTTCCATAGAGGACTTGTATATTATCTTATCAGGTTTGCCCATCCATTTTACTTCACCACCAAGTTTTTCATACGTAGCTGCTAGTGTTCCAGCATAACACGCAGAGCCCGAGCTTCAACAGTTACAAAATCAGGATTTGCTACTACCATCGGGATTTTCTTAGCAGCAAACTGATGTAGTATCTTCTCAAGTTCATCAAGATTCATCGGAATTGCAGCACCAGTTGAAAGCCCCAACGCTTCAGTTCCGTGGGCCAAAATAAAATCAGCTTCCACAACTTGTAGTCTGAGCCCCTTGAGAGATATAGAACCCCGGTCACTCCACATCATGTGAATACACGATCTTCCTAGAGAGGCAAACCAAGCGTCGTCTCTCCTTTGAAGATACTGATGCGTTAATTCCCCACTCGTGATGACACCAGTAAAGAGTGATGGATCAAATCCAAGGCTTCTCAATTTTTCCATGGTTATCAATGCTCTTCTTGAAGAATTACTAATGATTACCATCTTCGCGCCACAAGTTGACAACTTTTCCTAGGCCGAAATGGCACCAGGATAAGGTTGTTTCCCATCGTGAAGCACGCCAAACTGATCTAGAAACCATGCCTTGAATCGACGACTTTCAGCTAGATGTTGAATTCCACTCAAAGTTTGAAACTTTAGCTTGTTCGGGCTTGATGATTGACCTGATAAGCGTCTTCCAATCATGGTTTAACCCTTCCAATAGTTCCTTTCGCTTATCTCATGTGTTATCTAACTGCACAAAGACGATTCCATTATCATAAACAAAATTCACATGCGTGTATCAAACTTCTCTTCCCAGAAACAAATCAAGTGGCTACTGGAAAGTAACGAAACAAAGCCATATCGCTAATGCATTCAATTTTCAATACACGCAGATACTACTATAGCAGAACTGAGGTAAACGAACTCCGTTCTGATATAGCACAAATATCATTCATGAACGAACTTAATACATAGTGTTGGACTATTTTCAAACCAAGGATTAAAGGAGAAAAACATAACGAATTCCCTCCCAACAAAATCGACATAGCATTCCAACAACAACACAACAAGAAGCCTAATCTCACAAGTGGAGTCTAGGGAGGAAGAAGACTTTACCTCTACCTTGGGAGGTAAAGAGGTAGTTTCTAATAGACGTAGCTTCTAGCAAACTGGATTTTTCGTGTACGTGCTTGAGAGAGCATGGATCAGTATCAATAATATCAATAGATACACTTTTAAAAAGAGTAAATACTCTCGCAATTTTATCATACAGAGAAAGAAACCCAGAATTCCAAACCTGGTGGACTTGAAGTGAGAAAACTACCCGAAAACAACAGATTTTTGAGCAATCAAAATATCTTCGCTTCTCAATATCTCTTCACCTCTAAGTCTTTTCTCCAATTTAACTTGTCACACCAAAGCCCGGGGCACTAAGCTCTCGCAATGCACGGAGTCTAGAAAGGGTCAGATCACAAGAGTCTATTGTATGTAGTCTTATCCTGCATTTCTGTAAGACTGTCCGGTGCTGTAAGCTCCAGTAATGATCTGGGTCCAGCGAAGGGACGGACCACAAGAGTCTATTATATGAAGTCTTATCCTGCATTTCTACAAGACAGCCTGACACTAAGCTCTCGCGATGCATGGAGTCCAGAAAGGACCAGACTACGAGAGTTTATTGTATGTAGTCTTATCCTGCATTTCTGCAAAAGCGCGACACTAAGCTTTCGCAATGCATGGAGTCCATAAAGGACCAAACTACAAGAGTCTATTGTATGTAGTCTTATCCAGCATTTTTGTAAGACAGTCTAGTGCATTAAGCTCCCGCAATGAGCAGGGATTGTAGAAAGGACGGACCACAAGAGTCTATTGTATGTATCCTTTATCTTACATTTCTGCAAGACAATCCAGTACACTAAGCTCCCGCAATGCACGTTATCTAGAAAGGGTCGGACCACAAGAATCTATTGCACGTAGTCTTATCCTGCATTTCTGCAAGACAATCCGGTGTTGTAAGCTCCCGTTATGTGCAGGCTCTTATCTACAGGGTCCAAGGACAAGGCCGGACCACAAGAGTCTATTATATGTAGCCTTATGCCCGTATTTCTGCCTAACAGTCCGGTGCACTAAGCTCCAGCAATGAGCAAGGTGCCGGACCACAAGAGTATATTGTGTGTAGCCTTATCCTGCATGCATGCAAGATAGTCCGGTGCACTAAGCTCCTATTAAGCACAGGGTTTAATGGAAGGACTGGACCACAAAGGTCTATCAAGACAATGTTTTCACAGCTAGAACATGGTCACATAAATACAACTTTACTAGTTACGCCAATAACATAAATGTAGAAATCTACATATCTTAACAGTTTAAATCTTAAACAAATATAACTACAGTATCATAAGAAAATTGAAGCACAAAGAAAAGGGAATCAAGAGGGGAAAAAAATGTAAGAAAAAACTAATTCAATCTTTCCTTCAAAATTGGGAAATTTGAATAAAACTGAAAGGGCAAAATGGACAGAAAATTTAGACAAAACTAAAAGAGAAACATACCTGAATTTGTAACAACCAGCTAAAAGAAAGAATCAAAAAATGATACCCACTTAATTTTTCTGTATTAATTGGTAGAAAATCCATTTTTAGATTTATATGGTGAAATGACCAAAATGCCCTCATTGCTAGTTTTTTTGGGAAAAAAAAAACATTAACGAGGGGTGGACGTAGTTTGGACCAACTTGAAATTCTAACTTCTTGGATTATGGATTGAAATTTGGATTTATTTTTAAAATTTATGAATTGCTAATTGGATAACTAAGGGTGCATGTTCAAGTTGTTTAACATATATTTTTTTAATAATCGTACTGTTTGGGTCAGATTTCGTGCACCTAACTTAATCCACAGATATTTGTCACCTGCCACCTCTGACCAGCAACAGTTATTGATATCAAATAACTCTTGTAACACCCCGTAAATTTTTTTTGTACACTTATCGCGATTATATGGACTCCTAAAGGCTTGCGTATGGGTTAAATTAAGTTTATGGTATTCGGAAGTATCCCGTCAATAGTTGTATGTGTAGGTATTGGAATAATCTTTCCAACGATATAAAGTTTGCCCAAAACAGAGGAGTATTTAATATAAGCGAGCACATTCGAAATTTCAAAACGACGGCCGGGAAGCCTGTGAACAGTAAATCTGCAGGAAAATTACTGCAGCTAGGCAATTATTTTTTTGGATCAACTTTAGACGATCATAACTCCTTGTACAAAAAGAACTGTGTGAGCTTCTATATATAGACGAAAAGCTCCGAGAGTATTCTTTCCGATGAAATTGGTTTCATCCAAATCCAATGTCTGAGTAAGGAGCTATACCCGTTTTACTACAGCCTATCAAAAAAAAAAAGAATTGTGGGACAGATTTTTGGGTCAAATTTAAATGACCATAACTACTTGTACAGGAAGAAATGGGTGGTATACTTTGTATGAAAATGAAATGCCATTGAATTATTTTTCCAATGCAATTGGTTTCACCCAAATCCGATACCGGAGCAAAGATTTATGATCGATTTACTTCATCCTGTCAAAACTGTCCGCTGGGGACAGATTCGGATTTATTTAAATTTTTAGGGCAAAATGGTCATTTACTATTACCTCTTGGACGAAAATTGGTCTTTATAAACCTACACTTAGCCTCATGTATATCATATATCATCCAATTATTAATAGAAGGTGAAACCCTAGCCTAATTTCAACTTCAAATATTTTGTGATTCAACCGTAGAAAATTCGAATTGGTTCCGTAGTTGTGTTCACCATCTCGAAAGCTTCGAGAAGCACCCCATGGTTATGTAAGGAGGATTCTAAATACAAGAGTTCATTGTTAAGGTATGAATATTGTTTATTCTTGATTCTTATCCATGAATAAGTATTGATAAAGGATTATGAGTATTGTCTTGATGTTGGAAGATAACCAGAAACATAGTTATGAATTGTTTTGTATAAATTGTTAGTAGTAAATTATGGAAGTTGTTGTATTGAATTATGGAGGATGAATTGTGGTGATATATAATTATATTAGTGGTTATGTATGCCTAGTGATCATGTTGGTATTGGATGGTGATTAAGAAGGGAAATAAAGGTTAAGAGTGATGTTGAGGGATATTTCATGAAAAGGCATGATATGTGAATGTAATAAGAGTATAAGAGGATGTATGTAGAACTCTTATTGATGAGTTAAAGGATTACTTCCTAGACATTATCTGGTGAAGTTAATACCTAAATGGTAAGGTTTGGTTGCTAATACTAGTTTGCCACAAATGACTTATTGTAGATAAGTGTTCGAACAGTACGGGAAGTCAAGTTGGACTTGTATTGAGGTTGTTATATCAAGGTATGTAAGACATACTCTATCTAATCTTTGGCATGAATAATGACCCATGGCACTCTCAAGTAAGCTTCCAACGTTGTCCTACGACACATGACACATAATAACATCATATGATCTTCGACACTACCAATTGAACTTGTTTTCACTTTTAAGATGTCCGGCTAGTCAAAAAAATGTCCATATACTATTGTTGACTCCGAAATGGTTTAATGAGGTATCCATGATTCTCTACTTCATTTTCATGATATTGATTACCCATTTACATGTTTTTCCTAGTGAGGTATCATGGTTTCAAGTTCCATAAGGTGTGACCACAAAGTAACCAATCTCAAAGATTAATTGAATTAAGAAATGGAATGTCTGTATTTTAAATTGATGATATGATGTATTGTATTGGTACCACTGATCAGTTGTCCATTGTATTATAAATATTATGTATATATGCTATTCCAGGGGTGGTCCCTGATGTATTGTGTTAGTACCACTGATCAGTTGGTCATTGTATGACATATGTTATGTATTGATAAGGATTACAGGAAGTAATGATATGAAAGTATTGTGAAGGTATCCCATCAGCTCTTTTAAGTGTGGTCTACTCATACTGTTTATTCACTGGTATCTGGGTTCTATTGATCTTTTATATCTCATCTTGATACTCACTACCTTACATACTCAGTACATATTTCCGTACTGACTTCCCTCACGGGGGACCTGTATTCATGCCTGCAGGAACAAGTACTTCAAGTCGTACACCTCCGCAGTAGGAGTCAGGAGATTCTGTTGTCAGTGGTGAGCTCAGTTGTTTCGGGGCATCCCAAGTCGTTTCTATATGTATTTTTGGTATTTGTATAAAAGTCTTTTGTGGGCGGGAGTTTGTCCCGACCCTAACTCAGTTGTGTATCTATGTAGAGGCTTTTGTAGACATATTGTACAGCCATAGGAGTGTTTGGTTGATAGACGTGATGGCTCTGACGACCAATTACTGTTCATATATATATTTATGCGTGTCTGCTGGGCTGATACAGGTACTATTTTCTTCTATTTACAATGAAGTGTTGCCCAAATTTCTAATTTTCATAAGTAATGTAAATGTGAAAGTATAGGTTATGAACGGGTTCTCCCGGGCCTCCTCGGCTACGGGTGCCAGTCCGCTCCAATGGGACTTGGGGTATGACAGAAGTGGTATCAGAGAAGTTCATACTAGTTTGTATACAAAGCCGTGTCTATGTAGAATCACGTTTATCGGTGTGTTGTGCACCACATCTATTAACAGGAGGTTATTGGACATTTAGGGATTGTTTCCACTCTGCATTTCTATTGTTTCCATTCTGCATTTATTAGATCGTGCAATAGAGCCCATATTAGAGATAAAATCATAATAGATCGCTTAATCCAATTGTTTTTTTTATTTATTATAGTAACGATGCCGGTTAAAAGGAGAAAGAATAAGTGGAAGCGAGTGGATGTAGTGGCCGGAGAAGGTACTAGTAAGTCACCACCGGCACAAGCTGAACAAAGTGAGTCTCAAGCTGAGCATATATCAGGAGATTCTTCTCCTCCGGAAGGACCATCTATTAATGTTATTGATCGAGATTTGAGGGATGCAGTACAACTTCTAATGCGTATAGTTGCCAGTCAAGTTCAAGGGCAAGCTATTCTTACCACGAGTTCTACAGTTACGGATAGAGCAGCTAGCCTTCGGACATAGGATTTTCTTTAACTGGATTCTCCTACTTTTACCGGATCAGATATTAACGAAGACCCGCAGGACTTTGTCGATCAAACCCGAAGGGCTCTAGATGTTATGTACATATCCGGTAAAGATATGGTTGAGCTAGCAGCATATAGATTGAAAGGAGAGGCTATATTGTGGTACGAGGATTGGAAACGATCTAGGGGTATTGATGCACCTCCAACTACGTGGGGAGAGTTCAAAGATGCATTTATTGATCATTATCTTCCATTTGAGACTTGTCAGGCCCGTGCAGATCAATTCTTAAATCTTCGTCAGGGTAATATGAGTGTAAGGGAGTATAGTCTTCGATTTAACTCCTTGTCTCAATATGCTTCTAATGTGGTAGCTACTATGGATGACAGAGTTCATCACTATGTGGATAGATTGGAACCATACTTGGTTAGAGATTGTACCATTAATATTTTTAACAAGGACATGGATATAGCGAGGATACAAGCTTTCGCTCAGAAGATGGAAGATCAGAGGCAAAGAAGAAGAACTCAGGAATCAGAAAAAAGGATATTCTAAGGATATTCTCTCATAGATTGCCTAGCCCGTTATCTTCTTATCCTTCAATTAGTGCTCCACCGCAATTTCAAAGGTTTAGAGGTAATCAGTTCGGGCAAAGCAGTGAAAATCAGAGTTTGCAAATAGTGGGGGTATCTAGGGCAAGGGAGTATTAGTCAATTGAGACCTCTACGACACCCGTGCCCCATATGTAGAAGATTTCACTTTGGCGAATGTTGGCTTGGAACGAACAATTTCTTTTGGTCCGGTAGGCCGAGGCATATGGCTAGAGATTGCCCACGCAGGACCACAAGTGGTATAACACGACCTACCGGATCAGCTGTTGCATTATCATCGGTACCTCATTTGAGTAGGGGTGCACAACCTATGGGTCATGGTAGAGGTGATAGAGGAGTAGCTAGTTTTAGCGGAGCTCAGAATCGTGTGTATGCCCTAGCAGATCGGCAGAATTTAGAGGCTTCTCCAGACGTGGTTACAGGTACGTTGTCCATCTTTGCATTTGATGTGCATGCCTTAATTGATCCTGGTTCTACATTGTCGTATGAAACTCCTTTGGTTGCGGGAAGTTTCGGGAGAACACCCGAATTATTAGCCAAGCCATTTGAAGTATCAACGCCAGTGGGGGAATCTCTTATAGCTAGGAATGTTTATCGAAATTGTGTTGTGAATATTTGTGGTCATGATACTATGGTCAATCTTGTTAAGTTAGAAATGGTAGATTTTGATGTTATTATGGGCATGGATTGGTTAGCGTCTTGTTATGCTACAGTAGATTGCCGTTCTAAGAAGGTGTATTTCCATTTCCCAAATGAGGCAGTCCTTGAATGGAAGGGTAATGTTGGCACGCCGAGACGTAGATTTATTTCTTACTTTAAGGCAAGAAAAATGATTTCCAAGGGGTACATATACAATTTGGTTAGAGTAAGGGATACAGAGGCAGAGCCACCAACTTTTTAGACCATTCCGGTTGTGAATGAATTTCCTGATGTATTTCCTAAAGAACTACCAGGTTTACCTCCTGAACGAGAAGTGGAGTTTGGTATTGATATGTTTCCAGAAACACAGCCAATCTCAATTCCTCCTCATAGAATGGCACCAGCAGAGTTGCGAGAATTGAAAGAGCAACTGAAAGACTTGCTAGAGAAGGGATTCATCAGGCCTAGTATCTCCCCTTCGGGAGCACCAGTATTGTTTGTGCGTAAGAAAGATGGTTCGCTGAGGATGTGTATTGACTATCGACAATTGAATAAGGTGACTATCAAGAATAAATACCCTCTTCCCCGATTTCATGATTTATTTGACCAGTTATAGGGTGCCCAGTGTTTTTCCAAGATTGACTTGAGATCAGGCTATCATCATGTGAGAGTCAAGGATAAAGATATACCCAAGACAGCTTTCCGAACACGGTATGGTCATTATGAATTCCTGGTTATGTCATTCGGGCTGACAAATGCACCCGCAGTTTTTATGGATCTGATGAATAGGTTGTTTAAGCAGTTTCTAAATGTGTTCGTGGTAGTTTTCATAAATGATATTCTGGTCTACTCTAGATCAGAAGAGGACCATGTTAATCACTTAAGGCAGACATTGCAGATTCTTCGTGATGGTAAGCTGTATGCGAAGTTTCCTAAATGTGAGTTTTGGCTTAAGTCAGTGGCATTTTTGGGCCATATTGTATCCAGTGAAGGCATAAAAGTTGACACTCGGAAGATTGAGGCTGTGAAGAATTGGCCAAGACCCACGACGCCTATGGAGATTCGTAGTTTCCTCGGGTTGGCAGGTTATTATAGAAGGTTTGTTGAAGGCTTTTCTTCTATTTCTGCACCCTTGACTAAGTTGAAGCATAAAGCCTCCAAGTTTCAATGGAATGATGCCTGTGAAAAGAGTTTCCAAGATCTGAAGAGAAAGTTGACTTCTACACCGGTATTGGTACTTCCTGAAGGCACAGAAGGGTATGCAGTGTACTGTGATGCTTCGAGAATTGGCTTAGGATGCGTATTAATGCAACATGGTAGAGTAATAGCCTATGGCTCTAGACAGTTACGACCACATGAGAGGAATTATCCCACACATGATCTTGAGCTAGCTGCAGTTGTATTTGCTTTGAATATATGGCGCCACTATTTATATGGGGTTCATGTTGACATATATACCGATCATAAGAGCCTGCAATATATCTTCAGTCAGAAAGATCTAAACATGAGGCAGCGGAGATGGCTTGAATTGTTGAAAGATTACAATGTTGATATCTTGTACTATCCAGGGAAAGCGAATGTGGTAGCGGATGCACTGAGTCGTAAGTCTAAAATGGAATCTATAGAAAAGCAGGGGATGATTAAGGATCTTCACCAACTAGCTAATTTGGGAGTTCGACTTCTCATAACTCCAAATGAAGAGGTTATTGTACGTAATGCAGCGAAATCTTCATTGATAGCTGAAGTGAAAGAGAAGCAGTATGCAGATCCAATTTTATTGCAGCTTAAGGGGGATGTGCAGAGTGGCACGACAAAGGCATTTGAGCTTATGCGAGGAGTGCTTCAGTGTCAGAATCGTTTATGTGTACCTGATGTAGTTGAGCTAAGAAAGAGAATTATGACAGAAGCACACTGTTCAAGGTATTCGATCCATCCAGGGTCCACTAAGATGTATCAAGATTTGAAAGCAATATATTGGTGGAATGACATGAAGAAGAATATTGCCGAATTTGTAGCTGAATGTCCAAATTGTCAAAGAGTCAAAGTAGAACACCCGAAACCCAGTGGTTACATACAATGTATAGATCTTCCAGTCTGGAAGTGGGACAAGATCAATATGGATTTCATCATGGGTTTGCCTCATACATATCGGAAGTTTGATTCCATATGGGTGATCATTGATAGGCTTACCAAATCTGCGCACTTCTTACCAGTTAAGACAACTTATACGGCGGAAGTGTATGCGAAGTTGTATATTAAGGAGATCGTTCGGTTACATGGAGTTCCAATTTCCATTATATCCGATCGAGGAGCCCAATTTACCTCGAATTTCTGGAAGTCTTTTCAAAGGAGTTTGGGGACACAAGTAAATCTAAGTACGGCTTTTCATCCTCAAACGGACGGACAAGCGGAACGTACCATCCAGATACTTGAAGATATGCTACGAGCATGTGTGTTAGATTTCAAAGGCAATTGGGATGATCACCTACCTCTTATCGAGTTTGCCTACAATAATAGCTATCATTCAAGTATCAAAATGGCACCGTATGAAGCATTGTATGGAAGAAAGTGTAGATCACCAATAGGATGGTTTGAAGCAGGTGATGCGGTCTTGTTTGGACCGGATCTTGTTTATAAAGCAATAGAGAAGGTTAAAGTGATCCAACAACGACTTGAAACAGCTCAAAGTCGACACAAATCTTATGCGGATGTTAGAAGAAGAGGACTTGAGTTTTCTATCAACGATTGGGTATTCTTGAAAGTATCACCAATGAAAGGAGTAGAAAGTTTGTTTCTGATAGACCCCCGGCTCAAGATCTACGCAGTCCATACCTCTACCTCTAAAGAAGTAGAAAGTTTGTTTCTGATAGACCCCCGGCTCAAGATACAAGATACCACACAAATACAAAGTAAAGCACCGTACAAGGTTACAAGATTACATATTATAACATGCATAATATAAATACGGCATCCATAAGTAAAAGAAAAAGAAAATAAGGAAAATGGAGGAAAACACCCCGATTCGTACTAAAACAAGGAACAAGGAAGACGAAAACATAACCAGGATACTATCCCCAACAAGTAATTCCCTACACTAGCGACCCAAACTAGTCCTAGTCCTCTGCCCTAATTCGCGCCCTCCAGACCTTCCTATCTAGGGTCATGTCCTCGGTGAGCTGTAACTGCTCCATGTCCCGCCTGATCACCTCACCCTAGTACTTCTTCGGCCTACCCCTACCCTGCCTAAAACCATCCAACGCTAGCCTCTCACACCTACGAACTGGGGCATCCATGCCCCTCCTCTTCACGTGCCCGAACCAGCTCAATCGGACTTCCCGCATCTTGCTCTCCACTGGGGTAACACCAACCTTCTCCCTGATAGTCTCATTCCGAACTCTATCCCCTCTAGTCAACCCACACATCCAGCGCAACATCCACATCTCTGCCACCTTCATTTTTTGGATGTGGGAATTCTTAACTGGCCAATATTCCGCTCCATACAACATGGCCGGACGGACTACCACCCTGTAGAATTTGTCTTTAAGCTTGGGCGGCACCTTCTTATCACATAACACCCCCGACGCGAGCTTCCACTTCATCCATCCCACCCCAATACGGTGCGAGACGTCCTCGTCAATCTCACCGTTACACTGGATCACGGACCCGAGATACTTGAAACTATCCCTCTTACATACCACCTGTGATTCCAGCTTCACTACCACCTCATCCTCCATCCTTATGTCATTAAACTTGCATTCCAAATACTCTGTCTTGCTTCTGCTCAACCTGAACCCTTTAGACTCAAGAGTTTGTCTCCACTCCTCTAATTTATCATTCACACCCCCTCGAGTCTCATCAATCAGAACTATATCGTCCGCAAAAAGCATACACCACGGCACCTCCCCTTGAATACATCGCGCCAACACATCCATCACCAAAGTAAACAAAAAGGGACTAAGAGTAGATCCCTCATGCAATCCTGTCAAGACGGTGAAATGCTCCGAGTCTCCTCCAGTCGTCCTCACCTGAGTTTTTGCTCCCTCATACCTGTCCTTAATTGCTCTGATATAAGCCTGAGGGACTCCACTCACCTCCAAGCACCTCCAAAGCACCTTCCTGGGGACTTTGTCGTATGCCTTCTCCAGGTCGATAAACACCATTTGCAGGTCCTTCTTCCTTTCCCTATACTGTTCCACCAGCCTCCGTACCAGGTGAATTGCCTCCGTCGTCGAGCGGCCAGGCATAAACCCAAACTGGTTTTCCAAAATAGACATTATCCGTCTCAGCCTCGCCTCGACCACTCTCTCCCAAATCTTCATAGAGTGACTCAATAACTTAATCCCCCTATAGTTATTGCAACTCTAGACGTCCCCCTTATTCTTATAGAGAGGGATCATGGTACTCCACCTCCAAGCCTCAGGCATCTTTTCCGTCTTGAAGATTTCGTTGAACAATCCAGTCAACCACCTTACACCAACCTCTCCAACGAACTTCAAAAACTCCACCGGTATCTCATCCGGCCCCGTCGCCCTACCCCTTCGCATCCTGCGAACAACCTCTCTAACCTCTTCTACCCTAAAACGTCTACAATAACTAAAATCCCGACACTCCTCTGAGTGCTACAGTTCCCCTAAATCAATAGCTCTATCCCCTTCGTCATTCAAGAGCCTATGAAAGTACGACTGTCATCTATCCTTAATGTGTCCGTCCTCCACCAACACTCTACCGTCCTCCCCCTTAATGCACCTCACCTGGTCGAGGTCACGCCCCTTCCTCTCCCTAGCCTTAGGGAGTCTAAACAACTTTTTCTCCCCTCTTTTCCCCTGTAACCCCGCATACAAGCTCTCAAAAGCGGTCGTCTTAGCTGCCGTGACAGCTGACTTAGCCTCCTTCCTAGCTAGCTTGTACTCCTTCCTGTTTACCAGCTTCTCTTCTTCGTCCTTACTCTCAACCAACTTAGCATACGCCCCTTTCTTAGTCCTCACTTTCTTCTCCACCTATTCATTCCACCACCAATCCCCCCGGTGGTGCCCGGCTCGGCCCCTAGAAACACCCAACACCTCAGTTGCATTCTCCCTGATGCACCTCGCCGCCCTATCCCACATGCTATCCACGTCCCCCCTACACTCCCACACCCCCAATCCCACTAACTTTTCCCTATCTCCCACTCCTTCACTGGCGTCAAGCCACCCCACTTAATTCTAGGCCTACCCTTCTTACTTCTTTCCTTTCTATGGTTCTTTATACCCAAATCCATAACCAAGAGCCTATGTTGGGTCGAAAGATTCTCACTCGGAATAACTTTACAGTCCTTACACAACACCCTATCCCCTTTCCGAAGCAACATAAATTCAATATGGGTCTTGGCTATCGCGCTTCGAAAGGTGATCAAGTGATCGTCCTTCTTCGGGAAACCCGAGTTCACCACCACCATCCCAAAGGACTTCGCAAACTCCAATAGAGTAGTCCCCTCTTCATTTCTGTCCCCAAAACCAAAACCACCATGCACATCACCAAAGCCTCCCGGTACTGCCTCGATGTGCCCGTTGAAATCTCCTGCTACAACAATCTTCTCCGAGCTAGGCACGCCTCTCACCACCTCCTCCAAAGCCTCCCAAAACTGCATCTTCTCCTCCCCCTCCGAGCCCATAGGGGGCGCATAGGTACTACACACGTTCAGGGTAAACCCCCGGATGACCAACTTAATAGTTATCAACCTATCGTTGATCCTCTTCACCTCTACGACCTGGCCTCTAAGCTCTTCATCTACTAAGATGCCAACTCCATTCCTACGCCTCTCGCTCCTAGAGTACCACAACTTGTAACCATCCACATCCCTAGCCTTAGACCCTACCCATTTGGTCTCCTGGACACACGCAATATTAATTCTCCTCTTCCCAAGGATCTTCACAAGTTGTATGGACTTACCCTGAAGGGTCCCTATATTCCAAGACCCAACCCTCAGCCTACTATCACTATCCGCACGCCCTCCTGTACTACCCCTGCGGCCAAACCTTAGCCTCCCTCCCACTCTCGCCCTTTCCTCATCCCCCGCCCCCACAACAAACCCATGCCCCAACCCTCTCGAACATGACCCTATCCTACCATTACCGCCCACAGCCACTACTACGAGAAAATATAAGAAAATATAAACGATGGCAGAAACAGAGCAGCAGCAATAAATACAAGAACACATACCACACGCAAGTCAAGGTACAGGGAATACTACTAGCATAATATAAAGAATAAAATAACAAAGGTTTGAAGTCACCAGGTGGCCGATCGGCGGCTGAAGACTGAGCTGCGGTTGCTGGGGACCGGGAGGCGGCTGCTGGATCTGCTGGTGGGGGTCTCACCGGAGCTAGAGACCGAAGGGGGGACTGCTGGATCTCGCCGGATCCGGCGGGTGGGAGACTCGCCTGCGATGAGGACCGACGGAAAGAGGGAGCTGGGGCCAGCTTGTGGGTATGCAGGATCTGGAGGTTGGGGCCGGCTGGTGGGTGTGCCGGAGTCAGCTGGTGGGTGCGCCGGAGTCGGATGGTGGGTCCGCCGGAGCAGGCTGGTGGGTGCGCCGGAGCCGGAGCTGGGTCCGGCTGATGAGTGCGCCGGCGCAAGTATCCCATCAGCTCTTTTAAGTGTGGTCTACTCATACTGTTTATTCACTGGTGTGTGGGTTCTGTTGATCTTTTGTATCTCATCTTGATACTCACTACCTTACATACTCAGTACATATTTTCGTACTGACGTCCCTCACGGGGGACCTGTATTAATGCCTGCAGGAACAGGTACTTCAGGTCGTGCACCTCCGCAGAAGGAGCCAGGACATTCTGTTGTTAGTGGTGAGCTCCAGTTGTTTCGGGGCATCCCAAGTCGTTTCTATATGTATTTTTGGTATTTGTATAAAAGTCTTTTGTGGGCGGGAGTTTGTCCTGACCCTAACTCAGGTGTGTATCTATGTAGAGGCTTTTGTAGACATATTGTACAGCCATAGGAGTGTTTGGTTGATAGACGTGATGGCTCTGACGGCCAATTACTGTTCATATATATATTTATGCATGTCTGTTGGGCTGATATAGGTACTGTTTTCTTCTATTTACAACGAAGTGCTGCCCAAATTTTTAATTTTCATAAGTAATGTAAATGTGAAAGTATAGGTTATGAACGGGTTCTCCCGGGCCTCCTCGGCTACGGGTGCCAGTCCGCTCCAATGGGATTTGGGGTGTCCACTAAGATTAGAACAGATAGAAAAATTGAAAGTTAATTGTGCTTCTATGAGACATATTTGGCCATATTGAATGGTCATTCCATGAGACATATTTGGTTAAAACATTATTTTTTTGACATTTTTGTCATCTGGTAAAGTTACTGTCATGTGACGAGGAGGTCACGAGTTAAAGCCTTAGAAACAGCCTCTGGTAGAAATGCAAGGTAAGGCTACGTACGATACACCCTTGCGGTGGAGCCCAAAATCTAAAATACGCACAATGGAGGAGATTTTTCACTTACAAATAGAAAATCGTCAAACTAATTTAGTTGAATACATAGACAGTCCCCTAAAGTTGTCACGTCTTTTCACTTAGACACCTCAACTAAGATTGTCGCGCTTATAACTTGGAGCAAGGTCTAGAGTATAATGGCCAAGTCTTCCAGTATCATACAATTGAGCAACTTAGCAGCAACTTTACGAACACAATCATCCGACTCCAGAGGTAAATTAAAAGCATCGCGAAGAACGGCAAACTCTATTTTGATGAGCCGCGACATAGTTTCCTCATCCTCTAGATCGCCATTGAAAGATGAAACTGCTTTGTAGAGCATTCTTCGGACTTTATTCACAATGAAATCCAGTATGAATAATCGGAGATGTCATATCCAGCTGTTCTAATGAAAAAAGAACGAGAACTTAATACAAGTCGAGCTAAAAACCGAGAACAACCATGTTCCGGTACTCATAGTTGCTGATCAACATGAATGCGAAGAATACAACATCTACTGAACATGTTTTTCTAAACTATTCGTGATGTGGGAATTTTGAAAATCGTATTTTTTTTCCTGATATATAAGGCGAGGAACCACACTGAACGTGTTATGATTCAATATATCAAGTAAAATAAGAATGTATAAGCGTGAATCCTTTGCAAGAAATGTCATATCCCTCGTATTAGATTAAGGTAAAAAAGAGGATTGATGCAACAACAACAACAACAACTACGCCTCAGTCCCAAATAAGTTGAGATCAGCTATATGATTCCTTATTTCGTCATGTAAGCTCATATCATATCATCATCTATAAAAGTGAAAAGTACATCAATGATCTATCACTCTTTCCCGAAGTTTCATTGTATGACTCATGAGTTTAATACAACAATAGTTTTCATAGCTTTGAATATCTCCTTAATTCTTGTAAATCTTAAACAGAGTATTGTTCCTCCATTCATCGGGCATGCTACCACTTCTTAGTATAGAATTGAATAGCTTCGTGAGCCATTCCACTGCTAAATCTCCACGAGACTTCCGAACCTCTATAGGGATACTATTTGGGCCACAAGCTTTTCTAATCTACATATTTTTCATGACATCACTCACCTATGGCATCCTAATACCCTTCAGACTCTATATATCTTTCGACTCTATATATGTGGGCACCTTATATCTATGAGGGTGAGTATGCCTAAAGTTTCTATCATTCACATACAGTAGATCTAAAAATGTTATACACCTTGTTCAAGTCGAACAATTTAGCAAAGTAATCTCTGTCTCTCCTTGATTTCGTCTCTCCCATCAACACTTGCTGAGCATTGCCATCTGGTTTAAGTCCTTGCTTTTCTTCTCTCTTAGTCATGCTAGTTTAAACAATTCTCTCTATCCTTCTCGTGTCCGTAGCATTTGATACAAGCCATCTAGAGCATCCCCTCAGGCTTTACTAAGAGCCTTCTTAGCTTCCAACGAAGTTCTACTTAATCATATTATTCAAAAGCTTTTTTGTACTCTGATTTTGTAACTTCCTGTAACACTCTTTTAGCTTTAATAATTCTTCGTACCTCATTATTCCACGTCATGATTCATGTGTTCAAGGTCATAGACATCTAGACACATCTAACACTTTTGTAGCTGATTTTTTAATGCAACCTGACACTTTTTCCATAGCGTGTCTACGACTTCCTCTACATACCAAGCTCCCTTCTCGCGTAGTTTTTCCTGAAACACTAACGGTGTAGCACCTTTTAATGCCACCACCTAATTCGTGGTTGTTTCTACGTCATTGTTTTTCTCACTCTACTTCTAAACTTTACATCTAAGCATATATTAGGAGGTAATCCCTTTTCCTGGAATAACCTTCAGTCCTTGAATGTACTTCGGTCTCATCTTCTTTTAAGGATAAAGTCTACTTGACTATGGTTACCCCCACTCTTACAAGTAAGTAAGTGAGAATCCCTCCTTTTAAAGTAGTCTTCCCTTCGTCATTTCGACAAATACAAGAGACTTTTGGTTCTTACATCAACAACCAGTCATGAAATAAAAAGATTATGAAATTGACTTCAACGATAGATAAAGACCTCCTCAAACATAGAAGTGTGCAGCTCAGTGAATCAAACACCCCAATTCAAACGAGTTGGAGTTTGCTGAAAACAAAAAATTGATCTGTAAAAGTTATACTTAAAAAATTTAAGAAAACCCAATCCAAATAAACAGCAAAAGTGAGGAGGACCACAACGATATTAACAGTAAGTGAATAGGAGAAAATTACAAAACACACTAACCTCTTTCATCCCTAGTGTAAGATGGTTTCCTGCACGGCCCGCATTCTCAGCTCTTGAAGACCAAAACCGGTAACCATTACGAATCCATATAGGAATTGCAATATATAGGCACGCTACCATTAATGGTACAGTCAATGATAATCCCAGAAGAATTGATGATTTGCTGCAAATCCAATATGTACAACAGAAGTATCAACCAAAAGATACAGCCAAGAGCACATCATGTTGCCTTGAGGATTTAACCAACTAAACAAGGCAATGATCAAGCATTCAAGACACAGCAACCAACAAAAGATATGCATGTGCAATTAATATACAAAAAAGGAATAAAACGTATATAACGAATAGATCATTGTAACTACTAAACCCTTCATTTTGAGATTTTATGCTCTGTTTCGTGTTTGAAACTTCCTACAGGCTGGTATTATGTTTTACGACTTCTTGCCATGTTTGGATTGGGACCTGAGGGGCTTGGGTGGATTTCGACACTCTTGGGGAGAAGACAGCAATTGCAAATTTCTATTGGTGCAAGCTTAATAACGATCATGTAGTGTGGTTGGTGGGTAACCTTCACGGTCACATCGGCATGCCCTAGCAATTCTTCACAATCTCATAAGGCATGGTCACGATCGCGCAATGATAGAACTTCAGGTATAAGAATTATATCATGCAAATTTCTATTGGTGCAAGCTTAATAATGATCATGAGTGTGGTTGGTGGGTAATCTTCACGGTCACGTCGGCATGCCATAGAAATGCTTCGCAATCGTGTAAGGCATGGTAACGATCGCGCAAGGATAGAGCTTCAGGTATAAGAATTAGATCTTTGGGACGTGGTATTTTCCTTCTATTTCTGAAACTTGGAAGCTCGGACTGATACGATCTTAACCTAAACAGTTAATAAGATCTTAACAAATAAATGAAATAACAGGATTGATCTTGGGAGCTGAGACTGAAACGGTTTTGAATAACAGGATTGAACGTAGAAGGGTAGGAAGATAGTGAACGTAGAAGAAGAAAGGGTGGGTTGAAGGAAAAAGAAAGTGGGGGTTGCAGAAGAATAAAGGGGGTGGTTGGAGGTGGAGGGAGGGGGGTTTGAAGAAGAAGGAGGAAGTGGGGGAATGGCGTGGGTTACCTTTTCTCTTTTCTCTTTTTTTTTAATACATACATAATATACATATTAGTAGGGTTCCCTTTAAAAAAAATTGATGTGGCTCTTATGTGGCAATGATGTGGTGCTGACACGACAATGATATGGCACATGTGTAATGCACTCTTCATTGTGAGAATGGTATTATATTGTTAGGGTGGTATTTAATTCACTTGAAAATTGTTTAGGGATATCTAAGTGTTTGTAAAGTTAAAGTGCTAAAGTTCAGACGTATAAGATTAGGGGTGATTTGTCTTTTCTCATTATTCTATTGTACTTCATTGCCTCCATAATGTCTTGATAATGTGGTCAATTTTAGATTACTTTTAAATTGGTTCACCTGACGGGTAGAGTTAGGGGTCATCACGGCTTAGGGAGATTTGGATCGTAACAATCACAAACTTGACTTCGTGTGCCTAAAGGAAACTTCTTCACACTAATCTAAATGTTTGCAATGAGTATGTTTTAATAGAATATATGCAATATAAGTTGCTTCTGTAACTTTACTTGACAGTGATTGAGACACAAAATTAATAATACAAGAAGGGTTTACCTTAAGAATGAAAGTAGCAGACCAACACAAGTGCTCAACATCCAAGCGATAAAACCATACTGCAACAATGTAGAAAATTTTACCCAAAAATTGATAGTAGAAACACTGAGCATCTAATGCAAGGAGACAACAGGTCATACTGACTTCAGAAAGTATTATGCTGAAGTGAATCTTGATTTTTATAGTACTGCACTGGTAAACCCATTATTAAGTTAAAAGTGTATGTCCACTAGTCAGACAGCTATGTGATCAGAAAGAGAGGTCACTGTAAGAATATCAAGTGTCCTGTGTTTGATACCTATAAACGTGATCAACCATCAATTGTCAAATTATCAAAGCATCTTCTCTTCTCTTCTTTCACCTGACCTCTCTTAGGAATAACATAAGTTGATCTTGAACACCAATTTGGAGCTAGAGCTTAATTCAACTGTTTAAAGGTCCAGCATAGCTAAACAAGCAGAACATACCCCCTTAACTGAATTCAAAAACTTGGCTGGCACAAAAAACTTTAGTCTGGATTTCTAGTGGCCTAAACATTCTTGTGCACCATAGAACAAAACGTTGTCCCTCACATCACAGGTGAACACATGAAAAATTAAGATTAATATTTTGAATGCAAGAGAGAAAGAGGGAGGAGCCTGGACTAGTGCTGAAAACCCAGAACCTAAACACAATCACTCTTGGAAAATAAAAGAAGCATAGAAACCAACCTAGGTAGCATCAAAATATATGAGAGCTTTGGAAATCACAATCAACCAACATTAGAAAACTGCACAGAGACAATGATACACTTGAAAACAAGATTTCCAGGCAAATAACTGATGAAATGACAAAGTTTCACCAGTAACAATGGCGTAAAGTTATCACAACCAAAACCTCAAATAGCAACAAGTTACTTGGGAGAAGAAACAACTAAAAACAGATAATCGCAGGCAAAGAACCAAAAATGTAAATACCTTCCGAGGCTTTGAAGTCATGGACAAACCTTCAGCCTACAGTGACCGTAGGAAGGCCAAAATAGAACAGACAACAGGAGACAAAAGGAGAACAGCGATGCCAAATTTAAACTACAGAAAGTCGTTCACTAAATTTTGTTAGAAAATGGAAAATACAACCATATGGAGTACATTTTAGCTGCACCGTACTCCAAATACACTAAACTGAACTTTAAAATTACTAATCCGTTTCTTACCTGTTGGTGTGTAGCATTAAAAAGTTTTATTGTCTTTTGTCAGAAGATAGCCACAACGACGGTTACAAGAATAAAGATTAAACTGAAAAGAAGCCATGCTCGCTCTGGAGTTCCTGCTACATGATGCAACATTACTCTACAACGTTGAAGCCACTTTCCTAATCCTTGGAGTCTAAGTTCTTTCGAGAATAAAATATGATTCGGTAACACATCCTCAACATCATTTGAATCAGTGACAGGAGGGTTACTGTCGCGATGTTCTCGATCAGCGTCCAAACTACTTCTCTGCAACAAGGCTAGAATCATTGGGTACAATCCATTCTCCTTCAGCATCACTGCAAAATTAGTATCAAGCCCTTTATCTTCCAATAAATTAGCAAATTCACGATCAGTGTGTCTTCCTTTCCGCTTTAACATAGATGTAATCCTGGGATTACTCAACTTTTCTTGAAATGCAAGTGCCAAATTCATGTCCAGTATCTGTTGATTTGCAGAAGTGGATGTACTAGAATCACCGCCTTGGGTTTCAAGGCCACTGCTAGAACAAATGATGATCCTACTTCAGGCTCTTGAACAACTAAACGACAGGAACTACTACGTAGAGCTAGACTAGGTCTTCCACTGTCTATGCTCTTATCACTATTAATCCCCTCAATGTTATTCCAGGTACTGCCATCACCAGTGCAAGGCACAGTTGCATTACCAAGATGACCAGCATCAGCACTACTACTGCGTTTAACACTTGAGCCACACCCCTCAGAAGAGCTTGCGGAGCTATTTTGGTCTTTTCTGCGGAAACCTTCTCAAAGGCAGATAACTGTGCTCTGCAAAGCATCTCGTCTAGCTGCTTATAGGTCTGTAACTGATAAATGTCGTGAAACAGCAGCACCCAACAGCACAGATGCTACAACTGCATAATTGATACAATGTCCAAAGTACCTGAAACAAAATTGTTGTAGTAAAATATTAGAAGATTTTTTTTTTGATAACAAAAGATTAGAAGTTTCTATTTAACAAATAATATTAAAAGGGATGCATATGCCACAAGTATAAGAAGACTTGATTATGGAAGAAAATAAATTAGCATGGGTTAACAATAAACAAGTAATGAATTCCAAAACAGATCAGGAACACCCGAGATGTACCGGCAACAAAAAGTACGACGACTCGACTTTTCAGAAGCTTAAAACCATACAAGCAAGCTCCCAAGTTCCAATCTGATTGAATGAAAAGCTAGTGAATTCATTACTTACATCAAAGAAATAAGAAATTATTTCACAATACGAGTCAGAAAAGGAGACAGATATATGTAGGAAATGAACTACCAAGGATTATCACGGAAGCTGATGTTGTAGCCCCAAGCCAGTTTGATTCCTTTGCTGTCAGACCATACAGGATAGAATATACAAGAAGTACTACAAGTAAACCAACATATAGAAGTCCAAGATGCAGAGCCCTGAAGAGCCCAAGTTCAAAGTGAAGAAGAGTAAATTATAGACTTCGGAGATAATGTTGAAAAGATAGCGCAAAAAATATGATGAGCAGTATAAATGAGAACCCACTGAACAAATAATATAACAAGGTGAGTTTCTAATCTAAAGCAACATTTAAATTAATTTGCTTAGCAGTGGGATTTTAAGATCTACTGCATTTACTGGACTATTGGAGAGTGTGTTTTGTTCTCTCAGAGTTAGTATTCCTTTTATTCAAATAGATTTGAGTTACACCCATTGTTTAGCGTTATTTGGCTCTTAATTTTCAAAGTCTGTTAGTTGAGAACATTTTGGACTATCTTCATATCCTCCATATCTTATAACAAAAATTATGTTCCATCCAAAAAAAGAGTTGTCATATTAGTCATCCCTGTCCTTTGTATAGAGCTCTTCCCATCTTTGTTCAAATCCCTAGCCAATAAGAATGATTCCCCCCTTCGAAAAGTATTACATCTTACTCTGTCTTTCTATTTCCTATAAACAGTCTAGCACATCAATGATGTCTTCTGTTAGAGCTAATCATCTTGTTTACACCAAAAATAAAGAAGTGCTAAACTATTCATGTTGATCTTCTGGACGTCCTCAAAACAACCCTTGTTTCTTTCTGTCCAAACTGTCCACCATATACATATTGAACAATTTTCCATCTCTCCTTCTTTATTACGTTTACATCCCCGTTCCAGCTGCTTAGTACGTTTTTAATGCTCCTAGGTTCTACCCACCTGATCCCCTTCAGGTTGAAAACATTCTCTACAGCTGCTCTGTCCGTTTCCAATGTAAGAAAAGATGGTTGATTGTGTAAAGAAAGGATCTTGGCCCTAACTCAACCCCAAAAGCTAGCACGTGAGGGGAGGATTGCTCAAGTCCATATAAGAAGACCGATAGTTCACTCCCCAATAATGTGGGACTTTCACCCACTCTAACACCACCTTCACGCCCAGGCCGAACAAAAGCGTGGTCCGGGAGCTCAAAAGTGGATGGACCTGGCTCTAATACCATTTAAAGATGTGATACCTGGACCAAACTCAACCTCAAAAGCTAGCTCAAGGGGGGACAATTGCTCAAGTTCATATAAGTAGACTGTGAATCAATTCCCAATCAATGTGGGACTTTCATCCACCCTCGTGTCAGGCTCAACTGGAGCGTGGACCAAGACTCCGAGAATACAAACGGGGCTATTTGTGTGTGAAAATAGAAAACGCACTAAACTTCACCAATTTTCCTCAAAAAGCACTAGGCTATTTGTGTGAGAAAAACATATTTGTTTGATTCGACAACAAAGTTTATTAAGAATGACATGCAACAGCGGAGGAATGATGAACTTTTGAGCAGTTACTTTGATGATTCATGCAGAAATAGATACACTTATGAATATTGCTGATGATTTTATAGCAAAACATTTCAATAGATGAAAGCTTATCGAGAAGGGCTGTGATAATGTACTTACGTTCTACTTTCATTAGTAAAGGATGAAGTAGGTGTGGCTTTTCTACCATAGGGCTAATTGATGTTTATTTTAGAAATAATATTTACTTGCTCTACTGCCTAAAATTTTCCGCCTTACTTCGGTGCTGAGTTCTAGAATCAATCTTTATGAGTTAGCGGGTATGTCATTCCATAGCTGTTGTATTCAACCAAATATTGTTGTCAGACTTTGGTCCGTTCGTGTATATTCTCCCTAAATGGAGCACTGATCATTGGGTATATGTTGTTGTTGTTGTTGCATCAATAGCAGCTACTGATGCTGAATTCTCTCATGCTACATTATGAATAAAACCTATCCTTCTTTTTCCATTTATCTTCATGCTCTACATAAAGCGCGTAAAAATTAATGCAGTCGTTGTGATCCAAGATTTCGTGCTCTTAATTACTTGAGGTGAATAAGGAAAAGAAACAGCGATTTTGTGAATTGAGGTGCGGATTTGAAACTCCACAAATGCAAAAAAAAACACTTGGTGATTCTTCATATCTATTCAATTTTTGTTGAACAAATGGTACATGTACTATTGGAAAGGTAGCTATCCCGTGAAATCCATCAAGGTACATGCAAGTTGGTGTGGCGCCTTACTCTTTCAATACATTTATGAACCAAAAATAAAAATAAATACTATCGCGCAGTTTAATTCAACCTTAGTGAAAGAATACATCAATGAGAAGCTAACTTAGTAAGCTTAATGAGCTTTTCCCTGCAAGGAATAAAAGCGTGGATGACCCGACATCAAATATACGATTGTTATTATTCACACAATCTTAATACAACAGCAACAACATACCTGATGTATATTCGGGCAAAATATATGCAAACCATACCTCTACCTCATAGATGAGAAGAAAATGGTAGCACCAATCCTCACTAAATACTTCATAAGACAAAAAACAGCCAATACTTACAAAACCAAATGAAGAAAAAGAAGTTCATTGTCTTGATCACCAGCAATTAAAAGAAATGTTTACAATTGGAGATTCGAAAAGGTTGCAAAAGAAAGAAGCAAATTTTCTATTTAACAAGTATCAAAGGGGAAAAGAATAAGAGTAAAACCAGTAAGTGTACGAGAAGTATGAATAGTATAGTCAATGAGCAAAATATGAATGGCAAGTATGAACAGCAAAAGACTAGAATGGAGAAAACTTTTTTTTTCTGTGTCTTTCATTCATCATCGTACAATGCATATATACAACTAACAAGGATCTGTAAATTGCAAGTAAATACTCACAAGGATCTGTATATGGCAAGTGAATATTTACAAGGATCCAAAAATATAGCAAGTGAATATTTACAAAGAACATAGAAATCTAGGCTCACAATTTGGACCTTTCTTGTACTTGTATATGTGTTAAACAAAGAAGTGAGTCCAATTCGTACACTGTCATGATAAGTGAAAATATGCACACTTTATGCACTATATATAATCATATTTTAAGTTTTAAAATTCTTATTATTTAACAATAAATATAATTAATAATGATAAATTTGAGGAAATAAAAATGTACCCCTACTCAAAAGGGTAAATAATTTCCCCCAAAAAGAAAAGCTAGATACAGATTAATATAAGTGTTGTAACTTTTCTTTTAAACCAAAAGAGTCAAATCCAATGTTACTCTACACCTCTCTTAAGCAAAAAGAACAAAAAAATGGTAGATAACAACAGAACACAGGTTACAACAAAACAATATGATTAAGAATCTAATCTCTATATAAAAAATCATAAAGTCTTACTAAATATTCATCTACCACATAAAATAACAACAGAATAGAAACTACAACAAACAATACAATAATCAAAATATCATAACAATATTAAACCTCACCTTTACACAAATTCCTTAAAGCTGGATCGAACTTTTATCTATCACCTATACTGAGAAAAAAAAATAACATATATCAATTGAACAATATGATAATCAAGATCTGAATAATACAATTAAATTTAATATTTTCACTGAAATTCCTTAAAGTCCGACCTAACATTTATCACCTGTATTAAGCAAAAAAATAAAAAATAGCAACAGAATAATGCATCACAATAACAATATTTATTTTAGATTACATAATACACTCAACCCTAAATAAAGAATAAATATGATAAAAAATTTAATTATTTTTACCAATAAATATCGTATACATTAAATCGAACCACTATAATCACAAATATAAAAAATCAAAGAAAGTCTTTTGACAATGACAAAATAATGTGGGATTAATTACCAAGAAAACATTACACCTATAATGAACCAATAATTGGTAGAAAGAATTCCAACCAAAAAAAAAAGAAATAATTCGGTTGTATGTATTTTGGTGAACAAAGTGTTGTCCTTATAATGAATATATGTGTGAATTCAAAAGCTAAACCTAGATAAATTACAAAATAAAAACTATCTTTTGCCATATATTTTAGAACTCCTAATTTAGAAAAAAATGTTTTACCATATATTTTAGGAGATAATATTATAAATAAATTAAATAATAATTTAAAAAGGTGAAAAGACTATTTTGCCTATTGTTCAGTGTTTTAATGAAGGGCAAAAAGTTCAAATCACATTTTTAAGGGTCTTCACACTTTTAATATATTATAGATTATAGATATAGATATAGATGTAGATTATAGATATAGATATAGATTATAGATTATAGATATATAAAAAAAAAATGTTTAGAGTGTGCTGATGTGACATACTTCTAAAGCCTCCATTTCTATTTTTCTTTTTTCTCAACTTTTTGAGATTTTTTCAATTTATTTATTATATTAATATAATTTACACCTCCCCATTTATTATTCTTTATATGGGTTGACACCCATATATTCCATACAAGAGCCTCTTTATGGCATGACACATGCAAGATGTATGTATTTTTGCTGTATATTCTTTGAAGTCATTTTCTCTATTTCTTCCTCTTGGTGTAACCATTCCAAGATTCTGTACTTAATACTGTATTTTACTTGTTTTTCAATTATGTTGTGAGAAGGAAATGTCTATAGACTGATGAAGGGAGGGGTATTAATTATTCGGTTAATAAGCATATTATAATATATATCTATAATCTATATCTATAATCTATAATATATTAAAAGTGTGAAGGGCCTTAGAAATGTTGTTTGAACTTTTTGCCCTTCATTTAAAATCTTTGGTTTAGACAAAATAGTCTTTTCACTATTTTTCTAATATTAAGAGTTAAAAATCAATTAAATATATTTATGATAAAATATTTACATATTAAAAAACATGTTTTTATTTCGTTAGAAATCGTACAATCTAATTTTCCTTTTTTAGTTTTTTGATGGACTCCTAATTATATGGGAACTCAAACTCCTATATATGGAAATTTTTCTTCTTTTAGCTCTTGTTTACGTTTTTTTTCCTTTTTTCTTTGTATAAAATCCTAAAATATAATTTATGTGACTCCAAAATGTAAAGAAAGTCAAATTCCTAGATACATGATGAGCTTTCATACTACCTTTTCTACACGTTTTTTTGTCATTATTTTATTTTTATCCTCAAAATTTTAATTGAAATCTTCTACTATCATAATTAAAGTGGAAAAATAATTAACTGATTTAAAAACTAATAATTAGATCACTATTTTTATGAGAATAACTATTTTTTGATGATTAATATTTTTTTATTACTTTGAGAATTCTAAATCAACTAAATTTAATTTAAAAAAGATTTACAAAAATTTATAAATAAATATAAAAACGTTAAGAGATATATAGATAGACCATCAATGCAATAACAATAAAGTAAGAACTCATCGGCACATCAATGAAGTGTTTTGGAGACATCAATGCCATCACAATGAAGTAGGAAATTATTGGTATATCAACGAAACGTGTTGGAGTCATTAATAGCACATGGATCTTGTTTGAGTAACCGGATACCTTCTGAAATTCATTAGTGCAATAAACATGTAAGATTTGGAAAAAAAGTAAGTATTGGAATGTCTTGACATCTTGTAGGGTGGAAACAAGTTTATTGGTAATGTAGGACATCATACAAAACCATTATGGATCACATGTTATTGAATAACTTTGGAAACTTTCTTAATATAACAATTGTTCACTTTCATGCCAAAGATATGGTATAGAGTATGCTTTTCATACCTGACTGTCAACCTTCAATACTAGTCCCAAATGGACTTCCCGTCTTTACGGATTACTTATCTACAATGAACATATATAGCAATCTAGTATTAGCAACCAAACATCACAATTCAATTATTTGAATTCACCAAACAAGTGGTTAAGTAGTAAGCCTTAATTACACCATAAAGGGTGTCACTTTAACCCTCTTATACTCCAACTACATTCACATGCCATGTATATTCATACAACATCCTCCAATATAAAGTTTGGATTCATTTATCCTTCCAACCAATCCATTAAACCAAATTGAGCCATAGACATGAATAATCATCGATTCAATAGTATATCACCATATCCACCTTCCATAAATCAATTACCATATCCACCTTCCACAATTCAATACAACCAAACCATGCAAAATAGTCCATAACCTTATTTCCATCACCTTTCAATAACAACCAATACATATAATCTTCTATCACACATATACAAATGGAAAAGAACAAAGGCAAACAATATTCATACCTTAGAATTTACCTCTTGATTATACAATCCTGTTTGCACAAATAATAGGTGTCGTTCGAAGCTCTCGAGATGACAAACACAGTTATCAGATTACATTGGAATTTCTACGATTGAATCAAAAGTAATTTAAAGGTCAAATTTGACTACGGATTGTTCTTTCTCAATGATTGATGATGAAAATGAGATTTTGAACTCATATACATGTATATATACACATATTCCCGTCTATAATATAATAGGAAATGACCAAAATACCTTTAAAATTTAAATAATGTCAAATCTTTCCTTTGGTGGACTATTTTGATAAGCTAAAGTAGATAGACCATAACTCTTTGCTATTATATTGGATTTGGGTGAATTTAGTATCGTTGGAAGGATAATTCAAAGGGCTTTCATTTCATATAAAGTAGGCCACCCATTTCGTCCTGTACAAGGATTTATGGTCATGTGAAGTTGACCCTAAACATCTATTTTGGTAGGCTGAAGTAAAACGAGTATAACTCCTTACTCAGACGTTGAATTTGGATGAAACCAATTGCATTGTAAAGAAGAGTCAATGATATTTCTTTTAATAGGTCCCAACTCTCCCAGTTCATTATATCAAGGGAGTTATAATCATTCGAAGTTGACCAAAAATTTGGCTGGCCTCAGTAGTTTGTGTGCAGGAAATTTTCCTGCATATTTACTATTCCTAAATATCCCGGTCGTCGTTTTATAGTTTCGAACGTGCTAGATTATACCGAAACCTATCCGTTTTTGGAAATATTTATATCATTGGAAAGCTTATTCAATAACCTTTGCATGGAACCATCGACGGACAAATTCTGGTATAAATAAAATGAAAAATTAATTTCATATAAATAAGAACAATACACGTACTTGAATATGCCAATACATGTATTTGAATACGGGGTGTTACAGCTGTAGCCCATGGTTTTGGGGGTGGGCCCGGGGTCCGACCATGTTGTGGGCTAAAAATTGACTGAAACATGCCAAGGAGGTTGGGGATCATCTCAGTGTGGTCCATTTTAATTTTCGTGGCCATTTGGGTGGACAAACAAGCAAAAAAGTGCAAACAGGATATTTTCTGGCCTAATCAGTGTGCTATAGCCCACTGTTTCGGTGCTGGGCCTCGGTCCAGGTGTTCTGTGGGCCAAAAATTGATCGAGGTCTGCCAGGGAGGTTGAGAATCATCTCAGTGTGGTTCATTTAAATTTTCTTGGCTATTTTTATGGACAAATGGGTGAAACAGCGCGAACGGAGTATTTTCGGACCAAATCAGTGTGCTATAATCCACGGTTTTGGGGGTGAGCCCGGGGTTCGGGCGTGCTGTGGGCCGAAAATCAATTGGGACATGCCAGGGAGGTTGGGGATCGTCCCAGCGTAGTCTGTTTTAATTTCCCCGGCAATTTGGGAGGACAAACGGGCAAAACTATTCAAATAGTGTATTTTTGGGCCAAATCGGTGTGCTATAACCCATGGTTTTGGGGGTAGACCCAGGGTTCGGGCGTGCTCTGCCAAAAATTAATTGGGGCATGCCAAAGAGGTTGGGAATCATCGCAGTGTGGTTCGTTTTAATTTTTGTGGCCATTTGGGTGGACAAACGGGCAAAACAGCACGAGCGAGGCATTTTCGGACCATACCGGTGTGATATAGCCCCCGATTTTGGGGGTGGGCTCGGGGTTCGAGTGTGTTATAAGCTGAAAATCGATCGGGGCATGCCAGGGAGGTTGGGGATTATCCCAGTGTAGTCCGTTTAAATTTTTATGGCCATTTGGGTGGACAAATGGACGAAACAGCACAAACAGGGCATTTTAGGGTCAAATTGATGTGCTATAGCTCACGGTTTCGGGGGTCGGCTCGAGGTTTGGGTATTCTGTGGGCTGAATATCGCTCGGAGCGTGCTAGAGAGGTTGGGGATCATACCAGTGTGGTCCGTTTAAATTTTTGTGGCTATTAGGGTGGATAAATAGGCGAAATAGTGTGAACGGGGCATTTTCGGGCCAAATTCGTGTGCTATAGCCCACGCTTTCGGGGGAAGACTTGTGGTCCGGGTGTGTTGTAGGACAAAAATTGACCGGGGCATGCCAGAGAGGTTGGGGATCATCTCAGTGTTGTGTGTTTAAATTTTTATGGTCATTTGGGTGGACAAATGGGCGAAATAGCGCGAACGAGACATTTTTGGGCCAAATCGATGTGCTATAGCGCACAGTTTTGGGGGTGGGACGGGGTACGGGCATGTTATGAGCTAAACATTGACCGGGGCGTGCCAGGGAGGTTGGGGATCGTCCCAATTTGATCCGTTTAAATTTTTATGGCTATTTAGGTGGACAAACGGGCAAAACAGCGCGAATGAGGCAATTTTGGGCCAAATCGGTGTGTTATAGCCCACGTTTTCGGGGTGGGCCCGAGGTCTAGGCATGCTGTGGGCCAAAAATCGATCGGGGTGTGCCAAGGATGTTGGGGATTGTCCCAGTGTTGTCCGTTTTAATTTTCGTGGCCAATTAGATAAACATGCGAAATGGCGCGAACGAGGCATTTTCGGGCCAAATCGGTGTGCTATAGCCCATGGTTTCGAGGGTGGGCCCTGAGTCCGGTCATGCTGTGGGCTTAAGTTGACACCCAATTTTGACCTCACGATATCAATTTTGGGTTGTTATTTAACAAGTTATTCATTTTTAAATATTAGTATTTTTTGCACATTTTCTTGCATCAAACAAATTTCTGACATATCGCATTCATAATTTCGGAATGTGTATAAATTATTTTATTATCTTTTAGAATCATTTTTTATAATTTTTAAAATTAAATATGACATTTTACATAATTCTATTAATTAAATTATTTTTTCACATAATTGTGCACACTCACATTTTTTGTACATGCACTGACTAATTTTTCATTATTTAATGCTATATTATTATCTTCATTTATTATTATTTATTGACCTTGTTATTATAGATATTATTACTTTTTATTACGATTTATTATTTAATTATTACTTTTTATTTATTATTATTTGTTATTTATTATTTAATATTATTATTTATTCTTTAATTATTATTATCATATATTATTATCCCTACTTTAAATTATAGCCTAAATTAAAATTATTGTGCAAAATTTATTTACCTTTTAGTCCAATACAATATTAGCCTATTCTACTCAATCTATTACAATCTTACCCAATTTATTATCAATCTAGTCAATTTACATTTAATTTATGACAATTTTAGCCACTTGATGTCCATTTCAGCCTAACCTATGACAATTCTAATCACAATCTTAAATCCCAGCCGTTGATCAAAATTGATCAAATGGCTGAGGTTAATCTTCACCTCTTTCCTTTTAATCCCAAACAAGAAACCCTAAGCGCTCCATTCTTCTCCAAAAACAGCCTCCACCACCCTCTCTCTACTTTCTCTCTCACCCACACCACCATGCAACCACCCCGCTCCGGTGACCCCCCGCTGTCATCTCCAGCGAGTACAGCGACAACAGCGCCAACCAGCTGCTCCACCTCCATTATCCTCTCAACGCCACCGCCATCGAACTCTCACGCCACTGCTCCAACCAGAGCCGCCAGTGCCACAGCCCATTCCACCGATATCTTTCCATCCACGCCATCCGCATCCCCAACGGCAATAACATCAACGAAACCAGCCCCTTTCGATCACGCCACAATCTCTGCTCGACACTGTCAAATTACGACGGATTCATGATGAATCCGTCTAGTTTGGTACCCTCATTTAATCTAATGTCTCAAATTAACACTATCATCTTTAATAGTTTATTAATTTTTGAATTAGTGACATTCAATTTTGATTTTGTGATTCAATTCTTTTAGTTTCATGGTTGTTTGTAATGTTAAAACCCCCAAAATTCATGAGGCTTAACTTTAACTTCAAATTTCTAGTTAGGTTGCCGATTCGTGTTTGCTCTCATATGTGGATTGTCTCAGCTGGTACAGTATTGACAAAATATTTACCGAGGTTTGGGCATGCTATGGAACGAAAATCAATCGGGGCATGCCAGTAAGGTTGGGGATCATCCCAGTGTGGTCCGTTAGAATTTTTGTGGCCATTTAGGTGATCAAACATGCAAAAAAGCGAGAACGGGGCTATTTTGTGCTAAATCGGTGTGCTATATAGCCCACTATTTTGGGGGTGGGCCTGGGGTCTGGCTGTGTTGTGGGCCGAAAATGGACCAAGGCGTGCTAGGGAGGTTGGGGATCGTCCCAGTATGGTTCATTTAAATTTTTGTGCCTGTTAGGGTGAACAAATGGGTGAATGGGGTATTTTTAGGCTAAATCAGTGAGCTATAGCCCACGGTTTTGGGGGTGGGCTTGGGGTCCGGGCGTACTGTGGGCCGAAAATCGTTTGGGGAGTACCAAGGAGGTTAGGGATCGTACAAATGTAGTCCATTTTTTGTGGCCATTTGGGTGGACAAATGAGCAAAACGGTGCGAATAGGGCATTTTCGACCCAAATTGGTGAGTTATAGCCTACGGTTTTGGGGTTGGCCCGAGGTCCAAGTGTGTTGTAGGATTAAAATCTATCGTGGCATGCCAGTGAGGTTGGGTATCATCCCACTGTGGTCCGTTTAAATTTTTGTGGCCATTTAGGTGGACAAACAGGCGAAACAGCAGGAGCAGGGCTATTTCGGGCCAAATCGGTGTGCTCTAGTCAACTCTTATGGAGGTGGGACCGAGGTCTTGGTGTGTTATGTACGGGTGTGCTAGGGAGGTTGGGGATTGTCCCAGTATGGTTCGTTTAAATTTTGGTGGCCATTAGGGTAGACGAACGGGCGAAACAACATAAATGAGACATTTTCTAGCCAAATTGGTGTGTTATAGCCCACAGTTTCGAGGGATGGGTTTGGGGTCCGAGCGTTCTGTTGATCGAAAATGTACCGGGGCAAGCCAGAGAAGTTAGGGATCATCGCAGTGTGGTCTATTTAAATTTTTGTTGCTATTTGGGTGGACAAACGGGCGAAATGGCACAAACAGGGCTTTTTCAGTGGTTTTAGGGGTGGGCCTAGGGTCTGTGCGTGCTGTGTGCCAAAAATTTTCCAGGGCATGCCAGGTAGGTTGGGATCGTCCCAATATGGTCTGTTTAAATTTTTGTGGTCATTTGGGTGGACAAACGGGCAAAATAGCACGAACGGGGCATTTTTGGGCCAAATCAGTGTGCTATAGCCCACAGTTTTGGGGTTGGTTCGGGGTCCGGGTGTGCTGTGGGCCAAAAATTGATTGGGACATGACAGGGAGGTTGTGGATTATCCTAGTGTGTCTCGTTTAAATTTTTATGTCTATTTGGGTGGACAAACGGGTGAAACAGTGCAAACAGGGCATTTTCAGGCCAAATCTGTATTTTATAGGTCCAAAATTGATGGGGGCATGCTAGAGTGGTTGTGGATCATGCCTGTATAGTCCGTTTAAATTTTTGTGGCTATTTATGAGGGCAAACGGGTAAAACAGCGCAAATAATGCATTTTGTGGCAAAATCGGTGCACTATAGACCACGATTTCGTGGGTGGGCCTGGGGTCCATGCATGCTCAGTGCTGAAAATCAATCGGGGCATGACAGTGGGATTGAGATCTTCATAGTGTCGTTCATTTAAATTTTTGTGTCCATTTAGGTGGACAAATGGATGAAACGACGCAAACGGGGCATTTTCGGGCAAAATCGATGTGTTATAGGCCACAGTTTTGGGGGTGGGCCTAGGATTTGAGCGTGCTGAGGGTCAAAAATTGACCGGGGCATGCCAGGGAGGTTATATATCATTCAGTGTGTTTCGTTTAATTTTTCACGGCCATTTGGGTGGACAAATATGTGAAACGGTGTGAACGGGGCGTTTGCGGGCAAAATCGATGTGCTATAGCTCATAGTTTTGGAGGTGGGCCTAGGTTTCAAGAATTTTGTGGGTAAAAAATTAATTGGGGCATGCCAGGGAGGTTGAGGATCATCCCATTATGGTCCGTTTAAATTTTTGCAGCCATTTGGGTGGACAAAAGGGTAAAACGGTACGAATGGGGAATTTTCTGGCCAAATCGGTGCACTATAGCCCACGATTTTGGGGGTGGGCTAATGATCCGGAAGTTCTATAGGCCAAAAGTCTACCAGGGCATACCAGGGAGGTTGGGGATCATCCCAGTGTGGTTCGTTTAAATTTTTGTGGCCATTGGGTGGATAAACCGATATAAATGGGGTATTTTTGGGCCAAATCGGTGTGCTATAGCCTACGATTTTGGTGGTGGGCCTGGGGTCCGGGCCTTCCGTGGGTTGAATATTGATCGGGGTGGGACAGGAAGGTTTGGGATCATCCCAGTGTGGTCCGGTTAAATTTTTGTGGCCGCTTGGGTATACAAACGGGCGAAAAAGTGCGAATGGGGATTTTTCAAGCCAAATCAGTGTGCTATAGCCCACTGTTTTGAGGGTGGGCCTGGGACCAGGTCTGCTGTTGGACTAATATAGACCGGGGCATGCCAAGGAGTTTGGGGATCATCCAAGTGTGGTCGGTTTATATTTTTGTGGCTATTTGGTTGGACAAACAGGCGAAATTGCACGAACTGAGCATTTTTGGCCAAATCGATATGCTATAGCCCATGGTTTTGGTGTTGGACTCAGGGTCCGGGCTTGCTATGGGACAAAAATCTACCTGGACATTCCAGGCCGTTTGGGGATTATCTCAGTGTGGTTCGTTTAAATTTTTGTGGCCATTTGGGTTGACAAACGGGAGAAAAGGGCGAATGGGGTGAGATATAGCCCACTGTTTTTGGGGTAGGCCAGGGGTTCGGGTGTTCTCTTGGCCAAAAATTGACCGGGAATGCCAGGGAGGTTGGGATCATCTCAATGTGGTCTATTTAAATTTTTGTGTCCATTTAGACGGACAAACGGGCGAACGGGGCATTTTTGGGCTAAATCGGTGTGCTAAGGCCCATGATTTTAGGGGTGGGACCAGGATCTGGGTGTGTTGTGGGGAAACGAATCCACCAGGGCATGCTAGAGAGGTTGGAAAACATCTCAGTATGGTATTTTATAATTTTTGTGGCCAATTAGGTGGATAAACGATCCAAACGATTCGAACGAGTCATTTTCGGGCTAAATCGGTGTTCTATAGCCCACGATTTCAAGGTTGGGTCAGGGTCCAAGCGTGCTGTGGGCCAAAAATCAACCGAAATGTGCCAGGAAGGTTAGAGATCATCCCAGTGTAGTTCGTTTAAATGTTAGTGGATATATAGGTACGAGGCATTTTCAGGCTAAAACGGTGTTCTATAGGCCACATTTTTGGGGGTGGGCCCGGGGTACAGACGTGCTGTGGGCCAAAAATTGTCTGGGATATGCTAGGGAGGTTGGGGATCATCCCAGTGTGGTCTGTTAAATTTTTGTGTCCATTTGGGTGGACGAACGGGAGAAACAGTGCGAACGGGGATTTTTTGGGCCAAATTAGTGTGCTATAGCCCACTGTTTTGGGGGTGGGCCCTGGAACCCAGTGTGTTGTACACCTAAAATAGAATAGGGTGTAATAGGGAGTTTGGGGATCATCTCAGTGTGGTACTTTTAAATTTTCGTGGCCATATGGGTTGACAAATAGGCGAAACGGTACAAACTGGGCAATTTTAGGCCAAACAGGTTTGATATAGCCCACGGTTTTGGGGATGAGCTCGGGTCCGGGCATGCTGTAGGCAAAAAATCTATCGGGGCATGCCTGGGTTGTTGAGGATCATCTCAGAGTGGTTCGTTTAAATTTTTGTGGCTACTTGGGTGGACAAACGGGCAAAACGGGCGAACAGGGTGGACTACAACCCACTATTTTGGGGGTGGGCCGGAGTTCGGGTGTGTTGTTGGTCGAAAATTGCCAGGGGCATTCCAGGGATGTTAAGAATCATCTCAGTGTGGTCTGTTTAAATTTTCATCCCCATTTGGGTTGTCAAATTAGCAAAACGGTGCGAATGAGGCATCTTAGGGACAAATTGGTGTGCTTTAGCCTACGGTTTTGGGGTTGGGCCCGGGGTCTGAGTGTATTGTGGGCTGAAAATCAATCGGGGCATGCTAGGGAGGTTGGGGATCATCCCATTATGGTTTGATTAATTTTTTATGGCCATTTGGATGGACAAAAGGCTAAAACATCATGAATGAGGTATTTTCGAGCCAAATCGTTGTGATATAGCCCACGGTTTTGGGGTTGGGACAGGGGTATGGGCGTGCTGCTGGCTAAAAATTGACCGGGGCATGTCAGGGAGGTTGGGGATCATCCCATTGTGGTCCGTTTAAATTTTCGTGGCCATTTGGGTAGACAAACAGGTGAAATAACATGAACGAGTTATTTTCAAGCCAAATCGGTGTGCTATTGCCCACAGTTTTGAGGTGGGCTAGAGGTCCGAGAATGATGTGGGCTGAAAATTGATCGTGGTATTCCAAGGAGGTTGGGGATTTTCCCAGTGTGGTAGGTTTTAATTTTTGAGGCCATTTGGGTGGACAAACGGGCAAAACGATGCGAACGGTGCATTTTTGGCCAAATCGGTGTGCTCTAGCCCATGTGAAAAAGAGGTAGAAGATCGTCCCAGTGTGGTCCGTTTTAATTTTTGAGGCTATTTGAGTGGACAAACCGGTAAAATGGAACGAACAGGGCATTTTTGGGCTAAATCGGTGTGCTATAGCCCACGGTTTTGGGGGTGAGTCAGGGGTCCGGTCGTGCTGTGCGCAAAAATTTGATCGGGGCATGCCAGGGTGGTTGGGGTTCATCCCATTATGGTTCGTTTAAGTTTTCGTGACAATTTGGGTGAATAAACGGGCAAAATTGCATGAACGAGGTATTTTTCGGCCAAATTCGTGTGCTATAGCCCACTATTTCGAGGGTGGGCTCGGGCTTCGGGCATGATATAGGTTTAAAATTGACCGGGGTGTTCCGAGGAGGTTGGGGATCATCCCAGTGTAATCCGTTTTAATTTTCATGGCCATTTGGCTGGACAAATGGGCGAAACGGCACGAACGGGGCATTTTCGGGCCAAATCAGTGTGCTATAACCCAAAGTTTTGGGCCTGGGGTTCAGGTGTTCTGTTGGTTCAAAATACATCGAGGTGTACCATGGAGATTGGGGATTATTCCTGTATGGTCCGTTTAAATTTTTATGGCAATTTGGTAGACAAACGGGTGAAACGGCGCGGATGGAGCATTATTGGTCCAAATCGGTGTGCTATAGCCCACAATTTTGGTGGTGAGCCCTAGGGTCGGGTATGATGTTGTCCAAAAATTGATCGGGGTATGACAGGGAGGTTGGGAATCATCCTAGTGTGGTCCGTTTAAATTTTTGTGGCTATTTAGGTGGACAAACGGGCGAACGACGCATTTTTGAGAATAATTGGTGGGCTAAAGCCCACAGTTTCGGGAGTGGAACCAGGATTCAGGTGTGCTATGGGGTTGAAAATCCACCAAGGTGTGCCAGGGATGTTGGGGAATGTCTTAGTATGGTTTGTTTAAATGTTTTTGGCCATTTGGATGGACAAACAGGTAAAACGGTGCGAACGAGTCACTTTTGGGCCAAATAGGTGTGCTATAGCCCACGATTTTAGGGGTGGGCACAGGGTCCAGGTATGCTTTGGGCTAAAAATTGTTCGGGATATTCCAGGAAGGTTGGGGATCATCCCTGTGTAGTTCGTTTAAATGATCGTGACCATTTGGGTGGATAAACGAGTGAATAGAATATTTTTAGGTCATATCGATG
This sequence comes from Capsicum baccatum var. pendulum, assembly GCA_030864225.1. Lineage (NCBI taxonomy): Eukaryota > Viridiplantae > Streptophyta > Magnoliopsida > Solanales > Solanaceae > Capsicum > Capsicum baccatum. The sequence goes on from CM061554.1 coordinate 247,503,572, forward strand.
TGCTACAACCCAAGATTTTGGAGGTAAGCCCGAGGTCCGGGCGTTTTGTCGGCCAAAAATTGACCGGGGCATGCCAGGGAGGTTGGGGATCATCCCAGTGTGGTTCGTTTAAATTTTCGTGGCCATTTGGGTAGACGAACTGGAGATATAGTACGAACGGGGCTTTTTCGATCTAAATCAGTGTGCTATAGCCCACTGTTTTGGGGGTAGGCTTGGGAACTGAGTGTACTGTGGGCTTAACATTGACCGGGGTGTGCCAGGGAGTTTGTAGATCATCCCAGTATGGTCCGTTTAAATTTTCTTGGCAATTTGGGCGGAGAAACAGGCAAAATGGCATGAACTGGGCAATTTTTGGCCTAACCGGTGTGTGATATAGCCCACGGTTTTGGGGATGGTCTCGGGGTTCAAGCGTTCGGTGGGCCAAAAATATACCGGGGTATGCCACGATTATTGGGGATCATCTCAGTGTGGTCCGTTTAAATTTTCGTGGCTATTTGGTTGGACAAACGAGCGAAACGGGTGAATAGGGTTGGCTATAGACTACAATTTTGGGGTTGAGCCTGGGTCCAGGTGTGTTGTTGGTGAGAAATTGACCGGGGTATGCCATGGAGGTTAGGGATTATCTCAGTGTTGTCTGCTTAAATTTTGGTGGCCATTTGGGTTGTTAAATTGGCAAAATAGCGAGAACGAGGTATTTTTGGGCCAAATCGGTGTGCTATAACCCACGGTTTAGGGTTGGGCCCAGGTTCCGAGCGTGCTGTGGGCTGAAATCCATCGGGGCATGTCAGGGAAGTTGGGAATCTTCCCACTATGGCCTTTTTAAATTTTTGTGGACATTTGGGTGGACAAAAGGCTAAAATGGTGTGAATGAGGAATTTTTGGGCCAAATCGATTTGCTATAGCCCACGGTTTAAGGGTAGGGCCCGGGTTGGGTGTGCTGTCAGAAAAAAAATCGACTGAGGCATGCCAGGGAGGTTGGGGATTGTCCCTTTGTGGTCTGTTTAAATTTTTGTGACCATTTGGGTAGACAAACGGGTGAAACAACGTGAATGGGGTATTTTTAAACCAAATCGGTGTGCTATAGCCCATGGTTTTTGGGGTGGGCCCGGGGTCCATGGATGAATTGGGCAAAAAATTAATCAAGGCGTGCCAAGGAGGTTGGAGATCATCCCAGTGTAGTACATTTTAATTTTTAGGGCCATTTGGGTGGATAAACGACCGAAAGGACGTGAACGGTACATTTTCGGGCCAAATCGGTGTGTTATAGCCCACATTCCAAGGAGGTTGGGGATCATCCTAGTGTGGTCCGTTTTAATTTTTGTGGCCGTTTGGGTGGGCAAAAGGGAAAAATAGCGCAAACGGGGCTTTTTTGGGCTAAATCGGTGCGCTATAGCCCACAGTTTTGGGGGTGTGTCCGGTGTCTGGGTGTGCTATGGGCCAAAAATCAACTGGGCGTGCTAGGGAGGTTAGGGATCATCCTAGTGTGGTCTGTTCAAATTTTTGTGGCCATTTGAGTGGACAGACAGGAAAAAAGGCAGGAATGGGGCATTTTTGGACTAAATCGGTTTACTATAGCCCACTAGTTTGGGGGTGGGCCTGAGGTTCAGGTGTGTTGTAGGCCGAAAATCAATTGGGGCATGCCATGGATATTGGGGGTCATCCAAGTGTGGTCTGTTTAAATTTTCGTGGCCATTTGGGTGGACAAACAGGCGAAACAACACAAATAGGGCATTTTTGGGCCAAATCGGTTTGCTATAGCCCACTATTTTGGGGGTAGGCCTGAGGTTCGGCTGGTCAGTGGGCAAAAAATTGATTGGGGCATGCCATGGAGCTTAGGGATTATCCCAGTATGGTCTGTTTAAATTTTCGTGGCCATTTGGGTGGACAAATAGGAAAAACGGCACGAACGTGGTATTTTTGGGCCAAATAAATGTGTTATAGCCCACGATTTTGGGGATGGTCCTAGGGTCCAAGTGTTCTGTGGATCACAAATCGGCCAGGGCATGCCAGACAGGTTAGGGATTGTCCCAGTGTGGTCCGTTTAAATTTTTGTCGCTATTTGGGTGGAGAAACGGGTGAAACTGCGCAAAAGGGGCATTTTCGGGCCAAATCAATGTGCTATAACCCACGGCTTTTGGGGTGGTCCTGGGGTCCGCATGTGTTGTGGGCTACAAAATGACCAGGGCATGCTAGGAAGGTTGGGGAACATCTCAATGTGGTCTGTTTTAATTTTTATGGCTATTTGGGTGGACAAACTGGCGAAACGACGCTAAATATGGCATTTTTTGGGTCAAATAGGTGTGTTATAGCCAACTATTTCAGTGGTGGACCTGGGGTTCGGTCATTCTGTGGGTTGAAAATCTACTGGGGTATACTAGGGAGGCTGGGGATCGTCCTAGTGTGGTTCGATTAAAGTTTTGTGGTCATATGTGTGGATAAACGGGCAAAACAGCGAGAACGAGGCATTTTTGGGCCAATGTGGTGTGCCCATAGTTTTTGGGGTGGGCCTGGGGTACGAGCATGATGTGGAGTTAAAATTGATCGCGACATGTCAGGGTTCTTGTGGATCATCTCAGTGTGGTCCATTTATATTTTTGTGGCCACTGGGTGGACAAACAGGTTAAGTGGCGCAAATGGGGCATTTTTAGACCGAATTGGTGCGCTATAACACGCGGTTTTTGGGGAGGGCTCGGGGTTCAGGCGTGTTGTATGCCAAAAAATGATCGGGGCATGCTATGGAGGTTGGGGATCATCCCTGTGTGGTCCGTCTAAATTTTTATGGCTATTTGAGTGGACAAACGGGCAAAACAATGCGAACGACGCAATTTCGGGCTAAAACGATGTGCTATAGACCATGGCTTTGGGGATGGGTCTGGTATTCATGCGTGTTGTGGGCTGAAAATTTGCCAAGATGTTCCAGGGAGGTTAGGGATCATCCCAGTATGATCCGTTTAATTTTTCGTGGCCATTTGGGTAGATAAATGGGTGAAACAGCACAAATGGGGAATTTTTAGGCCAATTCGGTGTGCTATAGCCACGATTTTGGGGGTGGGACAGGGGTCCGAGCATGCTGTTAGTCAAAAATCGACCGAGTAATTCCATGGATATTGGGAATCATCCCAGTATCATCCGTTTAAATTTTTGTGGCCATTTGTGTAGACAAACGGGCGAAATGGCACGAACGGGGTATTTTCAGGGCAAATTAGTAGCCCACAGTTTCAGGGGTAGGCCCGAGATTCGAGCGTGCTGTGCACCAAAAATTGACCAAGGCATGACAAGGAGGTTAGGGATCATCCCAGTGTGATCCGTTTAAAATTTTATGGTCATTTGGGTAGACACACGGGCGTAATGACTCGAACAGGGCATTTTCAAGCTAAATAGATATGCCATACCACACGGGTTTGGGGGTGGACCCGAGGTCTGGGTGTGCTGTAGGCTGAAAATAAAATGTGGAATGCAAAGGGGGTTGAGGATCATCCCAGTGTGGTCCGTTTAAATTTTTGTGGCCATTTGGGTGGACAAACGGACGAAACGGCGAGAACGAGGCATTTTCGATTCAATTCGGTGTGCTATAGCCTACGGTGGTGGGGTGGGCCATGGGTAGGCGTGCAGTGGGATGAAAATCAATCGGGGTCTGATAGGGAGGTTGGGGATCATCCCAGTATGGTCCGTTTTAATTTTTGTGGCCATTTGGGAGGACAAACAGGCAAAATGGGTAAACGGGGCATTTTCGGCACCAATTAGTGTGCTAAATCCCACGGTTTCGGGTGTGGGACAAGGGTTGGGGTGTGCTGTGGGCTGAAAATTGATCGGGGCATGCTAGGAAAGTTGGGAACTTTCCAGTATGGTCTATTTAAATTTTTGTGGCCATTTGGGTGGACAAAAGGGAAAAACGGTGTGAACTGGTCATGTTCGAGCCAAATCGGTGTGCTATAGCCCATGATTTCGGGGGTTGGCCCAGGGTCTTGGCATGTTGTGAGCCAAAAATTAATTGAGGTATGCCAGGGAGGTTGGGGATTATCCTAGTATAGTCCTTTTAAATATTCGTGGCTATTTAGGTGGACACACGATTTAACGGGGCATTTTCAGACTAAATCGGTGTGCTATAACCTACGGTTTTGGGGGTGGGATCCGTGTCCTGACATTTTGTGGGATAAAAATGGAATGAGGCATGCCAGGGAGGTTGAAGATCATCCCAATGTGGTTTTTTGAAATTTTTGTGGCTATTTGGGTGGATAAATGGGCAAAAAGGCACGAATAGGGTATTTTTGTGCAAAATTGGTGTGCTAGGATGGGCTCGGGGATCGAGTGTGCTGTGGGCCTAAAATAGACCAGGGAGTGCTAGGGAGTTTGTGGATAATCTTAGTGTGTTCCGTTTAAATTTTCATGGCCATTTGGGTGGACAAATAGGTGAAACGTCACGAACTGGCCATTTTTTGGCAAAATCGGTGTGCTATAGCCCATGGTTTTGGGGGTGGGCTCGGGGTATGAGCGTGCTGTGGGATACAAATCTACCTGGGCATGCCAAGATAGTTGGGTATCATCTCAGTGTGGTTTGTTTAAATTTTTGTTGCTATTTGGGTGGATAAACAGGCAAAACGGGCAAATGGGGTTGTCTATAACCCACTGTTTTGGGGGTGGGCCTGTGGTCCTGGTGTGCTGTTTGTCAAAAATGGATTGGAGCATGCAAAAGAGGTTAGGAATCATCTCACTGTGTTCTATTTAAATTTTTGTGGCCATTTGGGTTGTAAAATTTGCAAAACGGCATGAGCGAGGTATTTTTGGGCCAAATCGGTGTGCTATAGCCCACGATTTTAGGGGTGGGCCTAGGGTCCGAGCGTGATATGAGGTTAAAATTGAATGAGGTGTGCCAGGAAGGTTGGATATCATCCCAGTGTGGTCCGTTTAAATTTTTGTCGCCATTTGGGTGGACAAATGGCTAAAACAGTGCTAACGAGGCATTTTCGGGCCAAATCAATGTGATATAGCCCACAGTTTAGGGGTTGGGCTTGGGGTCCGCGCATTCTATGGGCACAAAATTGACCGGGGCATGCCAGGGAGGTTGGGGATCATTCCATTATGGTCCGTTTAAATTTTCGTAGCCATTCGGGAGGACAAACATGTAAAACAGCGCGAACGGGGTATTTTCAAGCTAAATCGATGTGCTATAGCCCACAGTTTTGGGGTGGGGACTGGGGTCCGAGCGTGATGTGGGATGAAAATTGATCGGGGCGTGCCAAGGAGGTTGTAGATCTTCCCAGTGTGGTTTGTTTTAAATTTTGCGACCATTTGGGTGGACAAACGGGCGAAACAACAGGAACGATGCATTTTCGGGCCAAATTAGTGTGCTATGGCCCATGATCTAGGGAGGTTGAGGATCTTCCCAGTGTGGTTCATTATAATTTTTGTGTCCATTTGGGTGGACAAACGGGCAAAATGGTGCGAACGGGGTATTTTTAGGCTAAATTAGTGTGCTATAGCACACGGTTTTAGGGATAGGTCCGGGGTTCGGCTGTGTTATGGGACAAAAATCGACCAGGCATGCCAGGGAGGTTGGGGATTATCCCAGTGTGGTCTTTTTAAATTTTTGTGGCCATTTGGGTGGACAAACAGGCAAAACGGAACGAACGGGGGATTTTTGGACTAAATCGGTGTGCTATAACCAACTATTTTGGGGGTGGGCATGACGTTCGGGTGTACTGTGGGGCAAAAATCGAACAGGGCATACCAGGGAGGTTAGGGATTTTACGAGTGTGGTTTGTTTAAATTTTTGTGTCCATATGGGTGGACAAACAGGAAAAACTGTACGAAAGTGGCATTTTTGGGCTAAATCTACATGCTATAGCCCACAGTTTTGGGGATGGTCTAGGGGTCCGGGTGTTCTGTAGGCTGAAAATTGATCGAGGCATTCCAGATAGGTTGGAGATCATCCTGGTGTGGTCCGTTTAAATTTTTGTGTCTATTTGAGTGAACAAATGGGCGAAACAGTAGAAACGACACATTTTCGAGCCTAATCGATGTGCTATAGCCCATGGTTTTGGATGTGGTCCTAGGGTCCGGGTGTGCTGTGGGCCAAAAATTGACCGGGGCATGCTAGGGAGGTTGGTGAGCACTCAGTGTGGTCTGTTTTAATTTTTGTGGCTATTTGGGTGGACAAAATGGTAAAACGACACAAATGAGGCATTTTAGGCCAAATTGGTGAGCTATAGCCCACTGTTTCGGTGGTGGGCCCAAGGTTTGGGCGTGCTATGGGCAGAAAATCGACTGGGGCATGCCAGGGAGGTTGGAGATCATCCTAGTATGGTTCGTTTAAATTTTTTTGGCCATATGTGTGGACAAATGGGGAAAATTGCATGAACGAGACATTTTTGAGCCAAAGCGGTGTGCAATATCCTATGGTTTTGGGGGCGTGCCCGGGGTCCGACAGTGTCATTGGCCAAAAATTGACTGAGGCAAGTCAAGGACCTTGGGGATCATCTCAGTTTGGTCTGTTTAAATTTTTGTGGCCATTTGGGTGGACAAACAGGTTAAGCAGCGTGAATAAGGCAATTTCAGGCCAAATCGGTGTGCTATAAGCCACGGTTTTAGTCGAAGGCCCGGGGTTCGGGGGTGTTGTAGGTAAAAATTGTCCAAGGCATGCCATGGAAGTTGGGGATCATCCCTGTATGGTCCATTTAATTTTTTGTGGCTATTTTATTGGACAAACGGGCAAAACGACGTGAACGGTGTAATTTTAGGTAAAAATGGTGTGCTATAGACCATGGTTTTGGGGGTGGACTAGGGGTTAGGAAGTAATGTGGGCCAAAAATCAACCGAGGCATTCCAGGGAGGTTGGGGATCATACCAGTGTGGTCCTTTTAAATTTTCGTGTCCATTGGGGTAGATAAATGGGCAAAACAGCGGAAACGGGGATTTTTGGGGCTAAATTGGTGTGCTATATCCCACAGTTTTTGGAGTGGGACAGGGTCCAGGCGTGCTGTGGTTGAAAAATCAATCGGGGCATGCCAGGGAGGTTGGGATCATCCCAGTATGGTCCGTTTAAATTTTTGGGGCCATATGGGTAGACAAATGGGCAAAACGACATGAACGGGTCATTTTCGAGCCAAATCAGTGTGTAATAGCCTATGGTTTTGGGGGTGGGCCCAAGGTTCGGGCATGCTGTGGGCCAAAAATTGACCAAGGCATGCTAGGGAGGTTGGGGATCATCCCAGTGTGGTGCGTTTAAAATTAAATGGCAATTTGGGTGGACATACGGGTGAAACGGCACGAACAGGGCATTTTCGGGCTAAATTGATGTGTTATAGCTCACGGGTTTGAGGGTGGACTTGGGTTCCGGGCATGATGTGGGACGAAAATAAACTGGGGCATGCAAAGAAGATTGGGGATCATGAAAATGCACTGGGGCATCCTAATGTGGGGTATGAAAATGAACTGGGGCATCCCAGTGTGGTCCGTTTAAATTTTTGTAGCCATTTGGGTAGACAAACGGGCAAAACGATGAGAACGGGGCATTTTTTACTCAAATCGATGTGCTATAGCCCACGGTGTTGGGGGTGGGCCATGGGTCTAGGTATGCTGTGGGCTGAAAATTGATCGGGGTGTACCAGGGAGGTTGGGGATCGTCCCAGTGTGGTCCGTTTAAAGTTTTATGGCCATTTGGGTGGACACACGGGTGAAACGGTGCAAACGGGGTATTTTTGAGATAAATCAATGTGATATAACAAATGGGTTTGAGGGTGGACCCGGGGCCCAGGAGTGTCGTGGGCTGAAAATGAGCTGGGTCATGCAAAGGAAGTTGGGGATCATGAAAATGAACTGGGGCATCCCAGGGAGGGGCATAAAAATGAACTAGTGTATCCCAGTGTGGTTCGTTTGAATTTTTTTTGGCCATTTGGGTGGATAAACAGTCAAAACGGCGAGAATGAGGCATTGTTGATTCAAATCGGTGTGTTATAGCCCACAGTGTTGGGTGTGGGCTATAGTTCTGGGCATGCTGCTGGCTGAAAATCGATCGGGGTGTACATGGGAGGTTGGGGATAGTCCCAGTATGGTCCGTTTAAATTTTTATTGTTATTTGGGAGTACAAACGGGTAAAACGGACAAACTGGGCATTTTCGAGCCAAATTAGTCTGCAAAAGCCCACTGTTTCGGGTGTGGGCCCAGGTTTCAGGTGTGTTATGGGATAAAAATTGACCTGGGCGTGCCAGGGAGGTTGGGGATCATATCAGTATGGTCTATTTAAATTTTACTGGCCATTTGGTTGGATAAACCAGCAAAATAGTGTGAACGGCCTATTTTTAAGCCTAATTGGTGAGCTATAACTCACGATTTTCGGGGTTGGCCTGGGTCTGGGGGTGCTATGGGCCAAAAATTGACCAAGGTATGCCAGGGAGGTTGGGGATCATCCCAATGTTGTCCTCGTAAATATTCGTGGCCATTTGTGTTGACACACGATTGAACGGGGCATTTTCTGGCCAAATCGGTGTGCTATAGCTCATGGTTTTTGGGGTGGTCTCGGTGTTCGGGTGTGTTGTGGGCCAAAAATCTCCCGCGGTATGCCATGTAGGTTGGGGATCATCTCAATGTGGTCCATTTAAATTTTTGTGGCTGATTGGGTGGACAGATGGGCGAAATAGCGCGAATGGGGTATTTTCGGGCTAAATCGCTGTGCTACAACCCACTGTTTTGGGGGTGGGCCTGGGGTCCGAGTGTGATGTGGGCTGAAAATGTACCGGGGCGTGCCAGGGAGGTTGCGGATTGTCCCAGTATGGTCAGTATAAATTATCGTGGCCATTTGGGTGGACAAATGGGCAAAACTGCACGAACGGTACATTTTTGGGCCAAATCGTTGTGGTATAGCCCACAATTTTGGGGGTGGGCCTGGGGTTTAGTTGTGCTATGGGCCAAAAATTGATCGGCACCTACTAGGGAGGTTGGGGATCATCCCAATGTGGTTCGTTTAAATTGATCGAGACGTGCCAAGGAGGTTGGGGATTGGACCTGTATGGTCCGTTTAAAATTTTATGGCGATTTGGGTGGACAAACGGGCAAAATAGCAGGAATGAGGTTTTTTAATCTAAATAGGTGTGTTAAAAGCTATGGTTTTGGAGGTTGGCCTAGGGTCCGAGCATCCTGTGTGCCGAAAATTGACCGGGGCATGCCAAAGAGGTTTGGGATCATCCTTTTGTGGTTCGTTTAAATTTTTATGTCCATTTGGGTGGACAAACAGGCGAAATTAAATTAACGAGGCATTTTTGGGACAAATCAGTATGCAATAGCCCACAGTTTTAGCAGTGGGCCCAAGGTCTGGTCGTGTTGTGGGCTAAAAATTGTTCGAGGTATGCTTGGGAGTTTGGGGATCGTCCCAGTGTGGCCCAGTTAACTTTTTTGGCCATTTGGGTGTACAAACAGGCAAAACATCATGAACGAGGCATTTTTGGGCCAAATTGGTGTGCTATAGCCCACAATTTTAGGGGTGGGACCAGGGTCCGAGTATGGTGTGGGTCAAAAATTGACCAGGGCGTGCCAAGGAGGTTGGGAATCGTCCCAGTGTGATCCACTTTAATGTTTTGCCCAAATTGGTGTGCTATAGCCCACGGTTTTGGGGTGGGATCGGGATCCGGGCGTGCTGTGGGGTAAAAATCTACCTGGGCATGCCAGGGTGGTTGGGGATTATCTCAGTGTGGTTCGTTTAAAATTTTATGGCTATTTGGGTGGACAAACAGGCAAAACGGGCGAACGAGGTTGTCTATAGCCCACTATTTTGGGGTTGGGCCTGGGATTCGGGTGTTCTATTTGTCAAAAATGGATCGGGGCATGCCAGGAAAGTTAGGAATCATCTCAGTGTGTTTTCATGGCCATTTGGGTTGTTAATTTGGCAAAACAATGTGAACGAGGCATTTTTGGGCCAAATTGGCGTGCTATAGCCCACAGTTTTGGGTGTGGGCCCAGGGTCCAACCATAGGGTAGGGTGAAAATTGATCGGGGCATGACAGGAAGGTTAGGGATCGTCCCAATGTGGTCCGTTTACATTTTTGTAGTCATTTGGGTGGACGAACGGCTGAAACGGTGCCAACGAGGCATTTCGAGCTAAATCGATGTGATATAGCCCACAGTTTAGGGGTTGGGCCTAGGGTCCATGCGTGGTATAGGAAAAAAATCGACCAAGGCATGCCAGGGAAGTTGAGGATCATCCATTGTGGTCCATTTAAATTTTAGAAGCCATTTGGGTGGACAAATAGGTGAAACATAGCGAGCGGGGTATTTTCAAGCCAAATTGATGTCCTATAGCCCACATTTGTGGGGATGGGCTTGAGGTCCGAGCTTGATGTGGGCTGAAAATTGACATGGGCATGCCAAGGAGGTTGGGGATCTTCCCAGTTTGGTACGTTTTAAATTTTGCGGCCATTTGGATGGACAAACGGGATATTTTTTGGCTAAATTAGTGTGCTATAGCACACGATGTTGGGGATGGGTCCGGGGTCCGACTGTACTGTGGGCCAAAAATCGACCGGGGCGTGCCAAGGAGGTTGGGTATCATCTCAGTGTGGTCCTTTTAAATTTTTGTGGCCATTTGGGTGGACAAACAGGCAAAACGGGATGAACGGAGCATTTTCGGACCAAATCGGTTTGCTATAGCCAACTATTTTGGCTGAAAATCGACCGATGCATGCCTAAGAGGTTGGGAATAATCCCAGTATGGTCCGTTTAAATTTTTGTGGCTATTTGGGTTGGCGAACGGGTGACACAACGTGAATAGGGCATTCTCGAGCTAAATCGGCATGATATAGCACATGAGTTTGGGGGTAGACTCGGGATTCAGGCATGCTGTGGGCGAAAAATTGACTGAGTCATGACAGGGAGGTTGGAGGTCGTCCTTGTATGGTGCCTTTAATTTTTCTTAACCATTTGGGTGGACAAATTGTTGAAACGACGGAAACAGTGTATTTTTGGGCTAAATCGGTGTGCTATAGCCCACGATTTTGGGGGTGGGCTCGGGGTTCGGGTGTATGTGGAAAAATAATCGGCTGGGGCATGCCGGGGAGGATGGATCTCCCAATGTGGTCCGTTTAAATTTTCGTGGCCATTTGGGTTGACAAACGGGCGAAACGGCGCGAATGGGGCATTTTTGGTCCTAATTGGTGTGCTATAGACCACGGTTTTGGGGGTGAGCCCTCGTTTCAGATTGCTGTGCGCCAAAAATTGATCGAGGTATGCCAGGGAGGTTGGGTTTCATCTCAGTATTTTCTATTTAAATTATCATGGCCATTTGGGAGGACAAATGAACAAAACGGGTGAACGGGGCATTTTTGGGCTAAATTGGTGTGCTAAAACCCACTGTTTTGGGGGTGGGCCCAGGTTCCAGGCGTGCTTTTAGCAAAAAATTGATTGGGCAAATAAGAAGGTTGGGGATCATCCCAAGATGGTCTGTTTAAATATTTGTAGCCATTTGGGTGGACAAATGGGCAAAACAGTGCGAACGGGTCATTTTTAGGCCAAATCGGTATGCTATAGCCCATGTTTTTTGGGGTGGGACAGGACGTGCTATGGGACAAAAATTGACTGGGGCCTTCCAAGGAGTTGGGGATCATCCCAGTGTAGTCCGTTTTAATGTTCATGGCCATTTGGGTGTACAAATAGTTGAACTGGCCATTTTAGGACCAAATCGGTGTGTTATTGCTCACAGTTTTGGGGGTGGGCTCAGTGTCTGGGGTTTCTATGGGCCGAAAATTAATTGAGGTGTGCCAGGGAGGTTAGAGATCATTCTAGTGTTATCCGTTTAAATATTTGTTTCCATTTGGGTGGACAAACGAGCAAAACAGCTCGAATGGGGCATTTTCGGGCCAAATTGGTGTGCTATAGCCCACGATTTTGGAAGTGGGCTCGGGGTCAAGGAGTTTCGTGGCCCAAAAATTAATCGAGGTGTGCCAGGAAAGTTTGGATCATCCCAGTATTGTCCGTTTGAATTTTTATGGCCATTTGGGTGTACAAACAGTTGAACAGGGCATTTTTGGGCCAAATTGGTGTGCTATATAGCCCATGGTTTTGGGGGTGGGACCTGTTTCCGGGCGTGCTGTTTTCTAGATATTGACTAGGGCATGCTTAGGAGGTTGGGGATCATCCCAATGTGGTCCGTTTAAATTTTTGTAGCCATTTGGGTGGACAAGTGGGTAAAACGGCAACAATGGGGCATTTTCGAGCTAAATCGGTGTTCTATAGCCCACAGTTTTAAAGGTGGGCCTGCGGTCAAGGCGTGCTGTGGATCAAAAATCAACCGAGGTATTCCAGGGAGGTTGGGGATCATCCCAGTGTGGTTCGTTTAAATTTTTATGGATGTTTGGGTGGACAAACGGGCTATTGGCCAAAAATCAACCAAGGCCTTCTAAGGAGTTGGGGATCATCCCACTGTAGTCCTTTTTAATGTTCGTGGTCATTTGGGTGTACAAACGGTTGAACAGGCCATTTTAAGACCAAATCGGTGTGCTATAGTTCACGGTTTTGAGGGTGGGATCGGTGTCTGGGGTTGCTATGGGCCAAAAATTGATTGGGGAGTGCAAGGGAGGTTGGACATCATTCCAGTGTTGTCCGTTTAAATTTTTGTTACCATTTGGGTAGACAAACGGGCAAAACAGATAGAATGGGGCATTTTTTAGCCAAATCGGTTGCTATAGCCCACGATTTTGGAAGTGGGCCCAGGGTTAAGATGTGTTGTGGCCCAAAAATTGATCGGGGTGTGTGTACCAGGAAGGTTTAGATCATTCTGGTATTGTCCGTTTGAATTTTTATGGCCATTTGGGTGTACAAACAGTTGAACAGGGCATTTTTGGGCCAAATCGGTGCGCTATAACCCATGGTTTTAACGGTGGGACCTGTGTCCGAGAGTGCTGTTGGCTAGAAATTGACTAGGGCATGCCAGGGAGGTTGGGTATTATCCCAGTGTGGTCCGTTTAAATTTTCGTGGCCATTTGTGTGGACAAACGGGTAAAACGGCGAGAATGGGGCATTTTTAAGCTAAATCGGTGTGCTATAGCCCACGGTTTTGAAGGTAGGCTTGGGGTCAAGGTGTGCTGTGGATCAAAAATCAACGGGGCATGCCAGGGAGGTTGAGGATCATCCCAGTGTGGTCCGTTTAAATTTTTGTGGATATTTGGGTGGACAAACGGGTGAATGGGGCATTTTCGAGCTAAATCGGTGTACTATATCCCACGATTTTGGGGGTTGACTAAGGGTGCGGGTATGATGTAGGCCAAAAATAGAATGGGGCATGACAGAGTGGTTGGGGATAGTTCCAGTGTGGTCTGTTTAATTTTTTGTGGCAATTTCATTCGACAAATGGTCGAAACAAAGCGAACGGAGCATTTTCAGGTAAAATTTGTGCTACAGCCCATGGTTTTGAGGGTGGGCCTGTGATCCGGGTGTGCTGAGGGCCAAAAATTGATCAGGGCATGCCAGGGAGGTTGGGGATCATCTCAGTATGGTCTGTTTAAATTTTTGTGGCCATTTGGATGGAAAAACTGGCGAAACGGTGCGAACAAGATATTTTTGGGCTAAATCGGTGTGGTATAGCCCACAGTTTTGGGGTGAGCCCAGGTTTTGACCGTTGTGGGCTAAAAATCAACCAATGCATGCTAGGGAGGTCGGGGATCATTCCATTGTGGTCAGTTTAAATTTTTGTGGCCATTTAAGTCGACAAACGGGCAAAGTAGCGCGAACGAGGCATTTTCAGACCAAATCAGTGTGTTATAGCCCACGGTTTTGTGGGTGGGCTTGGGATCCGAGAATTCCGTGGATTAAAAATCAACTGGGGTATGCCAAGGAGGTTGGGGATCATCCCAGTATGGTCCTTTTTAATTTTTGTGGCTATTTGGATATACAAATAGGCAAAATGGCGCGATCAGGGCCTTTTCAGGCCAAATCAGTGTGCTATAGCCAACAGTTTTGGGGGTGGAACCGGGGTCCGAGTGTGCTGTGGGATAAAAATTGACTGGAGCATGGAAAAGGGGTTAGAGATTATTCCAGTATGGTTCGTTTTAATTTTGCATCCATTTGGGTGGACAAATGAGTGAAACGACAAGAATGGGGCATTTTCATGCCATATCAGTGTGCTATAGCCAACGATTTCCGAGGTGAGCCCGGGGTCCGGGCATGCGGTGGGCCCAGGGTTTGAGCATTCTATGGGTGAAAAATTGACCTGGGCATGCCAACGAGGTTTGGGATCATCCAGTGTAGTCCGTTTAAATGTTTGTGGCCATTTGGGTGGACAGACGGTTGAACGAGGCATTTTTAGACCAAATCGGTGTACTACAGCCAACGGTTTTTGTGGTAGGGCAAGTGTTCGGGCATGCTGTGGGCTACAAATTGACCAGGGAATGCCAGGGAGGTTGGGCGTTATCTCAGTATAGTCCATTAAAATTTTTATGGCCATTTGGGTGGACAAACGGAGAAACAGTGCGAATGGGGCATTTTCAGGCAAAATCGCTGTGATATAATGCACGGTTTTGGGGGTGGGCCCAGGGTTCGGGCATGCTGTGCGATGAAAATTTATCGGGGCATGATAGGGAGGTTGGGGATCATCCTAGTATGGTCCATTTAAATTTTTGTGGCCATTTGTGAGGACAAACGGGTGAACGGGAAATTTTTGGTCTTAATTTGTGATCTATAGCGCACAGTTTTGAGGGTGGGCCCGGGGTCCGGGTGTACTGTTGGCTAAAAGTTGATTTGGGCATGCCAGGGAGGTTGGGTATCATCTCAGCGTGGTCCGTTTAAATTTTTCTGGCCATTTGGGTGGATAAATGGGCGAAACAGCACGAATGGTGTATTTTTAGGCCAAATCGCTAGGCTAAACGTATATTCGAAAATAGGATTATCAACTATACTTGAATGGAAAAACCAGCCAATCTACTCTCTTGGTCTGCCCCCTGTAACATGATAAATCATAAGAGAAGAAGAAATAATTTCGTAGAAAGTCGTGCTTACTATCTCCTCCATCATTTTTATTTAAGACAAAAAGAACAAAAAGCTTACTTTTAGGTAGTGGCCTAAGCGCTAAGAAGTGCACATCATGCTACTCAGATATATGCTTAAGACATCCAAGTCGAACCTTGGTTTTTGGAGTTCTAAAGTGAAGATGAAGAAGCGGGGTAGAGGAATTTGTCAACTCATCAGGCTCATGACCTAAAGATTGCAAGTTCAAATCCTGTCCTCGCCTAATCAATGGAACATTATTCACCGAGATAGAAGACCGGTCCTAACCCATCTACAAAATTGGGCTAGTGTTCAGTCTTGGTTGGTTCCACCTCTTTGCAGGGCGATGACACCATTAGCTGTGGAGAACAGATGACCATTTCTATCGCTATTGAATTCGAATGTCAGAGCTGCTTTCCAACCAGTCAAGTGGCTTTCCGTTCCTTCTACTCTAAACTACTGTGTGCCTATTTGGATCTTTTCAGAGTCAAAGGGGTGTCAAGATCGGCATACCTTATAGTTGTAGTTGACTTTAAGCACACCTGAACTGCCCATAGTCATCTATTTATGGGATTGCACTCAATAGTCAATCAATTTATTTTTAAGCTTTCTATCAACTATTTGTTTATATAGTTTGTGAAGTCTAACTAATGGAAAGTGCCTATGAATTAGTTCCAAGAAAGCGGCCGTTCATGTCAGGAATAAAGGTGATTAAGGATGTACTTGCTTTTTCTTTTTTTCATCGAGATTGGATTGGTGTTCAGTGTACTGCTTGTGAGGCCTATGCTTTGCAAGCCTACATAGGGTACAAGATCAAAAAGAATGCATTGGATGAACGCCCAAGCATTGAGAAGGAAGGACACTTTCAGAGGCAAAAGGACATGAGGAGATACCGTCTGTGATCCATGGATCTTCGATCGGGAAACCATATCTAAGATCCATGGCTAGTCTGCGCTCTTTGGACTTTTCAGACATAGCAAGCTGAAACATCTTAGTAGCTAAAGGAAGGGAAATCAACCGAGATCCTCTTAGTAGTCGCGAGAGAGAGCGGATTGGTGGTTTGAAGAAAAACAAATACGAAGCTTCGTTCCTCTCCTTTCAGGAGAGCTACTTCGTTCCTCAGCAAAGTGTTCACTTTTTTTTTTGCCAGGTTTCATTTGATTTATTGTGGATTGGATGATGGAAGAACCAGCAAGCTACGGCTTCAAATCTTACCTTATTTAAAAAGGAGAAAGGGCTTTTTTTTTTATAGATGTTGAGGTTGACTAAGGGGGGCGGAGCTTGAAGAGCGAAGCAAGTCGCGCTAGCCTAGTAAGGATTTTCAGCAGCAAGCTATTGTCTAATGACCCCTAACCTAGATTGGGGCAAAAACTCCAAAATCTAAAATGTTGGTTAGGGTTCCTCTCCTTTTAGGAAAGCTACTTCGTTCCAAACCTTTCTCTAATAATGAGGAAATCTTTCAAGCTGCCGCCCTTTAAAAGAGAAGGCGCAGTGAACTGTAATTGTGAAAAGATTGAAAGATCTGGCCAAAGAAAGTTATAGCCCTGTACATTCGTTCCCATGGTTCAATATTTCCCAGTAAAATGTGGCATGTTCGAATTCTGATCGCTTTTGCATGATAAATGCGGCCACCCTCTAAGGCTAAGTATTCCACAATGACAGATAGCACACAAGTACCAATAGCATAGGGTAGACTAGATTCGACGGTATGCACAAAGTTATCCGAGTTCGCAGGTGTCCTTACTTTCCCTTAATAGTCCGAGGGGAACAGAACTCCCTTGAGATAGGAAAAATAAAGAGTGAGGTAGTGGTCAACTAAGAAATATTATCTTTTCAAGGCTAGAAGTGCTATAAAGGAATGGAGGTAGAAGAAGGAGACAAGAACTATCTTACTATACCTGAATCAGTTCGACTCAATGCTTGCACTTGGATCTTTCTCCCCAGCTTCTTTTTATGATTCTAGTCAAGCCCTGCTAGTAGGCCTCGAGAGCCTGAGCTACTATTTTCTTCTCCTTACCCATATATCACAGTTAGTACCCTCAAATCCATTGCCTTTCAATAAAGCGTCATATCATGTCAGTCTTATCCCGCCTGATCGTTAGCAAGTGCCTTAGACCCTACCTCTCTTTTGCGACATTCTCATCCTAGTTCTTCATTCCTTTCTTTTTAGGCGAGCTACTTCGTTCCAGCCTTTCTCTTTCTATTTTGAAATACTTTCAGCTTGAACTCTATTCGTTTGAGCTTGCAACCCTTCTCGACCTATCTTTTTAGACTCATTCCCTTTCTCTTTTTAAATAATTTTAGTTTAAGCACTGGTCGATAGAATGATCTCCAACTAGATTTCTAAAATACACTCCTAGACAGGGAAGCACAGGTTCGAGCCTAGCTCGTAAAAAGGCCTTTACTATTAAATGAGAATGAGCTTTCTCTATCTCCATAACTATAACGGTAACATGATCTGGGGAAGCTATTCAGTAAGGGAAGATCCTATCCGCGTAGAGCAGCTAGGGCTAGAGCAACAATCTTATTACTTCTGGCTGACTAAAGGGAGAATAAGACTCTTTATTTTCCTTAGTTTGTGAAAGACCCCTGGAAATACAAAGAAGAGTAAGAATGTAGTTTCTAACAAGTATAAATTTCTAGATTCAGCTAATAGAGCAAGAGTAGGTTTCTCAGCTGGAAGTCATGTCCCCGACTAGCAGATAAATGGAACTATCCTTGCTACTTCTTCCCTAGATTCATTCCTTCTATAAGGGAAGTTCTCTTTCAAGGATTTAAGAGGATGCTCATCCGGCTCTTAATCAGCAAAAGAAGGAGTACAAGAGGTCTCACCCGGTGGACTAGTAAACACGTTACCTACGCGACAGTCAAATGCGCATTATACTGAGTCATTAGAAATCGAAGTAAGGTAATTGGAGACTTCCCAAATTAGAGAGATTCAAAGTGACCTAACCACTTAGGAAGAATCGAAACCATAGAAAACATTGCAGCTTCACCGTCCTTACCTTCAATCGAATCTGATTCTGATTCCGCAGAAAGTCTTTTAAGTTCAGAAACAATCACCCAATAAAACCTCTATCACGGCCCAAAATCCCATTGGGCCGGACTCGCACCCAAAGCCGAGAAGGTCGGGAGAACCCATTCAAATACCTGTGCTTTCACTTATATGTCATCAAAAATTTGTGCAGCACTTCGCTACATATAAAAGGGTCTAATTACCTGTATCAGCACAACACGCACAAACATATATACATATATATAATACTTGGCCGTCGGGGCCACCCCATATACGAATATAACATCACTATATAAACTTCCATGACTTTACCCTTCTTTATGTCTACAAAGCCTCTAGGATATACATGACATAACTAGGGTCGGGACGAACCCCTGCCCACACATGACTCCTGTACAATAACAAAATATAAGAAACCGACTCGGAAAGCTCCGAAGCAAACTGGAGCTCACCAACAACAGCTGTATGACCTGGCTCATATCTATGCTGTGAATGAGCTGAAGTACCTGATCCTGCAGCATGAAATGCAGGTCCCCCGTGAGGGACGTCAGTACGAAATATGTACTGAGTATGTAAAGCTGTAAATAATCATATGTGATATGGGGGATCAAGAAAATCATACGCATGTGAAATAAATCATAATAGAAGTGAACCACACTTCATAAACACTTTTAGGATCATGTACATTATTATTAATCTGAATTGGGTTCTTGAATACAAACACATTTGTGGAACGGTATACATTCGTTCATTTCATTCTTTACAATTATTATTCGCCATTACCTCCTCCTCCCGAACGTCCAACCACCTAAAAATAATCAATACTGTACCATACTGTGACCATTAGGCTGCCCCCAGTACATATCAATTGGGATCGACCCATGTTAGGCTTATGCCCCTGGGATTCCACCCACACGTATATCAAGTAACACATAAGAGATTTTTCCAATAACTTAGTTCAAAAGATTTTGATATTATTACATTAGTGTTCATGCCAATATAGTACCTTTGGAACAATGATACATCAATAGGAATCAAGTAATAGACCTTCTATACAATAACGATGTAATAAGGACTCATTGGTACATCAACAATATGTTTCAGAATCATCAATATCACAACAATGAAATAGGAGCCTTTTGGTATATCAATGAAGCATTTTGACACTTTATAGAATGGAAACAACTTCATTGGTAATGTAGAAGAATACATGTGTTTGGATAACCATCGGAATCTTACTTGATGGAACATTGGTGTTTTCATGCCAAAGAACATCGTTAGAGTATGCTTTACATACCTCGTTGTAGATTCGGATACCAATTCAACACAACTTCCCGCCTTTACAAATCACTTATCTACAATGAAATATTTGGCATCTAGTATTAGCTACCCAACACTACAATTCTCTTCCATAATCCCATACAACCAATATTTGCAAAGCATTCCAAAAACCAACTTGAACAATAGGTTTATGTGTATATATATATATAATCATCATTTCAATACCACATCATCAATACCACATCATTACTTCACAATTCACCATAATCCAACCATGCACAAGAATGATCCAATATTATTTCCAATCATCTTTCAATAACAATCAAATAACATACTTCTTATGCTCACATGCATATATATATATATATATATACATATCCATATAAATAACACCAACATAATTTACATCCTTACCATAGAATGGACCTTTGGGTTTTGAAGTCCTGTTGGCACAAATAAGGGGTGCTTCTCGAAGCCCTTGAGACGATGAACACAACTACGGAATCAATTTGGACTTTCCACGGTTGAATCACAAGTAATTTGAAGGTCAAATTTGGATAGGGTTTGTTCTCTCCTATGATTGATGATGGATATGAGTTTTTGAACTTATATACATGTATATATACACATATTCCCGTCCATAATACCATAGAAAATGACCAAAGTGCCCTTAAAATTTAAATAATGTCAAATATGTCCTCCGGTGGACTGTTTTGACAAGCTGAAGTAGATAGACCATAACTCTTTGCTCCGATATCGTATTTGGGTGAAATTGGTATCATTATAAAGATAATTCAAAGTTCTTTAATTTCATATAAATTATGGCACCCAGTTCGTCCTGTACAAGGAGTTATGATTGTTTGAAGTTGACCCTAAAAATCCGTTTTGAGAGGCTGAAGTAAAACGCGTATAACTCCTTACGCAGATGTTGAATTTGGATGAAACCAATTGCATTGGAAAGAAAACTCAAAGATATTTATTTTTATATATGGTATCTCTCCCATTTCATCATATTGAGGGAGTTATGATCGTTCAAAGTTGACCCAAAAAACTGGCAGGCCTCAGTATTTTCCTGCTAATCTACTGTTCACAAAAATCTGTTTTGAGAGGCTGAAGTAGAACGGGTATAACTCCTTACTAATATGTTGGATTTCCATGAAACGAATTGAATTGGAAAGAAGACGCAAAGATATTTCTTTTGATATGTGGTAGCTCTCCCAGTTCATTATATTGAGGGAGTTATGACCGTCCAAAGTTTACCCAAAAACTGGAAATTTTCCTGCAATTTTACTGTTCACATCCCAGCCACCGTTTTATAGTTTCGAGCGTGCTCGCTTATATACGAAACTTATCCATTTTTGAAAATCTTTATATCATCGGAAAGCTTATTCAATAACCTTCGTATGGAAACATCGACGGGCAAATTCCGGTATAAATAAGGTCGATTCCTATACACATATAATCAAACTATACACTTGAAACCATCTCAAAATAATCAATACTCATATATACCTAACTTAGGATCAATACATATACTCCAACACATATAACAATGGCTAATGCACGTAATTAAGTATGGGGTGTTACATCCTTCCCCCCTTAAGGACATTCGTCCCCGAATGTGAATGTAGTTATTTAGCCGAAACAAGTTCGAATTCATAATTGATATTCACGTCATCATATAGATATTATGCATATGTAAAAACTTACTTGTTAGTGTCCCAGTTCCACTCCTTGCACTTCTTTTTCACCTTTGAACAAATAAGGGTATTTTGATTTCATTGCTTCTTCCACTTCCCATGTAATCTCTTCCCTTTGTTGATTTCTCCAAAGTACTTTCAACGATGCTACTTCTTTATTTCTCAACTTCTTAACTTGAGGATCTAATATAGCAATAGGCATCTCCTCAGAGGTAAGATCTTTTGTTACTTGCACATCTTTAGTAGAAGTAATAAGGGACGGATCTCCGATGCACTTTCGAAGCATCGATACATGAAATACTGGATGCACTGATGAGAGTTCCTGGGGTAGCTCTAATTCATAAGCAACTTGCCCACATCTTCGAATAATCTTATACGGGCCTATATATCGTGGACTCAACTTTCCTTTCTTGCCAAATCTCATCACCCCTTTCATTGGCGATACCTTTAAAAATACCCAATCACCTAACGAAAACTCTAGCCCTCTTCTTCTACTATCCGCATATGACTTGTGTCGACTTTGGGCCGTTTTCAACCGTTGCTGAATCACCTTGACTTTTTATATGGCTTGATACACAAGATCCAGTCCGAACATAAGAGTTTCACCCGCTTCGAACCATCCTATTGGTGATCTACACTTCCTCCCATATAAAGCTTCATATGGTGACATTTTGATACTTGAATGATAGCTATTCTTGTAGGCAAACTCAATAAGAGGTAAATGATCATCCCAGCTTCCTTTAAAATCTATAACACATGCTCGTAGCATATCTTCAAGTGTTTGAATGGTGTGCTCTGCTTGTCCATCCATCTGAGGGTGAAAAGTTGTACTCAGATTCATTTGTGTTCCCAAACTCCATTGGAAAGACTTCCAAAAGTTTGCAGTAAATTGAGTTCCCCGATCTGATATAATAGAAGTTGGCACTCCATGTAATCGGAATATTTCTTTAACATACAGATTCGAATATTCTTCAACTGTGTAAGTGGTCTTAACGGGTAAGAAATGTGCGGATTTAGTAAGTCTATCCACAATCATCCATATAGAATCAAATTTTTGAGCTGTACGAGGCAAACCTGTAACAAAATCCATGTTGATCATGTCCCACTTCCAAGTTGGAAGATCTATGCATTGCATATAGCCTCCGGGCTTTTGATGTTCCACTTTAACTCGTTGGCAATTTGGACATTCAACTATAAATTCTGCGATGTTCCTTTTCATGTCATTCCACCAATACATATCTCTCAAATCTTGATACATTTTGGTTGATCCTGGATGAATGGAATACCTTGAAAAATGTGCCTCTGTCATAATCTTCTTTCTTAGCCCGTCTACATCCGGCACACATAATCAGTTTTGGCACCGAAGTACTCCTTCTCGCGTAAGCTCAAATGCCTTGGTTGCACCACTCTGAACGTTCTCCTTAAGCTGTAATAAAATAGGATCTTCATATTGCTTCTCTTTCACTTCAGCTACTAATGAAGATTTCGCAGCATTATGTACGATAAGCTCTTTGTCCGGAGTTTCAAGAAGGCGAACTCCCAAACTAGCTAACTGGTGAAGATCATTAACCATCCCTTGACTTTCTATAGGCATCATCATTGCCTTACGACTTAACGCATCAGCTACTATATTTGCTTTCCCTGGATGATACAAAATATCGACATCATAATCTTTTAATAGTTCCATCCACCTTCGCTGCCTCATATTTAGATCCTTCTGACTGAAAATATATTGTAATCTCTTGTTATCAGTATATATATCAACATGAACCCCATATAAATAGTGGCACCATATTTTTAAAGCAAAGATAACCGTTGCCAGCTCATGATCGTGTGTAGGATAATTTTTCTCATGTGGCCGCAATTGTCTAGAAGCATATGCTATTACCTTACCATGCTGCATCAATACACATCCTAAACCAATTCTAGAAGCATCACAATACACTGTATACCCTTCTGTACCTTCTGGAAGTACCAACACAGGTGTAGAAGTTTTCAATTCTTGGAAACTCTCCTCACACGTATCATTCCATTGGAACTTGGATGATTTATGAGTTAGCTTGATTAAAGGTGCTGAAATGGAAGAAAAGTCTTTAACAAACCTCCTATAATAACCGGCCAACGCGAGAAAACTATGAATCTCCATCGGCGTTGTGGGCCTTGGCCAATTCTTCACAGCTTCTATCTTTTGAGCATCAACCTTTATCCCTTCACTAGATACAATATGACCCAAAAATGCCACCGACTTTAACCAAAACTCACATTTAGAGAACTTTGCATAAAGCTTACAATCACGAAGAGTCTGCAATGTCTGTCGTAAGTGATTGTCATGGTCCTCTTCTGATCTAGAATAAACTAGAATATCATCTATAAAAACTATCACAAATACATCCAGGAATGGCTTAAACACCCTATTCATCAAATCCATAAAAGCTGCTTGTGCATTTGTTAGCACAAATGACATAACTAGAAACTCATAATGACCATACCTTGTTCGGAAAGCTGTTTTGGGTATATCTTTTTCTTTGACCCTTACATGGTGGTAACCTGACCTCAAATCAATCTTAGAAAAGCACTTGGCACCCTGTAACTGATCAAATAAATCATCAATTCTTGGGAGAGGATATTTATTCTTAATAGTCACCTTATTCAATTGCCGATAATCAATAAACATCCTCAGCGAGCCATCCTTTTTGTGTACAAATAACACTGGTGCTCCCCAGGGGGACATACTAGGCCTTATGAATCCCTTCTCTAGCAAATCTTTCAATTGCTCTTTCAATTCTCGCAATTCTGCTGGGGCCATTCTATATGGAGGAATGGAGATTGGTTGGGTGCCTGGTATTACATCAATACAAAACTCTACTTCTCTTTCAGGAAGCAGACCTAGAAGATCTTCAGGAAATACATCAGGAAATTCATTTACCACCGGAACAACGTGAAGAGTTGGTGGCTCCGCTTCTGTATCCCTTACTCTAACTAAATGATATAGGTATCCCTTGGAAATTATTTTTCTTGCTTTGAAATTTGAAATAAATCTACCTCTTGGTGCGCCAATCTTACCTTGCCATTCAATAACTGCTTCATTCGGAAAATGTAAATGCATCTTTTTTGTACAACAGTCAATTTTGGCATAACAAGACGCCAAGCAATCCATACCAATTATAACATCAAAATCTACCATTTCTAGTTCCACGAGATTAGCCATTATGTCTCGACCACACACAGTTACTACACAATCTTTATAAACTCTTCTAGCAATAATAGATTCCCCAACAGGTGTAGACACTTCCAACGGCTTATCTAACAATTCGGGGGTTCTTTTGAACTTTCCAGCAACCAAAGGAGTAACATATGATAATGTAGAACCGGGATCAATTAGAGCATATACATCAAATGAAAATATGGACAACGTACTCGTAACCACATCTAGGGAAGCCTCTAGATTATGTTGATCCACTAAAGCATAAGTGCGATTCTGAGTCCCGCTGGAACTGGCGACTCTTGTTTCGTTTCTAGCGTGACCCACGGGTCGTGCGCCTCTACCAGAATAAGATACCGGTGACGATGATGCAACAGCTGATCCCGAAGGTCGTGCTACACCACATGCGCCCCTTCCTAGGCATTCTCTCATCATATGCCCCGTCATACCGCACCAATAACAAACATTTGTTCCCATTTGACATGCACCCATATGATTCCTTCCACATTTATTGCATGGCTCTCGAGGATTTCTCAGTTGGATCATATTCCTTTGCCCATGATAACCCGATGATCGCGAACTATGACCCTCACTTCTTTGCCCAATTTGACTGCCTCTGAACCCCTGATGCTGTGGTGGAGCACTAGCTGTAGAATAAGAAAATAATGGCCTAGGTGGTCTAGCAGAAAATTGAGGTCTAAAACCTCCCTGTGGAGCCATAAACTGCCCTGTAGATCTGGACCTCTTAGAAGATCCGCTTTCAAATTCCTGCGTTCTTCTTCTCTGCCTCTGATCTTCCATTTTCTGTGCAAATGCTTGGATCCTAGCTATATCCATATCTTTATTCAGTGCAGCAATAGTACAATCCCCAAATAAATACGGATCCAATCCGTTCACATACCGATGAACTCTGTCATCCATAGTAGCTATAACATTAGGAGCATATCTGGAAAAGGAATTAAATTGAAGACTATACTCCCTCACACTTGTATTACCCTGCCGAAGATTTAAGAACTGATCTGCACGGGCCTAACGAGTCTCATATGGAAGATAATGATCAATAAATGCCTCTTTGAACTCTTTCCAAGTAGCTGGGGGTGCATCAATGCCCCTCGACCGTTTCCAGTCTTCATACCAATATATAGCCTCGCCTTTGAATCTATACGCGACTACCTCCACTGTCTCTCTGCCCGATACATGCATCACCTCTAGGGCCCTTTGGATCTGATCAATAAAGTCCTGCGGATCTTCATTAAGATCGGATCCGGTAAAAGTAGGCGGATCCATCTTAAGAAAATCTTGCATCCAAAGACTAGTCGTCCTATCAGTACTGCTAGAACCCGTGACAGGAATGGCTTGCCCTAGGACTTGCCCAGCAACTATACGAGTCAAAAGTTGCACTGCATTTCTAAGATCTTGATCAACAACATTAATAGGTGGTTCTGGGGATATAGTTCTCCTCCCCCTTATTTCTTCTGGACTGGGGGAAGTTTCTGATGCATGCTCAGCTGGAGCCTTACTTTGATTAGCTGGTATAGTGGGTGACTTACTAGTCCCCTCTCCGGCAGCCACATCTACTTGCTTACCGGTATTCTTGCTTCAGGTAACCGGCATCATTACTATAATAAGAGAAACAAACTGATTCAGTGGTCAACTATGACTTCATATACAATATAAGCTCTATCGCACGATCTAAGACATGAAGAAAAGAAACAATTCCTAAATGTCCATAGTCTCCTGTTTATAGATGTGGTGCACAACACACCGATAAACAAGACTATACGTAGACACGGCTTTGTAGACTCACTAGGACGAACCGCTCTGATACCACTTTTGTCACGACCCAAAATCCCATCGGGCCGGACTGGCACCCGAAGCCGAGAAGGCCCGGCAGAACCCGTTCAAATACCTATACTTTCACTTACATGTCATCAAAAATTTGGGCAGCACTTCGCTGCATATAAAAGGGTCTAATTACCTGTATCAGCAAAACACTCACAAACATATATACATATATATAATACTTGGCCGTCGGGGCCACCCCATATACGAATATAACATCACTATATAAACTTCCATGACTTTACCCTTCTTTATGTCTACAAACCCTCTAGGATATACATGACATAACTAGGGTCGGGACGAACCCCCGCCCACACATGACTCCTGTAAAATAACAAAATATAAGAAACCAACTCGGAAAGATCCGAAGCAAACTGAAGCTCACCAACAATAGCTGTATGACCTGGCTCCTATCTATGCTGTGAATGAGCTGAAGTACCTGATCCTGCAGCATGAAATACAGGTCCCCCGTGAGGGACGTCAGTACGAAATATGTACTGAGTATGTAAAGCTGTAAATAATCATATGTGATATGGGGGATCAAGAAAATCATACGCATGTGAAATAAATCATAATAGAAGTGAACCACACTTCATAAACACTTTTAGGATCATGTACATTATTATTAATCTGAATTGGGTTCTTGAATACAAACACATTTGTTGAACGGTATACATTCGTTCATTTCATTCTTTACAATTATTATTCGCCATTACCTTTTCCTCCCGAACCTCCAACCACCTAACAATAATCAATACTGTACCGTACTGTCACCATTAGGCTGCCCCCAGTACATATCAATTGGGATCGACCCATGCTAGGCTTATGCCCCTGTGATACCACCCACACGTATATCAAGTATCACATAAGAGATTTTTCCAATAACTTAGTTCAAAAGCTTTTGATGTTATTACATTAGTGTTCATGCCAATATAGTACCTTTGGAACAATGATACATCAATAGGAATCAAGTAATAGACCTTCTATACAATAACGATGTAATAAGGACTCATTGGTACATCAACAATATGTTTCAGAATCATCAATATCACAACAATGAAATAGGAGCCTTTTGGTATATCAATGAAGCATTTTGACACTTTATAGAATGGAAACAATTTCATTGGTAATGTAGAAGAATACATGTGTTTGGATAACCATCGGAATCTTACTTGATGGAACATTGGTGTTTTCATGCCAAAGAACATCGTTAGAGTATGCTTTACATGCCTCGTTGTAGATTCGGATACCAATTCAACACAACTTCCCGCCTTTACAAATCACTTATCTACAATGAAATATTTGGCATCTAGGATTAGCTACCCAACACTACAATTCTCTTCCATAATCCCATACAACCAATATTTGCAAAGCATTCCAAAAACCAACTTGAACAATAGGTTTATGTGTATATATATATATATAATCATCATTTCAATACCACATCATCAATACCACATCATTACTTCACAATTCACCATAATCCAACCATGCACAAGAATGATCCAATATTATTTCCAATCATCTTTCAATAACAATCAAATAACATACTTCTTAAGCTCACATGCATATATATATATATATATATATATATATACATATCCATATAAATAACACCAACATAATTTACATCCTTACCATAGAATGGCCCTTTGGGTTTTGAAGTCCTGTTGGCACAAATAAGGGGTGCTTCTCGAAGCCCTTGAGATGATGAACACAACTACGGAATCAATTTGGACTTTCCACGGTTGAATCACAAGTAATTTGAAGGTCAAATTTGGCTAGGGTTTGTTCTCTCCTATGATTGATGATGGATATGAGTTTTTGAACTCATATACATGTATATATACACATATTCCCGTCCATAATACCATAGAAAATGACCAAAGTGCCCTTAAAATTTAAATAATGTCAAATATGTCCTCCGGTGGACTGTTTTGACAAGCTGAAGTAGATAGACCATAACTCTTTGCTCCGATATCGGATTTGGGTGAAATTGGTATCATTGTAAAGATAATTTAAAGTGATTTAATTTAATATAAATTATGCCACCCAGTGCGTCCTGTACAAGGATTTATGATCGTTTGAAGTTGACCCTAAAAATCTGTTTTGAGAGGCTGAAGTAAAACGCGTATAACTCCTTACGCAGATGTTGAATTTGGATGAAATCAATTGAATTGGAAAGAAAACTCAAAGCTATTTCTTTTGATATATGGTAGCTCTCCCAGTTCATTATATTTAGGGAGTTATGATCGTTCAAAGTTGACCCAAAAAACTGGCAGGCCTCAGTATTTTCCTGCTAATCTACTGTTCATAAAAATCTGTTTTGAGAGGCTGAAGTAGAACGGGTATAACTCTTTCCTCAGATGTTGGATTTCGATGACACCAATTGAATTGGAAAGAAGACTTAAATATATTTCTTTTGATATGTGGTAGCTCGCCCGGTTCATTATATTGAGGGAGTTATGACCGTTCAAAGTTGACCCAAAAACTGGAAATTTTCCTGCAATTTTACTGTTCACATCCCGACCTTCGTTTTATAGTTTTGAGCGTGCTCGCTTATATCCGAAACTTATCCGTTTTTGAAAATCTTTATATAGTCGGAAATCTTATTCAATAACCTTCGTATGGAAACATCGACGGGCAAATTCCGGTATAAATAAGGTCGATTCCTATACACATATAATCAAACTATACACTTGAAACCATCTCAAAATAATCAATACTCATATATACCTAACTTAGGATCAATACATATACTCCAACACATATAACAATGGATAATGAACGTAATTAAGTATGGGGTGTTACAACCTCCTTAAATGCCATAGCTTCTTGCCCATCAGGAATGGTGTCACATCCTTCTTGATTGGGCATCTTTCAGAGAGAAAACTACATATGAATAAGGCACACTTTAACCCCTGAACTTCCCTCCTAAAGGTGGGTGCTTTACCTCCTGCTCTTTGTCTATTCGGAGAATAAGGTCTGAAAGGACAACTCTTAATAAGATTAGATTCCTGACCCAAACTATTAAATATCTCCTGATTCTCTTAAGGCCATAAATCATGAAAAGTCGGGCAAGAGTGCTATCAAAGACTATTTCCCTGGAAGAAGAGCTGGGAAAAGACTAAGGGAATAATTTTTCATTGCTATAAGGTAGATGAAGTTTGACATCAATAAAGAGAAAGACTTTCTTATAAAATGTGTCATCCCATCTTTCATGCTTCTAGTTCCATGGAAGGTGAAAGGGTCAGGGATAGAACTCCAGGCGACGGGTTATCTTCCCCTACGGGGATGGAGCGACATAAGTTTTTTTGAGAATTCAAGAGAAGTTCATGGTGAGATGAGCTGTTTATCATTACGATAGGTGTCAAGTGGAAGTGTAGTAATGTATGAAGTTGAGGCATGCTAACAGACCGGTAGACTTGAACCTTGTTTCTATATGACCTGATCAATTCGATCAGGCACTCGCCATCTATTTTTATTGTTCAAATCTTTGACAACATGAAAAAAATGAAAGCTCTACCCCCCTTCGCTTTCTATCCAAGGGATAGAAGGGCAGAGGCCTTTGGTGTCCTCTTCAGTCAAGAATTGGGGCCTCACAATCACTAGCGAATATGTTTTTCTGTCATGCCTTTCTTCATTCATAGTTTGATATTCTGGTGTCCTAGGTGTAGAGGAACCACACCAATCCATCCCAAACTTGGTTGTTAAACTCCACTACAGTGATGATACTGTAGGGGAGGTCCTATGGAAAAATAACTCGATGCGAGGATGATAAAAAGCTTAACACCTCTCATTCTTATTCAATATGAAAACATAAAAAAAATGAAAAATCAAAAAGAAAAATCAAAAGGTCATTTTATTCAAAACCCTAATTATGACATCCCTTCTTCCCACTTCACACCTCGGAACACACCCTTCTTATAGCCTATATTTTTGGGGGTGGGCCTGGGGCCTGAGCATTTTATGCGCTGAAAATTGACTGAGGCATGTAAGGGAGGTTGGAGATCATTCCAATGTGGTTCGTTTAATTTTTCATGGATATTTAGGTGGATAAACGGGTGAAACAATATGAATGGTTCATTTTCAAGCCATATCGGTGTGCTATAGCCCACAGTTTCGTGGGTGGCCCAGGGTCCAGGCGTGCTGTGGGTTAAAATTGATTGGGGAATGCCAAGGAGGTTAGGGATCTTCCAAGTATAGTCCATTTAACTTTTAGTGGCCATTTGGTTGAACAAATGGGCAAAATGGCACAAATGGGGCATTTTTTAGCCAAATCGGTGTGCTATAGCCCAAGGTTTAGGGGGTGGGATCAGAGCTTGGGCGTGCTGTGGGTTGAAACTATATCGAGGCATTCCAAGGAGGTTGGGGATCACACCAGTGTTGTTCTTTTTATTTTTCATGGATATTTGAGTAGACAAACGTGAGAAACGACGCGTACGGGGAATTTTTGGGCTAAATCGGTGTGCTATAGCCCACGATTTTGGGGGTGAACCCAGGATTCAAGCGTGTTGTCAACCAAAAATCAATCGAGACATGACATAGGGGTTAAGGATCATCACAGTGTGGTCCGTTTAATTTTTTTATGGCCATTTGGGGGTTAAAAACGGGCAAAACAACGAGAATAGGGCATTTTCAGCCCAAATCGATGTGCTATAGCCCACGGTTTTAGGGGTGGGCTCAGGGTATGGGCGTTCTATGGGATGAAAATCAATTAGGGTGTTCTAGGGAGGTTGGGGATCATCCCAGTATGGTCCGTTTAATTTTTTGTGGTTATTTGGGCAGACAAATGGGCGAAATAGCGCGAATAGGGCATTTTTAGGCTAAATCGGTGTATTATAGCCCACAATTTTAGGAGTGGGCCTGGGTATGGGCGTGGTAATGGCAGAAAATCAACCAAATCATTCCAAAAAGGTAATAATTATCCCAGTATAGTCTGTATAATTTTTCGTGGCCATTTGGGCGGATAAACAGGCAAAACGGCGCAACCGGGGCATTTTAAAACCAAATCGGTGTGCTATAGCCCCCATTTTTGGAGGTGGACACGGGGTCTGGGCGTGTTGTGGGCCAAATATTGACCGAGGCATGCCAGGGAGATTGTGGTTCATCCCAGTATGGTCCGATTAATTTTTGTGGCCATTTGGGTGGACAAACGGGCTAAATTGGTGTGCTATAACCCTCGTATTTTGGGGTGGGCCATGGGCCCGAGCATTATGTGGGCCAAAAATCAACCAAGGTATGCTAGGGAGGTTGGGGATCATCCCAGTATGGTTTGTTTCCTTTTTTGTGGCCATTTGGGTGGACAAATGGGCAAAACGACGCGAACGGACCATTTTCGAGCCATATTGGTGTGCTATAGCCCATGGTTTGATAGGCGGACCTGGGGTTCAGGCGTACTGTTGGCTAAAAATCATTCGGGGAATGCCAAGGAGGTTAATGATCATCCTAGTATGGTCCGTTTATTTTTCATTCCATTTGGGTGGACAAACGGGCAAAACGATCTAAACGGGGCATTTTCGGGCCAAATCAGTGTCCTATAACACATGATTTCAGGTATCCCAATTCTTGAAGCATCACAATACACTGCATACCCTTTTGTACCTTCTGGAAGTACCAATAAAGGTATAGAAGTCAAATTATTCTTCAGATCTTGGAAACTCCTTTCACAGGCATCATTCCATTGAAACTTGGATGTTCTGTGTGTTAGCTTGGTTAAAGGTGCCGAAATTGAAGAAAAACCTTCAACAAACCTGCTATAATAACCTGCCAACCCAATAAAACTACGAATATCTATAGGCGTTGTGGGCCTTAACCAACTCTTCATGGCTTCTATCTTTTGAGTATCAACCTTTATTCCTTCACTAGATACAATATGACCCAAGAATGCCACTGATTTTAACCAAAACACACATTTAGAGAACTTTGCATATAGCTTGCGGTCACGAAGAATCTGCAATACCTATCGTAAATAATTGGCATGGTACTCTTCTAATATGGAATAAACTAGAATATCATCTATAAAAACTATCATGAACACATCTAAGAATGGCTTAAACACTTTATTCATCAAATCCATAAAAGTTGCGGGTGCATTTGTTAGCCCAAATGACATGACTAGGAACTTATAATAACCGTACCATATTCGAAAAGTTGTCTTGGATATATCCTTCTCTTTGACCCTCACTTGGTGGTAACCTGACCTCAAATCAATCTTTGAGAAGCATTTGGCGCCTTGTAACTTATCAAATAAATCATCAATTCTTGGGAAGGGATATTTATTTTTAATAGTCACCTTATTCAGTTTCTGGTAGTCAATACACATTCTCAATGAGCCATCTTTCTTACGCACAAATAACACCGGTGCATCCCAAGGGGACATACTAGGCCTTATGAATCCTTTCTCTAGCAAGTCTTTCAATTCTTGTAATTCTGTCGGGGCCATTCTATATAGAGGAACTGAGATTGGTTGGGTGCCTGGAATCACATCAATAACAAACTCCACTTCTCATTCAGTAGGCAAACCTGGAAGGTCTTCAGGAAATACATCAGGCAATTCATTTACCACCGGAATAGTTTGAAGAGTTGGTGGCTCCTCATTTGTATCCTTCACTCTAACTAGATGATATATGTAACCTTTGGAAATCATTCTTTTTGCCTTAAAAAAAGAAATAAATTTACCTCTTGGCACACCAGTATTACCTCTCCATTCAAGGACTGCCTTCTTTGGAAAATGGAAATACACCCTTTTAGTTCGGCAATCTACTGTGGCATAATAAGACACCAACCAGTCCATACCCATTATAGCATCAAAATCTACCATTTCTAGCTCATCAAGAGCATCCATCGTATCGCAATCACAAATAGTGATAATACAATTTTGATAAGCCCTTCTAGCTATAATGATTTACCCAACGGGCATAGATACTTCCAATGACTTAGCTAGCAATTCTGGTGTTCTTTTGAAATTTCCAGCAACCAATGGAGCAACATATCATAAGGTAGATTCGGGATCAATTAATGCATATACGTCAAGTGAAAAGATAGATAATATACTTGTAACCACATCTGGAGAAGCCTCTAAATTTTGTTGATCTACTAGAGCATACGTACGATTCTAAACTCCACTAGAACTAGTTCCTCCTTTATCACCCCTAAAATGACCCATAGGTTATGCACCCCTACCTGAATAAGGTACCGATGATGATGATGCAACGGTTGATCCAGTAGGTCATGCCATACCATCTATGCCCCTTTGTGCGCATTCTCTCATCATATGCCCCGACATACCACACCCAAAGTAAGCATTTGTCCCGAACTGACATGCACATAAATGAAGCTTTCCATATTATTTGCATGTCTGTCGAAGAGGTCTTAATTGGCTCATACTTCCTTGCCCTTGATACCCCACTGATCATGAACTCTAACTCTCACTTCATTGCCCAAATTGATTACCTTTGGACCCTTGAAACTGTGGTGGAGCACTAGCTGCAGAATAAGAAGATAATGGCCTAGGTGGTCTATTAGAAAATCGAGGCCTAAAATCTCCTTGCGATTCCATAAACTGCACCATAGATCTGGCCCTCTTGGAATATCCTCTTTCTAATTCTTGTGTTCTCCTTTGCCTCTGATCCTCTATTTTTTTTTTGCAAAAGATTGTATCCTTGCTATGTCCATGTCTTTGTTTAAAGTAGCAATAGTATAATCTCTAACCAAATATGGATCCAACCTATCTACATATCGATGAACTCTATCATCCATAGTAGCTACAATATTAGGAGCATACCTAGATAAGGAGTTAAATCAGAGGTTGTACTTCCTCACGCTCATATTCCCCAGGCGAAGATTCAAGAACTGTCAAATCTCGAATGGAAGGTAATGATCAAGAAATTCCTCTTTTAACTCTTACCAAGTAGCTGAGAGTGCATCGGTACCTCTAGATCATTTCCAGTCTTCGTACCAAAATATAGCCTCCCCTTTGAATCTTTATGCTGCTAACTCAACTGTCTCTTTACCTGATATATGTATAACATCTATAGCCCTTTGGATTTGACCAATGAAGTCCTGTGGGTCTTCATTAATATCTCATCCTATGAAGGTAGGAGGATCCAACTTAAGAAAGTCTTGCGTCGGAAGGCTAGCTGCCCTATCTGCACCACTAGAACCTGTAGTAGGAATGACTTGCCCTTGAGCTTGTCCAACAACTATGCAAGCCAAACGTTGTACCACATTTCTAAGATCTTGATCAGTATCATTAATAGGTGGCTCTGAGGATGTGGTTCTTCTCTTTCTTAGCTCTTTTGGAGTGGAAGAAGTTTCTGATACATACTTAGCTTGAGCCACACTTTGATTAGCTTTTATAGGTAGTGTCTTGCTAGTTCCTTCTCTGGCAGCCACATTTATTCGCTTTCCTCTACTCTTACTCCTCGTAACCGTCATCCTTACTATAATAAGAGAAACAAAAAGATTCAATGGTTAAATATGAATTTATCTACAACATGGGCTCTATTGCACGATCTAAGCTATGAAGCAAAGAGACAATCCCTAAATGTCCCATAGCCTCATGTTTATAGATATGGAGCACAACACACCCATAAACAAGACTCTACGTAGACATGACTTTGTATACTCCCTAGGATGACTCGCTCTGATCCACTTTTGTCATGCCTCAAATCCTATTGGGGCGGACAGGCACCCATAGCCGTGAAGGCCTGAGACGACCAACCTATAACATTGGAATTCACATGCTTGCAACTATAATAGGCAAAGGTTTTTCCATAAACGGATATAATGCCTTAATGAAAAAATAATATAAATGACAAGCCCTAAAACTATATACATAATAGACTTGGCCGTTGAGGCCATAACATCTACAAGATAACACACTACCATGGTTAAATTTACATTGGTCTACAAAGCCTCTAGACGATACACAAAATTTATGTAAGGTTGGGACAAACCCCCGCCATACTATTAACTTTTATAAAATACCAAAAACATATGGAACCGACACGGAAAGTCCTGAAGCAAACTAGAGCTCACAATAGCAGATGGATATCCTGGGCTCCTACTGAGGAGGCGTGTTTGCCGAAGCACCTGTTCCTATAGCATGAAATATAAGTCCCCCTATAAGGGGAGTCAGTATGAAAAAAAATTACTGAGCATGTAAAGAGTAAAAGTAATAATACATGACATAATGGCTCAATAAAAATATGGAACAAGTGTAAGAATAGTTCTAGTAGACCACCTTTACATTTACTTGTGGAACAGGGTACATTACATTTCTTTCTTCCTTTTACCTTCTTACTTCATTATCTTTGTAATCCATATGATACAAATGACCAGTTGATTAGTGGTAAATAATAAATCAAGATTGGCCCATGCTAGGATTATGCCCCTGAGTTTCCACCTACATATAAAGTATCCCCTGAGCTGCCACCCATTTTACAAATTTTCATTACATAGTTTAATTAGCCTTTTGAGATTTTTACTTCGGTGATCATAACCTTATGGCACCTTGAAACAATGATCTATCAACAAGAGATACGTAAATAGGCAATTAATGAAATAACAATGAAGTAAGGAGTTGTTGGCACACTAATGAAGTGTTTAGGAGCTAAAAATAACACATGGGTCTTATTTGAGTAACCATAGAAATTCTGATATTTAATAGTGAAAATAGGCATTTAGAATAGGTAGCAAGCATGTATAGAGGTGGTTTAACACATTAGAGAGTGGAATAAGTTCATTAGTAACATGGGATATCATAGCTGCTGTTATGTAGCATGTGTTTTTGGATGACCTTGGAAGCTTACTCAATGGAACAAGTATTCGTTTTCACGCGAAGAGTACAAAATAGAGTATGACTTGCATACCTGGTTGTAAAACTCCAATACCAGCCCAACTCGACTTCCCGTACTTTTAGATTACTTATCTACAATGAAATATATGGCAAACTAATATTAGCAACCAAACGTCACATTTTGGCTATTTAACTTCAGCAAACTAGTGGCTGGGAAGTAAGCCCTTAATTAATCAAAAAAGGGTGTTAATTTAACCCTCTTATACTCCAATTACATCCACATACCGTACATATTCATATAATATCACCCGACACAACCTCGGCTTCATTTCACCTTCGAATCAACACACACAAAATGAAATGAGCAATAGACATACACAATCATAAATTCAGTGGTGTATCACCACATCCATCTTCTATAATTAAATACAAACTAATTACACCTTTTCCCAATAGTAACCAGGAATCCCACAACACAAACACACAAAACAGTCCACAACTACACCCCAATTGTCCTTTAATAGCAACCCAATATGTGCAATCCTCTATCAACACATGTATATGGGAAAAGGACAAAAGTGGACAGCAATCATACCTTGATTTCCTTGGTATTTTAGTATCTTAATGTGTATTTCTTCAATAGATTGATCCCTTCACACATACATCAAAAGAGAAAAGAGAAATCCCTTAATAACTAAGAACAATGGACTGCCCAAACTTATAGAGAGGGCTGTCCGGAAATTAATCTTAAAGAATACATAGTTTCCATGGTACAAGCTTATGAATTGTTCACTTAACTTTAGATTGGAAGGAATTTCAATCCCAAGAACCCTTGGTGAATTATAGGGATGTTTCATAGCCAAGAGAGAACAAGAGAGAAAAAACCTAGAAAGCTGGAAATTTTGTCTAAGTTAAAATGAGAAAAATTGCTGATTTCAATCCATAAATAGGAGATGCTCTTGGACGAATTTATTGACTAATTTTGGGAAAAATTTTGTCAAGTAATTGATGTATAAACTTTCCCAATATATTGGGCCTTTGTAGATCAAAAACTATTGGGCCTTAGCTACCAATTTTTCCTTCTTTTCTTCTCTTTATCTTGGTATTTGGCAGATTTGAGTATTGGGCCTCTTTTCTCCATTTTCTTTCTCTCTTACTTAATTTGGGCTCAAATGAGTACATTAATATAAGGCCTAATCTGATACGTAGTATTGATCCCATTAAATTTGTCGAAATAGCTCAAGTAAGTGATCCACCTACTAGCTTAAGTAAGTCAAGAAAGCACCTTAACAAAATACTCAATTTTTAGTTCTTAACTCTTTAATCCAACTTAAAATTTGTATATACTTGGTCACATCAAACCAAATGGGAAGTATTTATCACACTATCTACACCACAAAGATATATCAAGTTCCACATAAATAGAACAAGTACACACAAAAATATAGGGTGTTACAATGTCATGTGCCAAAAATTGATCGGGGCATGCCGGGGAAGTTAGAGATTATCCCAGTGTGGTCCGTTCAATATTTTATGACCATTTGGGTGGACAAACGGGAGAAATGGTGCGAATGGAGAATTTTCGAGATAAATCAGTGTGCTATAGCCCACGGTTTTAGGGGTGGGTCTGAGGTTCAGGCGTGTTGTAATTCTAAATTCAACCAGGACATGCCAGGGAGGTTGGGGATCATCCCAGTGTGGTCTGATTAATTTTTCCTTGACATTTAGGTGGACAAATAAGAAAAACAGCGCGAATGGGGCATTTTTTTATCCAAATCAAAGTCCTATAGACTACGGTTTCAGGGGTGGGCCCGGGTTCTGGGCATGCTGTTAGCTGAAAATCGACCAGGCCGTGCAAGGGAGGTTGAGGATCATCCCAATATGGTCCGTTTAATTTTTTGTAGCCATTTGGGTGGATAAACATGTGAAACAGCACAAATGGGGCATTTTTGGGTCAAATTAGTGTGCTATAGCCCATGGTTTTGGGGGTGGGCTCGGAGTCCTGGCGTGTTATGGGCTGAAAATCGATTGGGGTGTGCCTAGAAGGTTGGGCATCATCCCAGTGTGGTTTTTTAATATTTTGTGTCCATTTTGGTGGACAAACGAGAGAAACGGCATGCATGAGGCATTTTTAGGTCAAATCAGTGTGCTATAGCCTACAGTTATGGGGTGGGCCCAGGGTTTGAGTATGTTGTGGATTAAAAATTGACCGAGGTGTGCCAGGGAGGTTGGGCATCATCCCAGTGTGGTCCGTTTAATTTTTTGTGGCTATTTGGGTCTACAAACGAGTGAAATAGTGCGAATGGGGCATTTTTGGGCCAAATCAATGAGCTATATCCCATGTTTTTGGGGTGGATTCGGGGTTCAGGCATGTTGTGGGCCAAATATCGATCGGGGTGCAAGGAATGTTGGGGATCATATCAGTGTGGTCCATTCAATTTTCATAGCCATTTACGTTGGAAACGGGCAAAACAATATGAATGAGGCATTTTTAGGCCAAGTCGATGTGCTATAACCCACGATTTTTGGGGAGGGCCTGGGGTATGAGTGTGTTGTGGGCTGAAAATTCATCGGGACATTCCAGGGAAGTTGGGCATCATCCCAGTATGGTCCTTGTATATTTTTGTATCCATTTGGGTAAATAAATGGGCAAAACATCGTGAACGGGGCATTTTCAGGCCAAATCATTATGCTATAGAGCACGGCTTTGGGGGTGGGCCCGGGGTCCAGGCGTGCTGTAGGCCAAAAATTGACTGGGGTGTGCCAGGGAGGTTAGGGATCATCCCAGTGTGTTTCATTTAAATTTTTGTGGCTTTTTGGATGGACAACCAAGTAAAACGGCATGAACAGGACGTCTTCAGGAAAAATTAAAGTGCTATATCCCACGGTTTTTGGGGTAGGCTCTGGATCCGGGCATGCTAAGGGCTAAACATTTAACGGGGCATATCAGGGTGGTTTGGAATCATCCCAGTATGGTCCATTTAAAATTTTGTGGCCATTTGGGTCGACCAACGAGTGAAAGGGGTATTTTCAGGCTAAATCGGTGCGCTATAGCCCACAGTTTTGGGGTGTTCCTGGGGTCCAGGTGTGCTATGGGTCAAAAATTGACTGGGGCATGATGAGGAGGTTGGGGATCATCCCAGTATGGTCTGTTTAAATTTTTGTGACCATTTGGGTAGACTAATCGGTGAAACGGCATGAACGGGGCATTTTTGGGGTAAATCGATGTGCTATAGCCCACATTTTTGGGGGTGGTCCCGGGGTCAGAGTGTGCAGTTGGCCAAAAATCAATTTGGGTATGCCAGGGAGGTATGGGATCGTCCTAGTTTGGTCTGTTTAAATTTTTATGGCCATTTGGGTGGACAAAGAGGCGAAACGATGCGAACGGGGCATTTTTGAGCCAAATCGATGTGCTATAGACCACGATTTTAGGGGTGGGCCCGGATTCCTGGCGTTCTGTGGGCTAAAAATTGATCGAGGCATTTCAGGGAGGTTGGGGATCATCCAAGTATGGTCTATTTAAATTTTCATGGCCATTTGTCTAACAAACGGGTTATACGACGTGAATGGGGAATTTTCAGGCCAAATCGGTGTGCTATAGCCCACGGTTTTGGAGGTAGGCCTTGGTTCAGGGCGTGTTGTTAGCCAAAAATCGATTGGGGTGTGCCGAGGAGATTGGGGATCGTCCTAGTATTTTCTTATTAAATTTTCGTGGCTATTTCGGTGAACAAATGGGAGGAACGGTGTGAATGGGGTATTTTTGAGCTAAATTGGTGTGCTATAGCCCACAGTTTTCGTGGTGGGACCGGGGTCCAGGCACGGTGTTGGCCAAATATCGACTGTCGCATGGCAAGGAGGTTGTAGATCATCCCAGTGTGGTCCATTTCATTTAAATTTTTGTGGCCATTTGAATGGAAAAAGAGGCAAAATGGCGTAAATGGGACGTTTTAAGGAAAAATCGGTGTGTTATAGGCCACGATTTTTGGGGTGGGCCAGGGGTCCGGGCGTTCTGTGGGCCAAAAATAGACTGAGGCATGCAAGGGAGGTTTGAAATTATCCTAGAATGGTACATTTAAATTTTTGTCACCATTTGGGTGGATAACGGGAGAAACGGCGCGAACAGGGCATTTTTGGGCCAAATCGATGTGCTATAGCCCACGGTTTCGATAGTAGGCCTGGGATCCGGGCGTTTTGTGGGCTGCAAATTGAACGGGGCATCCCAGGGTGTTTCAAAATCATCCCATTATGGTCCATGTAAATATTTATGGCCATTTGGGTGGACAAACGTGCGAAATAATGCAAATGGGGCATTTTTGGGCTAAATCGGTATGCTATAGTACACGGTTTTGCGGGTGGGCCAGGGGTCCGGGCTTTCTGTTGACCAAAAATCACCCAGGGATGCCAGGGAGGTTGGGGATCATCTCTGTGTGGTCTTTTTAAATTTTCATGGCCATTTAGGTGGACAAACGTGCAAAACAACATGAATGGGGCATTTTTGGCCTAAATCGGTGTGCACCCACAGTTTTGGAGGTGGGCCCAAGGTCTGGGTGTGATGTTGGACAAAAATCTATAGGTACGTCATCCCAGTGTGGTTTGTTTAAATTCCTATGATAATTTGGCTATACAAACAGGCAAAATGGCACGTACGGGGCATTTTTGAGCCAAACCAGTGAGCTATAGCCCACGATTTTGGGGGTGGACCTTGGGTCCAAGAGTGTTGTGGGAAAAAAATTGATCAAAGTGTTCTAGGGAGGTTGGGGATTATCCTAGTATGGTCCTTTTAAATTATCGTGGCCATTTGGATGGACAAACAGATGAAACGACAAGAATGGGGCATTCCGGGCGTGCTGTTGTTCAAAAATTGACCAGGGCATGCCATAAAATTTGGGGATCTTCCAAGTTTGGTTCTTTTAAATTTGTGTGGCCATTTGGGTGGAAAAGCAGGCAAAACGGCATGAATGAGGCTTTCTTGAGCCAAATCGGTGTGCTATAGCCTACGGTTTTGGGGTTGGCCCAGGGTTCGAGCGTGTTATTTGCTAAAAATAGGTAGAGGCATACCAGAGAGGTTGGGTATCATTCCAGTATAGTCTGTTTAAATTTTATGGCCATTTAAGTGGACAAACGAGAGAAACGGCACGAACGAAACATTTTTGGGCAAAATCGGTGTGCTATAGCCCACGGTTTTGGGGGAAGGCCTGGTGTCCGGGAGTGTTGTGGGGTTACCATTGGTCAGGGCATACCGTGGTGTTTGGGGATCATCCCTGTGTGGTCTGTTTATAGTTTTATGGCCATTTGGGTAGACAAACGGGTGAAATGGTGCAAATGGGGCATGGACAAAATCGGTGTGCTATAACCCACGATTTTTAGGTTAGGCCAGGGGTTCGGGCGTGATGTGGATTGAAAATGGATAGGGGTATGCCAGGGAGGTTGGGAATCATCCCAGTGTGGTCTGTTTAAATTTTTATGGCGATTTGGGTGGATAAACGGGTGAAATGGCATGAACGGGGCATTTTTGGGCTAAATCGGTGTGCTATAGCCCGTGGTTTCGAGGGTGGGCTCGGGGTCCCGCCGTGCTGTTGGCCAAAAATTAACCGGGGTATGCCAGGGAGGTTGTGGATCATCCTAGTATGGTCCATTTAAATTTTTATAGTTATTTGGGTGTACAAACGGGCAAAATGGTAGGAACGGTGCATTTTTTGGCTAAATCGGTGTGCTATAGCCCACAGTTTCGGGTGTTGGCATGGGGTCTGAGCGTGTTCTCGGCCAAAAGTTGATCGGGGAGTGTCAGGGAAGTTGGGGATCATCCCAGTATGGTATATTTAAATTATTGTGGCCATTTGTTTGGACAAACGGGTGAAACGACAGGAATGGGGTATTTTTGGGCCAAATCGATGTGCTATAGCGAACATTTTTGGGGATGGGACCAGGTTCCGGGCGTGGTGTTGGTCAAATATCGATTGGGGCATGCTAGGGAGGTTGGGGATCATCAAAATATGGTCTGTTTAAATTTTCGTGGCCATTTAGGTGTACAAACAGGCAAAACAGCACGTATGGGGCTTTTTCGAGCCAAATCGGTGTGCTATAGCCCACGGTTTTGGGGGTGGGCCCGTGGTCCAGGCATGCTATGTGCTGAAAATTGATAGAGGCATGCTATAGAGGTTGCGGATCAATCCAGTATGGTCTGTTTAAATATTTTTGGCCATTTAAGTTGGACAAACGGGCGAAATAGCTAGAACGGGGTATTTATGGGTAAAATCGATGTGCTATAGCCCACGATTTTGGGTGGGTCCATGGACCGGGCGTGTTGTAGGCTGAAAATCAACAGAGGCATGCCAGGGAGGTTGAGGATCATCCCAGTGTGGTCCATTTAAATTTTTGTGGCTATTTGAGCGGACAAACGGATGAACCAGTGTAAACGGTGTATTTTTGGGCCAAATCAATATGCTATAGCCCACAGTTTACGGTGTGGGCAAGGGGTCCGGGCTTGCTGTAGGACAAAAATCAATCAGGGAGTGTCAGGGAGATTGGTGATCATCCCAGTATGGTCCATTAAATTATTTGTAACAATTTGGATGTACAAACGAACAAAACGGCACGAACGGGGCGTTTTCGGACCAAATCAGTGTGCTGTAGCACCCGATTTTAGGGATGCACCCGGGTTTCGGGCGTTCTATGGGTCAAAAATTGATCGAGGCTTTCAGGGAGTTTGGGGATCATCCCAATGTGGTCCCTTTAAATTTTAGTGGCCATTTGGGTGGATAAATAGGCAAAACAATGCTAACGGGGCATTTTCGAGCCAAATCGGTGTGCTATAGCCCACAGTTTTGGGGTTAGGACCGAGTTACGAGCCTGCTATGGGCCCAAAATTAACCGAGGTATGCCAGGGAGGTTGGGAATCATCCTAGTGGGGTCCTTTTAAAGTTTCGTAGCTATTTGGTCAGATAAATAGTTGAAACGATGCAAATGAGGCATTTTTAGGCCAATTCGGTATGCTATAGCCCACGGTTTTGGGGGTGGTCCTTGGCTCCAATCATGCTATTAGTCAAAAATTTATTGGGGCATAATAGGGAGGTTAGGGATCATCCCAGTGTGGTCCATTTAAATTTTCGTGGCTATTTTGGCGGACAAACGAGAGAAACAGCATGAACGAGGCATTTTTAGGTTAAATCGGTGTGTTATAGCCCACAGCTTTAGGGGTGGGCCTGGTTTCTTGGCGTACTGTGATCCACAAATCGATCGACGCATGCTAGGGAGGTAGGGGATCATTACAATATGGTTTGTTTCAATTTTCATGGCCATTTGGGTGGACAAAGAGGCAAAATGGTACGAACAGGGTACTTTCAGGCGGAATCGGTGTGCTATAGCCCATAGTTTTGGGGGTTGGCCCAGGTTCTGGGCTTGCTGTGGGCCCTAAATTGATCGGGTCATGCTAGGGAGGTTTTGAATCTTCATAGTATGATCCCTTTAAATTTTTGTGGCCATTTGTATGGAGAAAAAAGCAAAACAACATGGACGGGGCATTTTCAGGCCAAATCGATGTTTTATAGCCCACGGTATTAAGGGTGGGCCTAGGGTCCGAGCGTGTTATGGGTTGAATATCGACCAAGCGTGGTAGTAAGATGGGGGATCATCCCAGTTTGGTCCATTTAAATATTTATGGCCATTTGGGTGTACAAGAGGGCAAAGCAGCACGAACGAGGCATTTTCAGGCAAAATCGATGTGTTATAACCCACGGTTTTGGGGGAGGGCCTGGGATCCGGGTTTGCTGTGTGCAAAAATCAATCGGAGCGTGCCAGGGAGGTTGGGGATCATCCGACCTTGGTTTTTATATATTTTTGTGTCCATTTAGGTGGAGAAACGGACAAAACAACGTAAACGGGGTATTTTCAGGCCAAATCATTGTACAATAGCCTACGATTTCGTGAGTAGGCTCGGGGTTCGAGTGTGTTGTGGGAAGAAAATCATCTTAGGCATGATAGGGAGCTTGAGAATCATCCCAGTATGGTCCTTTTTATTTTTTATGGCCATTTGGGTGGACACACATGCAAAAAAGCATGAATGGGGCATTTAGGGCTAAATTGGTGTGCTATAGCCCACGGTTTTGGGTGTGGGATCGGGGTCTTGACGTTTTGTTGGAAAAAAATCAATCGAGGCATGACAGGGAGGCTGGGTATCATCCCAGTATGGTCATTTATATTTTTGTGGTCATTTGGGTTTATAAACGGGTAAAACGGTAAGAATGGGGCATTTTTGGGGTAAATTATTGTGCTATAGACCACGGTTTCGGCGGTGGGCCTGGGGTCCGAAAGTTGTATGGGCCAAAAATTGACTAGGGTGTACCAGGATGTTGGGTATTATCTCAGTATGGTACGTTTAATTTTTTGTAGCTATTTGGGGGGAAAAACGGGCAAAACGATGCTAACGATGTGTTATAAGCCACAGTTTTAGGGGAGGACCTGGGGTTCGAGCGTGCTGTGGGCCAAAAATCGACCGGTGCATGCCAGAGAGGTTGGGAATCATCCAAGTATGGATTTTTAAATTTTTTTGGCCATTTTGGTGGACAAACGGGTGAAACGACTTGAACATGGCATTTTCGGGCTAAATCGGTGTGTTATAGCCACGATTTTGGAAGTGGGCACACGGTCCAAGCTTGTTGTGGGACAAAAATCAACTG
Organism: Capsicum baccatum var. pendulum; assembly: GCA_030864225.1. Lineage (NCBI taxonomy): Eukaryota > Viridiplantae > Streptophyta > Magnoliopsida > Solanales > Solanaceae > Capsicum > Capsicum baccatum. The sequence goes on from CM061554.1 coordinate 247,548,054, forward strand.
GGGTGTGCCAGGGTGGTTGGGGAACATTCCAATGTATTTATTTTAAATTTTTGTGGTCATTTGAATGGACAAATGGGCAAAATGGCGTGGATGGGACATTTTAGGGACGAATCGGTGTGTTATAGCACACGGTTTTGGGGGTGGGCCAGGGGTCCGGGCGTGCTGTGGGCAGAAATTGACCAAATAATCCTATGGAGGTTTGAAATTTTCCTATTATGCTCCATTTAAAATTTCGTGGCCATTTGGGTTGATAACGGGAGAAACGGCACGAACGGGGCATTTTTTGGCCAAATCGGTGTGCTATCGCCCACGATTTCGATGGTAGGCCTGGGATCCGGGCATGCTGTGGGCTGAAAATTGATCGAGTCATGATAGGGTGTTTCTAAATCATCCCATTATGGTCCATTTAAATATTTATGGCCATTTGGGTGGACAAACGGGCAAAACAGCGCAAATGGGGCATTTTTGGGCCAAATTAGTGTGCTATAGTCCACGGTTTTGGGGGTGGGCCAGGGATTAGGGTGTGCTATTGAACAAAAATCATCCAGGGCATGATAGGGAGGTTTTTGATAATCTCAGTATGGTCCGTTTAAATTTTCATGGCCATTTGGGTGGACAAATGGGTGAAGCGGCATGAATGGGACATTTTTGGGCTAAATCGGTGTGCACCCACGGGTTTGGGGATGGGCCCAAGGTCTTGGTGTGTTGTTGGTCAAAAATCGATCGACGCATGCATGTGAGGTTGGGGATCATCTCAGTGTGGTCCGCATAAATTCTTATAATCATTTGGCTATAAAAACAGGCGAAACGGTATGTATGGGGCATTTTCTAGCCAAATCGGTGTGCTATAGCCCACGGTGTTATGGGAAAAAATTGACCAGAGTGTGACAGGTAGGTTGGGGATCATCCCAGTATGGTATGTTTAAATTATCTTGGCCATTTGGATGGACAAATAGGTCAAATGGCAAGAATAGAGCATTTTTGGGCCAAATCAGTGTGCATAGCCCCGAAGTTTGGGGGTGGGACCAGATTCCGGGCGTGCTATTGGTCAAAAATCAACATGGGCATGGCAGTAAGGTTTGTGATTTTCCAAGTTTGGTTCGTTTAAATTTGTGGCCTTTTGGGTGGAAAAAGAGGCAAAACGGAACGAACGAGGCTTTTTCGAGCCAAATCGGTGTGCTATAACCTACGATTTTGGGGGTTGGCCCGGGGTCCGAGCGTGCTATGTGATGAAAATTGACAAAGGTGTGCCAGGGAGGTTGGGGATCATTCCAATATCTTTCGTTCAAATTTTTGTGGCCATTTAAGTGGACAACGGCGCGAATGGGACATTTTTGGGCAAAATCGGTGTGTTATAGCCCACGTTTTCAGAGGAACTCCTGGGGTCCGGGTGTGTTGTGGGCTGAAAATTGACCGAGGTATGCCATGATGTTTGGAGATCGTCCTTGTGTGGTCTTTTTATATTTATATTACCATTTGGGTGGACAAACAGGCAAAACGGGCGAACGGGGCATTCTTCAGGCAAAATCGGTGTGCTATAGCCTACAATCTTTGGGGTGGGCCAGGGGTTCGAGCGTGCTGTGGACTAAAAATTGACCAGAGCATGTCTGGGAGGTTAGGAATCATCCCAGTGAGGTCCGTTTATATTTATAAGGCCATTTGGGTAGACAAACGGGTGAAATGGCATGAACGGGGCATTTTTAGGCTAAATAGGTGTGCTATAGCCCACAGTTTTGAGGGTGGGCTCAGGGTCTGGGCGTGCTGTTGGCCAAATATCACTTTGGGCATGCCAGGGAGGTTGGGAATTATCGCAGTATAATTCGTTTAAATTTTTATGGCCATTTGGGTGGACAAACGAATGAAAAAAAATAATGAGGCATTTTCTAGCTAAATCGGTGTGCTATAGCTAACAATTCTGGGGTAGGCTCGGGGTTCGGGAATGCTGTGGGCCAAAAATTACCGACGCGTGCTAGGGAGATTGGAGATCGTCATGGTGTTGTCCTTTTAAATTTACATGGCCATTTGGGTGGACAAATGGGCAAAACGGCATTGATGAAGTATTTTTGATCTAAATCAATGTCCTATAATCCACGGTTTTAGGGTTGGCCCCGGGTACGGGCATGATGTTGGCAAAAAATTGACTGAGGCATAACAGGGAGGTTGGGGATCATCCCATTATGGTCCATTTAAATTTTTGTGGTTATTTGACTAGAAAAACGAGGGAAATGGTGTGAATGGGGCATTTTCATGCCAAATCGGTGTGCTATAGCCCACTGTTTCACGGGTGGGACCGGGGTCCAAGCGTGTTGTGGGTCAAAAATCGACCGAGGCATTCTAGGGAAGTTGGGGATCATCCCAGTGTGGTCCGTTTCATTTGTTGTGGCCATTTAGTTGGACAAACGGACGAAACAGCGCGAATAGGGCATTTTTGGGCCAAATCAGTGTGCTATAGCCCACGGTTTTTGGGGAGGGCCCTACACCCGTGCGTGCTATAGGCTAAAAATTGACCGGGGTATGCCAGGGAGGTTGGAGATCATCCTAGTGTGGTTTGTTTAAATTATTGTGGCTATTTGGGCGGATAAATGGGTGAAACAGCGCTAACGGGGCATTTTTGAGCCAAATCGGTGTGCTATGGCCCATGATTTTGGGGGTGGGCACGGGGTCTGGGCGTGCTATAGGCCAAAAATTAACCGGGGCATACTAGGGAGGTTTAGAATTATCCCATTGTGGATTGTTTAAATTTTTGTGGCCATTTGGATGGAAAAACAGGCAAAACAGCGCTAATGGGGCATTTTCAGGCTAAATCAGTGTGCAATAGCCCACGGTGTCAGGGGGCTCAGGGTCCAAGTGAGCTGTGGGCCGAATATTGACCTGTGCGTGCCAAGTAGGTTGGGTATCATCCTATTGTGGTCTGTTTAATTTTTTGTGGCCATTTAGGTGGACAAACGGACTAAATGGCATGAATGGGGCATTTTTGGGCCAAATTATTATGCTATAGCCTTCAGTTTCCGGGGTCGTCCCAGGGTCCGAGCGTGTTATGGGACGAAAATCAATTGGGGCATGTGAATAAGGTTGGGTATCATCCCAGTAGGGTTCTTTTAAATTTATATGGCTATTTGGGTGGACAAATGGGCGAAACGGCACGAATGGGACATTTTTACGCAAAATTGATGTGTTTTAGCCCACGGTTTTGGGTGAAGGCCTGGGTTCCGTGTGTGATGTGCCTTAAAAATTGACCAGGGCATTCCAGGGAAATTGGAAATCGTCCCAGTGTAGTACCTTTAAATTTTCATGGCCATTTGGGTGGACAAACAGGCAAAACGTTACAAATGGGGCATTTTTAGGGAAAATCAGTGTGCTATAGCCCACAGTTTCAGGGGTGGGCAAGGGGTCTTGGCTTGCTATGGGCCAAAAATTAACCGAGGAGTGTCAGAGACATTGGGGATCATGCCACTGTGGTCCTTTTAATTTTTTGTGGCCATTTGGATGGACAAACGATCAAAATGGCGTGAACAGGGCCTTTTCGGGCAACTTCGGTGTGCTATAGCCTACAATTCAGGGATGGGCCCGGGTTCCAAGCGTTCTGTGGGAAGAGAATTGATCAGGTCATGCCAGGGAGGTTGGGGATCATCCTAGTGTGGTACCTTTTAATTTTTCTGGCCATTTAGGTGGATAAACGGGGGAGACGGTGCGAACGGTGTATTTTCAGGAGAAATTGGTAAGCTATAGCCCACGATTTTGGGGGTGGGACCTGTGTTCGGGCTTGATGTGGGCTAAAATTTGACTGGGGCATGTGAGGGAGGTTTGCAATCGTCCCAGTGTGGTTTGTTTAAAGTTTGGTGGCCATTTGTGTGGAAAAATGGTCAAAACAGCACGAATAGGAAATTTTCGGGCTAAATACGTATTTAATAGCCCATAGTTTTTGGGGTGGGCCCAGGTCCGAGCGTACTGTGGGCCTAAAATTGACCGAGGCATGCCAGAGATATTGGGGATCATCCTAGTGTGGTCCGTTTAAATTTTTGTTGCCATTTGGGTGGACAAATGGGAAAAACGGTGCGAATGAGGCATTTTCGGGCTAAATCAGTGTGCTATAGCACACGGGTTCGGGTGTGGACCTAGGGTCCAAGTGTGCTGTGGGCCAAAAATCGATCAAGGAATTCAAGGGAGCTTGAATATCATTCAAGAGTGCTACTTTTAAATTTTTGATGCATTTTGGATTCAACAAACGGGCAAAACGGCATGAACGGGGCATTTTTGGGCTGAATCAGTATGCTATAGCCCACAGTTTTGTGGGTGGGCGGCCAGGAGTCCAGGCATGTTGTCAACCAAAAATCGATTGAGTCATGCCAGGGAGGTTGGGGATCATCCCAGAATGGTCTATTTAAATTTTTGTGGCCATTTGGGTTGAGAAACAGGTGAACGGGGCATTGTCAGGACAAATCGTTATGCTATAGCCCACGGTATAGGGGGTTGGCTCGGGGTCCGGAAGTGTTGTGGGCCAAAAATCATACGAGGTATGTCAAGGAGTTTGGGGATCATCTCAGTGTGGTTATTTTAAATTTTTGTGTCTATTTGGGTGGACAAATGGGTGAAACAACGTGAATGGGGCATTTTCGGGCTAATTCGATATGCTATAGCCCACTGTTTAGAGGGTGGGCTCGGGGACTGAGTGAGTTGTGGGCTAAAAATATATTAGGACATGCCAAGGAGGTAGGGGATCATCTCAGTATGGTCTGTTTAAATTTTTGTGGCCATTTGGGAGGACAAACAGGTGAAACGGCAAGAATAGGGCATTTTTGGGCCAAATCGATCTGCTATAGCCTACGATTTTGGGGGTGGACTTGATGTCCGGGGCATTCTATCGGGATAAAATCTACTGGGGTATTCCAAGTAGGTTGGGGATCATCCCAGTATTATTCTTTTAAATTTTTGTGGCCATTTAGATGCACAAACGGATGAAACAGTACAAACGGGGCATTTTTAGGTCAAATCAGTGTGCTATAGCCCACGGTTTTAAGGGTGGGCCTGGTTTCGAGTGTAATATGGTCCAAAATTTGATTTAGTCATCCTAGGGTGGTTAGGTATCATCTCAGTGTGGTCCGTTTAAAATTTTGTGGTAATTTGGGTCTACAAACGGGTGAAACGACGTGAACTGGGCATTTTTAGGACAAATTGGTGTGTTATAGCCCCCAGTTTTATCGGTGGGAAAGGGGTCCGAGCTTGCTGTGTGATAAAAATTGATCAGGGAGTGCCACGGAGATTAGGGATCATCCCATTATGGTCTATGCAATTTTTCAGTGCTATTTGGGTGGACAAACGAGCGAAACGACGCGAACAACGCATTTTCAGGCCAAATTGGTGTGCTATATCCCATAGTTTTGGGGGTGGGATGGTTTCTAGTCGATTTGTTTGTTAATAATTTACCAGGGTATTCTAGGTAGGTTAGGGATCATCCCAGTGTGGTCCGTTTAATTTTTTTTAGCTATTTCGATGGACAACTGGGTGAATCAGCGCAAACGGGAGTGTTGTGGGCTCAAAATCGACCGGGGTATGCCAGGGAGGTTGGGAATCATCCCAGTGTGGTCCATTTAAATTTTTGTGTTCATTTGGGTGGGCAAACGGATGAAACAACATGAACTAGGCTTTTTAGGCGAAATCGGTATGCTATAGCCCACGATTTCAGGGGTGGATCTGGGTTCGGGCATTCTGTGGGTTAAACATCCACCGGGGGGTGCAAGGGAGGTTGGGGATCATCCCAATATGGTCCATTTAAATTTTCATAGCTATTTGGGTGGACATATGGGTGAAACGGCGAAAACATGGCATTTTTGGGCCAAATCGATGTACTATAGCCCACAATTTTGGGAGAGGTCCGTTCGTGTTGTGGGATGAAAATTGACATGGGCATGCCAGGTAGGTTACACATTTTCGTTGTGGTCCGTTTAAATTTTTATGGACATTTGGGTGGACAAAAGGGCAAAACGGCATGAACGAGGCATTTTAAGGCCAAATCGGTGTGCTATTACCCACGATTTTGGGTGTGGGCCGGGGGTCCAGGCATGTTGCGTGCCAAAAATTAACCGAGGTATGCCAGGGAGGTTGAGGATCATTGTAGTGTGATCCATTTAATTTTTTGTAGCTATTTGGGTGGACAAATAGGCAAAACAGCGCGAATGGAATGTTTTCCGGATAAAACAGTGTGCTATAACCCACAGTTATTGTGGTAGGCCTGGGGTCTGGGAGTACGGTGAGCCAAAAATTGATCGAGGTATGTTGGGGAGATTGGGGATCATGCCATTGTGGTCTATTTAAATTTTCATAGCTATTTCCTAGATAAACGGCCAAAACGGCATGAACGGGGCATTTTCGGGCTAAATTGGTATGTTATAGCCCACTGTTTTGGGGGTAGGCCTGGGGTTCGAGTGTGATGTGGGCCGAGAATTGATTGAGTCATTCCAAAGAGGTTAGGTATCATCCTAGTATAGTTTTTTTAAATTTTTGTTTCCATTTCGATGGACAAATGGGCGAAATGGCACGAACGGGGTATTTTTGAGCCAAATCGGTGTGCTATAGCCCTTATTTTTTAGGTTGGGCCTAGGGTCCGGGCATGCTGTTGACCAAGAATTGACCGAGGCATGCCAGGGAGGTTGAGTCTTATCTCAGTGTGGTTTTTCTAAGTTTTCATAGCCATTTGGGCAGACAAACGGGCAAAACAGTGCGAACGAGGCATTTTCGGGTCAAACTGGTGTGATATAACCCACGATTTTGGTGGTGGGCACGGTGTAATGGCGTGCTGTGTGCTGAAAATTGATTGGGGTGTGCCAGGGAGGTTGAGTATCTTCTCAGTATGGTCCTTTTAAATTTTCAGGGCCATTTAGGTGGATAAACGTGCAGAACAGCATGTATGAAGAGTTTTAGGGCTAAATCGGTGTGCTATAGCCCACGGTTTTGAGGGTGGGCCCAATGTACGAGTGTAATGTGGGATAAATCTCAAACGAGGCATGCTAGAAAAGTTGGTTATCATCCCAGTGTGGTCTTTTTTAATTTTCGTACCTATTTGGGTGGACAAAAAGGCAAAACTGCGCGAACAGAGCATTTTTAGGCCAAATCGTTGTGATATAGCCCACGGTTTCAGGGGTGGGTTCGGGGACCGGGCCTGCAGTGAGTCAAAAATTAACTGAGGCATGTCGGGGAGGTCCGTTTAAGTTTTCTTGGCTATTTGGGTGGACAAACAGGCAAAACGACACGAATAGGGCATTTTCAAGATATATCGGTGAGCTATAGCCGACAGTTTTGGTGGTAGGCTCGGGTTTCGGGCGTGATACAGGTCAAAAATCAATCGGAGCATGCCAGGGAGGTTGGGGTTCATGCCAATGTGGTCCGTTTAATTTTCTTGGCCATTTGGGTAAATAAACGGGTAAAACAGCGCGAACGGGGCATTTTGAGGCAAAATCGATGTGTTATAGCCCACAGTTTAGGGGGTGGGGCTGGGGTCTGAGCATGATGTGGGTCAAAAAACAACCAGGTCATGCCAGGGATGTTGGGGATCATCCCAGTGTGGTCCATTTAAATTTTTGTAGCTATTTCGGTGGAAAAACTGGCAAAATAATGCAAACGGGCCTGCTGTGGGCCAAAAAGCGTGCTAGGGAGATTGGGGATCATCCCAGTGTGGTCTTTTTAATTTTTGTCGCTATTTGGGTGGACAAACGGGTGAAATTTCATGAATGGATTATTTTCAAGCTAAATTAGTGTGCTGTAGCCTACAGTTTTGGGGGTGGGCCTAGGGTTCGGGTGTGCTGTGGACCAAAAATTGACTGGGGTGTGCAAGGGAGGTTGGGAATCATCCTAGTGTCGTTTGTTTAAATTTTAGTGGCCTTTTGGGTGGTCAAATAGGCGAAACAGTGCAAACTTGGCATTTTTCATCCACATCGATGTGCTATAGCCTACCATTTTGGGGGTGGGTCTGGGGTCCGAGTGTGCTGTTGGCCAAACATCTAACAAGATTTGCAAGAGAGGTTGGGGATCATCCCAGTGTAGTCCGTTTAAATTTTTGTAGCCATTTAGCGGGACAAACGATCAAAATGGCGCAAACAGTGCATTTTCAGGCCTAATCGATATGCTATAGACCACGATTTTAGAGGACCCGGGGTCTGAGCGTGCTGTGGGCCAACAATTGAATGGGACATTCCAGGGAGGTTGGCCATCATCCCAGTGTGGTACGTTTAAATTTTGGTTACCATTTGGGTAGACAAACGGCAAAACGGCATGAACATGGCATTTTTCAAATTGATGTGCTATAGCCACAGTTTCGTAGGTGGGCCCAGAGTCCAGGCGTGTTGTAGAACAAAAATCAACCGGGTGTGCCAGGGAGGTTGTTTATCATCCCAATGTGTTCCGGTTAAATTTTTGTGGCCACTTGGGTGGACAAATGGGTCAAACGACGCGAACGGGATATATTAGGGACAAATCGGTGTGTTATAGCCCACGATTTTGGGGGTGGGCCAGGGGTACGGGCGTGCTATGGGCTGAAATTGACCGAGGCATTCTAGGGATGTTTTAAATTGTCCTAGTATGATCTATGTAAATTATCGTGGCCATTTGGGTGGACAACGGGAGAAATGATCCAAACGAGGCATTTTTAGGCTAAATCGGTATGCTATAGCCCACGGTTTCGGTGGTAGGCCTGGGGTCTGAGTGTCTGTGGGTTGAAAATTGACCGGGGAATTCCAGGGTAGTTAGGTATCATCCCAGTGTGGTCCGTTTAAATTTGTATGGCCATTTAGGTGGACATACGGGCGAAATAGCACAAACAGGGCATTTTTATGCCAATCGGTATGCTATAGCCCACAATTTTTGGGGTAGCCCAGCTGTCCGGGCGTGCTGTCAATCGAAAATCATCCGACGCATGCCAGGTAGGTTGGGAATCATCCCAGTGTGGTGCGTTTAAATTATTATGGGCATTTGGTTGGACAAACGGGCAAAACAGCATGAATTGGGCACTTTTAGGCTAAATCGGTGTGCTATAGCGCACAATTTTGGGGGTGGGCCCGAGGTATGCGCGTTCTGTTGGCCAAAAATGGCCCCGGGGTATACTAGGGAGGTTGGGATCATCCCACTATGGTCTGTTTAAATTCTTGTGATCATTTGGGTATACAAACGGGCAAAATGGCATGAATGGGGCATTTTTTAGCAAAATTGGTATGCTATAGCCCACAGTTTTGGGGGTGGGCCTGGGGTTCGAGAGTGTTGTAGGCCAAAAATTGACCAGAATGTGCCAGGGAGGTTGGGGATCATCCAAATATAGTCCTTTTAAATTATCGTGCCTATTTGGATGGACAAACGGGTGAAACAGCAAGAACGGGGCAGTTTTGGGCCAAATCGGTGTGCTATAGACCAAAGGTTCGGGGGTTGGACAAGATTCCGGGTGTGCTGTAGGTTAAAATTGATTGGGGCAGGCCAGGAAGGTTGGGGATCATCCAAGTATGGTCCGTTTAAATTTTTATTGCTCTTTGGGTGGACAAACATGCAAAATAATACGAACGGGGCATTTTCGAGCCAAATTTGTGTGCTATATAGCCTATGGTTTTGGGGGTGAACCCGGGGTCCGGGCATGCTATGTGCTGAAAATTGACAGAGGCATGCCAGGGAGGTTGGGTATTATTCTAGTATGGTCTGTTTAAATTTTTGTGGCCATTTAAGTTGACAATTGATAGAAACGGCGGGCATGGGGCATTTTTGGGCGAAATCGGTGTGCTATAGCCCACGGTTTCGGGGGAAGGCCTGGGGTCCGAGCATGTTGTGGGCTGAAAATTGACCGAGATTTCCCATGGTGTTTGGGGATCATCCCTGTGTGGTCTGTGTAAAATTTTATGGTTATTTGGGTGGACACACAAGCTAAAAGGCACAAAATCAGTGTGCTATAGCCCACGATTTTGGGGGTGGGCCAGGGGTTCAGGCGTGATGTTGGTAGAAAATCTACCAGGATATGCCTGGGAGGTGAAGAATCATCCCAGTGTGGTATGTTTAAATTTTTATGGCAATTTGGGTGGACAAACAGGCAAAACGGCATGAACGAGGCATTTTTAGGCTAAATCGGTGTGCGGGTTTGGAGGTGGGCTCGGGGTCCGGGCGTGCTATTGGCCAAAAATTGATCAGGGCATGCCAGGGAGGTTATGTATCATCCTAGTGTGTTCCTTTTAAATTTTTGTGGTTATTTGGGTGTAATAACGTGCGAAATGCCATGAACGGGGCATTTTCTTGCCAAATTGGTGTGCTATAGCTCACAGTTTCAGGGGTGGGCATGGGGTCCGAGTGTGTTGTCAGCTAAAAATTGATTGGGGTGTGCTAGGGAGGTTGGGGATCATCCTAGTATGGTCCATTTAAATTATTGTGGCTATTTGTCTAGACAAACGGGAGAAAAAGCAAGAACGGGCATTTTTAGGCCATATCGGTGTGTTATAACCCACATTTTCAGGAATGGGACCAGATTCTAGGCATGCTGTTGATCAAAAATTGATCGGGGTGTTCCAAGGAGGTTAGGATTGTCTAAATGTGGTCCTTTTATATTTTCGTGGACATTTGGGTGTACAAACAGGCAAAACGGCATGAATGGGGCATTTTCGAACCAAATCGGTGTGTTATAGCCCACGGTTTTGAGGGTGGGCCCGGGATCCGGGCGTGCTAAGTGCTGAAAATCAATAGATCTGTGCCAGGGATGTTGGGTATCATCCCAATATGGTTTTTTTAAATATTTGTGGCCATTTAAGTTGGCCAAACGGGCGAAACGGCACGGATGAGGTATTTTTAGGCAAAATTGGTGTGTTATAGCCCACAGTTTTGGGGTGGGCCCATGGTCCGGGCGTGCTGTGGGCTAAAAATCAATTGGGGCATGCTAGGGAGGTTGAGAATCATCCCAGTATGGTCCATTTAAAATTTTGTGGCTATTTGGGTGGATAAACGGGCAAACCGATGCAAATGTGGTATTTTTGTTCCAAATAGGTGTGTTATAGCCCACAGTTTTGGTAGTGGGCCCAGGGTCGGGGTGTGTTGTGGGCCAAAAATTGATTGTGGAATGACAGGGAGGATGATAATCATTCTAGTATGGTTCGTTTAAATTTTCGAGTCCATTTGGGTGGAAAAACGGGTGAAACGGAGCTAATGGGGCATTTTCGGGCTAAATTGGTGTGCTATAGACCACAGTGTCGGGGGTGGACCCAGGGTTTGGGTATGTTGTGGGCTGAATATCGACCAAAGATTGCTAGGAAGGTTGAGAATCATCCCAGTGTGGTCTGTTTAAATTTTTGTGGCCATTTGGGTGGACAAACGGACGAAACGGCGTGAATGGGCATTTTCGGTCCAAATCATTATGCTATAGTCTACGATTTCGGGGGTAGGCACGGGGTCCGGGCGTTTTGTAAACTAAAAATTAACTAGGTCATGCCAGCGAGATTGGGGATCATCCCAGTAAGGTTATTTTGAATTTTTTGGACCTTTGTGTAGACAAATGGGCGAAACAGCACGAATGAGGCATTTTGGGGCCAAATTGGTATGCTATAGACCACGATTTTGGGTGTGGGCTTGGTGTCCGGGAATTCTGTGCACTGAATATCAACTGGGGCATGCCAAGGGGATTGGGGATCATCCCATTGTAGTCCATTTAATTTTTTGTGGCCATTTTGGAGGACAAACAGGCAAAACGGTGAGAACGGGGCATTTTTGGGCCAAATCAGTATGCTATAGCTCACAGTTTCAGGTGTGGGAAAGGGGACCGGGCTTGCTGTGGGCGAAAATTCGGTTGTGTAGTGTCAGGGAGATTAGGTATCATCCCAGCATGGTCTGTTTAATTATTCGTGACTATTTGGGTGTACAAACGAACGAAACGACATGAACGGGGCATTTTTAAGCCAAATCGGTGTGCTGTAGCCCACGATTTCAAGGATGGGCTTGGGGTTCAGGCGTGTTGTGGGTTGAAAATCGACTGAGGCATGCCAGGAAGTTTGGGGATCATCCCAATATGGTCCCTTTAAATTTTAGTGGCTATTTGGGTGGATAAACAAGTGAAACTGTGTGAACGGGGCATTTTCGAGCCAAATCAGTGTGCTATAGCCCACAGTTTTGGGGGTGAGACAGGGGTCCGAGCGTGCTATGGGATTAAAATTGATGGATCCATGCCACGAAGGCTGGGGATCATTCTAGTGTGGTTCGTTTGAAGTTTTGTGGCCTTTTGGGTGGACAAACGGGAAAAACAGCATGAATGGGGCATTTTCGGGCCAAAATAGTGTGTAACAGCCCATAGTTTCGTGGGTGGTCCGGGGTCCGAGTGTGTTGTGGGCCAAAAATATATTGGGGAATGGCAAGGAGGTTGCGAATCATCCCAGTGTGGTTCGTTTAAATTTTTGTGGCAATTTGGGTGGACAAATGGGTGAAATAGTGCGAATGGGCAATTTTTTTAGCTAAATTGGTGTGCTACAGCCGTCTTGAGCCGGGGGTCTTTCGGAAACAGCCTTTCTACCTCTTTAGAGGTAGAGGTATGGACTGCGTACATCTTACCCCCCCAGACCCCACCTGGTGGGAATACACTGGGTTTGTTGTTGTTGTTGTTGGTGGTGTGCTACAGCCAACGGTTTTGGGGTGGCCCCGGGGTCCGGGCGTGCTCTGGGTCAAAAATTGACTAGGGCATGCTAGGGAGGTTGGGAATAGTACCAGTATTGTCTGTTTAAAGTTTTGTGGCCAGTTAGGTGGACAAACTAGAGAAACGGCGCGAACAGGGTATTTTTGAGTTAAATCGGTGTGCTATAGGCCACGGTTTCAGGGGTGGGCCTGGGTCAAGGCGTGCTGTTTCCTAAAAATTTACTAGGGCATGCCAGGGAGGTTGGGTATCATTCTAGTATGGTCTGTTTAAATTTTCGTGGCTATTTGGGTGGACAACGGGTGAATGGGGCATTTTCATGCCAAATCAGTGTGCTATATAGCCCACGGTTTAGGGGGTTGGCCCGGGATCCGGGCATGCTGTGGGCTAAAAATCAATTGGGGCATGACGTGGAGGTTGGGAATCATCCCAGTATAGTTTGTTTAAAATTTTGTGGCTATTTTGGTGGACTAACATCCAAAACAGCATGAACGGGGTAATTTCAGGCCAAATCGATAAGGTATAGCCAACTATTTTTGGGGTGGGCCTAGGGTCCAGGTGTGCTGTTGGCCTAAAATTGAATGGGGCATTCCAGGGAGGTTGGGATCATCTCAGTGTAGTCTGTTTAAATTTTTGTGGTAATTTAGGTGGAGAAACCGGCGAAATAACACGAATGAGGCATTTTTATGCCAAATCAGTTTCTATAGTGCATAATTTTGGGGGTGGGTCCGGGTTTTGGGTGTGCTGTGAGCTGAAAATTAATTGAGTAATGATAGGGAGATGGGGTATCATCCCAACGTGTTTTTTTAAAATTTTTGGGTTAATTTGGGTGGACAAACAGTCAAAACGGCAGGAACATGGCATTTTCTGGCCAAATCAATGTGCTATAGCCCATGGTTTTGGGGGTGGGCCCGGGGTCTGCACTTTCTGTGGGACAAAAATCATCTGGGGAGTACCAGGGAGACTGTGCATTATCCCAGTATGGTCCATTTAAATTTTTGTAGCCATTTGGGTGGACAAACGAGCAAAACGGTGAGAATGAGGTATTTTTATGCCAAATTGGTGTGCTATAGCCTACGGTTTTGAGGCTGGGCTCAGGGTCCGGGTGTGCTGTGTATCAAAAATCTACTGGATCATGCCAGAGATGTTGGGGATACTCCTAGTGTGGTCCGTTTAAATTTTAGTGGCTATTTGGGCGGATAAATGGGTGAAACGGTGCGAATGGGGAATTTTTAGACCAAATCGGTACGCTATAGCCCACGGTTTTAGGGGTAGTCTTGGGCTCTGGCATGCTGTTAGTAGAAAATCGATTTCCGTATACCAGGGAGGTTAGGGATCATCCAGTATGGTCTGTTTAAATTTTCATGGCTATTTTGGTGGACAAACGATCGAAATAGCGCGAAAGAGGCATTTTTAAGCTAAATCGGTGTGCTATAGCCCACGATTTTGGTGGTGGGCCCAGGGTCCTAGTGTAATGTGATCCAAAAATCGATCGACACATACTAGAGAGGTTGGGGGTCATCGTAACATAATCCGCTTCAATTTTTGTGGCTATTTGGGTGGACAAACAGCCGAAATGGCACGAATTGGGTACTTTCAGTCTAAATCGGTCTGCTATAGCCTATGGTTTTGAGGGTGGGCCCAGGTTCTGGGCCTTCCATGGGACCTAAATTGACCGGGGCATGCCAAGGAGGTTTTGAATCAAATTAGTATGATCCGTCTAAATTTTCATGGCCATTTGTGTGGAGAAAAATGCAAAACAGCATGGACAGGGCATTTCGGGCCAAATTGGTGTTCTATAGCCCACAAAGTTAGGGGTGGGCCTGGGGTCCAAGCATGTTATGGGATGAATATTTGTGGTCATTTGGATGGACAAACAGGCAAAATGGTGCAAAAAGGATATTTTAGGGACGAATCGATATGTTATAGCCTACGGTTTTTGGGGTGGGCCAGGGGTCCGGGCTTGTTGTGGGCCAAAAATTGACCGAGTCTTGACAGGAGGTTTGAAACTTTCCTAGTATGGTTAATTTAAATTTTCTTCTCCATTTGGGTGGATAATGGGAGAAACGACATGAACGGGGCATTTTTAGGCCAAATCAATGTGCTATAGCCTATAGTTTTGATGGAAGGACTGGGATCCGAGCGTGTTGTGGGCTGAAAATTGATTGGGGCATACCAGGGTGTTTCAGAATCATCCCATTATGGTCCGTGTAAGTATTTATCGATATTTGGGTGGACAAACAGGTGAAACAACGCAAATGGGGCATTTTTGGGTCAAATCGGTGTGTCATAGTCCAGGGTTTTAGGGGTGGGCTAGGAGTCCGGGTGTGCTGTGAACCAAAAATCACTCGGGGAATGCCAGGTAAGTTGGGGTTCATCTAAGTGCGGTCTTTTTAAATTTTCATGGCCATTTAGGTGGACAAACGTGCAAAACGGCATGAATGGGGCGTTTTTGGCCTAAATTGGTGTGCACCCACAGTTTTGGGGGTGTGCCCAATGTATGGGTGTGATGTTGGCTAAAAATAAATAGGTGTGTTATCCTAGTGTGGTCCAATTAAATTCTTATGATCATTTGGCTATACAAACAGGCAAAACGGCACGTATAGGGCATTTTTGAGCCAAATCGGTGAGCTACAGCCCACGGTTTTGGGGATGGGCCTGGGGTCTGAGAGTGTTGTGGATAAAAAATTGACCAGAGTGTTACAAGGAGGTTGGGGATCATCCCAGTATGGTTCATTTAAATTATCATGGCCGTTTGGATGGACAAACGGGTGAAACAGCAAGAATGGGGCATTTTTGGACCAAATCGGTGTGCTATAGCCCAAAAGTTTGGGGGTGGGACTAGATTTCGGGCGTGCTGTTGGTCAAAAATCGACCTGGCCATGCCATAAAAGTTGGGGATCATCCAATTTTGGTTCGTTTAAATTTTTGTGGACATTTGGGTAGAAAAATAGGCAAAACGGCACGAACGAGGATTTCTCAAGCAAAATCAGTGTGCTATAGCCTATGATTTTGGGGGTTGGCCCGGGGTTCGAGCATACTATATGCTGAAAATTGACAGAGGCATGTAAGGGAGGTTGGGGATTATTCCAGTATGGTCTGTTTAAATTTTTGAGGCCATTTATGTGGACAATGGGAGAAACGGCGTAAATGGAGCATTTTTGGGTGAAATCGATGTGTTATTGCCCACGGTTTCGGGGGAAGGACTGGGGTCCGGGTGTGTTGTGGGCTGAAAATTAATCGGGGTATGCCATCGTGTTTACGGATCATCCCTGTATGGTCAGTTTATATTTTTATGACCATTTGGATGGACAAACGGGCGAAATGGTGCGAATGGGGCATTTTCGAGCAAAATCGGTGTGCTATAGCCCACGATATTTGGAGTGGGCCAGGGGTTCGGGTGTGATGTGGACTGAAAATGGATAGGGGCATGCCTGGGAGGTTGGGAATCATCTCAGTTTGGTCCTTTTAATTTCTTATAGCCATTTGGTTAGACAAACGGGCGAAATAGCATGAACGGGGCATTTTTTGGCTAAATCGATGTGCTATAGCCCAAGGTTTTGAGGGTGGGCTCGGGTTTCGGGCGCGTTGTTGGTGAAAGATTGGCCGGGCATGCCAGGGAGGTTGTGAATCATCCTAGTGTGATCTGTTTAAATTTTTGTAGTTATTTGGGTGTACAAACGGACGAAATAGCAGGAACGGGGCATGTTTGGGCCAAATCGGTGTGCTATAGCCCACGATTTTAGGTGTGGACATAGGGTCCGAGCGTGTTGTTGGCCAAAAATCAATTGGGGTATGATAGGGAGGTTGTGGATCGTCCCAGTATGGTCTATTTAAATTATTGTGGCTATTTGTTTGGACAAACTGGTGAAACGGTATGAATGGGACATTTTTGGGTCAAATCGATGTGCGATAGACCACATTTTTGGGGATGGGGCATCATCAAAACATGGTCTCTTTAAATTTTTGTGGCGATTTGGGTGTACAAACAAGTGAAATGGTGCGAATGGGGATTTTCCGAGCCAAATAGGTGTGCTATAACCCACGGTTTTGGTGCTGGGCCTGCGGTCCAGGCGTGCTATGTGCTGAAAATTGATAGAGTCATGCTAGGGAGGTTGCAGATCATCCCAGTATGGTCTGTTTAAGTATTTGTGGCCATTTAAGTTGTACAAATAGGCGAAACAGCGAGAATAGGGTATTTTTGGGCAAAATCGGTATGCGATAGCCCACGGTTTTGGGGTGGGCCCATGGACCGGGCGTGTTGTATTCTAAAAATCAACTGGTGCATGCCAGGGAGGTTATGGATCATCACAATGTGGTTCGTTTAAACTTTTGTGGCTATTTGGGTGGACAAACGGATGAACCACTGTAAAACAGAGCATTTTTAGGCCAAATTAATATGCTATAGCCTACAGTTTATGGTGTGGGCAAGGGGTCGGGGCTTTCTGTGGGCCAAAAATTGATCGGGGAGTGCCAGGGAGATTGGGTATCATCCCAGTATGGTCCGTTTAATTATCTGTGACAATTTAGGTGGAGAAACAAGCGAAAAGACGTGAATAGGGCATTTTCAGGCCAAATCAGTGTGCTATAGCACACGATTTCAGGGATTGGCCGGGGTTTCGGGCATGAGATGGTTCAAAAATTGATCGAGGTGTGATAGGGAGTTTGGGGATCATCCCAGCGTGGTCCCTTTAAATTTTAGTGGCCATTTGGGTGGATAAATAGGCAAAACAGTGATAATGGGGCATTTTCTAGCCAAATTGGTGTGCTATAGCCCACGATTTTGGGGGTAAGACCGGGGTTCGAGCGTGCTATGGGCCAAAAATTGACCGAGGTATGACAGGGAGGTTTGATATCATCTTAGTGGGGTCCGTTTAATATTTCATGGCTATTTGGGTGGATAAATGGGTGAAACGGTGTGAACGGGGCATTTTTGGGCCAAATCGATATTCTATAGCCCACGGGTTTGGGGGTGGTCCTGGGCTTCGGGTATGCTGTTAGTCAAAAATTGATCAAGGCATGGTAGGGAGGTTAGGGATCATCCTAGTGTGGCCCGTTTAAATTTTCATGGCTATTTTGGTGGACAAACGATCGAAACAGTACGAATGAGGTATTTTTAGGCTAAATCAGTGTGTTATAGCCCACAGTTTTAGGGGTGGGCCTGGGGGCCTGGCGTACTGTGAGCGAAAAATTGATCGATGCATGCTAGACAGGTTGGGGATCATCACAATATGGTCCATTTCAATTTTAGTGGCCATTTGGGTGGACAAACAGGTGGAATGGCATGAACAGGTTACTTTCAGGCTAAATCGGTGTGCTATAGCCCACAGTTTTGGGGGTAGGCCCAGGTTCTGGGCTTGCTGTAAGCCTTTAATTGACCGAGGAATGGTATAGAGGTTTTGAATCATCATAGTATGATCTGTTTAAATTTCCATAGCCATTTGTTTGTAGAAAAAGGCAAAACAGCATGGACGGGGCATTTTTAGGCCAAATCTGTGTTCTATAGCCCACGGTGTTAGGGGTGGGCCCGAGTTTCGAGAATGTTATGGGTCGAATATTGGTATATCATGCTAGGGAGGTTAGGGATCATCCCAGTGTGGTCTGTTTAAATATTTGTGGCCATTTCGGTGTACAAGAGGGCAAAACGGCACAAACGGGGCATTTTCAGGCGAAATCGGTGTGTTATATCCTACGGTCTTGGGGGAGGGCCTGCGATCCGAGTGTGTGATGATAGGCGAATTTACACGCCTATAGTACTATATTTTGCCCATATTTTAGCTAAGTTTTGAGGACAAATTATATAATTCATGCACTTTTAGTCCTTTTTCCTGTAAGTCAGATAACGAACATGATTAGCAAGTTTCCAGGTATAAATGATGCAGAATTCAGGATTTTATGGATAACTTGATGCCAAAGAAAGCTTCACGAAAGGAGGAAAGCAAAGCTTGGACGCCAAGGACCAAAAGTGGCGCATGGAAAATCTGTCCCGGCCAAAAACAACATTTCTCAAGACTTTGGGGATCAACAGTAACCTATTAGGATTAGGATAATGATGCAGTAATTTACTGGGATTAGGATAATGGTGTAGTAACCGAGTAGGAATGGGTTAAGTAATGCATTAGCTTAGTAGGAATAGGATATGGGTATTATAAATACCCTTTTTTGCTAGAAAGTTTTATGCATTCCTCATCTTTCTAGTCTACAATTCATACATTCTACTATTCTTACAATTAATTCTACTTTTTATTCTTCTTCTATTCATCTATTCGATTCTTAATTCCCACAACAAGAGAAACGTTACTCAACAAGGAATTCACGCCATTCTTACCCCTATTCCCAACGTGAGATCTTTATTGTGGTATAATAATAATGTCTATTGTGATTTCCTTCGCACTCATGGGTAACTAAACTTGTCTGTTGGGGTTATGGAAGCCGTATGAGATACTATCTATTGCTATGAGTTTGTGAATTCGTGACATGTATGCTGCTTATATCATTATTCTCTTCATATTAATGCAAATTCTTGTGGCTGCAGACGCATAGAATACACCAGTATAGCATTAACTTGTTAGAAAGAAAAGTTATATGTCTGGAAAAGAGATAATGTCAAGGTAATAGGGCACCAACCCCTATTAAAAAGTTAGCGCCATAACTGGATTAACCTCTTGTAGAATTTGTACCGTTAGATACGCTTTAAGCTCAAAAGAGTTAAAGTGAAATAGTCCTTGTTAGGTCGAAAGACGACTGGATTTGCCATCGAATACAATTCTCTATAAGCACATGCATGTCTGAATTATGCATATAGCCAATAGAGACGTGTAACTCATAAGGTGGACATAACCCCAATTTATCAATTCTCATTGTTTAAACCCTTACTAAACATTCTTTCTTTTTACATTTCTATTTTTACTTTAATATTTTGGTTACATTACTTGCACGATACTCCCCGTTTTTACGAGACTTGCACCAAAAGTCTAGTAATATTTGCTTACTTATTGACCGTCTATTCTCTGTGGGATCGATACCCAACCCAGTTGTGTTCTATATTTGACAAACGAGCGCTTTACACTCCTACGAGAGCTGTAGATTGAGCGTTATCAAAAATTGGCGCCGTTGCCAGGGAATACAAGTGTCAATTAAGTTCGTGATAATTACTAGACCCTTTGGTCAAAGATTCTCGTACTTTAATTTTAGTTTGTTGTTTTTGTTTTCTGCAGGTTTTTATTCAGTGCATGCCCCATACTCGAAGTTCTGGTCAACCATTATTAACTATCAATCCTGAACCAAAACATATTGCAAAAATGGAGACACAAACGGAAATTGAAAGAATGACTGCTCAATTGGAACAAGCTAGACTAGCTGCTCTAGCCGCCGCTCAAGTGCATCAACAAAATATTGATAACCCTGGGCGAGCAATAAATACTGACGACGAGGACCTAGGTGATGACGAGTTACTAAACCCTAGGCATGCTGCTGAGATCGCAACACCTGCTAACAGAAAAGATCGCCAAGCTAGGTTTAGGTATGAACGCCAACCCATGCAACCATCATTCGATGATTATGATGATGATCTTGATGGAACCGGAGCCACAGGAGCCATTATTCCTCCACCATTGGCACCCGGAGCCAAGTTCAACATCACTAGCACCATGATTCAGTTATTGCAACTCAAGAGATTATTTGGTGGACTAGCAGGCGATGATCCAAATATGCATCTCATCAACTTTATTTCTACATGCAAGTCATTTGACAATCCTGGCCTTGGTCAGAATGCAATTCAGTTACGCTTATTTCCATTGTCTTTGTCTGGGGAGGCAACTCTATGGTTGAATGGGCTGACTCCTGATTCTATAACAAATTGGAGGCAATTGAGAGACGCTTTCCTAGAAATATTCTTTCTGCCATCCAAAAGAGCACAATTGAGAGATGAAATCAGCAACTTTCGTCAACATCCAACTGAAGCTCTTCATGAAACATGGGAGAGGTTCAAGACGGAGCTAACGAGGTGCCCAAACCATCATATGACTAATGTTCACCTAATGGAGATAATATACAGAGCCTTGAATTCAGTAACTAAACCAGTGGTGGATAATGCGGCTGGAGGATCATTTATGGACCTCACCGTTGGTCAAGTAAGCAATATGCTAGATCGAATGACGAAGCAAAGTAGAGCTTGGCATACCAGGGATTCTGAGGTAGCAAGACCCACTTTATCTATTGGCATGACTGCAGACCAAAGGAGAAGAGAAGAAGAACGTGATCAAGATATGGTGCACATGAAAACACAAGTGGATCTTCTTACAAAGCATCTATTATCAGGGAAGACCCAAAAAGTCAAAGCTGTTGCGTCAAAAGGAAGAGACGAATCTGATTTGGAAGAAGAAACCAACTACTTGAACAATCAGGGGGGTTTCCGAGGCAATGCTCAAGGAAACCAAGGTTGTAACTATTATGATAATTCTTGAAGCAAGGACCAAGGTAGTTGGAATAACAAGAATGAAAAGAGTGGTATGTATGTTCCCCCTGGAAGACGTGACGCCACTACATCTAGTTCTGGAAATATGGAAGATATGATGGATAAACTTTTGAAAGGAGTAGAGGCAACCAGCGCGGGAGTAATGGAGGTAATAAATGATTTATCCTCAATGAAGCAATTGGTTGACTCACATTCCACTTCAATAAAGCAAATAGAGCAGCAATTGAGCCAACTTTCAGCAGCACTCAATCAAAGAAAGGCTGGCACTTTACTTAGCGATACTATGCAAAATCCAAGGAATGATGGATCATGAATGGCTATTACTACCCGAAGTGGAAAGGTGCTAGAAACTTCATCCAAAGGAAAGAAAGTGGTCGATGATGAAGCGGAAAACGGAAATAAGGATAATCAAGAAGACGCCGCAAAATCTGACCATGACATCTATGACGTCGCACCGAGTATGTTTCAGCCAGAAAAGATCGAAATACGAAAGCAATAGGAGAAAAAACCCATGGAGAAAACAATTCCACTTCCACCACCACTTTTTCCTCAAAGATTGAAGAAGGTGGCGGACGATACAAAGTTTAGTAAATTCATGACTATGTTAAAACAGCTGACCATTAATGTTCCGTTGGTGGAGGAACTAGAACAAATGCCTGGGTATGCGAAATTTATGAAGGATCTTTTGACAAAGAAGCGGGCAGCAAGCTATGAGATGAAAGATAATGTTCACCATTGCAGCGCAATTGCTACCCGATCACTAGTTTAGAAGAAGGAAGACCTCGGAGCTTTCACTATTCCTTGCACCGTCGGATCTCTGAATTTTGCCAAGGCATTATGCGATTTAGGAGCCAGTATCAATTTGATGCCATTATCGATTTACAAAAATTTAGGGTTGGGTGATCCTACTCCAACCAATATGAGGCTCGTAATGGCGGATAGGTCGGTAAAATGACCTTTTGGTATTCTGTGTGATGTGTTGGTGAAGGTTTCTTCATTTATCTTTCCGACAGACTTCGTTATTTTGGATTGTGAGGTAGACTCGGAAGTTCCCATAATCTTGGGGCGCCCTTTCCTTGCTACAGGAAGTGTGCTTATTGATTTGAGAGCTAGTGAACTTTCATTCCGGATAAATGATGAAGTAGTTTGCTTTGATGTGTGCAAATCAATGAAGCAACCCAAAGAGCTGAACGTATTTTCGGTGGCTGATGTTTACTTTGATGATGGGAAAGAAGTACTTGAAGAGGAGCAGCAGATTGAGGACCCATTGGCGGTTGTGCTCATGAATGGAGAGCGTAAGGATGCTGAAAATTTTAAAGAAACCATTGGTGCTCTAATAGTATTAGGGTCATATCCTCATGCTCCCAAGAAGCTGGACCTTGATCCAAAAAATTGACCCACACCACCAGCTAAACCATCTATTGAAGAGCCACCCACGTTAGAATTGAAGAAGCTGCCTAGTCATTTAAAGTATGCATTCTTAGAAAGCGGAAACACACTTCCAGTTATTGTGGCAGCAAATTTGGGTGAGCCTCAAGTTGCAGCTCTCATTGCTATTCTACAGAAGTATATAAGAGCCATTAGTTGGACCATCGCTGATATTATTAGTATTCCACCTGGGATTTGTACACACAAAATTCAGCTTGAAGAAAATTGCACACCCACTATTGAGCATCAAAGGCATCTCAATACACCTATGCAAGAAGTGGTAAAGAAAGAAATTATTAAGTGGTTAGACGTAGGGATTATGTACCCAATCTCTGACAGCACATGGGTAAGCCCGGTACAATGTGTCCCCAAGAAAGGAGGCATGACGGTAGTTCCGAATGAGAAGAATGAGCTTATTCCACTCAGACCTGTCACAGGATGGAGAGTATGCATGGACTACCGAAATATGAATTCATTGACACTTAAAGATCACTTTCCAATGCCATTTATGGACCAAATGCTCGATCGATTAGCGGGGAACGGATGGTTTTGTTTCTTAGTGGTTATTCCATCTACAATCAGATTTGTATTGCCCCCGAAGACCAAGAGAAGACAACGTTTACATGCCCATATGGTACGTTTTCCTTCAAACGTATGCCATTCGGGCTATGTAACGCACCAGCCACCTTTCAACGCTGTATGAAGTCCATTTTTTCTGATATGGTTGAAGATAATTTGGAAGTATTCATGGACAATTTCTCAGTCGTGGGTGATTCGTTTGAATAATGCTTGGGAAACCTAAGTATGGCATTGCAAAAATGTGTAGAATTCAACCTAGTGCTGAATTGGGAGAAGTGCCACTTTATGATTAAAGAAGGTATTGTTCTTTGGCACAAAATATCCGAGAGAAGAATTTAGGTTGATCGAGCCAAAATAGAGGTTATCGAGAAGCTACCACCTCCAATTTTCATAAAGAGAATTCATAGTTTTCTCGGTCACGCAGGTTTCTATCGGTGGTTTATCAAAGACTTCTCCAAAATTGCTAGCCCATTTTGCAAACTCTTGGAGAAATATGCAAAGTTTGACTTCAATGAAGATTGTTTGAAGTCATTTGAATGCCTCAAAAGGAAGATAATTGAAGCTCCTATCATGGTAGCACCAGATTGCTCTCTACCCTTTGAAGTCATGTGTGATTCTAGCGGGGTAGCCATAGGTGTTGTACTTGGCCAGAGAAAGGAGAAGATATTCCATCCTATCTACTATGATAGCAAGGTCCTGAACGAAGCCTAAAAGAACTATACTATCACAGAACAAGAGCTCCTAGCGGCTGTGTATGCTTTTGAGAAGTTTCGAGCTTATTTGTTGGGAACTAAAGTGGTAGTTCATGCTGATCATGCAGCGCTGAGATATTTAATGACAATGAAGGATGCAAAACCAAGACTGATTTTATGGGTATTGCTGCTGAAAGAATTTGATTTTGAAGTCAAAGATAGAAGAGGTTGCGAGAACCAAGTAGCTGATCATCTATCTAGACTCAAAAATGAGCATATTGCGCAGCCTGAAATCGAGATTGATGATGCATTCCCTAATGAGGAGATCTTAGCCACGATAATGGAAGAGTTACCATGGTATGCCGAATTTGCAAATTTTGTGGTGAGAAATGTGATACCTGCAAATTTATCTTTCCATCAAAAGAGGAAGTTCATGCATGATGTAAAGCACTACTTTTGGGATGAGCCATATTTGTTTCGACGATGCGCGGATGGTGTTATCCGACGATGCATATGCTATGTAGAGGTGTCTAATATATTGGAAGCATGTCACACTTCCCAAGTTGGGGGACATCACGCAGGTAATCGGACAGCAAGGAAGGTATTGCAAAGTGGATATTATTGGCCTTCGATATTTCGAGATGCCTACAACTTTGTGAGAAGATGCGACCAATGCTAGCGACAAGGTGCTATTTCGAAACGCCATGAGATACCCATGTCAAAAATTCTTGAAGTAGAGCTCTTTGATGTATGGGGTATTGATTTCACGGGACCATTCGTAAATTCGTTTGGAATGAAATATATCCTATTTCCTGTGGATTATGTCTCGAAATGGGTTGAAGAAGTAGCGTTGGCCGACAATGAAGGAAAGCGTGTTGTAGCATTCTTGATGAGAAATATCTTCTCTGGTTTTGGAGTACCACGTACTATCATAAGCGATGGAGGATCTCACTTTTGCAACAAGTAATTCAAATCCGTGTTAGCAAAATATGGTGTCAAGAAACACAGGGTAGCCACGCCATATCACCCACAAACTAGTGGACAGGTAGAGGTTTCCAACCAAGAGATCAAGCAAATCCTTGCTAAGACGGTGAAGGCTAATAGGAAAGATTGGTCTCGGAAGCTGGACGATGCACTATGGGCTTATAGGACTGCATTCAAAACACCAATTGGCATGTCCCCGTACCAACTAGTTTATGGGAAGGCCTGTCAACTGCCTATTAAGCTCAAGCATAAAGCATTATGGGATTTGAAGCAACTTAATTTGAATTGGAATGATGCTATGAATCTGAGATTGGAGCAACTAAACGAGATGGATGAATTCCGTCTACATGCTTATGAAAGATCGGATATCTACACGGAGCTAATGAAAAAGTATCATGATCAACGGATTGTTCAACGAAACTTTCAAAAGGATTATATGGTACTTCTCTTCAATTCCAGATTGAAGCTATTCCCAGGTAAGTTAAAGTCCAAGTGGTATGGTCCATACAAAGTTAACCAAGTCTACTCGTCTGGAGTAGTTGAGTTGGAAGACAATAATGGTGTTGTCTTCAAGGTGAATGGCCAACGAGTAAAACCATATATCGGTCCTCTTGATTCAATAAACTATATGGCCATCACTTATCTCGACGAAGTCTAAGTACTCGAGGTAACTATGTCGTGCCGCGACAATAAATCAAGCGCTAGATGGGAGGCAACCCATCGTTTTTCGTTTTTCGTTCTTTTGTTTTAGTATGTGTTTGCTTTTGATAAACAAATAAAAATCCAAAAAGAAGAGTCGTGCCATGACCAAAACTAAGGCGCTTGATAGGAGGCAACCCATCGTTCTAACCATTTTTGTTGTTTTTGAGTAAATGTAGGTGCAAAGAGGTATAAACGAGGAGATTGGTTTCAAATTGTGATTTGGACGTATTGCATGTTAAAGGTGGTAAGTTAGGAATGGAAAAGCAAAAGTATATGGATTGGGCATTGCCTATGAAAATATAGGCAACAAAAAAGGCTAGGCCTATGTAAAACTAGGCCACGAACAAGGCAAAGCCTATACTATAGCCGAAGCTCTCGGAATCTAGTGTGCCATAGCATAGGCACCGCCCATGCCCAAGTATGCCATAGCATAGGTCCCGCCTATTCCAATGCCTTTTGTCTCTTAATCTCATATTCTATGCAAAAGGCGCCGCCTATACCTAAGAATACCATGGCAAAGGCGCCGCCTATGCTCAACAATGCTATGCAAAAGGCGCCGCCTATGCTCAACAATGCTATGCAAAAGGCGCCGCCTATGCCAAGCATAGGGAAAGTTAAAGGCGCCGCTATGGTCACTTCTTGTCTCCAAATATGATTTTAAATGGGTTAAAACCCGACCCAACCTTGTTCTATAAATAGGAGACTTAGTCTTGAACCAAAAACACATTGCAAACCTATCATAAGCGCCGCCTATAGTCTCCAAATCCTCTAAAAAATTTTCCTTTTGCTCTTTCACTACACAAGAACATCTCCAAAGGCATCAGTCACGTAAGTACTCTTTTGTTCTTCATCTATATTCCGTATGTACTCCACTACTACTCCTATTATGAATTGCTAAATCTTGAAGTAGTATTGGTGATTTGAACGTGATTGCATTGTTGTGATACAACGAAGTGAGTGAACGAATACGTAAGGATGATCTTAACTTGTTCCCAACTTGTATTTGATTTTTCTACAATGTCATACTTCTACGGAATTGACATGATTAAGAAAATTGCATATTCTTGTCAATAGAAATCTTATATGTTGGAATGACAATCTTACATGTTGGAATGACTTGTGTCTAAAGATGAAATTCATGATGGACTACCAACATATGAGGTTGTGACTATTCAATCTCTAAGTAGTAGTCTTGATATTTCAAACATGAAAGTATTGCTAAGATTGCAAGAAGTATGACTGCACTGATTATATTGTTGGGATATAGCACCTAAAATGTATATCGATGAAGTCTGAGTAATCGACGAACTTTCACTTCACTAAGTCGTGCCAACAAAATAAGTGTGGGGTGGTGCCACTACTGCTTGAATGTTGATTGTATCCATCGAGATGACTCTAACATGACTATTTTTTCTCAGGTACAATGGAACCCAAAGCAAGGCAAGGAAAAGATAAGGCCACCACTTCACAAAAAGGCAAGAAAAGAGGCCGAAAAGAGCAAAGAGAATCCTCCTCGATGCAAGTACCACGCCGCATGTTCGGAATTAAATGGGTCTTAGAGGAGGAAACAAAGGAGTGGTATAGGAACAATAAAGAGAAGAAATATGTTCATGTGGAGCTGATAAACAAGGAACGCTTAGCAAAGAAATAACTGCGCATGTTGGCAAAGATCATGGTGTTACATCTTGATTTCATCTTCTGAGATATGGGAGAATGCAATATGGGTTTAACAAGAGAATTCTATGCCAACTGGGCACCAAAAACCACAGAGAGCAAAGTCAAAATTCGGGTCCAAGTTATGCAACTAAATGCGGATTTCTTCAATTCCTTTCTAGGCTTGCCATCAGTTGATCCATCACCACTCAAAGAGCTGTACAATAGGCCTCCATACCAAGCCATCTGACACACACATTGAGGAAATAGATCCATGGCACGATAGAGAAGACATAAGGACACCGGTCGACACAACACCTTCCCATATGCTCCCTTGAATAGGGAAGCAAGGATATGGTTGCGCATAGTCAACTCTTGCCTCATTCCAGGGATGCAATACACAAAAATAACAACAGATAGAGTGTGCTTAGTTTACACATTGATGACAAATGTCCCTATCAACATTGGGGAAATTATTCGATCTACAATGCGGAAAGCTAGGCTACACAAGAGGTCTCACTTTAGCTTTGGAAACCTGTTGACTGCAATCTTGAGGAAGGAAGACATCGAAGAGGAACCGGCTGATCATAAACTCCCAGACAACCCGAAGAAGGTTGACCTCACAAAGGTTAAAGATGCTGAATCAACACATGGCGTCAAACTTACTATGGCAGAGAGACATGCTCGGGATAAGAGTTTCTTTTGCCATCTTTATGGCATGTCTCAGTTTACTATGATAAGCGGAGGTCGTGTTCCATCTTTATGGCATGTCTCAGTTTACTACCCCATGAATGAGAATGCAAAGGTGATGTGTGGAGTAGGTATATATTTTGAGTAACCTCTTGATGAAGATGTGACAACCGATGATGATCAATGAATGCCAAACTCCGACGTAGAGGAGAATTCTGATGACGATGACTCCTATGATGATTCCGACGAAGGGGGTATGACCCCAGACATAGAGGAGGAGTCCGACTGACCAGGTTCTTCGTATTTATTT
The DNA here is from genome assembly GCA_030864225.1 of Capsicum baccatum var. pendulum. NCBI lineage: Eukaryota > Viridiplantae > Streptophyta > Magnoliopsida > Solanales > Solanaceae > Capsicum > Capsicum baccatum. Next base: position 247,576,196 of record CM061554.1, read on the forward strand.
TCCATTGAGGGCAGTGTGTCCCGTCTAAGTGCGGGGTGGTGGTATTTGCATGATATACATCTCTATCTGTATTTGCATTTATTTACGTTTATTTGCTTAGTTTTTTTAGTTAATTATTTTTTGTTTCGTGTTTTAGTATTAAGTAGTAGTAAAAAAAATTTCTTTTACTTCGCATAAAATTGTTCTGATAGGCAGCATGGTATTATAACAAGAGTTTGTGCTAAAATCATGACTATCGAGACATTTAGGCTCTAATTGTGACTCACTATGTGATACTATGTTGTTCAATTCCTTCATCTGTTGGGTCAAGAGTCTATACTGCTCCCAATAAAGTCGACCATGTGCCTTGTGTGTGTGAGATGATAGTATATTCTATGTTTGTGGGTGATGGTAGAACTTGCCTGGTATGTATGTAAAGCAAAAATAAAGAGTGCAAGTTTAGGAGATGATTTAGGCATTTCTTTGGCAACCTATACTTGTTTACCTTCTTTTTACCTACCCATGGACATCATCCTAGATAACCCCCTTTGATCCTTTAGCCTATTTTCTTTGACAGCCTCATATGTAAGCCTAATCCATTTTTTGTTAAAGACCATAATTTGATCCAAATTCCTAAGTGCTTTAAAGTGTAAAGTCATGTGACAAAATAAGAGGAAATTGGGTGAGTATGATGCCTTATAATGTATTGGTGCTTGAATTTGTTATGAAAAAGGAGTGCTATCATAAGAGGCATGTTATAAAAAGAAAAAAGAGGAAAAAAAAACTGAAAAGTTAGTGATGTTAAAATTGAAAAACAAAAGAGGAGAAAAGGGGTGGTAGAATAAAAGAAAGAAAAAAGGATGTTTAAGAAGAGAATGTTAATGACATATTGTGATGTATTAAAGCGCTTAGGAACATAGTCACTATTTCTGGCCAAAATAGTCCTACCCATCCCTTAGCCTACATTACAACCAGTAAAAGACCTATTTGATCCTAAGCTTAGCATTTTGATATTTAGTGGAGCATTACACTAAGGGAAATCCTATGGTCATCAGTTGAAACATATGAATTCTTTGTGAGAGTGAGAGCAAGGATATTCGTATACCCATGTTTGAAAAATATGCTATACTTGTGAGTGATTATGGGTAATATATTATGAGACACACATGGTTGATGAGTCTTGGGTAGTTGTGTATGATTCTTTGTGCCTTAAATTTTGAACATGAGTTAACCATCATCACGATTCTATATTGGAGGTTGAATGATTTATACTAATGATAAGAAAACTACTCTTTGTTGATAATTGTTATGCTTGCCTTGATGAATATTTTGTGTTATTGCTGTGAATCCCTCAGTGAATGTTTAGATGGACATAATAGTTTGTTCGAGGACGAACAAAGCTTTAAGTGTGGGGTGTTGATGATAGGAGAATTTACACGCCTATAGTACTATATTTTTCCCATATTTTAGCTAAGTTTTGAGGACAAATTATATAATTCATGCACTTTTAGTCCTTTTTCCTGTAAGTGAGCTAACGAACATGATTAGCATGTTTTCAGGTATAAATGATGCAGAATTCAGCATTTTATGGATAACTTGACGCCAAAAAAGCTTCACGAAAGGAGGAAAGAAAAGCTTGGACGCCAAGGACCGAACGTAAAGCATAGTAAATCTGTCCCGGGCAAAAACAATATTTCTCAAGACTTTAGGGATCAGCAGTAACCTATTAGGATTAGGATAATGATGCAGTAATTTACTAGGATTAGGATAATGATTCAGTAACCCAGTAGAAATGGGTTAAGTAATGCATTAGCTTAGTAGGAATAGGATATGGGTATTATAAATACCCTATTTTGCTAGAAAGTTTTATGCATTCCTCATCTTTCTAGTCTACAATTCATACATTCTACTATTCTTACAATTAATTCTACTTGTTATTCTTCTTCTATTTATCTATTCGATTCTTAATTCCCACAACAAGAGAAACATTATTCAACAAGGAATTCAGACCATTATTACCCCTATTCCCAATGTGAGATCTTTATTGTGGTACAATATTAATGTCTATTGTGATTTCCTTCGCACTCATGGGTAACTAAACTTCTCTGTTAGGGTTATGGAAGCCGTATGAGATACTATCTATTGCTATGAGTTTGTGAATTTGTGACACGTATGCTGCTTATATCATTATTCTTTTTATATTAATGCAAATTCTTGTGGCTGCAGACGCATAGAATACGCCAGTATAGCATTAACTTGTTAGAAAGAAAAGTTATAAGTCTGGAAAAGAGATAATGTCAAGGTAATAGGGCACCAAACCCTATTAAAAAGTTAGTGCCGTAACTGGATTAACCTCTTGGAGAATTTGTACCGTTAGATACGCTGTAAGCTCAAAAGAGTTAAAGTGAAATAGTACTTGTTAGGTCGAAAGACGACTGGATTTACCATCGAATACAATTCTCTATAAGCGCATGCATGTCTAAATTCTACATAACTCATAGCCAATAGAGACGTATAACTCATAAGGTGGACATAACCCCAACTTCTCAATTCTCATTGTTTAAACCCTTACTAAACATTCTTTCTTTTTACATTTCTATTTTTACTTTAATATTTTGGTTACATTACTTGCACGATACTCCCCCCTTTTTACGAGACTTGCACCAAAAGTCAAGTAATCTTTGATTACTTATTGACCGGCTATTCTCTGTGGGATCGATACCCAACCCAGTTGGGTTCTATATTTGACAAACGACCGCTTTACACTCCTACGAGAGTTGTAGATTGAGCGTTATCAGTGTGTTGGGCGCAAAAATCAATTGGAGTATGCCAGGGAGGTTGGGGATCATCCCACTATGGTCCGTTTATATTTTTGTGGCCATTTAGGTGGACAAACTGACAAAATAACATGAACGAGGTATTTTTGGGCTAAATCATTGTGCTATAGCCTACGGTTTCGTGAGTAAACTTGGGGTCCGAGCGTGTTGTAGGAAGAAAATCATCCAGGGAATGCCAGGGAGCTTGAGGATCATCCCAGTATGGTACTTTCAAATTTTCATGGCTATTTTGGTGGACACACTTGCAAAACGGCATGAATGGGGCATTTAGGGCTAAATCGGTGTGCTATAGCCCAATGTTTTGGCGGTGGGACCGAGGTCTTGACGCGTTGTTGGCCAAAAATCAATCGGGGCATACCAGGGAGGATGGGGATCATTTCAGTATAGTCATTTATATTTTTGTGGTCATTTGGGTGTATAAACGGGTAAAACGGTATGAACGGGGCATTTTCAGGCTAAATCAGTATTCCGAGAGTTTTATGAGCCAAAAATTAACCAGGGTGTACCATGGAGGTTGGGAATTATCTCAGTGTGGTATGTTTATATTTTTGTAGACATTTGGGGGGACAAACGGGTAAAATGGCACTAACGGTGTGTTATAACCCACAATTTTAGGGGAGAACTCGAGGTCCGAGCGTGCTGTGGGCCAAAAATTGATCGGTGCATGCCAGGGAGGTTGGGTATCATCCCAGTATGGATCATTTAAATTTTTGTGGCCATTTAGGTGGACAAATTGGTGAAACGGCATGAACATGTCATTTTTGGGCTAAATCGGTGTGCTATAGTCGCGGTTGTAAGGGTGGGCCCAAGGTCCAGGATTACTGTGGGCTAAAAATCGACTGGGGTATGCCAGGAAGGTTGGGGATCATCCCAATGTTTTTCATTTAAATTTTTGTGGCCAATTTAATGGACAAACGGTCAAAGCGGCACGAATAGGACATTTTAGGGAGGAATCGGTGTGTTATAGCACACGATTTTGGGGGTCGGCCAGGGGTTCGGGCGTGCTGTGGGAAAAAAATTGACCAAATCATGCCAGGTAGGTTTGAAATTGTCCTTTTATGGTCCATTTAAATTTTCGTGGCCATTTGGGTAGATAACGGGAGAAACGGCGCGAACAGGGCAATTTTTGGCCAAATCAGTGTGCTATAGCCCACGATTTCGATGGTAGGCCTGGGATCCGGGTGTGCTGTGGGCTGAAAATTGATCGGGGAATGACAGGGTGTTTTATAATAATCCCATTATTGTCCGTTTAAATTTTTATGGCCATTTGGGTGGACAAACGGGCAAAACAGCACAAATGGGGCAATTTTGGGCCAAATCAGTTTGCTATAGTCCACGGTTTTGGGGGTGGGCCAAGGGTTTGGGTGTGAAATCGACCAAATATCATCCAGGGCATCATATGGAGTTTTGGGATCATCTCAGTGTGGTCCGTTTAAATTTTCATGTCCATTTGAGTGGACAAACGGGCGAAGCGGCTTGAATGGGGCATTTTTGGGCTAAATCTATGTGCACCCAAGGTTTTGGGAGTGGGCCTAAGGTCTGGGTGTGCTGTTGGCCTAAAATCAATAAGGGTATTCCAGGGAGGTTGGGGATCATCCCGGTGTGGTCCGTTTAAATTCTTATGATCATTTGACTATAAAAACAGGCGAAAAGGCATGTACGGGGCATTTTCAAGCAAAATTGGTGTGCTATAGCCCACAGTGTTATGGGAACCAATTGACTAGGGTGTGACAGGTAGGTTGGGTATCATCCCAGTATGGTCCCTTTAAATTATTGTGGCTATTTGGGGTTGGACTGGGGTTCGAGCGTGCTATGTGCTGAAAATTGATAGAGGCATGCCAGGGAGGTTAGAGATCATTCCAGTATGGTTTGTTTAAATTTTTGTGGCCATTTAAGTGGACAAACGGGAGAAACGACGTGAATAGGGCATTTTTGGGCAAAATTGGTATGCTATAGCCCACGGTTTCGGGGGAACTCCTGGCGTACGGGTGTGTTGTGGGCTAAAAATTGACCGGGGCATTCCATGGTGGACAAACAGAAGAAACGGTGCGAACGGGGCATTTTTCTGGCAAAATCGGTGTGCTATGACCCACGATTTTTGGGGTGGCCTAGGGGTTCGGGTGTGATTTGGACTAAAAATCAACCGGGGCATGCTTGGGAGGTTGGTAATCATCCCAGTGTGGTCCGTTTAAATTTATAGGGCCATTTGGATAGACAAATAGGCGTAATGGCATGAACGGGACATTTTTAGGCTAAATCAGCGTGCTATAGCCCCGGGTCCGAGCGTGTTGTTGGCTAAAAATTGACTGAGGCATGATAGAGAAGTTGGGGATCATCCTAGTATGGTCCATTTAAATTTTTGTGGTTATTTGAGAAGACAAATGGGGAATATAGTGTGAATAGTGCATTTTCGTGCCAAATCGGTGTGCTATAGCCCACAGTTTCAGGGGTGGGCCCGGGGTCCAAGCGTTTTCTGGTTCAAAAATTGACCGAGGCATGCTAGGGAAGTTAGAGATCATCCCAGTATGGTCTGTTTCAATTTTTGTGTCCATTTAGTTGGACAATCGAATGAAACGGCACGAATAGGGTATTTTTGGGCCAAAGTAGTGTGCTATAGCCCACAGTTTTTGGGGAGGGCCCGACACCCATGCGTGCTATGGGATAAAAATTGACCGAGGTGTGTCAGAGAGGTTGGGGATCATCCTAGTGTGGTCCGTTAAAATTTTTATGGTCATTTGGGTGGACAAATGGGTGAAACAGTGCGAACGGGGCATTTTCAAGCCAAATCGGTGTGCTATGGCCCATGCTTTTGGGGGTGGGCACGGGGTCTGGGCGTGCTATAGGCCAAAAATTAACTGGGGCATGATAGGGAGGTTTAGGATTATCCCAGTATGGTTCGTTTAAATTTTTATGACCATTTGGGTGGACAAACAGGCAAAACAGAGATAACGAGGCATTTTCGGGCTAAATCGGTGTGCAATAGCCTACGGTGTCGGGGGGCAAAGGGTCCGAGTGCGATGTGGGCCGAATATCAACTGAAGTGTGCCAGGGAGGTTGAATATCATCCCAGTGTGGTCCATTTAAATTTTTGTGGCCATTTAGGTGGAAAAACGGACTAAACGGCGTGAATGGGGCATTTTTGGGCCAAATCATTATGCTATAGCCTACAGTTTCGGGGTTAGGCCAAGGGTTCGGGCGTGTTATGGGCTAAAAATCGATTGGCACATGTCAGGAAGGTTTGGGATCATCCTAGTAGGGTTCGTTTAAATTTTAATGGCAATTTGGGTGGACAAATGGGCGAAACGGCGCGAATGGGGCATTTTTACGCAAAATTGGTGTGTTTTAGCCCATGGTTTTGGGTGAGGGCCTGGGGTCTAGGCATACAGTGTGCTAAAAATTGACCAGGTCATTCCAGGGAAATTGGATATCGTCCCAATGTAGTCCCTTTAAATTTCCATCGCCATTTGGGTCGACAAACGGGCAAAATGGCACAAATAGGGCATTTTTGGGCCAAATCAATGTGCTATAGCCCACAGTTTCAGGGGTGGGCAAGGGGTCCGGGCTTGCTGTGGGAAGAAAATTAACTGAGAAGTGTCAGAGAGATTGGGTATCATCCCAATGTGGTTCGTTTAAATTTTCGTGGCCATTTAGGTGGACAAACAATCAAAACGGCATGAACGGGGCATTTTAGGGCAAATTTGGTGTGCTATAGCCCATGATTCAGGGATGGGCCCGGGTTCCAAGCATGCTGTGGGACAAAAATCGATCGAGGCATTCCAGGGATGTTGGGGATCATCCCAGTGTGTTCCTTTTAAATTTTTGTGGCCATTTATGTGGATAAATGAGGGAAACAACATGAACGGTGTATTTTCAAGACAAATTGGTGAGCTAAAGCCCACGGTTTTAGGGATGGGACCTGTGTTCGGGATTGATATGGGATAACATTTGACCGGGGCATGTGAGGGAGGTTGGAGATTGTCACAGTATGGTCTGTTTAAGGTTTCATGGCTATTTGGGTGGACAAACGGGTGAAACGGCACGAACGCGGCATTTTTGGGCCGAATCGATGTGCTATAGCCCACGGTTTCATGGGTGGGCTAGGAGTCCAGGTGTTTTATTCACCTAAAATCAATCGAGGCATGCCAGGGAGGTTCGGGATCATCCCAGTATGGTCTATTTAAATTTTTGTGGCCATTTAGGTTGAGAAATGGGTGAACAAGTCATTTTAAGGCCAAATCATTATGCTATAGCCCACGGTATCGGGGGTGGGCTCCGGGTCCAGGAGTACTGTGGGAAAAAAATCATCTGGGGCATCTCAGGGAGGTTGGGGATCATCTCAGTATGGTCATTTTAAATTTTTGTAGCTATTTGTGTGGACAAACGGGTGAAACAACATGAATAGGGCATTTTCGGGCCAAATCGGTATGCTATAGCCCACTGTTTTGGGGGTGGGCTCCGGGACTGGGTGTGCTGTAGGCTGAAATTAGACCAGCGCATGCCAAGGAGGTAGGGTATCATCCCAGTATGGTCCGTTTAAATTTTCGCGGCCATTTGGGAGGACAAACGGGTGAAACGGCAAGAACAGGGCATTTTTGGGTCAAATCGATCTGCTATAGCCTACGGTTTCGGGGATGGACTTGATATCCGAGCGTACTGTGGCTATTTAGGTATACAAACAGATGAAACAGTACAAACGAGGTATTTTTGGGTCAAATCAGTGTGTTATAGCCCACGGTTTTAGGGGTGGGCCTGGGTCAAGCGTACTATGAGGCAAAAATTTATTGAGGCATCCCAAGGTGGATACGTATCATCTCAATGTGGTCTGTTTAAATTTTTGTGACAATTTGGGTCGACAAACGGGTGAAACGGCATGAACTAGGCATTTTTAGGAGAAATTGGTGTGTTATAGCCCCTAGTTTTAGGGGTGGGCAAGGGGTTCGGGCTTGTTGTGGGCTAATAATTGATCGGGGAGTGCCATGGAGATTAAGGATCATCCCAGCATAGTCTTTGTAATTTTTCATTGCTATTTGGGTGGACAAACGAGCGAAACTACGCAAACGACACATTTCTAGGGTAAATTGGTGTGCTATAGCCCACAATTTTGGGGGTGGGCTTGGTTTCTAGGCGATTTGTGGGTTAAAAATTACCAAGATATTCCAGGGAGGCTAGGGATCATCCCAGTGTTGTCCGTTTAAATTTTTATGGCCATTTGGGTGGACAAACGGGCAAAACAGCACAAATGGGGCAATTTTGGGCCAAATCAGTTTGCTATAGTCCACGGTTTTGGGGGTGGGCCAAGGGTTTGGGTGTGATATCGACCAAATATCATCCAGGTCATCATATGGAGTTTTGGGATCATCTCAGTGTGGTCCGTTTAAATTTTCATGTCCATTTGAGTGGACAAACGGGCGAAGCGGCTTGAATGGGGCATTTTTGGGCTAAATCTATGTGCACCCAAGGTTTTGGGAGTGGGCCTAAGGTCTGGGTGTGCTGTTGGCCTAAAATCAATAAGGGTATTCCAGGGAGGTTGGGGATCATCCCGGTGTGGTCCGTTTAAATTCTTATGATCATTTGACTATAAAAACAGGCGAAAAGGCATGTACGGGGCATTTTCAAGCAAAATTGGTGTGCTATAGCCCACAGTGTTATGGGAACCAATTGACTAGGGTGTGACAGGTAGGTTGGGTATCATCCCAGTATGGTCCCTTTAAATTATTGTGGCTATTTGGATGGACAAACGGGTGAAACAACAAGAATGGGGCATTTTTGGGCCAAATCGGTGTGCTATAGCCCAAATGTTTGGGGGTGGGACCATATTCCAGGCGTGCTGTTGGTTAAAAATTTACCTGGCCATGCCAGGAAGGTTGGGGATTGTCCAAGTTTGGTTTGTTTAAATTTTTGTGGCCATTTGGGTGGAAAAAAGGCAAAACGGCACGAACGAGGCATTTTCGAGCCAAACCACTGTGCTTATGGCCTACGATTTTTGGGGTTGGACTGGGGTTCGAGCGTGCTATGTGCTGAAAATTGATAGAGGCATGCCAGGGAGGTTAGGGATCATTCCAGTATGGTTTGTTTAAATTTTTGTGGCCATTTAAGTGGACAAACGGGAGAAACGACGTGAATAGGGCATTTTTGGGCAAAATTGGTATGCTATAGCCCACGGTTTCGGGGGAACTCCTGGCGTACGGGTGTGTTGTGGGCTGAAAATTGACCGGGGCATTCCATGGTGGACAAACAGGAGAAACGGTGCGAACGGGGCATTTTTCTGGCAAAATCGGTGTGCTATGACCCACGATTTTTGGGGTGGCCTAGGGGTTCGGGTGTGATTTGGACTAAAAATCAACCGGGGCATGCTTGGGAGGTTGGTAATCATCCCAGTGTGGTCCGTTTAAATTTATAGGGTCATTTGGATAGACAAATAGGCGTAATGGCATGAACGGGACATTTTTAGGCTAAATCAGCGTGCTATAGCCCCGGGTCCGAGCGTGTTGTTGGCTAAAAATTGACTGAGGCATGATAGAGAAGTTGGGGATCATCCTAGTATGGTCCATTTAAATTTTTGTGGTTATTTGAGAAGACAAATGGGGAATATAGTGTGAATAGTGCATTTTCGTGCCAAATCGGTGTGCTATAGCCTACAGTTTCAGGGGTGGGCCCGGGGTCCAAGCGTTTTCTGGTTCAAAAATTGACCGAGGCATGCTAGGGAAGTTAGAGATCATCCCAGTATGGTCTGTTTCAATTTTTGTGTCCATTTAGTTGGACAATCGAATGAAACGGCACGAATAGGGTATTTTTGGGCCAAAGTAGTGTGCTATAGCCCACAGTTTTTGGGGAGGGCCCGACACCCATGCGTGCTATGGGATAAAAATTGACCGAGGTGTGTCAGAGAGGTTGGGGATCATCCTAGTGTGGTCCGTTAAAATTTTTATGGTCATTTGGGTGGACAAATGGGTGAAACAGTGCGAACGGGGCATTTTCAAGCCAAATCGATGTGCTATGGCCCATGCTTTTGGGGGTGGGCACGGGGTCTGGGCGTGCTATAGGCCAAAAATTAACTGGGGCATGATAGGGAGGTTTAGGATTATCCCAGTATGGTTCGTTTAAATTTTTATGACCATTTGGGTGGACAAACAGGCAAAACAGAGATAACGAGGCATTTTCGGGCTAAATCGGTGTGCAATAGCCTACGGTGTCGGGGGGCAAAGGGTCCGAGTGCTATGTGGGCCGAATATCAACTGAAGTGTGCCAGGGAGGTTGAATATCATCCCAGTGTGGTCCATTTAAATTTTTGTGGCCATTTAGGTGGAAAAACGGACTAAACGGCGTGAATGGGGCATTTTTGGGCCAAATCATTATGCTATAGCCTACAGTTTCGGGGTTAGGCCAAGGGTTCGGGCGTGTTATGGGCTAAAAATCGATTGGCACATGTCAGGAAGGTTTGGGATCATCCTAGTAGGGTTCGTTTAAATTTTAATGGCAATTTGGGTGGACAAATGGGCGAAACGGCGCGAATGGGGCATTTTTACGCAAAATTGGTGTGTTTTAGCCCATGGTTTTGGGTGAGGGCCTGGGGTCTAGGCGTACAGTGTGCTAAAAATTGACCAGGTCATTCCAGGGAAATTGGATATCGTCCCAATGTAGTCCCTTTAAATTTCCATCGCTATTTGGGTCGACAAACGGGCAAAATGGCACAAATAGGGCATTTTTGGGCCAAATCAATGTGCTATAGCCCACAGTTTCAGGGGTGGGCAAGGGGTCCGGGCTTGCTGTGGGATGAAAATTAACTGAGAAGTGTCAGAGAGATTGGGTATCATCCTAATATGGTTCGTTTAAATTTTCGTGGCCATTTAGGTGGACAAACAATCAAAACGGCATGAACGGGGCATTTTAGGGCAAATTTGGTGTGCTATAGCCCATGATTCAGGGATGGGCCCGGGTTCCAAGCATGCTGTGGGACAAAAATCGATCGAGGCATTCCAGGGATGTTGGGGATCATCCCAGTGTGGTCCTTTTAAATTTTTGTGGCCATTTATGTGGATAAATGAGGGAAACAGCATGAACGGTGTATTTTCAAGCCAAATTGGTGAGCTAAAGCCCACAGTTTTAGGGATGGGACCTGTGTTCGGGATTTATATGGGATAACATTTGACCGGGGCATGTGAGGGAGGTTGGAGATTGTCACAGTATGGTCTGTTTAAGGTTTCATGGCTATTTGGGTGGACAAACGGGTGAAACGGCACTAACGCGGCATTTTTGGGCCGAATCGATGTGCTATAGCCCACGGTTTCATGGGTGGGCTAGGAGTCCAGGTGTTTTATTCACCTAAAATCAATTGAGGCATGCCAGGGAGGTTCGGGATCATCCCAGTATGGTCTATTTAAATTTTTGTGGCCATTTAGGTTGAGAAATGGGTGAACAAGTCATTTTAAGGCCAAACCATTATGCTATAGCCCACGGTATCGGGGGTGGGCTCCGGGTCCAGGAGTACTGTGGGAAAAAAATCATCTGGGGCATCTCAGGGAGGTTGGGGATCATCTCAGTATGGTCATTTTAAATTTTTGTAGCTATTTGTGTGGACAAACGGGCGAAACAACATGAATGGGGCATTTTCGGGCCAAATCGGTATGCTATAGCCCACTGTTTTGGGGGTGGGCTCCAGGACTGGGTGTGCTGTAGGCTGAAATTAGAACAGCGCATGCCAAGGAGGTAGGGTATCATCCCAGTATGGTCCGTTTAAATTTTTGCGGCCATTTGGGAGGACAAACGGGTGAAACGGCAAGAACTGGGCATTTTTGGGTCAAATCGATCTGCTATAGCCTACGGTTTCGGGGATGGACTTGATATCCGAGCGTACTGTGGCTATTTAGGTATACAAACAGATGAAACAGTATAAACGAGGCATTTTTGGGTCAAATCAGTGTGTTATAGCCCACGGTTTAGGGGTGGGCCTGGGTCGAGCGTACTATGAGGCAAAAATTTATTGAGGCATCCCAAGGTGGATAGGTATCATCTCAGTGTGGTCTGTTTAAATTTTCGTGACAATTTGGGTCGACAAACGGGTGAAACGGCATGAACTAGGCATTTTTAGGAGAAATTGGTGTGTTATAGCCCCTAGTTTTAGGGGTGGGCAAGGGGTTCGGGCTTGTTGTGGGCTAATAATTGATCGGGGAGTGCCATGGAGATTAAGGATCATCCCAGCATAGTCTTTGTAATTTTTCATTGCTATTTGGGTGGACAAACGAGCGAAACTACGCAAACGACACATTTCTAGGGCAAATTGGTGTGCTATAGCCCACAATTTTGGGGGTGGGCTTGGTTTCTAGGCGATTTGTGGGTTAAAAATTACCAAGATATTCCAGGGAGGCTAGGGATCATCCCAGTGTTGTCCGTTGAAAGTTTTTAGCTATTTCGATGGACAAATGGGCGAATCAGTGCGAACAGGAGTGCTGTGGGCCAAAAATCGACCGGGGCATGATAGGGAGGTTGGGAATCATCCCAGTGTGGTCCGTTTAAATTTTTGTGGCCATTTGGTGGGCAAACGGATGAAACATCACGAACTAGGCTTTTTTGGGAGAAATCGGTATGGTGTAGCCCATGACTTTAGGGGTGGATCGGGGTCCGGGTATGCTGTGGGTCAAACATAGACCGGGGGGTGCAAGAGATGTTGAGGATCATCCCAGTGTGGTCCATTTAAATTTTCATAGATATTTGGGTGGACAAATGGGTGAAACGGAGCGAACATGGCATATTTGGGCCAAATGAATGTGCTATAGCCCATGATTTGGGGGGAGGGCCCGGGGTCCGAGCGTGTTGTCGGATAAAAATTGACATATCAGGCCAGGGAGTTTACACATTATCAGTGTAGTCCGTTTAAATTTTTGTGGACATTTGGGTGGACAAACGAGCAAATCGGCTTGAACGAGGCATTTTTAGGCTAAATCGGTGTGCTATAGCCTACGGTTTCGGAGGTGGGCTCAGGGTTCGGGCGTGCTGTTGGCGAAAAATTGACCGGGGCATGCCAGGGAGGTTATGGATCATCCTAGTTTGATCCGTTTAAATTTTCATGGTTATTTGGGTGTAAAAACGTGAGAAATGGCATGAACGGGGCATTTTCAAACCAAATCGGTGTGCTATAGCCCACGGTTTCAGGGGTGGGCATGGGGTCCTAGCGTGTTGTCGGCCAAAAATTGATTGGGGTATGACAGGGAGGTAGGGGATTATCCCAGTTTGGTCCATTTGAATTATTGTGGCTATTTGTTTGGACAAACGAGTGAAAAGGCAAGAATGGGGCATTCTTAGGCCATATCGGTGTGCTGTAGCCCACATTTTTAGGGATGGGACCAGGTTCTGGCATGTTGTTGCTAAAAAATCGACCAGGGAGTGCTAGGGAGGTTCGGTATCAGCCAAATGTGGTCCTTTTAATTTTTTGTGGCCATTTGGGTGTACAAACAGGCAAAACAGCACGAATGGGGCATTTTCAAACCAAATCGGTAGGCTATAGTCCACGGTTTTGGGGGTGGGACCGGGGTCCGGACGTTCTAAGTGCTAAAAATCGATATAGCTATGCCAAGGAGGTTGGGGATCATCCCAGTGTGGATTTTTTTAATTATTTATGGCCATTTAAGTTGGGTAAATGGGCAAAATAGCGCGAACGAGGTATTTTTGGCAAAATTGGTGTGCTATAGCCCACAGTTTTGTGGTGAGCTCGTGGTCCTAGTGTGATATGGGTTGAAAATTAATTGGGGCATGCCAGGGAGGTTGAGGATCGTCCCAGTGTGGTACATTTAAATTTTTGTGGGTATTTGGGTGGATAAACGGGTGAACCGATGAAAATGAGGCATTTTTATTCTAAATAGGTGTACTATAGCCCACGATTTTGGTGGTGGGCCTGAGGTTGGGGCATTTTGTGGGCAAAACATTAATCAGGGCATGTCATGGAGGATAATGATCTTTCCAGTATGGTCCGTTTAAATTTTCGTGGCCATTTGGGTGGAAAAACGGGCGAAACAGCACGAACAGGGCATTTTCGAGCTAAATCGGTGTGCTATAGAGCACAGTGTCGGGGGTGGACCCAGGGTCCGGGCATGCTGTGGGCTGAATATCGACTGAAGTGTGATAGAAAGGTTGGGAATCATCCCATTGTGGTCCATTTAAATTTTCATGGCTATTTAGGTGGACAAACGAATGAAACAACGTGAACAGGGCATTTTTGGTCCAAATCATTATGCTATAGCCTACGGTTTTTGGGGTAGGCCTGGGGTACAGGCATATTGTTAGCCGAAAATTGACTAGGGCATGCCAGGGAGGTTAGGGATCATCCTAGTAAGGTCTCTTTGAATTTTATGGACCTTTGTGTAGCCAAACGGGCAAAACGGTACAAATGAGGCATTTTTGGGCCAAATCGGTATGCTATAGCCAACGATTTTGGGTGTGGGTTTGGTGTCCGGGAGTGCTGTGCACTGAAAATTGATTCGAGCATGCCAGGGAGATTAGGGATCATCCTAGTGTAGTCCATTTAATTTTTTTATGGCCATTTTGGAGAACAAACGGGCGAAACGGTGCGAACGTGGCATTTTTGGGCTAAATCAGTATGCTATAGCCCATAATTTTAGGTGTGGGAAAGGGTACCGGGCTTGCTGTGGGCCAAAATTCGACTGTGTAGTGTCATAGAGATTAGGGATCATCCCAGCATGGTTCGTTTAATTATTCATGACCATTTGGGTGGACAAATGAGCGAAACAGTGCGAATGGGGCATTTTTGAGCCAAATCGGTGTGCTATAGCCCATGATTTCAAGGATAGGCCCGGGGTTCATGCGTGATGTGGGTAGAAAATCGATTGAGACATGCCAGGGAGTTTGGTGATAATCCCAGTATGGTCCCTTTAAATTTTAGTGGCTATTTGGGTGGATAAACAGGCAAAACAGCGCGAAGGGGACATTTTTCGGACAAATCAGTGTGCTATAACCCACAGTTATTGTAGTAGGCCTGGTGTCCGGGAGTGCTGTGGGACAGAAATTGATGTAGGTATATTGGGGAGATGGGGTATCATCCAAGTATATTCTATTTAATTTTTCATAGCCATTTGATAGATAAAAGGCCAAACCGGCGCAAACGGGGTATTTTTGGGCTAAATTGGTGTGTTATAACTCACTGTTTTGGGGGTAGGCCGGGGTTTGAGCGTGGTATGGGCCGAAAATTGACTGAGGCATGACAGAGAGGTGGGGGATCATACCAGTATGGTCTGTTTAAATTTTTGTGGACATTTGGATGGACAAATGGGAGAAACGGCGCGAACGGGGCATTTTCAAGCCAAATCGATGTGCTATAGCCCTCATTTTTTAGGTTGGGCCTGGGTTCCGGTCATGTTGTTTGCCAAAAATTGAACATGGAATGACAGGGAGTTTGAGGCTCATCTTAGTGTGGTTTTTTAAGATTTGTAGCCATTTAAGCGGACAAACGGGCGAAATAGTGCGAACGAGGCATTTTCAGGTCAAACTAGTGTGATATAGCCCACGGTTTTGGTGGTGGGCACGGTGCTCGGGTGTGCTGTGTGTGTAAAATCGACTGGTCTGTTCCAGGGAGGTTGAGGATCTTCTTAGTATGGTCCTTTTAAATTTTCATCGCCATTTGGGTGGACAAACATGCAAAACAGCATGTATGATGAGTTTTTGGGATAAATCGGTGTGCTATAGCCCACGATTTTGATGATGGGCCTAATGTACGAGTGTACTGTGGGATATAACTTGAAAGGAGCATGCCAGAGAGGTTGGTGATTATCCTAGTGTGGTCTTTTTAAATTTTTGTAGCTATTTGGGTGGACAAAAATGCAAAACTTCATGAATGGAGCATTTTTGGGCCAAATCGGTGTGATATAGCCCACAGTTTCAGGGGTGGGTCCGGGAACCGGGCTTGCAGTGAGCCAAAAATTAATCAGTGCATGTCTAGGAGGTTGGGTATCCTCTCAGTGTGGTCTGTTTAAATTTTTCATGGCCGTTTAGGTGGACAAACGAGCAAAATAGTGTGAACGGCGGGGTTTTAGGCCAAATCGGCATGCTATAGCCCCCGGTTTTATGGCTGGGCCTGAGGTACGGGCGTGTTGTGGGGGCATGCAAGGAAGGTTTGTCATTGTCCCAATTTGGTCATTTTAAGTTTTCTTGGCTATTTGGGTGGACAAATAAGCGAAACGGCACGAATAGGGCATTTTTTGGATATATCAGTGAGCTATAGCCTACGGTTTTAGTGGTAGGCTCGGGTTTTGGGCGTTCTGTAGGTCAAAAATTGATCGGAGCATTACAGGAGGTTGGGGATCATCCCAATGTAGTCTGTTTAAATTTTCTTGGCCATTTGGGTAAACAAACGGGTGAAACAGCGCGAATGGGGCATTTTGAGGCTTAATCGGTGTGCTATAGCCCATAGTTTAGGGGGTGGGCATGGTGTCTGAGCATACTGTGGGTTGAAATAAACCAGGTAATGCCAGGGATGTTGGGTATCATCCCGGTGTGGTCCATTTAAATTTTTGTAACTATTTTAGTGGACAAACTGGCGAAACAGTGCGAACGGGCCTGTTGTGGGCCAAAAATTGACTGGGGCGTGATAGGGAGATTGGGGATCATCCCAGTGTGGTTTGTTTAATTATTGTGGCTATTTGGGTGGACAAATAGGTGAAACATCAAGAATGGGTTATTTTTTAGCTAAATTAGTGTGCTATAGCCCACAGTTTGGGGGTGGGCCCAGGGTTCGGGTGTGCTGTGGGCCAAAAATTGACTGGGGCATGCACGGGAGGTTGGGAATCATCTTAGTGTGGTCCGTTTAACTTTTAGTGGCCTTTTGGGTGGTAAAACTGGTGAAACAGTGCAAACTAGGCATTTTTCATCCAAATGGATGTGCTATAGCCCACGGTTTTGGGGGTAGGTCTGGGGTCCGGGTGTGCTGTGGGCCAACCATCGACCAAGATGTGTAAGAGAGGTTGGGGATCATCCCAGTGTAGTATTTTTAAATTATTATATCCATTTAGAGGGATAAACGAGCGAAACAGCACAAATAGTGCATTTTTAAGCCTAATCGATATGCTATAGCCCACGACTTTAGGGGAGGACCGGGGGTCCGAGCGTGCTATGGGCAAAAAATCGACTGGGTCATGCAAGGGAGGTTTTCATTATCCCAGTATGGTACGTTTAAATTTTGGTGGTAATTTGGTTAGACAAACGGTGAAATGACATGAACATGGCAATTTCGGGCCAAATTGGTGTGCTATAGCCACGGTTTCGCAGGTGGGCCCAGAGTCCAGGTGTGTTATTGGCCAAAAGTTGATTGGGGTGTGCCAGGGAGGTTTGGGATCATCTCAGTGTGTTCTGATTAAATTTTTCTGTCCCTTTGGGTGGACAAACAGGTAAAACGGCGCGAATGGGATATATTAGGGACAAATAGGTGTGTATAGCCCACGATTTTGGGGGTGGGCCAGGGATCCGGGCGTTCTATGGGCTGAAATTGACCAATCCATTCCAGGGAGGTTTGAAATTGTCCTAGCATGATCCATGTCAATTTTTATGGCCATTTGGGTGGACAACGAGAGAAGTGGCGCAAATGGGGCATTTTTGGGCTAAATAGGTATGCTATAGCCCACGGTTTTGGGGGTAGGCCTAGGGTCCGAGCGTGCTGTATGTTGAAAAATTATTGGGGCATGCCAAGGTAGTTGGGGATCATCCCAGTGTGGTCCGTTTAAATTTTTATGGCCATTTGAATTGACAAATGGGCAAAACAGCGCAAACAAGACATTTTTTTTGCCAAATCGGTGTGCTACAGCCCATGGGTTTTGGGGTGGACCAGGGGTCCGGGCGTGCTGTCGACCGAAAATCATTCGAGGCATGATAGGAAGGTTGGATATCATCCCAGTGTGGTCTGTTTAAATTATTATGGCTATTTAGTTGGACAAACGGGCGAAACGGCATAAATTGGGCATTTTTAGGCTAAATCGGTGTGCTATAGCCCACGATTTTGGGGGTGGGCCTGAGGTATGGGTGTGCTGTTAGCCAAAAATTAATCAGGGTATGCCAGGGAGGTTAGGGATCATCCTATCACGGTCCGTTTAAATTCTTGTGATCATTTGGGTATACAAACGGGCAAAATGGTATGAACAAGGTATTTTCGAGCCAAGTTGGTATGCTATAGCCCACGATTTTGGGAGTGGTCCTGGGTTTCGAGAGTGTTGTGGGCCAAAAATCAACTAGAGTGTTCTAGGAAGGTTAGGGGTCATCCCAGTATGATCCGTTTAAATTATCGTGGCCATTTGGATAGACAAACGGGTGAAACGGCAAGAATAGGGCGGTTTTGGGTCAAATCGGTGTGTTATTGCCCAAAATTTCAGGGATTGGACAAGATTTCGGGCGTGTTGTTGGTCAAAAATCAACCAGGGCATACCAAGAAGGTTGAGGATCTTCCAATTATGGTCTGTTTAAATTTTTATGGCTATTTGGGTGGATAAACATGCGAAACAACATGAATGGGGCATTTTCAAGCCAAATTGGTGTGCTATAGCCTACGGTTTTGGGGGTCAGCCCAGGGTCTGGGCATGCTATATGCTAAAAATCAACAGAGGTATGCCAGGGAGGTTGGGGATCATTCCAGTATAGTCCGTTTAAATTTTTGTGGCTATTTATGTTAACAAACGATAGAAACAACGTGCACTGGCCACTTTTGGGCGAAATTGGTGTGCTATATCCCACAGTTTGGGGGGAAGGCGTGGGGTACGTGTGTGTTGTGGGCTGAAAATTGATTGAGGCATACCATGGTATTTGTGTATCATCCCTGTGTGGTCTTTGTAAAATATTTTGGTCATTTGGG
Organism: Capsicum baccatum var. pendulum; assembly: GCA_030864225.1. Lineage (NCBI taxonomy): Eukaryota > Viridiplantae > Streptophyta > Magnoliopsida > Solanales > Solanaceae > Capsicum > Capsicum baccatum. The sequence continues at coordinate 247,594,853 of CM061554.1, forward strand.
TGGATAAACGAGTTAAAAGGCGCGAATGGATTATTTATGGGCCAAATCTGTGTGCTATAGCCCACGATTTTGGGGGTGGGCCAGGGATTCGGGCGTGATGTCGGTAGAAAATAGACCAGGATATGCCTGAGAGGCATATAATCATCCTAGTGTGGTCCGTTTAAATTTTATGGCCATTTGGGTGGACAAACGGATAAAAAGGCATGACCAAGGCACTTTTAGGCTAAATCGGTGTGCTATAGCCCACGGTTTCGGAGGGGGATCGGGGTCCGGGCGTGCTGTTGGCCAAAAATCAACTGAGGCATGCCAGGGACGTTATAGATCATCCTAGTGTGGTCCATTTAAATTTTCATGGTTATTTAGGTGTAAAAACATGCAAAATGGCATGAATGGGGCATTTTCAGGCCAAATCGGTGTGCTATAGCCCACAGTTTCAGGGGTGGGCATGGGGTCCGAGTGTGTTGTCATCCAAAAATTGACCAAGGTGTGCCAGGGAGGTTGGGTATCATCCCAGTATGGTCTTTTTAAATTACTGTGGCTATTTTTCTGGGCAAACGGGTGAAACGGGAGGAAAGGGGTATTTTTAGGCCATATCGGCGTGCTATAGCCAAAATTTTTGGGGATGGGACCAGGTTTTGGGCATGCTGTTGCTCAAAAATCAATCGGAGTGTGCCATGGAGGTAAGGGATAGTCCAAATATGGTCCTTTGAAATTTTTGTGGCTATTTGGGTGTACAAACAGCCAAAATGGCACGAATGGGGCTTTTGTGCCATGGAGGTTGAGGATCATCCTAGTGTGCTCCATTTAAATTTTTGTGGCTATTTGGGTGGATAAACGAGCGAACCGATGCAAATGAGGCATTTTTTGGCTCGATAGATGTGTTATAGCCCACGATTTTGGTGGTGGGCCCGAGGTTGGGGCGTGTTGTGGGCCAAAAATTGATTGGGTCATGCCAAGGAGGATTATAATCATTGTAGTATGGTCCGTTTAAATTTTTGTGGCCATTTGGGTGGAAAAACGAGCGAAACAGTGCAAACGAGGCATTTTTCGGCTAAATCGGTGTGCTATAGACCACAGTGTAGGGGTGGAGCTAGGTTCCGGGTATGCTGTGGGCTGAATATTGATCGAAGAGTGGCAGGAAGGTTGGGAATCATCCTAGTATGGTCCGTTTAAATTTTCGTGGCCATTTGGGTGGACAAACAGATGAAACGGCGTGAACGGGGCATTTTTCGGTCCAAATTATTATGCTATAGCCTACGGTTTTGCGGGTAGGCCCGGGGTCTGGGCGTGTTGTAAGCAAAAAATTAACCAAGGTATGCCAGGGAAGTTGGGGATCATCCCAGTAAGGTCCGTTTGAAATTTTATAGACCTTTGTGTAGACTAACGGGCAAAACGGTGCTAACGGGGCTTTTTTGGGCCATATCAGTATGCTATAGCCCACAATTTCAGGTGTGGGAAAGGGGACCGAGATTTCTGTAGTCCAAAATTTGACTGAGCAGTGTCACAGAGATCGGGGATCATCCCAGCATGGTCCTTTTAATTATTCATGATCATTTGGGTGGACAAACGAGCGAAACGGTGCCAATGGGGCATTTTTTAGCCAAATTGGTATGCTATAGCCCACGATTTCAAGGATGGGCCCGGGGTTCAAGCGTGTTGTGCGTTCAAAATTGACCGAGGCATGCCAGGGAGTTTGCGGATCATCCCAGTATGGTCCCTTTAAATTTTAGTGGCTATTTGCGTGGATAAACAGGTGAAACTGTGCGAATAGGGCATTTTCAAGCCAAATTGGTGTGCTATAGCCCACAGTTTTGGGGGTGGGACAGGGGTATGAGCGTGCTATGGGTAAAATATTGATTGAGGCATGATAATAAGGTTGGGGATCATCTTAGTGTGGTTGGTTTAAAGTTTTGTGGCCTTTTGGGTGGACAAACGGGAAAAACAGCACGAATGGGGCATTTTCGAGCCAAAACAGTGTGTAGTAGCCCATGGTTTTGTGGGTGGTCCAGAGGTTCGAGTATGCTGTGGGACAAAAACTGATTGGGGCATGGCAGGTAGGTTAAGTATCATCCCAGTGTGGTATGTTTAAATTTTTGTGGAAATTTGGGTGGACAAATGGGTGAAATGGTGCGAATGGGCATTTTTGGGCTAAATCTGTGTGCTATAGCCAACGGTTTTGGGGGTGGCCTCGGGGTCTGGGTGTGCTATGGATCAAAAATTGACCGGGGCATAATAGGAAGGTTAAGAATTGTCCCAGTATTGTCCGTTTAAATTTTTGTGGCCATTTAGGTGGACAAACTGGAGAAACAGGGTGAACGGGGTATTTTTGAGTTAAATCGGTGTGCTATAGGCCACGATTTCAGGGGTGGGCCTGGGGTCAAGGCGTGTTGTTTCTGAAAAATTGATCTGGCATGCCAGGGAGGTTAGGGATCATCCTAGTATGGTCCGTTTAAATTTTTGTGGCTATTTTGGTGGATAACGGGTGAATGGGGCATTTTCAGGCCAAATCAGTGTGCTATAGCCCACAGTTTTGGGGGTTGGACCGGGATCCAAGCGTGCTGTGGGATGAAAATAAATAGGGGCATGACATGGATGTAGGGGATCATCCCAGTGTAGTACGTTTAAATGTTTGTGGCTATTTTTGTGGACTAACAGCGAAAACAACGTGAATGGGGCAATTTCAGGCCAAATCGGTATGCTATAGCCAATTGTTTAAGGGGTGGGCCCAGGTTCCGGGCGTGTTGTTGGCCAAAAATTGAACGGGGCATGCCAGGGAGGTTAGGGATCATCCTAGTGCACTCTGTTTAAATTTTCGTGGTCACTTGGGTGGATAAACAGGCTAAATAACATGAATGGGGTATTTTTATGCCAAATCAGTTTCTATGGCCTACAATTTTGGGGGCGGGTACGGGGTTTGGATGTGCTGTAGGCCTAAAATTGATTGAAGAATGATAGGGAGGTGAGGGATCATCCCACTATGGTCTGTTAAAATTTTTGGGTCAATTTTGGTGGACAAACAGGCGAAACGGCGTGAACATGGCATTTTTGGGCCAAATCATTGTGTTATAACCCATGGTTTTGGGGGTGGGACTGGGGTCTGTGCTTTCAATTGTTCAAAAATCAATCGGGGAGTACCAGGGAAACTGGTATTATCCCAGTGTGGTCCATTTAAATTTTTGTGGCCATTTGGGTGGACAAACGGGCAAAACGGTGAGAATGAGGTATTTTTATGCCAAATCGGTGAGCTATAACCTACGGTTTTGCGGTTGGGCTCTGGGTCAGGGCATGATGTACGTCAAAAATCTACTGGGCCATGACAAGGATATTTGGGATCCTCCTAGTATCGTTCGTTTAAATTTTTTGTGGCTATTTGGGCGGATAAATGGGTTGAATGGTGCGAATGGGGCATTTTTGGGCCAAATCGGTATGCTATAGCCCACGTTTTTGGGGGTGGTCCTGGGCTCTGGGCATGGTGTTAGTCAAAAATCAATTGGGGCATACTAGGGAGGTTAGGGATCATCCCAGTGTGGTCTGTTTAAATTTTTTTGGCTATTTTTGGTGGACAAACGATCGAAACAGCGCGATCAAGGCATTTTTCGGCTAAATCGGTCTGCTATAGCCCACAGTTTTGGGGGTGGGCCCAGGGTCCTGGTGTACTATGAGCCAAAAATCAATCTTCGCATGCCAGGGTGGTTGGATATAATTGTAATATGATCCATTTTAGATTTTGTGGCCATTTGGATGGAGAAACAGGCAAAATGGTACGAATTGGGTACTTTCAGGCTAAATCGGTCTGCTATAGCCCACAGTTTTCAGGGTAGGCCTAGGTTCTGGGCTTGATGTGGGATCTAAATTGACCGGGGCATGACAAGGAGGTTTTGAATCAATATAGTGTGATCAATCTAAATTTTCGTACCCATTTGTGTGTAGAAAAAGGAAAAATAGCATGGATGGGGCATTTTCAGGCCAAAACAGTGTTCTATAGCCCACAGTGTTAGGGGTGGGACTGGGGTCCGAGCGTGTTTTGGGATGAATATTGAATGAGAATGCTAGGGAGGTTGGCGATCATCCCAGTATGGTCCGTTGAAATATTTATGGCCATTTGGGTGTACAAGAGGGCGAAACGGCACGAACGGGGCATTTTCAGGCCAAATCGGTGTGTTATAACCCATGGTTCTGGGGGTAGGCCTGAGATCCGAGTGTGTTGTGCACAAACATTGACATGATCATGAAAGGGAGGTTGGGGATCATCCCAATGTGGTCCGTTTATATTTTTGTGTCCATTTTGGTGGACAAACAGACAAAACAACATTAACGGGGTATTTTTGGGCCAAATCATTGTGCTATAGCCTATGGTTTCATGAGTAGGCTCGGGGTCCGAGCGTATTTTGGGCTGAAAATCATCTGAGGCATTCTAGGGAGCTTGAGGATCATCCCAGTGTGGTCCTTTTAAATTTTCATGGCCATTTGGGTGGACACATGGGCGAAACGGCATGAATGGGGCATTTACGGCTAAATCGATATGCTATAGCCTACGGCTTCGGGGATGGGATCGAGGTTTTGACGTGTTGGTCACCAAATATCAATCGGTCCATGACAGGGAGGTTGGGGATCATCCCAGTATGGTCGTTTATATTTTTGTTGGGTGTATAAACGGGCAAAACAACACGAATTGGGCATTTTGGCCTAAATTAGTGTGCTATACCCCACGGTTTTGGGGGTGGGCCTGGGGTTCGAGAGTTTTGTGGGTCAAAATTGACCAGGATATGATAGGGATGTTGGGGATTATCCCAGTATGGTCCATTTAAATTTTAGTAGCCATTTAAGGGGACAAACAGGAAAAATAGCGATAACGGTGTGTTATAACCCACGATTTTAGGGGAGGACCCGAGGACCGAGCATGATATGGGCCAAAAATTGATCGAGGCATGCCAGGGAGGTTGGGCATCATCCCAGTATGGCTCATTTAAATTTTCTTGGCTATTTAGGTGGAAAAACGGGTGAAACAGCGTGAACATGGCATTTTGGGGCTAAATTAGTGTGCTATAGCGCAATTTTGGGGGTGGGCCCAAGGTCCAGACTTACTGTAAGCCAAAAATCGGTTGGGGTATGCCAAGGAGGTTGGGAATCATTGTAATGTGTTTTGTTCAAATTTTCGTGGCCATTTGTATGGAAAAACTGGCAAAACGTCGCAAACGGGACATTTTAGGGATGAATCGGTGTGCTATAGCCCCTGATTTTTGGTGTGGGCCAGGGGTCCGGGCGTGCTGTGGGCCAAAAATTGACTGAGGCATGCCAGGGAGGTTTGAAATTTTCCTAGTATGGTTCCTTTAAATTTTCATTGCCATTTGGGTGGATAACGGGAGAAACGGCGCGAACGGGGCATTTTTGGGCTAAATCGGTATGCTATAGCCCACAGTTTTGATGGTAGGCCTGGGATCCGGGTGTGATATAGGCTAAAAATTGACCGGGGCATGCCAGGGTGTTTCATAATCATCCCATTATGGTTTGTGTAAATATTTATGGCCAATTGGGTGGACAAATAGGCGAAATAGTGCAAATGGGGCATTTTTGGGCCAAATCGGTGTGCTATATTCCACTATTTTGGGGTGGGCCAGGGGTCCGGGCGTGCTGTCGACCAAAAATCGCCCAGGGTATGCCAGGGAGGTTGGCGATCATCTCAGTATGGTCTGTTTAAATTTTTATGGCCATTTGGGTGGACAAACGTGCGAAACGGCATGAATGGAGCATTTTTGGCCTAAATCGGTGTGCACCCACGGTTTTAGGGGTGGGCCCATGGTCTGGGTGTACTGTTGGCCAAAAATTGACAGGGGCATTCCAGGGAGGTTTCGAATCATCCCAGTGTGGTTTGTTTAAATTCTTATGATCATTTGTCTATACAAACAGGCGAAACGGCATGTATGGGTAATTTTCGAGCCAAATTGGTGAGCTATAGCCCACGGTTTTGGGGTTGGGCCTAGGGTCCGAGAGTGTTGTAGGCAAAACAATTTACCAGAGTGTGACAGGGAGGTTGGGGATCATCCCAGTATGGTCTGTATAAATTATCGTGGCCGTTTGGATAGACAAACGGGTGAAACGATAAGAATGGCGCATTTTTGGACCAAATCGGTGTGCTATAGCCCAAAAGGTTGGGGCTGGGACCAGATTTCGGGTGTGCTGTTGGTCAAAAATTGAGTTGGGCATGCCAAAAAAAGTTGGGGATCATCCAAGTTTGGTTCGTTTAAATTTTTGTGGCCATTTGGATGGAAAAACAGGCAAAACGGCATGAACGAGGCTTTTTCGAGCCAAATTGGTGTGCTATAGCCTACGGTTTTGGGGGTTGGCCCGGGGTCCGAGCGTGCTATATGCTGAAAATTGATAGAGGCATGCCAGCAAGACTGGGGATCATTCCAGTATGGTCCATTTAAATTTTTATGTCCATTTAAATGGACAAACGGGAAAAACGACATGAACGGGGCATTTTTGGGCAAAATCGGTGTGCTATAGCCCACGGTTTTGGGGGAATGCCTGGGTTCCAGGTGTGGTGTTGTCTGAAAATTGATCGGGGCATGCCATGGTGTTTGGGGATCATCCCTGTATGGGTTTTTTATATTTTTATGGCCATTTGGGTGGACAAACGGGCGAAATGGTGCGAACGGGTCATTTTTCGGGCAAAATCGGTGTGATATCGCCCATGATTTTTGGGGTGGGCCAGGGGTTCGGGCGTGATGTGGACTAAAAATTGATAGGGGAATGCCTGGGAGGTTGGGAATCATCCCAGTGTGGTTCTTTTAAATTTTTATGGCCATTTGGGTAAAAAAAGAAGGGTGAAATGGCATGAACGGGGCATTTTTGGGCTAAATCGGCGTGCTATAGCCCACAGTTTCGAGGGTGGGCTCAGGGTCTGGGCGTGCTGTTGTCCAAAAATCAACTGGGGCATGCCAGGGAGGTTTTGGATCATCCTATAGTGGTCTATTTAAATTTTTGTGGTTATTTGGGTGTACAAACGGGCGAAATGGCAGAAACGAGGCATTTTTGGGCCAAATCGGTGTGCTATAGCCCACGGTTTTGGGTGTGCGCATGGGGTCCGAGCGTGTTGTCGACCAAAATTCAATCGGGGTGTGCAAGAGAGGTTGGGGATCATCCCAAGATGGTGTATTTAAATTATTGTGGCCACTTTTTAGGACAAACGGTGAAACGGCAGGAATAGGGCATTTTTGGGCCAAATCGGTGTGCTATAGCCCACATTTTTGGGGATGGGACCAGGTTCCGAGCGTGCTGTCGGTCAAAATTTGATTGGGGCATGGCAGGGAGGTTGGGGCTTATTTAAATATGGTCCGTTTAAATTTTTGAGGCCATTTGGGTGTACAAAGAGGCGATACAGCGTGAATGGGGCTTTTTCGAGACAAATAAGTATGTTATAGCCCACGGTTTTGGGGGTGGGCCCGTGGTCCAGGCGTGCTGTGTGCTGAAAATCGATAGAGGCATGCTAGGGAGGTTGTGAATAGTCCCAGTATGGTCTGTTTAAATAGTTGTGGCCGTTTAAGTTGGACAAACGGGCGAAACGGCGAGAACGGGGTATTTTTTGGAAAAATCAGTGTGTTATAGCCAACGATTTTGGGGTTGGCCCATGGACCGGCCGTGTTGTAGGTTGAATATCAACTAGGGCATGTTAGTAAGGTTGAGGATCATCCCATTATGGTCCGTTTAAATTTTTGTGGCTATTTGGGTGGGCCAAATCAATATGCTATAGCCCACAGTTTACGGTGTGGGCAAGGGGTCCGGGCTTGCTGTGGGCCAAAAATCTATTGGGGAGTGTCATGGAGATTAGGGATCATCCCATTATGGTCCGTTTAATTATTCGTGACAATTTGGGTGGACAAACGAGTAAAACGGCGCGAACGAGGCATTTTTGGGCCAAATCAGTGTGCTATAGCACACGATTTCAGGGATGGGCCTGGTTTTGGGCGTGCTGTGGGTCAAAAATTGACCTAGGCATGATCGGGAGTTTATTAATCATCCCAGTGTGGTCCCTTTAAATTTTAGTGGCCATTTGGGTGGATAAATAGGCAAAACAGTGCTAACGGGGCCTTTTTGAGCCAAATCGGTGTGCTATAGCCCACGGTTTTAGGGGTAGGACCAGGGTCCGAGTGTGCTATGGGCCAAAAATTGACCGAGGTTTGTCAGGGAGGTTGGGGATCATCCTAGTGGGGTCCGTTTAAAGTTTTGTGGCTATTTGGGTGGATAAATGGGTGAAACAGCGAACTAGGCATTTTTGCGACAAATCGGTATGCTATAGCCCACGGTTTTAGGGGTGGTCCTATGCTGCGAGCATGCTGTTAGTTGAAAATTGATTGGGGTATGAAAGGGAGGTTAGGTATCATCCCAGTTTGGTCCGTTTAAATTTTTGTGGCTATTTTGGTGGAGAAACGAGCAAAACAGCACGAACGAGGCATTTTAAGGCTAAATCGGTGTGTTATAGCCCACAGTTTTGTGGGTGAGCCCAGGGTCCTGGTGTACTGTGAGCCAAAAATTTATTGCTGCATGACAGGGATGTTGAGGATCATTGGAATATGGTCCGTTTAAATTTTCGTGGCCATTTGGGTGGGAAAACAGGCGAAATGCCACAAACGGGGTACTTTCAGGCTAAATCGGTGTGCTATAGCCCACAGTTTTGGGGGTGGACCCAGGTTTTGGTCTTTTTGTGGGACCAAAATTGTACGGGGAATGACAGGGAGGTTTTGAATCATCATAGTATGATCCGTTTAAATTTTTGTGGCCATTTGTGTAGAGAAAAAGGAAAAACAGCATGGACGGGGCATTTTCAAGCCAAATCGGTATTCTATAGCGCACGGTGTTAGGGGTGGGCCCGAGTCTGAGCGTGTTATGGGTTGAATATTGACCGAGCATGCTAAAGAGGTTGGGGATAATCCCAGTGTGGTCCGTTTAAATATTTAGGGCCATTTGGATGTACAAGAGGGCGAAACGGAATAGACGGGGCATTTTCAGGCAAAAATTGGTGTGTTATAAACCACGGTTTTGGGGGAGGGCCTGGGATCCGAGTGTGCTGTGCATAAAAATAGACTAGAGAATGACAGGGAGGTTGGGGATCATCCCACTATGGTCCGTTTATATTTTTTGGCTATTTAGGTGGACAAACGGACAAAACAATGTGACTAGGGTATTTTCGGGCCAAATCATTGTGCTATAGCCTACGGTTTCGTGAGTAGGCTCGGGGTCTGAGCGTGTTGTGGGCATAAAATTATATAGGGCATGCCAGGGAGCTTGTGGATCATCCCAGTATGGTCCTTTTAAATTTTCATGGCAATTTGGGTGGACACACGTGCGAAACGGTATGAATGGGGCATTTAGGGCTAAATCGGTGTGCTATAGCCCACGATTTTGGGGGTGAGACTCGGGTCTTGATGTGTTGTTGGCCAAAAATTAATCGGGGAATTCCAGGGAGGCTGGTGATCACCCCAGTATGGTCGTTTATATTTTTATGGACATTTGGGTGTATAAATGGGTAAAATGGCACGAACGGGGCATTTTCGGGCTAAATCAGTGTGCTATAACCCACGGTTTTGGGGGTGGGCCTGGGTCCAAAATTTTTTTTCACGCCTCAAATCCTATTGGGGTGGACTGGCACCCGTAACCGAGATGGCCCGGGAGAACCAGCTCATAACCTTATAATTTCCATGCATACCTCTATGACAACCCGAAATTCGGACAGCATCCTGTCACATATAAAGGGAAATAATCACCTGTATAAGCTCGAGCACACATATATATGTATATACAATACTTGGCCATTTGAGCCATCACGTCTACTAACAAAACACCACCTTGACTGTACATTAGGTCTACAAAGCCTCTAAGCAATACACAGAGTTTAACTAAGGTTGGGACACACCCCTCCATATAACTAACTTCTATACAATACCAAAAGTGAGTGGCTATGACACGAAAAGTCCCAAAGCAAACTGGAGCTCACAAAAAATAGCTGGATATCCTAGCTCCTACTTGTGCAGTGTATGAACTGAGGTACCTGTGCAGCATGAAATGCAGGTCCCCCGTGGGGGATGTCAGTACAAAATATGTACTGAGTGTGTAAAGCTGTAGATAATCACATATGATATAGGAGCTCAATAGAAAGCAGAATCAAGTGAATAAATCATAATAGGAGTGGACCACACTCACTAGAACTTGTGACAACCTGTACATTGTATTTATTCAATCACTTTACCTTTATTCTTATCATCTTTGTAATCATTACTGTACTGTACTGTAACGATTAGGCTTCCTCCTGTACATATCAACTGGGATCGACCCATCATAGGCTTCTACCCCTGGGATACCACCTATAAAAATATAAATAGGGATCGACCCATTATAGGCTTATGCCCCTGGGATACCACCCGATAAGAGAGAACTTCCATCACTTAGTTCAATTAATCTTTGAGATTGTTATATCGGTTGCCACCACATTTTTGATACTTTTAAACAAAGATACATCAATAAGAGGTATAAATAGACCATCAATGCAATAACAATGAATTAAGAACTCATTGGCACATCAATGAAGTGTTTTGGAGTCATCAATGCCATAACAATGAAGTAGGAACTTATTGGTATATCAATGAAACGTTTTGGAGTCATTAATAGCACATGGATCTTGTTTGAGTAACCAAATACCTTCTGACATTCATTAGTGCAATAAACATGTAAGATTTGGAAAAAAAGTAAGTATTGTAATATCTTGACATCTTGTAGGGTGGAAATAAGTTCATTGGTAACGTAGGACATCATACAAAACCATTATGGATCACATGTTACTGAATAACTTTGGAAACTTTCTTAATAGAACAATTGTTCACTTTCATGGCAAATATGTGGTATAGAGTATGCTTTACATACCTGACTGTCAACCTTCAATACTAGTCCCAAATGGACTACTCGTCTTTTCAGATTACTTATCTACAATGAACATATATAGCAATCTAGTATTAACGACCAAACATCACAATTCAATTATTTTAATTCACCAAACTAGTGGTTAAGTAGTAAGCCTTAATTACACCATAAAGGGTGTCACTTTAACCCTCTTATACTCTAATTATATTCACATGCCATGCATATTCCTACAACATCCTCCAATATCAAGTTTGGATTCATTTATCCTTCCAACCAATCCATTAAACCAAATTGAGCCATAGACATAAATAATCATCAATTCAATAGTCTATCACCATATCCACCTTCCACAACTCAGTTACCATATCCACCTTCCACAATTCAATACAACTAAACCATGCAAAATAGTCCATAACCCTATTTTCATCACCTTTCAATAACAACCAATACATATAATCCTGTATCACACATATACATATGGAAGAGAACAAAGTCCAATATTCATACCTTAGAATTCACCTCTTGATTATGCAATCCTGTTTGCACAAATAATAGGTGCCGTTCGAAGCTCTCGAGATGCAAACGCGGTTATCGGATTACTTTGGAATTTTTACGGTTGAATCAAAAGTAATTTAAAGGTCAAATTTGGTTAGGGTTTGTTCTTTCACAATGATTGATGATAAAAATGAGTTTTTCAACTCATATACATGTATATATACACATATGCCCGTCCACAATATAACAGGGAATGACCAAAATGAGTTTAAAATTTAAAATATGTCAAATCTGTCCTTTGGTGGACTATTTTGGTAAGCTAAAGTAGATCGACCATAACTCTTTGCTCCAACATCAGATTTGGGTAAAATAGGTATTGTTGGAAAGATAACTCAAAGGGATTTCATTTCATATAAATTAGGCGACCCATTTCATCATGTACAAGGAGTTATGGTCGTTTGAGTTTGACCCTAAAAATTTGTTTTGATAGGCTGAAGTAAAACGAGTATAACTCCTTACTCAGATGTCGGATTTCGATGAAACCAATTGAATTGGAAAGAAGACTCAAAGATCTTTCTTTTAATAGGTTGCAGATCTCCCATTTAATTATATTAAGAGAGTTATGATCATTCAAAGTTAACCCAAAAATTTGGCTGGCCTCATTAGTTTGTGTGCAGGAAATTTTCCTGCACATTTACTATTCCCAAATATACCATATAAATAAGATCAATACACGTACATGAATACGCTAATACATGTACTTGAATATAGGATGTTACATCCTTCCCCCTTTAGGACATTCATCCTCGAATGTTAGCGTAGTTATTCAACCGAAACAAGTTCAAGTCCATCATTAACATTCACATCATCACATAAATACTTTGCATATATAAAAAAAAAACTTACTTGTTAATGTGCTAACTCCATTTCTTTTACTTCCTTTTCATCTTTGAACAAATGAGGGTACTTAGATTTCATTGCTTCCTCAGCTTCCCATGTAATCTCTTTTCATCGATGCTATCTATTTATTTCTCATCTTCTTAACTTGGCAATCTAGAATATCAATAGGCACTTCCTCATAGGTAAGATCTTCCGCAACTTGCACATCCTCAGTAGAAGTGATATGTGATGGATCTCCGATGTACTTTCAAAGCATTGACACATGAAATACCGGATGTACTGATGTGAGCTCTTGGGGTAGCTCTAATTCATATGCAACTTGTCCAAACCTTTGAGTGATCTTATACGGGCCTATATAACGTGGACTCAACTTTCCTTTCTTGCTAAATCTCATTACCTCTTTTATTGGTGATACCTTCAAAAATACCCAATCACCTATAGAAAACTCTAGTCCTCTCCTTGTACTATCTGCATATGACTTGTGTTGACTTTGGGCTATTTTCAGTCGTTGCTAAATTACTTTGACCTCCTCTATGGCTTAATAAATAAGATCCGGTCCAAACAAAAGAGTTTCACCCACTTCGAACCATCTTATTGGTGATCTACACTTCCTTCCATATAAAGCTTTATATGGTGCCATTTTGATACTTGAATGATAGCTATTATTGTAGCTATTAAATGATCATCCCAGTTTCCCTTAAAATCTATTACACAAGCTCGTAGCATATCTTCAAGTGTTTGGATAGTACGTTCTGCTTGTCCATCTGTTTGAGGGTGAAAAGTTGTACTCAACTTTATTTGTGTTCCCAAACACCTCTGAAAAGACTTCCAAAAGTTTGTGGTAAATTGGGTTCCCTGATCTGTATAATAGAGATTGGAAATCCATGTAATTGAACTATCTCTTTAATGTACAACTTTGCATACTCTTCAACTGTGTAAGTGGTCCAAACTAGTAGGAAATGTGCGGATTTGGTAAGCCTATCAACAATCACCCATATAGAATCAAACTTCCGAGATGTATGAGGCAAACCAATAACGAAATCCATGTTGATCATGTCTCAGTTCTAGCTTGGAAGATCAATGTATTGCATATAACCTCTGGGTTTTTGGTGCTCAACTTTAACTCTTTGACAATTTGGATATTCAGCTACAAATTCTGCAATGCTCTTCTTCATGTCATTCCACCAATACATATCTTTCAAATCTTCATACATTTTGGTTGATCCTGGATGAATTGAATACTTTGAAAAATGTGCCTCTATAATAATCTTTTTTCTTAGCCCGTCTACATCCGGCATACACAATTGGTTTTGGCACTGAAGTACTCCTTCTCGCGTAAGCTCAAATTCCTTGGTCGCACCACTATGAATGTTCTCCTTAAGCTGTAATAAAATAGGATCTGCATATTTCTTCTCTTTCACTTCAGCTACTAATGAAGATTCCGCAACATTATGTATGATAAGCTCTTTATTTGGAGTTTCAAAAAGGCGAACTCCCAAACTAGCTAACTGGTGAAGATCTTTAATCATCCCTTAGGTGCCATCATAGCCTTATGACTTAATGCATCAGCTACCACATTTGCTTTCCCAGGATGGTACAAGATATCAACATCGTAGTCCTTTAGTAGTTCAAGCCATTTTCACTGCCTTAAATTTAGATCCTTCTAATTAAAAATATATTGCATGCTCTTATGGTCAGTATATATATTAACATGAACCCCATATAAGTAGTGGCAACATATCTTTAAAGCAAAAATAATTGCTGCCAGCTCAAGTTTGTATGTAGGATAATTTTACTCATGTGGCTGCAATTGTCTAGAAGCATATGCGATTACCTTACCATGCTACATCAATACACATCCTAAACCAATTCTGGAAGCATCAAAATACATTGTATACCCGTCGGTGCCTTCTGGAAGTACCAACATGGGTGTAGAAATCAACTTGTTCTTCAAATCTTGAAAACTCTTCTCACAGGCATCATTCCATTGGAATTTAGACACTTTATGGGTTAGCTTACTTAAGGGTGCTGAAATGGAAGAAAATCCTTTAACAAACCTTTTATAATAACCGGCCAACCCAAGAAAACTATGAATCTCCATAGGTGTTATGGGCCTTGGCCAGTTCTTCACAGCTTCTATCTTTTGAGCATCAATCTTTATCCCTTCAATAGATACAATATGACCCAAAAATGCCACCGACTTTAACCAAAACTCACATTTAGAGAACTTTGCATAAAGCTTACAATCACGAAGAGTCTACAATGCCTGTCGTAAGTGATTGGCATGGTCCTCTTCTGATCTAGAATAAACTAGAATATCATCTATAAAATCTATCACAAATACATCCAGGAATGGCTTAAACACCCTATTCATCAAATCCATAAAAGTTGTGGGTGTATTTGTTAGCCCAAATGACATAACTAGAAACTCATAATGACTATATCGTGTTCGGAAAGTTGTCTTGGGTATATCCTTCTCTTTGACCCTCACTTGGTGGTAACCTGACTTCAAATCAATCTTAGAAAAGCACTTGGCGCCCTGTAAATGATCAAATAAATCATCAATTCTTGGGAGAGGATATTTATTCTTAATAATCACCTTATTCAATTGCCAATAATCAATACACATCCTAAGCGAACCATCCTTTTTGCGCACAAATAACACTGGTGCTCCCCAAGGGGATATACTAGGCCTTATGAATCCCTTCTCTAGCAAATATTTCAATTCCTCTTTCAATTATCGTAATTCTGTTGGGGCCATTCTATATATAGGAATGGAGATTGGTTGGGTTCCTGGTATTACATCAATACCAAACTCTACTTCTCGTTCAGGAGGCAAACCTGGAAGATCTTCAGGAAATACATTAGAAAATTCATTTACCACCGGAACAGCGTGAAGAGTTGGTGGCTCTGCTTCTGTATCCCTTACTCTAACTAAATAATATATGTATCCCTTGGAAATCATTCTTGTCACCTTAAAATACGAAATAAATCTACCTCTTGGCGCGCTAATTTCACCTTTCCATTCAAGGACTGATTCATTTGGAAAATGGAAATATACCTTTTTCGTGTAACAATCAATTATGGCATAACAAGATGCCAACTAGTCCATACCCATTATAACATCAAATCTACCATTTATAACTCCACAATATCAGCCATCATATCATGACCACAAATAGTTACTATGCAGTTTCGATAAACCCTTTTAGCTATAATAGATTCCCCAATAGGTGTGGACACTTCAAATGGCTTAACTAACAGTTCTGGTATTCTTTCGAACTTTCAAGCAACCAATAGAGTAACATAAGATAATGTAGAACTGGGATCAATTAAGGCATATAAATCAAATGAAAAGATAGACAACGTACCCGTAACCACATCTGGGTGCGCCTTTAAATTCAGTCGATCTGCTAGAGCATACATACGATTTTGAGCCCCACTAGAACTCGTGGCTCCTACATCACCTCTAGCACGACCCATTGGTTGTGCACCCTTTCCTAAATAAGGCATTGATGATGATGATGCAATAACTGACCCCGTAGGTCATGCCATACCCCCTATGCCCTTTCGTGGTCATTCTCTTATCATATGCCCCGACATACCGCACCAAAAGTAAACATTGGTCCCTAGACAACATGCACCAAAATGATACCTTCCACATTTATTTTATGGCTCTCAAGGAGGTCTCGATTGGCTCATATTCCTTTGCCCTTGATACCCTACTGTCTGCGAAATCTGACTCTCACTTCTGTACCCAAATTTATTTCCTCTGTACCCTTGGAAATGTGGTGGGGAAATAGCTACAGAATAAGAAGATAATGGCCTAGGTGGTCTAGCAGAAAACTGTGGTCTGAACCCTCCTTGTGATGCCATGAACATCCTTGTCGATCTGGCCCTCTTGGAATATCCTCTTTCTAATTCCTGTGCTCTTTTCCTCTGCCTCTGACCTTCCATTTTTTGTGCAAAAGCTTGGATCCTCGCTATGTCCATATCTTTGTTCAAAGAGGCAATAGTACAATCTCCAACCAGATATGGATCCAGCCTATTCACATATTGATGAACTCTGTCATCCATAGTAGCTACAACATTAGGAGCATATCTCGACAAGGAATTAAATCGGAGACTATACTCCGTCACGCTCATATTCCCCTGACAAAGATTTAAAAATTGATCTGCACGGGCCTGACGAATCTCAAATGGAAGATAATGATCAATAAATACCTATTGAACTATTTCCAAGTAGCTGGGGGTGCATCAATACCCATTATATTCTTTCCAGTCCTATTACCAATATATAGCCTCCCCTTTAAATCTATATACCGCTAACTCCACTGTCTCTCTACCCGTTACATGCATAACATCTAAGGCCCTTTGAATTTGATCAATAAAGTCCCATGGGTCCTCGTTAAGATCTAATCTAGTAAAAGTGGGAGGATCTATCTTAAGAAAATCCTGTGTTCAAAGGCTAGCTTCCCTATCTATACCACTAGGACCCGTGGTAGGAATGGCTTGCCCAGTAACTATACAAGTCAAAAGTTGCACTGCATTTTAAAGATCTTGATCAACAACATTAATAGGTGGCTCTGGGGATATAGTTCTCCTCCCCCTTATTTCTTCTGGAGTGGAAGAAGTTTCTGATGCATGCTCATCTAGAGCCTCACTTTGATTAGCTGGTATAGTGGGCGACTTACTAGTCCCCTTCGGCAGCCATATCTACTTGCTTACCGATATTTTTGCTTATGGTAACAGGCATAATTACTATAATAAGAGAAACAAATGGATTCAGTGGTCAACTATGACTTCATATACAATATAGGCTCTATCGCACGATCTAAGACATGAAGAAAAGAAACAATTCCTAAATGTCCATAGCCTCCTATTTATAGATGCAGTGCAGACACACCGATTAACAAGACTCTACATAGACATTGCTTTGTAGACTCACTAGGAAAAACTTCTCTGATACCAATTTTGTCACGCCTCAAATCCTATTGGGGCGGACTGGCACCCGAAACTGAGGAAGCCCAGGAGAACCAGCTTATAACTTTATACTTCCCATGCATACCTCTATGACAACCCGAAATTCAAACAACATTATGTCGCATATAGAGGTAAATAATCACCTGTATAAGCTCGAGCACACATATATATGTATATACAATACTTGACCATTGGATCCATCACGTCTACTAACAAAACACCACCATGATAGTACATTAGGTCTACGAAGCCTCTAAATAATACACAGAGTTTAACTAAGGTTGGGACACACCCCGCCATATAACTAATTTCTATACAATACCAAAAGTGACAGGATATGACACGGAAGGCCCCGAAGTAAATTGGAGCTCACCAAAAGTAGCTGGATATCCTGGATCCTACTTGTGCGGTGTATGAGCTGAGGTACATGTGCCTACAGCATGAAATGCAGGTCCCCCATGGGGACGTCAGTACGAAATATGTACTGAGTATGTAAGCCTGTAGATAATCACATATGATATAGGAGCTCAATAGAAATCAGAAACAAGTGAATCAACCGTAATAGGAGTGGACAACACTCACTAGAACTTGTGACAACCTGTACATTGTATTTATTCAATCACATTTCCTTCATTCTTATCATCTATGTAATCATTACTGTACTGTATTGTGACCATTAGGCTGCCTCTATTACATATCAACTATGATCGACCCATGATAGGCTTCTTACCTTGGGATACCACCCATAAACACATAAATAGAGATCGACCCATGATAGGCTTATGCTCTTGGGATACCACCCGATAAGAGAGAACTTCCATAACTTAGTTCAATTAATCTTTGAGATTGTTATTTCGGTTGCCACTGTATTTTTGATACTTTGAAACAAAGATAAATCAATAAGAGACATATAAATAGACCATCAATGCAATAACAATGAAGTAAGAACTCATTGGCACATCAATGAAGTGTTTTGGAGTCACCAATTCCATAACAATGAAGTAGGAACTTATTGGTATATCAATGAAATGTTTTGGAGTCATTAATAGCACATGGATCTTGTTGGAGTAACCGGATAGCTTCTGACATTCATTAGTGCAATAAAAATGTAAGATTTGGAAACAAGCAAGTATTGGAATATCTGGACATCTTGTAGGGTGGAAATAAGTTCATTGGTAACGTAGGACATCATACAAAACCATTATGGATCACATGTTACAGAATAACTTTGGAAACTTTCTTAATAGAACAATTGTTCACTTTCATGCCAAAGATATGGTATAGATTATGCTTTACATACCTAACAGTCAACCTTCAATACTAGTCCCAAATGGACTACTCGTCTTTTCGGATTACTTATCTACAATGAACAAATATAGCAATCTAGTACTAGCGATCAAACGTCATAATTCAATTATTTGAATTCACTAAACTAGTGATTAAGTATTAAGCCTTAATTAAACCATAAAGGGTGTCACTTTAACCCTCTTATACTCCAATTACATTCACATGCCATGCATATTCATACAAAATCCTCCAATATCAAGTTTGGATTCATTTATCCTTCCAACCAATCCATTAAACCAAATTGAGCCATAGACATAAATAATCATCAATTAAATAGTATATCACCATATCCACCTTCTATAACTCAATTACCATATCAACCTTCAACAATTCAATACAACCAAACCATGCAAAATAGTCCATTACCCTATTTTAACAACCTTTCAATAACAACCAATAAATATAATCCTCTATCTCACATATACATATGGAAGAGAACAAAGGTAAACAATATTCATACCTTAGAATTCACCTCTTGATTATGCAATCCTGTTTGCACAAATAATAAGTGTCATTCGAAGCTCTCGAGATGACAAACGAACTTATTAGATTACTTTGGAATTTCTACGGTTGAATCAAAAGTAATTTAAAGGTCAAATTTGGCTAGGGTTGTTCTTTCACAATGATTGATGATGAAAATGAGTTTTTGAACTCATATACATGTATATATACACATATTCCCATCCACAATATAATAGGGAATGACCAAAATGCCTTTAAAATTTTAATAATGTCAAATCTGTCCTTTGGTGGACTGTTTTGATAAGCTAAAGTAGATCAACCATAACTCTTTGCTCCGATATCGGATTTGGGTGAAATTGCTATCGTTGAAAATATAACTCAAAGGGATTTCATTTCATATAAAATAGGCCATGCAGTTCTTCCTGTACAAGGAGTTATGGTCGTTTGAGTTTGACCCTAAAAATCTATTTTGGTAGGCTAAAGTAAAATGAGTATAAATCCTTACTCAGATGTTCGATTTGGATGAAACCAATTGCATTAGAAATAAGACTCAAAGATCTTTCTTTTCATATGTCGTAGCTCTCCCAATTCTTTATATTATGATATTTATGATCATTTGAAGTTGACCCAAAAATTCGGCTGGCCTCAGTAGTTTGTGTGCAGGAAATTTTCCTGCATATTTACTATTCCCAAATATCCCGACCACTGTTTTATAGTTTTGAATGTGCTCAATTATATTCGAAACCTATCCATTTTTGGAAATCTTTATATCGTTGGAAAGCTTATTCAATAACCTTCACATGGAACCATCTACGGGAAAATTCTGGTATAAATAAAATAAAAAAATTAATTATATATAAATAATACCAATACACGTACTTGAATACGCCAATACATGTGCTTGAATATGGGGTGTTACAGTTATTTGGGCCAAAAATTAATCAGGGAGTGCCACAGAGGTTGGGGATTATCTCAGTGTGGTATATTTAATTTTTTGTAGCCATTTGGGGGGACAATGGGCGCTAACGGTGTGTTATAATCCATTATTTTTGGGGAGGACCCGGGGTCCAAGCGTGCTAAGGGCCAAAAATCGATAGGGGAATGCCAGGGTGGTTGAACATCATCCCAGTACGAATCGTTTAAATTGTTGTGGCCATTTGGGTGGACAAACAGGTGAAACAGTGTGAACATCGAATTTTCGGGCTAAATCTTTGTGCTATAGCCATGGTTTTGGGGGTGGGACCAAGGTCCAGGATTGCTGGGGGCCAAAAATTGATTGGGGTGTGCCAGGGAGGTTTTGGATCATCCCAATATGTTTTGTTTAAAATTTTGTGGCCATTTCGATGCACAAGCAGGCAAAACAGTGCGAATGGAACATTTTAAGGATGAATCGGTGTGTTATAGCCCACGGTTTTAGGGGTGGGCAAGGGGTCCGGGCATGCAGTGGGCTAAAAATTGACCGAGACATGACAGGGAGCTTTTAAATTGTCCTAGTATGGTCCATTTAAATTTTTGTGGCCATTTGGGTGGAACAAGGCATTTTTAGGCCAAATCGGTGTGCTATAGCCCATGATTTCGATGGTGGCCTGGGATTCGGGCGTGTTGTGCGCTAAAAATTGATCGGGCCATGCCAGGATGTTTTGAAATCATCCTATTATGTTCTGTTTAAATATTTATTGCCATTTGGGTGGAAAAATTGGCAAAACAACATAAATGGGGAATTTCTGGGCCAAATCAGGGTGCTATAGTCCACGGTTTTGGGGGTGGGCTAGGGGTTCGGGTGTGCTGTCGACCAAAAATCATCCAGGGCATGCTATGGAGGTTGGAGATATTCTCAGTGTTGTCTTTTTAAATTTTCATGGACATTTGGATGGAAAAATGGGTGAAGCAGCATGAATGGGGCATTTTTGGGCTAAATCGGTGTGCACCCACGGTTTTGGGGATAGGCCCAAGGTTTGGGTGTGCTGTTGGCCAAAAATCGACCGGGGTATGTAGGGAAGTTGGGGATCATCCCAGTATGGTCCGTTTAAAATCTTATGATCATTTGGATATAAAAACAGGTGAAACGATATGTACAGGGAATTTTTGAGCCAAATCAGTGTGCTATAGCCCACAGTTCTGGGGGTAGGATTGGGGTCCGAGAGTGTTGTGGAAAAAATTGACTAGAGTGTGACGGGTAGGTTGGGGATCATACCAGTATGGTCCGTTTAAATTATCATGCCCATTTGGATGGACAAACGAGTGAAACGGCAAGAATAGGGCATTTTTGGGCCAAATCGGTGTGCTATAGCCTAAAAGTTTGGGGGTGGGACCAGATTCTGGGCGTGCTGTTGGTCAAAAATTGACCTGGGCATGCCAGGAAAGTTGGGGATTGTCCAAGTTTAGTTTTTTTAAATTTTTGTGGCCATTTGGATGGAAAAAACAGGCAAAACGACACGAACGAGGCTTTTTCAAGACAAATCGGTGTGCTATAGCGTACGGTTTTGGGGGTTGGCCCGGGGTCCGAGCTTGCTATGTGCTGATAATTGATAGAGGCATGACAGGGAGGTTGGGTATCATTTCAGTATGGTCAGTTTAAATTTTTGTGGTCATTTAAGTGGACAAACGGGAGAAACGACGCGAACGGGGTATTTTTTTGCGAAATCGGTGTGGTATAGCCCACGGTGTTGTAGGCTGAAAATTGACCGAGGCATGCCATGGTGTTTGGGGATCATCCCTGTGTGGTCTGTTTATATTTTATGGACATTTGGGTGGACAAACAGGCGAAACGGTGCAAATGGGCATTTTTTAGGCAAAATCGGTGCCACGATTTTTGGGGTGGGACAGGGGTTCGGGTGTGATGTGGACTAAAAATTGACCGGGGCATGCCTGGGATATTGGGAATCATCCAAGCGTGGTCCGTTTAAATTTATAGGGCCATTTGGGTAGACAAATGGATGAAATATTATGAACGGGGCATTTTTGGGCTAAATTTGTGTGATATAGCCCATGGTTTTAAGGGTGGGCTCGGGGTCTGGGCGTGCTGTTATCCAAAAATCGATCGGGGCATGCCAAGGAGGTTGGGATTATTGTATTATGGTCCGTTTAAATTTTCGTGGCCATTTGGGTGGACAAACGAATGAAATAAGATGAATGGGGCATTTTCTGGCTAAATTGGTGTGCTATAGCCCACAATTTTGGGATGATCCCGGGGTTCGGGAGTGCTGTGGGCCAAAAATCAACTGACGCATGCCAAGGAGGTTGGAGATCATCATAGTTTTGTCCGTTTAAATTTACATGGCCATTTGGGTGGACAAACGGGCGAACCGACATTAATGAGGTATTTTCGAGATAAAGCGATGTCCGATAACCCATGGTTTTAGGGTGGGCCCCGGGTTCGGGTGTGTTGTTCACCAAATATTGACTAAAGCATTCCAGGGAGGTTGGGGATCATCCAAGTATGGTCCATTTAAATTTTTGTGGTTATTTGAGTAGACAAATGGGGGAAATGGCATGAATGGGGCATTTTCGTGCCAAATCGGTGTGCTATAGCCCACAGTTTCAGGGGTGGGCCTGGGGTCCAGGCGTGTTGTGTGTCAAAAATTGACCGAGGAGTGTTAGGGAAGTTGGATATTATCCCAGTGTGGTCCGTTTAAATTTTTGTGTCCATTTAGTTGGACAAACGGATGAAACGGCGTAAACAGGGCATTTTTGGGCCAAATCAGTGTGTTATAGCCCACATTTTTGGGGGAGGGCCTGACGCCCATGCATGCTATGGGCTAAAAATTGACCGCGGCATTCCAGGGAGGTTGGGGATCATCCTAGTGTGGTCCGTTTAAATTTTTGTGGCCATTTGAGCAGACAAATGGGTGAAACAGCACGAATGGGGCATTTTCGAGCCAAATCGGTGTGCTATAGCCCATGATTTTGGGGGTGGGCACGGGGTTTGGGCATGCTATAGGCCAAAAATTAACTGGGCATGCTAGGTAGGTTTAGGATTATCCAGTATGGTTCGTTTAAATTTTTGTGGCCATTTGGGTGGACAAACAGGCAAAACAGCGTTAACGGGGTATTTTCGGGCTAAATTGGTGTGCAATAACCCACGGTGTCGGGGGGATCAGGGTCCGAGTGCGTTGTGGGCCAAATATCGACTAGAGCATGACAGGGAGGTTGGTTATCATCCCAGTGTGGTCCTTTCAAATTTTTGTTGCTATTTAGGTGGACAAACGGACTAAACGGCGTGAATGGGGCATTTTCGGGCCAAATCATTATGCTATAGCCTATGGTTTCGGGGTTAGGCCAAGGCTTCGGGCGTGTTATGGGTTGAAGATCAATTAGGATATGTAAGGAAGGTTTGGGATCATCCCAGTAGGGTCCGTTTAAATTTTAATGGTAATTTGGGTGGACAAATGGGCAAAACAGTGTGAATGGGGCATTTTTACGCAAAATTGGTGTGTTTTAGCCTATGGTTTTGGGTGAGGGCCTGGGGTTCGGGTGTACTGTGTGATAAAAATTGACCAGGGCATTCTAGGGAAATTGGATATCATCCCAATGTAGTCCCTTTAAATTTTCATGGACATTTGGGTGGACAAACAGGCAAAATGGTACAAATAGGGCATTTTTGGACCA
This sequence comes from Capsicum baccatum var. pendulum, assembly GCA_030864225.1. NCBI lineage: Eukaryota > Viridiplantae > Streptophyta > Magnoliopsida > Solanales > Solanaceae > Capsicum > Capsicum baccatum. The sequence continues at coordinate 247,618,562 of CM061554.1, forward strand.
AATCAATGTTCTATAGCCCACAGTTTCAGGGGTGGGCAAGGGGTCCGGGCTTGATGTGGGCATAAAATTAATTGAGGAGTGTCAGAGAGATTGGGGATCATCCCAATGTGGTTCGTTTAATTTTTTGTGGCCATTTGGGTGGACAAATGATCAAAACGGCGTGAACGAGAGAATTTTCGGGCAAATTTGGTGTTCTCTAGCCCACAATTCAGGGATGGGCCCAGGTTCCAAGCATGCTATGAGACAAATCGGGGCATGCCAAGGAAGTTGGGGATCATTCCAGTATGGTCCCATTAAATTTTTATAGCTATTTAAGTGGATAAACGGGGGAAGCGACTCGAACGGTGTATTTTCAGGCCAAATTAGTGAGCTATAGCCCACAGTTTTAGGGGTGGGACCTGTGTTCGGGCTTGATGTTGGCTAAATTTTAATCTGGGCATGCCAAGGAGGTTGGAGATCATCCTAGTGTGATCTATTTAAAGTTTCCTGGCCATTTGAGTGGACAAACGGGCGAAACGGAACGAATGGGAAATTTTCAAGCTAAATCAGTGTTTAATAGCCTATGGTTTCAAGGGTGGGCTCGGGTCTGAGCGTACTGTGGGCCAAAAATTGACCAGTGCATGAAAAAGAGGTTGGGGATTATCCTAGTGTGGTTTGTTTAAATTTTTGTTGCCATTTGGGTAGAAAAATGGGAAAAATGGTGCGAACAAGGCATTTTCGGGATAAATCAGTGTGCTTTAGCACACAGGTTCAGGTGTGGACCTGGGGTCCAAGATTACTGTGGGCCAAAAATTGATCAAGGTGTGCCAGGGAGGTTGAAGATCACTCAAGTATGCTACGTTTAAATTTTTGATGCTATTTGGGTGGGACAAACGGGCAAAACGGAATGAACGGGGCATTTTTAAGCCGAATCGGTGTGCTATAGCCTACTATTTTGTAGGTGGGCCAGGAGGCTAGGTGTGTTGCCGATCAAAAATTGACCGAGGCATTCTAGGGAGATTGGGGATCATCCCAGTATGGTCTATTTAAATTTTTGTGGCCAGTTGGGTTGAGATACGGGTGAACGGGGCATTTTCAGGCCAAATCATTATGCTATAGCCCAAGGTATCGGGGGTAGGCTCGGGGTCTGGGAGTGTTATGGGCCAAAAATAATCTGAAGCATGTCAGGGAGGTTGGGATCATCTCAGTATGGTCATTTTAAATTTTTGTGTCTATTTGGGTGGACAAACGGGTGAAATAATGTGAATGGGGCATTTTCGGGCCAAATCGGTATGCTATAGCCCACTATTTTGGGGGTGGGCTCGGGGACTGGGTGCAATGTGGGCTGAAATTAGACCGGGACATGCCAGGCAGGTAGGGGATCATCCCAGTATGGTATATTTAAATTTTCGTGGCCATTTAGGATGACAAATGTGTGAAACATCAAGAATAGGATATTTTTGGGCCAAATCGATCTGCTATAGCCTACGGTTTTAGGGGTGGACTTGATGTTAGGGTGTGCTGTCGGCCTAAAATCTATCGGGGCATGCCAGGTAGGTTGCGAATCATCCCAGTATGGTTCGTTTAAATTTTTATGGCTATTTAGATGGACAAACGGATGAAACAGTACAAACGGGACATTTTCGAGTCAAATCAGTGTGTTATAGCCCATAGTTTTAGGGGTGGACCTGGGTCCAAGCGTACTATAAACCAAAAATTGATTGAGGAATCCCAGGGTGGTTAGGTATCATATCAGTGTGGTCCGTTTAAATTTTTGTGGCAATTTGGGTCGACAAACGGGTGAAACGACGTGAACTAGGAATTTTTAGGAGAAATCAGTGTGTTATAACCCCCAATTTTAGGGGTAGACAAGGATTTCGGGCTTGCTGTGGGCTGAAAATTGATCGAGGACTGTTAGGGAGATTAAGGATCATCCTAGTATGGTCTGTGTAATTTTTCGTTGCCATTTGGATGAACAAACGAGCGAAACGACGGAAATGGTGCATTTTCAGGCTAAATTGGTGTACTATAGCCCACAGTTTTGGGGGTGGGCTCGGTGTCTAGGCACTTTGTGAGTTAAAAATTTACCATGGTATTCCAAGGAGGTGAGGGATCGTCCCAGTATGGTCCATTTAAATTTTTTTAGTTATTTTGATGGACAAATGGGCGAATCAGCGCGAGCGGGAATGCTGTGGGCCGAAAATCGACCAGGGCATGCTAAGGAGGTTGGGAATCATACCAGTGTGGTCCGTTTAAATTTTTGTGGCCATTTGGGTGGGCAAACGGATTAAACAGTGTGAACTAGGCTTTTTTGGGCTAAATCGGTATGCTATACCCACGGTTTCAAGGGTGGATCTGGGTTTGGGCGTGTTGTGGGTCAAACATCGATCGGGGGTGTAAGGGAGGTTGGGGATCATCCCAGTATGGTCCATTTAAATTTTCATAGCTATTTGGGTGCACAAATGGGCGAAACATTGCGAACATGGCATTTTTGGGCCAAATTGATGTGTTATAGCCCACGATTTTGGGGAAGGGCTTGGGTTCCGAGCGTGTTATGGGATGAAAATTGACATGGCCATGACAGGGAGGTTACACATTGTCAGTGTGGTCCGTCTAAAATTTTGTGGCCATTTGGGTGGACAAACGAGCAAAACAGCATGAACGAGGCATTTTAAGCCCAACTCAGTGTGCAATTACCCACGGTTTTGGGGTTGGGCTGGGGGTCCAGTCATGTTGTGGTCCAAAAATTAACCGAGGTGGCTATTTGGGTGGATAAACAGGCAAAACAGAGCGAACGGGATATTTTTTGGACAAATCAGTGTGCTATAACCCACAATTATTGCGGTAGGCCTGGGGTCCGGGAGTGCTGTGGGCCAAAAATCGATTGAGGTATGTCGGGGAGATTGTGGATCATCCCATTGTGGTCTATTTAAATTTTCATAGCCATTTGGTAGATAAACGGACAAAACGGCATGAACGAGGAATTTTCGGGCTAAATTGGTGTGTTATAGCCCACTATTTTGGGGGTAGACCCGGGGTTCGAGTGTGGTGTGTGTCAAAAATTGACTGAGGCATTCTAGGGAGGTTAGGGATCATCCCAGTATGGTCTATGTAAATTTTTGTGGCCATTTTGATGGACAAATAGGCGAAACAACGCGAACGGGGCATTTTCGAGCCAAATCGGTGTGCTATATCCCTCATTGACCGGGGCGTGCCAGGGAGGTTGAGGCTCATATCAGTGTGGTTTTTTTAAGTTTTCATGGCCATTTTGGCAGACAAACGGGCAAAACAGCGTGAACGAGGCATTTTTTGGGTCAAACTGGTATGATGTAGCCTACGGTTTTGGTGATGGGCACGGTGTTCGGGCGTGCTGTGTGCCAAAAATTGACTGGGGTATGCCAGGGAGGTTGAGGATCTTCTCATTATGGTCCTTTTAAATTTTCATGGCCATTTGGGTGGACAAACGTGCAAACCAGCGTGTATGAAGAGTTTTTGGGCTAAATTGGTTTGCTATAGCCCACGGTTTCGAGGGTGGGACCAATGTACGGGTGTAATGTGTGATAAAACTCAAAAAGGGACATGCTACAGAGGTTGGTAATCATCCCAGTGTGGTCTTTTAAAATTTTTGTAGCTATTTGGGTGGACAAAAAGGCAAAACTGTTTGAACAGAGCATTTTTGGGCGAAATCGATGTGATATAGCCCACTATTTCAGGGGTGGGTCCGGGGACCGGGCTTGCAGTGAGCCAAAAATTAACTGGGGCATGTTGGGGAGGTTGGGGATCCTCTCAGGCTGGTCTGTTTAAATTTTCTGTGGCCGTTTAGGTGAACAAAATGACGGGTTTTTGGGCCAAATTGGCGTGCTATAGCGCACAGTTTTATGGTTGGGCTCGAGGTTCGAGTGTGTTGTGGTCTAAAAATCAACCGGGGCATGGAAGGAAGGTTGGTCATTGTCCAAGTTTGGTCCGTTTAAGTCTTCTTGGCTATTTGGGTGGACAAACAAGCGAAACGACACGAATAGGGCATTTTCAAGATATATCGGTGAGCTATTACCCACGGTTTTGGTGGTAGGCTCAGGTTTTGGGCGTTCTGTAGGTCAAAAATTTATCGGAGCATGACAGGGAGGTGGGGGATCATCCCAATGTGGTCCGTTTAAATTTTCTTGGCCATTTGGGTAAACAAACGGGTGAAACAGCGCGAACAGGGCATTTTGAGGCTAAATCAGTATGTTATAGCCCACAATTTAGGGGGTAGGCCTGGGGTCTGAGCGTGTTGTGGGTGGAAAATCAACCAGGGCATGCCAGGGATGTTGGGGATCATCCCAGTATGGTGCATTTAAATTTTTGTAGCTATTTAGGTGGACAAACTGGCGAAACTATGCGAACGGGCCTGCTATGGGCCAAAAATTGACTAGGGCGTGCTAGGGAGATTGGAGATCATCCTGGTGTGGTCTATTTAATTTTTGTGGCTATTTGGGTGGACAAATGGGTGAAACATCATGAATGGGTTATTTTCGAGCTAAATTAGTGTGCTATAGCCCACTATTTTAGGGGTGGGCCCAGGGTCCGGGTGTACTATGGGCCAAGAATTGACTGGGGCATGCAAGGGAGGTTGGGGATCATCCTAGTATGGTACATTTAAATTTTAGTGGCCATTTTGGTGGTCAAACGGGTGAAACGGTGCAAACTAGGCATTTTACATCCAAATTGATGTGTTATAGCCCATGGTTTGGGGGTGGGTCTGGGGTCCGGGTATGCTGTGGGCCAAACATCGGCCAAGATGTGCAAGAGAGGTTGGGTATCATCCAAGTGTAGCCCGTTTAAATTTTTTTAGACATTTAGAGGGACAAACGGGCGAAACAGCGCAAACGGTGCATTTTTAGGCCTAATCGATATGCTATAGCCCATGGTTTTAGGGGAGGACCCGGGGTCTGAGCATGCTGTGGGCCAAAAATTGACTGGGGCATGCCAGGGAGGTTGTTCATCATCCCAATGTGTTACCTTTAAATTTTGGTGGCCATTTGGGTAGACAAACGACTAAACAACATGAATATGGCATTTTCAGGCCAAATTGGTGTGCTATAGCCACGGTTTTGCAGGTGGGCCTACAGTCCAGGCGTGTTGTAGGCTAAAAATTGATCGGGGTATGGCAGGGAGGTTGGGGATCATCCTAGTGTGTTCCGGTTAAATTGTTTGTCCATTTGGGTGGACAAACGGGTAAAATAGCGCAAACGGGATATATTAGGGACAAATCGGTATGTTATAGCCCACGGTTTTGGGGGTGGGCCAGGGGTCCGGGCATGCTGTGGGCTGAAAATTACCGTGGCATTCCAGGGAGGTTTGAAATTGTCCTAGTATGATCTATGTAAATTTTCGTGGCTATTTGGGTGGACAATGGGAGAAATGGCACAAACGGGGCATTTATGGGTCCAATCGGTATGCTATAGCCCACGGTTTTGGAGGTAGGCCTGGGGTCCGAGCGTCTTGTGGGTTGAAAATTGATCGGGGAATGCTAGGGTAGTTGGGGATCATCCCAGTTTTGTTCATTTAAATTTTTATGGCCATTTGGGTGGACAAATGGGAGAAACAGTGCAAACAGAGATTTTTCGTGCTAAATCAGTGTGCTATAGCCCACGGTTTTTGGGGTTGGCCAGGGGTCCGAGAGTGCTATCAACCGAAAATCATCCAGGGAATGCTAGGGAGGTTGAGTATCATCCCAGTGTGGTCCGTTTAAATTATTATGGCCATTTGGTTGGACAAATGGGCGAAACGGCATGAAATGGGCATTTTTAGGCTAAATCGATGTGCTATAGCCCATGATTTTAGGGGTAGGCCCAAGGTCTGGGTGTGGTGTTGGCCAAAAATTGATCGGGATATGACAGGGAGGTTGGGGAGCATCCTAGTATGGTCCTTTTAAATTCTTGTGATCATTTAGGCAAACAAACGAGCGAACTAGTACTAACGGGGCATTTTCGAGGCAAATCGTTATGCTATAGCCCATGGTATTAGGGGTGGACCTGGGGTCCGAGAGTGTTGTGGACCAAAACTTGACTAGAGTGTGCCATGGAGGTTAGGGATCATCCCAGTATGGTCTGTTTAAATTATCATGGCCACTTGGATGGACAAACGGGTGAAACGGCAAGAATGGGGCGGTTTTGGCCCAAATCGGTGTGCTATAGCACAAAAGTTCCAGGGTTGGACAAGATTTCAGGCGTGTTGTAGGTCAAAAATCAATCGGGGCATGCCGTAAGTTTGGGGACCATCCAAGTATGGTCCGTTTAAATTTTTGTGGCTATTTGGGTGGACAAACATGCGAAACAGCACGAATGGGGCATTTTCTAACCAAATTGGTATGCTATAGCCTACGGTTTTGGGGGTGAGCCTGGGGTCTGAGTATGCTATGTGCTGAAAATCGACAGAGGCATACCAGGGAGGTTGGGGATCATTTCAATATGGTCTGTTTAAATTTTTGTGGCCATTTAAGTTGACAAACGATAGAAAGGATGCGCACGTGGTATTTTTGGGTGAAATCGGTGTGCTATAGCCTACGGTTTCGGGGGAAAGCCTGGTGTCTGGGTGTGTTGTCGGCTGAAAATTGGCTGAGGCATTCCATGGTGTTTAAGGATCATCCCTGTGTGGTCTGTTTAAAATTTTATGGTCATTTGGGTGGACAAACAAGCTAAAAGACGCGAATGGAGCATTTTCGGGCCAAATCGGTGTGCTATAGCCCATAATTTTGGGGGTGGGCTAGGGGTTCAGGTGTGATGTCGGTAGGAAATCGACCAGGATATGCCTGGGAGGTTGGGAATCATCCCAGTGTGGTCCGTTTAAATTTTTATGGACATTTGGGTGGACAAACGGGCAAAACGACATGAACGGGGCATTTTTAGGCTAAATCGATGTGCTATAGCCCACGATTTCTGAGGTGGGCTCGAGGTTCGGGAGTGCTGTTGTCCAAAAATCAACCGGGGTATTCCAGGAAGGTTATAGATCATCCTAGTGTGGTCCGTTTAAATTTTTGTGGTTATTTGGGTGTAAAAACTTGCGAAATGGCATGAATGGGGCATTTTCAGGCCAAATCGGTGTGCTATAGCCCATGGTTTCAGGGGTGGGCATGGGGTCCGAGCGTGTTGTCGCACAAAATTGACCGGGGTGTCCCAGGGAGGTTGGGGATCATCCCAGTATGGTCCGTTTAAATTATTGTGGCTATTTGTCTGGACGAACGGGTGAAACGGCAAGAACGGGACATTTTTAGGCCATATGGGTGTGCTATAGCCCATATTTTTGGGGATGGGACCAGGTTCTGGGCATGTTGTTGCTTAAAAATTAACCAGGGCATGCCAGGGAGGTTGGGGGATAATCCAAATGTGGTCCTTTTAAATTTTCGTGGCCATTTGGCTGTACAAACAGGCAAAACAGCATCAACGGGGCATTTTCGAACCATATATATTGGTTGTATTTATGCATATATGTATATATATGCATGTATGGGCCTTCAGTATCTAGTTGTGCAAATAAAACCAAAATGGTTGCTTGTATTTATGCATGTCAAGTTAATTATTGTTGTTTGCAAAAGCCAGTTATGCCCAAATTTAAAGACTTTAAAGCTTCTATCTCATCAACTTTGAAGGTAAGCATTTTAAATATATATATGATTCACACTTAATTCTGATTGTATAATATTCATAAAGTATAATTAGTTCTAAGATAAGAATAATAATTTGATTCGATATACTGACTGTCAACGTAAAATAATTGTCAATTAATTGGTGTGCATATATATGTGTATATATATAGTTGTAGTAATGGGACTACAATAACTTTTTTTTACTAAATTATTATTTCAAATGAAGGTGAATTACACATATTGCTTTTTTGATATAGAGAATAAAGCATAATTAGGAGCAATCTCTTTTACATAGGGTTATGTATCGATCGGTTCAATATAATTTGAAGTTTATAGGTTTGACTTATCAATTATCGATTTGTAGACATGTTAAACTATTATTGAACCATTAAGATATTGGTTATAAATTGTTGTTGGTTCGGTTATCAGTTTAACCATTAATGTTTCACATAGAAAAAAAAATCATTAAAAATTACTTAGAAATAAGGTGACAAACCAAATGAGCCATGCACGTGGATTGACAGATTGAATCTTGCTCAAAATCAAACACTGACACCTTGTAGAATAATCGAGAGCTTAAGACCATCAAAAGTAAAAGTATGAAACTAAAACCTAAGTCAAGGACTTTATATACCTAATAACCTTTATATAAAGAACAATAAAAAATATGATGATCTATTGCATAATTACCTTTGGTCTAATATTAATTTTGAATTTTAAGCTAATTAAAACTTGCTTCATTTTTATTAACTGTGATGGAACAACCATTTTTGACAAATTAGGAACATTTTCCCTTGATAATGGATATTCCAAAAGCTATGAAGGAAACTTCTTCCAAATTATTGGACACTTTTGTAGATTTTACCTTTGAATTTTTGGACCAACCTTTGCTCCCATCTCAGGTATATAAATAAATATATATTTTTCCATTTTCACTTTTTTTTTTAATTTGACAAATATTTTAGATCATAGGTATTTATTTTTGTAACTCTTTTTGGAATTCTTTTTCATCTACAAATAATTAATTCATATAATTCACAGAGTAACTTTGCACCTGGTGAAGAGATTGGAGAAGCTATCATAGTGACTAAAATTGAAGGGAAAATTTTAGATGATTTCCCTAAGGGTGTCAACATAAGAAATGGTAGAAAAAAATATCGATTTTATTTTATAAACTATCAGGTCATCTGAAAGATAACTGCAAAAAAGTTTGCATTCATAATTAATAAGTGAAACTAGCTAGTTAGATTCCTAAAAAATAAGTTATGTTGAATTATACTGATAAAGTAAACTTATTTTGCAATAGGTTCAACTTCAAAAATGTATTAGAAATCTAAAGATTGACCTCATCGATCAAAAATTTAAATTCTGAATCTGCGTCTGACGTGCAGGATCAAACCCTCTCTTTGGAGGATTAAAATCAAGCAAGTCAATATTTGGAAAATCAAGTCATCTATGGATTGAAGGTGAAGGAATGCTTCATGCTTTGTACTTCACAAAATAAAGAGGAAAAGGAAGAAAATGGGATGTGTTGTACAAAAACAAATATGTAGAAACAGAGACATTCAACATAGAAAAAATAGAAATAAACCAGGTTTTCTTCCTAATATGGAAGGGGGTGCTCTTGCTGTTTTGATGGCTACCTTTCTAAATCTAGTATGTCATGATCAACTATACATTTTTGAAGAGTTCAAACAACGTACATCTAAATACTATGAATGTATCCTTATCGTTCTACGACATGTCTAATCGCCTTAATGTGTAATCACTTGGACCAAACAAGAACATGATAAACTTTGTGATATCGTCAAACCCATTGATCTGATTGTGCTCTGATGTGGTAAAGTTACCCGAAGGGGTTTCGGTAAGTTTGCTCGTTCATCTGACTTAATTCTTGGACAAGCTCACGAGTTATCTTCTGTGAATTTTAAAAGTTAAAAAGGATTCATGATTTGGTTGAACTTCTAGGCTATGAGTTTGTTTTGAATTTATGATGAAATATTATTGGTGATCTTTGTGTCTTTATTCTTTTTCATGGTTTACGGTTGATTATGGTAGGTTCTAAAAAAGGACGAAAATATCAACCAGGTCACTAATGATTTGCAAGAATGCATGAAGGAATGTGGCGTTGTGAAGGGGATACTACCAAAAGTGTTTCGGGAAAGGGATTTCATGTGGGAGGAAGTTAAGAGCTACAGTGAGATGAACATGCTATTGAATTATGAGATCAACATGTTGAAAAAGAAGGTAGATATCCTCGAAAAAGTCATTCTTATGAAAGAGGGTCAAATCACAATCATGAAAGACTGGATAGGCAAACCTTTAGACCTTCTTGCAAGTCCTGATTCTCTGTTAGAGTGATGGATGCTAAATGGCCAAACTACAATTCATATTTTGTTCATTGACATTTAGTTTGGCCATTTAGCATCTATCACTCCAAAAGAGAATCAGGACTTGTAAGAAGGTTGAAAGGCTTGCCTATCGAGTCTTTCAAGATTGCGATTTGACCCTCTTTCATAAGAAAGTCTTCGTCGAGTGTATCTACAACGTTGTAATAAGTCTATAAATAGTCTAGTATTAGGTCTTTATTTTTATTGATATTTAAAGTTGTAACACTTGAACTAAACTCTCTCTTGTGTGAGGAGTGTACCACCTTAGACTCTCTTTAGTTTGAGGAGTGTACCGCCTTAGTTTAAGGCTTGGAAAAGCCACCAAATCCGAAATGAGGGTGATTCTACGGTGGAATCGCTAGTATTGCCAAACATTTTTAGAAACCTTGGAACTTGAGTGGTTCACACCCTCTTGTTTCATTGTTAGAGTGTTGGTGTTGCCTATTACAATTATTAAGGGCCTTAGTGTGTGACATACACTTAGGTTCTTAGCTCTTGTGAGAGTTGATGTCTCACTTCCTATCCTTACACTTCTTGTAATCATGTTTGTGTTCTTTTCTAGTAAAGCCGTGTATTGTTGTTATCTTGTTGTTGCTGTCTTATCATCTCGTGTTCTTATTGTTGTTGGCTGTTTTTGGTGTAAAGTACACCTTGTATCACCTCGTTCTTGTAGTATTATTGTTGGCAGAGACTTGTTCCCCTTTTGGTCCTATATTTGTCTTGTGTTTAGTATATTGTTTCCGTATTGTGGGTTAATTCCGTTATCACTTGGTATCACAGCTAAGGCTGGTTGTGTTCCTACACTACCAATCTTGGCTCTCTAAGTCGAAAAATCAAAAAATAAATGTTGAAAAACTGAAAATTCCAAAAAGAAGCAAATTTGTCCTTCTTGTTGTCTTGGCCAAAATTGTGTCTTGTTGTTTTGGGATGAGATTTGTGTCTAGATTTTGGTGTGTTTTTTGTTTCTCTTATTAGTTTCTTGTGTTAATTTCTTGTTCACTAACACTTGTTGAGTGAAAGTCTAAAATTTGAGCTCTTGACAAGATTGTTGTTGAAGGTTGTGGCCGACTAGAGTTGTTGAAGTTCTTATTGTTTTTGGAAGTGTGATGTGTTATTGGTTCAAGGTTTGAACGTGTATTGTGAATATTGTGATGTGGTTTTAATCTTGAAAAGTTGTTGTTGTTGTTTGGTAGGTCCAACTTGAACCTTAGGACTCTAAGATTCAAAAGTGTGTTCTTGGTGTTCTTCACCATCTTCATGTTTTGTTGAAGAAAAAGTCTTCAGAGTTGTTTGTTTGATCTAAGTGAGTGAAGAAACAGAGTGTGGTCTTGTTAGTCTTGAAACTTATTCCAAGACACTTACAAGAAAGGAAAGGGACCAAAAGACTTTCAAAAATTCTTGTTACCAAAAGGGAGAAAAGGCACTTTCCAAGACTAACAAAAGAGGAAAGAGCCAAAAAGCTTTCAAAAAGGTGTTTTGCCAAAAGGGTGCAAGGAAAGTCAAAGCCCTTCTGAATTTGAAAAGGCTCCAAATCTTCTTGTTTTCCTCCCAAAACCAAAACTCTTCTCTTCCAAAGTAAATTGACAAATCCAAATTGAAGACAAGAAAAAAAAATCAGATTTCCACAATATTCCACAATCATTCCAAGGCTGCCACATCACTATCCGCAACCAATCAAAGGCTGCCACATCACCTCTTTGTACAACTAACTTATTTTCTATTTTGTAGGTAACTTATTGTCCATAATGTAAGCCATTTTATCCCACCTTGATTCTATTTCCCGAGACATGGCTAAGGTTAATGCGGGCCTTGAAAAAGTTAGCTCGGATATGTCTACTATACTTGAGATGATGGAAAGAGTGGAGAGTCGAAGAAGCTCTCGTGTGTCTACTCCTGAAACCTTACCTCAAACCATCAATCCTCCAATACCACCACAAAGTGACATAGACATAATCCAAGCCACCAAATGTCCTCCAACCCGAGACCTAAATAGGTCACTTCCCTCTCAATTTGATCAAGTCCAACAAGAGGGACTTGGAAGCCAATTTCCTCCCATCGAATCTCTACAACTGAAGCTCCATATTACCATGAGGGGCATAGATTCTACAATGATTCTTATATGATGGGAGGGAAGTTGAGGGGAAAACGTAGGGAACCACAAGGAATCCTCGGCTTGTGTTATTGAGCCCTCGGCTTCCTCATGTGTTTTGCAGACTATTTTGTGCCATCTTCATGTTTTGTGGACTGTTTTGAGTGATTTACTTAAAGTGTCCAATTGCATGAAGTGAAGCTGTGAATTTATGGGAAAATTCCTCTCAAGATGGAGAGGATGATACAAGAATAATCACGGATATGGGCTTATGAGAGTATGCGTTGGACCCGAGACTTGGTGTGTGCAATTGAAGAGATAAAGAATACTTAATTATGCACCATAAACCGTCCATGCACTACACTTGGACTACACTCCATAGGCTCCTTTTGTATTCCCTTCATTAAAGGCTTTTTTGGACATCTCACTTATGTTGTAATAAGTCTATAAATAGGCTAGTATTTGGTCTTTATTTCTTTAGTTGTTTATTTATATTGAAAGTTATAACACTTGAACCAAACTCTCTCTAGTGCGAGGAGTGTACCACCTTAGTTTAGGGCTTGGAAAAGCCACCAAATCCGAAATGAGGGTGATGCTAGGGTGGAATCGCTAGTATTGCCAAACATTGTTAGAAACCTTGGCGCTTGAGTGGTTCACACCCTCTTGTGTCATTGTAAGAGTGTTGGTGTTGACTATTACAAGTATTAAGGGTCTTAGTGTGTGACATACACTTAGGTTCTTAGTTCTTGTGAGAGTTGATGTCTCACTTCCTATCCTTACACTTCTTGTAAACGTGTTTGTGATCTTTTTCTAGTAAAGTCGTGTATTGCTGTTACCTTCTTGTTGTTGTCTGTTTTTGGTGTAAAGTACACCTTGGATCATCTCGTTTTTATGGTATTATTGTTGGCCGAGACTTGTTCCTCTTTTGGTCCTATGTTTGTCTTGTGTTTTGTTTCCATGTTGTAGGTCGATTCCGTTATCAGTTTATCATGTTCTTGGTTGGTCCAAGTGATTACACATTAAGGCGATCAGACATGTCACAGAAGACTACCACATGCCAGCAACTCATGTATACAAGTTCATAAAGAAAATCGTAAACTTCAAATGGAACAAAGATGAACCTAAAATCAAATAGAAGTAGAAAGCTAATGCAGAGAGAGTAACATGTGAACAGGCTATCATTTATTAAGAAGTGGTATCCAAAGCTAAAAAATAAAAACTATTTCATTGTAACGAGATCTTAACATTGCCTGCTTACCTGAAGCTCGAGATATTTCAACTTGGGTGTGGCATAAGAAAGAGCGTCCAACTCATTTTGCACTTCACATTTGAGAATGTTGTTACCTCTAACTGTTGCGGCTAGATCAGCCTGAAGTTGCTTTATGTCCATCTCTTCGGAATAGAGCTTCTCCCTTAGCACAATTGTTAGCAAAGTTTCCGATTTAAGCTCTTTAACCTTTTCCAGATAGTTTTCCAGACATAATCTCTATTGTCTTGAGCTACTCGATATTCTGCTTGTAACAGAGTGAGCTGTTGCCTTAGATTTTGATTCTCCTCTGATACTTGCTCTATTCTCTTAGACAAATCTTCAAGGTGTTTCTCCGAAAATGACATCTTGATTCTATTATCTACTATCTTCAAATTGAATGAAGAGATTTCCCTTTGTAGAGAGACATTCTGCTCTGCAAGCTCCCTCGCCCTTTCATGGAGTCTATGTTGTTCAATTTGGCATTTCTCAAGTTTTAGAGACCAATCGCTGGATCTTCTATCCAACTCCTTTTCCAGTATTGATTGTAACTCATTCTTTTCTATCTCCAATCTCGTGTCCGTGAATCTAGTTCTGCTTGTAATATGCTGGCTTCTTTTTAGCAGAAGCCCATTCAACAACTTGATTTCGTGGCATGCTTGAAACTTCAGAAGCTATTTGTACCTTCTCCTTTGTCAATCTTCTAATAGTCTGAATCAACATCGGAGTGCTAAGGTCTCTGCCGTGAAGAAACATTTGTCATTACTTTGGACAAGCAAATGCAAATGAAAATATCAGTTTAAGTGTGAAAAATGAAGCTACAGCAAAATGATATGCATACTGGCTTAAATCATGACCAGATTTCTTAGGATGAACTTTCTTACTGTGACCAAGGGGAGATTTTCTCAGATCTGTGAAATTCTTTTTTCCTGACCCACTGTCATAGAAGGATCCAAATGATAATGAAACACTCCTCCAAGAAGAAACTTCCTTGGACTTTAATGGTGGTGAAGGGGTCTTGTTTGCATCATTAGTCGATGATCGAAAAAAGAAGAAGTTGTTCTTCATCATCTCTATGTATGGAGACTGTACATGAATCAAACTAGTGTCCATGAGATTTCAAAGGACAAAGTGAAACACTCATAAACAACCACTCACAAATCATCATCCATGCATGAAAATATTGCAAGCTAACCAACTACTTATGAGACAAAGCAAAACATCTCTCTTTCAACATGTTTCTTCTTCAACAACAACATACGTAACCCCTACCTTGGCAAGTAGAAAATTTGTTTCCCATAAATCCTCGGCAAGGAAAGCAAAAATACTAGGATATTTATGAAGACATAAGCAGTAACAACAGTAGAAAGTAAGAAAATAGAGGTATACGATACAACAAGTAGAAAAGAAAAAAATATACTGATACTACTACCAGAAGAGACATGACGCGAAACTATTTAATACTAGCCTTCTACTGGAAATTAATAAAATACCCCACAAACAAATAGCACAAGAACAATTCAAAGAACTTATCAAATCCATCTGATAAAACAAATAATCATATAATAAAAAAAAAAGAAGAGAAATTACTGAATCAAAGAGTTGAAAGAGTAAGAGCCGGCAAAAGGTTGTCAGAATCTATAGGATTCTTATCATTTTTTCTTCAAATATAAAAACAGTAAAAGACTAGAATGGAGAGAACTTTTTTTTCTGTGTCTTTCATTCATCATCATACAATGCATATATACAACTAACAAGGATCTGTAAATTACTAGTAAATATTTACAAGGATCAGTATATGGCAAGTGAATATTTACAAGGATCCAGAAATATGGCAAGTGAATATTTACAAAGAACAAAGAAATCTTGGCTCCACTATTTGGACCTTTCTTGTACTTGTATTTGGGCTAAACAAAAAAGTGAGCATGTGTTACTCTCTCTGCATTAGCTTTCTACTTCTGTTTGATTTTAGGTTCATCTTTGTTCCATCTGAAGTTCACGGTTTTCTTTATGAAATTTTATACATGAGTTTCTGGCATGTTGTAGTCTTATGTGACATGTCTGATCGCCTTAATGTGTAATCACTTGGACCAACCAAGAACATGATAAACTTTTTGATATCCTCAAACCCATTGATCATATTGTTCTCTGATGTGGTAAAGTTACCTGAAGGGGTTTCAGTAAGTTTGCTCGTTCATCTGACTTAATATTTGGACAAGCTCATGAGTTATCTACAGTGAATTTTAACAGTTTAAAAGGATTCATGATTTGGTTGAACTTATAGGCTATGAGTTTGTTTTGAATTTCTGATGAAATGTTATTAGTGATCTTTGTGTCTTTGTTGTTTTTCATGGTTTACGGTTGATTCTGATAGGTGCTAAAAAAGGACGAAAATATGAACCAGCTCACAAATGATTTGCAAGAATGCATGAAGAAACTTGGCGTCGTGAAGGGGATACTATCAAAAGTGTTTCACGTGAGGGATTTCATGTGAGAGGAAGTTAAGAGCTACAGTGAGATGAACATGCTGTTGAATTATGAGATCAACATGTTGAAAAAGAAGGTAGATACCCTCGACGAAGACATTCTTATGAAAGAGGGTCAAATCACAATCTTGAAAGACTGGATAGGCAAACCTTTTGTCCAAACTACAATTCATATTTTGTTCATTGACTATAGTGTTCATACTTCTCGTATACTTATTGGTTTTACTCTTATTCTTTCCCTCTTTGATACTTGTTATAGAAAGTTTTCTTCTTTCTTTTGCAAACCTTTTGAATCTCCAATTGTAAACATTTCTTTTACTTTCTGGTGATCAAGACAATGAACTTCTTTTGCTTCAAGACAATCTTCAACAGCTATGGAATGGACATACCCGCTAACTCATACAGAACGATTCCAGAACTCAGCAAGTAAATATTATTTCTAAAATAAACATTAATTATCCCCATGGTAGAAAAGCCACACCTACTTCATCTTATACTAAGTTACTAAGTCCTACAACAACAGGTGAAACGATGAAGACAGAAGACCATAATTCCTGTTGTACTATTTCCAAGAAAAAACATTCGCATACAAGCAAGTTGGAAAACTAAGTGCATGACTTCTCTACAATGTACGCTATACTCTCTTCATTTTGGGATGTGGAAAATGTTTGACCTTATTAACTAGATTCGTCTATGTTGATTCCAAAAAAAAAAAGTTTTAGGCCTTTTGAGATTGCTTTATTCCATATAGTATTGGTCTCTCATACCTTTTTACACCTACAATCATCATGTTGCAGGTCCAGCGCATGTGCTACTAGCACCAAAAAACCAAAATTAATATCTTAAGCATTATGTATACTCCAAATCATCATACAAAATGGAGCCACCGGAGCTTTCATGTCTAATGAATTTTTCATTTTTCATAAAATGGAAAAAGTACCTAAACAACCAATCTCGATTAAGTACTACAACTCTAATGAATCTTATAAAATGGAGAAAGTTACTTATACACAATCAACCTCCACTGAAATTAGTGTATCTCAAGTTCTCTGATGCATTGGTTAACCTCTTAATGCCTCCTGAAAGTCATATTGGTTATCCAAAGAGAACAAACAAAAAGTACAGAAGTGTTTATCTTGGTAATATCCACCTACCATTGGAATCAAGCAAGCTACATAAATTAAGCCTAATTAGCATCATACCAGCTCATTTTAATACCTAAAACTTTAAAAGCAGAAAAGCACAAAATCCAGAGATGCCATGAAATTACAAAGAAACTGGGAAGAGGAAGACACGTACCAGAACTATTAGTGAAATCAGCAGTCAAGTCTGAGAAACCAAAATTTTGAGGCATCTCCACAAGAAATCCAAATGAAGTAGTGTCAGCATCCAGATGAGGTTCATTAAGAGGTTGCGTGTTAGACTCCACACTACTAAATGACGAAATAGATGCATCACCCATTGCAGAACGTGAATCCAAGTAACTGCCATGAGGACTAAAGGAAAACAGATAATTACCACCATAGACAGGTTCTTTCTTAATAATCCTCCCATTTATTGTTTGTCTCAACCCCATGTTAGAGGGCTAGCCCAAAAACATATTAGGAGGAACATCAATTTTTCTGCTTTGAGAAGGAATATCAACTGTTATTTATATGCAAGAAAGAACAGATGAGCTATTGTTACTGAATGCATTGGGTCTATCAGCACGTACAGGTTGATGCATTATGCCATTAGGTTTTGCAGCAATTCCAACATTTTCAGTAGCACCACAAGTTGAATTTTGATGCACTGCAGTAAGGAAAGAAAACTTAAACATTAACTTGAGACAACAACACAAGCTTCTCAAATGCAGGTTCTAGCAAGAACAAATATAACAAGAAGATAGAGAGCAATGAAGATAAGGATAAGTCTAGACGAGGTTAGGGACAGGCTCCAAACTGAACACAGTGCTCGTCATTCTTATTCCAGATAAGATCAGACAACTTATTATTTTGACGTTAGGAGTTTCTTGTAGAGGGTGCTGAATCCATTTTGCAACTTTGGAGCCCTTGTAAAGCACAGAGAGGCTTATTTTTGTAAAGAAAATACTGCCCACATAGTATATATGCTATCATTTCAAAAAAAATATGGTGCTTGTAGGTTTTACCAATATCATGTATACTTGTACCTTCCAATGCAACCTCCTGGTAAAAAAACTAACCACCAATAGGCATATGTCAGGAAAGACATGTTAAAGAAAAAATGACAAGTTTAATATCAGGAAAGACATCAAAAACTCTCATTGACATATAAATGATGGATCCCAAATAACTTCAGAAGTTACACACAAAAGGAAAATGGTACAGAAACCAATTCAACCTTCATAATAACTATGTCTGCTTGATGTAAGCATAAATATTATCAGGAAAGACATCAAAGACTCTCATTGACATATAAATAATGGATCCCAAATAACTTCAGAAGTTACAAGCAAAAGGAAAATGTACAGAAACCAACTCCACCTTCATAATAACTGTGTCTGCTTGATGTAAGCATAAACATAAAGAACATACTGACACACCAAAAAATTATCAAAATGTTCTGCAATGTAGTGCATATCTTTTTTTTTCTTTGAAATTGAACGCAGTGCATAGTTTAAAAATGTGGAAACAACATTTAATGTGGCAGGTGAAGCATGAGGTACTGGAAGGAAAATTTAAAACATGGTGGAGGCAAATGAAAGAGGGTATCTAAAAGAATGATCAGAGGGCAGGATGGAACTCCCTCATAGCAAGTTAAATGAAGTTTAAAACTATATAAAGAAGATGAAACTAGAGGCTTCTGTATGCGTCTCACATACTTGCCATAAACCATGTGTGAATGAGCACAACAGAATCAAATATACTGAGACAAAGCACGCATTTGATTGCAGATCAAATGGAAGAGTTTGCCAACCGACTAGATTTAAGAACAGCTCTGGTCCATGCACCATTATGAGGTAAAGTTATATGGTTAGAAATTTGGATGTTACTTGGTGAAATATTACACCAATTAGACATTGGTAAAGAAGCAATTGCACTTGAAAATTGCTGCGTCATCTTCACTTGTTCCGCAAACAACCTGTTGAATTCAATTATTTGCTCTTTCACCATCAGCTTCGGGTAATATGCTTGAAAAAATTCCTGATTTTCTTCTAGTTTTTGCCAAACTGAAAAATAGGGAGAACGTCAGAATGCTAAAGAGTTAGGAAATCAGAATCACATAGAAGCTGTAAATTGCTACACGCCTATAGGCAACACTGGAAACAAGGACAAACATAAACAGCGTGTACAGTAAGACAATATATTTACATGTTATACAACACAGCTCATTAGAGGCATTAGTAGCTTCACATTAGTATTATTGTCACGTTTTTCAAAATCAGTTTCATCATAATATGCCTACTACATTTGGAAATACTCGTGAGTACATTCACAAGCAGAGCAATAAAATGGATAATACAAAAATATCTTCAATTGCTTCTCGAATGAAGCAGGTATCTGATACAGACAACAGCACTACTCCCACAGAAGAGTTCAGAAAATTAGAAGCAATCATATTTACAGAAATGTCAAGTTTAAAGGAATTCAAAAGGCTTTGAACTTGTACAGAACTTTATAAAGTGTCAAGGTTTCTTCTAAATTCTTTAACTGCAGGAAAAATCCAATTGAGGTGAAACATCCAGTTCTGAAACATTCAATATCTTGTCACAGTTCTGGAAAGTTCAACAGATTCAAAACAGCATCCTAGACTAGAAACCCAAATTTAAGCATCTCAGACCAGAAGATGAAACGTAATTGTATTTTGCTTTTTTATTTTGGTGCATTCTTACAAGATTACATAGAAGATACTGAGGCTATTCTACAAGTCTTACGAGTCTCTATAGTTTCTTTCAGCAGTTTCCAAGTAGATGTTTTCTTCCAGTTTGGCAGTTATTGCTTTCTTTTACCCGTAAATGTGGCTTCACAACCTTTTTATGAATCTACTAAAATCTTGTTACCATCTCAACAAGAACGATTTTCTTTAATGAAGAAAGAAGAGTAGTTCCAACCGGCAAGGATGACATTAGACCACAAATCAAGTGAAGGATAAAGTTTCTCAATTTCAAATAATACAGAGAAAAATTAACATTTTTTCCTTTAAATAATGAATCCATAATCAAGGGTATAAAGAAGCAATGAAAGTAGTGTTAGGGGGTAGGTTCCTCTGTTCAAGAATATTTACATGCACATGAATTCATACATTTGTTTACCTTGGACATTGATCAGCAAAGGAAGCATTTTACCATAGAACTAGTAAGATATAAAGTTTAAAACAAGCACTAGTAAACTCTACTTTCCGAGAATGAAAAGGTAATTTCCTTTTAAATTTTTCAGAGAGAACGAACATCTGCATGTGTGATTACTCTTTATGCACTAATGTCTAGGACTTCAAAACTTTCTGTAAATGTTTTAGGTACTATATATATTCTCCCTAAAATTTCAGATTAGAGCAGAGGAGTTGTTACTAAAGGTTGGAAGAGCATTTACTTTGGCTAGGTCTGTACTACTTCTACTAGCAAAGTAGGATGGCATTTGAAAAATGCCTGTGGATATTAACCAGAAAAAAGTGATTCTTGTGTATGGTTTGATCTAGAGTGGTTCGGCAGAATCACGGTTCACGACTATCAGCTCAAACCTTATGTATGTATGTATGTATAGATATGAACCAAACATGGAAGGCAAAGGATTAAAACGAACTTGTGCATTTTTCTGAATCCAAAACATCCATTTCATTCTGTCCTTATACAGCTGTGACATGTGACATGGACTCATGCTTCCAATAATGCAATTTACAAACAAAAGACACCAATGGCAGAAGCAGATTTAGCATGTGGTCTGCATATGTGATTACTAGAAACAACCAAAATGACAATAGAATGTTTAAGAACCGAAAGACCTATATCAGCAAATGGTAGTGAGATTATCCTCGGAGGATTCAGCAGCAGAAGCAACTACCAACTGAGGCTGAAGGATGAAACCCTCTCTTTGTGCCTTTCTACTTTCACGCTGTATTATAGAAGTATTCAATTTGATTCGATTTTACTTCTTAATTAACCATTTTTGTCAAAAGGAATTTGTTCCTATTGACAATTTGTGATATAGATAAATGCATAAATTACTCGTATCAATTACCAACAACATTTTGGGCAGAAAATCGACTGGCGCCCACCCAACCTGCTTAGGAGCGGGTGAATGTGGACTGGCGGAATCGATGGGGCCATTTGGGAGGTCAAACGAGAGAAATGGCGCGAATGAGCCTTTTTGAGTCCGATTCAGTGTGGATCGAATTGCATTGATGAGGCCGGGAGAGTCATTTTCCAAGTCAAACATGTGAAACAGCACAAATTGCGAATTTTTTGCAATTTTCGATGCATACGATTAAAAAAAAAAATCGGTGAAACTTCTCGAGCAGTCCCCCCATGAATTTGGAATATGACTAAGTGTCTTATTTGACCTCAAATTATTGTGTCCACTCGGGACAACCTAGCTTACGATACTCCTTGCCTTTTCCCAAGTTTTTACCTCTGCCGTACTTCCAAGGGCTCCTTGTCAAGGAGCAACCAGTTCCTTGTTTCTTTCTTAGTTCTTAGGATAATAATAACACACGATTGAAGATTGTAGAAAGGTGATAGTTATTTCCATTGATGTAAGAATGTTTGGTTTTTACAATTAATGAAGTGATGTCTACAAGTACTTCAAAACTGATGCTGAAACTTCAATTGATATTTTAGCCATATGGCGGACTCCAACTGTAACGCCCCGCATTTTGGGCTACAATATAGACCATGACTCTGATGCGTTGATAATCCAGAATCCATAAATCCTATGCCAATTTGTAATGTTAATCAATGTTGTAGTATGTGAATCCATTTGACCACGAATTTAGACCATAGAAGTCCTTCAACTCAAGGACGACTTAAAACCATTTCGATCGATTAAGTTTTAGTGGACATTGTAATTTGTGTCAAATTCTATTGACCATAAATCATTGAATATGATGAACTGGGTGGAATACTATATACCAAATTGTAGATAATTGAATAAGCTTTCCAACGATACCAAATTTACCTAAAACGGACACCCGGTGAAGAAGTTATGACCTTTCAAAGTTGAGTATGTCGCATACGCACATATAGGCGATGAATAGTGCGGCGCCTATGCAAATATATGCGATGCATAGGGCGGCGCATATGCAAAATTATGCGATTCATAGGGCGGCGCATATGCAAAATTAGGCGATGCAAAGGGCGGCACCTATCCTAGTCTATGCGATGCAAAGGGCGGCGCATACTTATGGTTTCAGGTGACGAAAACACTCCGTTTCTTTCAGATTTTCAAGGTTAACTTCAAACGATCATAACTCTCTGAATATAATGAACTGGGAGAGCTGCAACCTATCAAATAAAATATCTTCGAGTTTTCTTTCAAATGCAACTGGTTTCATCCAAATCTAACATCTGAGTAAGTAGTTATATCCGTTTTACTTCAACCTGTCAGTTTGTCAACTGAGGGATAGTTTCGACTTTTCTTGTTTTCTTAGGGGCATTTTAGTCATTTTACCTCACCCCTATTTCGTCTATAACATCTGATTAAGCTCCAAATTCAGCAAAATATAACCCTTTTCTCTAATTTTCTCTCAAGAACACCCTTTAGGGTTTCAAACAAAATCCCAAATAACTCAAGATTCAACCATTGGTTTTGGAAGATAATTTCAGATCTGGAATCCTCTCGACGTAGGCTTTGATAAACACCCAAAATTCGTGGTGAACAAGGTACGCGGGGTTTTTCCTAAATTCTCATGGGCATAGCAAAAATCATGTTTTAGAATGAGTTTTTTAAATTATGTATATATATTTATGTATAAGATGCTTTAACATCATTGTTTTGGTCTTTTGACCATCTCCAAAGCGATTTGACAGTTTTTATACATATATGAATTGAGAGCATGATTTACATGAAATTCCTCTCTTGATGTAATTTTCCCATGTTTCATATGATATAGATTGTTTTGAAATAAGTCTTGAAAAATCATGATATGAAATGCTTTGGCTTTGCTATGTTTCGAATACGATTTTGAACATGAATGAGAGGGTTGTAAATGTTGAATTTACATATAATGAAAGACTGCAGAATTTTGCCAAAAGCACATGACCACCATATGTTTGATGAAAGTTTTTGCATGGTTTTGACTTGAGTTTCGGAACATGAACTCTTTTATGCAAATTACATATTTGGGTGGTCTGAAACTACACTTTTATGAAAGATCATGCTTAATGCATTATGGATCAGAAATAGAACCAGCAGGTCTTGGTATGACGATACCAACTCAGATAAATGTCATATCAGACTCAGACTTTTCAGACTAGTTCAGAAATCAGACTTTCATGATTTTAGACATTCAGAATGTTGCATGTACAGAAAAAGTTAAAAATGGGCATACAGAGATGTTAGGTGGTCCCCCGAAGAGGGCTTGAGTTCAGACAACTCTTTGCCTAAAACCGTGGTTTGCCGACCCGGGTATATTATTATGCGCTGACTTAAATGTCCTGTGGCGTATCAGACTCAGACACTCCAACCCTTGCGGCACACTCGGGTTGGGGGCTTCCACGCCGAGTCAATGGCGGATTCCATACAGCCCGTGGAATATTCAGACTTGTAGGGGAACACCACCTAACTCAGAAGTAAAACACAGATCATGATTTGAAATGAACAGACAGGTTGCATGTTTTCAAAAAGTGCCCATGTATTTTTCAGAAACAGTTTTATACAGGATGTCTTGATGAAAAATTTCTTTCACTTATATATATGTATGTATGTTCCATTATACTATTTTTGGATTGCTTCGCGTGCCAGTACTTTTGTGCTGACCCCCCTCCTTCCAGGTTTTGAGGCACAGTCTAGGGTTCCAGCTACTCAGTAGACATTCTCGGGCTTGCAGACTTGATCTCACAGTGGTGAGCCTTCTATTATTCGGAAGGCCTAATTATGTCAGACATTATCTTATTTATTATGTTTTGGTCTACTGGGGGCCTTGTCCCGGTTTTTTTTCAGATGAATGTTTATGTTCTTAGTAGAGATTTCGCAGACTGATGTCAGATAGTATTATTCAGAAATGTTGCAGAACTTGACCATGTTTTCCGTACTCAGTTTCAATTCCGCATTTTATTATGATTATGAATGTTGTGCATGATAACCAGATAGAGAATGGGTGTTCCGGGCCTTCATGGTTTGGGATGCTCGTCACGGCTAGGGCCTAGGCTCGGGTCGTGACACCAACATGCATCCAGTAGCGCATTCCTCACATCTATTCCTATTTTTTTTCATCTATTCCTTTTTGTTAACCCTCATTTACATAACTAAATCCTATTTTCTTACATCTACTCATGTACAGTATTCTAATCCCCGAGAACCCTCTTCGAGACCATGTTCAAAGCTGAAGACTAGAATCAATGGACCATATTCCTTCTATTGGCTTTAGAAACTTCCAGCACCCATGAAGAAATGACATTTAGAAACCATGGACTTCCTAGAATAAGACAGCTTGCTTCATCCATTCGCAAATGACAGGCCATCCTTTCTCCTCTTTCTATGACTGTCAAAAGTAGAGTTGGAGAATTAGGCATGCCTACCAAACCAAACATCACAAGTTATTAGACAGAATCCGGGAGAATGAAATGCATCAGAAAATTTCTTGTCTATAGAAAAAGGGGGCAAGGTGTTAGACGAACTTACTGAGCTTTTTTACTGCAACGTTCAACCAGCTCTCAGACACGTTTGAATGATTGGGGATAGTCTGTGCAGAATCCCTTAGGGGAGATGCTTAGGACCCACAAGTGATGACCAAACTCAAACCCAAACCAAATGGGCCATCAATGCAAAATTATAAAGTTTTATGACTTACTGAAGCTTTAGTAAAAACAGAGAGAACAAAAGGCGCCTCTTCACCAGGATGTATTGTAGTAGGCACTATTGTGTAACCCTTCAGATCAAGATCTAGGACCATCTCACATTATCTCTCTCGAGAATTTACATAGTCTGTCCCACCAACAGATTCATGCAAATAGATATTATATGCAACACGTCTGCCACAAGTTTTCAGTATCCTCATCCCAATATAGAACATCATTGAATCATGGCTTGATTGATAATTCCTTAGACCAGCTGTAGTCCTTGAGAAGCTCACACCCTAAAATAGCATTCTGATTAGTTTATTTGATCAACAAATAGATAATGCCAATAATTAACGACTCTGTTCCAGATTAATCATGACAGTGCACCTGAGTTAAGGTGATAAATACATAAATGGGCAAGGAAGCATCAGGACCACTTGCTCTTAGTCGATATTGGGGATTCTGATGCCATGTGTCATAATCCTGGCAGCCTCCAGCACTGTAGCCTCTCCATTGACCATGGATTGAGTAGTGCATCTCTGGTAGGTAGACACGACAAACATATATAGATCTAAAATGTATTTTGAAATCTTGCCAAGACATCCAAAAAATTCCATCGTTTTCCTGTTTACAACAAAACATCAAAAATTAGTGTCATCCAGTAAAAAGGTGTATAAGCATAATCCTTCGCACATATTCTTGATGAACAAAAGGACCAGTATGTGGAAGTGAATCTGGTCAATTAGACAAGCGGGATTCTCTCATCCCTCTAGAAGCGATTTGTAAGAGGTGTTATTGTCAATTTCTTTTATTTGGCATATTAGATTTTCTATGAAAGTAAGGGCAAAGGAAGAGATTAGGGAAGGGACCCAGGACCCAGTCACCCTATAATAGACATAAGACAGGATTAACTTGATTTAGTAATAACAGGGACCAGTCACCCTATAATAGACATAGTGACAGGATTAACTTGATTTAGTAATCTTTAAAGAGAACGCAATCATATTTTGGTTTCACACAGGAACCAGTATATAATCGACTGAGGTCCTTTCATCAGTTTAGGATAACAAATTCAAGGAGATTAACAGTGAAAGAAATCTGGAAGTCAAATAGAACATGAATGTCAACATTCCAGGTACAAAATTCAGTGAAAGGTACTGTATACATGGATTCATAGCACAATTGATGGGAGAAGTAGTGACTCTGGGAATAGTTGTGCTTTTCCCCAAGCCCAGAAGTAGTAAAAAATAAAAGTTGCAGTATTTGCTGAATTAATAACACTATTAGTTACATACCAACAGTTCACAGGAAAGAAATGATTTTTTTTCACGTAGTTGTACAATGTGAGCAAGGAAAAAGCAAATTTAGGGCAATGACCAGATTGAGGCCCATATCCACACTTATGCTCCAGAACAGAAGGATCACTCTGAATCCAGAAAAGAAGAAGACACACAAACTATAGTCCTCGCCATCCTAATTGACCGACAGTTTTTCTTTTCTTACCCAAAAACGGGAAGGTCTGCACTCCTCAGACCACACTTTGTGGGACTACACTGGGTATGTTGTTGTTGTACCCAAAAAATTAAAGGAAGAGGTTAAGATTCAAAACACCATGATACAGACAAAGAAAAAAAAATCAAAACATAGATAACACCAAATCAACTCAAAGAGGAAGCGTGAATATGAGCAGTCAAGTTTTACCATCTACATCGCATTTTGTGGCAGAAACTGCACCCAAAGGACCCTATGTCCATAACTTATATCCTAAGCACCGCAATCAAATAAAGCCAATTCAGAAAAATCTTAGATTCAATCAGAGAAAAATGTCAACATGCACTACACTATTTGGTTCAGATGTCTAGTGATCTTGGAATATTTCATGACCAGAGAGCAGCAAATTAATGAATATTTTTCTTCGGATGATTTACCCCTCCATAATCTATAATCATAGTGGCTAGTGGTTCATCTCTATAGATTCATAGATACTAAATTTTGAAGACAGGAAATTTATTGCTTCCAAGGTGTTACACCAACGGTCCTTTTTGTCCAGAGTTCAAGAGACACGTTAAAACAACTTATAATTTAATCAATTGAAAAAATCCAGTATGTTCATGTCAAACCAAGCAAGAGATGCAAGTAACCACCAAACTTATCCCACGTGTAAACCCATTCAGTATCAATTGCTTCCTATAAAGCCAGAATTCGAGCATGGGAACACATTTCTCTTCGGTGACCTACATCACTAGTTGCTTCATGCCTAAGTGTCCTATTTCTTAATCTGGAGAAAATTGACCCAGCAGCCAGTTCTTCATTTCTAAGACGGTCTCTTAATTTCATGACATCTTCTCTTGGGAGCACAAAATTGCCTCCCCTATCCCTCATCATTCTTGGGTCGCCAACCAATAGAGCAGCTGAGCTTGCCGACCACCTCTGAGGGGCAAAGTATGTTCCAGACAAAGCATTTCTGGTCTGAGAAAATATCAACAGAATTGAGATTCAACGAGTAAATCAATAATAAAACAAGAAGCTAATCTAAAATTTATAGGTACAAGAATCAGAAGACATATTGACCGCCCGAGAAGTTTTGTCAAACCAATCACCATGAAAGTTTCATTATTTATATCAATACTAGCGAACCTTGTGTTAATGCTTATATTAAGCACATCGAAGTTCAAGCAAAGCGTAGACGATATCCACATCTCTCTATAGGCAGACCTCTATGGATGCATTGTGATTATTTGACATTTATAATTTATACCAACCACATAGCACAAAATTTTAATGACAAATCATTGATAACTAAATCCAACATGAATGAAATGAAAAACATGTAAAGCACTCAAGCACCCAAGTAAAATAAAATAGAACAATCCCAGAATACCAATCAAACTGAAATACAAAACACGTTGAGGACATCAATAACGGTACAGAAGGGAATATTAGAGATTCAGAATTTTTCAAATTGTGAATTACAAAACAGAAATCACCAATATTTTCATGATTTATGTTCAAATAGTACATCAATCTAACAGCACCATATTGTTTTTAAGCCAGTTTAGGGGCATCCCCATCCAAATCATATGCAATAAAGTGGGCCGATAAACAAGTCGATGAACTTTTAAGTGGAAAACTGTTCTTTATTTCCTATTGAAAACAAGGATCTCCTTCAGATGGGATGGAAACCATAAATGACAATAGAAACAAAAAACACTAACTAATAACCAAGGAGCAAAAATATAGAATGAAAGTGTTGGCAGCGGTAATAGAAAATGGCCGTACCTTTGTGGCAGATCGAGCAATTACCTGGACCATGGTTTCTTTGCTAAGAAAATGAACAACATCTTCCACCATCTATTATCAGAGAAAATGTTAGAAAGTAAACCAGGATATTATAGGAAGTAGGAAGAATTGTTTTATGAAAACTCATCTACAGAGTTCATGATAAAGACACCAACCTGACACAAAACAAAAAG
This sequence comes from Capsicum baccatum var. pendulum, assembly GCA_030864225.1. Lineage (NCBI taxonomy): Eukaryota > Viridiplantae > Streptophyta > Magnoliopsida > Solanales > Solanaceae > Capsicum > Capsicum baccatum. Next base: position 247,646,802 of record CM061554.1, read on the forward strand.
TAAGTCTATATAGCTCAATCAGTACAACTATTCCAAGATATCTAAGAAAACCTCAAGTGTAAAACATGGACGAGAGACAACAAATCCAAAGGCCACAACGAGTGTAATTGCTGACACAGCAGCACCAGCAAATGGCGGATAAATTTGCAAACTCACAACCATACCCCAGCCCTCAATAGACAATGCAAAGACATAGAGCACAAGAAATGCAGCACTGTCAACAAATGATTTCAGGTAGAATTAGCTGTCAAAATCGTGCAATTTCAAGTAGCAACTTAAGTGGTGAAACACTTGTAATAAAAATACATAGGAAAGGAACCGGTGTTGTAAGAGTTCACAATTTAATTTAACTATGCATTTCAAGCCTATGTTTCTCGGACTCTTCAAAAATGTCGACGGGTGCGTGTCGGATCCTGCAAAAATAGTGTATTTTTTAAGGATCCGACACGGGTGCGGCACCATTTTTGGAGAGTCCGAGCAACTTAGTTTCAAGCTGCTATACACAATGTAAATCTTAAAAAGAAAAGTAGAAGAAATTGACAAACCTGACATTTTTCCCACAGTCCGCATGAGCATCATAAACATAAACAGGCATGGCAACACCCTTGGGGAGTAGACTACTATAGGAGGTGAAAGAAGGACCTGAAAGAAAAGGGTTTTGGGGAACAAAAGACAATTCACATGCAAGCAAGACCACAAGGAAAAGATAAAACAACTCCAATAAGCAAAAGATAAACATAAATAACATGATTGGAATAACTACACTTTTGATCCCTCAGTCATTAGTTAAATATGATTTGTCCTTGTGATATTTCACTAAGCATATTTAACCTTGAGTTGATAAAAATGTGTCTTTGGTCCCTAAATTTAAAATATTTTATAGTTAGATTGATTAATTAGCCTCAAATAGTTTAACAATTAATAATTTGTTAAATTGGTGGTCACAACCATAAGGATCAAAAGTGTACATTTCAATTAATGAAGCTTAAATGAGGATCTTAACCATCACAAGGACAAAAATCAGAATTTACCAATATTTTAGGGACTAAAAACAAAAATTTCTCCAACACACTTCAATACTTTATTTGTCGTTATTAAGTAAACTTACTGTTAATACCCTTCCAGCTACGAGAAAAAGAAATGAGAAGTAACCAACAAAAGCCTTATATGAAAGAGAAACATGCATTTGACATCAATTATCGAGAACCGCTAGAAACATTAGATTAAACTATCTGAGCATCTTAAAACGGGAGAAGAGTATTTACCCTGAAACCATTCAACAAGAAATGCTACAAGAGCTAAAAGGAATGCAAGAAAACAAACGAGTAACATTTGTATCCTTGTCAAATAAAATTTATTTGACGCCCAATAGTGAATAACATCAATAGCTAGAACAAGAAGGAGAAGCACCAGCTTAAAGGCAAAGGTGTTCCGTCGTGCTTAAATTCTAGTCCGCCTCTGATTAACTAGGTGTATAAAACAAGTGTAATTTTTTTAATTCCTTATATTTTATCCAATAAATGTGAGAGATAGAATAGGAAAGTTATTTAAAGGGATCGATTATCTCCTTTCCCGTGTTAGATATAATGCCATTTAGGTAAAAAGTTTCAATTTTAATAATATATGGGTTCCTTAAGGTTGGAATTAATTAAATTTAGATCTCATTATTAATTATTAAGATCATCTTAAAAATTAAAATAGGTATAGAGATTACGTAATTGTGTATGCATGCAATTAAGGTAATTAATAACAAAAACTGGCAAATTCCTTTCTTTAAAGATTTGAATGAATTAAATTTGAGATCTCTTTATTAGTTAACCATATATTTTAATTTTGGACTCAAAATTTGAGGTCTCTATATTAAGAATGAGTATTATTATTATTAGTATCTGTAAAAGGTCTATACATTTTAGTCTATTATATAATAGGTATAGCATTTATTTTACCTATTTCTTTACCATATAGATGAATCAAAGCCAAATAAGTTCTTAGTTATGCCTTCGTGTGTTGTTCCCTTTCGTGTATGTTGATTTGACTGCTCACATCTTTAGCAAGAATAACTAAACCTGCAGCATTTTCAAGAAAAAATGACAATAATCCTACAGATTCTGACAACCTTTTGTCGGCTCTTACTCTTTCAACCTTTTGATGCAGTTATTTCTCTTGGAGGAGTGTTTCATTGTCATCTGGATCCTTCTATGACAGTGGGTCAAGAAAAAAGAATTTCATGGATCTGAGCAAATCTCCCCATGGTCACAGTAAGAAAGTTCATCCAAAGAAATCTGGTTGTGATTCAAGCCGGTATGCCTATCATTTTGCTATAGCTTTCGTTTTCACACTTAAAAAGTAATGACAAATGTTTGTTCATGGCAGAGACCTTAGCGTTCCAGTGTTGATTCAGACTATTAGAAGATTGACAAAGGACAAGGTATAAATGGCTTCTAAAGTTTCAAGCATGCTACAGAATTAAGTTGCTGAAAGGGCTTCTGCTAAGGAAAAAGCCAGCATATTACAGGTAGAACTAGATTCACAGACACGAAGATTAGAGACAGAAAAGAATGAGTGAAAATCAGTACTGGAAAAGGAGTTGGATAGAAGATCCAGCGATTAGTCTCTAAAACTTGAGAAATACCAAATTGAACAACATAGACTCTGTGAAAGGGCGAGGGAGCTTGCAAAGCAGAATGTCTCTCTACAAAGGGAAGTCTCTTCATTTAATGAGAAGGAAGTAGATAATAGAATCAAGATGTCATTTTAGGAGAAGCACCTTAAATATTTTTCTAAGAGAATAGAGCAAGTGTCAGAGGAGAATCAAAATCTAAGGCAGCAGCTCACTCAGTTACAAGCGGAATATTAGTAGCTCAAGACAATAGAGATTATGTTCGGGAAAACTACTTAAATCGGAGAATTTGCTGACAACTGTGCTAAGGGAGAAGCTCTATACTGATGAGATGGACATAAAGCAACTTCAGGCTGATCTAGCCATAACAGTTAGAGGTAACGACATTCTCAAATATGAGGTGAAAAATACGTTGGACGCTCTTTCTTGTGCCATACTCTAAGTTGAAACATCTCGAGCTTCAGGTAAGCAGGCAATGATAAGATCTCATTGCAATGGAATAGTTTTTATTTTTCAACTTTGGATTCCTCGTATTCATATATGATAGTCTGTTTGTATGTTACTCTATCTGCATTAGCTTTCTACTTCTGTTTTATTTTAGGTTCATCTTTGTTCCATCTGAAGTTCATAGTTTTCTTTATTAACTTGTATACATGAGTTGCTGGCATGTGGTAGTTTTCTGCGACATGTCTGATCGCCTTAATGTGTAATCACTTAGACAAACCAAGAACATGATAAACTTTGTGATATCCTCAAACCTATTGATCTGATTGTGCTCTGATGTGGTAAAGTTACCCAAAGGGGTTTTAGTAAGTTTGGTCGTTCATCTGACTTAATTCTTGGACAAGCTCAAGAGTTATCTACTATGAATTTTAACAGTTAAAAAAGATTCATGATTTGATTGAACTTTTAAGCTATGAGTTTGTTTTGAATTTCTGATGAAATTTTATTGGTGATCTTTGTGTATTTCTTGTATTTCATGGTTTACGGTTGATTCTGGTAGGTGCTAAAAAAGGACAAAAATATAAACCAGCTCAAAAATGATTTGCAAGAATGCATGAAGGAACTTGGCGTTGTTAAGGGGATACTACCAAAAGTGTTTCAGGAGAGGGATTTCGTGTGGGAGGAAGTTAAGAGCTACAGTGAGATGAACATGCTGTTGAATTATGAGATTAACATGTTGAAAAGAAGGTAGATACGCTCGATGAAGACATTCTTATGAAAGCCGGTAAAATCACAATCCTGAGAGAGTGGATAGGAAAACCTTTCGACCTTCTTGCAAGTCCTGATTTTCTGTTGGAGTGATGGATTCTAAATGGACACGCTAAAATTCATATTTTGTTCATTGACTATAGTGTTCATACTTCTCGTGTACTTACTGGTTTTACTCTTATTCTTTCCCCCTTTGATACTTGTTATAGAAATTTTGCTTCTTTATTTGCAACCTTTCTGAATCTGCAATTGTAAACATTTCTTTTACTTGCTGGTGATCAAGAGAATGAACTTCTTTTGCTTCATTTGGTTCTGCAAGTATTGGCTGTTTTTTGTCTTATGAAGTATTTAGTGAGGATTGGTGATACCATTTTCTTCTCATCTATGAGGTAGAGGTATGGTTTGCATATATTCTGCCCGAATATACATCGGGTATGTTGTTGTTGTTGTATGGAGATTGTGCGTATAATAACAATCGTATATTTGATGTCGGCTGATCCACATTTTCATTCCTTGCAGGGGAAAGCTCATTAAGTTTACTGAGTTAACTTCTCATTGATGTATTCTTTCACTAAGGTTGAATTAAACCGCGCGATAGTATTTATACTTATTTTTGGTTCCTAACTGTGTTGAAAGAGTAAGGTGCCACACCAACTTGCATGTACCTTGATGGATTTCACGGGATAGCTACCTTTCCAATAGTACATGTACCATTTGTTCAAAAAAAATTGAATAGATATGAAGAATGACCAAGTGCTTTTTTGCATTCGTGGAGTTTCAAATCCGAACCTCAATTCACAAAATCGCAATTTCTTTTCCTTATTCTCGTCAAGTAATTAAGAGCATGAAATCTAGGATCACAACGACTGCAATAATTTTTACGCGCTTTATGTAGAGCATGAAGATAAATGGAAAAAGAAGGAAAGGTTTTAATCATAATGCAGCATGAGAGAATTCAGCATCAGTAGCTGCTATTGATGCAACACTAACAGCAACATATACCCAGTGTAATCGCACAAATGAGGTCTAGGGATGGAGGTGGAGATATTGTTTCCAATAGACCCTCAACTATAGGTGCTGCTGATAGACGGGATATTATGTCAAATGTATACATATGTTAAGAACCCACATGATCAGTGCTCCATTTAGGGAGAATATACACAAATGGACCAAAGTTTGGCAGCAATATTTGGTTGAATACAATAGCTATGGAATGGACATACTCGCTAACTCATACAGAACGATTCCAGAACTCAGCACCGAAGTAAGGCAAAAAAATTTTGGCAGTAGAGCAAGTAAATATTATTTCTAAAATAAACATCAATTATCCCCATTGTAGAAAAGCCACACCTACTTCATCATATACTATGTTACTAAGTCCTACAACGACAGGTGAAACGATGAAGACAGAAGACCATAATTCCTGTTGTACTGTTTTGAAGAAAAAACATTTGCATATAAGCAAGATGGAAAACTAAGAACATGACTTTCTACAATGTACGCTATACTCTCTTCATTTTGGGATGTGGAAAATATTGGACCTTATTAACTAGATTCGTCTATGCTGATTCCAAAAAAAAAAAGTTCTAGGCCATTTGAGATTGCTTTATTCCATATAGTATTGGTCTCTCATACCTTTGTACACCTACAATCATCATGTTGCAGGTCTAGAGCATGTGCTACTAGCAAAAAAAATCAAAATTAATATCTTAAACATTATTTATACTCCAAATCTTCATACAAAATGGAGCCACCGGAGCTTTCATGTCTAATGAATTTTTCATTTTTCATAAAATGGATAAAGTACCTAAACAACCAATATCGATTAAGTACTACTACTCTAATGAATCTTATAAGATGGAGAAAGTTACCTATACACAATCAATCTTCACTAAAATTAGTGTATCTCAAGTTCCTTGATGCATTGGTTAACCTCTCAATGCCTCCTGAGAGTCATAATGGTTATCCAAAGAGAACAAACCATAAGTACAGAACTTTTTATCTTGGTAATATCTGCCTACCATGAGAATCAAGCAAGCTACCAGTATCTGTTGCTAAAAAGGGTGTCTTGGAGTAGCTCTCTAATATATTTGAACATGGTCAAAACGGACACAAATTACGCCTGATTAGCATCATACCAGATCATTTTAATACCTATAACTTTAAAAACAGAAAACACAAAATCCACAGATGCCATGAAATTATAGAGAAACTGGGAAGAGGAAGACACGTACCAGAACTATTAGTGAAAATCAGCAGTCAAGTCTGAAAAACCAAAATTTTGAGGCATCTCCCCAAGAAATCCAAATAAAGTAGTGTCAGCATCCAGAAGAGGTTCATTAAGAGGTTGTGTGTTAGATCCACACTACTAAATGATGAAACAGATTCATTATCCATTACAGAACGTGACTCCAAGTAACTATCGTGAGGACCAAAGGCAAACGGAAAATTACTACCATAGATAGGTTCTTTCTTAATAATCCTCCCATCTATTGTTTGTCTCAACCCCATGTTAGAGGGCTAGCCCCAAAACATATTAGGAGGAACATCAATTTTTATGCTTTGAGAAGGAATATCAACTGTTGTTTGTATGCAAGAGAGAACAGATGAGCTGTTGTTACTGAATTCATTGAGTCTATCAGCACATACAGGTTCATGCATTATACCATTAGGTTTTGCAGCAGTTCCAACATTTTCAGCAGCACCACAAGTTAAATTTTGATGCACTGCAATAAGGAAAGAAAACTTAAACATTAACTTGAGACAACAACACAAGCTTCTCAAATGCAGGTTCTAGCAAGAACAAAGATAACAAGCAAATAGAAGGCAATGAAGATAAGGATAAGTCTAGACGAGCTTAGGGACAGGCTCAAGGACGATTTGAAACTATTTTGATCGATTAAGTTTTAGTGGACATTGAAATTTGTCTTAGTTTCCATCAACCATAACTCTCTGTATATGACGAATTAGAGAGGATACTATATGTTAAATGATAGGTCCTCGATTTAACTTTCCAATGATACCAATTTTGCAAAAATCCGACACCCGAGCAAGAAGTTATGGACATTCAAAGTAGTATGCATCGCCTAACCAATCGCACATGGCTACTGTAAAGCATACGTGATAGCATATGCGGCGCCTATCTAAATATAGGCAATATCATATGCGGCGCCTTTGTAAATATAGGCGATATCATATGCGGTGCATATCTTATGGTTTCAAGTGCTTAAACACTCCATTTTTGGGGCAAAATGGTCCTTTTCCCACCCTTATTCATCCATAAACACGAAATTCAGTCCCCAATTCTCCAAAATACATCCACATTCATCTAAAAATTCTAAAGAACACTCCCAAGTGTTTCAAACTAAAAACCCAAATAAATCAAGATTTAACTGTGGGTTTTCAAAATTGATTAGAGATTCGGAATCCCCAATCAAAAGGCTTCAAGAAGCATCCATTATTTTCCAAAATAGAGGTTCGCGGGGTTTTCCTAAATCCTCATGGGCATAGAAAAATCATGTTTTAGAATGGGGTTTTTGAATCCATGTATATATTCATTATTAAATGTTTTAACATCATTGTTTTGGTCTTTTGACCTTCCCCAAAGTTATTTGAGAATATGAATATATGAAACCATGTATTTAAGAATGAATTCTTATTGATAGCATGATTTTTGGTGAATTCCCTCTTTAGTGATTTTTTCAGATTTCTCATAGCTTATGAATTGTTTTGCAATGCATCCTTAAAAAGCACTATATGAAATAATTGAACTCTTGTTATGATTTAAAGGTGGTTTTAATTCACTAAAGAGGGAATCGAGCATGAATGTTTAATGTTTATAATGCATGTAATGAAAGAGTGCATGGATTTGCTAAAGACACTAGACCACCATATTTTGATGAAGTTTTTGCATGATTTTGACTTGAGTTTCGAAACACGAAATCTTCTATATCAGTTGTATGTTTTTGGTGGTCTTAATTATGCTTTAAATGAAAGATTTAGCTTAATGTATTATGGCTCAGAAATCATAACTTGCAAGTCTTGGTATGACGATGCCAGTTCAGACCAATGCCATATCAGACTCAGAAAAATAGACATTTCAGACTATCATGAATTTAGACATTCAAAATGTTTCATTATATAAAAGATTAAAAATGGGCATACAAAGATGTTAGATGGTTCCCCGAAGAGGTCTTGAGTTCAAGCAACTCATTTCCTAAAATCGTGGTTTGTCGACCCGGGTATATTATTATATGTTGACTTAAGTGTCGTATGGCATATCAGATTCAGGAACTCCAACCATTGAGGCATACTTGGGTTGGAGGCTTCCCCGCCGAGTCAATGGCAGATTCCATATCTCCCATGGAATATTAGACTTGTAGGGGATACCACCTAACTCAAAAGTAATACACAAATAAAAGTTTGAGATTTACAAACAGGTTACACGTTTTCAGAAGGTTCCTATGTGTTTTTTAGAAACTATTTTATGCATAATGTTTGATGAAAATTTTCTCTCACATATTATATATATATATATGTGTGTGTGTGTATGTGTGTGTGTTTAATTACTATATATTGGATTGCTTCGCGTGCCAGTACAATTGTGCTGACCCCCCTTCCTCCCAAGTACTAAGTCACAGTCTAGGGGTCCAGATGCTCAGTAGAGTCTATAGATAGGGTTGTCGCAGAGTTCATTTAGTGAGCCTTCTTTGCTTCAGAAGGCCCAGTCATTTAGGTATTTATTTCAGTATGGCTTTTGGTCTGCTTGGGGCCTTGTCCCAGTTATTCAAATAGTATGTCAGTAGAGATTTCACAGACTGTTACAGATGTATATTAAATATTATTGGACATGTTTTCAGTACTTTTAACTATTTTAAATTATTGACCATGTTTCCATATTATTGTGTCTATTCCGTATTACTTTGATCATATGAATTATGTGCATGATTACCAGATAGACAAAGGCCTTTTTTCGGGCCTTCGGGTTCGAGAATGTTCATTACGTCCAGGGCCTAAGTTTGGGTCATGACAAACTTGGTATCAAAGCACGGTTCATGGTCCCAGGGTGTCGGGTAGAGTCTTGTTTATGGGTATGTAGCGCACCACACTTATAAGCAGGAGGCTACAAGGCATTTAGGAATGTCTCTCTTTCTTCATGTTCTAGTTCGTGCTATAGAGTCAGAATGTTTCTCCTTCATACTCTAATTTATGCTATCGTGTCACCCATACAAAAAGAAAAGTTATCCTGATTTCTTTCTCACTCTGGTGTTTCCAGATATTCTCCGATTATCTAGCAAAATTTTAGAAGTCGAGTTCCCTAGTATGAAATTGTGTCCTCGTTCTTATGAGGAGTTCAGTTTAGAAAAGAGTAAGATGTTTATTCTTGAGTCATTGAATATTGTGTATCAAACTTTTATCTCTTTTAATCTTGATATCAGTGTGTTGTTGAAAACAAAAGTCTAATGAAGTCGCGTGAGTCCTATTTCGATTCACTAGCAACTTCTTGTTTATCTTGTTGTTCTTATGTTTGTTGGAACTGTATTTCCACCCGAGTAGTAGTATAAGTTAGAGTGCCTGTGTCATGACCTATTAGTAGTGAAATTAGACCAAGAAGTTTGTGATATGAAATCATAAGGTTAGAGGTCAGAGTGAGGGTGACTTTTGTGATTAAATATTTATAGTTGAATAACCATTGATTGAGAATGATTTACCCTTTCGTGGTGGTAGACTAATATGGTGGTACCATTTATGAATTGTATGGTAGTCCGTGGAGGAAGTATTGACTCAGAATATTATTTGTTTTCTTCCTTTCAAAATGGAGAAAGAGCCCAGAGTGGATACTTAAGGTGGTTATAGAAACCCCTTATAGGCTATGAATGAAAATGGCTAGATTAGCCAGTAGGTTGTATGTATAGACTTATTGTCATATGGGGTATCTGAAGGTAGTCTAAATGCCTATTGGGGTAAGTAAGTGTGATGTGAGAAAGTCGTATAAGTAGATAAGATTGTATGGTTATAATATAAGCTTAAGGTTGGTCATGTCTATTATGTGACCTTACCCCTTAACCTTCTTCTCATTGGTAGTTGTAAACTAATACTACTTGTGAGAAAGTATGTAGTATATTTTTGAAGTATTTGGGTAGAATATCCCAATTTGAACGATTAGTATATTTATATTATGTTGCACTCTTCATTGGTTGTAAATGATTGATGCTAGACTATAGGCTTGAATTTAGATGGTGTGGTGGTGAATAGTGGCAAGAGATTGATGATACATGTTTCGTGGGATTAGATTTGTAAGCTTGATGTGTTGAAATAGTACGTGCTAATAGATTATGACAAGGAAAACTGTAAGGTCATGATCGATTATTGTGGTTATGAATTTCTAGTGTACTAGTGTTTCTTGATGTTTATTTCATAGTTTCTAAGTGAGGATTGTGTGTAAGGTTGGTTGTAAATCATGTTTAGCACAAGACATTAAGTTTGAAACAATTGATGGCTATGGAGGTGGATGTGATGATTTCTTGGTTAATGATACTAGTTTTATGTAAGTGATCTATAGGCTTGAACGGTGTATACAAGTGCCTAAGTTTATTTGATTCGTAATGAAGTATGATGTTGTATATGTGATGTAGAAGTATGCCCAAGGTGGTATGAAGCTGTAGTATTTTTCTAAGGCTATTACATGTTATGTGTATCTACTAGTACCATTGAGTTGCTAGGTGGAAAAAGACTAGCTAGATGGTATATGGTGTTCTAAATAGCCAAGTTAAGGACCTTTGATTGATAGCGTTGAGCCTTTTGATATGAACTTGATTCTCATGGTAGAGGAAAATAAGTTTGAAGTTGCTATGTTAGTAGACTACGATAGAAACAGAGTGGCTCATTGAATACTTGGTGATACCCATGTTAGGTGTTATAATCTAAGTTCGAGTCCTTGAAAGTCATGCTAATAGAAATAAGAGTAGAGGCACTAGAGGGTGTGCACTTCAACTTTGGGGATACTCATGAAGATTCGAAGTTAGAAAGTGTTCGAGTAGTAGATGATGACTATTAGGGTTACAGAATGATAGAGTGTGCCTCAGGAGGTAGTATTAGCAGTGGGCATTCCACTCTCATATGTGGTCTTTCGGGTTAAGTTCTATTAATTTTGTGTATTGTCATATTTTAGAACCCAGAGTGCAGTGAGTGCAGTTAAGTTTAAAGTCTAGTAAGGTATCACCCAAAAACTTAAGATGATGGCTCAAAGCTAAGGGGGAGATGACTAAACGAATAACTAAGTAAGACTCTTAGATTCTTGTAGTGATGTTATGATGATATAGAACATCAAAAAGTAAAGGTGAATCTCAACCCATTCCTATCTCAGTATTTCTTAGTGATCCTATGTCACGACCCAAGCCTAGACCCTAGCCGTGACGAGCATCCCAAACCATGAAGGCCCGGAACACCCATTCTCTATCTGGTTATCATGCACAACATTCATAATCATAATAAAATGTGGAATTGAAACTGAGTACGAAAAACATGGTCAAGTTCTGCAACATTTCTGAATAATACTACTTGACATCAGTCCGCGAAATCTCTACTAAGAACATAAACATTCGTCTGAAAAGAAACTGGGACAAGACCCCCAGTAGACCAAAACATAATAAATAAGATAATGTCTGACATAATTAGGCCTTCCGAATAATAGAAGGCTCACCACTGTGAGATCAAGTCTGCAAGCCTGAGAATGTCTACTGAGTAGCTGGACCCCTAGACTGTGCCTCAAAACCTGGAAGGGGGGGGGGGTCAGCACAAAAGTACTGGCACGCGAAGCAACCCAAAAATAGTATAATGAAACATACATACATATATATAAGGGAAAGCAATTTTTCATCAAGACATCCTGTATAAAACTGTTTCTGAAAAATACATGGGCACTTTTTGAAAACATGCAACCTGTCTGTTCATTTCAAATCATGATCTGTGTTTTACTTCTGAGTTAGGTGGTGTTCCCCTACAAGTATGAATATTCCACGGGCTATATGGAATCCGCCATTGACTCGGCGTGGAAGCCCCCAACCCGAGTGTGCCGCAAGGGTTGGAGTGTTTGAGTCTGATACATCACAGGACATTTAAGTCAGCGCATAATAATATACCCGAGTCGGCAAACCAAGGTTTTAGGCAAAGAGTTGTCTGAACTCAAGCCCTCTTCGGGGGACCACCTAACATCTCTGTATGCCCATTTTTAACCTTTTCTGTACATGCAACATTCTGAATGTCTAAAATCATGAAAAGTCTGATAAAAGTCTGATTTCTGAACTAGTCTGAAAAGTCTATTAGTCTGAGTCTGATATGGCATTTATCTGAGTTGGTATCGTCATACCAAGACCTGCAGGTTGTATTTCTGAGCCATAATACATTAAGCATGATCTTTCATAAAAGTGTAGTTTCAGACCACCCAAACATGTAATTTGCATAAATGGATTCATGTTCCTAAACTCAAGTCAAAACCATGCAAAAACTTTCATCAAACATATGGTGGTCATGTGCTTTTGGCAAAATTATGCAGTCTTTCATTATATGTATATTCAACATTTACAACCCTCTCATTCATGTTCAAAATCGTATTCGAAACATAGCAAAGCCAAAGCATTTCATATCATGATTTTTCAAGACTTATTTCAAAACAATCTATATCATATGAAACATGGGAAAATTACATCAAGAGAGGAATTTCATGTAAATAATGCTCTCAATTCATATATGTATAAAAACTGTCAAATCGCTTTGGAGATGGTCAAAACACCAAAACAATGATGTTAAAACATCTTATACATAAATATATATACATAATTTAAAAAACTCATTCTAAAACATGATTTTTGCTATGCCCATGAGAATTTAGGAAAAACCCCGCGTACCTTGTTCTCCATGAATTTTGGGTGTTTATCAAAGCCTACGTCGAGAGGATTCCAGATCTGAAATTATCTTCCAAAACCAATGGTTGAATCTTGAGTTATTTGGGATTTTGTTTGAAACCCTAAAGGGTGTTCTTGAGAGAAAATTAGAGAAAAGGGTTATATTTTGCTGAATTTGGAGCTGAATCAGATGTTATAGACGAATTAGGGGTGAGGTGAAATGACTAAAATGCCCCTAAGAAAACAAGAAAAGTCGAAACTATCCCTCAGTTGACAAACTGACAGGCTGAAGTAAAACGGATATAACTCCTTGCTCAGATGTTGGATTTGGATTAAACCAGTTGAATTAGAAAGAAAACTCGAAGAGCTTTCATTTGATAGGTCGCAGCTTTCGCCGTTCATTATATTCAGAGAGTTATGATCGTTTGAAGTTGACCTTGAAAATCTGAAAGAAACGAAGTGTTTTCGTCACCTGAAACCATAAGTATGCGCCGCCGTTTGCATCGCATAGACTAGGATATGCTCCGCCCTTTGAATCGCCTAATTTTTCATATGCGCCGCCCTATGCATCGCATAATTTTGCATATGCGCCGCCCTATGAATCGCATATATTTGCATAGGCGCTGCACTATTCATCGCCTATATGTGCGTATGAGACATACTCAACTTTGAAAGGTCATAACTTCTTCACCGGGTGTCCATTTTAGGAAAATTTGGTATCGTTGGAAAGCTTATTCAATTATCTACAATTTGGTATATAGTAGTCCACCCAGTTCATCATATACAATGAGTTATGGTCAATAGTATATGACATAAATTACAATGTCCACTAAAACTTAATCGATCGAAATGGTTTTAAGTCGTCCTTGAGTTGAAGGACTTCTATGGTATAAATTCGTGCTCAAATGGATTCACATACTACAACATTGATTAACATGACAAATTGGCATAGGATTTATGGATTCTGGATTATCAACGCATCAGAGTCATGGTCTATATTGTAGCCCGAAATGCGGGGCGTTACATCCTAATACCTATGCATTCTTTAAAATTTAGTTCCATGATCATTTCACATTCATACATATGATAGAGAGTCATGTACTCACGCTTTATAATGTGCTCCGGTTCCATAACTCATGTTTTACGCCATATGATTGGCGAGATTCAGCTTATAGCCATGAATACCCTAAATTCATATGAGTATCAAGCTTCATATAGTATCATTCTATGCCTCCATATCTTATGTTGTAACATTTTTGTGACTCCTCCTTATGCAATGATAGTGGTGGTGAGTAATTATTCCTTGTTGATGAAAGTTCATAGTACGCTTGTTTAGATAAGGCCATAAGTATGAAGTAAGATTTGGGGCCAAGTTTTTATTTATATGATGGTTAGTGGAATTTTGTACGTGTATATTCATGGGGTAGCTCCGGGGAGTGATATTGATAGTGGAATAGCGAATATGTGAAGTATGCCTTTATGAGTGTTTGCTTTGAAGTTCATATGTAGTTATAAAGATAGGGTTGAATGACATGTTGAGATTGTTGTAAAGGAACGCTAAATGCACTAGCGACTTCATAGTAAGAGTTTAGAGTAGTCATTGAAGTGGTAAGTCATGTTATACTTAGGATGTGATCTTTAAGAAGATATAGAAGATTGCATCATTTGGTTTAGAATAATAGCGTGGTCTGGCATGTTGTATTTTTGTGACTTAGAGTTAGGCTTGATCACGACTAAGGGATTAAGTTATTTCTGACATTAGTAGAAAGATTTGTCAATGCTCATATGAGAATTATAAGCTGAGTCGAATGAATATGATATTTAAGGAGAATAGTATAGTTAAGTGATATTCGATAAGTGTGCTAAGCTTGAAAATAAGAAGTTGTAATGCCAAATTCTTGGTAATTCTATCCTAATTCAGGAGTTATATGCCAATGTTCCAGACTGCAGAGTAGTGTCAATGTTATGATTCCTCAGTTAGATGTCTTGTGTAATCCATACCCAAGATTCATGGCTCCCTATTACTGCTAGAATTTCTTTAGAGAATTATGATGAAGAGATACTCTAGTGAAGTATGAGGGTGCAGTACAATTCAGTCTATATGGCCAATAAGTCAGTTTAGTAGTTAGATTCGGATGACTTGTTTTCTCGCCTTTGCACTTATTCATGCTACTTGAAATCTCAGACATACTACTATTCCAAGATAGAGTATACCAGTAGTTACGAGTATAGCCCATTTCATGCATCATGCATTAAATTCAGATTCCAGATGTTCAGTTATAATTCAATTCGTAGGTTCTCTGTGCATCGCCACAGTTTTTTGGAGTATCTTAGTGAATTGAGAATTCATAGAGGGACAAAGGGTACCAAGGGGGAGATACCCCATTCAGTTGCATGCATAGATTCTTATTACAAGCTTCACATCAGTTATTATTGCGTATTTATCCATACGTTCATACGTTAGTTAGGTCAGATATGCATGCATTAGAAATGCATGTTCAATAGAAAAGTTCAACTTATCAGTGTATTCAATCCTGAATTCATGAGAACAAATCGGTCACAGATCCATGCATTAGATATGCATGATTCATTATGAGAATTCAGCCTATGAGTAGCTTCAGTTGTGTATTCCATGCCTCGGATATGCATGTCCGGCATAAGCATTTAAAACATTAGTAGTTCCAATCTCATAGTCATGTTTCCACTCAGTGTATTCTTTCTTAGGGAACATATCATGTCCGCGTTATCCCATACCCTTAAGACTTTGACATTCTATCCATCATTCGGGGACGACTGATCCCAAGGGGGAGATAATGTAACACCCCGCATTTCGGGATAGAATAAAAACCATGACTCTAATACGTTGATAATTCCAGAGCCTTAAATCCTATGTCAATTTGGCATGTTTATGTAGTAAGTGAATCCATTTGAGCATGAATTTAGACCATAGAGGTCCTTCAACTCAAGGACGAGTTGATACTATTTCGATCGATTAAGTTTCAGTGGATGTTGTAATTTGTGCCAGTTTCCATCAACCAGAACTCTCTGTATATGTCGAATTAGAGAGCCTACTATGTGTCAAATGATAGGTCTTTGAGTTAACTTTCCAACGATACCAAGTTTGCTAAAATCTGACACCCGAGCAAGAAGTTATGGCCTTTCAAAGTAGTATGTGTCGCCTAAC
Source organism: Capsicum baccatum var. pendulum (assembly GCA_030864225.1). Taxonomy (NCBI): domain Eukaryota; kingdom Viridiplantae; phylum Streptophyta; class Magnoliopsida; order Solanales; family Solanaceae; genus Capsicum; species Capsicum baccatum. Next base: position 247,662,721 of record CM061554.1, read on the forward strand.
CAATAGCACATGGCCACTAGAAAGCATATGCGGCGCCTATGTAAATATAGGCAATATCATATGCAGAACCTATGTAAATATAGGCGATATTATATGCGACGCCTATGTAAATATATGTGATATCATATGCGGCGCATATCTTATGGTTTCAAGTGACTTAAACACTCAATTTTTGGGCAACATGGTCCTTTTCCCAACCTTATTCAACCATAAACACGAGATTCAGTCCCCAATTCTCCAAAATACATCCACATTCATCTAAAAATTCTTAATAACACTCTCAAAGGTTTCAAACTAAAAACCCAAATAAATCAAGATTTAACTGTGTATTTTCAAAATTGATTAGAGATTCAGAATCCCCAATCCACAGGCTTCAAGAAGCACCCATTATTTTCTGAAATAGAGGTATGCGGGGTTTTCCTAAATCCTCATGGGCATAGAAAAATCATGTTTTAGAATGGGGTTTTTGAATCTATGTATATATTATGTATTAAATGTTTTAACATCATTGTTTTTGTCTTTTGACCTTCCCCAAAGTGATTTGAGAATATGAATGTATGAAACCATGTATTTAAGAATGAATTCTTGTTGAGAGCATGATTTTTGGTGAATTCTATCTTTTTTGAATTTTTCAGATTTCTCATAGCATATGAATTTTTTGCAATGCATCCTTGAAAAGCACTATATGAAATGATTGAACTTTTGTTATGATTTAAAGGTGGTTTTAAATCACTAAAGAGGGAATCTAGCATGAATGTTTAATTTGCATAATGCATGTAATGAAAGAGTGCATGGATTTTCTAAAGGCACTAGACCACCGTATGTTGATGAAGTTTTTGCGTGATTTTGACTTGAGTTTTGAAACACGAAATCTTCTATATCAGTTGCATGTTTTTGGTGGTCTAAATTATACTTTAAATGAAAGATGTAGCTTAATGTATTATGGCTCAGAAATCAGACTTGCAAGTCGTAGTATGACTACACCAATTCAGATCAATGTCATATCAGACTCAAACTAATAGACATTTCAGACTATCATGATTTTAGACATTCAAAATGTTGCATGTACAGAAAAGGTTAAAAATGGGCATACGGAGATGTTAGGTGGTTCCCTGAAGAGGGCTTGAGTTCAAGAAACTCATTACCTAAAATCGTGGTTTACCAACTCGGGTATATTATTATACACTGACTAAAGTGCTGTATGGCATATCATATTTAGAAACTCCAACCCTTTTGGCATACTCGGGTTGGAGGCTTCCCTACCGAGTCAATGGTAGATTCCATATCGCCCGTGGAATATCAAACTTGTAGGTTATACCATATAACTTATAAGTAATACACAGATCGGAGTTTGAGATTTACAAAGAGGTTACATGTTTTTAGAAGGTTCCCATGTGTTTTTTAGAAACTATTTTATGCATAATGTTTGATGAACATTTTATCTCACGTATTATATATATATATATATATAGGTTCAATTACTCTATTTTGGATTGCTTCCTGTGCCAGTACAATTGTGTTGAACCCCTTCCTCCCAGGTACTGAGGCGCAGTCCAGGGGTCCAGATCCTCAGTAGAGTCTACAGACAAGGTTGTCTCAGAGTTCAGTTGGTGAGACTTCTTTGCTTCAGAAGGCCTAGTCATTTAGGTATTTATTTCAGTATGGCTTTTGGTCTGCTGGGTCTTGTACCAGTTATTCAGATAGTATGTCACTAGAGATTTCTCAGACTGTTGCAGATGTTAATTAAATATTGTTGGGTATGTTTTCAGGCCTTTAACTATTTTAAATTGTTGACCATGTTTTCGTATTATTCTATCTATTCCGTATTACTTTGATCATATGAATTATGTGCATAATTACCAGGTAGACAGAGGGCGTTCCGGGCCTTCGAGTTCAGGAATGCTCATCTCGGCCAGGGCCCCAGTTCGGATTGTGACAGCAACACTACTCCCACCGAAGAGTTCAGAAAATTAGAAGCAATCATATTTACAGAAATGTCATGTTTAAAGGAATTGAAAAGGCTTTGAACTTGTACAGAACTTTGTATAGTGTTGGTTTCTTCTAAATTTTTCATGTACTCATGCTTTATAATGTGCTTCGGTTCCATAACTCATGTTTTACGCCAAATGATTGGCGAGATTTAGCTTATAGCCATGAATACCCTAAATTCAGAGCACATTGGTGCGTCCCTGTTGTTGTTTTGCTATTCCTCAGGCCTCAGATGAGTATCAAGCTTCATATAGTATCATTCCATGCCTCCATATCTTATGTTGTAACCTTTTTATGACTCCTCCTTATGCGATGATAGTGCTGGTGAGTAATTATTCCTTGTTGATGAAAGATCATAGTACGCTTGTTTAGATAAGGCCATAAGTATAAAGTAAGATTTGGGGCCAAGTTTTTATTTATGTGATGGTTAGTGGAATTTTGTACGTGTATGTTCTTGGGGTAGCTCCTGGGAGTGATATTGATAGTGGTTTAGAGAATATGTGAAGTATGTCTTTATGAGTGTTTGCTTTGAAGTACATTTGTGGTTATAAAGATAGGCTTGAATGACATATTGAGATTGTTGTAAAGGAATGCTACATGCACTAGAGACTTCATAGTAAGAGTTTAGAGTAGTCATTGAAGTGGTAAGGCATGTTATACTTAGGATGTGATCTTTAAGAAGATATAGAAGATTGCATCATTTGGTTTAGAATAATAGCGTGGTCTGGCTTGTTGTATTTTTGTGACTTAGAGTTAGGCTTGATCACGACGAAGGGATTAAGTTATTTCTGACATTAGTAAAAAGATTTGTCAATGCTAATATGAGAATTTTAAGCTGAGTCGAATGAATATGATATTTAAGGAGAATAGTATAGTTAAGTGATATTCGAGAAGTGTGATAATATTGAAAGTAAGAAGTTGTAATGCCAAAGTCTTGGTAATTCTATCCTAATTCAAGAGTTATATGCCTATGTTCCAGACTGCAGAGTAGTGTCAATGTTGTGATTCCTCAGTTAGATGTCTTGTGTAATCCATACCCAAGATTCATGGCTCCCTATTACTACTAGAATTTCTTTAGAGAATTATGATGAAGAGATACTCTAGTTAAGTATGAGGGTGTAGTACAATTCACTCTATATGGCCAATAAGTCAGTTTAGTAGTTAGATTCGCATGACTTGTTTTCTCATCTTTCCACTTATCCATGCTACTCGAAATCTCAGACATGCTACTATTCCAAGATAGAGTATACCAGTAGTTACGAGTATAGCACATTTCATGCATCATGCATTAAATTTAGATTCCAGATTTTCAGTTATGATTCAATTCGTAGGTTCCCTGTGCATCGCCTCAGTTTTCTGAGTATCTTAGTGAATTGAGCATTCATAGAGGGACAAAGGGTACCAAGGGGGAGATACCCCATTCAAGTGCATGCATAGATTCTTATTACAAGCTTCACATCATTTTTATTGCGTATTTATCCATACGTTCATATGTTAGTTTGGTCAGATATGCATGCATTAGAAATGCATGTTCGATAGAAAAGTTCAACTTATCAGTGTATTCAATCCTGCATTCATGAGAACAAATCGGTCACAGATCCCTGCATTAGATATGCATGATTCATTATGAGAATTTAGCCTATGAGTAGCTTCAGTTGTGTATTCCATGCCTCGGATATGCATGTCCGGCATAAGCATTTAAAACATCAGTAGTTCCAATCTCATAGTCATGTTTCCGCTCAGTGTATTCTTTCTTAAGGAACATATCATGTCCGCGTTATCCCATACCCTTAAGACTTCGACATACTATCCATCATTCGGGGACGACTGATCCCAAGGGGGAGATAATCTAACACACCACATTTCGGGCTAGAATAAAAACCATGACTCTGATGCGTTGATAATCCCAGAGCCTTAAATCCTATGCCAATTTGGCATGTTTATGTAGTATGTGAATCCATTTGAGCATGAATTTAGACCATAGAGGTCCTTCAACTCAAGGATGAGTTGAAACTATTTCGATCAATTTTGTTTCTATGGATGTTGTAATTTGTGTTAGTTTCCATCGACCATAACTCTCTGTTTATGTCGAATTAGAGACCTACTATATATCCAATGATAGGTCTTTGAGTTAACTTTCCAACGATACCAATTTTACTAAAATCCGACACCCGAGCAAGAAGTTATGGCCTTTCAAAGTATTATGCGTCGCCTAACCAATCGCACATGGACACTAGAAAGCATATGCGATAGCATATGTGGCGCCTATGTAAATATAGGCAATATCATATGCAGAGCCTATGTAAAGATAGGCGATATTATATGCGGCGCCTATGTAAATATATGTGATATCATATGCGGCGCATATCTTATGGTTTCAAGTGACTTAAACACTCCATTTTTGGGCAAAATGGTCCTTTTCCCACCATTATTCAACCATAAACACGAAATTCAGTCCCCAATCCTCCAAAATACATCCACATTCATCTAAAAATTCTCAAGAACACTCTAAAGGGTTTCAAACTAAAAACTCAAATAAATCAAGATTTAATCGTGGATTTTCAAAATTGATTAGAGATTCGGAATCCCCAATCCACAGGCTTCAAGAAGCACCTATTATTTTCCGAAATAGAGGTACGCGGGGTTTTTCTAAATTCTCATGGGCATAGAAAAGTCATGTTTAGAATGGGGGTTTTGAATCTATGTATATATTATGTATTAAATGTTTTAACACCATTGTTTTGGTCTTTTGACCTTCCCCAAAGTGATTTGAGAATATGAATGTATGAAACCATGTATTTAAGAATGAATTCTTGTTGAGAGCATGATTTTTGGTGAATTCCATCTTTTTTGAATTTTTCAAATTTCTCATAGCATATGAATTGTTTTGCAATGCATCCTTGAAAAGCACTATATGAAATGATTGAACTCTTGTTATGATTTAAAGGTGGTTTTAAATCACTAAAGAGGGAATCTAGCATGAATTTTTAATGTTCATAATGCATGTAATGAAAGAGTGCATGGATTTTCTAAAGTCACTATACCACCGTATGTTGATGAAGTTTTTGCGTGATTTTGACTTGAGTTTCGAAACACGAAATCTTCTATATCAGTTGCCTGTTTTTGGTGGTCTAAATTATACTTTAAATGAAAGATTTAGCCTAATGATATATGGCTCAGAAATCAGGACTTGCAAGTCTTGGTATGACTTACCAATTCAGATCAATGCCACATCATACTCAGACTAATAGACATTTCAGACTATCATGATTTTAGACATTCAGAATGTTGCATGTACAGAAAAGGTTAAAAATGCGCATACGGAGATGTTAGGTGGTTCCCTGAAGAGGGCTTGAGTTCAAGAAACTCATTGCCTAAAATTGTGGTTTACCGACCCGGGTATATTATTATACACTTACTTGAGTGTCGTATGGCGTATCAGATTCAGGAACTCCAACTCTTACGGCATACTAGGGTTGGAGGCTTCCTTACCGAGTCAATGGTAGATTCCATATCGCCCGTGGAATATCAGACTTGCAGGGGATACCATGTAACTCAATATAATACACAGATCAGAGTTTGAGATTTACAAAGAGGTTACATGTTTTCAGAAGGTGCCCATGTGTTTTTCAGAAACTATTTTATGTATACTGTTTGATGAACATTTGCTCTCATGCATTATATATATATATATATATATATGTATATATATATATATATATATATGCTAAAATACTTGGAAGTATTTGAGATTATGCACTGAACACTCATAAACTGAGTCACGACTAAACAGCTGAATCTGAAACATGATGCTTTGACTGAACTGAACTCGCAACTTAGGATGAAATATATTGGGATGGTCATACGCATGAGACTTCGGATGGCAGGATTGGGTGAAAAGGTGGAAAACAACTGAAACTTGGCTGCCTGACTGCTAAACTGAAATACACCGGAAACTTATATTCAACGGGAGTATTTCTTCAACACTCTGTCTAAAGAAATTCTAGTGACATTATGGAGCAAAAGATCTTGGACAATGCAACTTCTTTTTTTTTTTTTCAAGCTTAGCACACTTCTTTTAATACCATATTCATTCCAATCAACTCTACAATGTCTATAGTAGCTTAAATCCTTTCATTGCGATCAAGCCTAACTCCAAGTCACAAAAATACAACATGTCATACCATGATACTAGTCTAAACAATATGATTCAATCTTCCATATCCTTTTAAAGTTCACACCCTAAGCATAAAGTGCCTTACCACTTCAATGACTAACTCTGAACTCTTTACTATGGATTTACTAGCGCATATTGATCCTCCACATAAATCCCAACATGTTATTCAAGCTTATCTTTATTACCACATATGGACTTCACGGAAAACACACGTAAAGATACACTTCACATATTCTACTAACCATCTATCGATATCATACACACACCTTTCATCTAAGCATCACATGCATCAAAGACTTGGCCCCAACCTTACTTCACACTTATGGACTTATCTAAAACACGAATACTTTGATCTTTCATCAACAAGAAACATTTACTCATCACTACTATCATCACATAAAGAGGAGTCACTAAAGATTAGAACATAAGATGTTGAAGCATGGAAGGATATTCTATGAAACTTGACACTTAACTGAGGCCTGAGGAATAGCAAATCGATATCAAGGATTTATCAAAGAAAAAATCTGAATTGAGGCATACATGGTTATGGACTATATTTCGCCCATCATAAAGAGTATAGCATGAATTATGGGAACTGAGCACACTATAAAGCGTGAATACATGAATCATGAGTTGCATGACCTCAATTTAGGGTTCATAACATATGGAATGTGATCCCAACTGCTGAATAAACTGAAGTTCCTCATTTAGGAATCTGGAAGAGCACGCGATTCTCTATCATATACATGAACATGATCTATGATCATGGAACTGAAACATGAGGTATGAGTAGGTATTGGGATAACAAAAAAATAGTTAGAAAGGAATTGGGTTGAGTCTCACCCTTCCCTTCTGATGTTCTATATCATCATGACATCACGACCAGAATCTGAAGGCCTGACTTGCTTACTGGCTCTATCATCTCCCCTTTAGCTTCAAGCCATGATATTAAGTTTGGGAGATCCCTTACTAGACTTTAAACTGAAGTAAAATCACTGCACTCTGGGGTTTGAAAAACTACTATACACGCATATCATGGAACTTAACCCAAATGACTACACCTGAAAGTGGAAAACACACTGTTAATACTACTTTCTGAGATACACTTTATCATTCTATAGACCCAGCAGTCATTATATAATACTTGCACACTTACTAACTTCGGGTCTTCATGAGCATCCCCAAAGTTGAAGCGTACACCCTCTAGTACCTCTACTCTTATTTCTATTTGAACAACTTTCAAGGACTCGAGCTTAGATTATAACACCTAACACGGGTATCACCAAGTCTTAAATGAGCCACTCTATTTCTATCATAACTTACCAACATAGTAACTTCAAACTTATTTTCCTTTACCATGAGAATCAAGCTCATATCAAAAGGCTCAACGCTATCAATCAACGGTCCTTACTTGGCTATATAGAACACCATGTACCATTTAACAAGTCTTTCTCCACTTAACAATTCAATGGTATCACTAGCCACGCACAACAAGTAATAGCCTTAGAGAAAAAAAAAATGCCGCAACCTCATGTCACCTTAGGCGTACTTCTACATCATACATTCAATATCATACACCATTCAAGCCTATGAGATTACTTCCATAAAAACTAGTATCATTAACCAAGAAATCATCACATCCACCTTCATGGACATCAATTGTTCAAAATTAATGTCTAGTGCTTAACATGATTTACAACCCAACCTTATACATAATTCTTACAAAACATACATCATTAATCTTAAGTCACTATTTTTTACAACCACATTGTGACGCTCAACGTCCCAACCCATTAAAGTCCTCACGTTCTGGACATGTTTCGGACCATTCGGGCGCATTTTCGAGCTTGGCGGGGCTTCGATAAATGCTCTGCATTGCTGGCAACGTTCCAGCACCTTCTAGATGGTCAAAATAGTCTGGCAGCACATTTATTAGACTTTAGGAAGTTCACACGGGCTGGTATGAAACTGTAAATTTTCCACTTTAAAAGGTCCACAAAGGTTGGCAAGCATGTGCAGAAATTTTAGCTTGTAGTTGATAATTGTATAGCTTGCATTTTTGTACCTTGTTGACTTAGGGACTTTTAGGTACTATAAATACATGGTGCAAGGCATCATAGGCATCAGCTCATACTTGTTTTATTCAGTAAATACCACCCATGAAGAATACAACATAATTTACTAGACCATCAAATTGGGACATTCTACCCCAAATACTTGATTTTTATCTAGATATTATCCACGACCAAAGCACCTTTATAACATTACTACTATACCTCAAAAATCTACTACATATCTTCTCACTAGTAGTACTAGTTTATAACTACCAAGGAAAAGAAGATCAAGGGGTAAAGTCGCATAATAGACATGATCGACATTAATCTTATACTATAACCCCATACAATCTTATCTACTTATACGGCCTGTCACATCACGCTTACTTACTCAAGCATACATTTAGACTACCTTCAAGTTCCACAAACAACCATGAGTCTATACTTACAACTTACTGGCTAATATAGCCATTTTCACACTTCAAGCAACCTACAAATCATCCTAACTAACAACTCCTTCTCTACCATCTACTAAACAACACACAAGGACGAATCACCTCTTCACCAACTCAATCTCATTCAAAAAAATTCAGCTATACATCTATTAAACCAACACAAGAACAACAAGTTGGACAACAAGTTGCTAGTGAATCGAAATAGGCCTCACACGGCTTCACTAGACTTTGATTTTGTATTTTGAACAAGAAAATGAATGAATGACAAGTCAACTATGCTAGTGAATCGAAAGAGCCCCACACGGCTTCACTAGACTTTTTTTTTTTATCAACACCTTGATGACAAGATTACATGAGATAGAAATTTAATACGCAAGATCCAATGAACTATGAATACACATCTTACTCTGTATAAATAAAATCGGAGTCAAACACTTCCTCCATGGACTACCATACCATCCACACATGCTACTAGTTACCACATTAGTCTATCCCCATAAGGGGGGGGATAAATCATTCTCGAATATCGGTTATTCAACTAAAATATTCATTTACACAAAAGTCACCCTCACTCTGACTTCTAACTTTATGACTTCACATCACGAACTTCTCGGTCTAATTTCACTACCAATAGGTCATGACAACAACACTTTAACGCATACTACTATTCGGGTGGAAATACAGTTCCAACATTCTACTACACATCATCCTCCCTTAAGCAAGACATTTGTAACATAAATTTGAAAGGGACCAAATACAATTAATACCTGAAGCTGAAAAGAACTATTCCATCAAGATCAATGTCTACATCGGAATCAATACACATTGAAGCACTAACGGACTCTTCTCAAGTCCTTGCACAAATTTTAACTCTTATATGGTTCAATAAGAAAGGACCATACCATTTAGATTCTAAACTTCTACACTTGAATCACCTCAATAAAGAGACATATTGGAGGACATTAGAGTAAGGAAAGAATTTGGGATGACTTTTACATTTAATATGGGCGACATCATAGCACGAGTAAGAGTATGAAAGAGGAACATTTTGACTCTACTGCACGAACAAGAGCATGAAGAAAGAGAGACATTCTTAAACGCCTAGTAGCCTCCTGCTTATAAGTGTGGCGCGCTACACACCCATAAACAAGACTCTACCCGACGCGATTTCGCACACACCCTGGGACCATGAACCGTGCTCTGATACCAAGTTTGTCACGACCCGAGCCTAGGCCCTAGCCGTGACGAGCATCCCAAACCATGAAGGCCCGGAACACCCATTCTCTATCTGGTTATCATGCACAACATTCATAATCATAATAAAATGCGGAATTGAAACTGAGTACGGAAAACATGGTCAAGTTCTGCAACATTTCTGAATAATACTATCTGACATCAGTCTGCGAAATCTCTACTAAGAACATAAACATTCGTCTGAAAAGAAACTGGGACAATGCCCCCAGTAGACCAAAAAATAATAAATAAGATAATGTCTGACATAATTAGGCCTTCCGAATAATAGAAGGCTCACCACTGTGAAATCAAGTCTTCTAGCCCGAGAATGTCTACTGAGTAGCTGGACCCCTAGACTGTGCCTCAAAACCTGGAAAGAGGGGGGGTCAGCACAAAAGTACTAGCACGCGAAGCATTCCAAAAATAGTATAATGGAACATACATACATATATATAAGTGAAAGCAATTTTTCATCAAGACATCCTGTATAAAACTGTTTCTGAAAAATACATGGGCACTTTCTGAAAACATGCAACCTGTCTATTCATTTCAAACCATGATTTGTATTTTAATTCTGAGTTAGGTGGTGTTCCCCTACAAGTCTGAATATTCCACGGGCTGTATGGAATCCGCCATTGACTCATCGTGGAATCCCCCAACCCGAGTGTGCCGCAAGGGTTGGAGTGTCTGAGTCTGATACGCCACAGGACATTTAAGTCAGCGCATAATAATATACCCGGGTCAGCAAACCACGGTTTTAGGAAAAGAGTTGTCTGAACTCAAGCCCTCTTCGGGGGACCACCTAACATCTCTGTATGCCCATTTTTAACCTTTTTTGTACATGCAACATTATGAATGTCTAAAATCATGAAAGTCTGATAAAAGTCTGATTTCTGAACTAGTCTGAAAAGTCTGTTAGTCTGAGTCTGATATGGCATGTATCTGAGTTGGTATCGTCATACCAAGACCTGCAGGTTCTATTTCTGAGCCATAATGCATTAAGCATGATCTTTCATAAAAGTATAGTTTCAGACCACCCAAACATGTAATTTGCATAAAAGAGTTCATGTTCCGAAACTCAAGTCAAAACCATGCAAAAACTTTCATCAAACATATAGTGGTCATGTGCTTTTGGAAAAATTATGCAGTCTTTCATTATACGCATATTCAACATTTACAACCCTCTCATTCATGTTCAAAATCGTATTCGAAATATAGCAAAGCCAAAGCATTTCATATCATGATTTTTCAAGACTTATTTCAAAACAATCTATATCATATGAAACATGGGAAAATTACATCAAGAGAGGAATTTCATGTAAATCATGCTCTCAATTCATATATGTATAAAAACTGTCAAATCGCTTTGGAGATGGTCAAAAGACCAAAACAATGATGTTAAAACATCTTATACATAAATATATATACATAATTTAAAAACCCCATTCTAAAACATGATTATTTTTGCTATGCCCATGAGAATTTATGAAAAACCCCGCGTACCTTGTTCTCCACAAATTTTGGGTGTTTATCAAACCCTACGTCAAGAGGATTCCTGGTCTGAAATTATCTTCCAAAACCAATGGTTGAATCTTGAGTTATTTGGGATTTTGTTTGAAACCCTAAAGGGTGTTCTTGAGAGAAAATTAGAGAAAAGGGTTATATTTTGCTGAATTTGGAGCTGAATCAGATGTTATAGACGAAATAGGGGTGAGGTGAAATGACTAAAATGCCCCTAAGAAACAAGAAAAGTCGAAACTATCCCTCAGTTGACAAACTGACAGGCTGAAGTAAAACGGATATAACTCCTTACTCAGATGTTGGATTTCGATGAAACCAGTTGGATTGTAAAGAGGACTGAATGATCTTTCGTTTGATATATGATAGATCACACAGTTCATTACATACAGGGACTTATAATCGTTTGAAGTTGACTCTGAAATGCTGAAAAAAAACTGGGCAACAGGCTATGCGTTTTGCTACTGTTTTGAAATCCAAACGCAGCCTTATGCATTCCAAAAAAATTCCAAAACTTATCCGAGATGTACTATGAGATTGACCTATCGTAACGCAACTTGAAAATCTAAAAATGAAGGTCGGGAAGGTCGAGAAGTTGTATCCCGAAGGTTGCCAGCTAAAATGACTCTAAGTTACACTTAGAAAAATTTTCAAGTTTTTAAGTCTAAGAGCACTCTATTAAAGGCTAATCCATGCACGACTTTTACGGGGTGTAACACATGGTCTATATTGTAGCCCGAAATGCGGGGCGTTACATTATCTCCCCCTTGGGATCATTCGTCCCCGAATGATGGATAGGAACTTGTTGAAGCCTTAAAGGTATGGAATAACGCAGGCACGACATGTATTCTAATAAAGAATACACTGATCTGAAACATTACCATATGGATGGAACTACTGATATTCTGAATTCTTATATCGGACATGCATATCTGATGCATGGAATACACGACTGTGTTCATGAACATGCAAACCTAATGTATGGATTTGTTATTGAGCTGATCTCATGAACGCAGAACTGAATACACAGATAAGCTGAACTTTTTCTATTGAACATGCATTTCTAAGGCAGGCATATCTAACTGAACTGACACAAGAACGTATGACTGAATACGCGATAACAATTGATGTGAAGCTTGTAATAAGAATCTATGGACGCAACCGAATGGGGTATCTCCCCCTTGGGATCCTATATCCCTCTATGAGTGTTCAATTCACTAAGATACTCGGAAAACGGAGGCAATGCACATGGCACTTACTATTTAATTCATAACTGAACCTTTGGAATTTGAATCTAACCCATGACGCATGAATTGAGCTATACTCGCATTTACTAGTATACTCTATCTTGGAATAGTATCATGTTTGAGATTTCGGGTAGCATGAATAAATGAAAAGACGAGAAAACAAATCATGTGAATTTGACTTTCTGACTATTGAACTGATTTGCTGGCTGCACAGACTGAACTATACAGGAAACTTATACCCAATCTGGAGTATCTTATCAACACTCTTCGACACAAGTCTAGACCAAAAGATTCAACCTTCTATATCTTTTTAAAGATCAGACCCTAAGCATAAAGTGCCTTACGACTTCAATGACTAACTCTGAACTCTTTACTATGGATTTACTAGCGCATATTGTGATCCTCCACATAAATCCCAACATGTTATTCAAGCTTATATTTATTACCACATATGGACTTCAAGGAAAACACCCTTAAGGATACACTTCACATATTCTACTAACCATCTATCGATATAGCTCCCATCTGCTATCCCAAGAACATACACATACCTTTCATCTATGCATCACATGCATCAAAGACTTGGCCCCAACCTTAGTTCACACTTATGGCCTTATCTAAAACACGAATACTTTGATCTTCCATCAACAAGAAACATTTACTCATCACCACTATCATCACATAAAGAGGAGTCGCTAAAGATTAGAACATAAGATGTTGAAGCATGGAAGGATATTATGTGAAACTTGACACTTAACTGAGGCCTGAGGAATAGCAAATCAATGTCCAGGATTTATCAAAGAAAAATCTGAATTGAGGCATACATGGCTATGGACTATATTTCGCCCATCATAAAGAGTATAGCATGAATTATGGGATCTGAGCACACTATAAAGCGTGAATACATGAATCATGAGTTGCATGACCTCAATTTAGGGTTCATAACATATGGAATGTGATCCCAACTGCTGAATGAACTGAAGTTCCTCATTTAGGAATCTGGAAGAGCACGTGATTCTCTATCATATACATGAATCATGAATTTTTATCATTGGACTGAAACATAAGGCATGAGTAGATATTGGGATAACTTAAAAAAATATACTGAGATAAGAATGGGTTGAGTCTCACCCTCAATTTCTGACGTTCTATATCATCATGACATCACGACTAGAATTTGAAGGCTTGTCTTGGTTATTCGCTCTATCATCTCCCCCTTAACTTCAAGCCATCATATTAAGTTTGGGAGATCCCTTACTAGACTTTAAACTGAAGTACACTCACTGCACTCTGGGGTCTGAAAAATTACTATACAAGCATATCATGGCACTTAATACCTTCTGAGATACACTTTATCATTCTATAGACCCAGCAGTCATTACATAATACTTTCACACTTACTAACTTCGGGTCTTCATGAGTATCCCCATAGTAGGAGTGCACACCCTCTAGTGCTTTAACCCTTATTTCTATTAGTTCAACCTTAAAAAAACTCAAACTTAGAATCTAGCACTAAACAAGGATATCACCAAGCCTTCAATGAATCATACTACTTCCGACATAGCCTATCAATATCGTGACTCCAAACTTAAATCCCTCTACTATGAGAATCAAGATCATATAAAAAGGCTCAACACTATCAATCAAAACTCCTTAACTTGACTATTTAGAACACCATATACCATCTAACTAGTCTTTCTTCACCTGGAAATTCAACGGTACCACTCGTCACACAAAACGTGTAATAGTCTTAGAAAAATACCGCAACCTCAAATCACCTTAGGCATACTTCTACATTATATATGCAACATCATACTTCACTACGAATCAAATAAACTTAGGCTCTTGCATACACCATTCAAGCCTATTAGATTACTTTCATAAAACTAGTATCATTAACCAAGAAATTATTGCATCCACATTCATGGACATGAATTGTTCAAACTTAATGTCTAGAGCTTAACATGATTTACAACCTAACCTTATACATAATTCTACAAAACATACATCATAATCTTAAGTCGCTATTTTTACAACCACATTGTGACGCTCAACATCACAACCCATTAAACTCCTCACGTTTTCGGCATGTTTCGGACCATTCGGGCGTATTTTCGACCTTGGCGGGGCTTCGATAAATGCCCCGCATTGCTGCCAACGTTCCAGCACCTTCTAGATCGTCAAAATAGTCTGGCACCAAATTTATTAGACTTTAGGAAGTTCACACGGTCTGGTATGAAACTGCAAATTTTCCACTTTAAAAGGTCCACAAAGGTTGGCAAGCATGTGCAGAAATTTCAGCTTGTAGTTGATAATTGTATAGATTGCATTTTTTTGTACCTTGTTGACTTAGGGACTTTCAGGTACTATAAATACATGCTGTAAGGCATCATAGGCATCAGCTCATACTTGTTTTATTCAGTAAATACCACCCATGAAGAATACAACATAATTTACTAGTCCATCAAATTGGGACATTCTACCCCAAATACTTGATTTTATCTAGATACTATCCACGACCAAAGCACCCTTATAACATTACTACTATACCTCAAAAATCTACTACATATCTTCTCACTAGTAGTACTAGTTTATAAATACCAAGGAAAAGAAAGTCAAGGGGTAAAGTCACATAATAGACATGATCGACATTAATCTTATACCATAACCCCATACAATCTTATCTACTTATACGGCCTCTCACATCACGCTTACTTACTCAAGCACTACCTTCAAATTCCACAACAACCATGAGTCTATACTTACAACTTACTGGCTAATATAGCCATTTTCACACTTCAAGCAACCTACAAATCATCCTAACTAACAACTCCTTCTCTACCATCTACTAAACAACACACAAGTACGAATCACCTCTTTACTAACTCAGTCTCATGCAAACAATTTCAGCTATACATCTATTAAACCAACACAGGAACAACAAGTTGGACAACAAGTTGCTAGTGAATCGAAATAGGCCTCACACGGCTTCACTAGACTTTGATTTTGTATTTTGAACAAGAAAATGAAATGAATGACAAGTCAACTATGCTAGTGAATCGAAAGAGCCCCACACGTCTTCACTAGACTTTAGTTTTTTATTTTTTTATTTTTTTCAACAACACCTTGATGAAAAGATTACATGAGATAGAAATTTAATACGCAATATCCAATGAACTATGAATACACATCTTACTCTGTATAAATAAAATCAGAGTCAAACACTTCCTCCACGGACTACCATACCATCCACACATGCTACTAGTTACCACATTAGTCTATCACCATAAGGGGGGTAAATCATTCTCGAACATCGGTTATTCAACTAAAATATTCATTTACACAAAAGTCACCCTCACTCCGACTTCTAACTTTGTGACTTCACATCACCAACTTCTTGGTCTAATTTCACTACCAATAGGTCATGACAACAACACTTTAATGCATACTACTATTCGGGTGGAAATACAGTTCCAACATTCTACTACACATCATCCTCCCTTAAGCAAGACCTTTGTAACATAAATTTGAAAGGGACTAAATGCAATTAATACCTGAAGCTGAAAAGCACGATTCCATCAAGATCAATGCCTACATCGGAATCAATACACATTGAAGAACTAACGGACTCTTCTCAAGTCCTTGCACAAATTTTTAACTTTTATATGGTTCAATCAGAAAGGACCATACCATTTAGATTCTAAAATTCTATACTTGAATCACCTCAATAATGAGAAATATCTGAGGACATTAGAGTAAGGAAAGAATGTGAGATGACTTTTTACTTTCGTATGGGCGACACCATAGCACGAATTAGAGTATGAAAGAGGAACATTCTGACTCTATTGCACAAACTAGAACATAAGAAAAAGAGACATTCCTAAACGCCTAGTAGCCTCCTGCTTATAAGTGTGGCGCGCTACACACCCATACATAGAACTCTACTCGACGCGATTTTGCAGACACCCTGGGACCATGAACCGTGCTCTGATACCATTTGTAACAGCCCAAGTTCACCGGCGCATGCAAAATTGTCCGCTTTGGAGCCTCGGCCCCTCACGGTTTTAAAACGCATCACATACGTGGAAGGTATCCATGCACCTATAAGGCACACTTTGTTCCCCTTCACTACCGATGTGGGATTTTCCTAAGTGAATGCAGGCGTTACGTATCGTCGTCCCTACACTCACCCCCCATAGGGACTCAGCGTCCTCGCTGAGGTGTGCCCCACCACCGACACCGGTGCTGGCTCTGATACCAAGTTTGTCACGACCCGAGCCTAGGCCCTAGCCGTGACGAGCATCCCGAACCATGAAGGCTCGGAACACCCATTCTCTGTCTAGTTATCATGCACAACATTCATAATCATAATAAAATGCGGAATTGAAACTGAGTACGGAAAACATGGTCAAGATCTGCAACATTTCTGAATAATTCTATCTGACATCAGTCTGCAAAATCTCTACTAAGAACATAAAATTTGTCTGAAAAGAAACTGGGACAAGGCCCCCAGTAGACCAAAACATAATAAATAATATAATGTCTGACATAATTAGGCCTTCCGAATAATAGAAGGCTCACCACTGTGAGATCAAGTCTGCAAGCCCGAGAATGTCTACTGGGTAGCTGGACCCCTAGACTGTGCTTCAGAACCTGGAAGGAGGGGGGGTCAGCACAAAAGTACTGGCACGCGAAGCATTCCAAAAATAGTATAATGGAACATACATACATATATATAAGTGAAAGCAATTTTTCATCAAGACATCCTGTATAAAACTGTTTCTGAAAAATACATGGGCACTTTGTGAAAAACATGCAACCTGTCTGTTCATTTCAAATCATGATCTGTGTTTTACTTCTGAGTTAGGTGGTATCCCCTACATTTCTGAAAATTCCACGGGCCGTATGGAATCCGCCATTGACTCGGCGGGGAAGCCCCCAACCCGAGTGTGCCGCAAGGGTTGGAGTCTCTGATTCTGATACGCCACAGGACATTTAAGTCAACGCATAATAATATACCCGGGTCGGCAAACCACGGTTTTAGGCAAAGAGTTGTCTGAACTCAAGCCCTCTTCGGGTAACCACCTAACATCTTTGTATGCCCATTTTTAATCTTTTCTGAACATGTATCATTCTGAAATTTCTAGATCATGAAAGTTTGATAAAATCTGATTTCTGAACTAGTCTGAAAAGTCTGAGTCTGATATGGCATTTATCTGAGTTGGTATCGTCATACCAAGACCTGCAGGTTCTATTTCTGAGCCATAATGCATTAAGCATGATCTTTCATAAAAGCATAGTTTCAGACCACCCAAACATGTAATTTGCATAAAAGGTTTCATGTTCCGAAACTCAAGTCAAAACCATGCAAAAACTTTCATCAAACATATGGTGGTCATGTGCTTTTGGCAAAATCATGCAGTCTTTCATTATATGTATATTCAACATTTACAACCCTCTCATCCATGTTCAAAATTGTATTCGAAACATATCAAAGCCAAAGCATTTCATATCATGATTTTTCAAGACTTATTTCAAAACAATCTATATCATATGAAACATGGGAAAATTACATCAAGAGAGGAATTTCATGTAAATCATGCTCTCAATTCATATATGTATAAAAACTGTCAAATCGCTTTGGAGATGGTCAAAAGACCAAAACAATGATTTTAAAATATCTTATACATAAATATATATACATAATTTAAAAACCCCATTCTAAAACATGATTTTTGCTATGCCCATGAGAATTTATGAAAAATCCCGCGTACCTTGTTCTCCACGAATTTTGGGTGTTTATCAAAGCCTACGTCGAGAGGATTCCAGATCTGAAATTATCTTCCAAAACCAATGGTTGAATCTTGAGTTATTTGGGATTTTGTTTGAAACCCTAAAGGGTGTTCTTGAGAGAAAATTAGAGAAAAGGGTTATATTTTGCTGAATTTGGAGCTGAATCAGATGTTATAGACGAAATAGGGGGTGAGGTGAAATGACTAAAATGCCCCTAAGAAAACAAGAAAAGTCAAAACTATCCCTCAGTTGACAAACTGACAGGCTGAAGTAAAACGGATATAACTCCTTACTCAGATGTCGTATTTGGATGAAACCAGTTGCATTAGAAAGAAAACGCGAAGGTCATTCATTTGATAGGTCGCATCTCTCCCAGTTCATTATATTCAGAGAGTTATGATCGTTTGAAGTTGACCTTGAAAATCTGAAAGAAACGGAGTGTTTTCGTCACCTGAAACCATAAGTATGCGCCGCCCTTTGCATCGCATAGACTAGGATAGGCGCCGCCCTTTTCATCGCCTAATTTTGCATAAGCGCCGCCCTATGCATTGCATAATTTTGCATATGCGCCGCCCTATGAATCGTATATATTTGCATAGGCGCCGCACTATTCATCGACTATATGTGCGTATGCGACATACTCAACTTTGAAAGGTCATAACTTCTTCACCGGGTGTCCGTTTTAGGCGAATTTGGTATCGTAGGAAAGCTTATTCAATTATCTACAATTTGAAATAGTAGGCCACCTGGTTCAACATATACAATGAGTTATGGTCAATAGAATTTGACACAAATTACAATGTCCACTAAAACTTAATCGATCGAAATGGTTTTAAGTCGTCCTTGAGTTCAAGGACTTCTATGGTCTAAATTCGTGCTCAAATGGATTCACATACTACAACATTGATTAACATGACAAATTGGCATAGGATTTATGGATTCTGGATTATCAACGCATCAGAGTCATGGTCTATATTGTAGCCCGAAATGCGGGGCGTTACAGTGTGTGTGTGTGTGTGTGTGTTCAATTACTCTATTTTGGATTGCTTCGTGTGCCAGTACAATTGTGCTGACCTCCCTTCCTCCCAGGTACTGAGGCGCAGTCCAGGGGTCCAGATCCTCAGTAGAGTCTACAGACAAGGTTGTCTCAGAGTTCAGTTGGTGAGCCTTCTTTGCTTCGGAAGGCCTAGTCATTTAGGTATTCATTTCAGTATGGCTTTTGGTCTGCTGGGGGCCTTGTCCCAGTTATTCAGATAGTATGTCAGTAGAGATTTCGCAGACTGTTGCAGATGTTAATTAAATATTGTTGGGTATGTTTTCAGGCCTTTAACCGTTTTAAATTGTTGACCATTTTTCCGTATTATTGTGTTTATTCCGTATTACTTTGATCATATGAATTATGTGCATGATTACCAGGTAGACAGAGGGCGTTCCGGGCCTTCGGGTTCGGGAATGCTCGTCTCGACCAGGGCCCCAGTTCGGATTGTGACAGCAGCACTACTCCCACCGAAGAGTTCAGAAAATTAGAAGCAATCATATTTACAGAAATGTCATGTTTAAAGGAATTCAAAAGGCTTTGAACTTGTACAGAACTTTATAAAGTGTCAAGGTTTCTTCTAAATTCTTTAACTGCAGTAAAAATCCAATTGAGGTGAAACATCCAGTTCTGAAACATTCAAAATCTTGTCACAGTTCTGAAAAGTTCAACCGATTCAAAATAGCATCCTAGACTAGAAACCTAAATTTTAGCATCTCAGACCAGAAGATGAAACGTAGTTGTATGTTGCTTTTTCATTTTGGTGAATTCTACAAAGATTACATAGAAGATACTGAGGCTATTCTACAAGTCGTATGAGTCTCTATAGTTTCTTTCAGCAGTTTTCAAGTAGATGTTTTCTTCCAGTTTGGCAGTTATTGCTTTCTTTTACCCGTAAATGTGGCTTCACAACCTTTTTATAAATCTACTAAAATCTTTTTACCATCTCAACAAGAAAGACTTTCTTTAATGAAGAAAGAAGAGTAGTTCCTACCGGCAAGGATGACATTAGACCACAAATCAAGTGAAGGATAAAGTTTCTCAATTTCAAATAATACAGAGAAAAATTAACATTTTTTCCTTTAAATAATGAATCCATAATCAAGGGTATAAAGAAGCAATGAAAGTAGTGTTAGGGGGTAGGTTCCTCTGTTCAAGATTATTTACATGCACATGCATTTATACATTTGTTTACCTTGTACATTGATCAGCAAAGGAAGCATTTTACTGTAGAACTAGTAAGATATAAAGTCTATAACAAGCACTAGTAAAATCGACTTTCCAAGAATGAAAAGGTAATTTACTTTTAAATTTTTCATAGAGAACGAACATCTGCATGTGTGATAAAGAGCCAAAAATCAAGGGCAAAAGAAACTCTTTTTTTTTTAATTTAATGATTGCAACTTTCAATGTATATTGCATTGTTTGATAATGTATCTGTTATTTTCAGGAAGTGTAAGGAATATTGGTAACTGTTATTAGCCATAGGAAGCATTGTGATCCTTAAGTTCAATCCTTATTCCTCATTACATGGAGGTGAAAGTATGCCTTGAAAATATATAACATACCGATTTCAGTAAATCTAGGTTCTCTGTTGTCCTGGATGAAGAGTGTTCACAACTTCTTTCTGACTCATGTATTGCCGAAGACACTGCTCTATCTGATTTTGCAGCTGAAATTCAAGACAACCATCATATTTTTCATGTGACAGAGTGAAAACGGGGCATTTTCGGGTCAAATCGGTGTGTTATAGCCTACCGTTTCGGGGGTGGGCTTGGGGTCCGAGCGTGCTGTGGGTCAAAAATCGACCGAGATGCCTTAGGAAGGCCAGAGAATTGTCTAGTGTGGGACTTTGGGTTGGCAGGGCGGTTTGGGTAGTCAAACGGGTGAAAAGGTACAAATAGAGCAATTTAGGGCCAAATCAGTGTGGTATAGCCCACGATTCCGGGGTAGGTGTGGGGTTCGGGTGTACTGCGGATTGAAAATCGACTAGGGCATGCCAGGGAGGCTGGGGAGTGTCCTAGTATGGTCCATTAGGGTGGGCGGGTCTATTTGGGTGGTCAAACGGGCAAAACGACAAAATGGGCCATTTTCAACCTCATTCGGTGGGTGTTAACCCGTGGTTCTTGGATGGGCTAGGGGCTTGGTGTCGGTATTTGCAAAAATTGATTGACGGCACCCCGTCGGGCTGAAGAGTGGCTCTGGGTTGTCTGAAAGGGTCAGTGGGGTCATTTTGGTGGTCGAACGGGCGACGACGCGAATGGAACATTTTTAGCGCTAGCTTATGAATTCCTGGGGATACGTGCGTACTGAATGGGTTTGTGCGTGGACCTATTGGTTCGTATCGTGACAACCTACCGCTTGAATCGTTTCGCACCGGAGAGGTAGACGTAGCTCATCTTTAAATAAATGAGCGAAGGAGGAGTAACTAAGGATTATTTCAGTATTTCGTCTATTTGCCTACGAGTTCCTTGGATACGTTCATCCCATTACTGACATAAATTAAGTTTAATGTATATGCAAACAGGAATAGAATATAGCTGCATTACATCTTCAGATAGTGTGACTTAAAGAGTTGTTATTTCTTGTCTTCTTCAACTCTTTTAACTTCAACATGCTGTCTCTTTAGAAATGCACAAACAAGTCAATTTTCACATCCACTCCCTGTTTTACGTGCACACGAGATTGATGAATGGTCTAGAAGTCAAGAGTATAGGTCTCTTCTTCAGCATACGATTCAGGTGAATTCTGTGCAAAAAGGTTAATGCTGCAGGAGAATGAAGTATACATGTAAATGTACAGGTATGTGGATTACTCTTTATGCACTAATGTCTAGGACTTCAAAGCTTTCTGTAAATGTTTTAGGTACTATATATATTCTCCCTAAAATTTTAGATTAGAGTAGAAGAGTTGTTACTAAAGGTTGGAAGAGCATTTACTTTGGTTAGGTCGGTATTACTTCTACTAGCAAAGCAGAATGGCATTTGAAAAAAGCCTGTGGATATAAACCAGAAAAAAGTGATTCTTGTGTATGGTTTGATCTAGAGTGGTTCGTCAGAATTACGATTCACGACTATCAGCTCAAACCTTATCTACGTATGTATGTATAGATATGCACCAAACATGGAAGGCAAAGGACTAAAACGAACTTGTGCATTTTTCCTCTTCGTCAATTAGTTATAGAATCCAAAACATCCACTTCATTCTGTCCTTATACATCCTGTGACATGTGACATTGACTCATGCTTCCAGTAATGCAATTTACAAACAAAAGACACCAATGGCAGAAGAACATTTAGCATGTGGTCTGCATATGTGAATTCTAGAAACAACCAAAATGACAATAGAATGTTTAAGAACCGAAAGACCTATATCAGCAAGTGGTAGTGAGATTATCCTCGGAGGATTCAGCAGCAGAAGCAACTACCAACTGAGGCTGAAGGATGACACCCTCTCTTCGTGCCTTTCTAGTTCACGCTGTATTATAGAAGTATTCAATTTGATTTTATTTTACTTCTTAATTAACCATTTTTGTCAAAAAGAATTTGTTCCTATAGATGATTTGTGATATAGATAAATGCATAAATTACTCGTATCAATTACCAAGTACACTGGAAAAGATGTCTGATAAATAGGAAAAAAAAAAAAGGAAACAAGGAAGGCTAGCAGCTAGCAGCATAAAGAAAAATGGGAGACACCCCCGACTAGCTAAGGAGCAGGTGCATGTGGGTCAGCGGGGTCATCTGGGTAGTCAAATGGGCGTAACGACGCTAACAAGCCATTTTCGGGCCAAATCGACGGGTGTTAGACCATGGGGGGGCGTGGGCTCGTGGCTTGGTGGTGTTTTGGGCCAAAAATCAACTGGAGGCCCCCGGCTGGCTGAGGAGCGGATGAGTGTTGGTCGGTGGGGCCATCTAAGTGGTCAAACGGACGAAACGACGCGAACGAACCATTTTTGGGCCAAATTGGTGGGTGTTAGCCCATGATTCCGGGGCTGGGGCAAGTGCCCAACAGCATTTTGGGCAGAAATCGACTGGCACCCACCCAACCCGCTTTGGAGCGGGTGAGTGTGGGCTGGCGAAGCCAATGGGTCCATTTGGGCGGTCAAACGAGAGAAACGGCGCGAACAAGCCTTTTTGGGTCCAATTCAGTGTGGATCGAATTGTATTGACAAGGCCGGGAGAGTCATTTTCGAAGTCAAACATGTGAAACGACACAAATTGCGAATTTTTGCAATTTTCGATGCATACGATTTTAAAAAAAAAAATTGAAACTTCTCGAGAAATCCCCCCATCAATTTGGAATATGACTGAGACTCTTATTTGACCTCAAATTATTGTGTCAACTCGGGAAAACCTAGCTTACGATACTCCTTGCCTTTTCCCAAATTTTTACCTCTGTCGTACTTCCAAGGTCTCCTTGTCAAGGAGCAACCAGTTCCTTGTTTCTTTCTTAGTTCTTAGGATAATAATAACACACGATTGAAGATTGTAGAAAGGTGTTAGTTAATTGCATTGATGTAAGAATGTTTGGTTTTTACAATTAATGAAGTGATGTCTATAAGTACTTCAAAACTGATGCTGAAACTTCAATTGATATTTCATCCATCTGGTGGACTCCAACATGCATCCGGTAGCGCATCCCTCACATCTATTCCTATTTTTTTTTTCATTTATTCCTTTTTGTTATTCCTCATTTACATAACTAAATCCTATTTTCTTACATCTACTCATGTACAGTATCCTAATCCCCGGGAACCCTCTTCGAGACCATGTTCAGAGCTGAAGACTAGAATCAATGGACCATCGTCCTTCTATTGGCTTTAGAGACTTCCAGCACCTATCCAGAAATGACATTTAGCAACCATGGACTTCACAGAATAAGACAGCTTGCTTCATCCATTCTCAAAGGATAGACCATCCTTTCTCCTCTTTCTATGCCTGTTAAAAGTAGAGTGGGGGAATTAAGCATGCCTACCAAACCAAACATCACAAGATATTAGACAGAATATGAGAGAATGAAATGTATCAGACAATTTCTTGTCCATAGAAAAGGGGGCAAGATGTTAGACGAACTTACCGAGCTTTTTTACTGCAACGTTCAACCAGCTCTCAGACACGTGTGAAAGATTGGGGATAGTCCGTGCAGAATCGCTTTGGGGAGATGCTTAGGACCCACAAGTGATGACCAAACTCAAACCCAAACCAACTGGGCCATCAATGCAAAATTATAAATTTTCAAGGCTTATCGAAGCTTTAGTAAAAACAGACAGAACTAAAGCCGCCTCTTCACCAGGATGTATTGTAGTAGGCACTATTGTGTAACCCTTCGGATCAGGATCTGGGACCATCTCACATGATATCTCTCGAGAATTTACATAGTCTGTCCCTCCAAAAGATTCATGCAAATTGATGTTAGATGCAGCACGTCTACCACGAGTTTTCAGTATCCTCATCCCAATATAAAACATCATTGAATCATGGCTTGATTGATAATTCCTGAAACCAGCTGTAGTCCTTGAGAAGCTCACACCCTAAAATAGCATTCTGATTAGTTTATTTGATCAACAAAAAGATAATGCCAATAATTAACGACTCTGTTCCAGATCAATCATGACAGTGAACCTGAATTAAGGTGATAAATAGGTGAATGGGCAAGAAAGCATCAGGACCACTTGCTCTTAGTCGATATTGGGTATTCTGATGCCATGTGTCATAATCCTGGCAGCCTCCAGCTCTGTAGCCTCTCCATTGACCATGGATTGAGTAGTGCATCTCTGGTGGGTAGACACGACAAACATATATAGACCTAAAATGCATTTGGAAATCTTACCAAGACATCCAAAAAATTCCATCATTTGCCTGTTTACAACAAAACAGCAAAAATTAGTGTCATCCAGTAAAAGGTGTATAAGCATAATCCTTCACACATTTTCTTGATGAACAAAAGGACCAGTATGTGGAAGTGAATCTGGTCAATCAGACAAGCGGGGTTGTCTCATCCCTCCAGAAGCGATTTGTAAGAGAGTGTTATTGTCAATTTCTTTTATTTGGCATATTAGATTTTCTATGAAAGTATGGCAAAGGAAGAGATTAGGGAAGGTGTGCTACCGAGAGTAAGGGTGTACAATTGGATGAACAACAATTGAGAGTTACTTTTTTCTTTGAGAAGGAATTGGGAGCTACTAGATAATAAGATGGGGTCACCAGATAAACTATCAGGAGTTATTCAATTCTAAAAGTAGAATTAAGGTGAGAGGTTGACTATGGATGATTTCAGGCAGGGTAGAGGTAGGCCGAAAAAGTATTGGAGGGAGGTGATCAGACATGACACGGGGTAGTTACAACTTACTGAGGACATAAACCTATCTA
Source organism: Capsicum baccatum var. pendulum (assembly GCA_030864225.1). Classification (NCBI taxonomy): domain Eukaryota; kingdom Viridiplantae; phylum Streptophyta; class Magnoliopsida; order Solanales; family Solanaceae; genus Capsicum; species Capsicum baccatum. The sequence continues at coordinate 247,688,594 of CM061554.1, forward strand.
GAAAGGTGTGGAGGATGCAATTAGGGTAGAGGGTTAATAGGTTGGAATGAGTTCTTGTTAGTAGATACGGTTGCTTTGTTGTAGTCGTGCCAGTAGTCGTAGTGCTATGTGCGCGTGTTGCAGTTTCTTGTTCATGTTGTTTTGATAATGTTAATTATTTTCCGATAGATAGTTTATAGTATTACTCTGCCAGTGTCTTGTTTCTGATTTTCCCTATTAGTGTGCTATTCCATGTTGTTGTTTTCACTATGTCTTTTTATACTGTTTATCTGTCCTGAGCAGGGAGTCTATCGGAAACAACTTCTCTACTTCATCGGAGCTAACGATATGGTTTGTGTACACTTTATTCTCCCCAGACCCCACTGTGTGGGAATACACTGGGTATGTTGTTTTTTGTAAACTCTGGCTCTTAACCAAAGAATTCATTAGGTAAAAACAAAGTCAAAGTCAAAAAACAATAACTTGGAAGAGGGAGGAAGGGGGAGCAACCTGTGGGACATGTTTAAGCTTGTGTTTCATCCTGTCGGTCCACTCAGGTGATGGATCAGACCAAGGACCATTCCATTCAACTTCAATTGCCCATGGATTCCGAATCTGAACAAGCTTGTGGCCATCAACTTCTCATACCTGAGCAATAAATATGCAAAAATTGACCGTGTGACTGAAATTTTCTTGGCTGGTGGATAAGTCATAAGATAGAAGGATTGAATTTCCACCTGTAATATTGAATAGGCATGACATTGGACCTGAAGCTATATGCACATCTGAACCTGAAGGGCTACCAGTACCTAGTAGGAAACCCTCTTGTTTGAAGCGCAGCAGCTGAGACAAGAGTCTTCCACTTGCCAGATCAATCTGTGCCTCGGCATCTCTCATGTCAATCTCCTCACCAGCACCTCCGGTGAGGTCTACAAGAGCATCTTGTACAAGTCCACCCTCTAATGCCTCATATGAGCCGTGAAGCTTTGCATAATCTTTTTCTAACAAGGAAACCCACATTTCATTACCCTTCCTACTGGTGCCAAATGTTGGTTGACAAGGTGACTCCATGGAATCCAATCATCTACCACAACAGGGATCCAGTCACCCTATAATAGACATAAGACAGGATTAACTTGATTTAGTAATAACAGGGACCTAGTCACCCTATAATAGACATAGTGACAGGATTAACTTGATTTGGAAATCTTTTAAGAGAACGCAATCATATTTTTGTTTCATACAGGAACTAGTATATAATCGACTGAGGTCCTCTCATTAGTTTAGGATAACAACTTCAAGGAGATTAATATACAAAGAAATCTGGAAGTCAAATAGAACATGAATGTCAACATTCCAGGTATAGAATTCAGTGAAAGGTACTGTATACATGGATTCATAGCACAATTGATGGGAGAAGTTGTGACTCTAGGAATAGTTGTGCTTTTCCCCAATCCCAGCAGCAGTAAAAAATAAAAGTTGTAGTATTTGCTGAATTAATAACACTATTAGTTACATACCAGCAGTTCACAGGAAAGAAATGATTTTTTTCACGTAGGTGTACAATGTGAGCAAGGAAAAAGCAAATTTAGGGCAATGACCAGATTCAGGCCCATATCCACACTTATGCTCCAGAACAGAAGGATCACTCTGAATCCAGAAAAGAAGAAGACACACAAACTATAGTCCTCGCCATCCTAATTGACCGACAGTTTTTTTCTTACCCAAAAATTAGAAGGTCTACACTCCTCAGACCACACTTTGTGGGACTACACTGGATATGTTGTTGTTATACCCAAAAAAGGAAAGGAAGAGGTCAAAACACCATAATACATACAAAGAAAAAAAATCAAAACATAGATAACACCAAATCAACTCAAAGAGGAACATGAATATGAGCAGTCAAATTTTACCATCTACATCGCATTTTGTGGCAGAAACTGCACCCAAAGGACCCTATGTCCATAACTTATCTCCTAATCATCCCAATAAAATAAAGCCAATTCAGAAAAATCTTAGATTCAATCAGAGAAAAATGTCAACATGCACTACACTATTTGGTTCAGATGTCTAGTGATCTTGGAATATTTCATGACCAGAGAGCAGCAAATTAATGAAAAGGTTCAAGGTCTCTCACACTCCACTTCTAAATGTTCTCTTTTTTTTTCTTCGAATGATTTATCCCTCCATAGTGGCTAGTGGTTCATCTCTATAGATTCATAGATCCTAAATTTTGAAGACAGGAAATTTATTGCTTCCAAGGTGTTGCTCCAACGGTCCTTTCTGTCCAGAGTTCAAGAGACACGTTAAAACAACTTCTAATTTAATCAATTGAAAAAATCCAGTATGTTCATGTCTGGTGGGAACTAAGATGATTCTATGCCCTTTTGAAGAACACATTGCAGGCACAAGTAACTGTACAAATAAAGAAGCCTAACCTGAATGCAAAAGCGAACTGTATATATTCCTTCCTGATTGTATTCTGGTATAATTATGACTTCTGATATTCGTGAAACCTCAGTTAGCACAGCAACAGCACTTAGAAACCAACAATCACCCAGCCGTCCCTGATTAAAAAGTACAGTATTACAGTGAGCAACTGGATCTATAAAGACAATACTTGCAATCAACTTAGACCTGTTTCCCCAAAAAGCAAAAGAAAAGAGGAGGCCCCAAATAAAGGAATAAGTAAATGATTAAATGAATAAATAATAAGAAGACAATAATAAAAATTGAGACTTTTCACGTCTCTTAGTGACCTCATCAATGGATTTTGACCCATTTCCCTTCTTCGTCTATCTTCTAGCACCCGCACACCATGTAGTGGACCTTGGTTTTAAACTTCGAACTTGACTCGAAGGGGTGAGCATCATTTACCCATTATGAAATGCAAGAGGAGAGGATTCCATTTGAACTCGAGATATTTTTTACATGCAAAGAAAATATAAAGAAATTAATATACGTTAAAGGCATAAAAGTGACATATTTCAAAGCAAAATAAAATATCAAGAACCAATTTTTTAATGACAATGATAAGCACACTTGCACAAGAATGAGAGTCAACAAATAAAATGCAAAGCAAAGACACCCACTTACATGCCTCATGATTTATGTTCATACAAGAATGAATAAAGGTAAAAGGAAGAAGGTCATATTCAATGAATTAATACAAGAAACAAACAACGTAAGCTTGCGAAAGTAAAGGGATGAGGCAATAAGGAAAATACTCATGACTTTTAAAATTGAACAAACATAGATACTAATCCATATAACAAAAGAAAATAAAGCTTAACTTTTCAAGCCTCAGGTTTTCATCAACTTCACAGTTGGTAGCTTGCATCTCTGAGGCCAAATATATCTATTATAATTATATTTGATGAAGTCTATTTACCTTAAGTCTTTGCATTTGAATATCTTAATATGATGTAGAACTTTTAGGTGTGTTATATCTCTTAAATGAAGTCTTTTTGATTATTTATATTAGACTATCTGAAGATACCCACCAGCAACAAATATCAAATACCAGGTACTCTATCCATCAAGGCCAGAACAGATAGGAAGAAATACCAACTTTGTTGACCACTGGACCTCACCTTTGGATGATACTAGCTAAAAAAAGGGCAGTCGGTGCACTAAAGCTCGCTATGCGCAGGGTTCAGGGAAGGGCCTCACCACAAGGGTGTATTATACGCAGTCTTACCTTGTATTTCTGTCAGAGGCTGTTTTCTGGACCCCATCTTAGATGAGTCTGAAATTGTTTTCCTATATAATGTTTCATCAAGAGTGAAAGCAAAAGACATACCAAGTATCATAAGTTTGGATAGTAGCCCAAAACAAAAAAGAATAGAGCAGACGATAGCGGTGGCCATAAATGTTGCAAATAAACTTGCAAGTATACTCCTGCCCATGAAGTCTGTGACAAAAAGGATGATGGTGCCGATACCAGAGGCGGAGTCAGAGGGTGATGATCAAGAAGAAAAAGCTTAGAGAGAGGAATGAATGGTCGAAAATATTATGAAGGCAGCTCAAATACATCTAGTTGTGGCAGCTCTATTAATGACGGTGACCTTCACAGCTAGTTTTACGTTGCCAGGAGGTTGTGAAAGCGATACTAATAGTCCTAACAAAGGGATGTCGATTCTATTAAGAAGAGCTGCATTCTGTGAATTTGTCATTTCGGATGTCATCGCTTTTACGTGCTCCACTGTAGCTGTATTCGCCTACTTCTCATGGCAACAAAGTCAATATCATCTGCAAGAACAGAGCTAAAATCTATTATCCAGCTTTACAATATGGCAATTCTGTTACAGCTTCTTGCGATGATAGCAGTTGTAGTTGCATTTTCAACTGGTTTGTACGTTACTTTAGCACATTCTGTCAGTCTCGCCATTACAGTCTGTGTCATTGGTGCCATCTCTTTTTATATTGTCTGCTATATGATTCTTCTTCCTGAAAGTTAACATCCCAATAGAAAGAACCTACTTTCCAGCTATCTACAATTGCATAATGTACAGAAAACTATGCCTTAACTTTTTCAGTCTAGACAAATACCAAGCTAGTGTCAATTAATCAATCATGTTATAAGGCTATCAATATCACTTTTATAAAGGGGATAGAATCCGTCGTCACGAGGGGAAGTTCTAGGGGGTCGGGAGGGTGTTAATCCGAACCCCCTTGACTACGTTGTATATATAAGGTAATGCAAAGACTAGCAGCGAGATCAACTGAATGTGCTAAAGTAGCATACGTACCAGTTACAAATGCAGTTACAACTGCGGACATGGACAGAAGCTGTAAAATACTTGTGATCGCGTAAAGCCTCTGCGTATATAACTGTCAACTATTATAGTTGCAGTCATGCCAAAGTAGGTACATACAGAAACAACTAAGCATGTAAAGGAGATGGCATCCGCAACAACAAGTGCACAAAACACTGTTCTCCTTTATTGAATCGACATCCCTTTATGAGGGCTATCGAGTAGTTTGGTTTGCAGTCTTGTTATGCAGAGGTTATCATTGGCTAAATGTTAACATACAGTCCAAAGAACGAACATTTATGTAAGGACTGAAATAATCCGCAATTCCTGCTTTTTGTCTGCCTCTTCGAAGGAAAACTTATCATATAATAGGTCGTCACTGGCGCAACCTTGAGTTTTCTCATGATTCTCTAGTCGATAATAACTGTGATAAAAGAATATCAGATGCCATATATTTATATCAAATAACGTTCACAAAAATATATTCAATAATCATACATGAGATTGAATCTAGTATGTCTTAACAATGTGCCTAACAATTGACGGAACATAGAACAGAGGGAAAGAGATGCAACCGATGATGCAGACAGTAACAGCGAGACCAACTGAATGTGCTAAAGTAGCATACATACCAGTTACAAATGCAATGACAACTGCTTACTGATAATGCTCAAACTACAGCTCTCGTAAGAGTGTAAGCGGTCGTTGACAAATATAGAACCCAACTGGGTTGGGTGTCGAATCCCACAGGGAATACTCGGTCAATAAGTATGCAACGATTAGTAGACTTTTGGTGAAAGTTCTGTGGAAAAGGGGGGATTTTATGGTTTGGCGTGAAGTAAAATTATCAAAATAGCAAAGTAAAAACGGAATGTTTTGTTTAGTAAGATTTTAATCAATGAGAATTGTAAGTTAGGGTTATGTCCACCTTATGAGTTCTACGTATCTATTAACTATGAGTTATGCGGAATTCAGACATGCATGCACTTATAGAGATTCGTATTCTATGGTAAATCCTAGCTTCTTTCGACCATCAAGGATTATCTCACTTTAACTCTTTCGAGCTTAAAGCGTATAACTAATGGTACGAATTCTCCAAGAGGTTAATCCAGCTAGGGCACTAACTTTTAAACAGGGGTTGGTAGCCCTATTTCCTTGTCACTCTCTCTTTTCCAGACATGTAACTTTTTTTTGGTACAAGTTAATGCTATACTGGTGTATTCTATATGTTTGTAACCACAAGAATTCAATTAAGATGAAGAGAGTAATGATATGAGTAGCATGCGCATCACGAATTCACAAACTCATAGTAATAGATAGTATATCATAAGGCTTCCATAATCCTAACAGAGAAGTTTAGCTACTCATGAGCGCAACGGAGATCACAATAAACATCATCATCATATCAAAACTAGAATGATCTCACGTTGGAGAGGAGTATGGCGTCACAACAAGGTTGACGTTTTTCCTCTTGGTGTTTCCCACGAATTAGCGTTTTTCTCTGTTAACAATTGTAACGTGAATTAGGAGCGGAAGTTGAATGAAAAAGAATTGAATTAATGAATGAATGAATGAGTGAATAATGAAAAGCTTCAATAATAAAAAGCTTGCTGAATAATTCAGCAAATAGGGTTTTTATAACATCCTTGTCCTAGTCCTACTGAAATAGGGTTTTTATCCTTGTCCTAGTCCTACTGGGTTACTGCATCCTTGTCCTAGTCCTACTAAGTTACTGCTGATCCCCAAGTCTTTAGAAATACTGTTTTTGCCCGGGACAAGTTTTCCATGCATCACTTTCAGTCCATAGGCATCCAAACGCTACCTTCCTTCTTACGTGAAGTTTCCTCTGGCGTCCAACAGTCCATAAAATGCTGAAATCTTCATCGTTTATACCTGAAAACTTGCTAATCACATTGGTTAGCTCACTTACAGGAAAAAGGACTAAAAGTGCAGGAATTATATATTTTGTCCTCAAAACTTAGCTAAAATATGGGTAAATTAAGGTGTTTTAGGCGTGTAAATACGCCTAACATCACTTACATCGCTAAACGCTGCAAAAAAATTGCTATCTTAAAGCGCACAGTTATAAGTTCTAATCTTTTTGCAGTTGTTGCACTTATCGCAATGTAGAAGTAGTTGAATACAGCACCAGCAGAGCATGTAAATGCAATGGTATCTAGACAACAAATGCACGGAACACTGTTTCCCTTATTAGAATCGCCATCCCTTTATTAGAGCTATTGAGATCGCTTTCAAAACCTCCCAGTAAGGTGAAACCTGCTGCGAAGGTAACGGTAACTAGTAGTGTGGCAACTACTAGATGTATTTGAGTTGCCTCCATAATATCTTTCAGCATACCTTTCGACTCTGTTTCATCTTCTGGCTTCTGCATTTTCTTCCATTTTATCTCAAAATCACGCCGTCCTAATCGACAATGGCGAAGACGACACCTCTGGAATGGCCGTGCAACCTATTTTCATCATGTGGTGAGTTTATATATAGTAAAAGAACATGTAACATCAGTAGCTACACATCCTCTACTTCTATCGAATACAAGTATCAAACGTAATATGTAGTATTAAATAAATTTGAAGATTCATAACCAACATACTATATATACCAATCTTTATGTATTTAGTTGCATATGGGTGAGAATAATTACATGTAGTTGCGGGATTACCAATAGATTGTAGCTAAATTGACCATAGATTTTGAAGTTGAAACTTGAAAATTCAAGTTTTTGATGTTGTGATCTTTGAACATGCCAAATTTCATGTCCAAACAAAGATATTTGAATATAAATCTTCAAAATCTACGGCCAAACGCTAGCAAAGTAACATGTATGTACGTACAGGCAGTGTTTTCTCTGTGCTAGACAATATGTCAACCGGAGTCTGGTTTTCTTTGTTAAATAACATCTTTGTAATCGCATGTCTTCTTAATTTAGCAGGCACACTTATCCAGTCGGAGGCAGCAAGCAAATGGAGAGGAGTGTTGCCATCGTTATCTGGCTCGTTGATAAGGTTATGAGATTCCTTCGCATTCAATTATAATGTGACTACTCCTGTTTTATAATTCAATATGGCAACATGAAGAGCATTTTGGCCATTGCTGTCAAGCATTTCCAAGCTATCTGGACAGTGAAATAATAGCTCACGTATCATGTTTACACGACCTTCATTGGCTGCAATATGAATTGATGTTGCCCAGTCATTTCCATTGCCTGCGTGAGTGTAGGCTAACAATGTCTTCCACCCCAGCATTTTACGAACTACTACTCTCAATCCTTGTTTAACATCATAATGCAGTGGATTCCAATCCCATTTGTTGGTTTCCTCGCATAATGATTTGTTCCATTCCCACAGTGATGCCGCACAATCTGGATACATATATGTCGAATATTAAAAACTATAAAAGAAGGTAGTCCGGTGTATGAAGCATCCTGCAGGTGTAATGTAGGAAGCCTACCATAACACAAACATCAGTGGCTGAATCCATAGCTCAGTTCTATATAATAAACAGTGATTGGTGGCCTTGAACAAATAGTTAACCGACATGATATAATTTGGTTCACAAGTATAAAAATTTGTCAATCGAAAGGAGGATTCAAGCTATATACACTGTCAGTTTCAAGTTTACACTAGTTATTCAATTTAATCAACTTTAAAACCCAAAATGAGTACCCCAAGTGTTTCTGAATTATTGCCGCATGCAAAGCCGTTCGACCACATGGACCGCTGTATGTTGGTCTGTTTCAGTGTTCTAAGATTTCAGACAAACAGTTGACAAGACCAGACTCCGAGGGCAGATAGAGTGGTGACTCCCCAGCATTATTTGCTGGAAACTCGAAATCAGGATCTTGTTCCACCAAGAGTCTGACAGTGGCTACACATCCAGTCCTCACGGCCTTGTGCAGGGCTGTATCACCACCGTCATCTGTCATCCTCATGAGTGTCTCCGTATTGATCCCCACGGCTTGTTCAGCTACGTCTATGCCACGCAGTAGTACCTCCACCACGTCTTTGTGCCCTTTATTAGCTGCTAAGTGAAGTGCAGTTTCATTTTTCTTGTTCTTACGGCGCAGCAATGCAGGAGTAATGGCAATAACTTGTCGCACAAAACCTGATTGCCTTCCATTGCAGCATTGTACAGGATTGGATCCATTACTTTTTTTGATTTAGGAGATTATGATCTTGTGAGTTTTTGCTTTCTTAGAGTGAATTATTATATAGAAATTAAGACTTGTCTTTGTTTTAGAATAATATATTCCCTCCGTTCTCTTTTACTAGACATATTTCACTTCTCGACCATCAAATTGCATGGATTGTGAAACAGTCTCTCTATCTCTACGTGGTAAGGATAAGATCTACGTACACTATACTCTCCCCATACCCCACTTGTGAGATTACATCCGGTATGTTGTTGTATTAATGTAAGAAGGATTCCAATTTTTTATATAGCTATCGAACATCTCAACAACAACAACAACAACAACAAACCCAGTGTATTCCCACCTAGTGGGGTCTGGGGGGGGTAAGATGTACGCAGTCCATACCTCTACCTCTGAAGAAGTAGAAAGGTTGTTTCCGATAGACCCCCGGCTCAAGACACGAGACACCACACAAATACAAAGTAAAGCACAGAACAGGATTTCATAACGTAAATACAGCACCCATAAGTAATAGAAAACAGCGGAAAGCACCTAGATTCGTAATAAAACATGGAACACGGAATCATAACAAGAATAAGAATAGGAATAGGAATAGGAATAAGAATAAGAATAGGAAGAATAACAAGAATAATACCCCCACCAAGTAATTCCCTACCCTAGCGACCCAAACTGGCCCTAGTCTTCTACCCTAATTCGCGCCCTCTAGACCTTCCTATCTAGGGTCATGTCCTCGGTGAGCTGTAACTGCTCCATGTCCCAACTAATCACCTCACCCCAGTACTTCTTCGGCCTACCCCTACCCCGCCTAAAACCATCCAACGCTAGCCTCTCACACCTACGAAACGGGGCATCCATGCCCCTCCTCTTCACGTGTCCGAACCAACTCAATCGGACTTTCCGCATCTTGCACTCCACTGGAGTCACACCAACCTTCTCCCTGATAGTCTCATTCTGAACTCTATCCCCTCAAGTCATCCCACACATCCAGCGCAGCATCCGCATTTACACCACATTCATTTTTTAGATGTGGGAGTTCTTAACTGGCCAACACTCCGCTCCATACAACATGGCCGGACGGACTACCATCCTGTAGAATTTGCCTTTAAGCTTGGGTGGCACCTTCTTATCACACAACACCCCCGACGCGAGTTCCACTTCAACCATCCCGCCCCAATACTGTGCGAGACATCCTCGTCAATCTCACTGTTACCCTGTATCACGGACCCAAGATACTTGAAACTATCCCTCTTACATACCTCCTACGATTCCAGCTTCACTACCACCTCATTCTCCAGCCTCACATCATTAAACTTACATTCCAAATACTCTGTCTTGCTTCTGCTCAACCTGAACCCTTTAGACTCAAGAGTTTGTCTCCACACCTCTAATTTGTCATTCACACCCCCTCGGGTCTCGTCAATCAGAACTACATTGTCTGCAAAAAGCATGCACCAAGGCACCTCTCATTGAATACGCTGCGTCAACGCATCCATCACCAAAGCAAACAAAAAAGGACTACGAGTAGATCCTTGATGCAATCCTGTCAAGACAGTGAAATGCTCTAAGTCTCCTCCCGCCGTCCTCACCTGATTTTTCGCTCCATCATACATATACTTAATTGCTCTGATATAAGCCATCGGGACTCCACTCACCTCCAAGCATCTCCAAAGCACCTCCCTGGGAACTTTGTCTTAAGCCTTCTCTAGGTCGATAAACACCATGTGCAGGTCCTTCTTCCTTTCCCTATACTGTTCCACCAGCCTCCGTACCAGGTGAATTGCCTCTGTCGTCGAGCACCCAGTCATAAATCCAAACTGGTTTTCCGAAATAGACACTATCCGTCTCAGCCTCCCCTCAACCACTCTCTCCCAAATCTTTATAGAGTGACTCAATAACTTAATCCTCCTATAGTTATTGTAACTCTGGATGTCACCCTTATTCTTATAGAGAGGGATCATGGTACTCCACCTCCATGCCTCGGGCATCTTTGTCGTCTTGAAGATTTCGTTAAACAAACCAGTCAACCACCTTACCCCAGCCTCTCCAACATACTTCCAAAACTCCACCGGTATCTCATCCGACCCCGTCGCCCTACCCCTCCTCATCCTGCGAACAGCCTCTCTAACCTCTTCTACCCTAAAACGTCTACAATAGCTAAAATCCCGACACTCCTCTGAGTGCTCCAGTTCCCCTAACGCAATAGCTCTATCCCCTTCGTCATTCAAGAGCCTATGAATGTATGACTTCCATCTATTCTTAATGTGGCTGTCCTCCATCAACACTCTGCCGTCCTCCCCCTTAATGCACCTCACCTGATCGAGCTCACGTCCCTTCCTCTCCCTAGCCTTAGCGAGTCTAAACAACTTTTTCTCCCCTCTTTTCCCCTGTAACCCCGCATACAAGCTCTCAAAAGCGGTCGTCTTAGCTATCGTGACTGCTGACTTATCCTCCTTCCGAGCTAGCTTGTACTCTTTCCTGTTTACCCGCTTCTCTTCTTCGTCCTTACTCTCAACCAACTTAGCATACGCCTCTTTCTTGGTCCTCACTTTCTTCTTCGCCTCTTCATTCCACCACCAATCCCCCTGATGGTACCCGGCCCGCCCCCTAGAAACACCCAACACCTCACTTGCCTTCTCCCTGATGCACCTAGCCGCCCTATCCCACATACTATCCACGTCCCCCCTACACTCCCACACCCCCATTCCCGCCAACTTCTCCCCTATCTCCCACGCATTCACTGGCGTCAAGCCGCCCCACTTAATTCTAGGTCTACACTCCTTACTCCTCCTCTTTCTATTCTTCTTTATACCCAAGTCCATAACTAAGAGCCTATGCTGGGTTGAAAGATTCTCACTCGGGATGACCTTACAGTCCTTACACAACACCCTATTCCCTTTCCTGAGCAACAAAACGTCAATCTAGGTCCTGGCTATCGCGCTTCAAAAGGTGATCAGGTGATCGTCCTTCTTCAGGAAGCCCGATTTCACTACCACCAGCCCAAAGGACCACGCGAACTCCAATAGGGTAGCCCCCTCTTCATTTCTCACCCCAAAGCCAAAACCACCATGCACATCACCAAAGCCTCCCGGTAACGCCCCGATGTGCCCGTTGAAAGATCCTGCTGCAAAATCTTCTCCGAGATAGGCACGCCTCTCAGCACCTCCTCCAAAGCCTCCCAAAACCGCATCTTCTCCTCCCCCTCCGAGCCCACTTGCGGCGCATAGGCACTACACACATTCAGGGTAAACCCCCGAATGACCAACTTAATAGTCATCAACCTATCGTTGATCCTCTTCACCTCTACTACCTGGCCTCTAAGCTCTTCATCTACTAAGATACCAACTCCATTCCTCCGCCTCTCGCTCCCAGAGTACCACAGCTTGTAACCATCCACATCCCTAGCCTTAGACCCTACCCACTTGGTCTCTTGAATACATGCGATATTGATCCTCCTCTTCCTAAGAATCTTCACAAGCTCTATGGACTTACCCTGAAGGGTCCCTATATTCCAAGACCTACCATCACTATCCCCACGCCCTCCCCTACCGTCCCCGCGGCCAAACCTTTGCCTCCCTCTCACTCCCACCCTTACCTCATCCCTCGCCCCCACAACGGCCCCATGCCCCAACCCCCTCGGACATGACCCTATCCAACCATTACTGCCCACAGCCACTACACAAAAAAATATAACAAAATATAATCAAAGGTAAGAAACGACCACAACAACAGCAACAACAGACAACATCCACAGCAACAACAGACAACAGACAATAGCAACAACAGACAACAGACAATATCAACAAATCACAAGCAGATAACCCAATCAAAAGCAGTGCAAGAAATGACCACAGCGACAGCAACAACAGACAACGGACAATATCAACAAATCAAATGCAAGTCAAGGTACAGAGGATAAAACTAGCATAAAATGAGGAATGAAATAGCAAAGGTTAGAGGTCACCGGGTCACGCTTGTAGACCAAGCCGGAAAACCAGAACCCAGCGTTGACCGGGTTCCTGTGAGTTCTGGTGCTGAGATGGAGCTGCGGCTGCTGGAGACTAGGGGAACTGGTCATCGTCGTCTGGTCGGCGTATGGGTGCTGCGGCTGCTGGCGATCGAGCAGCGGGTGGGTGAAGACAGAGCTGCGGCTGTTGGAGACCGATCGATGGATGAAGTTCGAGCGGCGGTGATGGCGGCAGCAGCGACTGGCTGGGGACCAAGCTGCGGCTGCTAGGGACCGGGCAGCGGCTGCTGGAGACCGAGGAGGGGGGTTGGATCTCGTCGGAGCCGGCGGGGAGGGGAAGGGTCGGCGCCTAGGGCTGGGGATTGGGGCTAGAGATCCAGACGGGTCGACACCGAAGGTCGCGTCGGTGGCCGGCGACCGGAGTCAGAGATCGGGTCGGGTCAACGCTGACGGTTGGCCGAAGGTCGGCGACGGCGATGGGGCCAGGGACCGGGGAGAGAGAGAAGGTAGGGAGAGAGAAAGAGAGAGCCGTTAGAGAGAGAGGGTAGGGAAAGAGAGAAGGTAGGGAGGCCAATCTCTATAATATAGCTGTCGAACATCTAAATTTTTTAAATCTTAAAATATCATACTGGTCAATTAAAAGTCTTTGTCAATATAGAAATATCCTAATGAAGTCTTCTTTGTCTCTTTGTATAACTAAAATATCTTAAAACTGACAAACTGGTCCATCAACTTGCTGGGCTAGCATTGTTGGTGATGAAAAATGATCTCACGTGACCACTTATACTATGAATAGGAGAAAATGATCTTACATTGATTGTTATATCATGTGATAAAGGACGCACCTATAATCTATATCTATATGTATATTGTAACACCCCGCATTTTCAAGCTAGAAACCTGTAATACCCCGAAGTTATTCTAGCTAAATTTCATCCCTAAAGTATCAAGCATTGTCTTCTAGAATGATTTATATTTATTTTACTGTGGAATTTCTTAGATTTCAACTTTTCATTATGTGGATGATTGAATAAGCTTTCCGTCGATATAAGATTCGTCCATAACGAATACATGGTGAAGAAGTTATGGCTATTTAAGTTTCAGTCATAAAACACCGTCATTTCTATCCTTAGCACGTTGCGGAAAGGGTTTAAATGACGATGGTCAGTTTCCAGTTAGACTACACGATGGTGGAGCATCGCAGAGAGGGCCAGATTCCCATTCGTCAAATTTCAGTGAGCCACCGCGATAGTGGCGCGTCGCGGTGGCCCATTAAATCGGGCTCCTAGATCAAATTGTGCAGTTTCGTTCGGAAGTTAAAAAGGATATTTTGAACTTTTTCCAAGCCTCTTAAATGTCCAAACAATAGATTTAGGACCTTTACAAGCATAATATAAGATTTCCTCAAGATTTTCCTCAAAATTATATACATATGTAAGCATGTGTTTTAAGGATGAATATGCAATTGAGAGCATGAATTATAATGAACCCCTCTCTTGTTATGATTTTTTTGATCTTTCATATGATATGAATTGTTCTAAATTGCATCTTGAAAGCATGATATAAAATGTCTTGATTTATGCTATGACTTGAATATGATTTCAAAATAAAAAGAGAGGGTTATGCATGTTGATAAATGTTGAACATGCATATAACAATGAGTAGCATGGTTTGCCAAAAGAACACATGACCACCATATGTTTGAATAATCTCAGCATAGTTTTGACTTGTGTTTCGAAACATGAAATCTTGTATACTATTTGCATGATTGGGTGGTCTGAACTATGTTTTAATGAAAGAATTATGCATGATGCAATATGGCTCAGAAATAGGACTTGCAAGTCTTGGTGGGACGACACCAATTCAGATTACGCCATGAAAATTCAGAACAGAATAGAACCCATGTTTAAAAGCAAACTTTTCAGATGTTGAAACTAGAAAAATGCATGATTCAGAACAGGATAAATTGGGCATAAAGAGAGTTTAGGTGGTTCCCCGAAGAAGGCATGAGTTCAGACAACTCATTGTCCGAAACCGTGATTTGCCGATCCGGGTACATTACATTACACTGACCTAGTGCATGTGGCGTATCAAAATTAGAAACTCCAACCCTTGCAAAACACTCGGGGTGGGGGCTTCCCCACCGAGTCAATGGTGGATTCCATACAGCCCGTGAGATTTTAGAATTGTAGGGGTATACCACCTAACTCACAAGTAATACAAAGATCAGGCATTGCATTGACAAGAATGATTTATGATTTCAGAAAGTGCCCATGTGTTTAGAACTATTTCATGTATGATATTTTGACCAATTGCTCTCCAACTATTTTATATATATATCCAAGCTTTATTTTGGATAACTTTGCATACCAGTACATCTGTATTGACCCTCCCTCCCTCCTGGTTCTGAGGCACAGTCTAGGGATCCTGATAAGCAGTAAATTTCACCATACAGGAGTGAAGAGTACCAATTGGTGAGCCTTCTATATTTCAGAAGGCCTAGCTTCTTTCAGACAGTTGTTATTTGATCATGTAGTATAGATTTCGCAGACGGTGTTTAGTTGATATTGAATTTTATTCCTCATTGTTAAATTAAATTTAGATTATGACCATGTTTCTGTAGCGGATTTTATTTCCCCATTTCCTATTTATATATGAATGATGTATATGATTACAAGTTAGAAGGGCTCTCGGTCATGGTGCAGGATGTCCGTCACAGCCAAGGCCCTGGTTCGGGTCGTGACATATATCTATATCTATAATCTATAATCTATAATCTATAATCTATAATCTATAATCTATATCTAGGGGTGTGCATCGGTCGGTTCGGTTTAATTTTATGTGTTATTTTGTTTATTGATTTTCGGTTTTCAAATATGTAAAACCAATAACCAACCAATATGATATTTTCTTATCGGTTTCGATTTATAAGTTTTTGGTCCTTAATGGTTCGATTTTTGGTTTAACCAATAAGAAAATACTTATAAAATAGAAATAGTAACAACATAAAAAAACAAAATCTTAGTTACCGCCAAAATCCTACGCAATGCATTTTAGTTACAAGAATTTTCAAACTTGAACTGAATGTTCGTTAGAAAAAAAATTAAATCCTAATAGTTGGAAGCTATAAATATTTTACGCTTTTCAATACGATAATAGCCGAGCTTTATATTGTGCTTTTGTTACCCTAAATAGGTTAATACTTTATGAATCACTGAATTGTGAATAGGTAGTTCATATAATATATATATATATATATATATATATATATATATATATATATATAAATATATACACACACACACACATCTCTATCTATCTATCTATCTATATATATAGGGAGAGAGAGAGAGAGAGAGATTTATATATATAGCATAAATAGGGATAAAACAATAACTTAGTGTATCCTTATTGGGTTATTGATTTAACCGATAACCCAATAAACTAAAACTGAAACCGAACCGTTTACCCAATAATTTTTTTCATAAAATCAATAAAACCCCATTAACCCAATAACCCAATACCAATAATCCAATAACATTTTTATCGGTTCGGTTTATCTGTCGGTTCAATTTTTGCACACCTCTATCTATAATCTATATCTATAATCTATAATCTATATCTATAATCTATAATATATTAAAAGTGTAAAAATTCTTATAACAGTGATTTGAATTTTTTGTCCTTCATTAAAAGACTCTTCAATAGATAAAACTGTCTTTTTACTATTTTTCTAATATTTAAAAGTTAAAATCCATTTAAATTTAGTTATTAAATCTTTCCTAGTTTGAATTATATACTTTAAATTTTGGATTTTTTTAAATAATTAACATACTACCTTAACTAAATCTTTTAAAGAAAGGCAATTAGTTGAAAATTCTACAATGGCCAATTACGTGGACAATTAATATTGTGGTATAACTTACCTAGAATACCATTCTTTTAAAGTTTACCAAAACAAATATTTAACAATTTTAAATCAAATAGAATTTTACCATGAATCACAATCAACAATTGATAATGAATTCTCATGTTTTTCTTTCGGATGAAAATTTCTTATCGATATTTTGAACAAAACAAATATGTTGATGCAGAATAAAGTAGCTGAAAAAATAAAAGTTATAATTTTCTTTATCATTTGATTTATCGTCGTCAAAATTTAAAATTGCTTGCTTTTCTTTCTATGTTGTTTAGAACCTTTGTCAGGGTTGGAAGTTGGTATATATTGTTGCAGTACATAAGGGATACACTCTCCTTTTTGTGTATGTTCGATTTCTATTTTATTTTCTTTTATAGCAGTTTGAAAGTCTTTATTGGTGTTTTGTGAAGAGACATATAAGAGTATTTTTTTTATTTTTATAGAATTTAGTTAATATTTTATAAATTATTTTCATGATATGCTGTGTAGCATGCATAAAATTATATTTTTTTGTTGTTGAAGAATGGGTCTTCTAGCCGATTTCTAGGTATGTATAGATATAGATAGATCAAAAGGTTAAGGAAGAGGGAAGTGGAGTGAATCCAAATTTAGTCGGATTTCAATGTGGGTAGCGGATACGGGGTGGACAGCAAAAAGAAAAAAGAAAATCACGGAGGATATGATCTCCCTCCTCTGAATCAAGTTGAACCTAAATCATAAATATCGATAGGGAAAAAGGTTCAAATATGTCATCGAACTATCAGAAATGACTCATTTATGTCATCCGTTAAAAATTTTGGCTCGTTTATGCCATCGCTATTATAAAACCGATTCATCCATCCCATTACTTTTTATCGATGGTTTTTCAAAAAAAAAGTTTTGCCTTGTGTCGTCTTACTAGAGGTCCACATCATTAATTAAAATAACGGAAAATGAATCAGATATGCCATCGAACTATCAAAAAAGACTCATTTACGCCATCTCTTAAAAGTATATCTCGTTTATGCCATCGTCGTAACAAAATAGGTTCATCCATTCCATTACATGTTAACGGTGATTTTTTAAAAACAACTTTGTCACGCGTCATCTTACTAGAGGTCCACGTCACTAACTAAAATTACGTGATTGTCCCAATTAAGTTAACTAAACAACTGAATATATTTCGAGATGTTCTTAGGCCAGGCTCCAATAACCATAAAAACAAGTGAGGCCTAAAATATTCTTTTTCCAAGCCTTACAAACCTCAAAATGACTAATTAATCATTCTCCGTTTCATACATTTTGGATGATTAATGTTTATGTTTCAGGTATTTTTTCATTCAATGCTATGACTGGTGATTTTCCTCAAAGATTCAAGGCACTGATTAGTATGAATGAAATGTAAGATAAAATAAATCAATTCTTAATAATTTATTTTAATTATTGATGTGAAACTCTAGTAAGATAACACATGGAAAAGCTATTTTTGAAAAACTATCATTAACAAGAACAGACATGTATGAACCTGTTTTGTAACGGCAATGGCATAAACGAGCCAAGCTTTTAACGGATGGTATAAATGAGTCATTTCTAATAGTTCGATGGTATATTTGAGCCTTTTCTCTTTATTTTAATTAATGATGTGGTCCTATAGTAAGATGACACATGGCAAAGCTGTTTTTGAAAACCATCGTTAACAAGTAATGGCATGGATGGATGAACCTGTTTTGTAACGGTGATGGCATAAATGAGCCAAACTTTTAACGGATAGCATAAATGAGCCATTTCTAATAGTTCAATGACATATTCGAGCCGTTTCCCTAACTGAAATAACATGTAATGGACTAAAATGCCATATCTGCCATATGTAATTCAAGGTATTGTGTAAAAACTGAAATATGTAGTTGAATTATTTATTTGCAAGCAACAAGTACAGTAGTAGCTAGCATTCATGTCTCTCTACTGGCTTACATTCTTCATCTTACTCTCATCACAAATATCTACAACTATAAATAAGAATCAAGAAGTACAATAAAATAGAGAGGCAACCTATGGAACAAACAGTAACGGCAAGACCAAGTGAATGTGATAAAGTAGCAAACATACCCATTGCGAATGCAATTACAACTGCTAACATTGACAAGCACTGAAAAGTACCTGAGAGAATATAAAGCTTCGGTACAATTTTTTTACTTTCAGGTTCTGTACTTACATCTGCCATGATGAAGTAGATGAATATGGAAACAGCTGAGCATGTGAAGGCAATGGCATCGGAAACAACAGATGCACGAAATGTTGTTTTCCTTATTAGAATAGCCATCCCTTGATTAGAGCTATCAGGGTCGCTCTCAAAACCTCCTGGCAATGTGATACCAGCGGCGAAAGTGACTGTCATTATCAAAGTGGCCACGACAATATGGATTTGAGCTTTCTTCATAAAACTTTCGACTTTTGTTTGATCTGCCTTATTAGCTTTATCGTGATCGTCTTCCCTTAGTTGCATTTTGACTCCTGTTCCCATTTCATCATTTGGATTGGGCATGTACTCGTACTTCCGCTTTACCTCTGTTGGCTGCTCTCCTTTTGTCAACAAATGCTGCTCATATTTCAACAATTGTGGATGATGAAGACATTTGTGACTTTGTGTTTTCAACATCAGTGGCTGCATTCATACATGAAGGCAAGACTTTTGGGGTCCAGATTTGGCTATAAAAGCCAATGCTACTTCATTTGCAAAGATACCTCCACAACATTTCAATAGTCAATCTCTCCTTTATATTTTCTTCTTTCTCTACTTCTTGGTTGAGTATTTCTATACTCGTAGAGAATTTGTAAGGGGTTATTTTGTCTTGTTAGTCCCGAGAAAATATTTTGTACTCTCGTCAATATTAGTGAAATTTTTGGGCTCTCTCGCCGGTGGTTTTTCTCCTCTATTTAAAGAGGGTTTTTCCACCTAAAACCTTGGTGTCAATTTTACTGTTTTTATTAATTTCTCGTAATCTTTGGTTGAATTTATCACGCTTCCACACTCTGTAGCCCTACAAATTGGTATCAAAGCCACGATAATTCAACCGGGATTTTTTTTTATTAAAAATGTCGACGAAGTTCGATATTGAGAAATTTGATGGTAAAATTAGTTTTGCTATCTGGCGAGTCCAGATGTTGGCTGTTCTTACCCAGAATGGCCTAAAGAAGGTTCTGTCCGGCAAATCGGCGAAGCCAGCCACTACAATGGAGGAGCAGTGGGAAGAGACGGATGAAAAGGCGTTATCCACAATCCAATTATGCTTGTCCCGTGAGGTGCTACGTGAAGTCATCAATGAGAAAACTGCAGCCAGCATATGGAGTAAATTGGAGTCTCTGTACATGACCAAAAGTCTTGCAAATAAACTCCGGTTAAAGGAGCGACTTTTCACACTCCGTATGTATGAAGGTACACCCATTCAATCTCATCTTGGTGAATTTAATTCCATCATAATTGATTTGGAAAATCTGGATGTCGAAATTGATGATAAGGATAAAGTCGTACTACTTATTGTTTCTTTGCCACCCTCATATAGACATTTCAAAGAAATTATGCTATATGGTAATAATGTTACCTTGAGCTTTGATGATGTCAAGTCTAACCTACTGTCCAAAGAAAAATTTGATACCCAAATTCATTCTGAAAGTTCAGGTGAGGGACTAGTAGTTAGAGGGAGAAACCACGAAGTAGGTGCTAGCGGTAAAAACCAATCTAAATCCAAAGGTAAAAACTCTAAGTATTGCCGTTATTGCAAGAAAAGAAATCATGAAATCTCTGAGTGCTACAAATTGAAAAATAAGCAAAACAGAGAAGATAAGGGTAAGCAACCCGAAAAATCTGCCGAAGCTAGTTTTGTAGAAATCAAATCTAATGGAGAGTGTTTTATTGCTTCTGGTACTGAACAAAGGTCAAAAAATGAGTGGGTTCTTGATTCTGGTTGTACATTTCATATGTCTCCTAATAGAGACTGGTTTACCACCTATGAATCTTTTAATGGTGGTCTTGTCTTAATGGGCAACGATGCTCAATGCAAAGTTGTCGGCAAAG
The DNA here is from genome assembly GCA_030864225.1 of Capsicum baccatum var. pendulum. Classification (NCBI taxonomy): domain Eukaryota; kingdom Viridiplantae; phylum Streptophyta; class Magnoliopsida; order Solanales; family Solanaceae; genus Capsicum; species Capsicum baccatum. The sequence continues at coordinate 247,709,435 of CM061554.1, forward strand.
GCACAATCAAAATCAAGACACATGATGGAGTCATTAGAACTTTGACCAGTGTCAGACATGTCCCTGATTTGAAACAGAATCTCATTTCCCTAGGCACTCTTGAATCTCAAGGGTGTAGATACTCAGCTGAAGGTGGAGTTTTAAAAGTGTCCAAAGGAGCTCTTGTGTTACTAAAGGCAATTCGATCTGGTAGTTTGTATTTGCTTCAGGGTTCAACTGTTATAGGTTCTGCAGCCGTCGCCTCATCCAACAAAGACAAAACGAAGTTGTGGCATTTAAGGTTGGGCCACATGAGTGAGAAGGGAATCCAAATTCTGAAAAAGAAAGGCTATCTTGGCAACCATTGTACCGGTAAGGTCGATTTCTGCGACCATTGCATTTTTAGTAAGCAGAGAAAGGTTAGCTTTTCAAAATCCATTCACAGGACCAAAGGTACTTTGGACTACATCCATTCAGATCTTTGGGGTCCATCGAGAGTTCCCTCCAGAGGTAAATGTCATTATATGCTGACATTTATTGATGATTTTTCACGTAAACTCTGGGTAAATTTTCTCAAGCAAAAGAATGAAGTTTTTTCCACCTTTAAAGAGTGGAAACTATTAATTGAGAACCAGACTGGCAAGAAGATCAAGAGGCTAAGGACAGACAATGGCCTCGAATTTTGTTCTAATGAGTTTAATGATTTCTGCAAGAAAGAAGGTATTGCCAGACATTTCACCGTTCCAAGAACTCCACAACAAAACGGAGTTGCTGAAAGTATGAACAGAACTATCTTGGACAAAGTTCGTTGTATGCTCTCACATTCTACTCTAGGAAAGAATTTTGGGCAGAAGCAGCTTCAACATCATGCTACTTGATAAACCGCTCACCAAATCGATCACTCGACTGCAAAATTCCAGAAGAAGTTTGGTCAGGTAACCCTGTTGATTATTCTAATTTTAGAATATTTGGTTGCCCTGCTTATTCTCATATGAACGAGGGAAAATTGGAACCTCGTGCTAAGAAATGCATTTTCTTAGGTTATGGCCTAGGGGTTAAAGGCTATCGTTTGTATGACCCTGAATCTCGCAAAATATTTCATAGTCGGAATGTAACCTTTAATGAAAATGGTATGCTATCTTCTAGAAAAGATACTGTTGTTCCCTCCACTGATACAGGTGATCAGGAGGATGTTCGAGAGAAGGTGGAGTTTGAGACTGAAGCTCCCATTTTGGAAGCAAATATCCCTAATTCTTCCACCACTCAAGAAGATGAAGTCACTGCTGAACAAATGAGTCCACGACAACATCCACCTCAACGTCGAGGTTTACCACAACCATGGTCTATGGCTCAAGAACTTCCACAACAAAGGCCAAGAAAACCGACTCAAAGACTGATCACAGAATCTGCCAACATTCCTTATGCTTTGACTGTTGCACAAGAGATGGGTGAAGATGGTGAACCCAAGAATTATTCTGAAGCTATCTCTGGTGATGACTCAGCAAAGTGGACTGCTGCTATGCAAGAAGAAGTCGAGAGTCTTCTCAAAAATGAAACATGGGATTTGGTGATGTTACCGGAAGGCAAGCGAGTCATTAGTTGCAAATGGATTTTTAAGAGAAAAGAAGGCATCCCCGGTGTTGAAAATGCAAGGTACAAAGCAAGATTCGTAGTAAGAGGTTTTGATCAACAGGAAGGTATTGACTTTAACGAAGTATTTTCTCCTGTTGTTCGTCATTCTTCAATTCGTGTATTACTTGCTCTAGTTGCCTTGTATGATTTGGAGCTGGAATAGTTAGATGTGAAAACTGCTTTTCTTCATGGTAACCTTGAGGAAGAAATTTATATCCAGCAGCCAGAGGGGTTCGTTGTTCCTGGAAAGGAGAACCATGTATGTCGTCTGAAGAAATATCTTTATGGTTTGAAGCAATCACCAAGACAATGGTATAAAAGGTTTGATTCCTTCATGACTGGACATGGCTATTCTAGAAGTAGTTATGATAACTGCGTCTATTTTCAAAAAATATCTGATGGATCACTAGTATACTTACTGTTATATGTTGATGATATGTTAATTGCTACAAGAGATAAAACTCTTGTTGACAAGTTAAAGGTGCAGCTCAACAGTGAATTTGATATGAAAGATCTAGGTCCTGCCAAGAAGATTCTTGGAATGGAGATTAACAGAGATCGTCAAGATGGAAAACTTTTTCTATCACAGAAAAAGTATGTAATGAAGATGCTTGACGGATTCGGAATGCGAGATTGCAAAGCTGTTAATACTCCACTTGCTGTCCACTTCAAGTTGTCATCAGATCAGTGTCCACAATCAGAAGAGGAACAAAGGCGCATGTCACATGTCCCGTATTCTAATGCAGTCGGAAGCCTTATGTACGCTATGGTATGTACTAGGCCTGATTTGGCTTATGCGGTTAGTGTTGTTAGCAGATTCATGCACAACCCAGGAAAACAGCATTGGGAATCTGTCAAATGGATCCTTCGTTACTTGAAGGGTTCTCCTGATATTGGTTTGGTATTTGATAGACAAAAGTCTGATCCAGGAGGCGTAGTTGGTTATGTTGATGCTGACTACGGTGGTGATTTAGATCGGAGAAGATTACTTTCAGCCTATATCTTTACACTCTGCGGCTCTGCTATCAGTTGGTATTCATCACTTCAAGCCATTGCGGCTTTGTCCACCACTGAAGAAGAATATATTGCTGCTACTGAAGGAGTGAAAGAGGCTATCTGGCTCCGAGGCTTGGTTGCGGAACTTGGTTTACAACAACACATTCTTGTTATGTTCTGCGATAGTCAGAGTGCTTTCCACTTGGCCAGGAATAGCAAGCATCACTCAAAGACCAAGCATATTGATATTAAATGACACTTTATCCGAGATATTGTTGATGCAGGAGAAATTACTGTGGAAAAAATCCATACAACTGAAAATCCTGCAGATATGTTAACCAAACCACTTCCAGCCGCTAAGTTCGATCATTGCTTGGACTTAGCTGGTATTATTCATTGTTAACAGGATTTCATGGCGAGAGAGTATTTCCGGTCAAAAGGAGATCAAGGTGGAGATTTGTTGGCTGCTCTTCTTTTGTCAACAAATGCTGCTCATATTTCAACAATTGTGGATGATGAAGACATTTGTGACTTTGTGCTTTCAACATCAGTGGCTGCATTCATACATGAAGGCAAGACTTTTGGGGTCCAGATTTGGCTATAAAAGCCAATGCTACTTCATTTGCAAAGATACCTCCACAACATTTCAATAGCCAATCTCTCCTTTATATTTTCTTCTTTCTCTACTTCTTGGTTGAGTATTTCTATACTCGTAGAGAATTTGTAAGGGGATATTTTGTCTTGTTAGTCCCGAGAAATTTTTTTGTACTCTCGTCAGTATTAGTGTGTCACGACCCGAGCCTAGGCCCTAGCCGTGACGAGCATCCCGAACCATAAAGGCCCGGAACACCCATTCCCTGTCTGGTTATCATGCACAACAGTCATACTCATAATAAAATGCGGAATTGGAACTGAGTACGGAAAACATGGTCAAGTTCTGCAACATTTCTGAATAATATTATCTGACATCAATCTGCGAAATCTCTACTGAGAATATAAACATTTATCTGAAAAGAAACTGGGACAAGGCCCCCAGTAGACCAAAACATAATATATAAGATAATGTCTGACATAAATAGGCCTTCCGAATAATAGAAGGCTCACCACGGTGAGATCAAGTCTGCAAGCCCGAGAATGTCTACTGAGTAGCTGGACCCCTAGACTGTGCCTCAAAACCTGGAAGGAGGAGGGGGGGCCAGCACAAAAGTACTGGCACGCGAAGCACTCCAAAAATAGTATAATGGAACATACATACATATATATAAGTGAAAGCAATTTTTCATCAAGACATCCTGTATAAAACTGTTTCTGAAAAATACATGGGCACTTTCTGAAAACATGCAACCTGTCTATTCATTTCAAATCATGATCTGTGTTTTACTTTTGAGTTAGGTGGTGTTCCCCTACAAGTCTGAATATTCCACGGGCTGTATGGAATCCGCCATTGACTCGGCGTGGAAGCCCCCAACCCGAGTGTGCCGCAAGGGTTGGAGTGTCTGAGTCTGATACGCCACAGGACATTTAAGTCAGCGCATAATAATATACCCGGGTCGGCAAACCACGGTTTTAGGCAAGAGTTTTCTGAACTCAAGCCCTCTTCGGGGGACCACCTAACATCTCTGTATGCCTATTTTTAACCTTTTCTGTACATGCAACATTCTGAATGTCTAAAATCATGAAAGTCTGATAAACGTCTGATTTCTGAACTAGTCTGAAAAGTCTGTTAGTCTGAGTCTGATATGGCATTTATCTGAGTTGGTATCGTCATACCAAGACCTGCAGGTTCTATTTCTGAGCCATAATGCATTAAGCATGATCTTTTATAAAAGTGTAGTTTCAGACCACCCAAACATGTAATTTGCATAAAAGAGTTCATGTTCCGAAACTCAAGTCAAAACCATGCAACAACTTTCATCAAACATATGGTGGTCATGTGCTTTTGGCAAAACCATGCAGTCTTGCATTATATGTATATTCAACATTTACAACCCTCTCTTTCATGTTCAAAATCGTATTTGAAACATAGCAAAGCCAAAGCATTTCATATCATGATTTTTCAAGACTTATTTCAAAACAAACTATATCATATGAAACATGGGAAAATCACATCAAGAGAGGAATTTCATGTAAATTGTGCTCTCAAATCATATTTCAAGGCAAAACACATATCTACATATACATATAATTTTTAAGTCACTTTGGGGGAAAGCCAAAAGGCTAAAACAATATCATATAAAGCTTCTAAAACATGAATATGTACTTGAAATCAAAAACCCCTTTCTTAAAACATGATTTCTATGCCCATGAGAATTTAGGAAAACCCCGCGTACCTTGTTCTCCACGAATTTTGGGTGTCTATCAAAGCCTACGTCGAGAGGATTCCAAATCTGATATTATCTTCCAAAACCAACGGTTGAATCTTGAGTTATTTGGGATTTTTTTGTTTGAAACCTAATGGTGTTCTTGAGAGGATTTGAGAAAAAAGGATGTATTTTGCTGAATTTGGTCTGAATCAGGTGTTATAAACGAAATTGGGTAAGTGAAATGACTAAAATGCCCCTAAGAAAACAAGAAAAGTCGAAACTATCCCTCAGTTGACAAACTGACAGGCTGAAGTAAAACGGATGTAACTCCTTACTCAGATGTTGGATTTGGATGAAACCAGTTGCATTGGAAAGAGGACTCAAATATCTTTCGTTTGATATATAATAGCTCACACAGTTCATTATATACAGGAAGATATGATCGTTTCAAGTTGACCCTGAAATGCTAAAAAAAAAAACTGGGCAACAGGCTATGCGTTTTGCTACTGTTTTGAAATCCAAACGCAGCCTTATGCATTCCGAAAAATTCCAAAACTTATCCGAGATGTACTATGAGATTGCCCGATCGTAACGCAACTTGAAAATCTAAAAATGAAGGTCGGGAAGGTCGAGAAGTTGTATCCCGAAGGTTGCCAGCTAAGAATGAGTCTAATACATGCACGACTTTTACGGGGCGTTACATTATCCCCCCCTTGGGATCATTCGTCCCCGAATGATGACGCGGAACTAGTCACGCACGATTTTCAAACAGATTCATACATGGAAGGAAACATAAAGCAAGAATTGTACCTTCAAATTCGTCACTTGCTGATTCAAATAGGCTTGGGTATCTCGCTTTCATGTCATGCTCCGACTCCTAAGTTGCTTCTTCAACCTTCTGATTTCGCCATAACACTTTAACTGAAACTATCTCCTTACTCCTCAATTTTCTCACTTGTCGATCTAGGATTTCCACGGGCTCTTCTTCGTAAGACAAGGAATCACTCACCTTGATCTCATCAATGGGCACCACCAAAGAGTGATCTCCAATGCACTTCTTCAACATGGATATGTGGAATACTGGATGAACAGAACCCAAACTAGCAGGCAATTCCAATTCATACGCAACTCCACCTATTCTTCTTATAATCTGATACGGGCCTATATAGCTAGGGCTTAGCTTACCCTTCTTCCCGAAACGCATAACTCCCTTCATGGGAGAAACTTTGAAAAAGACCCAATCTCCAATCTCAAACTCTAAGTCTCTTCTTCTGACGTCGGCATAGGATTTCTGACGACTCTGAGCTGTCTTAAGTCGTTCCCTAATGAGTTTCACATCTTCCATTGCCTGATGAACAAGATCAGGCCCATACATCTGCATCTCACCTACTTCATACCAGCCTATTGGAGACCTACATCTCCTACCATACAATGCCTCAAAAGGTGCCATCTTAATACTAGAGTGGAAGCTGTTGTTATAGGCAAACTCTATCAGTGGCAAGTGATCAACCCAACAACCTTTAAAGTCTATCACACAGGCCCTCAACATGTCCTCCAGGGTCTGGATGGTGCGTTCAGCTTGCCCATCAGTCTGTGGGTGGAATGCTGTACTTAAGTTCACCTGGGTACCTAAACCTTTCTGGAATGATCTCCAAAACTGAGAAGAAAATTGCGTACCTCGATCAGATATAATGGAGACAGGCGCTCCATGCAAACGGACAATTTCCGAAATGAACAGCTTGGCATAATCTTCCCCCGAATAGTTAGTCCTGACAGGCAGAAAGTGAGCTGACTTGGTTAGCCTATCCACAATCACCCATATAGAGTCGTACTGATTTCGGGACTTCGGAAGTCCTGCAATAAAGTCCATATTGATCATTTCCCACTTCCACAAGGGTAACGCTATTTCTTGGGAAGTACCTCCTGGCCTCAAATGTTCTACTTTCACTTGTTGGCAATTCAAGCACTTAGAAACAAAGTTAGCCACATCTCGCTTCATATTGTTCCACCAAAACATAGATTTCAAATCATGGTACATCTTAGTAGAACCAGGATGAACAACATACCTCGAGGTGTGAGCTTCATCAAGAATTCTTTCTCGAAGCCCGTCGACATTCGGAACACATAATCTACCCTGAAACCTCAGAATGCCATCACCATCAATTTCAAAAGACATCACCTTCTGTTGACCCACATCTTTCTTGATTTGCATCAAGATGGAATCTTCAACCTGCTTCTCCTTCACTTCCGTACAAAGGGATGACTTAGCTAACTCATGAACAACCACACCTCCATCTTCAGAATCTAAAAGTCGCACTCCCAGATTCGCAAGGCAGTGAATATCCTTCACCATCTCCTTCTTTTCTTCTTCTACATGAGAAAGGCTGCTCATAGACAACCTGCTGAGGGCGTCGGCTACAACATTTGCCTTGCCCGGATGGTAATGCAGGCTCATATAATAGTCTTTTAGGAGTTCCAACCACCGCCTCTGCCTGAGATTCAATTCTTTCTGCGAGAAAACATACTGCAGACTCTTGTGATCGGTGAAGATATCAACATGAACACCGTACAAGTAGTGCCTCCAAATCTTAAGGGCAAACACCACAGCCGCTAACTCCAAATCATGAGTAGGGTAGTTCCGCTCGTGCACCTTCAACTGCCTAGATGCATAAGCTACCACCTTACCATGTTGCATCAAAACGCAGCCAAGTCCCACACGGGATGCATCACAATAAACCACAAAACTATCAACACCCTCGAGAAGAGTCAAAACGGGGGCAGTGGTTAGTCTGTCTTTCAACTTCTCAAAACTACTTTCACATAAATCAGACCACACAAACTTTACCTTTTTCTGAGTCAATTTAGTGAGTGGAGCCGCTATGGATGAAAAACCCTCTACGAACCTTCTGTAATAACCTGCCAAACCCAAGAAGCTCCGAATATCGGTTGGAGTCGTGGGTCTGGGCCATTTCCTCACTGCCTCAACTTTCTGGGGGTCCACTCTAATCCCGTCACGGGACACAATATGCCCTAAGAATGCAATAGCATCTAACCAGAACTCACACTTGGAAAACTTGCCATATAACCGATGATCCTTAAGGGTCTGAAGAATGATTCGAAGGTGATCGGCATGATCCTCCTTACTCTTAGAATAAATCAGAATATCATCAATAAATACAATGACAAACGAGTCAAGAAACTGACGGAAAACTCTGTTCATAAGATCCATGAAGGCTGCAGGGGCATTAGTTAACCCGAAGGACATGACAAGAAACTCATAGCGACCATATCGGGTTCGGAAAGCAGTCTTGGGAATGTCCGACTCCCGAACTTTCAACTGATGATAGCCCGAATGAAGGTCTATTTTTGAAAAACATCTAGCACCCTGAAGCTGGTCAAAAAGATCATCAATCCTAGAAAGAGGATATTTGTTTTTAACTGTGACCTTATTCAACTGACGGTAATCTATGCACATACGAAGGGAACCGTCTTTCTTACGCACGAAAAGTACAGGTGCACCCCAAGGAGATACACTGGGGCGTATAAATCCCTTATCTAGGAGGTCTGCAAGCTGCTCTTTCAACTCTTTTAGCTCTGCGGGAGCCATTCTATATGGCGGAATAGAAATGGGGCGGGTATCTGGCAACACATCAATACCAAACTCTATCTCCCTATCAGGGGGTATCCCTGGGAGATCTTCGGGAAAGACTTCTGGAAATTCATTCACCACAGGGACAGACTGAAAAGGAGGATTTTCAACTTTGGAGTCCTGGACTCGAATAAGGTGATACAAACAACCCTTAGAAATAAGTTTTTGGGCTCTGAGATGAGATATAAAGTGCCCTTTGGGTGCTAAAGAATGTCCCTCCCATTCTATCATTGGTTCATTCGGGAAAGAAAAGGTAACTCTACGGGTCCTACAATCCAAAATGGCATAGCATGAATGGAGCCAATCCATCCCTAAGATAGCATCAAATGCAACCATGTCCAACTCTATAAGGTCTGCCACCGTATCCCGACTACCAACAGTCACCACACAACCCCTATACACCCTTCTAGCAACAACAGAATCCCCTACCGGGGTAGAAACAGAAAAGGGTTCAGAAATCACACTGGGCTCAAACCCGAAACCAACAGCCACATAAGGAGTCACATAGGATAAGGTAGATCCGGGATCAAGTAACACACAGACATCACGGGAAAAGATTTGTAACGTACCGGTAACAACATCTGGGGAAGCTTCCGCCTCCTGGCGGTTGGTCAAGGCATATAACCGGTTGCGACTGTTCCCGACAGCTGATGTGGTGCCCTTCCGAGATGGGGGTGGCACTGTAGAATTGCCCTAAAACTTCGCACCACCAGCACTCCTCCTAGAAGATAGACAGTCCCTCTGAAAGTGGCCTGGCTGACCACATGAATAACATACAAGTGTGCCCAACTGACATTTCCCCGGAAGATTCTTACCACACTTTTCACATCGCGGGTAAGTGCGATGCTGCTGAGCCACACTACCCTGCGACTGAGTATCTGATGCTCTAGATCCATGAGGAGTCTGATAGCTCTGAGTTTGTCTGTCTGCAGGGGGTCTGGGTGCTGGGGCGCTGGCTGCCGACTGCATATTATTCCAAAACCTCGTCTTCTTCGACCACCTATTTCCCCAATTACCACTCTGCGGCTGACTACGGTGCTGGTCTGCAGATTTGACTCTCTTGGCCTGCCTGTCCTTCTCTCTAGATTCAGCAATCTTTCTCTTCTTCTCTTCCACTTGCTGCATGTGGACTGTCAGTCTAGCAAAGTCTAACTCCCTATTCAACATTGCCCCCTGGCACTCAAGTATCAGGTTATCAGCAAGGCCGGATGCAAATTTCCTCATCCGGGCTCTCATATTGCTAGTCAATTCTGGTGCATAGCGGGCTAGTTGATTAAACTTCAAAGTGTACTCCTGTACACTCATACTGCCCTGCTTCAGGTTCATGAACTCTTCTGCTTTGGCCTCCCTCAACTCCAGAGGAAAGAATCTGTCAAGGAATGCTTCTACAAACTCACCCCAAACTGTAGGCTCAGCACTCTCACCTTTTGCATCTTCCCAGTCTGCATACCACTGATTTGCAACATCCTTAAGCTGATAAGTTGCCAATTCCACTCCTTCTATCTCATCTACATGCATTACCTTAAAGATCTTCTCCATCTCATCCACGAACTCCTGTGGATCTTCCTCCACCTTTGTACCAGTGAACTTAGGTGGATTCATCTTCATAAAATGCCCGACTCTAGTAGCCCCAGACGTAACGGATGCAGACCCAACATCTTCCGATCGTTGAGCCTGGTTAGCTACCAGCTGTGTCAGCATATGGATAGACTGTCTGAACTCTGCATTCAAGATATTTCTCTGAGTAGTTTGCGGACGGTTGGCATTAGTCCGCGGAGTACGAGGTGGACTATTTGGGACTGAAGGAACTCCCGAAGTAGGGACAAGTTCTGGCGTGGAAGCTCTATAACGGGTCCGCATCCCGTGGGTGGGACGGACCACATCTGCCTGAGCACTCTGATCGATGTTGCGACGGGGAGGCATAGTCGTGTTTCTGAAATACAAGAGATCATTGATTAGGGGACAATTTAGAATCTGAAGCACGAACTAAATCACAAAGAAGGGAAATATTCCTAAACGCCCAGTAGCCTCCTGCTTATAAGTGTGGCGCGCTACACACCCATACACAGAACTCTACTCGACGCGATTTCGCAGACACCCTGGGACCATGAACCGTGCTTTGATACCAAGTTTGTCATGACCCGAGCCTAGGCCCTAGCCGTGATGAGCATCCCGAACCATAAAGGCCCGGAACACCCATTCCCTGTCTGGTTATCATGCACAACAGTCATACTCATAATAAAATGCTGAATTGGAACTGAGTACGGAAAACATGGTCAAGTTCTGCAACATTTCTGAATAATATTATCTGACATCAGTCTGCGAAATCTCTACTGAGAATATAAACATTTATCTGAAAAGAAACTGGGACAAGGCCCCCAGTAGACCAAAACATAATATATAAGATAATGTCTGACATAAATAGGCCTTCCGAATAATAGAAGGCTCACCACGGTGAGATCAAGTCTGCAAGCCCGAGAATGTCTACTGAGTAGCTGGACCCCTAGACTGTGCCTCAAAACCTGGAAGGAGGAGGGGGGGGGTCAGCACAAAAGTACTGGCACGCGAAGCACTCCAAAAATAGTATAATGGAACATACATACATATATATAAGTGAAAGCAATTTTTCATCAAGACATCCTGTATAAAACTGTTTCTGAAAAATACATGGGCACTTTCTGAAAACATGCAACCTGTCTATTCATTTCAAATCATGATCTGTGTTTTACTTTTGAGTTAGGTGGTGTTCCCCTACAAGTCTGAATATTCCACGGGCTGTATGGAATCCGCCATTGACTCGGCGTGGAAGCCCCCAACCCGAGTGTGCCGCAAGGGTTGGAGTGTCTGAGTCTGATACGCCACAGGACATTTAAGTCAGCGCATAATAATATACCCGGGTCGGCAAACCACGGTTTTAGGCAAGAGTTTTCTGAACTCAAGCCCTCTTCGGGGGACCACCTAACATCTCTGTATGCCCATTTTTAACCTTTTCTGTACATGCAACATTCTGAATGTCTAAAATCATGAAAGTCTGATAAACGTCTGATTTCTGAACTAGTCTGAAAAGTCTGTTAGTCTGAGTCTGATATGGCATTTATCTAAGTTGGTATCGTCATACCAAGACCTGCAGGTTCTATTTCTGAGCCATAATGCATTAAGCATGATCTTTCATAAAAGTGTAGTTTCAGACCACCCAAACATGTAATTTGCATAAAAGAGTTCATGTTCCGAAACTCAAGTCAAAACCATGCAAAAACTTTCATCAAACATATGGTGGTCATGTGCTTTTGGCAAAACCATGCAGTCTTGCATTATATGTATATTCAACATTTACAACCCTATCTTTCATGTTCAAAATTGTATTTGAAACATAGCAAAGCCAAAGCATTTCATATCATGATTTTTCAAGACTTATTTCAAAACAAACTATATCATATGAAACATGGGAAAATCACATCAAGAGAGGAATTTCATGTAAATTGTGCTCTCAAATCATATTTCAAGGCAAAACACATATCTACATATACATATAATTTTTAAGTCACTTTGGGGGAAAGCCAAAAGGCTAAAACAATATCATATAAAGCTTCTAAAACATGAATATGTACTTGAAATCAAAAACCCCTTTCTTAAAACATGATTTCTATGCCCATGAGAATTTAGGAAAACCCCGCGTACCTTGTTCTCCACGAATTTTGGGTGTCTATCAAAGCCTACGTCGAGAGGATTCCAAATCTGAAATTATCTTCCAAAATCAACGGTTGAATCTTGAGTTATTTGGGATTTTTTTGTTTGAAACCTAATGGTGTTCTTGAGAGGATTTGAGAAAAAAGGATGTATTTTGCTGAATTTCGTCTGAATCAGGTGTTATAAACGAAATTGGGTAAGTGAAATGACTAAAATGCCCCTAAGAAAACAAGAAAAGTCGAAACTATCCCTCAGTTGACAAACTGACAGGCTGAAGTAAAACGGATGTAACTCCTTACTCAGATGTTGGATTTGGATGAAACCAGTTGCATTGGAAAGAGGACTCAAATATATTTCGTTTGATATATAATAGCTCACACAGTTCATTATATACAGGAAGATATGATCGTTTCAATTTGACCCTGAAATGCTAAAAAAAAAACTGGGCAACAGGCTATGCGTTTTGCTACTGTTTTGAAATCCAAACGCAGCCTTATGCATTCCGAAAAATTCCAAAACTTATCCGAGATGTACTATGAGATTGCCCGATCGTAACGCAACTTGAAAATCTAAAAATGAAGGTCGGGAAGGTCGAGAAGTTGTAACCCGAAGGTTGCCAGCTAAGAATGAGTCTAATACATGCACGACTTTTACGGGGCGTTACATAGTGAAATTTTTGGGCTCTCTCGCCGGTGGTTTTTTTTCCTCTATTTAAAGAGGGTTTTTCCACCTAAAACCTTGGTGTCAATTTTACTGTTTTTATTAATTTCTCGTAATCTTTGGTTGAATTTATCACGCTTCCACACTCTGTATCCCTACAACCTCAAAGTCACGTTTTCCAAATTGGCCAGTGCTACACATATCCTCCATCAATTTCTCCTATTTTCATCAATAGTACAGTTCATATTGAGTCATTCTTATTCTACTCTTGCAAGGACAAAATAACTTCAGCAGTTATCTGAAAATTCTATCAAATAGTACCAAACATGATATTTCAGATACTTAGCATATAGTACGGAGGAATTTCAATATTTCGCCATCATATACTCAAGCGCAACAGGTATTTGAAAAACAAATGTGCGGCAACTTACCTTCTTTGTTGTCGCTTTGCATGACAATGCTATATCAAGTGGAGTCTGGTTTTCTTTGTTAAATGACATCTTCTTTATGACGTAAACTGTTGCTGTTAAGCATATCGTGACAATCAGGGCAGTGATTTAAAAGCTTCTTTATCATGTTTACGTCACCTTCACTGGCTGCAATGAGAATTGCTGTCGTCCAGTCATTTTCACTGCCTGCCGGAAGGTATACTAAGGATTTTTTCCACGCCAGCATATCAGAAACTACATCTTCCATTCCTAATTTAACAGCATAGTGCAGTGAATTCCAACCCCATAAGTCAGGTTCCTCACATAAAGGCTTATTCCATCGCCAAAGTGATCTAATGCAATCTGGATGCGTCAACAGTCAACACGATAAATGTGCAAATAAGGGGTGAAATCATCTCGCAAATATAGTTGCACAACAGACATTACGAAACCATCAACAGAAATTGCAGATAAATGTTTTTTAGAGCGGTCGCATAACAAGTGATCTGAATTCTACATAAGTTGATGAGGCTAATGGAGGATCCTAGAGAGACTATCGACATGATTAATCCAAATTTATGTAGGCGAAGTTAATTATGGGAAAGTCAACTGAAGTTAGATATCGCTACAGTAAATAACAAAAATTATGTACCTTTATGTTCCTGAATTACTGCTGCATGCAGCGGCGTTCTATTAGATGGACCTGCAGTGTAAGTTGGTTTTTTGCACGATTCCAAGATATTAATCAAAGCATCATGAAAACCAGATTCAGCCGCCAGATAGAGTGGCGTCTCCTGCGCATGGTTAGGCGGATATTTGAATTCAGAATCTTCTTTCACCAAGAGCTTAACCACATCTAGATGTTGGCTCCTCACGGCCTTGTGCAGGGATGTATCTCCACTAGCATCCATCATCCTCATGAGTTTCTCCTTAGTATTATGATCTTCTATACGTGCATGTAGCACACGTACTACTTCAGTGTGCCCTTCGTTAGCTGCTATGTGAAGAGCGGTTTCATTTTTCTTGTTTTGACAGCATAACAATGCCGGAGTAATCTTAAGGGCTTCTCCCACGACATGGGAGTGGCCATAGAGGGCTGCGACATGGAGGACCGTGTTACCCTTTGGAGTGACTTGGTAGCCGTTTTCTTCATCATTTTTCAAATGATCAGCAAGTAGAAAATTTGCATCTCCGACATTGCCTCTCGTCGCAGCATTATACATGGTCGAGTCCATTCCTTTTGATTTGGTGGTTTATCCACGATCTCCTGTGAGTCCTTTGCTTTCTCTGGATGAAACCTTATTATATAGGAAAAACTAATTAGATGCTTAATGAATCTCAAAGAAGAAAGGGATCTGGTGTTTGCCTTGATCACAAGAAAGGGATTTTGATGTTTTCGTATTTTCGCTTTCTTGTCAAAACAACCCACTCCGATCGCACATCATAAAGCTTACTCTAAAGTAAAGAATCTCTAATAAATGAAATTAAAAACCATGATCATATTATACAATAAGAATTCATATATAGTGAAACAAGATGCTGATGACATATCTATCTCTCAAGAACATTATACAAAAAGATTGAGGAACTGCAAGCCAGTGAACATGTCAACGTTATAACCAAATTGTATTAGGAACACTATGTAGGAAGTTTCAGATCATAAGGCCCTTTCTTTCACCAAAGCAACGATACTTCTTATTTACGCGCAGTATTATCTATAGTAGCAACTTTATCCACTTCCAACGCCAAATTGTATGACTAACACAGTAGGCTGCTGAGACATACTCGACTTTACAAGTTAAGAAAGGAACCAAAAAAAGAAAATGAGAAAAACAAGAGAATATCATCATAGGTTGCTTCTTAAGAACCAAAGTGAACGTCATTTCTCCAAAAGAAAAGATTGCAGTGTAAAGCATTGTAGCTATCCGTAGGGTAGGGGGAAGAGCCCCAGACCACAGGGGTCTATTGTGTGTGGCCTTATCCTACATTTTTGCAAGAGTATGCATTATAAAGCATTGAATTTGTAATACGAAGAGATTTTGGTAAAACTTGATTTTGCTGTCATATAACCAGGAGGTCACGGGTTCAAGCATTGGAAACAGCCTCTGGCAGAAATGCAAGGTAAGGTTGCATACAATACACCCTTGTGGTGGGGCCCTTCCCCTGACCCTGCGCATAACGCGAGCTTTAGTGCAGCGGGCTTCCCTTCTATCATTTTCACTTAGTTAGTCTTGTCTGTGTTGGAAAAAAGAGTCATGACAAGAAAATCTTAAATAGTAAAAAGAAGTTTTTTTTCATGTTTGTTTTTCTTTACAAATTCCTTTCCTCTGATCAAAGCAAACAATAAGTACCTTTCTATTGATCAAAGGCAAAGATCTGCGTGGTGTCCTGAATAAATCTATATAATGTTTTATCCAGAGAAAGCAAAGAACTCAGTAAACCAAATAAAAGAACGAAAATGGATCCAACCTTGTACAATGCTGCGGTGGAAGGCAATATCAGTGGTGGTGATTTTTCACTTGCTGAATATCTGAAAAGGGATAAAGAAAATCCGTACCAAGTCACTCCAACAGGCAACACAATCTTGCACGTGGCCGCTCATTATGGCCACTACCATTTCGTGGCAGAAGTCCTTAAGATTAGTCCGGCATTGTTATGCCATCGGAACAAGAAGAATGAAACTGCGCTTCACGTAGCAGCTAATGAAGGTCACATCAAAGTAGTCCATTCGCTACATAGTATGGATGAGCATTATAAGGAGACGCTCATGAGGATGACAGATGAGAATGGAGAAACAGCGCTGCACAACCATCAAGATGAAGCCAGACTGTTGGCGAAAGAATATCCTGAATTCGAATTTCCATCCAACAAGGCTCAGGAGACACCACTGTATCTGGCTGCTGAGTCTGGTCTTCATGAAGCTTTGATTGAAATCTTGGACTCATGCAAGTAACCAACTTCTTCTGCAGGTTCATTAAATCGAACACCTCTGCATGCAGCAGTAATTCAGGAACGCCCGGGTATGTACATATTTTCTTGCCGTTACACTCGCTATATTAACATCTCTTTTCGATTTTTGTTACTATATGTTGTTTCTTGTACTTCAACTATCGTATTATTCTGTTGGACTGTGTTTTCTTGAGCTCAGAATCCTTCGGAAACAGCCTCTCTGCCTCTGAGGTAGTGGTAAGGTCGGCGTACACTCTACCCTTCCCCAGACCCACTAAGAGACTACACTAGGGAGTTTAAATTTGCATTGATTTAACTCCTTATCATCATCATCTTTGACGCATGCATCCAGATTGCGCGAGATTGCTAATGCAATGGAATAAATCTCTATGTGAGGAACCTGACGTGGGGGGTTGGAATTCTATGCACTTTGCTGCTCTTTTAGGATTGAAAGAAGTAGTTTCCGATATGCTTGTGTGGAAAAGATCCTTAGCCTACATTCCAGCATCCAGTGAAAACGACTGGACAACCTCAATTCACATTGCAGCCGGTGGAGGTAAGGTAGACGTTTTACATGTGCTATTAAATCACTGCCCTGATTGCTGGGAAATGCTCGACAGCAATGGCTGAAATGCCCTTCATGAAGCCATATTATACAGTCAAGCAAATGTTGTCGATTACTTACTGAAGTCCAGAAAGTGGGATAAGCTTGTCGAGGATCCGGACAACGATGGCAACACTCCTCTCCAGTTGTTTGCTTCCTCTAATATCTGGGGCTATGTGCCTCTGGAATTAAAAGATCATCCCCGAGCAGAGAAGATGTGTAACGCCCCGCATTTCGGGCTACAATATAGACCATGACTCTGATGCGTTGATAATCCAGAATCCATAAATCCTATGCCAATTTGGCATGTTAATCAATGTTGTAGTATGTGAATCCATTTGAGCACGAATTTAGACCATAGAAGTCCTTCAACTCAAGGACGACTTAAAACCATTTCGATCGATTAAGTTTTAGTGGACATTGTAATTTGTGTCAAATTCTATTGACCATAACTCATTGTATATGATGAACTGGGTGTCCTACTATATACCAAATTGTAGATAATTGAATAAGCTTTCCAACGATACAAAATTTGCCTAAACGGACACCCGGTGAAGAAGTTATGACCTTTCAAAGTTGAGTATGTCGCATACGCACATATAGGCGATGCATAGTGCGGCGCCTATGCAAATATATGCGATGCATAGGGCGGCGCATCTGCAAAATTATGCGATCAATAGGGCGGCGCATATCCTAAATTAGGCGATGAAAAGGGCGGCGCCTATCCTAGTCTATGTGATGCAAAGGGTGGCGCATACTTATGGTTTCAGGTGACAAAAACACTCCGTTTCTTTCAGATTTTCAAGGTCAACTTCATATGATCATAACTCTCTGAATATAATGAACTAGGAGATCTGCGACCTATCAAATGAAAGATCTTCCATTTTTATTTCCAATTCAACTGGTTTCATCCAAATCCAACATCTGAGTAAGAAGTTATATCCGTTTTAATTCAGCCTGTCAGTTTGTCAACTGAGGGATAGTTTCGACATTTCTTGTTTTATTAGGGGCATTTTAGTCATTTCACCTGACCCCTATTTCGTCTATAACATCTGATTCAGCTCCAAATTCAGAAAAATATAACCCTTTTCTCTAATTTTCTCTCAAGAACACCCTTTAAGGTTTCAAACAAAATCCCAAATAACTCAAGATTCAACCATTGGTTTTGGAAGATAATTTCAGATCTGGAATCCTCTCGACGTAGGCTTTGATAAACACCCAAAATTCGTGGAGAACAAGGTACGCGGGGTTTTTCCTAAATTCTCATGGGCATAGCAAAAATCATGTTTTAGAATGGGGTTTTTAAATTATGTATATATATTTATGTATAAGATGTTCTAACATCATTGTTTTGGTCTTTTGACCATCTCCAAAGTGATTTGACAGTTTTTATACATATATGAATTGAGAGCATGATTTACATGAAATTCCTCTCTTGATGTAATTTTTCCATGTTTTATATGATATAGATTGTTTTGAAATAAGTCTTGAAAAAATCATGATATGAAATGCTTTGGCTTTGCTATGTTTCGAATACGATTTTGAACATGAATGAGAGGGTTGTAAATGTTGAATTTACATATAATGAAAGACTGCATAATTTTGCCAAAAGCACATAACCACCATATGTTTGATGAAAGTTTTTGCATGGTTTTGACTTGAGTTTCGGAACGTGAGCTCTTTTATGCAAATTACATGTTTGGGTGGTCTGAAACTACACTTTTAGGAAAGATCATGCTTAATGCTTTATGGATCAGAAATAGAACCTGCAGGTCTTGGTATGACGATACCAACTCAGATAAATGCCATATCAGACTCAGACTAACAGACTTTTCAGACTAGTTCAGAAATCAAATTTTTATCAGACTTTCATGATTTTAGACATTCAGAATGTTGCATATACAGAAAAGGTTAAAAATGGGCATACAGAGATGTTAGGTGGTTACCCGAAGAGGGCTTGAGTTCAGACAACTCTTTACCTAAAACCGTGGTTTGCCGACCCGGGTATATTATTATGCGCTGACTTAAATGTCCTGTGGCGTATCAGAATCAGAAACTCCAACTCTTGCGGCACACTTGTGTTGGGGGCTTCCCCGCCGAGTCAATGGCGGATTTCATACAGCCCGTGGACCACCTAACTCAGAAGTAAAACACAGATCATGATTTGAAATGAATAGACAGGTTGCATGTTTTCAGAAAGTGCCCATGTATTTTTCAGAAACAGTTTTATACAGGATGTCTTGATGATAATTGTTTTCACTTATATATATGTATGTATGTTCCACTGATGTATGTTTCATACCAGCCCGTTTGAACTTCCTAAAGTCTAATAAATGTGCTTCCAGACTATTTTGACCATCTAGAAGGTGCTGGAACGTTGGCAGCAATGCGGGGCATTTATCGAAGCCCCGCCAAGCTCAAAAATACGCCCGAATGGTTTGAAACATGCCGAAAACGTGAGGAGTTTAATGGGTTGTGATGTTGAGCGTCACAATGTGGTTGTAAAAATAGCGACTTAAGATTATGATGTATGTTTTGTATAATTATGTATAAGGTTAGGTTGTAAATCATGTTAAGCACTAGACATTAAGTTTGAACA
This sequence comes from Capsicum baccatum var. pendulum, assembly GCA_030864225.1. Taxonomy (NCBI): domain Eukaryota; kingdom Viridiplantae; phylum Streptophyta; class Magnoliopsida; order Solanales; family Solanaceae; genus Capsicum; species Capsicum baccatum. The sequence goes on from CM061554.1 coordinate 247,728,921, forward strand.
ATTGATGTCCATGAAGGTGGATGTGATAATTTCTTCGTTAATGATACTAGTTTTATTGAAGTAATCTAATAGGCTTGAATGGTGTATGCAAGAGCCTAAGTTTATTTGATTCGTAGTGAAGTATGATGTTGCATAAATAATGTAGAAGTATGCCCAAGGTGATTTGAGGTTGCGGTATTTTCTAAGACTATTACAGGTTTTGTGTGACGAGTGGTACCGTTGATTTGCCAGGTGAAGAAAGACTAGTTAGATGGTATATGGTGTTCTAAATAGTCAAGTTAAGGAGTTTTGAATGATAGTGTTGAGCCTTTTTATATGATCTTGATTCTCATAGTAGAGAGATGTAAGTTTGGAGTCACGATATTGATAGGCTATGTCGGAAGTAGTATGATTCATTGAAGTCTTGGTGATATCCATGTTGAGTGTTAGATTCTAAGTTTGAGTTTTTGAAGGTTGAACTAATAGAAATAAGAGTTAAAGCACTAGAGGGTGTGCAGTCCGACTATGGGGATACTCATGAAGACTCGAAGTAAGTAAGTGTGCAAGTATTATATGATGACTGTTGGGTCTATAGAATGATAAAGTGTATATCAGAAGGTAGAATAACAGTGGGTTTTCCACTTTCAGGTGTAGTCATTTGGGTTAAGTTCCATGATATGCGTGTATAGTAGTTTTTCAGACCCCAGAGTGCAGTGAGTTTACTTCAGTTTAAAGTCTAGTAAGGGATCTCCCAAACTTAATATCCTTCCATGCTTCAACATCTTATGTTCTAATCTTTAGCGACTCCTCTTTATGTGATGATAGTGGTGATGAGTAAATGTTTCTTGTTGATGGAAGATCAAAGTATTCGTGTTTTAGATAAGGCCATAAGTGTGAAGTAAGGTTGGGGCCAAGTCTTTGATGCATGTGATGCTTAGATGAAAGGTGTGTGTATGTTCTTGGGGTAGCATGTGGGAGCTATATCGATAGATGGTTAGTAGAATATGTGAAGTGTATCCTTACGGGTGTTTTCCTTGAAGTCCATATGTGGTAATAAAGATAAGCTTGAATAACATGTTGGGATTTATGTGGAGGATCACAATATGCGCTAGTAAATCCATAGTAAAAAGTTCAGAGTTAGTCATTGAAGTGGTAAGGCACTTTATGCTTAGGGTGTGATCTTTAAAAAGATATAGAAGGTTGAATCTTTTGGTCTAGACTTGTGTCAAAGAGTGTTGATAAGATACTCCAGATTGGGTATAAGTTTCCTGTATAGTTCAGTCTGTGCAGCCAGCAAATCAGTTCAATAGTCAGAAAGTCAAATTCACATGATTTGTTTTCTCGTCTTTTCATTTATTCATGCTACCCGAAATCTCAGACATGATACTATTCCAAGATAGAGTATACTAGTAAATGTGAGTATAGCTCAATTCATGCGTCATGGGTTAGATTCAAATTCCAGAGGTTCAGTTATGAATTAAATAGTAAGTGTCGTGTGCATTGCCTCCGTTTTCCGAGTATCTTAGTGAATTGAACACTCATAGAGGGATATACGATCCCAAGGGGGAGATACCCCATTCGGTTGCGTCCATAGATTCTTATTACAAGCTTCACATCAATTGTTATCGCGTATTCAGTCATACATTCTTGTGTCAGTTCAGTTAGATATGCCTGTCTTAGAAATGAATGTTCAATAGAAAAAGTTCAGCTTATCAGTGTTTTCAGTCCTGCGTTAATGAAGACAACTCAGACAAAGACCCGTGCATCAGATATGCATGTCCGGTATAAGAATTCAGAACATCTTTAGTTCCAGTCTTATAGTCATGTTTCAGATCAGTGTATTCTTTATTAGAATACATGTCGTGCCTGTGTTATTCCATACCTTTAAGGTTTCAACAAGTTCCTATCCATCATTCGGGGACGAATGATCACAAGGGGGAGATAATGTAACGCCCCGCATTTCGGGCTACAATATAGACCATGACTCTGATGCGTTGATAATCTAGAATCCATAAATCCTATGCCAATTTGTCATGTTAATCAATGTTGTAGTATGTGAATCCATTTGAGCACGAATTTAGACCATAGAAGTCCTTCAACTCAAGGACGACTTAAAACCATTTCGATCGATTAAGTTTTAGTGGACATTGTAATTTGTGTCAAATTCTATTGACCATAACTCATTGTATATGATAAACTGGGTGGCCTACTATATACCAAATTGTAGATAATTGAATAAGCTTTCCAACGATACCAAATTTGCCTAAAACGGACACCCGGTGAAGAAGTTATGACCTTTCAAAGTTGAGTATGTTGCATACGCACATATAGGCGATGCATAGTGCGGCGCCTATGCAAATATATGCGATGCATAGGGCGGCGCATATGCCAAATTATACGATGCATAGGGCGGCGCATATGCTAAATTAGGCGATGCAAAGGGCGGCGCCTATCCTAATCTATGCGATGCAAAGGGTGGCGCATACTTATGGTTTCAAGTGACGAAAACACTCCGTTTCTTTTAGATTTTCAAGGTCAACTTCATATGATCATAACTCCCTGAATATAATGAACTAGGCGATCTTCGACCTATCAAATGAAAGCGCTTCGAGTTTTATTTTCAATTCAACTGGTTTCATCCAAATCCAACATCTGAGTAAGAAGTTATATCCGTTTTACTTCAGCCTGTCAGTTTGTCAATTGAGGGATAGTTTCGACATTTCTTGTTTTATTAGGGGCATTTTAGTCATTTCACCTGACCCCTATTTCGTCTATAACATCTGATTCAGCTCCAAATTCAGAAAAATATAACCCTTTTCTCTAATTTTCTCTCAAGGACACCCTTTAGGGTTTCAAACAAAATCCCAAATAACTCAAGATTCAACCATTGGTTTTGGAAGATAATTTCAGATCTGGAATCCTCTCGACGTAGGCTTTGATAAACACCCAAAATTCGTGGAGAACAAGGTACGCGGGGTTTTTCCTAAATTCTCATGGGCATAGCAAAAATCATGTTTTAGAATGGGGTTTTTAAATTATGTATATATATTTATGTATAAGATGTTTTAACATCATTGTTTTGGTCTTTTGACCATCTCCAAAGTGATTTGACAGTTTTTATACATATATGAATTGAGAGCATGATTTACATGAAATTCCCCTCTTGATGTAATTTTCCCATGTTTCATATGATATAGATTGTTTTGAAATAAGTCTTGAAAAAATCATGATATGAAATGCTTTGGCTTTGCTATGTTTCGAATACGATTTTGAACATGAATGAGAGGGTTGTAAATGTTGAATTTACATATAATGAAAGAGTGAATAATTTTGCCAAAAGCACATGACCACCATATGTTTGATGAAAGTTTTTGCATGGTTTTGACTTGAGTTTCGGAACGTGAGCTCTTTTATGCAAATTACATGTTTGGGTGGTCTGAAACTACACTTTTAGGAAAGATCATGCTTAATGCATTATGGCTCAGAAATAGAACCTGCAGGTCTTGGTATGACGATACCAACTCAAATAAATGCCATATCAGACTCAGACTAACAGACTTTTCAGACTAGTTCAGAAATCAAATTTTGACTTTCATGATTTTAGACATTCAGAATGTTGCATATACAGAAAAGGTTTAAAATGGGCATACAAAGATGTTAGGTCGTTACCCGAAGAGGGCTTGAGTTCAGACAACTCCTTGCCTAAAACCGTGGTTTGCCGACCCGGGTATATTATTATGCGCTGACTTAAATGTCCTGCGGCGTATCAGAGTCAGAAACTCCAACTCTTGCGGCACACTTGGGTTGGGGGCTTCCCCGCCGAGTCAATGGCGGATTTCATACAGCCCGTGGAATTTTCAGAAATGTAGGGGATACCACCTAACTCAGAAGTAAAACACAGATCATGATTTGAAATGAATAGACAGGTTGCATGTTTTCAGAAAGTGCCCATGTATTTTTCAGAAACAGTTTTATACAGGATGTCTTGATGAAAATTGCTTTCACTTATATATATGTATGTATGTATGTTCCATTATACTATTTTTGGATTGCTTCGCGTGTCAGTACTTTTGTGCTGACCCCCCCCTCCTTCCAGGTTTTGAGGCACAGTCTAGGGGTCCAGCTACTCAGTAGACATTCTCGGGCTTGCAGACTTGATCTCACAGTGGTGAGCCTTCTATTATTCGGAAGGCCTAATTATGTCAGACATTATCTTATTTATTATGTTTTGGTCTACAGGGGACCTTGTCCCAGTTTCTTTTCAGATGAATGTTTATGTTCTTAGTAGAGATTTTGCAGACTGATGTCAGATAGTATTATTCAGAAATGTTGCAGAACTTGACCATGTTTTCCGTACTCAGTTTCAATCCCACATTTTATTATGATTATGAATGTTGTGCATGATAACCAGACAGAGAATGGGTGTTTCGGGCCTTCATGGTTCGGGATGCTCATCACGGCTAGGGCCTAGGCTCGGGTCATGACAAGATGTCATATAACAAGGAAAACAAGACTCCTTTTGACGTAGCAGTGTCTTGCACAGAGTGGACGGCAGGCAATGATTGAATCGCACCTATCTTGTGTCACGATTTCCTTAATTCCATTGTGCAGCTGGGATGACATTCACCCAAGCTGAACCAGATGGATCGACAGAAGATAATTTTCAACCAAGCTAAGGAACGCGACACAAACATCAAAGGTATCTTGTTAGCAGCTCAAATGCAACTAGTTGTAGCTACTCTATTAGTCACAGTCACCTTTGCAGCTGGTTTAACATTACCGGGAGGAATTGAAAGCGATGACAATAGCCCTAATAAGGGGATGGCAGTTCTAATAAAATAAGCATCGTTCCATGCATTTGTTATAACGGATGCCATCGCCTTTGTATGCTCCGCTAGTGCTATATTCAGCTACTTCTATATGGCAACAAATCCTCATCCGATGTCCTATCAGAATTTGGGTTATTTGTGGTCTCTCAGTAAAGTTGGAGTTAGGTCCCAGCTCGTGGCAATGTCAGCAGTTGTAACTGCATATGTAACTGGTATGTATGTTACTTTAGCACATTCAGTTGGTCTCGCAGTTACTATCTGTGTCATCGGTTGCATCTCTTTCATTATGTACATGTGGGCAGTGCTGAGGCCAGTATGCTGGATACGTGTAGCAAAAAGGTAATGTATACGTGGAAAAAGTATTTTTGACATGTATACTTTGTGTAATTTTCTATATACATAATATAAATTCATTGGTTGCACCTCTTTCCTTGTGTACAAACTTCTGTTATGTTCCTTGAACTGAACTCGCAATATATATTAGTAGTATGTGCAATAAAGACTAGTGAAATTCATGAACATGAGCGGAGACAATGATTTCAAGTGTTAGTAATTGAATTCCTAAAGATTACAAATACGAGTCTAGAACTGGTGAAGGATCCAAAGGATACCCCAGAGGCTAGCCAGGCTGTTGTGCCCGAGGCTAAACCACGAAGAGGCAGGTCCACGTCACTAATTAAAATTATGTGGTTGTCCCAATTAAGTTAACTAAACAACTGAATATATTTCTACATGTTCTTAGGCCAAGCTCCAATAATTGTAAAAAATAAGTGAGCCCTAAAATATTCTTTTGCCAAGCCTTACAAACCTCAAAATGACTAGTCAATCATTCTCTGTTGCATACATTTTGGTCGATTAATATTTATGCTTCTTCGATTTTTCATTCAATGCTATGACGGGTGATCGTCCTCACAGATTCAAGGCACTGACTAGTATGAACAAAATGTAAGAGAAAATAAATTAGTTCTTACTAATTTTTTTTAATTAAATATGACGTGGAACTCTAGTAAGATAACACATGGAAAAGCTATTTTTGAAAAACTACCATTAACAAGCATAGGCATGCATGAACCTGTTTTGTAACGGCAATGATATAAACGAGCCAAACTTTTAACGGATGATATAAATAAGCCATTTCCGATAGTTCAATGACATATTTGAGCCTTTTCTATTTGTTTTAATTAATTATGTGGACCTCTAGTAAGACAACACGTGGCAAAGCTATTTTCGAAAACCACTGTTAATAAGTAACTAACAAAAAGTTTTCATGTTTTAAAAAAACTGTTTATGAATAATATGAATACGCGATTGATGAATAAAATCTTGAAGATGTACTAAGTAACAAAACAATTTTTGATGCATTGAAGTAAAGAATTCAAGACATCCAATTATTTCAGTACCACAGTGTATATTGGTTTGCAGCTTAGGTACTTACTAATATGATTTGGAGACTAAATGTCAAATTCGGCAAGTGCTTTGATGTCTAACATATGATAGAGATTAAGATGAATAAATATTTTATTAAGTATATTCTCTCACGAATGATTTTTTTTCTTTTTGTATATAATTTAAATGCTTGTTTACACCTAATTTTGTCCTCCACAACTACGTTTAATCTCGAGTTTTTTCGATTTTCAAATAATATCACAACAAGTATTTTTTCTAAATAAACGCATTTTAAAATATGTATTTGGGTTAAATTTGTCATTTAAGTAATAATTATATATTTTTTGTATTTGCATATATGGGATTGTATAAATGATGTCATTTAAATGAACATTTTTTTTAATCAAAATTGGACTTTAAATTAAGGATTATTTGAAAAATAAATTTAATAATTAAAGTCTTGATTCATATATATTTGTCTTAAAAGATAATTTATCTGAATAAATATGTGTTTGATTTTATCGAATCCAGAAGCTCGAGGTTAAATAAGGTATTAGTTCAGTTCGAATTTTGATTGAATTGAGTCAATCTATTAAAATTGATCATAATTGAAATCAAATTGGCCATAATTGCGATGCAATTAGCCAACTGATTTTCAATTGACCAAAACTTAAATGAATAGGCCAAATCCCCAAATAAAACCCAAAATTCTCAATTACCAGCCCAATAAAATAACCCGGCCCACACCCTTATTCTCTTAAACAGCAAAACAACACCAATATCAACCTCACCAAACAACACGGTCTCAACCACAAAAACTCAACCTTATACCCGATCTCCAACGTACAAACAACCAAAAATGGCGTACAACTCCAGCAAACGAACGACCTCAACCCGAATCCCATCGAACCCGACCCTACCAGCTCGAAATCCACCCGAAATCAACCATGCGAGAAAACCCTCGAAGCTTCCAGAATCCGATGAGCTGTCCCCCCTAACGGCTCAACCCCGTGATTCTCGGGATAATAGGTACGATTTTGGTCACTTTTGGAGGATTTTCATTGGTTTAGGGGTGTATTCCGTTGGTTTCTCTTTTCTATTGGTCCACTATTTTCAATCCGTTTTGGGAAGAATCCAAAAAATGGGGGCACCGTGTACTAAGGCCATCGAGAGAGGACCCTCATTCTTGTGACTATAAAAAGCTCATTCATTGAGCTGAAAAAGCTGGGGTGGGAGGGGGGGGGGAAGAGATTCTAGGGTTCGGAAATAATTCGAGAAACTAGGCTAAGATTGTTTTGGTTTTCGAAAGAGGGTGAAAAAGCTCATTCAGTGAGCTGGAAAAGAGGGATTGTTCTTTATTCTTCCCTTTTGGGTTCGAAAGTTCTTTATGTTCAAAATTTGAAGGGAAATTTCTTCTAAGAGAGAGGTATTTGAAAGGAGGAAAAAACTGAGGGAGGTGGAAGAAGAAATTCTGAGAATGAGCGATTCCTTTGGTGAAGTTTTCTGGTTTCCCTTCTTCTTCTTTTGAAACTTGCTCGTTTAGACGGAAGACCTGAAGGTTCGTCGACTGGTTGTGACTTCCGAATTGACAGCGACGTTATTCTCTGGTGGTGATCGAGATTCCGTCAAGAGCTCGAGTCCCGTTTTGCTGCCCTGAAGCAGGTAACTCGTCGTTCCGTTTAGTTCCATTTAATTTCTGCCTGATCTCGCCATTACGTAAATATAACAATGTTTGCAATAATTTTCTGAGCTGGAAATTGCTTTCTATAGGAAGCCTTATAGGACATAGGACCTTGAATGAGATAATTTTATCTGTTTCATTTGATTGCCGTTCGTGATTCATGTTCGAACGAGCTGATTAGTGTATGATGAAAACTGTCTTATGAAATTGCTTGTTCTAATCAACGCTATTAGGTACTGTGTAAAATAGTTGTGTATGTGCTCTATATTTGTAACACCCCGTAAAAGTCGTGCATGGATTAGCCTTTATTAGAGTGCTCTTAGACTTAAAAACTTGAAAATTTTTCTAAGTGTAACTTAGAGTCATTTTAGTTGGCAACCTTCGTGATACAACTTCTCGACCTTCCCGACCTTCATTTTTGGATTTTCAAGTTGCGTTACTATCGGGAAATCTCATAGTATATCTCGGATAAGTTTTGGAATTTTTCGGAATGCATAAGGCTGCGTTTGGATTTCAAAACAGTAGCAAAACGCATAGCCTGTTGCCCAGTTTTTTTTCAGCATTTCAGGGTCAACTTCAAACGATCATAACTCCCTGTATATAATGAACTGGGAGAGATGATACCTATCAAATGAAAGCTCTTTGAGTTTTCTTTCTAAGGCAACTGGTTTCATCCAAATCCAACATATGAGTAAGGAGTTATACCCGTTTTACTTCAGCCTGTCAGTTTGTCAATTGAGGGATAATTTCGACTTTTTTTTGTCTTCTTAGGGGCATTTTAGTCATTTCACCTCACCCAAATTTCGGCTATAACACCAGATCTAGCTCCCAATTCATCAAAATATAATCCTTTTCTCAAATTCTCTCTCAAGAACACTCTTTAGGGTTTCAAACAAAAATACCAAATAACTCAAGATTCAACCGTTGGTTTTGGAAGATAATTTCAGATTTGGAATCCTCTCGACGTAGGCTTTGATAAACACCCAAAATTCGTGGAGAACAAGGTACGCGGGATTTTCCTAAATTCTCATGGGCATAGAAATCATATTTTAAGAAAGGGGTTTTTTGAATTCAAGTACATATTCATGTTTTAGAAACTTTATATGATATTGTTTTAGCCTTTTGGCTTTTCCTCGAAGTGACTTAAAAATTATATGTATATGTATATATGTGATTTGCCTTGAAATATGAATTGAGAGCACAATTTACATGAAATTCCTCTCTTGATGTAATTTTCCCATGTTTCACATGATATAGATTGTTTTGAAATAAGTCTTGAAAAATCATGATATGAAATGCTTTGACTTTGCTATGTTTCGAATATGATTTTGAACACGAAAGAGAGGGTTGTAAATGTTGAATATACATATAATGAAAGAGTGAATAATTTTGCCAAAAGCACATGACCACCATATGTTTGATGAAAGTTTTTGCATGGTTTTGACTTGAGTTTCGGAACATGAAATCTTTTATGCAAATTATATGTTTGGGTGGTCTGAAACTACACTCTTATGAAAGATCATGCTTAATGCATTATCACTCAGAAATACAACCTGCGGGTCTTGGTATGACGATACCAACTCAGATAAATGCCATATCAGACTCAGACTAACAGACTTTTCAGACTAGTTCAGAAATCAGATGTTATCAGACTTTCATGATTTTAGACATTCAGAATGTTGCATGTACAAAAAAGGTTAAAAATGGGCATACAGAGATGTTAGGTGGTTCCCCGAAGAGGGCTTGAGTTCAGACAACTCTTTGCCTAAAACCGTGGTTTGCCGACCCGGGTATATTATTATGCGCTGACTTAAATGTCCTGTGGCGTATCAGACTCAGAGACTCCAACCCTTGCGGCTCACTCGGGTTGGAGGCTTCCCCTCCGAGTCAATGGCGGATTCCATACAGCCCGTGGAATATCAGAAATGTAGGGGAAAACCACCTAACTCAGAAGTAAAACACAGATCATGATTTGAAATAAACAGACAGGTTGAATGTTTTCAGAAAGTGCCCATGTACTTTTCAGAAATAGTTTTATATATGATGTCTTGATGAAAAATTTGCTTCCACTTAATATATATATATATATATATGTGTGTGTATGTTCCATTATACTATTTTTGGAGTGTTTCGTGTGCCAATACTTTTGTGTTGACCCCCCTCCCCCCTTCCTTCCAGGTTTTGAGGCACAATCTAGGGGTCCAGCTACTCAGTAGACATTCTCGGGCTTGCAGACTTGATCTCACAGTGGTGAGCCTTCTTCGGAAGGCCTAATTATGTCAGACATTATCTTATTTATTTTGTTTCGGTCTACTGGGGACCTTGTCCCAGTTTCTTTTCAGACAAATGTTTATGTTCCTAGTAGAGATTTCGCAGACTGATGTCAGATAGCATTATTCAGAAATGTTGCAAATCTTGACCATGTTTTCCGTACTCAGTTTCAATTCCGCATTTTATTATGATTATGAATGTTGTGAATGATAACCAAACAGAGAATGGGTGTTCCGGACCTTCATGGTTCGGGATGCTCGTCACGGCTAGGGCCTAGGCTCGGGTCGTGACAATATTTTGGGAGGAAAATATTTGCAAATTATGTTGTTTCCACAACTGATGGTTTATGTATCATGTGTACTTGAGATTATTCATTTATGGAATGTGTGTTATAGGATTTTCATTTTATACACCTTATACTCTACAAGATGTGCTTATGTGAATGTTTCAATTTGAGTAAAAGTGTAATGACCCTCTTCTGGTAAAAGGATAGGTCCATAAAATTAGAAGCTGGACAAGATGATGGGTTCAAATGATTTTGCATCTTCTTTGGGATTTGTTCTTAGGAGCCTCATTTGTGACACTTCTTTATAAAAGTTTAATAAAAGAAGTCTTTTCTATTTATAGTGTGTATTTCCTTACTTTACCTATTTCGATATAAGTTTAACACGAACACTTGTAGTTCTTAGTTGAAAATTGATTCTAAAACTAGCTTTTCCTAACTCGTATTAGCTTGTATACCACCTGTATGAAACTTTTAGTAGTATCCTATTCACTTGTCTGTTAAATACACATCTTCGTACATCATTCTTACTGTTGTTGGATAAGAAAGCGTTTTTAGTTGCATTGCCCCTTCCCCCCTTTCCAATTCATTTTAGTACCTAAGGTTAAGAGTTTTGCATCCGTTTAAACACAAAATCATGCTCACGTTTTATTTAAAGCCATCTTCTTTTTCGTGTTATCGTTTGCTAGAAAAATTCAATCGGGTAAAAGTTGTTTGTGGGCTGCATGTGTGGTGACATGCCTAATTAATGTGATTACTCTGTGGGAGAAGTTCTGTTTTGGTTGTTTCTTGATTCCTTCCAACTCTTTGTTGCTACCTTGAGTTTTAGTAATAGAATAAATAATCAACCTCTGCGCACATCGATTTTTTTAAAAAAAATTGCTCATGTTTTCAATCACTATGTATTTGTGAAGTCGATTCATTTCTCTTGAAATTTTATATTTTGGACGACCACGAATTCCTTTCCATCTATTGATCTATCATACTGTTTATTTGTGTGGCGTTTGGTACTATGAACGCGTATTAATCTCCTTTGTCTCTTTCCTTGCATGTGAATCCGCTTAGAGACTGGATGGACTCTTTCCCCTTGTATCTATTAATGGGTCACCGAGGCCCACCATGTCTATCGAGTCAGGCCCGAATAAAAGCCCAAAGTCGAGCATGTAGCATATGGATACGAGAAGTCGAAAGAAGAACAAATGGATTAAAGTCTTATCATTTAAAGCGGCTACGAGACCCTTAAGTCTCAGTTATTATTTTGTATATTTACTTATTGTCGTTTTCATTTATTTATTTATTTATTTGGGCTTTAAGCCAAAGTTTTACTTAATACAGGAGAAGCGAGACTCGAGCTAAAGGCTCGAAAACATAGAATTAGGACAGGTGGAAGACCAGCTGAAAGCCCAATATCTAGATTAAGATAGGATTGTCGATTTGGGCCTAATGACTCAAGTCCTTCTGCTTCTACCCTTTCCCTTTTACTTTTGCTAATTTGTTTTATGTGTTTTCTTGTGAACCTAGTTAAAATCCCTAACTAAGTCGCTAAAAACTGGTTTTGCATAAACCTTAAAAAAATTTCCTAAACAAATTACTTTTTCCAACAAATCAATATTTTTTCAAAGTTAATCAAAAGACGATTTTCAAATAGTCCGGATAACCGTAAGTTAGCGGACGTTTTAGATGTCTTAACACCTTCCTAAAACGTTAATAGGAACCACTTATTCGGAATTTCTAACTTAAAACGATTTTTCTGTTTTAGATCGTTTAAAATGTTTTAAAAAGGTTTCTTAATTCCTTTTCAAAATTAAGTGGCGACTCTCAAAAAAGTCAAAGTTTCTTCGCAAAACAATGCTTGATGTTAGACATACGTGTAACGAACGTATCTTAGACTAGTAACTAAAATAACATGTAATGGACTAAAAAACCATTTCTGTCATATGTAATTCAAGGGTTTGAGTAAAAACTGAAATATGTAGTTGAATTATACATTTGGAAGCAATAAGTACAAGCAGTAGCTAGCATTCATGTCGCAAAAAAGTACAACAAAATAGAGAGGCAACCTATGAAACAGACTGTAATCGCAAGACCAAGTGAATGTGATAAAGTAGCGAACATACCAGTTACGAATGCAATTACAACTGCTAACATTGACACGCCCAGAAAAATAATTGCGCGATTACAAAGCTTCTCTATATCTTTATGTTCAAGCTTTGTACTTAGATTTGCCATGACAAAGTAGATGAATATGGGAACAGCTGAGCATGTGAAAGCAATGGCATCGGAGACAACAAATGCTCGAAATGCTGTTTTCCTTGTTAGAATCGCCATCCCATTATTATGGCTATCGGGGTCGCTCTCAAAACCTCCTGGCAATGTGATACCAGCGGCGAAAGTGACTGTCATTATTAAAGTGGCTACAACAATATGGATTTGAGCTACCTTCATAATTCTTTCAACTGCTGTTTGATATGCCTTTTTAGCTTTATCGCGATCATCTTTCGTCAGTGGCTGGTACTCGTACTTCCGCTTTACCTCTAAGTCACGTTTTCCAAATCGGCCAATGCTACACAAATCCCGCACCAATTTCTCCTATTTTCATCAATAGTACAGTTTATATTCAGCTAGATTTCTGAATCCTAATTGTAAAAAGTCTTGAAAGTCATTCTTATTCTACTCTTGCAAGGACAAAATAACTTCAATAGTTATCTGAATATAGTATCGAAGATGATATTTAAGATTAGAATATAGTACGGAGGCATTTGAACTTGAGAAGGAGTAGTTGAAGTTTTGTGGAACTACTTGTGTTTGGACAAAACTCTGAAGATTTGTGAGTGAACGCGAACCATTCTTTCCCTTGACATAATCCATGAACTAGTATTTCAACATTTCACCAGAATATATACTCAAGTGCAACCAGTATTTGAAAAACAAATGTGTGACTGCTTACCTTCTGTGATGTCACTATGCGTGATAATGCTATGTCAAGTGGGGTCTGGTTTTGTTTGTTAAATGACATCTTCTTTGCTCTATGATGGTATATTAATTCACGCACATGGTTATCAGAGGCAGCAAGCAAATGGAGAGGAGTGTTGCCGTCACTATCTGGCTCATCAACAAGGCTGTCGTACTCATCATTGTCTAATAAGAAGCAGATTAACTCGTCTTGATTGAAAAATACGGCAACATGAAGAGCGTTTTGATTGTTGCTGTTAAGCATATCGCAACAATCAGGGCAGTGATTTAATAGATTCGTTATCATGTTTACATCACCTTCACTTGCTGCAATGTGAATTGCTGTCGTCCAGTCATTTTCACTGCCTGCCGGAAGGTACACTAAGGATTTTTTCCATGCCAGCATATCAGAAACTACGTCTTCCATTCCCAATTTAACAGCATAGTGCAGTGAATTCCAACCCCATAAGTCAGGTTCCTCGCATAAAGGCTTATTCCATCTCCATAGTGATCTTATGCAATCTGGATGTGTCAACACGATAAAAGCATAAATAAGGGGTTAGGTCTTCTCACATATATAGTTTACGAAATCATCAACAGATTATGGGAAAGTCAACTGAAGTTAGATATCGATACAGCAAATTATGTACCTTTATGTTCCTGAATTACTGCTGCATGCAGCGGCGTTCTATTAGATGGACCTGCAGCGTAAGTTGGTTTCTTGCAGGATTCCAAGATGATAATCAAAGCATCATGAAAACCAGATTCAGCCGCCAGATACAGTGGCGTCTCTTGCGCATGATTAGGCGGAAATTCAAATTCAGAATCTTCTTTCACCAAGAGCTTAACCACATCTAGATGTTGGCTCCTCACGGCCTTGTGCAGGGCTGTATCTCCACTACCATCCATCATCCTCGTTAGTTTCTTCTTAATATTATGATATTCTATACGTGCAAGTAGCACACGTACTACTTCAGTGTTCCCTTCGTTAGCTGCTATGTGAAGAGCGGTTTCATTTTTCTTGTTTTGACAGCGTAACATTGCCGGAGTAACCTTAAGGACTTCTGCCGCGAAATGGGAGTGGCCATAGAGGGCTGCAACATGAAGGACCGTGTTACCCTTTGGAGTGACTTGGTAGCCGTTTTCTTCATGCCTTTTCAAATGATCAGCAAGTAGAAAATTGGCATCTCCAATATTGCCTCTCACCGCAGCTTTATACAAGGTCGGATCCATTTTGGATTTGGAGTTTTATCCAAGATCTCCCAATGACAATCCTGTGAGTCCTTTGCTTTCTCTGATGAAACATTATTATATATAGGAAAAACTAATTAGATTCTTAATGTATTCAAAGAAGAAAGATATCTGGTGCTTGCCTTGATCTCAAGAAAGGGAATTTGATGTTTTCCTATTCCGCTTTCATGTCAAAACTGAAAGAATATCATGAACAGTTTTAAGAACTTATTAAACCTCCCAAGACAAAGATGTTTTTATTCATGTTGTTTTTTCTTTTCAAATTCCTTTCTTCTGATCAAAGCAAACAATAAGTACCTTTCTTTTGATCGAATGCAAAGATCTGTGTGGTGTTCAGAATGTTTCTATATAATATTTCATTCAAAGAAAGCCAAGAACTCACTGGAAACCAAATAAAAAAACGAAAATGGATCCAACCTTGTACAATGCTGCGGTGGAAGACAATATCAGTAATGGTGATTTCGTACTTTCTGAATATCTGAAAAGGGATGCAGAAAATGAGTACCAAGTCACTCCAACGGGAAACACAATCTTACACGTGGCGGCAAATTATGGCCACTCCCGTTTCGTGGAAGAAGTCCTTAAGATTAGTCCGGCATTGTTATGCCGGCATTGTTATGCCATCAGAACAAGAAGAATTAGACTGCGCTTCACATAGCAGCTAACGAAGGTCACATCGAAGTAGCCCACTTGCAACTTAGTATAGATGAGCATCATAAGGAGACACTCATGAGGATGACAGATGAGAATGGAGATACAGCGCTGCACAATGCCGTGAGGAGCCGACATCGAGATGTGGTTAAGCTCTTGGTGAAAGAAGATTCTGAATTCGAATTTCCATTCAACAAGGCCAGGGAGACACCACAGTATCTGGCAGCTGAGTCTGGTCTTCGTGAAGTGTTGATTGAAATCTTGAACTCATGCAAGCAACCAACTTCTCCTGCAGGTCTCCATTAAATCGAACACCTCTGCACGCAGCAGTAATTCAGGAACACACGGGTATGTTACATATTTTTTTGCCGTTACTCTCACCATGTCAACGTCTCTTTTTGATTTTCATTACTATCTGTTGTTTCCTGTACTTCGACTATTGCATTATTTTGTAGTAGTACTGTTCTGTTTGGGGCTGTTTTTTCTTGAGCTGAGAGTCTATCGGAAACAGTCTCTCTGCCTCAGAGGTAGAGGTAAGGTCTGCGTACACTCTACCATTCCCCAGACCCACTTAGATACTACACTGGGGAGTCTAAATTTGTGTTTAATTAACTCCTTATGGTCATCATTTTTGACCCATGCATCCAGATTGCACGAGATTGCTAATGCAATGGAATAAATCTTTGTGTGAGGAACCTCACGTTGGGGGTTGGAATTCGCTGCACTTTGCCTCTCTTTTAGGAGTGAAAGAAGTAGTTTCCAATATGCTGGGGTGGAAAAAAGCCTTAGCCTATCTTCCAGCAGGCAGTGAAAATGACTGGACAACAGCAATTCACATTTCAGCCAGTGCAGGTAAGATAGACGTTTTACATGAGCTATTAAATCGCTGCCCTGATTGCTAGGAAATGCTCGACAGCAATGGACGAAATGCTCTTCATGAAGCCATATTATACAGTCAAGCAAATGTTGTCGATTACTTACTGAAGTCCAGAAAGTGGGACAAGCTTGTCGAGGATCCGGACAACGATGGCAGCACTCCTCTCCAGTTGCTTGCTTCCTCTAATATCTGGGGCTATGTGCCTCTGGAATTAAAAGATCATCCCCGAGCAGAGAAGATGTCATATAACAAGGATAGAATCGCACCTAGCTTGTTATAGCGATTTCTTTATTTCCTTTGCTCAATTGGGACGACGTGTACTCAAGCTGAACCAGCTTGATCGGCAGAAGATAATCTCCAACCAAGCTAAGGAACGCGACATAAACATCAAAGGTATCTTGTCAGCAGCTCAAATGCAACTAGTTGTAGCTACTCTATTAGTCAGAGTCACCTTTGCAGCTGGTTTTACATTACCGGGAGGATTTGAAAGCGATGACAATAGCCCTAATAAGGGGATGGCAAGTCTAATAAGAAAAAACAGCATTTCGTGCATTTGTTATAACAGATGTCGTCGCCTTTGCATGCCCCGCTGGTGAGATATTCAACTACTTCTATATGATGACAAATCCTCATCAATGTCCTATCAGGATTTGGGTTATTTGTGGTCTCTCAGTAAAGTTGGAGCTAGATCACAGCTCATGGCAATTTCTGTAGTTGTCATTGCTTTTGTAACTGGTATGTATGCTACTTTAGCACATTCAGTTGGTCTCGCAGTTACTGTCTGTGCCATCGGTTGCATCTCTTTCATTATGTACGTGTGGGTAGTGCTGAGTATAGTATGCTGGACACGCGTAGCAAAAAAATAATGTATACGCACAAAAAGTACTTTTGACATATATACTTCGTGTAACTTTCTGAATACATAATATAAACTTTCGACAAAGGATGCTCAACTAACCACCCTTTACTGCGTGTTGGTCATGTATCTTCTTGAAAAAGAAGTGTAGAGAGTGTCAAGTCCACCTCTAACCCCCAAACCCCAAACCCCAAACCCCAAACCCCAACCCCAAACACATGTACCGTGTAACTCTCACCAAATTGGAAGAAATCACTTAGTGTTTTTGCCTTTGTCGGGACATTCAGTTGGTCTCACCGTACGATATATATTAGTAATATGTAAGAAAAAGACTAGTGCAGTTCATGAACATGAGCAGACACAACGATTTCAAGTTATAGTAATTGAATTCCTAAAAACTACAAATACAAATCGAATGTTGAAGTGGGTGAAAATTCTAGGAGACCAAGATTCAAATGTGAGTTTACATTTATAACAAAAATGACTTAATAAAGCAAAAATGAATAAGAACGGTATAATTCAATTCAACATCTTTTGTCGTTTAGAAATGCATTCTTCCCTCAATTTTTCGACATAGGGGGTTAGCTTGCTTCCGCTGGTTATGGGTGGACGGTGAAGGATCCAAAGGACATGTTATGAACACGGATATTCCAGAGGCTAGCCAAGTTGTGCCCGAGGCTAAACCAGGAAGAAGCCCAAGAATTAGACAGACCAACAATACATTTGCTTGCGATTCGAAAAAGAGGCCCAAGAATTAGACCGGTCAAATGTCACTATTATTACGCTGACCACCAGGTTGTGAGGCTTTCGCAAGGGATGTTTTCCATTTACATTTCGACTATTAAAAAAAGTGACCAAACAACATAAATTAGACAGGTGCATGTAGCTTAACCGCCTTATCCATCATTGAAACTATATCCATGTCACATAGAAAACACGTATGTAAACACGTATGTAAAACCCATGCAACATAGTCATACCCAGGGTTTCGATCTAGTGGTAAGAGCAGACTTGTGAATTAGGCGCACGTGACAAGTTTGAACCCTGCAACTAACAAAATCGTTATACTTAAGTGGAAAAGTATTTTGCCATGGCTTCTCCACTTCTAACATTTCTTTTTTGAATTGTCATGACAAAAGATGTACAATAAAATAGTGAGGCAACCTTTGAAACAGTAACAGCTAGACCAAGTAAATTTGATAAAGTAGCAAACATACCCGTTGCGGATGCAATTACAACTGCAAACATTGACAAGCACTGACAAATACCTGCGATTCTATAAAGCTTCAATACAATTTTTTTACGTTGAGGAGTTCTACTTTGAGCTGCCATGAGGAAGTAGATGAATATGGAAACAGCTGAGAATGTGAAGGCAATGGCGTCGGAAACAACAAATGCACGAAATGATGTTTTCCTTATTAGAATCGCCATTCCTTGATTAGGGCTATCGGAGTCGCTCTCAAACCTCCTGGCAATGTGATACCAGCGGCGAAAGTGACTGTCATTATCAAAGTGGCCACAACAATATGGATTTGAGCTACCTTCATGATACTTTTGACTACTGTTTGATCTGCCTTTTTATCTTTATCGTGATCATCTTCCCTTTTTTTCATTTTGTCTCCTGTTCCCGTTTCATCATTTGGATTGGGCATGTACTCGTACTTCCGTTTTACCTCAAAGTCACGTTTTCCAAATCGACCAATGCTACACAAATCCTCCATCAATTTCTCCTATTTTAATCAATAGTAAAGTTTATAGTGAGTCGGTCGAAAAATTTAACACAGTAACTTGTCTAACTGAGAACTAATCTGTTCATAGCATAGGAGACAACAGTATCATGAGATACAATTATAGTTTTACTTGACATAATGGTCAGAAAGCTGAAGATTTGTGAGTGCACGCAAATCGTTCTTTCGCTTGACATAATCCTTGAACTAGTATATCAATATTTCACCAGCATATACTCAAGCGCAACCAGTATTTGAAAAACAAATATGCGGCCGGTTACCTTCTTTGTTGTCGCTTTGCATGACAATGCTATATCAAGTGGAGTCTGGTTTTGTTTGTTAAATGACATCTTCTTTGCTCTAGGATGGTTTATTAATTCAGGCACATGGTTAGCAGAGGCAGCAAGCAAATGGAGTGGAGTGTTGCCGTCACTATCTGGCTCATCAACAAGGCTGTCACACTTATCAGAGCCTAATAAGACGCGGACTACCTTGTCTTGATTTTTCAATATGGCAACATGAAGAGCATTTTGATTGTTGCTGTTAAGCGTATCGCGACAATCAGGGCAGTGATTTAATAGCTCAATGATCATGTTTACATCACCTTCACTGGCTTCAATGTGAATTGCTGTTGTCCAGTCATTTTCACTGCCTGCCGGAAGGTACACTAAGGATTTTTTCCACCACAACATATAAGAAACTACGTCTATCAGTCCTAATTTGACAGCATAGTGCAGTGAATTCCAACCCCATAAGTCAGGTTCCTCTTATAAAGGCTTATTCCATCGCCACAGTGATCTAATGTAATCTAGATGTGTCAATACGATAAATGCATAAATAAGGGGTTAGATCTTCTCGCAAATATAGTTGCAGGACAGATACTAAGATTTTGTACCTTTATGTTCCTGAATTACTGCTGCATGCAGAGGCGTTCTATTAGATGGACCTGTAACATAAGTTGGTTTCTTGAAGGATTCCAAAATTTTAATCAAAGCATTATGAAAACCAGATTCAGCCGCCAGATACAGTGGCGTCTCCTGCGCATGGTTAGGCGGAAATTCAAATTCAGGGTCTTCTGTCACCAAGAGCTTAACCACATCTAGATGTTGGCTCCTCACGGCCTTGTGCAGCGCTGTATCTCCACTAGCATCCATCATCCTCTTGAGTTTCTCCTTACTATTATGATCTTCGACACATGCAATTAGCACACGTACTACTTCAGTGTGCCCTTCATTAGCTTCTATGTGAAGAGCGGTTTCATTATTCTTGTTTTGACAGCATAACAATGCCAGAGTAATCTTATGGACTTCTGCCGGGAAACGGGAGTGTCCATAGAGGGCTGCGACATGGAGGACCGTGTTGCCCTTCGGAGTGACTTGGTAGCCATTTTCTTCATCCCTTTTCAAATGATCAGCAAGTAGAAAATAGGCATCTCCGATATTGCCTCTCATCGCAGCTTTATACAAGGTCAGATCCATTTTGGATTTGGAGTTTTATCCAAGATCTCACAATGACAATCCTGTGAGTCCTTTGTTTTTTCTGGATGAAACATTATTATATATAGGAAAAACTAATTAGATTCTTAATGAATTTCCAAGAAGAAAGGGATCTGGTGTTTGCCTTGATCACAAGAAAGGGATTTTGATGTTTCCGTATTTTCGCTTTCATGTCAAAACTGAAAGAATATCATGAGCATAAACAGTTTTAAGAACTTATTAAACCTCCCAAGACAAAAGTAATACTTGGATCTCTTAAGATTCACTTCATCTTATGATTCTTTTCTCATAAAAACAAACAAGTAGAGTAGTCGATTACTTAAGAAACGAAAAAAACATGACTACAGAACAAAGAACATCTTGTAGCCAACTCAAATGGCGAGCATTGGCTCCCATTTCCTAGCCGGAAGGAATTAGTCTCCACTAGCGTCATTCGAAGAACGAACAAGAATAGGGTTACTCTTTAGGATAGATGGATGAGACTGGCAGACATTGCTCCGATTCACTTGACTCAACATATGCTTCTTAAGCACCAAATGAATATCATCATACTCGACTTTACAAGTTAAGAAAGGCACCAAAAAAAAAGAAAAAGAGAAAAACAAGAGAATATTATCATAGGTTGCTTCTTATGCACCAAAGTGATTGTCATTTCTCCAAAAGAAAAGGCAAAGCCAGTAGTACCTTAACAAAGTGATTGTGGAAGATTAGAAACATTGAATTCAGGCAGGCAGCCCCGTGCCAAGCTCCCTCTATGCACGGGGTCAGGGGAAGAGGGCCTCTCCCTCTATGCGCGGGGTCGGGGGAAGAGAGCCGGACCACAGGGGTCTATTGTACGTGGCCTTATCCTGTATTTCTGCAAGAGTCTGCATTATAAATCATTTGATTTTTAATACGAAAAGAATTTGGTAAAACTTGATTTTCCAAATTCGGTGCTTCACTTTGATTTTCCCATAACATTATTGTCTACATAAATTCGGAGTAATCATTTCACATAATCTCGGTAGGATCTTTGTAACATACTCCATTCAAATGGTTGCAATATAAAATCTCAGTAGGATCTTTGTAACATACTCCATTCATGAGACCTCTCTAAAGTCTAAACACAGTCGATTTGATCAAGTTTTTCGGGGAGTCAGAAGTGCTTATTTTAGAGAGTAGTTGTGGTGTTTTGGTCAAGTTTGTCTCTCTAAGTACTTATAGAACCATGACCAAACACTATTTGCTGCTCTAATGTTGCATTTAACCAAACACTGTGTCCATGGAGCTGCTAGTTAGGAGAGTTTGTTTGTGTATGGTATTACTTTGTGGGTGTCTTATTTCTATTATTCCATCTTGTTTCATGTTTTACTACAACTTTGTTTACTGTCCTTTGTCTTGAGCCGGGGGTTTATCGGAAACAGCCTCTTTACTATTTTGGCGGTAGTGGTATGGACTGCGTACATTTTACCCTCCATGCACATGCATCCAGATTGCGCTAGATTGCTAATGCAATGGAATAGATTGTTGTGTGAGGAATCTGACGTGGGGGGGTGGAATTCGCTGCACTTTGCTGCTCTTTTGGGATTGAAAGAAGTAGTTTCTGTTATGCTGGTGTGGAAAAGATCCTTAGCCTACCTTCCAGCAGGCAGTGAAAACGACTGGACAACAGCAATTCACATTGCAGCCGGTGCAGGTAAGATAGACGTTTTACATGAGCTATTAAATCACTGCCCTGATTGCTGGGAAATGCTCGACATCAACGGACGAAATGCTTCACAATGCCATATTTTGCAGTCAAGCAAATGTGGTCAGTTACTTACTGAAGCCCAGAAAGTGGGATAAGCTTGTTGAGGATCCAGACAACGATGGCAAAACTCCTCTCCATTTGCTTGCTTCCTCTAATTTCTGGGGCTATGTGCCTTTGGGATTAAAATACCATCCCCAAGCTAAGAAGATTTCATACAACAAGGAAAACAAGACACCTTTTTACGTTGCAATGTCTAGCACAGAGTGGACGGCAGACAAGGATAGAATCGCACCCCAGCTTGTATAATGGTTTCCTTAATTTCATTGCTCAATTGGGACGACGTGTACTCAAGCAGAACCAACTGGATCGACAGAAGATAATTTTCAACCAAGCGAAGGAACGCGACATAAACATCAAAGGTATCTTATCAGCAGCTCAAATGCAACTTGTTGTGGCTACTCTACTAGTCACAGTCACCTTTGCAGCTGGTTTTACATCACCGGGAGGATTTGAAAGAGATGACAATATCCCTAATAAGGGGATGTCAGTTCTAATAAGAAAAACAGCATTCCGTGCATTTGCTATAACGGATGCCATCGCCTTTGCATGTTCCGCTGGTGCTATATTCAGCTATTTCTATATGGCGACAAATCCTCATCCAATGTCTTATCAGGATTTGGATTATTTGTGGTCTATCAGTAAAGTTGGAGCTAGGTCGCAGCTCGAGGCAATGTCAGCAGTTGTAATTGCATTTGTACCTGGTCTGTATGTTACTTTAGCACATTCAATTGGTCTCGCAGTTACTGTCTGTGCCATCGGTTGCATCTCTTTCATTATGTAGGTGTGGGCAGTGTTGAGGCCAGTATGCTGGATAAAAGTGGTAAAAAACTAATTTGTAAGTACCAACAAGTATTTATGACATATATACTTCGTGTAATTTTCTGTATACATAATATAAATTCATCGGTTGCACATCTTTCATTGTGTACAAACTTCTGTTATGTTCCTTGTACTGAACTCGCGATATATATTAGTAATATGTAAGAAAAAGACTAGTGAAATTCATGAACATGAGAAGAGACAACGATCAAGTGTTACTAATTGAATTCCTAAAAAATTACAAATACGAGTCAGAACGTTGAAGTGGGTGGACCAGTGAAGGATCCAAAGGACATGTTGTGAATACGGATACCCCAGAGGCTAGCCATGCTGTTGTGCCAAAGGCTAAACCACGAAGAGGCCCAAGAATTATTAGACAGACTAACGATAGATTTGTTTGCAATTCGAAGAATGTAGTAACCAAACTATTCACAAGATAGGATTGTACATTTTAATGGACGGAACAACATTTAAGCTGGGGAAATGATTGAGGGAATAGCCTTTAATCTCGAAAATGAGAATGATTTTTCTCCTCTACAATTTGTGATCCCACATTTGGATGTGCCATGAAAGAATATTGCCGCAATAATCAAATGCACGCATTAATAATTTATGATAGTCTCTCTCCGCTATGTTCTTAGTAAGCAGGCAGCAGATCGTCAAATGTCATTACCATTACGTTGACTACCAGGTTGTGAGGCTTTCACAAGGGTTGTTTTCTATTTACATTCTCAACTCTTACCAAACAATCAGAAAAAAGACATGTGCAAGTAGCTTAACCGCCTTATCCATCATTGAAACTATATCCTTGTCACATAGAAAACGCGTATGTAAAACCCATGCAACATAGTCATTACCCAGGGTTTCGATCTAGTGGTAAGAGCGTACTCATAAATTAGACGTGTTCAAACTCTGCAACAGACAAAATCGTGATACTTAAGTGGAAAAGGGTATAGGGGCGGGCTCATTATCCATCAAGTTTCGAACCATGTGCCATCGGTCCTCGCGGATTTCTCGATTATAAAAAACAATATAATTAAGTAAATTTATGAGTCAAATTACTACAAACATCTAAACATAGCAAAAAAAAAACTTGTTTGGATTAAATGGATGTTGAAAGAAAAACAATTGAATTCAAGAAAAGTAATTATGATCACTCAAATGTAGAGTCTTTAACATCTCTTCAGAAACTAAATCAGTTTTCAGTCTTTCCCTTTCAACTTTCAAAAGTTTCATATGCCAATGAGTGGAAAATTTTTGACAAAATTTGCCCCAAGCAATGTTCATGGCATACTCATCAACTTACCATTAATGGTGAGATCCCAAGGAGCAAAGTTATACATACTTTTTTTTTTCTTTTTCGCTCTGTCGCGTTGCCGCGTCACTTCTGTTTCAAGTGAACTTTTCATGAGGGATTAGAGGTAGGTAGGTTATAGTAGGTAACTTAATCTAGGTATTGGCATCTCCGGAACCTCCGCCTCCGCCTCCTTTTATGGAAACCACTGGTGCACGGAAGGAGCTTCGACTAGTCAAATGAGAATCAAGAAACAAAACTATGAGTTATGACTGTGATATCGTCATGAAAATGCCGCCTCACTCCTTTTCAGATCCGCGTATCTCATTTCTCTTTTCTTCGCTGCTTCCTGTAGGGCAGCTTTTACGAGTCTTCTAGCAATGCCCTGTACAAATTTGGAAATTTTAGTTTAGTAGAGAAAAGAGCTGACACAGTAACTTCATACATCTTTTAAACATGTGCAGTCGGTCAAATGTCAAATCGCACATAATTAATGTACTTTAACACTACTTTTTCAGTCTAGACAAATTCCAAGCTACTGTCAATTAATCAATCATGTTATATGGCTGTCAATGTCGTTTTCATAATGTGAAACCAGCTGTGAACGTCACTATAGATTGTTGCCACTACTAAATGTATTTGAGCCGCCTTCATACTATCTCTGACTATTCTTTCATCTCACGGAGAGCGTTGGAGTAATTGCTAAAATTGTTGTCAAGTGATCAGGTGGTCACGTATAATTAATAAATAAATCTGCAATGAACTTGAAAGTCGTTTGCTTTCTAGAGGTGAAACAACAACATACTCGGTATATTTCCCACCAAGTAGGGTCTTGGGAGGGTAAGTGTACGCATTCCATACCACTATCTCAGAGGTGAGATAAAGAGGTTGTTTTCGATAGACCCGACTCAAGAACTTTCTTGAGGTGAAACATTATGTAGAAATTAAAAGTTAACTTGGTCTTAGTATATATCAGCCTCATTCATTTCACATGTAGCATGTGGCAAAACTTGCCATTTTTATGTCAGTTGTATTATTATTACATTATTACAATGTTTTTTAGAGTGGGATCAATAACTCCACACCAACCCATTTTGTCAAAGGCAAGGTGTTAAGTTTGACAGAATTTAGTAGTTTCGATTCGAATTTAATTTGTATTTGTTTTTAACATATATACTTAATATGTACAAATTATTAGTTTAGAATCCATTACCACAAAAAGGATAGAATCCGTCGTCACCAAGGGCAGGCAGTTCTAGAGGGTCGGGAGGGTGTTAATCCGAACCCCCTTGACTACATTGTATTTATAAGGTAATGCAAAGACTAGCAGCGAGATCAACTGAATGTGCTAAAGTAGCATACGTACCAGTTACAAATGCAATTACAACTGCGGACATGGACAGAAGCTGCAAAATACTTGTGATCGCGTAAAGCCTCTGCGTATATAACCGTCAACTATTATAGCTGCAGTCATGCCGAAGTAGGTACATACAGAAACAACTAAGCATGTAAAGTAGATGACATCCGCAACAACAAGTGCACAAAACACTGTTCTTCTTAATAGAATCGACGTCCCTTTGTTAGGGCTATCGAGTAGTTTGGTTTGCAGTGATTATCATTGGCTAAATGTTAACAAGCAGTCCGCAGAACTAACATTTATGTAAGGACTGAAATAATCCGCAATTCCTGCTTTTTGTCTGCCTCTTCGAAGCAACACTTATCATATAATAGGTCGTCACTGGCGCAACCTTGAGTTTTCTCATGATTCTCTAGTTGATAATAAATTTGATAAAAGAATATCAGATGCCATATATTTATATCAAATAAAGTTCACAAAAATATATTCAATAATCATACATGAGATTGAATCTAGTATGTCTTAACGATGTGCCTAACAATTGACGGAAGATAGAACAGAGGGAAAGAGATGCAACCTATGACACAGACAGTAACAGTGAGACCAACTGAATGTGCTAAAGTAGCATACATACCAGTTACAAATGCAATGAAAACTGCTGACATCGCTAAACGCTGCAAAAGAATTGCTATCTTAAAGCGCACAGTTATAAGTTTTAATCTTTTTGCAGTTGCTGCACTTATCGCAATGTAGAAGTAGTTGAATACAGCACCAGCAGAGCATGTAAATGCAATGGTATCTGAGACAACAAATGCACGGAACACTATTTCCCTTATTAGAATCGCCATCCCTTTATTAGAGCTATTGAGATCGCTCTCAAAACCTCCCGGTAAGGTGAAACCTGCTGCGAAGGTAACGGTAACTAGTAGGGTGGCAATGTAACGCCCCGTAAAAGTCATGCATGTATTAGACTGTAATTTCTGAGCTTTAGACTTAAGTTTTAAAATTTTTCTAAGTGTTGAAATGACTTAGACTCATTCTTAGCTGGCAACCTTCGGGATACAATTTCTCGACCTTCCCGACCTTCATTTTTAGATTTTCAAGTTGCGTTACGATCGGGCAATCTCATAGTACATATCGGATAAGTTTTGGAATTTTTCGGAATGCATAAGGCTGCGTTTGGATTTCAAAACAGTAGCAAAACGCATAGCGTATTGCCCAGTTTTTTTCAGCATTTCAGGGTCAACTTCAAACGATCATAAATCCCTGTATATAATGAACTGTGTGAGCTATAATATATCAAACGAAAGATCTTTGAGTCCTATTTCACCAACTGAGGGACAAATTTGACCTTAATTGTTCCTTAGGGGTATTTTGGTCATCCTCCACCCCTATATATACCACCAACACGGGATTTAATCCCTCAAACACCATAATACACATGCTTTTCTCAAAATTGCTCAAGAATTCTCCTTAGGGTTTCAAAATAAAAACCCAAATAGTTCAAGATTCGACCGTAAGTTTTCAAAGATAATTACATATTCGGAATCACCAATCCGCAAGCTTCAAGAAACATCTATTATCCTTGGAAATAGAGGTACGCGGGGTTTTCCCTAAAATCTCATGGGCATAGAAATCATGTTTTAAGTATCGGGTTTTCGAATTCATGTGCCTACTCATGTTTTAGAAGCTTTAGTGATATTGTTTTGGCCTTTTGGCTTTCCCCCAAAGTGGTTTGAAAATTATATGTATATGTATATATGTGTTTTTCCTGAAATATATGAATTTAAAGCATGATTTTCCCCTCTCTTAATGTAAATTTTTCCATGTTTCACGTAATATAAATTGTTTTGAAAGACATCTTGAAAAAAAGAAATTATGATATCAAGTGTTTTGACTTTTGCTATGTTTGGAATACATTCTTTGAATATGCATGTAATGAAAGAATGCATGGTTTTGCCAAAATGCACATGACCACCATATGTTTGATGAAATTTCTGCATGAATTGAACTTTAAGTTCGGAATATGAAATCCTTTACATCAGTTGCATGTTTTGGGTGGTCTAAACTATGTTTTGAATGAAAGCTTTTGCTTAGTACCTTATGGCTCAGAAAAATCATGACTTGCAAGGTCTTGGTATGACGATACCAATTCAGACTAATGCCATATCAAACTCAGACTAACAGACATTTCAGAATTTCATGATTTAGAAATTTCAGAATGATGCATGTTCAGAAAAGGTTAAAAATGGGCATACAGAGATGTTAGGTGGTTCCCCGAAGAGGGTTTGAGTTCAAGCGACTCATTGCCTAAAACCGTGGTTTGCCGACCCGAGTATATTATTATGCGCTGACTTAAATGTCCTGTGGCGTATCAGACTCAGAGACTCCAACCCTTGCGGCACACTTGGGTTGGGGGCTTCCCCGTCGAGTCAATGGCGGATTCCATATAGCCCGTGGAATATTCAGACTTGTAGGGGAACACCACCTAACTCAGAAGTAAAACACAGATCATGATTTGAAATGAACTGTCACAACCCAAGTCCCATTGGAGCAGACTGGCACCCGTAGCCGAGGAGGCCCGGGAGAACCCGTTCATAACCTATACTTTCACATTCACATTACTTATGAAAATTAGAAATTTGGGCAGCACTTCATTGTAAATAGAAGAAAACAGTACCTGTATCAGCCCAGCAGACACGCATATATATATATATATAAACAGTAATTGGCCGTCAGAGCCATCACGTCTATCAACCAAACACTCCTATGGCTGTACAATGTGTCTACAAAAGCCTCTACATAGATACACAACTGAGTTGGGGTCGGGACAAACTCCCGCCCACAAAAGACTTTTATGCAAATACCAAAAGTACATATAGAGACGACTTGGGATGCCCCGAAACAACTGGAGCTCACCACTAACAACAGAACGTCCTGGCTCTTACTGCAGAGGTGTACGACCTGAAGTACCTGTTCCTGCAGGCATGAATGCAGGTCCCCCGTGAGGGACGTCAGTACGGAAATATGTACTGAGTATGTAAGGCAGTGAGTATCAAGATGATATACAAAAGGTCAACAGAAACCAGATACGAGTGAATAAACAGTATGAGTAGACCACACTTAAAAGAACCGATGGGATACCTGCACATTACTTGCATATCATTACTTCCCGTAATCCTTATCAATACATAACATATGTCATACAATGGCCAACTGATCAGTGGTACTAATACAATACATCAGGGACCACCCCTGGAATAGCATATATAGATAATCTTTATAATACGATGGCCAACTGATCAGTGGTACTAATACAATACATCAAATCATCAATTTAAAATATAGACATTCCATTTCATAATTCAATTAATCTTTGAGATTGGTTACTTTGTGGTCACACTTTATGGAACTTGAAACCATGATACCTCAATAGGAAAAACATGTAAATAGGTAATCAATATCATTAAGATGAAGTAGAGAATCATGGATACCTCATTAAACCATTTCGGAGTCAACAATAGTATATGGACGTTTTTGACTAGCCGGACATCTTAAAAGTGAAAACAAGTTCAATAGGTAGTGTCGAAGATCATATGATGTTATTATGTGTCATGTGTCGTAGGACAATGTTGGAAGCTTACTTGAGAGTGCCATGGGTCATTATTCATGCCAAAGAATAGATAGAGTATGTCTTACATACCTTGATATAACCACTTCAATACAAGTGACTTCCCGTACTCTTCGAGCACTTATCTACAATAAGTCATTTGTGGCAACTAGTATTAGCAACCAAACCTTACCATTTAGGTATTAACTTCACCAAATAATGTCTAGGAAGTAATCCTTTAGCTCATCAATAGGAGTACTACATACATCCTCTTATACTCTTATTACATTCACATATCATGCATTTTCATGAAATATCCCTCAACATCACTCTTAGCCTTTATTTCCCTTCTTAATCACCATCCAATACCAACATGATCACTAGGCATACATAACCACTAATATAATGTTATATCACCACAATTAATCCTCCATAATCCAATACAGCAACTTTCATAATTTACTACTAACAATTTATACACAACAATTCATAACTATGTTTCTAGTTATCTTCCAACATCAAGACAATACTCATAATCCTTTATAAATACTTATTCATGGATAAGAATCAAGAATAAACAATATTCATACCTTAACAATGAACTCTTGTATTTAGAATCCTCCTTACATAACCATGGGGTGCTTCTCGAAGCTTTCGAGATGGTGAACACAACTACGGAACCAATTTGAATTTTCTGCGGTTGAATCACAAAATATTTGAGGTTGAAATTGGCTAGGGTTTCACCTCTCTTAATAATTTGGATAATTTCTGGGATAAATGAGGCTAAGTGCAGGTTTTTAAGACCAATTTTCGTCCAAAGGCAATAGAAAATGACCATTGTGCCCTCAAAATTTAAATAAATCCCGAATCTGTTCCCAGTGGACAGTTTTGACAGGCTGAAGTAAATCGATCATAACTCTTTGCTCCGATATCGGATTTGGGTGAAATTGGTATCATTGAAAAGATAATTAAAAAGGCTATCATTTCATATAAATTAGGCCACCCAGTTCGTCCTGTACAAGGAGTTATGATCGTTTGAAGTTGACCCTAAAAATCTGTTTTGAGAGGCTGAAGTAAAACGCGTATAACTCCTTACGCAGATGTTGGATTTGGATGTAACCAATTGCATTAGAAAGAAGACTCAAAGATCTTTCTATTGATATATGGTAGCTCACCCAGTTCATTATATTGAGGAAGTTATGATCGTTCAAAGTTGACCCAAAAACTGGCAGGCCTCAGTATTTTCCTGCTAATTTACTGTTCACAAAAATCTATTTTGAGAGGCTGAAGTAAAACGAGTATAACTCCTTACTCAGATGTTGGATTTGGATGAAACAAATTGCATTATAAAGACGACTCAAAGATCTTTCTTTTGCTATATGGTAGCTCGCCCATTTCATTATATTGAGGAAGTTATGATCGTTCAAAGTTGACCCAAAAACTGGCAGGCCTCAGTATTTTCCTGCTAATTTACTGTTCACAAAAATCTGTTTTGAGAGGCTGAAGTAAAACGAGTATAACTCCTTACTCAGATGTTGGATTTGAATGAAACCAATTTCATTAGAAAGAAGACGCTCGGAGCTTTTCGTCTATATAAAGCAGCCCACACAGTTTCGTTTGCACAAGGAGTTATGATCGTCTCAAGTTGGTGTGCCTAGCTGCAGAAATTTTCCTGCAGAATCACTGTTCATAGGCTTCCCGGCCACCGTTTTGAAATTTCGAACGTGCTCGCTTATATGAAATACTCCTCTGTTTTGGGCAAACTTTATATCGTTGGAAATCTTATTCCAATACCTACTCATACAACTATTGACGGGATACTTCCGAACACCATAAACTTAATTTAACCCATACGCAAGTCTTTAGGACTCCATATAATCGCGATAAGTGTACGAAAAAAATTTACGGGGTGTTACATGAACAGACAGGTTGCATGTTTTCAGAAAGTGCCCATGTATTTTTCAGAAACAGTTTTATACATGATGTCTTGATGAAAAATTGCTTTCACTTAATATATATATATATGTGTATGTTCCATTATACTATTTTTGGAGTGCTTCGCGTGCCAGTACTTTTGTGCTGACCCCCCCCCCCTCCTTCCAGGTTCTGAGGTACAGTCTAGGGGTCCTGCTACTCAGTAGACATTCTCGGATTTGCAGACTTGATCTCACAGTGGTGAGCCTTCTATTATTCGGAAGGCCTAATTATGTTAGACATTATCTTATTTATTATGTTTTTGGTCTACTGGGGGCCTTGTCCCAGTTTCTTTTCAGACAAATGTTTGTGTTCTTAGTAGAGATTTCGCAGACTGATGTCAGATAATGTTATCCAGAAATGTCGCAGAACTTGACCATGTTTTCCGTACTCAGTTTCAATTCAGCATTCTATTATGATTATGAATGTTGTGCATGATAACCAGACAGAGAATGGGTGTTCCGGGCCTTCATGGTTCGGGATGCTCATCACGGCTAGGGCCTAGGCTCGGGTCGTGACAGGCAACTACTAGATGTATTTGAGTTGCCTCCATAATATCTTTCAGCATGCCTTTCGACTCTGTTTCATCTTCTGTCTTCTGCATTTTCTTCCATTTTATCTCAAAATCACGCCGTCCTAATCGACAATGGCGAAGACGACACCTCTGGAATGGCCGTGCAACCTATTTTCATCATGTGGTAAGTTTATATATAGTAAAAGAACATGTAACATCAGTAGCTATACATCCTCTAATTTTATCGAATACGAGTATCAAATGTAATATGTAGTATTAAATAAATTTGAAGATTCAAAACCAACATACTATATATACCAATCTTTATGTATTTAGTTGCATATGGGTGAGAATAATTACATGTAGTCGCGGAATTACCAATAGATTGTAGCTAAATTGACCATAGATTTTGAAGTTGAAACTTGAAAATTCGAGTTTTTGATGTTGTGATCTTTGAACATGCCAAATTTCATGTCCAAACAAAGATATTTGAAGATACATCTTAAAAATCTACGTCCAAATGCTAGCAAAGTAACATGTATGTACGTGCACGCAGTGTTTTCTCTGTGCTAGACAATATGTCAACCGGAGTCTGGTTTTCTTTGTTAAATAACATCTTTGTACTCGCATGTCTTCTTAATTTAGCAGGCACACTTATCCAGTCGGAGGCAGCAAGCAAATGGAGAGGAGTGTTGCCATCGTTATCTGGCTAGTCGATAAGGTTATGAGATTCCTTCGCATTCAATAAGAATGTGACTACTCCTGTTTTATAATTCGATATGGCAACATGAAGAACATTTTGGCCATTGCTGTCAAGCATTTCCAAGCTATCTGGACAGTGAAATAATAGCTCACGTATCATGTTTACACGACCTTCACTGTCTGCGATATGAATTGATGTTTCCCAGTCATTTCCATTGCCTGCGTGAGTGTAGGCTAACGATGCATTTTATGAACTACTACTCTCAATCCTAGTTTAACAGCATAATGCAGTGGATTCCAATCCCATTTGTCAGTTCCCTCGCATAATGATTTGTTCCATTCCCACAGTGATACCACACAATCTGGATACATATATGTCGAATATTTAATGTAATATTTGAACTCATTAAAGTGAGGCACACGCGCGAGGCGCGTACACCTAAACTAGTATATATATATATATATATGTTCATTGATTTCTTCATATATATTTTTATGTTATTTTAAAATCTTTTAATGAAAATTTTGACTCAACTATTAACCTAATCATCATAGATCAAACTAATTTTTAATGGATCAAAAAGTTGGGTGAATTCTTTTTAATGGATCAAAAAAAAAAAAAATTAAAAATGATGTGGACCTCTAATATGCTGCCACGTGGCAAAGCTATTTTCTAAAAATCGGTTGTTAAAAGTAATGACATGGATGGGCCAGTTTTGTAACGGTGATGGCATGAATGAGCCCAACTTTTAACGGATGACATAAATGAGTCATTTCTGATAGTTCAGTGGCATATTTGAGCCTTTTCCCTATAATAAAAGGAGAATGCGGAATTATAATTGAATACGGAAACATGGTCATACTGTGAAATTAGTTTAACAATGAAGGAAACTCCCACAATATCTAAACAACATCTGACTCAGTCTGCGAAATCTCTAATACATCTGAAAATAACAACTGTCTAAAACTGGGACAAGGCCCCCAGTAGACCAAAATGAAGGAATAACAAAATCTGAAAGAAACAGGCTACTGTCTGAATTATCTACTACTTATCTGGACCCAAAGACTAAACCTCAGAACCTGAGATGTTGGGGAGGGGGGGTCAATACAGATGTACTAGTATGCAGAGCAAATCCAAAATAATAATTTATATTCAACATATATGAGAACAATTTAAAACAATTCATAAACATATCATATAGTAAGATATCACATGGGCATTTTAAAAGACTCTGTGAAAACATCTGAAATCTGTGACACTCTTTGGATTACTTATGCGCTACGTGGTATACCCTATAACTCTATTATCCCACGGGCTATATGGGATCTGCCATTAACTCGGCAGCCAAGCCCCCAACCCAAGTTTACCGCAAGGGATGCCACAGGGCACTAGGCCAGCGTAAAAATCCCTCATGGGGAAGTAATGTACCCGTATCGGTAAAACACAATTTTTGGGTACGAGTTACTTGAACTCAAGCCTTCTTTGGGTAATGTAACACCTCGTACTTTCGGGCTAGAATTTAGACCATCGTTCCTACGCGTATAGACCCGAACTAAATTATTCCTTATTAACATATGTGTGGTGATCACTCATATAGTGTGGAAAAACCTTTGGATTCGAATTGAGATCGCATAAATCCCCTAACTCAAAGACGAGTTGAAAATAGTTCTATCGATTAAGTTTTAGTGGACACTTCAAATTGGGTCAACTTTCATCGACCATAACTCCTGCAGGAAAATGAGTGGACTTCTATACATCAAATAAAAGGTCTTTGAGTCTTGTTTCCAACGCAACTGATTTTGTCCAAATCCAACATCAGAGAAAGAAGTTATGCACCATTTACTTCAGCCTATCAGACTGTCAACTGAGGGATATCTGCGACTTTGTTTGTTTGCTTAGGGGTATTTTAGTCGTTTCACTCAACCCCAATCCTTCCAAATACCTGATTTAAGCCTCTTACAAGCATTTTATGCTTATATTCATCAAAATTCCTCTCAACCAAAACTCTAAGCTCCAACATTCAAGCTCAAGAATTCAAGCCTCTAAATTCAAGAATTCCAAGAAACTGATTAAGATTCGGATTCCATTCTTCTAACTACAAAATCTAAGGTACGTGGGATTTTCCTAAACTACATGGGCTGGCTGAAAATACTTTGAATATGGTTTAAAGTTTAGAAATCATGAATTTACAAAGGGGTTTGGAATTTACATTATAATTTTGCACTATGAATTGTTTAATGATATTATTGTTTTGGTCTTGAGGCCTTTTCCCCCAAATTGATTTGTACTTGTGTACATGTATGTATGAAATTGAGTTTGAAGATTTAATTGAGAGCATGAAAATATAGAATCCCTCTCTTGCTATGATTTCCCATTGTTTTTATACGATTTGGATTGTTTCAAATGCACTTTTGAGAAGCATGACACAAATTATGACGACCCGAGCCTAGGCCCTAGCCGTGACGAGCATCCCGAACCATGAAGGCCCGGAACACCCATTCTCTGCCTGGTTATCATGCACAATATTCATAATCATAATAAAATGCGGAATTAAAACTGAGTACGGAAAACATGGTCAAGTTCTGCAGCATTTCTGAAATATACTATCTGACATCAGTCTGCGAATTCTCTACTAAGAATATAAACATTTGTCTGAAAAGAAACCGGGACAAGGCCCCCAGTAGACCAAAACATAATAAATAAGATAATGTCTGACATAATTAGGCCTTCTGGATAATAGAAGGCTCACCACTGTGAAATCAAGTCTGCAAGCCCGAGAATGTCTACTGAGTAGCTGGACCCCTAGACTGTGCCTCAAAACCTGGAAGGAGGGGGGGGGGTCAGCACAAAAGTACTGGCACGCGAAGCAATCCAAAAATAGTATAATGGAACATACATACATATATATAAGTGAAAGTAATTTTTCATCAAGACATCCTGTATAAAATTGTTTCTGAAAAATACATGGGCACTTTCTGAAAACATGCAACCTGTCTGTTCATTTCAAATCATGATCTGTGTTTTACTTCTGAGTTAGGTGGTGTTCCCCTACAAGTCTGAATATTCCACGGGCTGTATGGAATCCGCCATTGACTCGGCATGGAAGCCCCCAACCCGAGTGTGCCGCAAGGGTTGGAGGGTCTGAGTCTGATACGCCACAGGACATTTAAGTCAGCGCATAATAATATACCCGGGTCGGCAAACCACGGTTTTAGGCAAAGAGTTGTCTGAACTCAAGCCCTCTTCGGGGGACCACCTAACATCTCTGTATGCCCATTTTTAACCTTTTCTGTACATGCAACATTCTGAATGTTTAAAATCATGAAAGTCTGATTTTCTGAACTAGTCTGAAAAGTCTGTTAGTCTGAGTCTGATATGGCATTAATCTGAGTTGGTATCGTCATACCAAGACCTGCAGGTTCTATTTCTGAGCCATAATGCATTAAGCATGATCTTTCATAAAAGTGTAATTTCAGACCACCCAAACATGTAATTTGCATAAAAGAGTTCACGTTCCGAAACTCAAGTCAAAACCATGCAAAAACTTTCATCAAACATATGGTGGTCATGTGTTTTTGGCAAAATTATGCAGTCTTTCATTATATGTAAATTCAACATTTACAACCCTCTCATTCATGTTCAAAATCGTATTCGAAACATAGCAAAGCCAAAGCATTTCATATCATGATTTTCAAGACTTATTTCAAAACAATCTATATCATATGAAACATGGGAAAATAACATCAAGAGAGGAATTTCATGTAAATTGTGCTCTCAATTCATATTTCAAGGCAAAACACATATATACATATACATATAATTTTTAAGTCATTTCGGGGGAAAGCCAAAAGGCTAAAACAATATCATATAAAGCTTCTAAAACATGAATATGTACTTGGATTCAAAAACCCCTTTCTTAAAACATGATTTCTATGCCCATGAGAATTTAGGAAAACCCCGCGTACCTTGTTCTCCACGAATTTTGGGTGTTTATCAAAGCCTACGTCGAGAGGATTCCAGATCTGAAATTATCTTCCAAAACCAATGATCGAATCTTGAGTTATTTGGGATTTTGTTTGAAACCCTAAAGGGTGTTCTTGAGAGAAAATTAGAGAAAAGGGTTATATTTTGCTGAATTTGGAGCTGAATCAGATGTTATAGACGAAATAGTGGTGAGCTGAAATGACTAAAATGCCCCTAAGAAAACAAGAAAAGTCGAAACTATCCCTCAGTTGACAAACTGATAGGCTGAAGTAAAACGGATATAACTCCTTACTCAGATGTTGGATTTGGATACAACCAGTTGTATTGGAAAGAGGACTCAAAGATCTTTCGTTTGATAGGTTGCAGCTCTCCCAGTTCATTATATTCAGAGAGTTATGATCGTTTGAAGTTGACCTTGAAAATCTGAAAGAAACGGAGTGTTTTCGTCACCTGAAACCATAAGTATGCGCCGCCCTTTGCATCGCATAGACTAGGATAGGCGCCGCCCTTTGCATCGCCTAATTTAGCATATGCGCCGCCCTATTCATCGCATAATTTTGCATATGCGCCGCCCTATGCATCGAATATATTTGCATAGGCGCCGCACTATGCATCGCCTATATGTGCGTATGCGACATACTCAACTTTGAAAGGTCATAACTTCTTCACCGGGTGTCCGTTTTAGGCGAATTTGGTATCGTTGGAAAGCTTATTCAATTATCTACAATTTGGTATATAGTAGGCCACCCAGTTGATCATATACAATGAGTTATGGTCAATAGAATTTGACACAAATTACAACGCCCACTAAAACTTAATCGATCGAAATGGTTTTAAGTCGTCCTTGAGTTGAAGGACTTCTATGGTCTAAATTCGTGCTCAAATGGATTCACATACTACAACATTGATTAACATGACAAATTGGCATAGGATTTATGGATTCTGGATTATCAACGCATCAGAGTCATGGTCTATATTGTAGCCCGAAATGCAGGGCGGGACATTATCTCCCCCTTGGGATCATTCGTCCCCGAATGATGGATAGGAACTTGTTGAATCCTTAAAGCTATGGAATAATGCAGACATAACATGTCCTTTAATAAGGAATACACTGACCTGAAACATGACTATAAGGCTGGAACTACAGATGTTCTGAATTCCTATACCGGACACGCATATCTGATGCACGGGTCTGTGTCTAAGTCGTCTTCATTAGCGCAGGACTGAATACACTGATAAGCTGAGCTTTTTCTATTGAACATGTATTTCTAATGCAGGCATATCTAACTGAACTGACACAAGAACGTATGACTGAATACGCGATAACAATTGATGCGAAGCTATAGTAACATATCTGAGAATTTGGGTAGCATGATTAATTGAAAAGACAAGCAAACAAATCATGTGAATTTGACTTTCTGACTATTGAACTGATTTGCTGGCTGCACAGACTGAACTATACAGGAAACTTATACCCAATCTGGAGTATCTTATCAACACTCTTCGTAAAAAAAAAGTTCTAGTAGCATTAGGCAGCAAAAGATCTTGGGCATGAGTCACACAAGACATCCGACTATAGGATTCCCAACATTGACATTACTCTGTAGCCTGGAATATAGACATATAACTCATAAATCATGATAGAATTGTCAGTCCTTAGTCAATGCGACTTCTTACTTCCAAGATTAGCACACTCCTCGAATACTCCGTTAACTGTACTATTTCCCTTTGATACCACATTCATTCGATTCAACTTATTTGTTCTCGCATTGGCATTTATAAGTCTTTCTACTAATGTCTATAGTAACTTAAATCCTCTTCACCGTGATCAGGCCTAACTTCACCTCACAAAAATACTACATGCCACTCCTCGACACAAGTCTAGACCAAAATATTCAACCTTCTATATCTTTTTAAAGATCACACCCTAAGCATAAAGTGCCTTACCACTTCAATGACTAACTCTGAACTCTTTACTATGGATTTACTAGCGCATATTGTGATCCTCCACATAAATCCCAACATGTTATTCAAGCTTATCTTTATTACCACATATGGACTTCAAGGAAAACACCCGCAAAGATACACTTCACATATTCTACTAACCATCCATCGATATAGCTCCCACATGCTACCCTAAGAACATACACACACCTTTCATCTAAGCATCACATGCATCAAAGACTTGGCCCCAACCTTACTTCACACTTATGGCCTTATCTAAAACACGAATACTTTGATCTTCCATCAACAAGAAACATTTACTCATCACCACTATCATCACATAAAGAGGAGTCGCTGAAGATTAGAACATAAGATGTTGAAGCATGGAAGGATATTATGTGAAACTTGACACTTAACTGAGGCCTGAGGAATAGCAAATCAATATCAAGGATTTATCAAAGAAAAATCTGAATTGAGGCACACATGGCTATGGACTATATTTCGCCCATCATAAAGTGTATAGCATGAATTATGGGAACTGAGCACACTATAAAGCGTGAACACATGAATCATGAGTTGCATGACCTCAATTTAGGGTTCATAACATATGGAATGTGATCCCAACTGCTGAATGAACTGAAGTTCCTCATTTAGGAATCTGGAAGAGCACGTGATTCTCTATCATATACATGAACATGAATTTTGATCATTGGACTGAAACATAAGGCATGAGTAGATATTGGGATAACTGAAAAAAAATATACTGAGACAAGAATGGGTTGAGTCTCGCCCTCACTTTCTGACGTTCTATATCATCATGACATCACGACTAGAATCTGAAGGCCTGACTTGGTTATTCGCTCTATCAACTCCCCCTTGACTTCAAGCCATCATATTAAGTTTGGGAGATCCCTTACTAGACTTTAAACTGAAGTAAACTCACTGCACTCTGGGGTTTGAAAAACTACTATACACGCATATCATGGAACTTAACCCAAATGACTACACCTGAAAGTGGAAAACCCACTGTTAATACTACCTTCTGATATACACTTTATCATTCTATAGACCCAGCAGTCATCATATAATACTTGTACACTTACTAACTTCGGGTCTTCATGAGTATCCCCATAGTCGGACTGTACACCCTCTAATGCTTTGACCCTTATTTCTATTAGTTCAACCTTCAAAAACTCAAACTTAGAATCTAGCACTCAACATGGATGTCACCAAACCTTCAAGGAATCATACTACTTCCAACATAGTCTATCAATATCGTGACTCCAAACTTACATCTCTCTACTATGAGAATCAAGATCATATAAAAAGGCTCAACACTATAAATCAAAACTCCTTAACTTGACTATTTAGAACACCATATACCGTCTAACTAGTCTTTCCCCGCCTAGAAAATCAACGGTACCACTCGTCACACAAAACGTGTAATACTCTTAGAAAATACCGCAACCTCAGATCACCTTGGGCATACTTCTACACTATATAAGCAACATCATACTTCACTACAAATCAAATGAACTTAGGCTCTTGCATACACCATTCAAACCTATTAGATTACTTCCATAAAACTAGTATCATTAACCAAGAAATCATCACGTCCACCTTCATGGACATCAATTGTTCAAACTTAATGTCTAGTGCTTAACGTGATTTACAACCCATCCTTATACATAATTCTTACAAAACATACATCATAAATCTTAAGTCACTATTTTTACCACCACATTGTGACGCTCAACGTCCCAACCCATGAAGAATACAACATAATTTACTAGTCCATCAAGTTGGGACATTCTGTCCCAAATACTTGATTTTATCTAGATACTATCCATGACCAAAGCACCTTTATAACATTACTACTATACCTCAAAAATCTACTACATATCTTCTCACTAGTAGTACTAGTTTATAACTACCAAGGAAAAGAAGGTCAAGGGGTAAAGTTGCATAATAGACATGATCGACATTAATCTTATACTATAACCCCATACAATCTTATCTACTTTTACGGCCTCTGACATCACGCTTACTTACTCAAGCATACATTTAGACTACCTTCAAATTCCACAAACGACCATGAGTCTATACTTATAACTTACTGACTAATATAGCCATTTTCACACTTCAAGCAACCGACAAATTGTCCTAACTAACAACTCCTTCTCTACCATCTACTAAACAACACACAAGGACGAATCACCTCTTTACCAACTCAATCTCATGCAAACAAATTCAGTTATACATCTATTAAACCAACACAAGAACAACAAGTTGGACAACAAGTTGCTAGTGAATCGAAATAGGCCTCACACGGCTTCACTAGACTTTGATTTTGTATTTTGAACAAGAAAATGAAATGAATGACAAGTCAACTATGATAGTGAATCGAAAGAGCCCCACACGGCTTCACTAGACTTTATTATTATTATTTTTTTTCGACAAAACCTTGATGACAAGATTACATGAGATAGAAATTTAATACGCAATATCCAATGAACTATGAATAC
Organism: Capsicum baccatum var. pendulum; assembly: GCA_030864225.1. Classification (NCBI taxonomy): domain Eukaryota; kingdom Viridiplantae; phylum Streptophyta; class Magnoliopsida; order Solanales; family Solanaceae; genus Capsicum; species Capsicum baccatum. The sequence goes on from CM061554.1 coordinate 247,769,673, forward strand.
AATCTTACTCTGTATAAATAAAATCAGAGTCAAACACTTCCTCCACGGACTACCATACCATCCACACATGCTACTAGTTACCTCATTAGTCTATCACCATAAGGGGGGGTAAATCCTTCTCGAACATTGGTTATTCACCTAAAATATTCATTTACAGAAAAGTCACCCTCACTCTGACTTCTAACTTTGTGACTTCACATCACCAACTTCTTGGTCTAATTTCACTACCAATAGGTCATGACAACAACACTTTAACGCATACTACTATTCGGGTGGAAATACAGTTCCAACATTCTACTACACATCATCCTCCCTTAAGCAAGACATTTGTAACATAAATTTGAAAGGGACTAAATGCAATTAATACCTGAAGCTGAAAAGCACGATTCCATCAAGATCAATGTCTACATCGGAATCAATACACATTGAAGCACTAACGGACTCTTCTCAAGTCCTTGCACAATTTTAACTCTTATATGGTTCAATCAGAAAGGACCATACCATTTAGATTCTAAACTTCTACACTTGAATCACCTCAATAAGGAGACATATCGGAGGACATTAGAGTAAGGAAAGAATTTGGGATGACTTTTTACTTTCATATGGGCGACATCATAGCACGAATAAGAGTATGAAAGAGGAACATTCTGACTCTACTGCTCGAACTAGAACATGAAGAAAGAGAGACATTCCTAAACGCCTAGTAGCCTCTTGCTTATAAGTGTGGTGCGCTACACACCCATAAACAAGATTCTACCCGACGCGATTTCGCAGACACCCTGGGACCATGAACCGTGCTCTGATACCAATTTTGTGACGACCCGAGCCTAGACCCTAGCCGTGATGAGCATCCCGAACCATGAAGGCCCGGAACACCCATTCTCTGTCTGGTTATCATGCACAACATTCATAATCATAATAAAATGCGGAATTAAAACTGAGTACGGAAAACATGGTCAAGTTCTGCAGCATTTCTGAAATATACTATCTGACATCAGTCTGCGAAATCTCTACTAAGAATATAAACATTTGTCTGAAAAGAAACCGGGACAAGGCCCCCAGTAGACCAAAACATAATAAATAAGATAATGTCTGACATAATTAGGCCTTCTGGATAATAGAAGGCTCACCACTGTGAAATCAAGTCTGCAAGCCCGAGAATGTCTACTGAGTAGCTGGACCCCTAGACTGTGCCTCAAAACCTGGAAGGAGGGGGGGGGGTCAGCACAAAAGTACTGGCACGCGAAGCAATCCAAAAATAGTATAATGGAACCTACATACATATATATAAGTGAAAGTAATTTTTCATCAAGACATCCTGTATAAAATTGTTTCTGAAAAATACATGGGCACTTTCTGAAAACATGCAACCTGTCTGTTCATTTCAAATCATGATCTGTGTTTTACTTCTGAGTTAGGTGGTGTTCCCCTACAAGTCTGAATATTCCACGGGCTGTATGGAATCCGCCATTGACTCGGCATGGAAGCCCCCAACCCGAGTGTGCCGCAAGGGTTGGAGGGTCTGAGTCTGATACGCCACAGGACATTTAAGTCAGCGCATAATAATATACCCGGGTCGGCAAACCACGGTTTTAGGCAAAGAGTTGTCTGAACTCAAGCCCTCTTCGGGGGACCACCTAACATCTCTGTATGCCCATTTTTAACCTTTTCTGTACATGCAACATTCTGAATGTTTAAAATCATGAAAGTCTGATTTTCTGAACTAGTCTGAAAAGTCTGTTAGTCTGAGTCTGATATGGCATTAATCTGAGTTGGTATCGTCATACCAAGACCTGCAGGTTCTATTTCTGAGCCATAATGCATTAAGCATGATCTTTCATAAAAGTGTAATTTCAGACCACCCAAACATGTAATTTGCATAAAAGAGTTCACGTTCCGAAACTCAAGTCAAAACCATGCAAAAACTTTCATCAAACATATGGTGGTCATGTGCTTTTGGCAAAATTATGCAGTCTTTCATTATATGTAAATTCAACATTTACAACCCTCTCATTCATGTTCAAAATCGTATTCGAAACATAGCAAAGCCAAAGCATTTCATATCATGATTTTCAAGACTTATTTCAAAACAATCTATATCATATGAAACATGGGAAAATAACATCAAGAGAGGAATTTCATGTAAATTGTGCTCTCAATTCATATTTCAAGGCAAAACACATATATACATATACATATAATTTTTAAGTCATTTCGGGGGAAAGCCAAAAGGCTAAAACAATATCATATAAAGCTTCTAAAACATGAATATGTACTTGGATTCAAAAACCCCTTTCTTAAAACATGATTTCTATGCCCATGAGAATTTAGGAAAACCCCGCGTATCTTGTTCTCCACGAATTTTGGGTGTTTATCAAAGCCTACGTCGAGAGGATTCCAGATCTGAAATTATCTTCCAAAACCAATGATCGAATCTTGAGTTATTTGGGATTTTGTTTGAAACCCTAAAGGGTGTTCTTGAGAGAAAATTAGAGAAAAGGGTTATATTTTGCTGAATTTGGAGCTGAATCAGATGTTATAGACGAAATAGTGGTGAGCTGAAATGACTAAAATGCCCCTAAGAAAACAAGAAAAGTCGAAACTATCCCTCAGTTGACAAACTGATAGGCTGAAGTAAAACGGATATAACTCCTTACGCAGATGTTGGATTTGGATAAAACCAGTTGTATTGGAAAGAGGACTCAGAGATCTTTCGTTTGATAGGTTGCAGCTCTCCCAGTTCATTATATTCAGAGAGTTATGATCGTTTGAAGTTGACCTTGAAAATCTGAAAGAAACGGAGTGTTTTCGTCACCTGAAACCATAAGTATGCGCCGCCCTTTGCATCGCATAGACTAGGATAGGCTCCGCCCTTTGCATCGCCTAATTTAGCATATGCGCCGCCCTATTCATCGCATAATTTTGCATATGCGCCGCCCTATGCATCGAATATATTTGCATAGGCGCCGCACTATGCATCGCCTATATGTGCGTATGCGACATACTCAACTTTGAAAGGTCATAACTTCTTCACCGGGTGTCCGTTTTAGGCGAATTTGGTATCGTTGGAAAGCTTATTCAATTATCTACAATTTGGTATATAGTAGGCCACCCAGTTGATCATATACAATGAGTTATGGTCAATAGAATTTGACACAAATTACAACGCCCACTAAAACTTAATCGATCGAAATGGTTTTAAGTCGTCCTTGAGTTGAAGGACTTCTATGGTCTAAATTCGTGCTCAAATGGATTCACATACTACAACATTGATTAACATGACAAATTGGCATAGGATTTATGGATTCTGGATTATCAACGCATCAGAGTCATGGTCTATATTGTAGCCCGAAATGCAGGGCGTTACACAAATTTCTTGATTATTGTTTATAACTTGATTATGATTTTGAATTGAAAAGAGAGGGTGATTCTTGCTAATATAAATGAAAAGTGGTGATTCAAAAAGATTGCATGGTTTGTTATAAAATACTTGACCACCACATGTTGGTAAGTGCTGAAAATATTTATATATATATATATATATATGAAAATAATTTCATGGGTTGTTGAAATTTATGACCATTACATGTTTGTTGAAATGATTGAAAGGAATGATTTTTGCATAGTTTGATAAATGTATTGAAGAATGAATCTTCTTGAACTATTTGAAATATGGTGATCTGAACTTTATGTTTTGAAAGAGAAGACTGTGATATGATATTTTTATGGCTCAGAAACATGACTTGCAAGTCTTGGTATGATGATATCAAATCAGATAAGGCCATGATAAAACTCAAAAAAAAATACAGATTTCATTTTAGATTTCAGATTTCGAATTGAGAAAGATGCATATTTATAATGGGTTAAAACCGGGCACTAAGAGAGTTAGGTGATTACCCGAAGAAGGCATGAGTCATATGATTCATTGCTCAAAATTGTGCTTTTCCAATACGAGTATATTATTATACGCTGGCCTAGTGCCCTGGGGCGTATCAGATTCAGATACTTCAACCCTTGCGGCAAACTTGGGTTGGGGGCTTGGCCGTTAAATTAATGACGGATCCCATATTGCCGTAGGAAACTTTCAGATATGTAGGGTGTATCACCTAGCTCAGTAGTAATACAAAGAATGAAATTGCATTGAGAAGATTGTTTTAAGATCTTTTGACATGGCCCATGTATTTTAAACTATTTTATGCATAATGTTGTTATGACTTGCTCTCACCTATGTTATATATGTATAAATTCATTTTTTTGGATTGCTCTGCGTACTAGTACAATTTTGTTGACCCCGCTTCCCCTACCTTCCAGGTTCTGAGGCATAGTCTAGGGGTCTTAATAAGCAGTAAAATTCTTAGACAAAGGTGCAAAGTCCAGTTGGTAAGCCTTCTATATTTCAGAAGGCCTATTCACTTTCTGACATTTATCATGAGATTGGTTTTGGTCTACTGGGGGCCTTGTCTCAGAATTCAGATAGTTGTTATTTGATCATGTAATAGAGATTTTCGTAGACGATTTTCAGATGTTAGATGGCTTTGGGTTTCATTTTCCATTGTTGAATGTATATCAGACTTATGGCCATGATTCCGTTTCATTATACTTTTTCCCATTTTCCTTAAATTGTGTATGAGTGGTGTATATGATTTCAAGTTAGAAGGGCGTACGGGACTTCATGGTTCGGGATGCTCATCATGGACAGGGCCTTGGTTCGGGTCGTGACAAGTAACCACCTAATCCTCTTTAAGCCCATTTTTAACTCTTTCAAAACATGCATTCTCTGAGAACAAAATCTGAATTCATACTCTGAAAACATACTCTGTTATGGCATACATACTTTTGGTATCGTCATACCACTGAATTGCAAGTCACATCTCTAAGTCATTATTAGCAAAGTTATAATCTTTGTTTCAAAATATCAGTTTGGGACCACTATCTAAATAAATCAGTTCGAAGAACTCTTTCTTTAAATTCACGTAAACACATGCAAGAAACTTTTTCTTTGTCACATTTCAATAACATAAGGTGGTCATGTCAAAGTTCTCAATATCAGGCAAATCTTTCTCTTTTTAACAAAACATATTTACATCAAGAAACTCCCTCTCATAATCTCGTAATCATGCTCGAAATACTATGGCATTTGAGTAAACAATTTTCAAGCCATAAATCTTGCATTTCAAATACTTCACATCAAGATCATAAACTTAAAGTTATCACAAGAGAGGGATTTCGTAAGTTGTGCTCTCAAACAATCTTCAATCTAAATTTTCCTACATATACATATACAGGTAAATCAATTTAAGGGGGAAGTCCTAAAGGCCAAATCAACAATAAAATTAAACATTCATAATGCATAATGAAATCGTATATTTCAAAACCCCTTTCAAAAATCATGCTTGATAATCTTTAAATCATGTTCTAGTGTTTACAAGCCCATGTAGTTTTTAGGATAAACCCCACGTACCTCAAATTAGGAGATTAATGGATGATTCTTAAAGCCTACAGTGTGGGGATTCCAAATCTTCAATCAATTTCTAAAACCCACGGTTGAATCTTGAGGGATCTTGATATTTTGGTTGAGACCTTAAGGGTTAGTTCTTAAGTGAATTGATGTAAATGACCATATTTTGGTCAATTGGGAGTTAAATCCCGTGTTAATGCATAATTGGGAATGGGAAATGTCCATTCTGCCCTCAAAACAGGGTGTTTTTGGCACTTAGAAGTGAGGTATGCGGTGCACAACCCATGAAAAACCTTAATATGTGAGTCTAACACCTTATGGCAGACATTTAAGTGTACTTCTCACTCCCAATAGCACAAGTTTGGTTGGGCGGCGTATTGCCCATCACACACCCTTACTGTCTCTCACGAAAATGGGCATAACTTTTTGCTCGGGTATTGGATTAAGGCAAAATTGGTATCATTAGAAAGATAATTCGAAGATCTTTCATTTCATATATATTAGGCCCTCTAATTCATTATATATAAATATTTATGTTCAATTTAAGTTTACCCAAGTTTCGACTCTCATTTAAACTCAAACGATTGGCAAGGTCCTTGAGTTAGGGGACCTCTATGATCTAAATTCATGATCAACTAGATTTCCACACTAAATAATTGATTAAAACACTAAATTCTCATTGGATTTATGGCTTTTGGAACCTTTACGCGAAGTAATGACTGTTTTCGTTATAGCCCAAAATGCAGGGTGTTACAGAAATAATCCGCGATTCCTGCTTTTTGTCTGCCTCTTCGAAGCAACACTTATCATATAATAGGTGTTTTCTAATGATTCACTAGTTGATAATAACTATGATAAAATAATATCAGATGCCATATACTTATATCAAATAACATTCACAAAAATATTTCAATAATCATACATGAGATTGAATCTATTACACCTTAACCATAAGCCTAATAATTGTTGGAACACTGCACTGTTAGCATGATGTAAATATTGTATATTAATGTAATCATATATTTTTGTATTAATATTAGTGTAATTACATAGATTTGATTTAATAGTTAAAGAGAATAATAGTGACTTTAGTAACAACAGATTTGGTGCAATAGAATAGCGGATTTAGAGGGATAGAAAAGCTGATCTTTAGGGATAGGAAGACGGATCTTTAGGGATGTAATTGTCACACCCCAAATCCCATTGGAGCAGACTGGCACCCGTAGCCGAGGAGGCCCGGGAGAACCCGTTCATAACCTATACTTTCACATTCACATTACTTATGGAAATTAGAAATTTGGGCAGCACTTCGTTGTAAATAGAAGAAAACATTACCTGTATCAGCCCAGCAGACACGCATATATATATATATATAAACAGTAATTGGCCGTCAGAGCCATCACGTCTATCAACCAAACACTCTTATGGCTGTACAATATGTCTACAAAAGCCTCTACATAGATACACAACTGAGTTGGGGTCGGGACAAACTCCCGCCCACAAAAGACTTTTATGCAAATACCAAAAGTACATATAGAGACGACTTGGGATGCCCCGAAACAACTGGAGCTCACCACTAACAACAGAACGTCCTGGCTCTTACTGCGGAGGTGTACGACCTGAAGTACCTGTTCCTGCAGGCATGAATGCAGGTCCCCCATGAGGGACGTCAGTACGGAAATATGTACTGAGTATGTAAGGCAGTGAGTATCAAGATGAGATACAAAAGATCAACAAAAACCAGATACGAGTGAATAAACAGTATGAGTAGACCACACTTAAAAGAACTGATGGGATACCTGCACATTACTTTCATATCATTACTTCCCGTAATCCTTATCAATACATAACATATGTCATACAATGGCCAACTAATCAGTGGTACTAATACAATACATCAGGGACCACCCCTGGAATAGCATATATAGATAATCTTTATAATACGATGGCCAACTGATCAGTGGTACTAATACAATACATCAAATCATCAATTTAAAATATAGACATTCCATTTCATAATTCAATTAATCTTTGAGATTGGTTACTTTGTGGTCACACTTTATGGAACTTGAAACCATGATACCTCAATAGGAAAAACATGTAAATAGGTAATCAATATCATTAAGATGAAGTAGAGAATCATGGATACCTCATTAAACCATTTCGGAGTCAACAATAGTATATGGACGTTTTTGACTAGCCGGACATCTTAAAAGTGAAAACAAGTTCAATAGGTAGTGTCGAAGATCATATGATGTTATTATGTGTCATGTGTCGTAGGACAATGTTGGAAGCTTACTTGAGAGTGCCATGGGTCATTATTCATGCCAAAGAATAGATAGAGTATGTCTTACATACCTTGATATAACCACTTCAATACAAGTGACTTCCCGTACTCTTCGAACACTTATCTACAATAAGTCATTTGTGGCAACAAGTATTAGCAACCAAACCTTACCATTTAGGTATTAACTTCACCAAATAATGTCTAGGAAATAATCCTTTAGCTCATCAATAAGAGTACTTCATACATCCTCTTATACTCTTATTACATTCACATATCATGCATTTTCATGAAATATCCCTCAACATCACTCTTAGCCTTTATTTCCCTTCTTAATCACCATCCAATACCAACATGATCACTAGGCATACATAACCACTAATATAATGATATATCACCACAATTCATCCTCCATAATCCAATACAGCAACTTCCATAATTTACAGCAACTTCCATAATTTACAGCAACTCCCATAATTTACTACTAACAATTTATACACAACCAGTCATAACTATGTTTCTAGTTATCTTCCAACATCAAGACAACACTCATAATCCTTTATAAATACTTATTCATGGATAAGAATTAAGAATAAACAATATTCATACCTTAACAATGAACTCTTGTATTTATGATCCTCCTTACATAACCATGGGGTGCTTCTTGAAGCTTCCGAGATGGTGAACACAACTACGGAACCAATTTGAATTTTCTACGGTTGAATCACAAAATATTTGGGGTTGAAATTGGTTAGGGTTCCCACCTTTCCTAAAATTTGGATAAAATCTGATAAAATTGAGGCTAAGTGCAGGTTTTTAAGACCAAATTTTCGTCCAAATAGAAAATGACCATTGTGCCCTAAAAATTGAAATAAATCCCGAATCTGTCCCCAGTGGACAGTTTTGACAGGCTGAAGTAAATCGATCATAACTCTTTGCTCCGATATCGGATTTGGGTGAAATTGGTATCATTGTAAAGATAATTAAGAGGTCTTTCATTTAATATAAATTAGGCCACCCAGTTCGTCCTGTACAAGGAGTTAGGATCGTTTGAAGTTGACCCTAAAAATCTATTTTGAGAGGCTGAAGTAAAACGCGTATAACTCCTTACGTAGATATTGGATTTGGATGTAACCAATTGCATTAGAAAGAAGACTCAAAGATCTTTCTATTGATATATGGTAGCTCACCCAGTTCATTATATTGAGGAAGTTATGATCGTTCAAAGTTGACCCAAAAACTGGCAGGCCTCAGTATTTTCCTGCTAATTTACTGTTCACAAAAATCTGTTTTGAGAGGCTGAAGTAAAACGAGTATAACTCCTTACTCAGATGTTGGATTTGAATGAAACCAATTTCATTAGAAAGAAGACTCTCGTAGATTTTCGTCTATATACAGCAGCCCACACAGTTCCGTTTGCACAAGGAGTTATGATCGTCTCAAGTTGGTGTGCCTAGCTGCAGAAATTTTCCTGCAGAATCACTGTTCACAGGCTTCCCGGCCACCGATTTGAAATTTCGAACGTGCTCGCTTATATGAAATACTCCTCTGTTTTGGGCAAACTTTATATCGTTGGAAAGCTTATTCCAATACCTACTCATACAACTATTGACGGGATACTTACGAACACCATAAACTTAATTTAACCCATACGCAAGTCTTTAGGACTCCATATAATCGCGATAAGTGTACGAAAAAAAAATTTACGGGGTGTTACAGTAATCATTGAATATTTTCTATTTAATGACAAGACTCTCAATATTCAGAGGCATTCAGTAGAAAATTGACATGGTATCAGAGCTTTCTCTTGGTTGTCTTGTTTCATAGAGTTCATTTGTGATTTCTTTCAAAATTTATTTTGAAAATTTCGGTTTTTGTTGATTGTTCCTCGACAATTAACACCTAGGACTTTGATCTTGGTCATTTTGGTTGTTCTTTTTGAGTTAGTGTTTCTAGTTTTCATAATTATGAGTTCATATCAGTTTGAATCATTCAGTATTCATTTCTCTGGAAAGAATTTTTCGTCATGGTAGTTTCAGTTTCAGTTATTTATCACTGAAAAAGAACTATGGAGCCATATAAATAGAGTCGATCCTGCTCCTACTGATCCTACAAAGTTAGATGAATGGAAGATTAAATATGCTCGGGTGATGACATGGATTTTAGGATCAATTGACCCTCTTATTGTTTCTAATCTCAGGCCTTACAAGACAGCTAGGTCTATGTGGAATTATTTACAAAAGGTTTACAACCAAGATAATAGTGCCCGGCGCTTTCACTTAGAGCATAAAATTGCTAATTACTCTCAAGGAGGTCTTTCTATTCAGGATTATTATTCTGGATTTCAAAACTTATGGGCTGAATTTACAGATATTGTTTGTGCCAAAATACCTTCCGAATCTCTCTCTGTAATTCAGCAAGTCCATGAGCAAACCAAGCGAGATCAATTTTTGATGAAGTTACGCTCTGAGTTTGAGAGTGTTCATTCTAACTTGATGAATCGTGACCCGTCTCCCTCCCTGGATGTTTGTTTTGGGGAATTGCTTCGTGAAGAGCAGCTTTTATGTCACATAAAATGCTTTCAGAAGAGGAAATGATGTCGTTGTTGCATTTGTTGCTCAAGATAAAGGTATAAGTAGGGATATGAATAGAACTCAGTGCTACAATTGCAAGGAATATGTCCATATTGCTAGAAATTGTGGCAAGAAGTTCTGTAATTATTGTAAACAACAAGGACACATTATCAAAGAGTGTCCCACACGCCCTAAGAATCGTAAGGTAAATAATTTTCATGCAACAATAAATGGTTCCAATCTTGAGAACTTATCTTCAGGACCTTTAGGACAAGTTCTTACTCCTGAAATGGTACAACAAATGATCGTATCAGCCTTTTCAGCATTGGGATTACAAGGTATTGATGTTAAATCTAATTTTTGAATTATTAATTCTGGTGCTTCCAATCATATGACCAACTCAACAAGCATGCTAACAAATGTTCGTAAGTATCAAGGTTCGTCACAAATACAAGTTGCTAATGGTAGTAATTTACCCATTACCAAGGTCGGGGATATCGCTCCAACTTTCAAGAATGTTTTTGTTTCACCATGGACAATTGGTTGATGACAATTGTGATGTAAATTTTTCTCGTAATGGTTGTCTTGTGCAGGATCAGGTGTCGGGGACAATAATCGCGAAGGGCCCTAAAGTTGGAAGATTGTTTCCTATACAATTTTCCATTCCTCCTGTTATATCTTTTGCTTATACTTCTATGGCTAATAAGACTGAGGTTTGGCATAAGCGTCTAGGACATCCAAATTCTGTTGTGTTATCTCATTTATCAAATTATGGTTTATTAGGAAGTAAAAATCAATTTTCCCCTGCTTCATTTGATTGTTCTACTTGTAAACTAGGCAAAAGTAAAATTCTTCCTTTTCCTAATTTGGGTAGTTGTGCTACAAAGTTTTTTGATGTTGTTCATAGTGATGTTTGGGGTATTTCACCAATTATTTCTCATGCTAAGTTCAAGTACTTTGTGACATTCATAGATGATTGTAGTCGATTTACGTGGGTGTATTTTCTTCGTACCAAATCTGAAGTATTTTCCATGTTCAAGATATTTTTGGCTTACATTGAGACTCAATTTTCTACATGTATCAAATTATTAAGATCTGATTTTGGTAGAGAATATATGTCAAATGAATTCAAAAATTTTTTGCTTGACAAAGGAATTGTCTCACAATGCTCTTGTAGGCATAAAAATCGTCATCTTTTAGATGTCACTCGTACTTTATTGATTGAGTCCTCTGTCCCATCTAAATATTGGGTTGAAGCTTTGTCTACTGTTGTCTATTTAATTAACAGGTTGCCATCTAAAGTGTTAAATCTTGAGTCTCCATATCTTCGTCTTTATCACAAAAATCCAAGTTATGATAATTTTCATACATTTGGTTGTATTTTTTTTGTGCATCTTCCTCCTTTTCAGCGTAATAGACTTTCTGTTCAGTCTACTAAATGTGTTTTTATGGGTTATAGTACTTCACAGAAAGGTTTTCTGTGTTATGGTCCATGTTCTAATAAATTTCATGTTTCTAGAAATGTTATTTTCTTTGGGAATCAGTATTTTTTTCCTACTCATGCTGAGTCATCTCCTGCTTCTCTTCTTCTTCCTACTTTTGAAGATTTGTCATCTTCTTCTAAGAGGTTCAAACCCGGATTTGTGTACGAACGTCGGCGGCCAACTTTACCCCCTCCTGATATTGATCCGCCACCTAAAACTGCACCACAACTAGAATCTGAGAATTCTTCAAGGTCTGCTCCTCTTGAGCCCACTCGACGATCTACGAGAGTATCTCGTACTCCTAATTGGTATGGCTTTTCATCTACTTTATCTACCATTATTGTTCCAAATTGTTACTCACAAGCTTCTAAGCATGAATGTTGGTAGAAGGCAATGGAGGAAGAAATTTTGGCTTTTAAAGAAAATGACACATGGGATATTGTTTCATGTCCTTCAAATGTCCATCCAATTGGATGTAAATGGGTTTATTCAATTAAACTTTATTTTGATGGAACTCTTGATCGGTACAAAGCTCAATTGGTTGTTCTTGGTAACAAGTAGGAGTATGGTGTGAACTATAAAGAGACCTTTGCACCGGTAGCAAAAATGACGACGGTGAGAACTATTGTTGCCATTGCTGCTTCACAAAACTTGACTCTTCATCAAATGGATGTTAAAAATGCTTTTCTTCATGGTGATATCAAAGAGGTTATTTATATGAAACCTCTACCAGGTTTGTTCTCATTGCCTACATCAGATGTATGCAAGTTGAAGCGGTCTTTGTATGGATTAAAACAAGCTCCCAGAGCTTGGTTTGACAAATTTCGGTCTACTTTGCTACAATTCTCTTTTGAGCAGAGCAACTATGACTCATCTTTGTTTCTTCGAAAAACAACCACAGGTTGTGTTCTTTTTTGGTATATGTCAATGACATTATTATTACAGGAACTGATTCTTCACTAATCACTAGCCTGCAACAGCAACTTAAGAATTCTTTTCATATGAAAGATCTTGGTACTCTTACATATTTCTTGGGTTTGGAAGTTCATCGTGATTCATCCGGTGTGTTTCTAAATCAACACAAATATACCCAAGATTTGATTTCTTTGGCAGGTCTTTAGGATTCCTCCTCTGTGGATACTCCATTAGAATTGAATGTAAAGTATCGCCGGGAGAAAGGCGATTTTCTTCCTGATCCAACTATATTTCGGCAATTAGTTGGGAGCTTAAATTACCTTACTATTACTAGGCCTGATATCTCTTTTGCAGTTCAACAAGTTAGTCAGTTCATGCAAGCTCCCCGTCATCTTCATTTGGTGGCTGTCTGTCACATCATTCGATACCTCCGAGGAACATCTAATCGTGGATTATTCTTTCCTAGTGGTTCGCCTATTCTTCTTAATGCTTTTAGTGATTCTGATTGGGCGGGATGTTCTGAAACTAGTCGTTCGGTTACTGGTTGGTGCATGTTTCTTGGAGAGTCTTTGATATCTGGGAAGAGTAAGAAGCAAGACCACGTGTCAAAATCTTCAACAGAGGCTGAATATCGAGCAATGTCTACTGCTTGCTCCGAGATTGTGTGGCTTCGTGGACTACTTGCGGAGATTGGATTTCCTCAATGTAATCCTACTCCTCTCCATGCTGACAATACAAGTGCTATTCAGATTGCTACTAATCCGGTTTATCATGAGCGGACCAAACACATCGAAGTAGACTGTCATTATATACGAGAAGTTGTAGATAAAGGTGTCATTACTCTTCCAAACGTGTCCAGTGATCTTTAAATAGCTGATGCATTTATAAAATCAATGGCACGACAACGACATCAGTTTCTCGTCGGCAAATTGATGCTTCTTGATCTACCAGCATCAATTTGAGGGAGGATGTTAGCATGATGTAAATATTGTATATTAATGTAATCATATATTGTTGCATTAATATTAGTGTAATTACATAGATTTGATTTAGTAGTTAAAGAGAATAATAGTGACTTTAGTAAGAGCAGATTTGGTGGGATAGAATAGCGGATTTAGAGGGATAGAAAAGCTGATCTTTAGGGATAGGAAGACGGATCTTCAGGGATGTAATCATTGAATATTTTCTATTTAATGACAAGACTCTCAATATTGAGAGGCATTCACAGAAAATTGACATGAACAGAAGGAAAAAAATGCAACCGATGACACACAGTAACAGCGACACCAACTGAATGTGCTAAAGTAGCATACATACCAGTTATAAATGCAATTACAACTGCTGAGATTGATAAATACTGCAAATGAATTGCTATATTCAAGTTCATAGTTATAGATTTTAATGTTTTTGTATTTGCTGCATTTATTGCAGTATAGAAATAGATAAATACAGCACAAGCAGAGCATGTAAAGGCAATGGTATCTGAGACAACAAATGCACGGAACGCTGTTTCCTTTATTAGAATCGCCATCCCTTTATTAGAGCTACTGAGATCGCTTGCAAAACCTCCCGGTAAGGTGAAACCTGCTGCGAAGGTAACAGTAACTAGTAGTGTGGCAACTACTAGATGCATTTGAGTTGCCTCCATAATATCTTTCTTCTTGCCTTTCTTATCTCTCTTAGCTGTGTTCTCCCTCGACTCTGTTTCATCTTGCTGCATTTTCTTACATTTTATCTCAAAATCACGCCGTCTTAATCGACAATGGCGAAGACTCTGCTTGAATGACCGTTTCTCCTATTTTCATCATGTGGTGAGATTAGATATAGTAAAAGAACATATAACGTCAGTAGCTATACATCCTCTACTTCTATCAAATACGAGTATCAAACGTAATATGTAGTATTAAATAAATCTGAAGATTCATAACCAACATACTATATACAAATCTTTATTTATTTAGTTGCATATGGGTGAGAATAATTACATGTAGCCGCGGAATTACCAATAGATTGTAGCTGAATTGACCATAGATTTTGAAGTTGAAACTTGAAAATTCGAGTTTTTGAAGTTGTGCTCTTTGAACATGCCAAATTTCATGTCCAAACAAAGATATTTGGAGATAAATTTTCATAATATATGGCCAAACGCTAGCAAAGTAACATGTACGTACCAGCGATGTTTTCTTTGTGCTAGACTCTGATATGTCAAGTTGAGTCTCGTTTTCTTTGTTAAATAACATCTTCTTTGCACTGGCATGTCTTCCTAATTTAGAAGGCACACGTATGCAGTCAGAGGCAGCAAGCAAATGGAGAGGAGTGTTGCCATCGTTATCTGGCTCGTCAATAAGGTTATCAGATTCTTCAGAATTCAATAAGAATCTGACTACTACTGTTTTTTTATTCGATATGGCAACATGAAGAGCATTTTGGCCATTGCTGTCAAGCGTTTCCAAGCTATCTGGACTGTGATTTAATAGCTTGTGTATCATTTTTACATGACCTTCACTGGATGCAATATGAATTGATGTTGCCCAGTTATTTGCATTGCCCGCGTGAGTGTAGGCTAATGATGTCTTCCACTCCAGCATTTCACAAACTAATCCACTCAATCCTCCTCTAACAGCATAATGCAGTGGATTCCAATCCCATTTGTCAGATTCCTCGCATAATGATTTGTTCCATTCCACAGTGATGCCGCACAATCTGGATACATATATGTCGAATATTAAAAACTAAAAACAAAGGCAGTCCGGTGCGTGAAACATCCTGCAGGTGTAATGTTGGAAGCCTATCACAACACAAACATCAGTGTCTGTTTCCATAGCTCAAATTCGTGATCTATTGATCACTTCGAATTCATGCATTTGAAAGCAATAAGAGCCTGTTTGATTTGGCTTAGCTTTTAAGTACTTTTATAGTGTTTGGGTAGAATAAAAAAGTGCCTTTAAGCACTAGTATTTCAGCCAAAAAGATAAAATTATGCCAAAAGCCGTAAGTTAGAGTCCCAAACTTATGGCTTTTGGCTTATAAGACGAAAGCTATAAGTCCATCCAAACAAGCTCCAAGTCAAAGAGATCCCTCTGACATAAATTCAATCAAGGTGTAGACTCTCATTCTTGCTGAAGTAATTTAAATGTTTGCATACTCTTACCGAAGAAATTCAATCAAATTATATACACAAAGTAACGATGAAAAAAACATTTACAAAATCAAGTCAACTAAAAGGTATTGTTGGTAATTCTATAGAATCTAACTTATATAATACCCAAACTGTAAAGATTATCTACACCACCAAGTCACTCAAAGATATCTGTAGGTAACAATTTTACAAATTGAATTTGTAGTCTTGAAACAAGACAAGTTATCTGCTACGATAGGTAAAAGTGACCTGATAGTGAAAATTCTTGACAGCGTCGGTATAAACTCGGTTCTATATAATAAGCAGTGATTGGTGGCCTTGAACAAATAGTTTACTGACATGATATAATTTGATTCACAAGTAGAGGATTCAAGTCAATTTCAAATTTATGCTACTTATTCAATTTAATCATGATCAGATGTTATTATTCAACTAAACCTGATACTTAAACTCAACTTTAAAACAAAAAATGATTACCCGTGTGTTCCTGAATTATTGCCGCATGCAAAGCCGTTCGACCACATGGACCGCTGTATGTTGGTCTACTGCAGTGTTTTAAGATTTCGTACACACAGTTACCAAGACCACACTCCACGGCAGATAGAGTGGTGTCTCCCCAGCATTGTTTCCTGGAAACTCGAAATCAGGATCTTGTGTCACCAAGAGTCTGACAGTGTCTAGACGTCCATTCCTCACGGCCTTGTGCAGGGCTGTATCACCACCGTCATCTGTCATCCTCATGAGTGTCTCCTTATTGATCCCCACAGCTTGTCCAGCTTCGTCTACGCCACGCAGTAGTGCCTCCACCACGTCTTTGTGCCATTTATTAGCTGCTAAGTGAAGTGCAGTTTCATTTTTCTTGTTCTTACAGCACAACAATGCAGGAGCAATGCCGATAACTTGTCGCACAAAATCTGATTGGCCATAGAGAGCTGCGACGTGGAGGACTGTGTTACCCTTTGGAGTGACCTGGTACCCATTTTCTTCATCCCTATTTAGATAATCGTCAAATGAAAAATCACCATTTCCTCTATTGCCTTCCGTCACAGCTTTGTACAGTTTTGAGTCCATTACTCTTTTTGGTTTTTACTAGATTATCAAAAGTCACCCAAATTATGATCTTGTCAGTTTTTGCTTTCTCAGAGTGAAATATTATATAGAAATCAAGACTTGTCTAAGTCTTTGCTGAGTTTTTCTTTTAGAATAATAGATTCCCTTCGTTCACTTTTAGTTGTCACGTTTCGCTTCTCGAACATCAAATTGCATGTATTTTGACCAACGTTTTTTCATGCCGAGGTTCTATCGAACAGTCTCTATCTCTACATGGTAAGGATAAGATCTGCCTACACTCTACTCTCCCCATACCCCACTTGTGGGATTACATCTGATATGTTGGTGGTGGTGGTGGTGTTATAATATTAATATACAGCTATCGAACATCTAAATTTTTAAAATCTGCAATATTGAATTAATCTTAAAATATCTTAAACTGACAAACTGGTCCATCAGCTTGCAGGACTAGCTTAAACATGGGAAAAGAAGAAAAGCAAAAGCAAAGAAGAGAAGCAAAAGCAAAAGAACAGAAGCAAAAGCCAAAGCAAAAGCAAACGCATTGATTGGTAACTTTGAATATATACTTAACTAACATGCTATAACAATGTAATTCACAAGTGTATATATAACTTAACATGATTCTTCATCAAAAAAAAGAAAGAAAAAACTCAATATGATTCAAGTATACCTTATTAATTCAATTTACTATATTATAGGGGGTTATTATTCTATGTTTTACAAGTCTGATACGATTCTTATAAGTTAACTAAACCTGAATGAATAAAACATCTATACACTTAAAAACTAGAATTAAGAGGTCAAAAAAAGAACTTGATTAATTTTTCGGATGTTAAGAATTGTTCCAATAATTTCGAGCTAAATTTTTTCAGTCTGTGTAATCGGTAAGTTTTGTGTTGGAACTCTAGATAGTTGCATCGCCGGACCTGTTTGTGCGTAGCTTCTTGTATTGACTCTGGAAATTCACCATCAAAAAAGGCCAGAAGAGACTGCCAAGAGCCAACAACAACAAAAAAAGGGCAGCCCGGTGCACTAAAGATACCGCTATGCGCGGTGTCCGGGGAATGGCCCCACCACAAGGGTGTATTGTACGCAGCCTCGCCTTGCATTTCTGCCAGAGGCTACTTCCAAGGCTTGAACCCGTGACCTCCTAGTAATATGGCAGCAACATTGTCACTTATCAAGTTGAAAGGAACCTTAAGAAGTTCTATGCAAATCAAAATAAGATTGTATGACTTGATTATGGTTAGTAGAATAGGCTAGTTTGGCCAAGCTATCGGCTACTTGGTTGCACTCTTTGCAGCAGTGCTTTACATCAAAGTTTACCTCATTCTTGATTTTCAGCATATTGTCAATAAATCTGTTTCAGTTTCAGGTTGCTCGAGACTTGTCTAGCAATCATATTTGCAATCACCGTGGATTCAATATCGAGGGTGAAATTAGTGTATCCATGGTTATAACACTATTTCACCGCCAGACTTGGGTGGAAGGGCCTCTGCGCTATTGTTGCTACTTCATTGAATTGAGATAGAGAACCATGCAAGAACACTTAGCAGTAACATTCATATCTCTCACTCACTCGCGTTCTTCCTCGTCCCCGGTCTTTGCTAGATTTGTTCTAAATGCGTTTCGGTCTGAACTTACCAGTATTACATTGTGAAGACCACTTTTACTCTTTAGGGAGGGTGTTCACCCGAACCCTCTTGACAAAAAGTTACGTTGTTTATATAAGGTAATGCAAAGAGTAGCAGAGAGCAACTGTAAAGTCACGTGGCTTTCAATATCTATATCGCTTTATTAGAGCTATCAATATCGCTTTCAATACCTCCTGGTAATGTGAAATCAGCTGTGAACTTCACTGTCAGTAACTAAATGTATTTGAACTTCTTTTGACAAAAAACTTAGAAAATTAAGATTCTTGATGAAGCTTTGTTTTAGAATATATAATATACAAATTTCAAGCTTGAATTAAAACCAAGGTGCATTATATTACATTTCTTTAAGAGTCTCAATATCAAAGTTGATGAAGGCTTTGTCTATTAGGGATTGTTTGGTTCACCAGACGGGATAAGTAGGGATATCCATCCAATGGTATTATTTTATCTCACCCTCCACATAGGATAGTAATTCCACTATTTTAGTACAAATGTTAGGATAAAAGAGTCCCGGAACTAAGT
Source organism: Capsicum baccatum var. pendulum (assembly GCA_030864225.1). Classification (NCBI taxonomy): domain Eukaryota; kingdom Viridiplantae; phylum Streptophyta; class Magnoliopsida; order Solanales; family Solanaceae; genus Capsicum; species Capsicum baccatum. The sequence continues at coordinate 247,788,774 of CM061554.1, forward strand.
AATACCTCACATTAAACATGGGATAAAGTTAATCCCAAGTAATGACATCTGTTCTCGGAGTCTCATTGCCACCTATATACCTCATAGATAATTCTTGTAGGAGCATTATCACCTCCCACTTGCAAGATGGGAAGAAATTCTAGTGTTTAGTTTCCATGAAAATTGAACTTGAAACTCATAGTGGTCAACCAACTTCATTGACAACTAGGCAACTAGAATCTTTCAATTAATTTTGCTGCAGATGAAGACATTAGTGTCATCCGTGAGATGAAGTCCACCCCACATGAATGAGTCTGAAACTTTTTTTTTTTATTAAAAGAAAGAGACTTGACTATTAAGAGTGTAACTGTTTTCCTATATAATGTTTCATCCAGAGAATAAAAGGGCAAACCAAAGATCATCATTTTGGATAATAGCCAGCTTAAGTAAAAAGGAATGGCGGAGATAGTAGTCAGTGCAGCCGCCAAGCTGCTTTACAAGCAGGTTGCAGATGCTTCCCTGCCCATGATTTCCGCAGCAAGAAGGATCATGGTGGAGGTATCAAGGGTGGAGCCAACAGGTGAAGATCGTGAAAGAATGGTCAAAAATATTATGGGGGCTGCTCAAATACTTTTAGTTGTGGCATCTCTATTAATGACAGTGACATTCACAGCTGGCTTCACGATACCAGGAGGTTTTGAAAGCGATACTAATTGTAAATCTTTGTGATCCTTGTGATCGGGTCCTTCCCTCGACCCTGCACATAGTGGGAGTTTAGTAAACCGGGCTGCCCTTTTTCTTTTTTAGAAATATTCTGGACACCCCACAAACATTTGTCTTTGACAAAAAAGAAAAGCTAAGGTATTTAATTTGTTCTTTGCTTTAGTTGGAAGCAAGGAATTTGCTTAACTTTTTTCACAGGGCCATCAACAACTGTTAACAGGAAACTCTGTCTACCAATACTAGAACAGATGAGAAGAAATCACCCTAGCGTTTAGCTTCTAGTGAAAATTGAACCCGAGACTTCGTAGTGCACAACAAACTTCATTGACCACTAGGTGACACCTTTGGATGCTCCAAGCTAGCATCTTTGAATTAAGACTGTCATTGTTTCTTTCATCCAGAGAAAGCAATCCTGCTCGCGATGTTTGTGGTGGTGGAACCACACGTAGAGTCATAGGGTAATGATCATGAAGACAGAGCTAGTCGAGATCAAAAATTAGTCAAAAACATTATGAAGACAGCTCAAATGCATTTAGGTGCGGCAACTATCTATTAATGACACACTAATATTAACCCCATTATATAAAAAAGAATAATATTAGAGTACTTTTCTTGATGAATCTCCAAAATAGAAAACTAAGTAACATTTTTTGCCTTTGACCCAAAGAAGGGCCTTTGTTACCTAAACTTTGCCTTCATCATACGAAAGGGATAACTTCTTGTTTGGGTTTTATGTTTTATAACTGAGTAAAGCATCTAGCACCCCCGAACTATGACCAAGATTGTTTTAGTTGATGTGGCACCTGTGACGTGGACCCCATTTTATGTAATAAAGGTGCCACGTCAACACAAAAGGGTGACAAAAATACGCTGAAATTGAGTTAAGGGGGTAGGACCCCTGTGAAGGTGGAGTGTGTCGTAGAAAACTTGGCCATAGTTCGGGGTGATGCTTATCTCTTTATAATTTCATTTCATGTAACCGATATCTTGTAAGGCTATACATTGTCAGGCCACCATTATTTTCTATGAAGTAGAAAACCTTACTCCTAGGCAAGAGTTTATGTTATGTCGAAAATAATTTTTACGCTATCAAGTTATATTGACATGCACTAACAGTTAATTTCCTGTTCAAGCATGGCATGACAACAACTTGCAACAATCAATTTAATTGACAACAGTAATATTAGGACATACATGGGAGGATTCACAACATTGGTTTTGTGGATTCACCATCTGAATCTAATAGTTTTTGCCAGATCCTATATATATATTAAGAAATCACTGAATATCTATAAGTATTTTTACTTGAGATTTCATAAATTTTAAGTTATGTACAAGGGAATTTACTACCGATAACCAAACATTGTATCAGTTATACAGAGATTATATAATCATTAACAGATAAAAGGCATGTAAATTGCGAACGCAGTATTCTCGACATGAATATGTATATATGTGTATCTCTGTGTGTGTTACTGATAAAGTTGAAACAACTGGTAAAGTTGTCGTTATGTGACCAGAAAGTCACGGGTTCAAGCCTTGGAAACAGCTGGTAGAAATGCAAGGTAAGGTTGCGTACAAAACACCCTTGTGGCGGGGCCCTTCTCCGAACCCTGCACATAGTGAGAGCTTTAGTGCACCGGGCTGCCCTATTTTTGTCATGCTCTCTATAGTCTTTTGTCATGGCTTCTCCACCTCTAACATTTCTTTTTTGAACTGCTTTGAATTGTTTTTCCTTGCGCTAAAGGTCTATAAAAATTCAGAAACCTCTTTGCCTAACAATGTAAGGGTGATATTTACGTATACTCTGTCCTCCCCAAACTCCACTTCCAGAATTTCACTGGGTATATTGTTGTTGTACCATGAATTATTTAGTGAAGGTACATTGGGTCTATAGCATTGTCGATGACGAAAAAAATGATCTTTTGTGACCACTTATGATTTGTCACGACCCGAACCAGGGCCTGGCCATGATGAGCATTTCGAACCATGGAGGCCCGAAACATCCCTATCTGTCTGATAATCATGCACATAATTTATGACAAAAGAAATGCGGTAGATACACAATATAACGGAAACATGGTCAAGCATCATATGAAAACGAAAATGGGGAATAGTGTCCCACAATCTAAATCAACATCTCTAAAACCGTCTGCGAAATCTCTACTACATGACTGAAACAATGTCTATCTGAAAACTGGGACAAGGCCTCTATCAGACCCAAAACTAATATAAGATAAAAGGACTACAGGACATAAGACCTTCCGAAACATAGAAGGCTCACCACTTGTCTCTGCAATTCTGTCTGAATGATCTACTGATTCTCTTGACCCCTAGACTAGGCCTCTGAACCTAGGAGGTTGGAGAGGGGAGGGGGTCAGCACAAAAGTACTGGCACGCAGAGATATCAAAATAAAACATAATATTTTTACAAAATATAGTTGAGAGCCATTATAAGGCAATTTCGTATCAAATCATTTGAAAACACATGGGCGTAATGCAATAGTTTCTCAATAACAATGAAATGCAACTGAGCTAGGTGGAATACCCTACATAATTTACACCAACTGCCTAACCTCGGTTGCCGCCGATATTAGAGTATAAGTGAGGGAGAGACACACAAGATCACATAGCATGGTGTCTCGACCCAATGGTAGTGCCCAAGATCACTTAGCCCGGGCTCCTACCTGTAGTCCCAATTTGGGAATGACATGAAGTCAATTACACAAGATCACTTAGCCTGGTACCAATATTTCGTGTCAGCAAACACGTTTTCCAGCGATGAGCCCTTACATCTCAAACGCCTTCTTCGGGCATCCACCTTTCTCATGTAAAATCAATGCATTCAAATTTCATCTTATTCAATCACATATCATGTTCTGTAGGGTATCGTCATACCCGACTTGCAAGTCCTCAATATCACTTCCACATATGCATAACCATGTAAAAACCAAGGTGCTTCATTATTTATAAGTGGTGAACAATATTTATTTCAAATTCATGCTCTCTTTTGTTGATCACAATATGATATGGGATATCAAGACATTATCTTGGGAATTTGAAAGCAATTTATCATTCATATTTATCAAGCTTCCATGGAAAATCTCAAATCACATATGCATGGTTTCAACCATTGAAGTATATAGGTAAACAATTCCCATGACATAAAGAAAGATGACTTAGAAATCATATTGAAAGCAAGTTATTAGTATTTCATTGAAAACCCCCATTTAAAAGCATGCATGTTCATTAAAACTACACCCATGAGATTTTTGGATAACCCCACGTACCTCTATATGCGAATATGATAGGTGTTTCTTGAAGCCTACGTTGCGGAGATTCCAAATCTTCAATTTGTTTTGAAAACTCATGGTTGAATCTTGAACTATTTGGGTTTTTATTTTGAAACCCTTGAGAGAGTTCTTGAACAATTTGGATGAATGAAGGTGTATTTTGGGGTCTTTGAATTTCGTGTTTATGGCTAAATAAGGGTGGAAAAGGACCATTTTGCCCCAAAAACGGAGTGTTTAAGTCACCTGAAACCTTTACATAGGTGGTGCCTATGTTATCGCCTATGTTTATATAGGCGGTGCCTATGCTATCCCCTATGTTTACATAGTCGGCGCCTATGCTATCGCCTATGTTTACATAGGCGTCGCCTACTACTTTGAAAGGTCATAACTTCTTGCTTAGGTGTCGGATTTTAGCAAAATTGGTATCGTTGGAAAGCTAACTCGAAGACCTATCATTTGACACATAGTAGGCTCTCTAATTCTACAACGTCAGTTGATGGAAGATGACACAAATTACAACGTCCACTAAAACTTAATAGATCGAAATAGTTTCAACTTGTCCTTGAGTTGAAGGACCTCTATGGTCTAAATTCAAGCTTGAATGGATTCATATACTACGCAATTAATTAACATGTCATATTGGCATTGGATTTATGGCTTCGAGATTATCAATGCATCGAAATCATAGTTTTTATTCTAGCCCAAAATGCAGGGTGTTACATGATTTAAATAGAAGAAAATGATCCTACATAGATTGTTATATCATGTGATAAAGGATGTATAACTAAAAAAACATGTAATGGACTAGAAAACCATATCTTTCATATGTAATTCAAGGCATTGGGTAAAAACTGAAATATGTAGTAGAATTATATATTTGCAAGCAATAAGTACAAGTAGTAGCTAGCATTCATGTCTCTCTTACTATTTCCTTGCACTATAAATAAGAACCAATAAGTACAATAAAATAGTGAGGCAACCTATGAAACAAACAGTAACAGCAAGACCAAGTGAATGTGATAAAGTAGCAAACATACCCGTTGCGAATGCAATTACAACTGCTAACATTGACAAGCACTGACAAATATCTGTGAGACCATAAAGCTTCCTTACAATTTTTTTACCTTGAGGAAATCTACTACGAACTGCCATGAGGAAGTAGATGAATATGGCAACGGCTGAGAATGTGAAGGCAATGGCATTGGAAACTACAAATGCATGAAATGATGTTTTCCTTATTAGAATAGCTATCCCTTGATTAGGGCTATCGGAGTCGCTCTCAAAACCTCCTGGCAATGTGATACCAGCAGCAAAAGTGACTGTCATTATCAAAGTGGCCACAACAATATGGATTTGAGCTACCTTCATAATACTTTCGATTACTGTTTGATCTACCTCTTTAGGTTTATCTTGATCATCTTCCCTCGGTCGCATTTTGACTACTGTTCCCGTTTCATCATTCAGTTGCATTTTGACTCCTGTTCCCATTTCATCATTTCGATTGTGCATGTACTCGTACCTCCGCTTTACCTCAAAGTCACGTTTTCCAAATCGGCCAATGCTACACAAATCCTCCAGCAATTTCTCCTATTTTCATCAGTAGTACATTTTATATTGAGTAAGTCGAAAAATTTAACACAGTAACTTGTCTAACTGAGAACTAATCTGTTCATAGATTAGGAGACAATGATATCATCTAAAATAAATTCAGGCGAAGGTAGAGCGAGAAATAGAAGTACAGTTTTACTTGATGTTTCAACGCCACATCAAGAATGGACAAAATCTGAAGATTTGTGAGTGCACGCAAATCATTCTTTCACTTGACATAATCCTTGAACTAGCATATCAATATTTCACCAGTATTTGAAAAACAAATTTGCGGCCGCTTACCTTCTTTGTTGTCAATGCAATATCAAGTGGAGTCTGGTTTTCTTTGTTAAATGACATCTTCTTTGATCTAGGATGGTTTATTAATTCAGGCAAACGGTTACCAGAGGCAGCAAGCAAATGGAGAGGAGTGTTGCCATCACTATCTGGCTCATCAACAAGGCTGTCGCACTTATCAGAGTCTAATAAGAAGCGAACTACCTCGTCTTGATTGTTCAATACGGCAACATGAAGAGCATTTTGATTGTGGCTGTTATGCATATCCAAAGAATCAGGACAGTGATTTAATAGCTCATTGATCATGTTTACATCACCTTCACTGGCTGCAATGTGAATTGCTGTCGTCCAGTCATTTTCACTGCCTGCCGGAAGGTACACTAAGGATTTTTTCCACCCCAGCATATAAGAAACTATGTCTATCAATCCTAATTTGACAGCATAGTGCAGTGAATTCCAACCCCATAAGTCAGGTTCCTCGCATAAAGGCTTATTCCATCGCCATAGTGATCTAATGCAATCTGGATGTGTCAACACGATAAATACGTAAATAAGGGGTTAGATCTTCTCGCAAATATAGTTGCACAACAGACATTACAAAATCATCAACAGAAATTGCAGATAACTATTTTTTAGAGCGGTCGCATAGCTAGTAATGTTAATGATCCATTTCACGCAATTTTACAATTTTAAATGGTAATTCTTGATGCATAGAAGTTTCTGCATTTGAATTTTGAAGGAATAAGTCAAAATATCAGATGCAGCTCCTCTCTAGAGAGCCTTTCGTTCAGTTTCTCGAGTACCATTTGAATCTAATGGAAAAATTAGCTATCTCACAATCAACAATCCCGTCTTCTCCTCTTGCCTCCGAGTGAAACAACTTCCATTACCACTAAAATGGATATCAAATTTAGGATGCTGAAAAAACCAGCTCATAGGAAAAGACAAGTGCTGTCACCTGTCTCGCTGTTAGAAAATCCACAGATGCAACAACAACATACCCAGTGTATTCCCACATAGTGGGGTCTGGGGAGGGTAAAATGTACGCAGTCCATATAAGTTGCTATCGACATGATTAATCCAAATTATGGGAAAGTCAACTAAAGTTGGATGTTGATACAGAAAATAGCAAAAATTATGTACCGTTATGTTTCTGAATTACTGCTGCATGCAGCGGCGTCCTATTAGATGGACCTGCAGTGTAAGTTGGTTTCTTGCAGGATTCCAAGATGTTAATCAAAGCATCATGAAAACCAGATTCAGCCGCCAGATACAGTGGTGTCTCCTGCGCATGGTTAAGCGGAAAGTCAAATTCAGAATCTTCTTTCACCAAGAGCTTAACCACATCTAGATGTTGGCTCCTCACGGCCTTGTGCAGCGCTGTATCTCCACTAGCATCCGTCTCCCTCGTGATTTTCTCCTTAGTATTATGATTTTCAACACATGCTAGTAGCACACGTACTACTTCAGTGTGCCCTTCGTTAGCTGCTATGTGAAGAGCGGTTTCATTTTTCTTGTTTTGACAGCATAACAATGCCGGAGTAATCTTTAGGACTTCTCTCGCGAAATCGGAGTGGCCATAGAGGGCTGCGACATGAAGGACCGTGTTGCCCTTCGGAGTGACTTGGTAGCCGTTTTCTTCATCCCTTTTCAAATGATCAGCAAGTAGAAAATTGGCATCTCCAATATTGCCTCTCACCGCAGCTTTATACAAGGTCGGATCCATTTTGGATTTGGAGTTTTATCCAAGATCTCCCAATGACAATCCTGTGAGTCCTTTGCTTTCTCTGATGAAACGTTATTATATATAGGAAAAACTAATTAGATTCTTAATGAATTTCAAAGAAGAAAGGGATCTGGTGTTTGCCTTGATCACAAGAAAGGGATTTTGATGTTTTCGTATTTCGCTTTCATGTCAAAACAACCCACTCCTATCGCACATCATGACCATATTATACAATAAGAATTCATATTAATTTTGAAACAAGATGTTGATGACATATCTATCACGCAAGAACATTATACGAAAAGATTGAAGAACTACAAGCCAGTGAACATGTCAAGGTTGTAACATAGACACGAGTCTCTATGTAAATTATGTAGGAAGTTTCAGATCATAAGGCCCATTCTTTCACCAAAGCAATGGTACTTCTTACGAACACGCGATATTATCTATTGTAGCTTGCTTTCTCATTCATGGAATATGGGATTCTTTAACCAAAGCAATAGTACCTCTTATTAACGCGCAATATTATCTATAGTAGCATCTTTATCAACTTCCAACTCCAAATTGCATGACTAACACATAAGGCAGCTGCGACATACTCAACTTTACAAGTTAAGAAAGGAACCAAAAAAAGAAAGAGAAAAACAAGAGAATATTATCATAGGTTGCTTCTTAAGCACCAAAGTGAATGTCATTTCACCAAAAGAAAAGATTGCAGTGTAAAACATCGTAGCTATGCGTAGGGTCGGGGGAGGAGGGCCAAACCACATGGTCTATTGTACGTGGCCTTATCCTACATTTCTGCAAGAGTCTGCATTACAAAGCATTGAATTTGTAATACAAAAAAAATCTTGATTTTCCAAATTTATTTGAACCGCGTGAAATTATTTTTCTTGTTCTATAATTTTCAGTTACATAGCCTTATTTGTGTTGGAAAAAAGAGTCATAAGAAGATCTTAAACAGTAAAAAGCTGTCTTTACTCATGTTGTTTTTCTTTACCAATTCCTTTCTTATTATCAAAGCAAACAATAAATACCTTTCTTTCGATCAAAGGCGAAGATCTGTGTATTCAGAATATTTCTAAATAATGTTTCATCTAGAGAAAGCAAAGAACTCACAAGATTATAATATCGGAGATTTTGGATAAATCCGCAAACCAAATAAAGTTGGAGCTAGGTCGCAGCTCGTGGAAATGTCAGCAGTTTTCATTGCATTTGTAACTGGTATGTATGCTACTTAAGCACATTCACTTGGTCTTGCAGTTACTGTCTGTGCCATCGGTTGCATCTCTTTCATTATGTACGTGTGGGCAGTGCTGCTGGATAAACGTGGTAAAAAAATAATTGGTAACTACAAAAAAAGTATTTTTGACATATATACTTGGTGTAATTTTCTATGTACGTACATAATATAAATTCATCGGTTGCACCTCTTTCCTTGTGTACAAACTTCTGTTATGTTCCTTGAACTGAATTCGAGATATATATTAGTAGTATGTGCAAAAAAGACGAGTGAAATTCATGAACATGAGCGGAGTCAGCGATTTCCAGTGTTAGTAATTGAATTCCTAAAAAATTACAAATTCGAGTCAGAACGATGAAGTGGGTGGAAACAGTCTCCGGATGAAATACAAGGTAAGGTTGCATATGATGCACCCTTGTGGTGGGGCCCTTCCCCGGACACCGCGCATAGCGGTAGTTTTAGTACACCGTGAAGTGGGTGGACCGGTGAAGGATCCAAAGGACATGTTGTGAATACGGATACCCCAGAGGCTAGCCAGGCTGTTGTCCCCGAGGTTAAACCACGAAGAGGCCCAAGAATTAGACAGACCAACAATAGATTTGCTTGCAATTCAAACAATATAGGAACCAAACTATTCCCAAGATGGGATTGTACATTTTTATGGACGAAACGACATTTATTCTGGGGAAATGACTTAATTTGCTAGCAATGGGAAAGAAATAGCCTTAGATATCGAAAATGTGAATGATTTTGCTCCTCCACGATTTGTGACCCCATATTTGGATGTGCCATGAGGAAATATTGCCACGATAATCAAATACACACATTAATAATTCATGATAATCTATCTCCGCTATGTTCTTAGTAAACAGACAACATATCGTCAAATGCCATTTTATAATTACTATTACGCTGACCACCAGGTCGTGAGGCTTTCGCAAGGGATGTTTTCCATTTACACTCTCGACTGTTAAAAAGAGAGACCAAACAATAAGAAATTAGACAGGTGCAAGTAGCTTAACCGCCTTATCCATCATTGAAACTATATCCATGCCACACTGAAAACGCGCTGTCAAAAACCCATGCAACAGTGTCATACCCAGGGTTTCGACCTACTGGTAAGAGCAGACTTGTGAATTAGGCGCACGTGACACGTTTGAACCCTGCAACTTACAAAATGTTATACTTAAGTGGAAAAGTATTTTGCCATCTTCTCCACTTCTAACATTTCTTTTTTGAATTGTTTTTCTTTGTGCTGAAGGTTTATAAGAATTCGGAAACCTCTCTGTCTTCCAACGTAGGGGTAATAGCTATGTATACTCTATCCTCCCCAAACCCCACTTGCGATGTTTTAACTGTGTATATTGTTGTTGTTGTACCATGGATTATTTAGTGAAGGTACATTGCAACAACTTATAATTTGAATAGAAGAAAATAACATGTAATGGACTAAAAAACCTTATCTTTCATATGTAATTCAAGGCATTGGGTAAAAACTGAAATATTTAGTTGAATTATATATTTGAAAGCAATAAGTACAATAGTAGCTAGCTATTCATGTCTCTAATAAAATTTCCTTGCCATATAAATAAGAACCAAGAAGTACAAAATTGCGAGGCAACCTATGAAACAGACAGTAACAGCAAGACCAAGTGAATGTGATAAAGTAGCAAACATACCCGTTGCGAATGCAATTACAACTGCTAACATTGAAAAGAACTGAAAATAAGCTGCGAGATCATAAAGTTTCTTTACAATTTTTTTACGTTGAGGATCTGTACTTACATCTTCCATGAAGAAGTAGATGAATATGGCAACAGCTGAGCATGTGAAGGCAATCGTATCAGAAACAACAAATGTACGAAATGTTGTTTTCCTTATTAGAATCGTCATCCCTTTATTAGGGCTATCGGAGTCGCTCTCAAAACCTCCTGGCAAATTGATACCAGCGGCGAAAGTGACTGTCATTATCAAAGTGGCCACGACAATATGCATTTGAGCTGACTTCATAATAGTTTCGACATGCGCTTGATCTTTCTTTTTAGCTTTATCTTGATCATCTTCCCACAGTTGCATTTGGCCTCCTATTCACGTTTCAGCATTTGGATTGGGCACGTACTCGTACTTCCGCTTTAACTCAAAGTTACGTTTTCCAAATAGGCCAATGCTACACAAATCCTGCATCAATTTCTCCTATTTTCATCAATAGTACAGTTTATATTCAGTCATTCTTATTCTACTCTTGCAAGGACAATAATTTCAGTAGTTATCTGAAAATTCTATCAAATAGTATCAATCACGATATTTCAGATAATTAGCACATAGTACGGAGGCATTTGAACTTGAAAAGGAGTATTTGAAGTTTTGTGGAACTACTTGTATTTGGAAAAAAAAGCTGAAGATTTGTGAGTGCACGCAATTCGTTATTTCGCTTGACATAATCCTTGAACTAGTATATCAATATTTCACCAGCATATACTCAAGGGCAACCAGTATTTGAAAAACAAATGTGCGACCGCTTACCTTCTTTGTTGTCACTGTGCATGACAATGCTATATCAAGTGGGGTCTGGTTTTCTTTGTTAAATGACATCTTCTTTGCTCTAGGATGGTTTATTAATTCAGGCAAACGATTACCAGAGGCAGCAAGCAAATGGAGAGGAGTGTTGCCGTCGCTATCTGGCTCATCAACAAGGCTGTCGCACTTATCAGAGTCTAATAAGAAGTGGACTACCTCGGCTTGATTGTGCAATACGGCAACATGAAGAGCATTTTGATTGGTGCTGTTAAGCGTATCCCAACAATCAGGGCAGTGATTTAATAGCTTATTTATCATGTTTACGTCACCTTCACCGGCTGCAATGTGAATTGCTGTCGTCCAGTCATTTCACTGCCTGCCGGAAGGTACACTAACGATTTTTTTGCACGCCAGCATATCAAATACTAAGTCCGCCAATCCTAATTTAACAGCATAGTGCAGTGAATTCCAACCCCATAAGTCAGGTTCCTCGCATAAAGGCTTATTCCATTGCCAGAGTGATCTAATGCAATCTGGATATGTCTATTGACACATCCCGTGTCAAGTTAGTTAGTAATTAGAAGTGTAATCACAATATATGCTTCAGCAGTTTTATTTATTTAGGACTGATCTAGTTTAGTTAGTTTAAGACTCATCTTAGTTTATCTGTAACTCTATTTAATATGCTTTCTGCTTCATTAATAAACATCTTCTTTCCAGCACTGCTCTGTGCTTATATGGTATCAGAGAGTTATACGCTCTAAGAGAACGATCCAATTTTTATTCTTCATCCCCTTCCTTGCTCAGATCAGCAAAAAAGGAAAAAATGGCCAACCTTAGAGTTGTTAATGCTGACAATGCAACAGGTGCTAACATTATAATCCAATTCAACCCAGCATCTCAATTACCCATCAAACTAAGCGGTGGCCACAACTTTGCCACCTGGAAAGCTCAATTTTCCACGCTTATGTATGGCTACAACCTCTTTGGCCATCTCGACGGGACCACTCCAGCCCCTAGTCCCACCATCACCCTCACTGTTGGAACGAACATATCTCCCAATCCTGCGTTTTCAACTTGGTTTCATCAGGATCAACTTATCCAGAATGCCCTTATGGCCTCTGTTGAACCCACAATTGCCTCTACTGTTGCTGCAACCAACTCGTCCAAATCTGCGTGGGACGCTTTGCACACAACTTATGCAAACAGATCACAAACTCGGGTCTTCAGTCTGTGTGATCAACTTGCTCGTACCACGAAGGACTCTCATTCCATCACCGAATATCTTCATACTATTCGGTCCCTTTCGGATGAGTTAGCTACTGCTGGTTCTCCTGTATCCAATCCTGAACTCATCGTCAAAATACTCAGTGGCCTAGGTCCTGAGTTTCGTGAAATCTCTGCTGCCATTCGTGCCCGTGATATGGCTGTCTCTTATGAGGAATTGTTTGAAAAGCTACGTGATCATGGACTCTTCCTTCGCCACGAGGATGCTAAGAAATCATCCGGTCCCATAACTGTTGCAGTCGCTACTCCTACCAAATCCAATGCCAACAATCACACGCCAAACAATACTTACCAACAATGGCACCAGAATTCACATCCAAACACTCCACAGTGGCAGTCTAACCCAAATCCAAGATCTGTCACTCGATGTCAACTTTGAAATAGGATTGGCCACACCGCCAACGTCTGCCGCGCAAAATCACATAATCACTTTGAGGCAAAAGCCAACTATGCGGCCCGGTTTACTGCTGCCACCAGTCCCTGGATAGTCGATTCGGGAGCCACCCACCACATTACTACGGAGCCACACAACTTACAACCGTACCCCGGTAACGAGGATGTCTCCATGGGTGATGGTAACAAAATTCCCATTTCTCACACTAGTTCCATTCAATTAAATGCATCAAATAATGTTTTCAAGCTAACCGACACTTTGTGTGCCCCATCCATTAAGCGTAAACTTCTATCTGTTTCCAAATTTTGTCAAGACAATCTAAAGTCCATTGAATTTTTTCCTTTTAACTTTGTTGTGAAGGATCTGGAAATGCGGAAACCGTTGGTGCATGGTCGCACCAACAATGGACTTTATGAGTGGCCTGCCTCACATCCCCAAGCTCACCTAACCTCCACATCCATTCTGTTCACCACTTGGCATCAACGTTTGGGTCATCCTCATTCTAGAGTTCTTAGGTTTATTTTAAATAAATTCAAGCTCCCGTTTCATGAGCGTGACAAATATTTTTATTGTAATTCTTGCTTATCTAATAAAGCCCACAGGCATCCTTTTACCCAATTATCTTTGTGTAGCTCAAAACCGCTTCAAATTATTTTTAGTGATTTATGGGGGCTGTCACCAGTTTTATCTGTTGACAAAAAATTGTACTATTGTATTTTTGTTGATCATTATACGAAATACACTTGGTTGTACACATTAAAGACTAAAAGTGAAGTCAAATAGATCTTTCAAAAATTCCATCCTATGATGGAAAAACATTTTGACACCAAAATTATGTCACTTTATACTAATGGTGGATGAGAGTATAAAGGTCTTGAACCTTATCTCTCGATTCATGGCATTGAACACCTCTCAACGCCACTCTATACGCCTCAACGTGTTTCCCTTTTAGAACGATGACATCATCATAGTGTTGAAACTGCAAGAACTCTCTTACACGAGGCGTCCCTTCCACCTCAATTTTGGTCTTTTGCGTGTCATCATACTGTCTACCTCATCAACCGTCTACCCACCTCTTAATTGGATAATCAATCCCCATTCCAACGATTACTGGGTAAATCACCGGATTATAGCTCCCTGCGGATTTTTGGTTGTTTATGCTATCCTTGGCTCAAACCATACTCCAAAAATAAACTTGAACCTAAATCCACCCCGTGTGTCTATCTTGGATTTTCCTTATCCCATCACTATCACCAGTGTTTTGATCCAATAGACTCAAAGTTATATTTATCCCGAGATGTGCAATTTATTGAGAATGTTTTTCCTTTCAAAACTGTATTCTCCAATGTTGCACTTAACTCATCTATCTTGAAATGGGAAAATATCACAACTTTAGAGTCTTCACAAGCCTACACCAAACTTTCCCCTACTTCCAGATTTACCTCCTCCCTTAGAACATGCTCGCAAAATTGCAAACTCCCCATCCATATCCATTTCCTCTCAGGAAAAATCCCAGATCAACTCACTCACAATCCTCCTCGGACAATGCATCAGTGGTGGATGTAGATTCAGCTCCTGTAACTTCTCCAGGTAAATCTCTATCTCTCACACCTTCTTCAGTTGCTACTGTACCGGACTTCTCTTTCCAAACTACTGTTATTCTCCGACAATACGGGTACGTAGAATCTGTATAATATAGAATAACTACTTCAACACTAGTTCAAGTACAAAACAAGAACTCTTATGAAGTTGTGTAACACCCTCAACACAAGATCATAAAAGATCTTTCAAAGAAGTGTGTTTTTCAGAAAAATTAGATGAAAACAGAAATGTTGTTAAGACCAAGTCGTCCGAATTCACGAACTTTCCTTAAGGAAATAATTTCCCTCACTGTACCCGAGGTTGTGGAATTTTCCTCCCAGGATAAAATGGCCTTCAATCTGACTATAGCGGTACCTCAAATAGGCAGATTTTTCGAACACACTCACGGTTGAATGATCACACTTAAGAGTTTTTTAAGACAAGAAGAAGAAGTTTGTAATCTGAAATTTCTGTTTTCTATATCATAAACCTGTGGATGAAACCAGGTTTATATAGCCACTAGATGCCTTTTTGAAAAGGTGGCATTGGTTCATAATAGAGGTGTGTGACTCTTCCTGAACATGCATGTCTATTCAGTTAAAACAATGCAGTATTTTTCTGAAACAGTGTTGCAGCAGTTCGTGAAGCAGTGCACTGTTCACGCGAAACAGTGTTACTGTTCACGTAACAGTGCTACTGTTCACGCGAAACAGTCACTGTTCACGCATCAGTTCGTGAAGCAGTGCACTGTTCACGCGAAACAGTGCAACTGTTCACGGGTTCCTGCATGTATTAACATTTCCATTCACACCCTTTCATTACTATGAACCCAACAATCCCCCACATGAATGGGAATGGCTATTTTTCGTAAAACGTTTACGGACAGTATGTGATCATCAAGCAAAGACTGATTGCATCTGGATGAGTGGGTTTCCCTTTGAACTTTCCGTAGTGAACATATATCGGATGCACTCGGTCAATCGGTAGATTTGATATCTTTGAACCGTCGAGCTTTAATGTACACCTAGACAACACATGTCACACAACCAGCCTTTTACCGTTTATGGTTCTTACGGTTTTGTTCTTTTCAGCCATGAACACGTCCCGGTTTTCATGAGAGCTTAGAGAATAGGCCCTTACTAACATTCTCTTTGAAGTGGCTTCCACTTCGTCCTCACATAGGTGATTTCTAAACGTTTCAATCCTTTAGATTGAACTATTTGGTCAAATCTGCCAAATTTAGATAATCATTAAAAGACTTTTCACCTTGAGTCTTATCCTTGTTTACTATACATTGTCTACATCATGAGAATGGGTTGGGTAAATGACAATGTTGAACCTGTCAGACATAACTTTGTTTGATCTCCTTGAACCTAGCTCTTGGGATCTCCAGTCTGCTAGGTAGAGTTACCGCCATGCTAACTTGTCCTAGGCCTTAAACCCATTCCCTTGGATGTCCTTTCTACTCCTTCTCTAGATAGGCCTTTTGTAAGTGGATCCGACACATTATCCTTTGACTTTACATAGTCTATAGTGATAATTCCACTAGAGAGAAGTTCTCTAACGGTATTATGTCTTCGACGTATGTGACGAGACTTACCGTTGTACATCATGCTCCCTGCCCTACCTATTGCCGCTTGGCTATCACAGTGTATACATACTGGTGCCACTGGCTTGGGCCAATAAGGAATATCTTCTAAGAAATTCCGGAGCCATTCTGCTTCTTCACCGGATTTATCTAATGCGATAAATTCAAATTCCATTGTAGAGCGAGCGATACAAGTCTGTTTCGATGATTTCCAAGAAACTGCTCCTCCACCGATAGTAAATACATATCTACTTGTGGATTTTACTTCGTTCGATCCGGTGATCCAATTTGCATCACTATATCCTTCAAGTACCGCGGGATATTTATTATAATGCAAAGCATAGTCTTGAGTGTATTTAAGATAACCCAAAACTCTTTTCATTGCCATCCAGTGAGTTTTGTTGGGATTACTCGTGTACTGACTCAATTTACTGATAGTGCATGCTATGTCTGGTCGTGTACAGTTCATTATATACATTAAACATCCCAATACTCTTGCATACTCCAACTGAGAATCACTTTCACCTTCATTTTTCCGAACTGCAAAGTTCGCATCCAATGGAGTCTTGGAAATATCAAATTCCATATACTTGAACTTGTCAAGTACTTTTTTGATATAATGAGACTGTGACAGTGCTAACCCTTGTGGAGTTCGATGGATTCTTATACCTAAGATCACATCTGCAACTCCGAGGTCTTTCATATCAAACTTGCTCTTGAGCATTCGTTTGGTTGCATTTATGTCACAAATGTCTCTACTGATGATCAACATATCATCCACATATAAACATACAATGACTTGGTGATTTGGTGTGTCCTTAATATATACACATTTATCACATTCATTTATCTTGAATCCGTTTGCCAACATGGTTTGGTCAAACTTTGCATGCCATTGCTTAGGTGCTTGTTTTAGTCCATAAAGTGACTTAACAAGTTTACACACCTTATTTTCTTTTCCTGGAACCACAAAACCCTCAGGTTGTTCCATGTAGATTTCTTCCTCCAATACTCCGTTTAGGAATGCGGTTTTCACATCCATTTGATGGATTTGAAGATCATATACTGCCGCCAAGGCAATTAACATTCGAATTGAGGTTATCCTTGTCACTGGCGAGTATGTATCAAAGTAATCAAGACCTTCTTTTTGGTTAAAGCCTTTTACTACAAGTCTTGCCTTGTATTTGTCAATAGTACCATCCGTTTTCATTTTCCTTTTGAAGATCCATTTAGAACCTAAAGGTTTATTTCCTGGAGGAAGATCAACCAATTCCCACGTATGGTTACTTAAGATTGAATCAATCTCACTATTGACTGCTTCTTTCCAAAAGGATGAGTCTGATGACGACATCGCTTCTTTAAACGTTCGAGGCTCATTTTCTAAGAGAAATGTTACAAAATCCGATCCAAACGAAGTTGACGTTCTTTGACGTGTACTACGTCTTGGATTTTCTTCATTATGTACATTCTCACTTGGTTCATCTCAGGGTCGTTTAGATCCTCCACTAGACTGTTCATGTCTAGTTTTATACGGATAAATGTTTTCAAAGAATTCAGCATTATCTGATTCAATTACCGTATTTTCATTTATATCCGAATGTTCGGATTTATGAACCAAAAATCGACATGCTTTACTGCTTTTAGCATATCCTATGAACACGCAGTCCACCGTTTTAGGTCCTATCTTAACCCTTTTAGGTATAGGAACTTGAACCTTCGCTAGACACCCCCACACTTTGAAATATTTCAAGTTGGGTTTCCTTCCTTTCCATTTTTCGTAAGGAATTGATTGTGTCTTACTATGGGGATATACGATTGGCCGTAAGGATAGCCTCCCCCCACAAGTTTTGCGGTAAACCAGAACTTATTAGTAAGGCATTCATCATTTCCTTCAAAGTTCGGTTTTTTCTTTTCGCAATTCCATTAGATTGACGTGAATACGGGGCCATAGTTTGATGGATTATTCCATTCTCTACACATATTTGCGCAAAGGGAGATTCATATTCTCCGGCCCTGTCACTTTTTATCATTTTGATCCTTTTGTCTAACTGATTTTCAACTTCAGTTTTATATTGCCTAAACGCATCTATTGCTTCATCCTTACTATTTAGCAAGTAGACATAACAATATCTAGTGCAATCGTCAACAAAAGTTATGAAATACTTTTTTCCACCACGTGATGGTGTTGACTTCATATCACAAATGTCAGTGTGTATTAAGTCTAAGGGATTGGAATTCCTTTCAACAGACTTATAAGGATGCTTAGCATACTTTGATTCTACACACGTTTGACACTTAGATTTATGGCACTCAAAATTTGGCAAAACTTCTAAGTTAATCAGTTTTCGTAACATTTTGTAATTAACATGGCCTAAACGTTCATGCCATAAATTGTAAGACACAAGCAAGTAAGAAGAATTTGAATTTTTATTCATTTCAACATTCATTACATTCATCTTATAAAGGCCTTCCTCGAGATAGCCTTTTCCTACATACATTTCTCCTTTGCTAACTACTATTTTTCCAGAAACGGTTACACATTTGAAACCATTTTTATCTAGGAGTGAAACAGAAATTAAGTTCCTACGTAACTCCGGAACATATAACACATTATTCAGTGTCAAAACCTTTCCGGATGTCATCTTTAGGCAAACTTTTCCTATTCCCTCCACCTTAGCAGTCGCGGAGTTGGCCATGTAAATTGTTTCTTCCGCTTGAGCCGGAGCATATGTCGAGAACAACTCTTTGCTTGCGCAGACATGGCGTGTGGCCCCTGAATCCATCCACCAAGCGCGTGGATTGCCGACCATGTTGTATTCCGTTAACATAGCACACAGGTCGTCATAATCCTTGTTGGACTCAATCAGATTTGCTTGGTCCTTTTTCTTCCCTTTTTTCGGGGCTCGACAGTCTGTTGATTTGTGGCCAACTTTGCCACAGTTGAAGCACTTTCCCTTAAACTTTTTCTTGGGATGATTGCTTCCATGTTCAACATTCTTTCTTTTCTTCGAGTTGTTTTGGCCATCTTCTACAATATGTGCTCCATTCATTGTAGAGTTTCCCTTTGACCTTCTTTCGGCAGCTTTATTGTCTTCTTCAATACGAAGTCGGACAATAAGATCTTCAACGGTCATCTCCTTGCGCTTATGCTTTAAGTAGTTTTTGAAGTCTTTCCACAAAGGTGGTAGCTTCTCAACTATTGCTGCTACTTGGAAAGCATCATTCACAATTAAACATACAAAACAGTTTATGTGAGTATTATGAACATTTTTAATTTGTTCAACTAAGGTATTTTTCAAAATTATACCTTCTGCTAGGAGATCATGTATGATGACTTGCAACTCCTGTACTTGAGAAACAACAGATTTGCTATCAATCATTTTGAAGTCCAGGAATCGTGCAACAAGGAATTTCTTAATTCCCGCATCTTCCGTTTTATATTTCCGTTCAAGTGTCTCCCACAGTTCTTTTGATGTCTTAGTTCCACTATAGACATTATAGAGGTCATCTTGGAGACCACTCAGAATATAGTTCCTGCAAAGGAAATCTGAATGTTTCCAAGCTTCTACAATGACGAAGCGATCCTTGTCTGAGGTTCCCTCGGGTACCTCGGGAGCATCTTCGCGAGTGAACCTTTGTAGACATAACGTGGTGAGGTAAAAGAACATCTTTTGTTGCCACCGCTTGAAGTCGATACCAGAAAATTTTCCGGGCTTCTCCGCCGGGGCCATCGATGGCGGAGCAGTTGTGCGACTAGATGTGGCAATATTAGTTGCCCCCATAGACGTTGTCGCACTCATAATTTGACTTTCAGTTGTCATTTTTCCTGTCACCACAAGACAGAAAAATTAGTATTTTTTCAGAATACTTTTTAATAAAGTTAAATAACTTTACAACTTTTCCTTCTTGTTTCTAATTAACGACGAAGTTTTTATAACTTCAAATCGTCAATCGAGTGAACTTCAACTTTTGATGAAGATTTTATGTCTTCTAATCACAAGTTAAATTCAAACGGAGTAGAAAGCATAAGCTTTAATCTCCAAAAACAAGTTATACAGATTCTGTAGATTATTTCCTTAAGATTGTTATTCTCCGACAATACGGGTACGTAGAATCTGTATAATATAGAATAACTACTTCAACACTAGTTCAAGTACAAAACAAGAACTCTTATGAAGTTGTGTAACACCCTCAACACAAGATCATAAAAGATCTTTCAAAGAAGTGTGTTTTTCAGAAAAATTAGATGAAAACAGAAATGTTGTTAAGACCAAGTCGTCCGAATTCACGAACTTTCCTTAAGGAAATAATTTCCCTCACTGTACCCGAGGTTGTGGAATTTTCCTCCCAGGATAAAATGGTCTTCAATCTGACTATAGCGGTACCTCAAATAGGCAGATTCTTCGAACACACTCACGGTTGAATGATCACACTTAAGAGTTTTTTAAGACAAGAAGAAGAAGTTTGTAATCTGAAATTTCTGTTTTCTATATCATAAACCTGTGGATGAAACCAGGTTTATATAGCCACTAGATGCCTTTTTGAAAAGGTGGCATTGGTTCATAATAGAGGTGTGTGACTCTTCCTGAACATGCATGTCTATTCAGTTAAAACAATGCAGTATTTTTCTGAAACAGTGTTGCAGCAGTTCGTGAAGCAGTGCACTGTTCACGCGAAACAGTGTTACTGTTCACATAACAGTGCTACTGTTCACGTAACAGTGCTACTGTTCACGCAAAACAGTCACTGTTCACGCATCAGTTCGTGAAGCAGTGCACTGTTCACGCGAAACAGTGCAACTGTTCACGGGTTCCTGCATGTATTAACATTTCCATTCACACCCTTTCATTACTATGAACCCAACAACTCCTGACCTACGTCTCCCACCACCACATCCCACTACAAGTTCACCAATACCTATCCCCATAAACACACATAACAGCCCACCACCTCTCCTTGTTTATCAACACAGTAAAACTACACCACCTACTCAAGTGACTCCTCAGCCAACTTGCCCTTTTCCCGAGTCAGAACATGCTCTCTCATTTCCTCACTGTCCGTCTCCCCCTACCCGTGTTGTCACTCGCTCCCAAAATAATATCACTAAATCCAAACAAATTTTTGATTACTTGGCTAAATTGAACCTCACCACCACACCCACCACTGTTAAACAAGCACAAAAACATCCCAAGTGGCGTGAAATGATGAAACAGGAACTTGATGCTTTAATTAAAAACTAGACTTGGGAACTTTTTCCTCCTGACCCAACCAAAAATATTGTTTCTTGCAAGTGGCTTTTCAGGATAAAAAGGAAAGAAGATGGGTCCATTGATAGATATAAAGCACGACTGGTTGCGAAAGGCTTCACTCAAAGGCCAGACATTGACTTCCACGCGACTTTTAGCCCAATCGTCAAGCCTACCACAGTCCGAATAATCCTTTCTGTGTCACTTCGCCATAATTGGAATCTCCGCCAGCTTGATGTCAACAATGCATTTCTCCAGGGCAATCTGGACAAGGAGGTGTACATGGCACAACCTCCGGGCTTCACTAGTGATGACAAATCCACTCACATATGTCAGTTACGTAAGGCAATCTATGGCTTGAAGCAAGCCCCTCGGGCATGATACAATGCCCTCACGGGTTATCTTTCATCCACAGGATTTATTAAGATGAAATCGGATGCCTCGCTACTCATAAGGCAGGTCCTAGGTGACACAATGTTTGTCCTTGTCTATGTGGATGATATCATTGTTACTGGGAGCAACACTTTCCATGTCAATCAGGTTATTGCTTCCCTTGCTTCTTAGTTTTCTGTTAAAGATTTGGGTAATCTTCACTACTTTCTTGGTGTTGAAGTGATACGCAGCTCTGACGGTTTAATCCTCACCCAAGCAAACTATGTGAATGAGATCCTGAATGATGAATTAATGACCGACTGCAAAAGTGTCCACACACCAATGAGTGCATCTAAGCTAATCACACTATCTGATGGTACTCACTTGACTGATGCAACACGCTATCGCCGGGTCTAAGGCAGGCTTCAATACCTATCTTTCACTAGACCGGACATTGCATATGCAGTAAATAAATTGTCCCAATTTATGCAAGCACCATCAGATCTCCATTGGAAAGCAGTGAAACGAGTTCTTCGTTACCTGCGTGGCACCATCCAACTAGGCCTACGTGTAACCCCTATTGAGGACTTCAACCTGCATGTGTACTCTGATGCGGATTGGGGTGGGGACATTGCTGACAGAGTTTCCACATCCGGGTATATCCTGTTCCTTGGTCACAATCCGATTAGCTAGTCCTCAAAGAAGCAAAATACTGTCTCTCGCTCCTTCACTAAGTCTGAATATAGGGCAGTGGCTAATGCCCTTTCTAAAACCTTGTGGGTTACCAATCTTCTCACTGAGCTACGCGTTCCAATACATCAGATGCCTACCATTTATTGTGACAATCTTGAAGCCACATTCCTGAGTAAAAATCCAGTCCTCCGTAGCAAAGTGAAGCATGCTGCAGTGGATTTTCACTTTGTTCGCCACCATGTCGACATAAAAAAGGTTTGAGTTGTTCACGTCCATGCTGCCGATCAAATCGTTGACACTCTCACCAAGGCATTGCCTAAACTGGCTTTTGAGAAGAATTTATTCAAGTTAGGCTTAGTGACTCACCGCCTAACTTGAGGGGGCATATTGACACATCCCGTGTCAAGTTAGTTAGTAATTAGAAGTGTAATCACAATATATGTTTCAGCAGTTTTATTTATTTAGGACTGATCTAGTTTAGTTAGTTTAGGACTCATCTTAGTTTATCTGTAACTCTATTAAATACGCTTTCTGCTTTATTAATAAACATCTTCTTTCCAGCACTGCTCTGTGCTTATAATGTCCACATGATAAATGCATAAATGAGGGGTTAGTTCTTCTCGCAAATATAGATGCCCAACAGACATTACGAAATCATCAACAGATTATGGGAAAGTCAACTAAAGTTGGATGTTGATACAGCAAATAGCAAAAATTATGTACCTTTATGTTTCTGAATTACTGCTGCATGCAGAGGCGTTCTATTAGATGGACCTGCAGTATAAGTTGGTTTCTTTCAGGATTCCAACATGTTAATCAAAGCATCATGAAAACCTGATTCAGCTGCCAGATACAGTGGCGTCTCCAGCGCATGGTTAGGCGGAAATTCACATTCAGAATCTTCTTTCACCAAGAGCTTAACCACATCTAGATGTTGGCTCCTCACGGCCTTGTGCAGCGCTGTATCTCCACTAGCATCCGTCTCCCTCGTGATTTTCTCCTTAGTATTATGATCTTCGACACATGCAAGTAGCACACTAACTACTTCAGTATGCCCTTCGTTAGTTGCTATGTGAAGAGAGGTTTCATTTTTCTTGTTTTGACAGCACAACAATACCGGAGTAATCTTAAGGACTTCTGCCGCGAAACGGGAGTGGCCATAGAGCGCTGCGACATGGAGGACCGTGTTTCCCTTTGGAGTGACGTGGTAGCCATTTTCTTCATCCCTTTTCAAATGATCAGCAAGTAGAAAATTGGCATCTCCAATATTGCCTCTCACCGCAGCTTTATACAAGGTCGGATCCATTTTGGATTTGGAGTTTTATCCAAGATCTCCCAATGACAATCCTGTGAGTCCTTTGCTTTCTCTGATGAAACGTTATTATATATAGGAAAAACTAATTAGATTCTTAATGAATTTCAAAGAAGAAAGGGATCTGGTGTTTGCCTTGATCACAAGAAAGGGATTTTGATGTTTTCGTATTTCGCTTTCATGTCAAAACAACCAACTCCTATCGCACATCATGACCATATTATACAATAAGAATTCGTATTAATTTTGAAACAAGATGTTGATGACATATCTATCACGCAAGAACATTATACGAAAAGATTGAAGAACTGCAAGCCAGTGAACATGTTAAGGTTGTAACATAGACGCGAGTCTCTATGTAATTTATGTAGGAAGTTTCAGATCATAAGGCCCATTCTTTCACCAAAGCAATGGTACTTCTTACTAACACGCGATATTATCTATTGTAGCTTGCTTTCTCATTCATGGAATATGGGATTCTTTAACCAAAGCAACAGTACCTCTTATTAACGCGCAATATTATCTATAGTAGCATCTTTATCAACTTCCAAAGCCAAATTGCATGACTAACACATAAGGCAGCTGCGACATACTCAACTTTACAAGTTAAGAAAGGAACCAAAAAAAGAAAAAGAGAAAAACAAGAGAATATTATCATAGGTTGCTTCTTAAGCACCAAAGTGAATGTCATTTCACCAAAAGAAAAGATTGCAGTGTAAAGCATCGTAGCTATGCGTAGGGTCATGGGAAGAGGGCCAGACCACAGGGGTCTATTGCACATGGCCATATCCTTCATTCCTGCAAGAGTCTGCATTATAAAGCATTGAATTTGTAATACGAAAAAAAACCTGATTTTCCAAAATTATTTGAACCGCGTGAAAATATTTTTCTTGTTCTATCATTTTCAATTACATAGCCTTGTTTGTGTTGGAAAAAAGAGTCATAAGAAGATCTTAAATAGTAAAAAGCTGTCTTTATTCATGTTTTTTTTCTTTACAAATTCCTTTCTTATGATCTAAGCAAACAATAAATACCTTTCTTTCGATCAAAGGCGAAGATCTGTGTGGTGTTCAAAATAAATCTATATAATGTTTCATCCAGAGAAAGCAAAGAACTCACAAGATAATAATATAGGAGATTTTGGATAAATCTGCAAAGCAAATAAAAGAAACGAAAAGGGATCCAACCTTGTACAATGCTGCGGTGGAAGGCAATATCAGTAATGGTGGCCGTACCAAGTCACTCCAACAGGCAACACAATCTTACACATGGCCGCTCATTATGGCCTCTCCCATTTCGTGGCAGAAGTCCTTAAGATTAGTCCAGCATTGTTATACCATCGGAACAAAAAGAAGGAGACTGCGATTCACGTAGCAGCTAATGAAGGTCGCATCGAAGTGGTCTCAAATATGCCATCGAACTATCAGAAATGGCTCATTTATGCCCTCCGTTAAAAGTTTATCTCGTTTCATGATTAGATAGAGTCAACGGTACAACAGACAGCGCCGCCTATGTGAAATCTTTGCGGAGGGGTTCAGATTAGCTATATGTAACGCCCCGTAAAAGTCATGCATGTATTAGACTGTAATTTCTGAGCTTTAGACTTAAGTTTTAAAATTTTTTTAAGTGTTGAAATGACTTAGACTCATTCTTAGCTGGCAACCTTCGGGATACAACTTCTCAACCTTCCCGACCTTCATTTTTAGATTTTCAAGTTGCTTTACGATCGGGCAATCTCATAGTACATCTCGGATAAGTTTTGGAATTTTTCGGAATGCATAAGGCTGCGTTTGGATTTCAAAACAGTAGCAAAACGCATAGCCTGTTGCCCAGTTTTTTCAGCATTTCAGGGTCAACTTCAAACAATCATAACTCCCTGTATATAATGAACTGTGTGAGTTATAATATATTAAACGAAAGATCTTTGAGTCCTCTTTCAAATGAAGTTGGTTTCATCCAATTTGAATATATGAGTAAAAAGTTATAATCGATTTACTCCAGCCTATCAAACTGTCAACTGAGGGACAGATTTGACCTTAATTGTTCCTTAGGGGTATTTTGGTCATCCTCCACCCCTATATATACCACCAACACGGGATTTAATCCCTCAAACACCATAATACACATGCTTTCCTCAAAAATTGCTCAAGAATTCTCCTTAGGGTTTCAAAATAAAAACCCAAATAGTTCAAGATTCGACCGTAAGTTTTCAAAGATAATTACATATTCGGAATCACCAATCCGCAAGCTTCAAGAAACATCTATTATCCTTGGAAATAGAGGTACGCGGGGTTTTCCCTAAAATCTCATGGGCATAGAAATCATGTTTTAAGTATCGGGTTTTCGAATTCATGTGCCTACTCATGTTTTAGAAGCTTTAGTGATATTGTTTTGGCCTTTTGGCTTTCCCCCAAAGTGGTTTGAAAATTATATGTATATGTATATATGTGTTTTTCCTGAAATATATGAATTTAAAGCATGATTTTCATGGAACCCCTCTCTTAATGTAAATTTTTCCATGTTTCACGTAATATACAATGTTTTGAACACGAAAGAGAGGGTTGTGAATGTTGAATATGCATGTAATGAAAGAATGCATGGTTTGCCAAAATGCACATGACCACCATATGTTTGATGAAAGTTTTGCATGGATTTGACTTGAGTTTCGGAATATGACATCTTTAATGCAAATTACATGTTTTGGTGGTCTAAACTATGTTTTGAATGAAAGCTCTTGCTTAATACATTATGGCTCAGAAATAGGACTTGCAAGCTCTTGGTATGACGATACCAACTCAGACAAATGCCATATCAGACTCAGACTAACAGACAAATCAGACTTTATCATATTTGCGTTTTAGAACTTTAGAATTATGCATGTTCAGAAAAGGCTAAAATAGGGCATAAAGAGAGCTTAGGTGGTTCCCTGAAGAAGGCGTGAGTTCAGACAACTCTTTGCCTAAAACCGTGGTTTGCCGACCCGGGTATATTATTATGCGCTGACTTAAATGTCCTGTGGCTTATCAGACTCAGAGACTCCAACCCTTGCGGCACACTTGGGTTGGGGGCTTCCCCGCCGAGTCAATGGCGGATTCCATACAGCCCGTGGAATATTCAGACTTGTAGGGGAACACCACCTAACTCAGAAGTAAAACACAGATCATGATTTGAAATGAACAGACAAGTTGCATGTTTTCAGAAAGTGCCCATGTATTTTTCAGAAACAGTTTTATACAGGATGTCTTCATGAAAAATTGCTTTCACTTATATATATATATGTATGTATGTTCCATTATACTATTTTTGGATTGCTTCGCGTGCCAGTACTTTTGTGCTGACCCCCCCCCCTCTCCTTCCAGGTTCTGAGGCACAGTCTAGGGGTCCAGCTACTTAGTAGATATTCTCGGATTTGCAGACTTGATCTCATAGTGGTGAGCCTTCTATTATTCGGAAGGCCTAATTATGTCAGACATTATCTTATTTATTATATTTTTTGTTTACTGGGGGCCTTGTCCCAGTTTCTTTTCAGACAGATGTTTGTGTTCTTAGTAGAGATTTCGCAGACTGATGTCAGATAGTATTATTCAGAAATATTGCAGGACTTGACCATGTTTTCCGTACTCAGTTTCAATTCCGCATTTTATTATGATTATGAATGTTGTGCATGATAACCAGATAGAGAATGGATGTTCCGGGCCTTCATGGTTCGGGAAGCTCGTCACGACTAGGGCCTAGGCTCGGGTCGTGACACTATACTGGCACTTAAACAACCCATCCAAAATTGCAGGCAGTGAGTTTAGCAAGGATATTTTGATGAGCGGTGTAAAGAAACATAATAGAATTAAAGCTCCAATCGTATCGGAGAGGCAGTGGCATATTTGATTTCAGAGAGGAAATCTCCGATCGCACATCATATAGCTTACTCTAAAATAAGGCAGCTTTAATAAATGAAATTAAAACCATGACCATATTATACAATAAGAGTTCATATTAAATTTGAAACAAGATGTTAATGACATATCTATCACTCAAGAACATTATACAAAAAGATTGAAGAACTGCAAGCCAGTGAACATGTCAAGGTTGTAACACAGACGCGAGTCTCTGTGTAAGTTATGTAGGAAGTTTCAGATCATAAGGTCCATTCTTTCACCAGAGCAACGTTACTTCTTACTAACACGCGATATTATCTATAGTAGCTTGCTTTCTCATTCATGGAACATGGGATTCTTTAGCTAAAGCAATAGTACTTCTTATTAACATGTGATATTATCTATAGTAGCTTGCTCTTGAAGCATCTTTATCAACCTCCAACGCCAAATTGTATGACTAACACATAAGGCAGCTTAAACATACTCGACTTTACGAGTTCAAAGAGGAACCCAAAAAAAAGAAAAAGAGAAAAACATGAGAATATTATCATAGGTTGCTTCTTTTGTAATTTCTCCAAAAGAAAAGATTACAGTGTAAAGCATCGTAGCTATGCGTAGGTTCGAGGGAAGAGGGCCAGACCATAGGGATCTATTGTACGTGGCCTTATCCTGCATTTTTACAAGAGTCTGAATTATAAAGCATTGAATCTGAAATACGAAGAGATTTTGGTAAAACTTGATTTTGCTGCCATGTGACCAGGAGGTCACGGGTTCAAGCCTTGGAAAAAGCCTTTGGCAGGAATACAAGTTAAGGCTGCATAAAATACAACCTTGTGGTGGGGCCCTTCCCCGGACCTTACGCATAGCGGGAGCTCTAGTGCACCGGGCTTATATAGTAAAAAAGTGTTTTTATTGGAAAAAAGTGTCATGACAAGAAGATCTCATATAGTAAAAAATATTTTGTTTGCTTCTGGTCAAAGCAAACAATAAGTACCTTTCTTTTGATCAAAGGCAAAGATCTATGTGGTGCTCAGAATAAAGAATTCACAAGATTAATTTAATATAGGAGATTTTGGATAAATCCGCAAAGCAAATAAAAGAAATGAAAATGGATCCAACCTTGAACAATGCCGCGGTGGAAGGTAATATCAGTAATGGTGATTTTGTACTTGCTGAATATCTGAAAAGGGATGAAGAAAATGTGTACCAAGTCACTCCACGGGCAACACAATCTTACACATGGCGGCACATTATGGCCGCTCCCATTTCGCATCAGAAGTCCTTAAGATTACTCCGGCATTGTTATGCCATCAGAACAAGAAGAATGAGACTGCGCTTCACATAGAAGCTAATGAAGGTCGCATCGAAGTAGTCCACTTGCTACTTAGTATGGAGGAGCATTATAAGGAGATGCTAATGACGATGACAGATGAGAATGGAGATACAGCCCTGCACAAGTCCGTGCGAAGCTGACATCAAGATGTAGCCAGACTTTTGGTGAAAGAAGATCCTGAATTCGAATTTCCATCCAACAAGGCCCCGGAGACACCGCTGTATCTGGAAACTGAGTCTGGTGTTCGTGAAGCTTTGAGTGAAATCTTTAACTCATGCAAGCAATCAACTTCTTCTGCAGGTCCATTAAATCGAACACCTCTGCATACAGCAGTAATTCAGGAACACACGGGTATGTACATATTTTCCTGCCGTTACTCTCACTGTATCAACATCTCTTTTTGATTTTTGTTACTATATGTTGTTTCTTGTACTTCGACTATTGTATTATTTTGTGGCAGTACTGTTCTGTTTTGGACTGTTTTCTCTTGAGCTGAGAGTCTATCGGAAACAGCCTCTCTGCCTCTGAGGTAGTGGTAAGGTCTGCGTACACTCTACCCATCCCCAGACCCACTTAGAGACTACACTGGGGAGTCTAAATTTGTGTTGATTTAACTCCTTATTATCATCATATTTGACACATACATCCAGATTGCGCGAGATTGCTAACGCAATGGAATAGATCCAGATTGCGCGAGATTGTGTGAAGAACCTGACGTCGGGGGTTGGAATTCGCTGCACTTTACTGCTCTTTTAGGATTGAAAGAAGTAGTTTCCGATATACTGGGTGGAAAAAATCCTTAGCGTACCTTCCAGCAGGCAGTATATAGAACATACCAACGTTGTGAATCTATAAAAACTATTAGAACATACATGGGCAGATTCACAACGTTTGTTTCATAGATTCAGCATCTGAATCTAATAGTTTTTGCCAGATCCTGTCTGTATATAAATATTTTGACTTGAGAATCCATAAATTTTAAGTTATGTACAAGGGAATTTACTACCGGTAACCAAACACTGTATCAGTTATGCAGAGATCATTAACAGATAAAAGGCATGTAAATTGTGAACATAATATCCTCGACCTGAATATGTATATATGTGTGAGTCTCTATGTGTGTTGCTAATAAAGTTGGAGTAACTGGTAAAGTTGTTGTCACATGACCAGAAGGTCATGGGTTCAAGGTAAAACTGTGTACAATACACCCTTGTGGTGGGGCCCTTCCCCAGACCCTGCGCATAGCGGAAGCTTTAATACAACGGGCCACCTTTTTGTGTGTGTCTGTGTGTGTGTTAGATAGAGAGGGAGAGGAAGTGAGAAAAGTCTCTAACTATCAACAAATATAATATTTTGAATCCATAAGTTCTAAAGTACAATAAGTACAGTTTTAAGAATTTCTAAGGTTTAATCTTTCAAGTTTAAGTCCTACAGATGACGGTCGTTATCTATGTCTGAAACTTCAGATAGCATGTATCCTTGAAATGAAGTACAAGATGCGGCAAGCGAGTTTGAGATGGTCTAGGCATGTAAAGAGTAGAGGAGCCGATGCCCCATGTGGAGGTGCGAGAGATTGGCTATGAATGGTTTCAAGAGAGGTAGAGTAGATCGAAGAAGTATTGGGAAGAGCTGATTAGCCAAGACTTGATGTAGTTTCAGCTAACTGGGGACATGACCTAAGACGAATCCGGTCGAGTTGTCTCTCTTTTCCTTCCATACTAGTTAGTCGTAGTATTATTTGTAGTTTCTCTTCCTTCAATTTCTATAATTATCTATTACTCTTTTGTGCTTCGATTATCATAGTATTCTGTTGTAGTTACATATTGCTTTGTCATGATCTCTATGACCTTGGAGTAATTGGTAAAGTTGTTGTCATGTGACCAGGAGGTCATGAGTTCAAGCTTTTGAAACAGCATCCGGCGTACAATACACCCTTTTGGTGGGGCCCTTCCCCAAACCCTGCGCATAGCGGGAACTTTAGTTCACTGGGCTGCCTTTTTTTCTTGTCATTCTCTCTATAGTATTTTTCCATGGCTTCTCCACTTCTAACATTTCTTTTCTTAACTGCTTTGAATTGTTTTTCCTTGCACTAAAGGTCTATAAAATTTTGGAAACCTCTTTGCCTCCCAATGTAGGAGTAAGATCTGCATATACTCTATCCTCCCCAAATTGCACTTGTGGAATTTCATTGGGTATATTGTTGTCATTGTACCATGAATTATTTAGTGAAGGTACGTTGGTTCATAGCATTGTCCGTGACGAAAAATGATCTCCAGCGACCGCTTATAATTTAAATAGAAGAAAACGATCTTACATAGATTGTTATATCATGTGATAAAGGATGTATAACTAAAAAAACAAGTAATGAACTAGAAATATGTTGTTCAATTATATATTTGCAAGCAATAAGTACAAATAGTAGCTAGCATTCATGTCTCTCTGACGATTTCCTTGCTATATAAATAACAACCAAGAGGTGCAATAAAATAGAGAGGCAACTTATGGAACAAACAGTAATGGCAAAACCAAGTGAATGTGATAAAGTAGCAAACATACCCGTTGCGGATGCAATTACAACTGCTAACATTGACAAGCACTGACAAATAGCTGCGTTAGCATAAAGCTTCTGTATAATTTTTTCATTTTCAGGTTTTGGAACTACACTTGCCATGATGAAGTAGATGAATATGGCAACAGCCGAGAATGTGAAGGCAATGGCATCGGAAACAACAAATGCACGAAATGTTGTTTTCCTTATTAGAATCGCCATCCCTTTATTAGGGCTATCTGGGTCGCTCTCAAAACCTCCTGGCAATGTGATACCAGCGGCGAAAGTGATCGTCATTATCAAAGTGGCCACGACAATATGGAATTGAGCTGACTTCATAATAATTTCTATTACTGTTTGATCTTCCTTTATAGCTTTGTCGTGATCATCTTCCCTCAGTTGCATTTTGACTCCTGTTCCCGTTTCATCATTTGGATTGGGCATGTACTCGTACTTCCGCTTTACCTCAAAGTCACGTTTTCCAAATTGGCCAATGCTACACAAATCCTTCACCAATTTCTCCTATTTTCATCAATAGTATAGTTTATTTTGAGTCTGTCTAACTGAGAACTAATATGTTCATAGCTTAGGAGACAATGATATCATCTAAAATAAATTCTGGTGAAGGTAGAGCAAGAAATAGAATTAAAGTTTTACTTGATGTTTCAACAGCACATATCGTTCACACAAATCGTTCTTTCGCTTGACATAATCCTTGAACTAGTATATCAATATTTCACCAGCATATTCTCAAGCGCAACCAGTATTTGAAAAACAAATGTGCGGCCGCTTACCTTCTTTGTTGTCGCTTTGCATGACAATGCTATATCAAGTGGAGTCTGGTTTTCTTTGTTAAATGTCATCTTCTTTGCTCTAGGATGGTTTATTAATTCACGCACATGGGCAGCAAGCAAATGGAGAGGAATGTTGTCGTCGCTATCTGGCTCATCAATAAGGCTGTCGCACTTATCAAAGCCTAATAAGAACCGGACTACCTCGTCTTGATTGTTCAGTATGGCAACATGAAGAGCATTTTGACTGTTGCTGTTAAGCGTATCCCAACAATCGGGGCACTGATTTAATAGCTTCTCTATCATGTTTACGTCACCTTCACTTGCTGCAATGTGAATTGCTGTCGTCCAGTCATATTCACTGCCTGCCGGAAGGTACACTAAGGATTTTTTCCACGCCAGCATATCAGATACTACGCCCGCCAATCCTAATTTAACAGCATAGTGCAGTGAATTCCAACACCATAAGTCAGGTTCCTCCCATAAAGGCTTATTCCATCGCCATAGTGATCTAATGCAATCGGGATGTGTCAACATGATAAATGCATAAATAAGGGGTTATATCTTCTCACAAATATAGTTTCACAACAGACATTACGAAATCATCAACAGAAATTGCAGATAAATGTTTTTTAGAGCGGTTGCATAAGAAGTGATCTGAATGCTACATAAGTTGATTATAAGTTGATGAGACTAATGGAGGATCCTAGTAAGACTATCGACATGATTAATCCAAATTTATGTAGACGATGTTAAATATTGGAAAGTCAACTTTAGTTAGATATCGATACCGCAAATAACAAAAATTATGTACCTCTAACAAATGACTGTGATATCGTCATGAAAATGCCGCCTCACACCTCTATCTATCCTTCTCAGATCTGCGTATCTCATTTCTCTTTTCTAACGCAGCTTCCTGTAGGGCAGCTTTTACGAGTTTTCTAGCAATGCCCTGTACAAATTTGGAAATTTTAGTTTAGTAGAGAAAACAGCTGATGCAGTCGGTCAAATGTTAATCGCTGTTTCTTGAAGTCAACAGCTCGTGTAGAAAACAAAACTACATGCTCAATTGCATAATGGAATATGCAAAGAATCAACTAACTATACGTTGATGTCTAGCGAAACACATTACACGAGTAAAAACATACATCTGGAAACTGGACGCCCGTTAAATCAAGAACCACAAAAAGGTAAAAACACTTTCCAGATACTGCAATACTTTAGAACTCAAAAAATTCTCTAAGGGAATTATTGCAATTAGATCCCGAAAGTTAAACTATCACGGAGACCACCTCGCAAGATTCAATATGAATGATACAGTCCCGTAAATTTCAACAATTACAAAAGAATGCCTCACTCATAGATTACTTATGTTTACAAAATATCGAGAATTTATAATACTTTTTGTTTGTATTTGCATGAGATGTGTTTAAATGCAATAACAAAGTTGGTGAAGATTCATATAGTCGACCCCAACTTGTTTGGGCTAGTTGTTGTTGTTGATGTTTTAGATAAAAGTAAGAGAGCAAAACAAAAGGAAAGGATCGAGACGGGAAAGGTTTTTCCAATTTGACCCTAGATAGGAAGGTTTGGAGGTCGAGGATTAGTGTTAAAGGGTAGTTGATAGCCATGTGTTGCGGTACTCGTATGGGGAGAAGCAGTGAGCTACTCTCATCTTCTCCGTATTAGTAGTTTACCTAGTATTCGGATACTATAAGTGCTATCTCTCGTTCACTCTTGTTAACAAATGAGAATGATATGATGACAAGAAAAAGTAATTAGATTTGATAACCAAGGAGATTCTTCCTTATCAAAGAGAAATGAGGACAATCTTACATGATGTTCGCTCTCTGTGACCTTGGAGTAACTGGTGAAGTTGTTGCCATGTGACAAGGAGGTCGCGGGTTCAAGCCTTGGAAACAGTCTCTGGCAAAACTACAACGTAAGGCTACATACAATACAACCTTCCCTGAACCCTGCGCATAGGGGGAGCTTTAGTGCACCGAAAACAAAACACTGTATCAGTTATGCATAGATTATATAATCATTAATAGATAAAAGGCATGTTAATTGCGAACACAGTATTCTCGACATGAATATGTGTATATTTGTGAGCTTTTGTTTGTGTTGCTGATAAAGTTGGAGTAACTGGTAAAGTTATTGTCATGTGACCAGAAGGTCATGGGTTCAAGCCTTGGATCTATAGCATTGTCGGTGATGAAAAAATGATCTCTCGTGACCATGTATAATTAGAATAGAAGAAAATGATCTACATAGATTGTTATATCATGTGATAAAGGATGTATAAATAAAATTTAATGTAATGGACTAAAAAAAACCGTATCTTTCATATGTAATTCAAGATTGGGTAAAAACTGAAATATGTAGTTGAATTATATATTTGCAAGAAATAAGTACAAGCAGTAGCTAGCATTCATGTCTCTCTTAACTATAAATATGAACCAAGAAGTATATTAAAATAGAGAGGCAACCTATGAAACAAACGGCAACGGCAAGACCAAGTGAATGTGATAAAGTAGCAAACATACCAATTGTGAATGCAATTACAACTGCTAACATTGACAAGCACATAAAAATAATTGCGCGATTACAAAGCTTCAGTATACATTTTTTTTTTCAAAGTTGTGTACTTATATTTGCCATGATGAAGTAGATGAATATGAGAATAGCTGAGCATGTGAAGGCAATGGCATCGAAAACAACAAATGCACGAAATGTTGTCTTCCTTGTTAGAATCGCCGTTGTCTTCCTTGTTAGAATCGCCATCCCTTGATTAGGGCTATTGGGGTAGCTCTCGAAACCTCCCGGCAATGTAATGCCAGCAGCAAAAGTGACCGTCATTATCAAAGTGGACACAACAATATGGATTTGAGCTATCTTCATAATACTTTCGATTTTTGTTTGATATGCCTTTTTAGCTTTATCTTCATCTTCTTCCGTCAGTCGTATTTGGACTACTGTTCCCGTTTCACCATTTGGATTGTGCATGTACTCGTACTTCCGCTTTACCTCAAAGTCATGTTTTCCAAATCGACCAATGCTACACAAATCCTCCACCAATTTCTCCTATTTTAATCAGTAGTACAATTTATATTGAGTCAGTCGACCATGTTTTCCTAATCTGTTCATAGCTTAGGAGACAACGATATCATGTTGTTTTGCAGAAATTTTAACTTTTGAGAGAGTCGCCACTTAATTTTGAAAAAGAATTAAGAAACTTTCATAAAATACTTAGACGATTCAAAACAGTAAAATCATTTAAGTAGGAGATTCTAAGTAAGAGGTTCCTATTAACGCTTTAAGAAGGTGTTAGGCACTTAAAACGTCCGCTAACTTCCGATTATCCAAACTGTTTGAAAATCGTCTTTGATTAACCTTGAAAGAAGTTGATTTTTGAAAAGAAAGCGATTTTAGGAATATTTTGGTGTTTATACAAAACCAGTTTTTTAGTAGGTTCGCAAAACACGTAAGGCAAACAAGCATAAAGAAAAAAGGGAAAGGGAGAAAGGAAGGGATTTAGACCATTGGGCCCAAATCGATGAGATCTGTCCTAGTCTAATTGGGCCTTTGACCCGTTTCACCTGTCCTAATCTAATTTTCGAGCCCGTGGCTCGAGTTTGCTCCACCTGTATTAGTTTACAGATTTGGCTTCGAGGCCCAAATGAATAACTAAATAAATAAATAAATACGACAACAATAAATAAATAACGACAACAAATAAATAAACAGAAATGAGGCTCGGGTTTCGTCATCTCTTCAAGAATGGGACTTTAACCCATTTCTCTTCTTTCGCCTCCTTGTATCCATATGCTATGTAACTGGCTTTGAATTTCCTTTTGGGGTTGACCCGATAGATATAGTGGGCCTCAATGGCCCATTTAGATGCAAAGGGAAAGAACCCATTGGGGCTCCGAAATGGATTTACATGCAAAGAAAGAAGAAATAAAATACATTAATATATATTCGACAAAGGTAAGGTGAAAGGAAACGTAAAGGAAATTAATGCATGCTCACCAAAGTAGGAAACTAGAATGGTTTATACATGGTTAATAAGAGGAGGAAAGACAATGGTAATTAAGACATGATCGACAAAGAAATAAATAAGAATTAACACACGATTAACTAAAAGAAACAACGTAATACGATCCTAATCAGCAATCATTAGCCAATGGAAAATAATGAGGCGTGTCTAGATCAATTCAGGAAGAAGAGACCACATTCAAGATAAAGATGGACTTTACATTTCAGCTAATAAAACACCCACACGTCTGTAACCACTTTGGACTAATTATTTGAAGCATGCCAATGTTGTTGGTGCAACTGTTCAACATCAGAGATTCTTAAAGTTTGGAACACCTGACAACTAATTAAACCGTCAATCACTAATGTATGAAGTATGTTCAATTACATGTAACAAATACTCAGTAGAATAAATTCAAGGAACCTCTGAAAAGTTGCTTAATCTATACATAATAAATCATCTCATCTCAGATGAAGATATGAACCAATCGATGCCTAATTAATTAAAGCGATCAACTCATAAGTCCGCACAATTTTAAGCTACAACAGGTAATTGATGTACTGCAAAGCCACATAAGTCAGCTTATCCAGACTTATAATTAAGTTAAAACATGCGTATCATCCCGATCATATATCTGGAAGGAGAAATGAAAACAGCATTTTCTGCTCTTTTTTTTTTTGTCAACACTCAACAAGAACGCGATTCGCACTTCAGAAATACATCTGCGAGGCCCTCCTCACCCTCTTTCCGGCCTCAACTC
This sequence comes from Capsicum baccatum var. pendulum, assembly GCA_030864225.1. NCBI lineage: Eukaryota > Viridiplantae > Streptophyta > Magnoliopsida > Solanales > Solanaceae > Capsicum > Capsicum baccatum. Next base: position 247,825,958 of record CM061554.1, read on the forward strand.
GAAATGAATTTTCGAAAGTCGAAAGCACGATCATCGAGAGTTCACAGGACTGTCAGCTTACCAAAGACGTATACCCACCATCTCTATCTATCTCAAAAGTCAGGAGCTATGAGGTAGTCTGAGTTCAGCTGATCCAGGGAATTAAAGCACCACCGGTGACCTCAGATTAAGGACAAGACTTAAGAAAACTGGGGTGAATCAAAGCGAAGGTACACTCAAGAAGACATAACTTAGACTAAAATAAGGATGTTCAAACATAGAGACAGTGAATCAAACCATAAGTAGCATGCAAAATGAAACAATGGGTAAATAATTAACCAACCATATTGAGGTTTGAACAATAGATTGCAAAACCGAGGGAAGCAAAACGAGGCAAAAATCATGGATCAAATGATTATAACAACAGTTAGCCTAACGTAGCAAGAAACACTAAATTAGAAAGGGAAACGGGACACGAAAGGCGGAATCTTGATGATATATATGTAGATTCATACCACAAACTCTCAGGTAACCAACAACGTCAATTAAGAGAGAGTGTATTCGACATAATCGCATTGAGAATTATAACGTGAGCACTGCCTCAGCAAGACGGCATAATAATAATCACAAAAGAACCCCTAAGCCCATTACGACCATCTACAGCAGACAAAACCCAGCCTCATTCATGATTATTACTAAATAATTGAACTAATTCTACGGAGAAAGGGGGATGAAGCAGAAAACAATGGAATTACAAGGAAGACAGCGTTTACCTCCTTCGGGGCAACGAGCTAATTGTCAGGATGTCGACCACCGCCGGAGCTCAGTGTTATCAACTCGAGACCCTCCAATTAATCAGCTAACTCTCAAAAGAAGAAAGAAACGAGAATTTTTCTACTAAAAGGAATTGTTGCTCTCAAAATTCTCTTCTGCCTCCCTTAATTTTCTTTTTTCGAATCCCTCTCTTTACCAACCTTCATTCACGAAAACCGAACCCCTTTCTCGGCTCTCCGTGAGCCCTTTTATAGAAGGGATTGAGGGCATTCCAGGGATTTCCGAAAAAAGCCCATTTTAATTTCGAATTCCCCCCTCCAGCTCCGTTTTTGTCCTCAATCCGCACCAATTTGGGCTTGGTGGACCAATAGAATTGGGGAGACCCAATGAAAAATCGCCAAATCCGTACCATTACCCCAAAATTTGCGGAATATGGACGTTAGATGAGCCAACTCACCCTCTTTCTAGAAGCTTCTCGGATCTTCCATGGTACAACATCGCGTGGGACGCGGGTCGATTTGACGGATTTTGATGAGTTGGAGCTGTTGATCGAGTTATAGAAGGTCGGGGCGGGTTGATGGTTATTGAAGCTGGTCGGTGTTGAGATTGGGTGAAGGCTGTTTTGATGAAGACAACAACTGAAATGGACCGGGTCTGAAATTGGCTTGACATTGGATTGGGCCTGGGTAGTTATTAATTTGTTGTTGGGCTGGTGAATGGGTAAAAGGGAGTGGGACGGATGGGATTTGGGCTTGTTGTTGAAAGCTGTTGAAGTTGGGAACAAATGGGAGATTGATCAAGAAAGATATTTGGGCCAACATTGGGCAGATTAGGAAGGAATTTAGCAGTTGGGTAACTTTTGGGGTTATTTAATAAATAGCCTCTTGGGATTAGCCATTTCATTTCATTTTTGGTCAGATTGAAGATTAATTGGTCGATTTAATTTCAATTATGACCAAAAGTAAATTGAAATCCAATTCGAATCAATACCTCATTTAATCATCAAACACATTTATCCAAATAAATTATTTTCGAGATTACATTGTATTTAAATCAAAATTTTAATCATTACATTTATTTTCAAAGATTATCCTTAATTAAAAATAGACATTGATTAGAATGTTCATTTAAATGACATCATTTATTCAATCTCGTATTTATAAATACGAAAATATATAATTATCAATTAAATAACAAATTTAGCCCAAATACATATTTAAAATGCATTTATTTGGAAAAAATAACTGTTGTGATTTTTTTTGAAAATCGAAGAAACTCGAGATTTAACACATGTAAAATAAATTCAGGCGAAGGTAGAGCAAGAAACAGAATTACCGTTTTACTTGATGTTTCAACAGCACATATCGTTCACACAAATCATTCTTTGGCTTGACATAATCCTTGAACTAGTATATCAATATTTGACCAGCATATACTCAAGCGCAACCAGTGTTTGAAAAACAAATGTGCGGCCGCTTACCTTCTCTGTTCTGATTTCTTTGTTAACTGACATCTTCTTTGCTCTAGGATTGTTTATTAATTCAGGCACATGGTTACCAGAGGCAGCAACCAAATGGAGAGGAGTGTTGCCGTCGCTATCTGGCTCATCAACAAGGCTGTCACACTTATCAGAGTCTAATAAGAAGCGGACTACCTCGTCTTGATTGTTCAGTACTGCAACATGAAGAGTATTTTGATTGTTGCTGTTAAGCAAATCTCGACAATCAGGGGAGTGATTTAATAGCTCATTTATCATGTTTACGTCACCTTCACTGGCTGCAATGTGAATTGTTGTCGTCCAGTCATTTTCACTGCCTGCCGGAAGGTACACTTTGGATTTTTTTCATGCCAGCATATCAGAAACTACGTCTTCCAATCCTAATTTAACAGCATAGTGCAGTGAATTCCAACCCAATAAGTCAGGTTCCTCGTATAAAGACTTATTCCATTGCCAGAGTGATCTAATGCAATCTGGAGCATTCCGTGCATAAATAAGGGGTTTGATCTTCTCGCAAATATAGATGCACAACAGACATTACGAAATCATCAACAGATATTGCAGATAGAAAAATTGGATGTTGATACAGCAAATAGCAAAAATTATGTATCTTTATGTTCCTGAATTACTGCTGCATGCAGAGGCATTCTATTCGATGGACCTGCAGTGTAAGTTGGTTTCTTGCAGCATTCCAAGATGTTAGTCAAAGCATCATGTAAACCAGATTCATCCGCCAGATAGAGTAGCGTATCCTGCGCATGGTTAGGCGGAAATTCAAATTCAGAATCTTCTTTCACCAAGAGCTTAACTACATCTAGATGTTGACTCCGCACGGCCTTGTGCAGCGCTGTATCTCCACTAGCATCTGTCATCCTCCTGAGTTTCTCCTTAGTATTATGATCTTCGACACATGCAAGTAGCACACGTACTACTTCAGTATGCCCTTCGTTAGCTGCTATGTGAAGAGAGGTTTCATTTTTCTTGTTTTGACAGCTAAACAATGCTGGAGTAATCTTAAGAGCTTCTCCCACGAAATAGGAGTGGCCATAGAGGGCTGCAACATGGAGGACCGTGTTACCCTTTGGAGTGACTTGGTAGCCGTTTTCTTTATCCCTTTTCAAATGATCAGCAAGTATAAAATAGTCATCTCCGATATTGCCTCTCATCGCAGCTTTATACAAGGTCGGATCCCTTTTGGATTTGAGTTTTATCCAAGATCTCTCAATGACAAACCTGTGAGTCCTTTGCTTTCTCTTAATGAATATATAGGAAAAACTAATTAGATTCTTAATGAATTTCAAAGAAGAAAGGGATCTGGACCACAACGTTACCAGTTTCTCCAATGTCACAGAGAGCTATCCGTAGGGTGGGGGGAAGAGGGCCTGACCACAGGGGTCTATTGCATCGGGCTGTCCTTGTATCATTTTCAATTAGTCTTGTTTGTGTTGGAAAAAAGAGTCATGACAAGAAGATCTTAAATAGTAAAAAGATGGTTTTATTCATGTTTGCTTTTCTTTACAAATTCCTTTCTTTTGATCAAAGGCAAAGATCTGTGTGGTGTTCAGATAAATCTATATAATGTTTCAACCAGAGAAAGCAAAGAACTCAGTAAACCAAATAAAAGAAACGAAAATGAATCCAACCTTGTATAATGCTGCGGCGGAAGGCAGTATCAGTAATTGCTATCTACCCCCCCCCCCCCCCCTCAAAACTCCCAACACATGTACCGTGTAACTCTCAACAAATTGGAAGAAATGTTGGAGTCCCACATCGGTGGGTTTAAAGGATCCTTGGTCTCCTTATATGGTCTATTTCATAGGTTGCATCTCTTTCCTTGTGTAAACTTTTCCATTATGTTCCTTGAACTGAACTCGGAAAATTCTATGAGATCAAGATTCAAATGTGAGTTTACATTTATAGAAAAAATGACTTATAACAACGTTACTACAGTGCGAAAATGAATAAGAATGGTATAATTCAATTCAACATTTTTTGTCCTTTTGGAAATGCACTCTTCCCTCAACTTTTCAACATAGGGGGTTTTCTTGCTTCCGCTGGTGATGGGTGGACCAGTGAAAGATCCAAAGACATGTTGTGAACATGGATACCCCAGAGGCTAGCCAAGTTGTTGGGACCGAGGCTAAACCATGAAGAGGCCCAAGAATTAGACAGACCAACAATAGCTTTGCTAATTTGTGACCCCATATTTCAATTGTTTCATTTGCCGATTAATCAGTTTTCAGTCTACACAACTACTAAAGTTTTCGCTCTGTGTGTAGGGTCCAGAATAGGATCGGACCACAAGGGCCTATTGTACGTAGTCTTACCTTGTCTTGCATAATATCGAATAATTTAGACATATATCTCTATTATTTAATATTTGAATTATCTTTAGTCAAATTCCTGCACCCGTACCCGTTCACTCCGAAATTAAGAAAGAAAGAAATTCTGCAAAGACTAGACTAGAAAACACTTGCAAAGGGATACAATTGATCATATATAGCTGAAATTATATGCAACATCAAACACATTGTTGCACTTTTAGAAATTAGAACAAATACATTATCTTTATAATGATGAAATCCTCTTGTCACCTATGTCGCGCGGACTCTTCACTTTTGATGCCGCAACCGCGTCGGATTCTCAAAAAATACACTAGTTTTGGAGAATCCGGAACACACCCGCCGACAATTTTGGAGAGTCCGAGCAACATAGCTTGTCACACATTGGCAGCTCTGTTCTGGTTTCTTTCACTATGCTTCTTTTTTTTAAGACCAATTGATCCAGCAAAGCCAAGCAGCATATACAAAGAGAACCCGCCCATGACAGCGACAGTAACAGCGATACCAACTGAATGTGCTAACGTAACATACATACCAGTTGCAAATGCAATTACAACCGCTGTCATCGACAGAAGCTGCAACATAGTTGCAACCATATAAAGACGGACAATAAGCGAGAACTCCTTTTCGGATGATATTGCATTTGTCGCCATGGAAAAGTAGGCGAATACAGCAGCAGAGGAGCATGCAAACGCGACGGCATTCGAAACAACAAATGCACGGAACACTGCATTTTTTATTAGAATCGCCATCCCTTTATTAGGGCTATCAGTATCGCTATCAAAACCACCTGGTAACGTGAAACCAGCTGTGAACGTCACTGTCATTAGTAGCGTTGCCACAACTAAATGCATTTCAGCTGTCTTCATAATATTTTCGACTATTCTTTCTTCTTGCCTAGCTCTTTCCTCTCGATCACCCCCCGACTCCATCTCTGGTAGCAACTGCATCATCCTTCTCGCACCTAGAATGCGTGAGAAGACTTTATCTACAATGTGGAAGGCCATTCTTTTTTATTTAAATAGCTATGCAATTATCCAAAATTATGAACATTTGTCTTTTTTGGTATATATATATATATATTTGTCTTTTGCTTTCTCAACATTATATAGGAAAACAATTAAACTCTTCATCCTCAAGTCTCTGCTGTTTCTTTTTTGAAAAGACATATACTCTCTCCGTTTCAACTCATTTGGCTTACTTTCCATTTTCTTCGTTTCAACTTGTCTGGCTTACTTTCCATTTTAGTCTGTTTAAAAAATGACACTTCTCCTTTTTAGCAACTCTTTAGTTTCAACTTTTGATGTGACAGGTAAGACTGACACTTTCCTTCTCTAGAAACTTTTTAGTTTTAACTTTCCACATGACAGGTTAAACTGAGACTTCCCTTTTTTAGCAACTTTTCCAAAAAAAAATTGTTTATTTTTTTAGACGTTAAGAATTGTTCCAATAATTTCCAGCTAGATTTTTTCAAGAATGTGTTTATAATGCTACGTACATTGAAACCAAGACCCCCCCCCCCCCCCCCCTCACCCCAAAAAAAAAAAAAAAAAAAATTCTTGCGAAGAATCTCGTGATTTTTTCATCGAAATAAGGACAAATAGTTTGATTTGATATTTTCAAAGAATCAACCAAGGTTTTCTCATAGTTCGTATATCGAAAAAAGGAACCATTCATATGTTAGTTAAAGCAAAATTTAGATTGTACAAATTTAGATCCATTTTTCTTTTCTTTTTTTTCCCTTTTTTTTTTTGGATTTTGGGATTTATAAATATTTCAAATTATGATCTTGTGTGTCCTTTATTACATTATCATAGAAATATTCTGAACACAACACAAACATTTGCCTTTGATAAAAAGAAAAAGGAAAGGTATTTAATTTGTTCTTTGCTTTGATTGGAAGCAAAGAATTTGTTTAACTTTTTTCACAGTAAACTCTGTCTACGCTAGAACAGATGAGAAGAAATCATCCTAGCATTTATCTTCTAGTGAAAATTGAACCCGAGATTTCATAGTGCACAACGAACTTCTTTGACGACTAGGCGACACCTTTGGATTCTCCTAGCTAGCTAACATCTTTGAATTAAGATTGTAATTGTTTCGTTATACAGAGAAAGCAGCCATGCTCACCATGTTTGTGACGAGAAAGATGATGGTGGTGGAACCACACGCAGGGTCTGAGGGTAATGATCGTGAATACAGAGCCAGTCGAGATGAAAAATTAGTCGAAAACATTATGAAGACAGCTCAAATGCATTTAGTTGTGGCAACTATAGTGCTCTTCTTGATGAATCTCCAAAATAGAAAACTAAGTAGTACCATTTTTTGCCTTCGACCCCAAGAAAGGCATTTGTTATTTGCCTTGATTGGAAGAAAGGGATTTGCTAACCAAACTATGTCGAAAATAATTTTTACGCTATCAGGTTATATCGACATGCACTAACAGTTAATTCTCCTGGTCAAGCATTGCATGATAACAATTTGCAACAATCAATTTAATTGACGACAGCAATGTTAGAACATACATGGGCGGATTCACAACGTTGGTTTTATGGATTCACCATCTGAATCTAATAGTTTTTGCAGATCCACTATATATATATTAAGACATCACCGAATATCTATAAATATTTTGACTTGAGAACCCATAAATTTTATGTTATGTACAATGGAATTTACTACCTGTAACCAAACACTGTATCAGTTATACAGAGATTATATAATCATACACCCTCGTGGTGGGGCCCTTCGCCAGATCCTGCGCATAACGGAAGCTTTAATGCACCGAGCTGCCTTTTTTCTTTTGTGTGTGTGTGTTATATAGAGAGGGAGAGGAAGACAGAAAAGTCACTGACTATCAACAAATATAATATTTTGAATCCATAATTTCCAAAGTATAATAAGTACAGCTTTAAGAATTTTGAAGGTTGAATCTTTCATGTTTAAGTCCTGCAGATGACGGTCTATATCTGTGTCTGGAACTTCGGATAGCATATATCCTGGAAATTTCATTGCATCTTTTAAGGCACATTTCTTATCGCATAAGTGAAATTGTCTCAAAAGACCAATAAACTCTCGGAATTGATGCAAACTTAGTGAAAGATAGGAGATAACGGAAGAAAAAGATGATCATATAGGGGATACCAATTAGTTGGTTTAAGATATGTTAGTAAGGGGATTTGTAATATGGTGTTGGTAGTTGTTAAAGGCGATTTACAAGAAGAATTGACCTCGCCTATAGATTCATGTTGTCCAGTCAAGAACTCACGTTCAGAAGATAAAAGTTACGGATATGAGGAAGCTAAGATGGATGTGTGGGACTAAGAGATAGGATTACAAATGAAGATATTCTAGTATAAGTGGCCTTGTTGATGAACAAGATGCGGCAGGTGAGACTGAGATGGTCCGGGCATGTAAAGAAGAGGGGAGCGTATGCCCCACCGTGGAGGTGCGAGAGATTGGCTATGAATGGTTTCAAGAGCGGTAGTGTAGACCGAAGAAGTATTGGAAAGAGCTGATTAGACAAGAAATGATGTAGTTTGCTGGGGATATGACCTAAGACGGGAGGTTATGGAGGACACAAATTCGGTAGAGTTCTCTCGCTTTACCTTCCATACTCGTTAATTAGTCGTAGTACTACTCTTGTAGTGTCTCTTCCTTCAATTTCTATAATTATCTATTACTCTTTTGTACTTCGATTATCGTAGTATTCTGTTGTAGTTATTGTTCCTTCAATTTTAAGACTGCTTTGGTGCACCGGACTGCTTTGAATTGTTTTTCCTTGCGCTGAAGGTCTATATTCTCCCCAAACTCCACTTGCTGTCGCTGTACCATGAATTATTTAGTGAAGATACATTGGGTCTATAGCATTGTCGGTGCCGAAAAAATGATCTTACATAGATTGTTATATCATGTGATAAAGGATGTATTAGTAAAATAACATGTAATGGACTAAAAACCAAATCGGTCATTCAAGGTATTCGGTAAAAACTGAAATATGTAGTTGAATTATACATTTGTAAGAAATATCAAATTCTTCTTAAACTCATCATCATATATATTTGGAGCAATAAGTACAAGTAGTAGCTCGCATTCATGTCTCCCTACTCGCTTATATTCTTCATCTTACTCTCATCATATTTTTCTCCAAGTATAAATAAAAGCCAAGAAGTACAATAAAATAGAGAGGCAACCTATGAAACAGACAGTAACGGCAAGACCAAGTGAATGTGATAAAGTAGCAAACATACCAGTTGCGAATGCAATTACAACTGCTAACATTGACAAGCACAGGCAAACACCGGAGAGATGATAAAGCTTCTCTAAATTTTTCTTATCTTCAGGATCTATACTTACATCTGCCATGAGGAAGTAGATGAATATGGCAACAGCCGAGAATGTGAAGGCAATGGCGTCGGAAACAACAAATGCACGAAATGCTGTTTTCCTTATTAGAATAGCCATCCCTTGATTATGGCTATCGGGGTTGCTCTCAAAACCTCCTGGCAATGTGATACCAGCAGCGAAAGTGACTGTCATTATCAAAGTGGCCACAACAATATGGAGTTGAGCTGACTTCATGATACTTTCGACTTCCTCTTGATCTGCCTTTTTAGCTTTATCATGATCATCTTCCCTCAGTTGCATTTTGACTCCTGTTCCCATTTAATCATTTGGATTGGGTATGTACTCGTACTTCTGCTTTACCTCATTGTCACGTTTTCCAAATCGGCCAATGCTACACAAATCCTCCATCAATTTCTCCTATTTTCATCAATAGTACAGTTTATATTGATGTAAAATATAAACCAATCTGTTCATAGCTTACGAGACAATGATATCAGGCGAAGGTAGAGCAAGAAATAGAATTAAAAAAGTTGTACTTGATGTTTCAACACCACATCAAGAATGGAAAAAATCTGAAGATTTGTGAGTGCACGCAAATCGTTCTTTCGCTTGACATAATCCTTGAACTAGTATATCAATATTTCACCATCATATACTCAAGCACAACCAGCATTTGAAAAACATATATGCGGCCGCTTACCTTCTCTGTTCTGATTTTCTTTGTTAAATGACATCTTCTTTGCTCTAGGATGGTTTATTAATTCAGGCACATGGTTACCAGAGGCAGCAAGCAAATGGAGAGGAGTGTTGCCGTCGCTATCTGGCTCATCAACAAGGCTGTCACACTTATCAGAGTCTAATAAGAAGCGGACTACCTCGTCTTGATTGTTCAGTACGGCAACATGAAGAGTATTTTGATTGTTGCTGTTAAGCAAATCTCGACAATCACGTCACCTTCACTGGCTGCAATGTGAATTGCTGTTGTCCAGGCATTTTCACTGCCTGCCGGAAGGTACACTAAGGATTTTTTCCACCTCAGCATATAAGAAACTACGTCTATCAGTCCTAATTTGACAGCATAGTGTAGTGAATTCCAACCCCATAAGTCAAGCTCCTCGCATAAAGGCTTATTCCATCGCTAGAGTGATCTAATGCAATCTGGATGTGTCAACACGATACATGCATAAATAAGGGGTTAGATCTTCTCGCAAATATAGTTGCACAACAGATTATGGGAAAGTCAACTTTAGTTAGATATGTACTTGATGAAGTCTATTTACCTAAGTCTTTGCATTTGAATATCTTAATCTTATGCCAGCCTGGTGTAGAACTTCTAGGTGTGTTATATTTCTTAATGAAGTCTTTGTTGAGTCTTTATATTAGAATATCTGAAGATACCAGACTGGTCAATTTTATATATATGGTGCGGCAATAAGCTGACATTGTTGATATTAAAGTATCCAATGAACTTGAGAGTCCGTTGCTACCAATAACCTTCCACCGGTAACAAATATCAAATACCAGGTATCTCTATCCATCAAGGCTAGAACAGATAAGAAGAAATACCAACTTCGTTGACCACTGGACCTCACCTTTGGATGCTGCTTGCACTAAAGCTCCCGCTATGGACAGGGTCCGAGAAAGGTCTCACCACAAGGGTGTATTATAGGCAGCCCACCACAAGGGTGTATTATACACAAACTTACCTTTCATTTCTACTGAGGCTGTTTCCAAGGTTTGAACTCGTGACCTCCTAGTCACATGACCGACATTTATGTCATGCATGGGATGGACCCCACTTGGATGAGTCTGAAACGACTTGCTAAGCAGAGACTTGACTATTAAGAGTAATTTTTTTCCTATATAATGTTTGAGAGAAAGCAAACGACATACCAAGTATCATAATTTTGGATAATATCTCAAAACAAAAAAGAATGGCGGACGTCGTGGTGGGTTATATGATAGATACACTCCTACCCATGATGTCTGTGACAAGAAGGATGATGGTGCCGATACCAGAGGCGGAGTCAGACCGTAATGATCGAGAAGAAAAAGCTAAGAGAGATGAAAGAACGGTTGAAAACATTATGAAGGCAGCTCAAATACATTTAGTTGTGGCAGCTCTGTTAATGACAGTGACCTTCACAGCTGGTTTTACGTTACCAGGAGGTTTTGAAAGCGATACTAATAGTCCTAGTAAAGGGATGGCGATTCTATTAAGGAGAACAACATTCCGTGCATTTGTCATTTCGGATGTCATCGCCTTTGCGTGCTCCACTGCAGCTGTATTCACCTACTTTCTAATGGCAACAAAGTCAATATCATCTGCAACAACAGAGTAAAAAGTTATTATCCGTCTTTATTACATGGCAACTCTGTTGCAGCTTATGGGCATGACAGCAGTTGTAGTTGCATTTACAACTGGTTTGTATGTTACTTTAGCACATTCTGTTGGTCTCGCCGTACTGTCTGTGTCATAGGTGCCATCTCTTTTTATGTAGTCTTCTTTATGATGATTCTTCCAGAAAATTAACATCCCAATAGAAGGAACCTAATTTCCAGCTATCAACTATTGATCTTTTTTCCATCTTCATATTTGATGATGTCCCTACATAATTAATGTAGTTAAACACTATACCTTTACTTTTTCAGTATAGACAAATTGCAAGCTACTGTCAATTAATCAATCATGTTATAAGGCTATCAACATCATTTTCATAACAGCTGTGAAGTTCACTATCATATATAGATAGCTTCCAAGACTAAATGTATTTGAGCCGCTTTATAATATCTTTGACTATTCTTTCATCTCAATTGGAGTAATTGATAAAGTTGTTATCATGTGATCAGGAGGTCACGAATAATTAATTAATAAATATCCAATGAACTTGAAAGTCATTTGCTTTCTCGAGGTGAAACAACAACACACTCAGTATATTCCCACTAAGTGGAGTCTTGGGAAGGTAAGTGTATGCAGTCCATACCACTATCTCCGGTGAGATAAAGAGGTTGTTTTCGATATACTCTGACTGAAGAACTTTCTCAAGGTGAAACATTATATAGAAATTAAAAGTTGACCCGGTCTTTCCTTAGTACTATATATATCAGGGTCTTATTTTGATTTGCATAGAACTTCTTAAGGTTAAATAAAAAAAAGTAATGGATCCAATCCTGTACAATGCTGCGATGGAAGGGAATACAGGAAATGGTGAATTTCCTAACAACCCTTCCCCAGACCCTGCTCATATCGGAAGCTTTAATGCACCGGCTTGCCTTTCTCTCTCTCTGTGTGTATGTGTGTTAGACAGAGAGGGAGAAGAAGAGAGAAAAGTCGCTAAATGTCAACGAATATAATATTTTGTATCCATAATTTCTAAAGTACAATAATTATAGCTTTAAGAATTTCAAAGGTTGAATCTTTCAAGTTTAAGTCTTACAGATGACGGTTTTTATCTATGTCTGGATCTTCGGATAGCATGTATCCTGGAAATGAAGAGCAAGATGCGGCAAGCAAATCTGAGATGGTCTGGGCAGGTAAAGGCGAGAGGAGTTGATGCCCCATGTGGAGCTTCGAGAGATTGGCTATGAATAGTTTCAAGAGAGGTAGAGTAGACCAAAGAAGTAATGGAAAGAGCTGATGAGACAAGACATGATATAGTTTCAGCTAACTGGGGACGTGACCTAAGACGGAAAGTTATGGAGGACATGAATACGGTAGAGTTCTCTTGCTTTTCCTTCCATACTAGTTAGTCGTAGTATTACTGTTGTAGTTTCTTGTCCGTTGATTTTTGTACTTATCTATTACTTTTTTGTACTTCAATTATCATAGTATTCTGTTGTAGTTTCTATTCTTTTTTTTAAGACTGCTTTGTCATGCTCTCTGTGACCTTGGAATAACGGGTAAAGTTATTTCCATGTGATTAGGAGGTCACGGATTCAAGCCTCAGAAACAACTTCTGGCAGAACTGCAAGGTCAGGCTGCGTACAATACACCCCTGTGGTGGTGCCCTCCCCCGAACCCTGTGCATAGTGGGAGCTTTAGTGCACCGTGCTGCCCTTTTTTTGTCATGCTCTCTATAGTTTTTTTTAATGGCTTTTCCACTTCTAACATTTCTTTTTTGAACTGCTTTGAATTGTTTTTCCTTGCGCTGAAGGTTTATAAAATTTCCGAAACCTCTTTGCCTTTCAATTTAGGTTTAATACTACGTATACTCTATCCTTTCAAAACTCTACTTGCGGAATATCACTGGGTATATTGTTGTTGTTGTACCATGAATTATTTAGTGAAGGTACATTGGTCTATGCAATTGTTGGTGACAAAATGCAACCACTTATAATTTGAATAGCAGAAAATGATCTTACATACATTGTTATATCGTGTGAAAGAGGATGTATAACTAAAATAACATCTGTCATATGTAATTCAAGGTATTGGGTAAAAACTGAAATATGTTGCTGAATTATATATTTGCAAAGCAATAAGTACAAGTGGTAGCTAGTTTTCATGTCGCTCTACTTGCTTATATTCTTCATCTTACAGCATCATCATTTTCCATAATATATAAATAGAAACCAAGATGCACAATAAAATAGGGAGGCAACCTATGGAACAGATAGTAACGGCAAGACCAAGTGAATGTGATAAAGTAACAAACATACCAGTTGCGAATGCAATTACAACTGCTAACATTGACAAGCTCTGACAAATAATTGCGAGATAATAAAGCTTAATTAAAATTTTTTTATGTTGAGGATCTATACTTATATCTGCCATGCTGAAGTAGATGAATATGGCAACAGCTGAGAATGTGAAGGCAATGGCATCAGAAACAACAAATGCACGAAATGCTGTTTTCCTTATTAGAATCGCCATCCCTTGATTAGGGCTATTGGGGTCACTCTCAAAACCTCCTGGCAATGTGATACCAGCGGCGAAAGTGACTGTCATTATCAAAGTGGCCACAACAATATGGATCTGAGCTACGTTCATAAGACTTTCGCCTTTTGTTTGATATACCTTTTTAGGTTTATTGTGATCATCTTCCCTCAGTTGCATTTTGCCTCCTGTTCCCGTTTCTGCATTTGGATTGGGCATGTACTCGTACTTCCGCTTTACATCAAAGTCACGTTTTCCAAATCGGCCAATGCTACACAAATCCTCCATCAATTTCTCCTATTTTCATCAATAGTACAGTTTATATTGAGTCGGTCGCAATCAGTATTTGAAAAACAAATGTGCGACCGCATACCTTATTTGTCGTCGTTGTGCATGACAATGCTATATCAACTGGGGTCTGGTTTTGTTTGTTAAATGACATCTTCTTTGCTCTAGGATGGTTTATTAATTCAGGCACATGGTTACCAGAGGCAGCAAACAAATGGAGAGGACTGTTGCCGTCACTATCTGGCTCCTCAACAAGGCTGTTGCAATTATCAGATTCTAATAAGAAACGGACTACCTCGTCTTGATTGTTCAATATGGCAACATGAAGAGCATTTTGATTGTTGCTGTTAAGCATATCCCAACAATCAGGGCAGTGATTTAATAGCTCATTGATCATGTTTACATCACCTTCACCAGCTGCAATGTGAATTGCTGTTGTCCAGTCATTTTCACTGCCTGCCGGAAGGTACACTAAGGATTTTTTCCACCCCAGCATATCAGAAACTACGTCTGCCATTCCTAATTTGACAGCATAGTGAAGTGAATTCCAACCCCATAAGTCTGGTTCCTCGCATAAAGGCTTATTCCAATGCCATAGTGATCTAATGCAATCTGGATGTGTCAACACGATAAATGCATAAATAAGGGGTTAGATCTTCTCGCAAATATAGTTGCACAACAGACATTACGAAATCATCAACAGATTATGGGAAAGTCAACTGAAGTTAGATATTGATATAGCAAATAACAAAAATTGTGTACCTATATGTTCCTGAATTACTGCTGCATGCAGCGGCGTCCTATTAGATGGACCTGCAGCACAAGTTGGTTTCTTGCAGGATTCCAAGATGTCAATCAAAGCATCATGAAAACCAGATTCGGCCGCCAGATAGAGTGGCGTCTCCTGAGCATGATTAGGCGGAAATCCGAATTCAGAATCTTCTTTCACCAAGAGCTTAACCACATCTAGATGTTGGCTCCGAACAGCCTTGTGCAGGGCTGTATCTCCACTAGCATCCGTCATCTGAGTGAGTTTATCCTTCGTATTATGATCTTCTGTACATGCAAGTAGCACACGGACTACTTCAGTATGCCCTTCGTTAGCTGCTATGTGAAGAGCGGTTTCATTTTTCTTGTTTTGACAGCGTAACATTACCGGAGTAATCTTAAGGACTTCTGCCGCGAAATGGGAGTGGCCATAGAGGGTTACGACATGAAGGACCGTGTTGCCCTTCGGAGTGACTTGGTAGCCGTTTTCTTCATCCCTTTTCAAATGATCAGCAAGTATAAAATCGCCATCTCCGATATTGCCTCTCATCGCAGCACTATACAAGGTCGGTTCCATTCCTTTTGATTTAGTGTTTTATCTAAGATCTACCAATGATAATCCTGTGAGTCCTTTGCTTTCTGTCTTTAATGTGAACTGATGAATGGAGTATATATATATATTTACCTAAGCCTTTGCATTAGAATATCTTAATATTACCTAAGTCTAAGTATGTTATATTTCTTAATGGTCTTTGTTTAGTCTTTATATTAGAAGACTGGTCAATTTTACATATATGGTGTGGCCATAAGCTGAACTTGAGAGTCCTTTGCTTCTATTTCCAAGGCTAGAACAGATAGGTATAAATACCAACTTCATTCACCATTTGGCCTCACCTTTGGATGCTACCAGCTAAAAGAAGGGCAGTTGGTGTACTAAAGCTCCCGATATGCATAAGGTCTGCCTCATCGTAAAGGTATATTGTACACAATCTTAATTTGTATTTCTGCCAAAGATCGTTTTCGAAGTTTAAACTGATGACCCCTTGAGGCTATCATAATTTTGGATAATAGCCCAAAGCATTTAGTACTTTCCAGCCATCAACAATTGCATCTTTTTGCCATCTTCATATTTTATGATGTCCCTACATAATTAATGTACTTTAACACTATATACCTTTACTTTTTCAGTATAGACAAATTGCAAGCTAGTGTCAATTAATCAATCATGTTATAGGGCTATCAATATCACTTTCATAACGTGAAACCAGCTGTGAAGGTCACTATCATGAAAAGATAGCTGCTACTAAATGTATTTGAGCTGCATGCCTTCATAATATCTTTCTCTGACTATTCTTTCATTATTGCTAAAATTATTGTCCATGATGAGGAGGTTATGGATAATTAATTAATAAATATTCAATGAACTTGAAAGTTGTTTGCTTTCTCTAGGTGAAACAACCATAACACATTCACTATATTCCCACCAAGTGGGGTCTTGAAAAGGTAAATGTACGCAATCCATATCACTATCTCAATTCTCAACTGAGATAAAGAAGTTGTTTTCGATATACTCCAACTCAATAACTTTGTTGAAACATTATATAGAAATTAAAAGTTGACCCGGTCTTTCCTTAGTACCATATATATCAGGCTCTTCCATGTAACATGGTGCATGTGGCCAAACTTGCCATCACTAAGTCAAGTTTTACTATTATTAAGGAAAAGAACATTCTATAATATTTTTTAAAATATATATATATATATATATATATATATATATATATATATATATATATAAATTGTATAGTTCTATCAAATATGTATATATATAAAAAATATATAAAAAATGTATGAAAACTATATAATTATCGTATAAAACATGTAAAAAAAATATTCAGTTATTGTACAAATTGTGTATCAAAACTGTATAATTTTCGTATAGAATATTTATATGTATAAGATATGTATAGAAAGTGTATAGAAGATGTGTAGAAACAGTATAGAATAAGACAGTAAATTGAAATGGCTAGAAATTAAAATTTAAATTCCATGACTATTTTCATGGACTTATTAGTAGTAGTACAATGATTTTGAGATTCTCAACAGGATTATAATTCATGCTGTCCAGTCAAGAACTCACGTTCAGAAGTTAAAGTTACTGATATGAGGAAGCTGAGATGGGTGCTTGGGACTAAGAGATAGGATTAGAAATGAAGATAATCGAGTATGAGTGGCATTGATGAAGAACAAGATGCAACAAGTGAGACTGAGATGGTCCAGGCATGTATAGAGGAGATCAGGAGCCGATGCACCGGTATGGAGGTGCGAGAGATTGACTTTGACTGGTTTCAAGAGAGATAGAGTAGACCGAAGAAGTAAAGGGGAGAGTTGATTAGACAAGACTTGATGAAACATGTATGCACTTAAACACTAGAATTAAGAAGCTCAGGGACGGTCAAAAATGAACTTGTTTAATTTTTCAGACGTTAATAATTCCAATAATTTCGAGCTAGATATTTTCAAGAAAGTGTGTATAATGCTACGTATATTGCAACCAAGACCCAAAAAAAAAAGTTAGTCTTGCGAAGAAGCTTTTGATCCTTTTGCCTTTGATGAAAAAGAAAAGGAAAGGTATTTAATTTGTTCTTTGCTTTAATTGGAAGCAAGGAATTTGTTCAACTTTTTCACAGGGCCATCAACAACTGTTAACAGTAAAGTCTGTCTACCAATGCTAGAACATATGAGAAGAAATCACCCTAGCGTTTAGCTTTTAGTGAAAATTGAACTCGAGACTTCACAGTGCACAACAAACTTCATTGACCACTAGGTGAAACCTTTGGATGCTCCTATCTAGCTAGCATCTTTGGATTAAGATTGTAATTGTTTCTATCATCCAGAGAAAGCAGTTCTGCTCGCGATGTTTGTTATTTGCTAAAGAAAGGGATAACTTCTTGTTTGAGTTTTATGCTTTACATCTCCACCATTATTTACTGTGAAGTAGAAAACCTTATACTCCTTATCAAGAGTTTATGTTATGTCGAAAATAATTTTTACGCTATCAGGTTGTACGACATGCACTAACAGTTAATTCTCCTGGTCAAACATGGCATGATTATAACGTGAAACAATCAATGTAATTGACGACAGCAATATTAGAACATAAATGGGCAGATTCACAACGTTAGTTTTATGGATTCACCATCTGAATCTAATAGTTTTTGCCGGAACCTGTATATATATATTAAGAAATCACTGAATATCCATTAATATTTTGACTTGAGAACCCATAGTTTTTAAGTTATGTACAACGGAATTTACTACCAGTAACCAAACACTGTATAAGTTATACAGAGATTATATAATCATTAACAGATAAAAGGCATGTAAATTGCAAACACAAGATTCTCGACATGAATATGTATATATGTGTGATTTGTAATATTGGGCATGTACTCGTACTTCCTCTTTACCTCAAAGTCATGTTTTTCAAATCGGCCAATGCTACACAAATCCTCCATCAATTTCTCCTATTTTCATCAATAGTACAGTTTATATTGAGTCTGTCGAAAAACTTAACATAGTAACTTGTCTAACTGAGAACTAATCTGTTCATAGCTTAGGAGACAATGATATCATGTAAAATAAACTCAGGCGAAGGTAGAGCAAGAAATAGAATTAAAGTTTTACTTGATGTTTCAACACCACATATCTTTCACACAAATCGTTCTTTCGCTTGACATAATCCTTGAACTAGCATATCAATATTTCACCAGCATATACTCAAGTGCAACCAGTATTTGAAAATCAAATGTGCGGCCGCGTACCTTCTTTGTTGTCTCATTGCATGACAATGCTATATCAAGTGGAGTCTGGTTTTCTTTGTTAAATGTCATCTTCTTTGCTCTAGGATGGTTTATTAATTCACACACATGGTTACCAGAGGCAGCAAGCAAATGGAGAGGAGTGTTGCCGTCGCTATCTGGCTCATCAACAAGGCTGTCGCACTTTATTGGAACTACTCTATGACTTTTTTTTTTTTAATTTTTTTTAGTGACAACATTTAATTTTTTTCTTCAATCACATTATAATTGTAAAAAAACCGAGAAAACCGAAAAAACCCGACTAAAACCGAAATAAAAAAAAACGATTGTATATTGATTTGATTTGGTTTATAGATTTAGAAAACCGACATTATTGATTTGGTTATATTTTAATAAAAAACCGAACCAACCCGACCTATGTACACCCCTACATGTGATAAAGGATGTATAACTAAAAAAAGCATGTAATGGACTAGAAAACCATAACTTTCATACGTAATTCAAGGTATTGGGTAAAAACTGAAATATATTTGCTAGCAATAAGTACAAGTAGTAGCTAGCATTCATGTCTCTCTACTGGCTTACATTCTTCATCTTACTCTCACCATATATAGCTACAACTATAAATAACAACCAAGAAGTACAATAAAATAGAGAGGCAACCTAGGAAACAGACAGTAACAGCAAGACCAAGTGAATATGATAAAGTAGCAAACATACCCGTTGTGAATGCAATTACAACTGCTAGCATTGACAAGCACTGAAAAATACTTGCGAGATCATAAAGCTTCTGTACAAGTTTCTTCCTTTGAGGAAATCTACTTGTATCTGCCATGAGGAAGTAGATGAATATGGCAACAGCTGAGCATGTGAAGGCAATGGCATCGGAAACAGCAAATGCACGAAATGCTGTTTTCCTTATTAGAATTGCCATCCCTTGATTAGGGCTATCGGAGTCGCTCTCAAAACCTCCTGGCAATGTGATACCAGCGGCGAAAGTGACTGTCATTATCAAAGTGGCCACAACAATATGGATTTGAGCTATCTTCATAATACTTTCGATTACTGTTTGATCTGCCTTTTCATCTTTATCGTGATCATCATCTCTCTGTTGCATTTTGCCTCCTGTTCCTGTTTCAGCATTTGGATTGGGCATGTATTCGTACTTCCGCTTTACCTCAAAGTCACGTTTTCCAAATCGGCCAATGCTACACAAATCCTCCATCAATTTCTCCTATTTTCATCAATAGTACAGTTTAGATTGAGTCGGTCTCAATCAGTATTTGAAAAACAAATGTGCGACCGCTTACCTTCTTTGTTGTCACTGTGCATGACAATGCTATATCAAGTGGGGTCTGATTTTCTTTGTTAAATGACATCTTCTTTGCTCTAGGATGGTTTATTAATTCAGGCACATGGTTACCAGAGGCAGCAAGCAAATGGAGAGGAGTGTTGCCGTCGCTATCTGGCTCATCAACAAGGCTGTCTCACTTATCAGAGTCTAATAAGAAGCGGACTACCTCGTCTTGATTGTTCAATACGGAAACATGAAGAGCATTTTGACTGTTGCTGTTAAGCAAATCCCAACAATCAGGGCAGTGATTTAATAGCGCATTGATCATGTTTACATCACCTTCGCTGGCTGCAATGTGAATTGCTGTCGTCCAGTCATTTTCACTGCCTGCCGGAAGGTACACTAAGGATTTTTTCCACGCCAGCATATCAGATACTATGTCTTCCAATCCTAATTTAACAGCATAGTGCAGTGAATTCCAACCCCATAAGTCAGATTCCTCACATGAAGGCTTATTCCATCGCCATAGTGATCTAATGCAATCTGGATGTATCAACACGATAAATGCGTAAGGGGTTAGATCTTCTCGCAAATATAGTTGCACAACAGATTATGGGAAAGTCAACTTTAGTTAGATATCGATACAGCAAATAACAAAAATTGTGTACCTCTATGTTCCTGAATTACTGCTGCATGCAGCGGCGTTCTATTAGATGGACCTGCAGCATAAGTTGGATCATTGCAGGATTCCAAGACGTTAATCAAGGCATCATGAAAACCAGATTCAGCCGCCAGATACAGTGGTGTCTCCTGCACATGGTTAGGCGGATATTCAAAATCAGGATCTTCTTTCACCAGGAGCTTAACCACATCTAGATGTTGGCTCCGCACGGCCTTGTGCAGCGCTGTATCACCACCAGCATCTGTCATCCTCATGAGTTTCTCCTTGATATTATGATCTTCTATACGTGCAAGTAGCACACGTACTACTTCAGTGTGCCCTTCCTTAGCTGCTATGTGAAGAGCGGTTTCGTTTTTCATGTTTTGACAGCATAACATTGCCGGAGTAATCTTAAGGACTTCTGCCGCGAAATGGGAGTGGCCATAGAGGGCTGTGACATGAAGGACCGTGTTTCCCTTTGGAGTGACTTGGTAGCCGTTTTCTTCATCCCTTTTCAGATTATCAGCAAGTAGAAAATTGACATCTCCGATATTGCCTCTCATCGCAGCACTGTACAAGATTGGATCCATTCCTTTTGATAATCCTGTGAGTCCTTTGCTTTCTCTGGATGAAACATTATTATATAGGAAAAACTAATTAGATTCTTAATCAATCTCAAAGAAGAAAAGGATCTGGTGTTTGCCTTGATAACAGGAAAGAGATTTTGATGTTTTCGTATTTTCGCTTTCATGTAAAAACTGAAAGAATATAATGAACATAAACAGTTTTACGAACTTATTAAACCTCCTAAGACAAAATTAATACTTGGATCTCTTAAGATTCACTTCATCTTATGATTCTTTTCTCATAAAAACAAGCAAGTAGAGTAGTCGATTACTTAAGAAACGAACAATGGCGATCATTGGCTCCTATTTCCCCATGAGACTGGCGGACATTGCTCCTATTCACCTGACTCAACATATATATGCTCCTCGCGGATCTACAAAATCCAAACTGAAAATCAGCAGATCAATAGAAGGATACCAAGTAAAAGGTCTTTTACCATTGTTGCACTAAACACAACATATTCCTCTACAGGAATTCCTTACTGGAATCTTCGCGGAGGGGCACTAAAATAACCCATCTGAAATTGCAGGTACTGAGTTTAGCAAGGATTTTTTTGATGAGCAGTGTAAAGAAACAAGCTCCAATTGTATCGGAGAGGCAGTAGCATAATTGATTTGAGAGAGGAAAATCATACAGCTTACTCAAAAGTAAGGTATCTTTAATAATGAAAATATTATACAATATGAATTCATATTAATATTGAAACAAGATGTTGATGACATATCTATCACTCAAGAACATTATATAAAAAGATTGAAGAACTACAAGCCAGTGAACATGTCAAGGTTGTAACATAGACCCGAGTCTCTATGTGAGTCACGTAGGATGTTTCAGATCACAAGGCCTATTATTTCACCAAAGCAATGGTACGTCTTATTAACACAAACAAGACTAAGTAATTGAAAATGATAGAAGGGCAGCCCGGTGCAATAGACTCCTGTGGTCTGGCCCTCTTCCCCCGACCCTACGCATAGCTCTCTGTGACCTTGGAGTAACTGGTAATGTTGTTGTCATGTGACCAAGGAGGTCACGGGTTCAAGTCTTGGAAACAGCCTCTCGCAGAACTGCAAGGTAAGGTTGCGTACAATACACCCTTGTGGTGGGGCCCTTCCCCAAACCCTACGCATAGCTACGATGCTTTACACTGCAATCTTTTCTTTTGGAGAAATGACATTCGCTTTGGTGCTTAAGAAGCAACCTATGATGATATTCTCTTGTTTTTCTCTTTTTTCATTTTTTTTGGTTCCTTTCTTAACTTGTAAAGTTGAGTATGTCGCAGCTGCCTAATGTGTTAGTCATACAATGTGGTGTTGGAAGTTGATAAAGATGCTACAAGAGCAAGCTACTATTGATAATATTGCGTCTTACTAAGAAGTACCATTGCTTTGGTGAAAGAATGGTCCTTATGATGTTAGGATCGATACAATATTCAAGATCCAGAAACTAAGTAAAGTAATCCTAAAATGTTTCTTATATAGTGTATTTCAAATAGAAGGCAAAAAGTCCAAAATGTCCCTTAGAGATTAGGTGCCCCTCTAGTGTGAATTAGTGGCTGTTTTGATATGTTTTAACCCATTAATTCCACTTCTCTTGCACACACACATGGACGAATTCAATACACATCCTCATAAATCAGCGATTCTAATAAGGAAAATATCATTTCGTGCATTTGTTGTTTCTGATGCCATTGCCTTCACATGCTCAGCTATTCCCATATTCATCTACTTCCTCGTGGCACTCATGGCAGATACAAGTACAAGTCCTCTAATATTAAAAATTTTAGAGAAGGTTTATGATCTCGCAAGTAAATGTCTGTCCTTGTCAATGTTAGCTGTTGTAATTGCATTCGCAACGGGTATATTTGCTACTTTATCACATTCACTTGGTCTTGCCGTTACTGTTTTTATATGGGAAGCTTTGTAATCAGAGACATCATTGCTAGATTCGACTTGTATCTTACATCCTGAAGTGTGAATTGGGAAAGTAGCTTAGTGATTAGGTGGTACAGCTTAGGCCACGTGTCCATGTGACAGCCATTGGATGAGATGAAATAAACATACGAGATGATGAGTGACAGCTGGATCAGGCCCAAGCGGTTATATCAACACAAGTGGAGCTGAGCCACTGAACTATTATCAATAAAATTCCAATTCTGTTCGGCTGAATCTTCGATTTCTCTCGGGCGATTCAATTACGATTTAAGGGACATAATAACATTGTACTTATTGCTTGCAAATATAGAATTCAACTATGTTTTTTTAATCCATTACATGTTATTTTAGTTATACATCCTTTATCACACGCAAGATCATTTTCTTCTATTCAAATTATAAGTGGTCAAAGGAGATCAGTTTTTCCGTCACCAACAATGCTATGGACCCAATGTACCTTCACTAAAACCCTGAGGACTGATGGCACATGGTTCGAAACTCGGTGGATAATGAGCCCACCCCTATACCCTTTTCCACTCAAGTATCACGATTTTGTCGTCACAGACGAATTAATGTATGTCAAAAGTAAAGTAAATTTATGAGTCAAATTACTACAAACAACTAAACATAAGCAATAGATTAAATGGATGTTGATAGAAAAACAATTGAATTCAAGAAAAGTAATTGTGAGCACTCAAATATGAAGTCTTTAACATCTCTTCAGAAACTAAATCAGTTTTCAGTGTTGCTCTTAAACTTTCAAAAGTTTCATATGCCAATCAGTGGAAAATTTTTGACAAAATTTGCCTCAAGCAATGTGCATGGCATAATCATCAACTTACCATTAATGGTGAGATCCCAAGGAGCAAAGTTATACATACTTTTTTTTTTCTTTTTCTCTCTGTCGCGTTGTCGCATCACTTTCTGTTTCAAGTGAACTTTTCATGAGGGATTAGAGGTAGGTAGGTTATAGGTAACTTAATCTAGGTATTGGCATCTCCAGAACCTCCTCCTCCGCCTCCTTTTATGGAAACCACTGGTGCACGGAAGGAGCTTCGACTAATCAAATGAGAATCAAGAAACAAAACTATGACTGTGATATCGTCATGAAAATGCCGCCTCACACCTCTATCTATCCTTTTCAGATCTGCGTATCTCATTTCTCTTTTCTTTGCAGCCTCCTGTAGGGCAGCTTTTACGAGTTTTCTAGCAATGCCCTGTACAAATTTGGAAATTTTAGTTTAGTAGAGAAAACAGCTGATGCAGTCGGTCAAATGTCAATCGCTGTTTCTTGAAGTCAATAGCTCGTGTAGAAAACAAAACTACATGCTCAATTGCATAATGGAATATGCAAAGAATCAACTAACTATATGTTGATGTCTAGCGAAACACATTACACGAGTAAAAACATACATCTGGAAACTGGAAGCCCGTTAAATCAAGAATCACAAAAGGAAAAAACACTTTCCAGATACTGCAATACTTTAGAACTCAAAAAATTCTCTAAAGGAATTATTGCATTAGATCCCAAAAGTTAGCTATCACGGTAACCGCCTTGCAAGATTCAATATGAATGAGTGTCCCGTAAATTTCAACAATTACAAAAGAATGCCTCACTCATAGATTACTTATGTTCACAAAATATCGAGAATTTATAATGCTTTATATTTGTATTTGCATGAGATGCGTTAAATGCAATAACAAAGTCAGTGAAGATTCATATAGTCGACCCCAACGTGTTTGAGCTAGTTGTTGTTGTTGATGTTTTAGATAAAAGGAAGGGAGCAACACAAAAGGAAAGGATCGAGATGGGAAAGGTTTTTCCAATTTGCATTCATTTTAGCAAGAGAGAAAAAAATAGGGAGCAAGCTTACTGAGGATAATGACCCTAGATACGAAGATTTGGAGGTCGAGGATTCGTGTTAATGGATAGTTGATAGCCATGTGTTGTAGTACTCGTATGGGGAGAAGCAGGGAGCTAGTCTCCTCTTCTCATTTTCTCCGTATTTAGTAGTTTACCTAGTATTCGGATACTATAAGTGCTATCTCTCGTTCACTCTTGTTAACAAATGAGAATGATATGATGACAAGAAAAAGTAATTAGATTTGATAACCAAGGAGATTCTTCCTTATCAAAGATAAATGAGGACAATCTTACATGGCGTTCGCAACTGCTGACAATGTCCACGGCCTCTTGATTGCTGAGATGCTCCCATAAGCCATCTGATGCAAATATGAGAAACTGATCTTCTGGAACGAGCTTCTGTACAATTATTGATGGCTCAGCGAGGAGAATAGGCTTCTCGAATGTTCCAGGAAATCGAAACTTAGGCAGCAAAGGCTCTCTGTTAAACTCCGCTCTCTTCAAATATGCATCACCAATTGATCTCGAAACCTGCAAATTTATTCGTACTTCATTATCACAACATCGACTTGATGTCATCTGTTCAGACACCTTAGATACGTCGCAAAGATTTTATGAAATATTAGAGCAAGTGTTATCTTTTTCAATTGCCTACCCCCAGTGAAGCTTAACTTGCCGCACAATAAGTATGATAATGCGGAACTAAAGTACCTGTATAATTCCCTTCACACGCCAAACCTTGTGCTTTAAAACTACTACATTTGGATCATCGGGGTGCAGTGAGCGCAGTTCCTCACGGACAGATTCCAAACTCGCGTTGTGTTCAGAAGATAATTGAACTGCTTTGACCTCTTTCAGAGCCCTCTCCTGTTTTCCTAACACCGCACGAGAATCTCCAGCATTTGCAATATATAACATCCCACTGCATATAATACCCACTAAGCAGCATGATCCGACCGAAGCAATTTGAGGTCTAGTTTGCCATTCCTTTCTCACCAGAGAAAGAAACTCTTCTTCAGTTGCCAAATATGCCTTGCGTATAACATCGGCTGACATTGCTTGATCCTCTGAGGTGAATTCTGCATCAGAAAAAAGCTGTCAAGTGAGTAACATATGCATCAGCAATCTTTTTACCATATGCAAGAGGAGGAGTGCATGCAAATTTAAAACGGTGAGAAAGAATCATCAAAGCTTTCTTTACTCGAGTACTTATTTCTTGTAGGGCGGGAAGTGGGAAAGCAGGAAACGAGGCTGATCAAATGCTATTGTACGGAATAACCAACGCTATAGCATAATACATGAGTAATGAGATCTATTATCTTTTTTATATCGGCAGAAATTTTAATTGGTTGTTTTGCTAGTTCTTAGTGATGAGATTTATCAGCAGAGAATATCGTCTAGCACAACAAAAATCTTCGATTTTTGATCTCTTTTATGATTGGAGGTATTTGTCCATTAACAAATGGGCCTCCGGACTTTAAAACCACAACTTATCACGATTTAGAGTAAAAAATGGGACGCCTTCGTGATGACTATTTACTATGGATAGATATTTCATGGACATGGAACCTGTAAGATCTGCATTTGTTGATCCTAACACGATGGGCGTTTGTGTCTAATCAATGTTAGATCGACATTGCCAGCTTTCTAACACATTTATCAGTCACATCTTGCCACACCTCCTGATTATTAAACTTGAATGCAAAAAGTGCAACTTGTCAGCCTTACACAACAACAGTGTTCACATTTACGACATTTATTTAATACAAACAAGAGGAGACATCTCTCCTGTTATTTTCTCGAGCTGAGGGTCTACCGGAAACAGCTTCTCTACCTCGCAAGGTACGGGCAAGGTCTGAGTACACACTACCCTCCCAAACCCCACTTGTAGAAGACTAAGTTGCTCGGACTCTCCAAATATGTTGCCACACACACGTCGGATCCTCCAAAAAATGCACTACTTTGAAGGATCCAACACGAACCCGATGACATTTTTTTAAAGAGTCTGAGCAACATAGGTGTAAGACATATAGCACGACGCACAAACTGGAAATACATGTGTGCGTGTGTTTTGTAATATGAATATGCATCATAAACAATAGTTAATAAAATACCCCGAGTCACTGCATGAAACATAAGCAAAAGATATGTCACGCTTCTGAAGCACATATAAGTAAGACACAAGATGAAATGCCACATATATAGTTGACATTTAAAGCAAAGCATAGGAAAGAAGAAAAAGCATACTCTTGACGTTCTCAAAAAGGCGACCATTAATAAACCGGGCAGTTTCTGCGCCTGCATGGCCATCATATATTCCCACAAAGGTGCCCTGAGGACCTGTTTCAACCAAACTCATTGATCCCGATTCAAGTTGGCTCTGATCCTCCAATATATTATTCGCTTGAATTACAGCCATCGAGAACTCCCCATTAACATGGTGCCCCGAATCTTTATACCACAACAATCCATCAACCCTTCCGCCTGGATCTCCTCCTCTACTGCTGCTATTTTCACCTTCATTATCAAACGAAGGCTTCCAACACGGGTATACAAACTTTTTCCATGTAGTTGTCACCATACCTTTGCATGATACTGCTATTATAACTCACCCAAATGGCCCAGCACTCAAGTACTTGCCAAACCACAATTATTCCAAAATCTTGCCAAAAGTCGCGTACTTTGTGCATATATCAAGCAACCCGAACGATCCAACAATCAAAAGACTCATCAAACAACGATTAGTTCACAATCTACACCCCAGCTTGAGACACACGTCGTAAATCTTGCAAAAAGTTCCAGACTTTGTGCATATATCTAGAAATGCCTACAGGTAATCTGCATACCCGAAAAGAACTAGCTACCTAAATAGATTATGTACCCAAAGCCTGCATTACACAAACAATGAATGATCAATTGAATCTTAAAAGTTAATGGGATTTCAAGATTATGCACATATAGAGACCAAGCAATACAAACATCATTAATCTGAATACCCACATAAACAAGAACAACAATCGAAACATAGAAACTACATTACAGACAAATTAAATAAACAATTAAGACTACAACATTGATGGGGTTTCAGGATTATACACAATACCGAGATCAACCAATGCATACACCAGTTAATCTGCATAACGACATAAAAAGAACAACCTAAGCAAATGTTACATCCAAAAAACTGCATTTTGACACAAGAAATGAACAATTACACCTAAAACATAAAAGGGTTTCGAGATCATAACAATACAAATCAACCAATGCAACACCAATTAATCTGCACACCAACATAAACAAGAACAACCTTAACAAATGCGAAAACCCAAAAATTGCATTTTGACTCAACAAATAAAGAATTTGAGCTAAAACATAAAAGGGGTTTCAAGATTCTACAGAAATCACCCAATGCACACACCAATTAATCTGCAAACCAACATAATCAAGAACAACCTTGGCAAATTCTAAAATCGAAAAATTGCATTTTGACTCAAGAAATAAGCAATTTGAGGTAAAGCAAATAATGGGTTTCAAGATTACACAGAGATCAACTAATGCACACACCAATTAATCTGCAAAACAACATAATCAAGAACAACCTTAATGAATGCTAAAATCCAAAAATTGCATTTTGACTCAACAAATAAACAATTTGAGCTAAAACATAAAAGGGGTTTCAAGATTATACAGAAATCACCCAATGCACACACCAAGTAATCTGCAAACCAACATAATCAAGAACAACCTTAGCAAATGCTAAAATCCAAAAAATGCATTTTGACTCAAGAAATAAAAGATTTGAGCTTAAGCAAAAAATGGGTTTCAAGATTATACAGAAATCAACCAATGCAACACCAATTAATCTGCAAAACAACATAATCAAGAACAGCCTTAGCAAATGCTAAAATCCAAAAATTGCATTTTGACTCAATAAATCAACAATTTGAGCTAAAACAAATAATGGGTTTTCAATTTTCAAGATTATTACACACAATGGAAATAATCTGCAAACCAACACAAACAAGAAACAACCTTAGCAAATGCTAAAATATAAAAACTACATTTTGATTCAATAAATCAACAATTTGAGCTAAAACAAATAATGGGTTTTCAATTTTCAAAGATTATTATACACAATGTAATTAATCTGCAAACCAACATAAACAAGAAACAACCTTAGCAAATGGTAAAACCCAAAAACTGCATTTTGATTCAATAAATCAACAATTTAAGCTAAAACAAGTAATGAGTTTTCAAATTTCAAGATTATTATACACAATATATAAATCAAAATACAAAAAAAAAAAAAAAAAAAAAAATGGTTGCACATACAAATATCAAGATTTGGATATTTGCATTGAATATCTTTGAATCAAAGATTCCAAATTGGGTGTGGCAAATGGAAGACACCCTTTAAATCAGATTTTGATTAAAATAAGAAAAATAAAGAATTGGATTTTCTCTTAGACGAAAGAGAAAATAAAAGTTTGTTTCTTTACAATGTGGAAAAGGGTGATAGAGACAGGGGGGAGGGGAGAAAAATAAGGGGGTGGTGGGGTGGGGTGGGAGTGGAGTGTTCTTTTGGTTTTGGTTTGTTAAAAAATTTAAAAAAATTAACATATATATATATATATATATATATATATATTTAAAAAAAAAAAAAAAGAATGCAATACCATTTTTGGTATAGAAATGAGGTGGATAATCGTGGTGTCTAGTCAGCTTTCACGCGTCTTGACAGATGGGAAAAAACCACACTTCAGCTTTCACGCACTTTTATAGTCAGAAATAAGTCATGTAATGTGTTTGTAGCTGTTAGAAGTTGAAGTTGAAACCTCGTGACACACACTCATCTAATATTGTTGTCGCTATTAGAATTTAAAGTTGAAACCTCGTGACACTCATCTAATATTGTTGTCGCTATTAGAATTTGAAGTTCAAACCCCGTGACACTCATCTAATATTATTGTCGCTATTATAATTTGAAGTTGAAATCTCGTGATTCTTGATCAGCTTTTTCAAACCCCGTGACACTCATCTAATATTGTTGTCGCTATTAGAATTTGAAATTGAAATCACGTGATCTTGATCAGCTTTATTGATTATTCGGTTATATGAATTTGAAGTTAAAACCTCGTGATACTCATCTAATATTGTTGTCGCTATTAGAATTTGAAGTTGAAATCTCGTGACTCTTGATCAGCTTTATTGATTATTCGGTTATATCTTGGGTGCTAATATCTATGATACTTTATACATTTAACTTTTAGTTATTTAAAATACCTGTTTTTTAGGCCCGCGTTCCTTTATGTATGAAGTATGTTATTCGATCTATCAAGGACATAACCCTAAATAGGAAGGCGTGGAAGACGCAAACTAGGATAGAAGATCAGTAGGAAGGTGTCCGGCCTTGCTAACAGGGGGTGCTTTGTTGAGTGCTAACAGTCGTAGTGTCACGTAGTGTCTTGTTTTTAGAGTTTTGATGGCGTTTATTGTTTCAGATAGATTGATTGTAGAGTTATTGTACGGTAGTTTTGTTTGTGTTATTATATGTCAGATTTTACTACCTACTATTTCTTATGCTTATATATTGTGTCTAAATCAGACTCTCTACCTCGCCTTTGAGGTAGTGACATGGACTGCATACACTCTACCCGTCTCGACCCCCACTTTGTAGGAATACATTGGGTATATTTTTGTTATTGTGTGTTATTCGGTTTATTTTTAACTATATTAGTCAGTATGGGTAGAGCTAGGTACTACGAGGGGCCATACAGTATGTATTAAAGAAATTAAGTTATGTATCCGAGACAGTATGAATCACGAGTAACTTATGTATTAATTATGGTCATGATACATAACAATCAACCTACTAACTACGTTTATTTTTCAAATGATTCATGTTGCCAAGTGCACCCATTCCA
This sequence comes from Capsicum baccatum var. pendulum, assembly GCA_030864225.1. Taxonomy (NCBI): domain Eukaryota; kingdom Viridiplantae; phylum Streptophyta; class Magnoliopsida; order Solanales; family Solanaceae; genus Capsicum; species Capsicum baccatum. Next base: position 247,856,952 of record CM061554.1, read on the forward strand.
AATTTCAATCCAACCAAATGATCAGCGACTGCCAATATATCTCGGGTAAGTGCAATGTATCAGGACCATCGCAAGTGTATTCGAGATTTTAGATTTTCAGACAACGCAATGTATCCAAGATTCCAGATTTTCTGAGATCTTTAGTAATATTGAATATAGTTGGAATATGGAGTAATTAGCTCCAGAAATGGTGAAATTTATGTTATTTATAGTACATTTTCTAAAAAAGATTTGAATTTCGGATTGGGCTTTCTCTGAGCCTTTTATGCATTTGGGCTTTTGACTTCCCTTGAAGCCCATACATATTGGAGTTGCTATTTATTCTGGACTACACAGACAACATTTTAACCCGGTAGAAATGGCATAAAGTAGCCACTTTTAGACACACTATTTAAATTATAGACAGACAACAATTAAAGTTTTAGTCGAACTAGATTGACGATCAAAAGAAACAACAACATATTTAGTATGATTTCACAAGTAGTGTCTCGAGAGAATTGTGTATACGGACCTTACCACTATCGTGTGGGATAAAAAGTTGATTCTAATAGCTCAAGTATATCAGTAGAAAATATAAAAATTTTAATGTCAAATAGCTTAAATCATCATGTATTGCATTAATACAAGTTTAAATAGTTCATATGGCTAATAAAGATTCATGTAAATGACCATCCTGTACAAATTTATTGTTGGTCCAACTAACTGACTTCATCACACAGTATTTGCTCATTTTGTAACTAATTTTTACCAATACACCAAACCAATTCCCACACGCGCCAACTTCCTCACGCGCCACCCTCCGTGGCACTCTTCTCATCGGTCACTCCCTCGGCTCTTGTCTTAAGCCACTGGATGACATCTCCGAACACTTCCTCAACATTCTCCTCCGGTTCTCCCACCAGCTGATGCCACATTCCGGGGTATATCTTCAGTGTCTTGTCCTTACTGGTCGATCGGGTGTATAACTCCTCCACACACGCGGGGTCACAGACGACGTCATCGCCACCGTGAACTATCAGAAATGGCACCGTGACCTCTTCAAATCTCCCCTTTAGCTCCTTACATACTCTCATTAACTCACGCGCCGTCGCAGGGCGTGGTCTTATAAGTGGCCTCTTTGGACTTGCTATTGCTAGCTTCCTTTTCCACTCCTCCTTTGTGAATTACCACAAAACAAAACAAAAATTTAGTAAAAGCAACAAATGGTAAATTGAGAATTTAGGGGCGGAGCTAGAAGTTCGGATTCCGGTTTGATTTATGTGTATTTGGGTTTAGAAATTCGTAAACATGTATAAAATGTTACTCCAATAAATTTAAAACTCAATTATCAGCACTTAACGTAGTTCTTTTAAGATTAAGAACTCATAAAGTTGAAATTTCGACAGATTTGAGTTCGGACAACATATATAGTGTTAAGAAATTCATAAATATATAAGAATAACAACATATATTGTAGATTCACAAGGGGAGATTAGAAAAGATAAACAGCGTACACAAGCCTCATCCATACCTTAGAAGTAGAGGTGTAGCCATGATTTTTATGAAAATTAAACACACGAAGAAGCTGGAGGATTCAACATCTACTATATTTATATAAAAAGTAATTTTAACTATACGTAAACAACGCAGAGGGTAAAATTGAATAGAAAATTTTCAATTCACTTATAAACATTAAAAATTAGTTCAAAAATTCACTTATTTTGAACCAAATGAAATATTTTAAGCACGAAAAACTAGAATAATTTAGGTGTGGGTAGTTTGGCCATTCCAAATTATATTTCAAAAAGTGAAAACTTTCGTTTCTCTCACGAAAAGTCAAAAACAACTCCAATTTTATAAGAACCAAACACAACTTCAAACTCCGACTCAATTTTTTTTTAATTTTTATAGTGAAACAAACACCTACAACAACAATAACAACATACCCAATATATTCCAAAAAAGTGAAATTTGGGGAGGGCAATGACTCATTCTTAAAACCAACTCTTCTTAAGACCAAAGAGTCGAGCGGAAAAGGGGGAAAGCCTGTTCACGATCTAGCTTTACCTACCATCTTTTTTTTGGGATCAATATCAGCAATGCAGTTCATCCAATGATAAACTTGATGCAAATAAAGGAATTTTTGTTCTACGTCTCCTAGCTATATATTTCTTTCTCATTCCATCGAAAATCGATTTTACGGTATAGACGACCTCCCCCTCTATGCCTTGCGGTAATGATTCCTACGGCATTACGACCCAGTATATTCCAACAAAGTGGAGTTTGGGAGGGTAGAGTGTACGCAGTCCATACCACTCAAATGATAGATCCCGACACAGGACCGATAACAAATATAACAAAAAAACACAAAAACACAACAAATAAGAGGTGACGCTTCGCTAGATAATAAAGAAAACAAGAAACCACAAAGTAGTATTATAAAATTGCTATAGTAAATCAATTTTCATTTTATCTCATAGTACCTTGAATGCAACCATAGGCAACGAGCCGCGCGTGGGAACCACGGGCCAAGTCGGAATCAAAACCGCAGCAATACCAAGCAAATGTTCCAATGGCCATGGCGGTTTAAACCTTTCACTAATCCCACACATAGCACCATTCAACACAACTCCATCAAACTTCCTCTTCGGAGCCTTCTCGCCATCTCTCATCGTAATGAGCAGCGCGATCGCACCTCCAAGCGACTCTGCGTATAGAAACGACGGCAGATCCAGATGATGTTGATTACGAAATTCATCGAAGAAGCTAATGCAATCATCAACGACGGCGTTTAAATCAGGTACGTGAGCTATTAAACCGTCACTGTAACCATGACCTTGATGATCAATTGCACACACTACGAACCCGTTTTTCGCTATATGAACGGCTGTGAGCTGAACGAACCAGCTAGATTCGCCGGTGAATCCATGTACAACGCAAACAACTCCGGAGATTGTCGTAGGTGGAAGTGGGGACCACCATTGAGTGAAGAGCTTTAACCCTCGTGAATTTGTGATGTACTCCGAGTTGTGAGCTACTGAGTGGTGTGAGTAGAACTCGGATTGACTCAGTGAGCCGAATGGACTTGACTCGTTCGCTTCGGAAACTGGATGTTTCATTTTTTGTGCGGCGGCGTTGCTATAATGCGCCGTGGGTTAAGGGGGATAGGATAATGAGATATATTATGTGCAAATAAGAAGATGGTAGTTAAGAGGATAGGGAAATGAAAAGTGTGTTTCGTTCGTATTGATTTTTTATTTTTAATTTATTTGGTTTATTTTTACTGATCAATTTTAAAAGAATGAACTTTCTCCTTTTTTAGCAACTTTTCAAATTTAATTTTTTATATAATATGTTTAAGATCACACGATTAAAAAATATTTTAATATATTTGATATATTTTTACAAGAGTGTCTTGAACTAATTGGTAAAGTTGTCATGTGACTAGAAGGTCACGGAAACAACTTTTGTCAAAAATACAAGGTAAGGTTGTATACAATAAACCCTTATGGTGAGGCTCTGCACATAGCGAAAATTTTAGTGCACCAAATTGTCATTTTTTATATTTGACATACTATGATGGGTCCTTCTTCGGACCCTGCACATATCGGGAGTTTTAGTGCACCAGGTTATCCTTTATTATATTTGACATACTTTTATTTTATTTTAAGACCGTACGAGTTCGTTCCGTACAAGAGATAAAGAATAGTTAATTTTGAAATTAATTTTAAGATGAACTTAGTCGTTTGGTTGGAAGAAAATGTAAAAGATAACCTATCGCGAGATTAGTTATATCGAGATTATAATGTTATTTTATCCACCCTTACTAGTTCCGAGATAGCTATTTTTGAGATATTAATTAATAACGAGATAATTAATTTTGGGATAACTCGTTTCCAATCAAGATTAAAAAAATTCTAATTCTTAATTTATGTATAAGTTAAAACAGATAGTGAATTTGAAAGGGAGGGAGTAATTAGTGTTAGTTGGAACTTGGAAGTTGGAATTACAAATTAGGTAGTGGATGATAAAATTGCTAGTGCATAGTTGGTAATTAGTGTTAGTTGGAAGTTGGAAGTTGGAAGTTGGAATTACAAATTATGTACTCCCTCCCTTCCAAATTATCTATCTCAAATTTTTTAATTTGATTTGTCTTTTTTCATTAATTAAGAAGAGACTTTTTTTTTTTTTTCATGTTTTACCCTTTATGCATTAATTAGTTTTCTTCAAATTAAAATGTAAATTAACCATGTTATTAATTATTTTTCTTAATCAACGTGTCATTTCAATTTGGGAACTCGAAACCAAAATAAGCCACAAAATAAAAAAAAGTAACAAAAATAGGTCACCTATTTAAAAAGTTACCAAAATAGGCTAAATGTAATAAATTATTACGTTTTCCACTTTTTTTTAACGGTAAACACAATTTAAAAAACGTAATAATTTATTACGTTTTGCACAAAAAAATAAAAATAAAAAACAGTATGTTGTCACATCTTCTTTTATGTCAAATCATGTAGTTTGTAATAATTTATTACGTTTTACAAATAGTGTTTGTAAAACGTAATAATTTATTACAAACTACATACAGTGTTATTACAACTTACACCTAACCACATCACATCATCTTTACTTTTCCCACTTTTAAATTTAACTCACCTCACCCCACCCCACTTTTAAATGTAACTCACCCCACCCCTTGTGGAACCTCTCACCCCACTTTTGTGTGTTAAAAATATGAAATTAATTTTTTCGATTAATGTTTCATATTAGTTTCTGATTAGTGTTTTGATTAAGATTTTGAGAAAACTTATATGGACAAATACATTTCTTATTATAATTAATAAAGTAAGAAGTCGCAATTTAAGTTACGGATGTATAAAAATTGAACCAATAAAAATGTTATTGATTTATCTTTATTGGTTAACGATTTTTTAATGATTTTATAAAAAAATTATTGGGTTATTGATTCGATTTTGATTTTTTTATTGGGTTATTGGGTAAATTGATAACCGATTAAGATTATACGAAATTATTATTTACACCCCCCATATATATATAAATATATAAGTAGGATTGAATGTTGGTTGAATCTTAATAGCAACCAACATCTAATCCTACTTATATATTTATATATATATGGAGGGTGTAAATAATAATTTCATAATCTTAATTGGTTATCGATTTACCCAATAATCCAATAAAAAAAATTAAAATTGAATCAATAACCTAATAATTTTTTATAAAATCATTAAAAAATCGTTAACCCAATAAAGATAAATCAATAACATTTTTATCGATTCAATTTTTATACACCCGTAACTTAAATTGTGATTTCTTACTTTATTAATTATAATAAAAAATGTGTTTGTCCATGTAAGTTTCCTCAAAGTCCTAATCAAAACACTAATATGAAACATTAATTTCATATTTTTAACACAAAAAAAATAAATAAAAGAACTAAGTAAAGCAGAATGGGGGACCGATGGAAATTCTTCAAATGAAGTTTAGCAGTGGAGCTTACTATCGATTCAAAAATGGACATTAGCTACCTTAATTTTTTACTAACAACTTAAACTTGAAAAGGAAAAGAACGAAGTCTTAATACAAAAATAAAAAAAAGGGAAGGGGCAGGGGCGGTTGGGTGGGTTAGGGGTGGGGTAAGAGGGTTCTACAAGGGGTGGGGTGGGTTAAATTTAAAAGTGGGAAAACTAAAGGTGATATGATGTGGTTAGATGTAAGTTGTAATAATTTATTACAACTTACAAACATTGTTTATAGTTTGTAATAAATTATTACAAATCACATGATTTGACATAAAAAAAATGTGACAGCACACTGTTTTTTGTTTTTGATTTTTTGTGCAAAATGTAATAAAATTTTACGTTTTACAAATCGTGTTGATCGTTAAGAAAAAAGCGAAAAACGTAATAATTTATTACATTTAGCCTATTTTGGTAACTTTTTAAATAGGTGGCCTATTTTGGTCATTTTTTTTATTTTATGGCTTATTTTGGTTCCGAATTCTCAATTTGGAATGGATAATTTGATGTATTATGTAGTGGATGATAAAATTGCTAGTGACTGAAAACAATCGCAATCATATACAAATTTGTGACTATGAAAGAGTGGTATGCTCTTTGTATTAATTATTAACTTAGCCTATTTTAATATGTTTGATGTAATTCGTTAAAGTTTAATCAGTTAAACTGTATTGACTATGATAACAATCGCGATTATAAATGAATTTGTGACTCTGACACGGTATGCTCTAAAAAGTTCGGAGTCTAAAGGGCAAATTTTTCCATTCAAAATTCCGAAGGGGCGTATAAAAAAAAAAAAAAAGATAAGGTGGACGAGGGCTCCTACCTTGTTCATAAAAAGTTAACGTTGTCAGGAAATGATAACGTGCAAGGCGGGAACACTATTTTACCTTGCAAAGTAAAAATTTTGGTCCAATAATGCTTGAATGAGTTTATAAACTACTCATTTTTTAACTTAAAAGTCATTATAATCTATCCAAATTTAATTTAACCCGTTCATTTGACACTCTTATAAGTAAGATTGGTTTGAATATAGTAGAAGCTGCCAGAAGGGAAGAAGGAATGAATCACTGAAAATTATTAATGGAAAATTTCTTATCAGTATTATTGCATACTAGTTGTATAATAAATTTTGGTAGTTTTGAATTGACATAAGATTGATGGCTACAAAAAGGACACTTGACCTATCTATTTATAAATAGGTAGTCGAAATTTATCGATTCAATTAATTTAAATTTGCATTATTTAAGGATGAAAAATTGGCCATGAAAATTTTGTGCGGACAGAAATTAATACAAGACACAAAGGAAATTAACAGGACTGTTGTTTAGATCCAATTCATTCTTGGAGTCAAATAAATTAGGGGTGTCAAGTGGGCCGGCTCGACCTGGCCCTAGTACTTAACTCGGCCCGGTTTAATCCGGCCCGATAAGCCCTAGGACTTTAAGGTTCCGGGTCCCGGACCGGTTATTTTGTTAAAATAGGCCCGGCTAACCCGATTCGGACCAAGTCCGGTTCAGGCCCACCGGTTAACCGACCCGGAAAAATTTAGAAAAAAAAAAGGATATTTTGGATTTTGGGCCAAACTAGCCGTTTTTGGATCCAAACGGCTAATTTGGGCCCATTTATTAAAAAAAAAAAAAACTTTAAAAAATATTTTTTAATCCCAAAAAAAAAATCTATAAATACCCTACAACTTCAAATCGTTTTTCACACAATTTTTCACTCTCTCAAATCTCATTCTCTCTCAAATCTCAATTCTTAATTCTCAAATATTCAATATATTTAATTTCTTAAAGTGTTCACTTTAATTTTTTAATTTTTCGTTTACAAAGTACGAGCAGAAGTTTCTAAAGTCGCAATCTTCGGAACTTCCAAAATTTGGTATTGTCGTTCCATCTCTTACGTTTAATTTTTATTTATTGTATTAATTGTTTAATATTTAATTTTATTATATTTGTATATTTTGAATATTTTTAGTTTAATTTAATTTATATTATGGATAAATTAAGAAACCTCGCTACTAAAGGTGTTAAAAATTTTTGTCTCGAAAGCGGTAGAGGTAGTTCAAGTAGTAGATATACCCGTGTGCCTTCGCCTCTGGTACCGCTTGGTGCACCTTTTGAGGAAGAAATAGGTGTAGGTGCTCACGATATGGATTATGTAGAAGTTCAGGAAAATTACGGTATAGAAGAAGAAAATGAAGTAGATGCGGTTAATTTAGACGAAGATAATGAAAATATTGCTGAGACACCCGCAGTAAGAGATGCTAATGTTAGATCTGAATCAGTTAATCTCCCTTCCCGTCCTCCCAGTGCCCCAAAATCTCGTAAAAGAACTAGTATTGCATGACAATTTTTTGAACGTATATCAAATATTGAGGTGCAATGCAATATTTGTCAACAAATATATAAGCATAGAAGTGGAGGCAAGCAAGGGGGTATGGGTACGTTAATGAGACATGTAGCTGAAGATCACAAAAGAGAGTTAAATATTGCAAAAGGTGGTGGGGATGTTGGTGGGTCAACGCAAACTAGAATGGACCCAACAACCGGTCACGTAGCGAAGAAGTATAATAAATTGAGGGACAGGGAAGAAATAGCTAAAATGGTAGCTGTGGGTTGTTTGCGTTTTAATTTTCCTTCTTCTGATGCCTTTATTCGTTATATAAAAGCAATTTATAATCCAATGTTTAACGGTATTCCTAGAACTATTTATCGGTCTGATATTTTTAGACTCCATTCACAATATTGTTTTTATTTATCAACATTGTTAAAAAATATTCAATGTAGATTGTCCCTAACTTCTGATCTTGGTCGTGCTGTAAATAAAAATGATTATTTAACCGTTACTTGTCATTGGATGGATAGTAATTTCGTGATGCAAAAACGTATTCTTGTCTTTTTATATGATGAAGAACGTAAACATACTGGACAATTTATTGCTGATTTTATTATTAAATTGCCGGATATTATGGTATCGAAAATAAAATTTTATGTATTGCTTTTGATAATACTTCTAACAACAAGACTGCTATAACAAAAATAAAATCTACGCTATCTCCGTCCTTGCCTGAAATTTTTCATATTAAGTGTGCATGTCATATATATAATTTAATTGTAAAAGATGGTCTTGACTTTTTTGAGCTTTATATTGAAAAAATTCGTCTTGCCGTTGGTTTTATTCAAGGAAATAATCGTAGATCGAGAATTAGAGAATTTAAAGTTAAATGTCAAGAAAATGGACTTACACCGATTTTGATGCCTGAGGAAATTGATACTAGATGGAATTTTACGTATGAATTTTTAAAAACTTGTTATAAATATAGAATTCCTATTACACTAGCTTTTAATCAACATTGCGGTTCATTTGCTGATTCTGCTGATTGTATGCTACATAATTCTGATTGGGTTGTAATTAATGATCTTGTTAAGTTTTTAGAAAAATTTTATGTAGCTACGGTTGAATTTTTCGGTGCTTATTATCCTACTGTTTGTAATATTTTGGCATATATAGCTGATATTTCTAGTTTGCTCAAAGAATATAAAAATAAAGAAGGTTATCAAGAAGCTGTTGGCGCCATGTTTACGAAATTTAAAAAATATTTTTTCCCGATTCTCCCTATTTACTTAGTTGGTGCTATGCTAAATCCGTGCATGAAATATAATCATATGTGTCACTTTAGTACTTTTATTTATACTAACTTAGAAATAAATACTAACTATGATTCTGAACAAGTACAACCTGATTTGTGTACGGCTACGGCTGATACAAAGGATTACATAGAAAAATTATATAATCACTATGCTGATTTATTTGATTTAGCCGTATCTACAAATATCACTCCAACTGTCGCTCCTCATCCTCCCGAGGAGCCATCAACTTCTAAAAGGCCGGCACATAGTGATTTTTCTGATTCGTTTTATGATTTAAATTGTTGGAACAGTGTTGATGAGAGAACTTACACATCAACTTATCGGGAAGAGCTGAAATATTATCTTCGGACGGCACCAGAGGATCGCAGACGACGGATCAACACGTTGGATTGGTGGAGGAGTAATGAAACACAATATCCTGTGCTTTTAAGATTAGCTAGAGATATCTTGAATGTTCCAATATCAACCGTTGCATCAGAGAGCGCCTTTAGTCAGGGACGACAGCAGCTTGGAGACAACCGACACTCATTGGGAAGCAATGCAATGAATGTTCTAATTTGCCTTAGAGATTGGATTAGAGCGGAAAAAAGAAACCAAGGAATTGAACCGGAGCCGAGCGACGAGCTGAAACTTGAAGAAATTATGACTTTACGGGAGAACTCAGCAGAATCAAGTCCAATGCATGGTTTTGCCCCCTTTGACTTCGACTATCCTATGCAAGTTCCCATTAATATTAACATGAATGAGTTGGAAAAAATGATGCATAATTTATAGATTTTTCATTCATGTAAATTATAAATTTTGGATCATTTTGCAATCAATAAAATTCTCCAAATTCATTCACTCCTTAGTCCTTGTTTTTTATTTTTTTTCATTTAACGATTTAAAATTTTAAATTGAATTTCTAGTTTTCTACTTTAAATTAAAAACTTAATTCTAATAAATTATTAATTTACTACCAAATATTATTAATTTATTATATTAAGTAGCATATGTTTTGTATATTTGTGCATATATCTTCTATAGAAGTATATATTTAACGTATACATGTGTATATGTTTTATAAATTAGTATATAAGTATATCTATATATATTGTAATGTATATATAATGTAGTATATTTTATAAGTAGTAGTATATATACATTGAATGGTGCGTATACACGTGTATATATCTTCTATAGAAGTGTATATTTAACGTATACATGTGTATATGTTTTATAAATTAGTATATAAGTATATCTATATATATTGTAATATATATAATGTAGTATATTTTATAAGTAGTAGTATATATACATTGAATGGTGCGTATACACGTGTATATATCTTCTATAGAAGTGTATATTTAGCGTATACATGTGTATATGTTTTATAAATTAGTATATAAGTATATCTATATATATTGTAATGTATATATAATGTAGTATATTTCATACGTAGTAGTATATATATATTGAATGGTGTGTATACATAGAATAGAGTGTATATATGTGAATAGATCTTCTATAGACATGTATATTTAACGTATATATGTGTATATGTTTTATAAATTAGTATATAACTATACAAATATATATTGTAATGTATATATATTATAGTATATTTCATTTAAAGTATTACATATACATAGAATAGAGTGTATATATGTGAAGGGATCTTCTATAGACGTGTATATTTAACGCATACATGCGTATATATTTTATAAATTAGTATATAACTATACAAATATATATTGTAATGTATATATATTGTAGTATATCTCATTTAAAGTATTACATATACATAGAATAGAGTGTATATATTTGAATAGATCTTCTATAGACGTATATATTTAATGTATACATATGTATATGTTTCATAAATTAGTATATAACTATACAAATATATATTGTAGTGTATATATATTATAGTATATTTGATTTAAAGTATTATATATACATAGAATAGAGTGTATATATGTGAATAGATCTTCTATAGACGTGTATATTTAACGTATACATTACTTTATGTTTTATAAATTAGTATATATACTGTAGTATATACTTTTTTTAAAGTAGTACATATATATTGAATGGTGCGTATATATGTGTATATATCTTCTATAGACGTATATCTTTAAAGTATACAAGTGTATATGTTTTATAAATTAGTACGTAACTATATATATATACATATTGTTGTATATATATATGTATATTGTAGTATATATTTTATTTTAAGTAGTACATATATATTGAATGGTGCATATATATGTGTATATATCTTCTAAAGTAGTATATATTTAACGTATACATGTGTATATGTTTTATAAATTAGTATATATACATACATACATATATATATATATATATTGTAGTGTATATATATATATTATACTATTATAGCATATGTTTTATTTAAAGTAGTACGTATAGTCATATATAATTATATATTGAATGGTACGTATACATGTGTAATTGTTTATATATTTATTTAAAAATATATATTGTATATTGGAGTGTATATAGTGTATATTGGATTATTTATTTATTTTTTAAACGGGTTTGACCGGGTTTTGGTGGGTTTGACCGGGTTGGATTAAGTGAGCCGGGTTAGGATGTGTTCTAATTTTTTTACTGTTTGGCCCGGCCCGGCTAACGTTAAAACCGGCCCTTAACCGGCCCTCAACCCGGTTAAAATGGAAGGGCCGATTTCGGGTTGGCCCGACCCAACCCGTTTGACACCCCTAAAATAAATACAAAAAGAATAGAGTAAAGCATCTAGTACTCCTAAACTATAATCAAATTTGCTACGACACACTCCAACTTTACAGGTGTCCTATTACACTCTAACTCAATTTTAGTGCATTTTTGTCACCCACCCCCCTAACTCAACTGATGTGACATCTTTTTAGCTGACGTGACACCTTGAACGTGGATCTCATTTTTATTTAATAAAGATGTTATGTCAGCACAAAAGGATGACAAAAATATGCTCAAATTAAGTTCAGGAGTAATAGGACCAGCAAATTTGATCATAATTCGAGAGAATACCGAATGATTATCTCAAAAGAATACGTCATGAAAGAGAGAATTCTTGAGTAAATGGCCACTAAGCCAAGCATAGGAGTAACATGATGATCCCTTTGTACATAAAATCTGAACCATAAAAAGCATGATCTATCTAATCTATTTAAGTAACTTCTTACATCTCTCTATTCTTTTAAATTTCTAACAAAAATAAAAATATTCTTTTCAAAGAAAATCATAACCACAATTCATAAGTATTAGGGGTATAAATGAAGGTTGAAGAAGATAAAGATGTACTATTACCATTCATTCACAAGTACTACTTGTTTGTGCTTTCAAAGTATTGGGGGCGGGGGAATTGAGCAAGCCACAATAAAGGTCTATAGCTAACTAATTACAACAAGCCTAAAGATGAGAAGCTTGGATTGCAACTAAATAATATCAAAATGAGCAAAACCTTGATCAGACCAACTATAGTTAATAGACCATGTTGCTCAGACTCTTCAAAAATGTCAACGGGTGTGTGTCGGATTCGCCAAAGCTAGTGTACTTTTGGAGAATCTGACACGGGTGCGGCATCGAAAGTGAAGAGTCCGCGCAACTTAGGTTATAGATCTTAGAAAGAATGTCATCCCACTTACAGAATGAAAAATCACATCTTTACTGGTCTAAACAAGAACCCCGTAATCGTTCTGCTGTGCAACATCCTCTCTAGCTTCATGGGAAACTTGAGGAACGACGACATTCATTGAAGCATGAGGTTTAGCTTCTGCGACTTCACTAGAGAGATGGCCATCTTCTTCTCCGGTTAGATGATGAAAGTGTGATTCATCGATTTCCTTAGCATCTTCGCAGAAATCAATGTCATCGACACTTTGAGCCATATGAGATATCCGACCATGATCATCTTCGCTTACTGAAATACACAAATGAGAATTATCCACCTCATTGCTGATGTGATACAGGTGAGAAGGATCCACATCGAAAGTTGTAGCAGGTATCCGGGATTGCATGGGTATCCCTGCTGCATAATATTGCTCTACCTCCTCTTTACGCTTACGTTTTCCCACCCCTCTCCTTCTTACTCTCTCCTTTCCACGTACTCTCTTTCCGGCCTCACTTTGTGAATTTGCTGCAACAACTACTGGACTTGCAACCTGATCCTTCAGGCATTCATACGTAATATATCGGATTCTTGAGACAGATTGTAACTGTTGATCATCCATCCCATGAGTTGAAAGGGAGTCTGTTATATGGGCAATCTCCCTCAGTGCAGCATTCTGCAATGACAAATAACAGATTACGATGAAACATTGAAGACACGACACAAAGTGAGAGACAGATATTGGGATAACTGAAGATCGAAAAAAATCCTAATTACATTTATCTGATAATTACCATTCGTTGAAACTCAGATGAGATAGGTACAGGCCTCCCAACCAACTTCCTTGTAATTCCCAAATACCACTGCATGTATTCACTTTCCTCCACATCTTCCTCCGCCTCTACAATGTAAAGATGACGATTTGACCATTCATTAAGCTCTGATTCCATTTTTGCTGAGAGATCTACACCACCATCAACTCCCCGAGTCTTCCTCTCCCACTTCTGTACCTCTTCAGGGACTGTCTGATGCATGCCAAACTGCCGTAGGCAACGATCTGGAAGGTGTCTTTCTGCCTTATCATAACATATCAACATGGTCTTTGATCTCCCCAGAATGAGACTGCGCAATATATATTCTGGTATGACGGTATGACTAATGTTTGAGTAAGGACACCAGTCAACCTGGACCATAGAATTGTTTCATTTTCTTAAGCTCTTCAAGAGGTAAATGATTTGCACAAACAAGTTCTAGAAACTAACTTACATCAATTGGCTTCATAGAGTCCAATGATTTTCGGTAGAATGCCACATCACGGTTTGAGGTTGGACTGCTTTGTTTACCTTTCCACCTAAGCACAAATGGGAAACACTCATGGATTGGATCATGATTAAGCTTTGGCCGACCTATATTTAGGTGGTAGTAACTCCAGCACTGCAAGAGAGGAAAAACTAATCACGGGCATAATCAATATAAAGAGTTTCAGCGATTGCATTTTCAATTACTTGTCAAAGCATGACATCCAGGTCAATTATGACCCCGTGGAATCCTTCAAAGATGAAGTTTTCAAGCCTCATGATACCTGTAAAAGTGTCAAACAGCCACTAATTGTGCTTTGGGACCTAAGGGAAGCATTGCCAAGCGCTCTGTACAAGAAGGATAAGGCTGCAGCACCCCAAGCATACTTGCCAGCTTCATCAAAATTTTCAAACAGTGGAAGGTACATGACAGGTACTTTGTTACCAGTGGTAGTTGAAAAGATGGTGCTACCAACCAGGTAAAGAAGATAAGCACGCGTACAACGCTCAATATCCTCTATGGAAGCATCCTCCGGACAATGGGAGAAGTTCTCTTTCAACCAACTTAGCTTTACCATCCCACCACTCATATATCCAGAGTCAGGTGCTTTCCCTAACAATCTGATACAGACTGCTTCACATGAAGTATATGTCACACCTATAACAGCTTCACCATCAACTGGTAGCCCAAGCAAGTAGGCGACATCCTCAAGGGTCACAGTCATTTCCCCAACGGTGAAATGGAACGTGTTTGTTTCTCTCCTCCATCTCTCAACTAGGGCAGAAATGAGTGGGTTATCCAAACTGATTGCCGGTATCATTCTCAAATAGCCAAATCCAGCCTTTCTAACCAACTCAACCTGTTTCTCTGTGAGCATCCACTGATCGAGCTTTGATGTGTGTTCATGGCACCTAAGAGCACCACGCTCCTGTCAACAGTGAAAATAAGCCATTCAAGTCTAGTTTAAATCACTGAGTTGCTATCAAACGTCAATTTGGGCAAAGAACATGGAGGAAGTTTATCATAGTAATACCTGTCCCTCCCAAACAGCAGATGATACATGTTTATCTTGATCATACAACACAACATCCTCAACTGGTCCAGGAGTAGTTGCATAGTAGTCCACCATCACTGCTTATGACATATCTCTGAAACAAGACGAACTTAACTTTCCTATTAAAAATAAAATTAAACGGAGTTATTTGAAAAATATAATGCAACTTACCAACATTACAAAGTTGCGGAGAGAAGAAAAGAATTGTATCAAATTCTATATTACAAAGTTAACTTATCCTCTTTTGTTTACAAGACAATGCGTATTTAGGTTTTTTGGTGAACGTACCTAGAGAAGGAAATTCCAAATAACTGTATGATCATAACTGTAACGTGACAACAACAGCTCAACCAGTGTTTCTATAACGAAAACGCACGGCAAAGCGACAAGGTCCGAGGGGTACGAAGAAAAAAAAAAAAAGCGAAGTGCACACTTCCTTGAAGTGAAGCTCATAACTTACGGAAATTTAAAAATTCCAAAACATACACGAGCTTATTATTATAATAATCAAAATGCAATGAAAATAACTAACTTTTACCAATAAATATACACTAATATTAATCCAACTCCTCAAAACTGAGATTCAAAGAGCTGCCCCTTACAAAGGGATGTGTGGCTGATTTGTGGTAGAGATTTAGCTATGGCGGATGGTGTTCGAACCTTGGTCAGCTCCGGTTATTGTCTCCGATGATTAATCCAGAAGCTTCCACACATCTGAATCTACTGGTCTTCTAAGCTGATTTAGGAAAGCAGCCGGTTGCTTTCCTTTTTATTTTTATTTTTCTTTTTTTATCCCCTTTTGTATATATTTCCTTATTATACGTGGGCCGGGTCGCTACCTGGGCCTGCAAGACATTGTTATTTTTGTTTGTCTTTCGGAATTAAAATAGGTTGGGCCCTCTTTAATTGATTAAAAAAAAAAAAAAAGAACTGCCCCTTTTTTGGATCACTTTGTGGCGTCATTGTTTGAAATTTGAAGAGCACTTCTCTTAATCATATGGTTTCACCCACATAAAACGATAATACCTCGCTTAGCATCGTCTCTTGATAGCTTTAAGCAGTGAAGCAATGACTTTTAGTTACATGGCCTCAACCCAAAACTAATTGCAGTTAGCTATGTGACTCCTCTATATCAATTCCACTCCAGGTGGGCCCGGCTCATTTCGCTACTTAATAATTTGACTTTTAGGACTAACTAGAATTTCTATTATATTAGGAATTCTCTAAATCTCACATCTATCTTAGCATGCCGAACAATCAGACATATAACTAAGAAGACTATTGTTAAACATCAGACCTAACGTAAGATCCTTAATCCCCACTCGTAATATATCATATGGATACTTGCCTTCCATTGTATTATGTTCTTTGCTATTTCCACATGAACGTTAAATAACTGTAAAGTTAATTTATTCTTACTTGTACTTGAATATCATGCTTTTTACTAACACTTGCATACTTGATTCTCTATCTACAGGGTTCAATGGTTGATCTTAGAGTTAGCAGCATTCAAAGTGTTTTTTGCACTTAAACCAGATTGTTTTCTATCAGATGTCCAATACAAATACACAGAAAATAATACTGTATGTGTTTCCCGCTGATTGAAGTTCCCATCTCTTACATATGTTTTAGCTAATATCATGACTTCTTTCATTAGTAAAACATCTGACATGGTTCTAATACAATGTACAAACTACTCCCTCCGTTACAATTTGTTTGTCTTATTTTACTTTTTAGTCCTTTTCAAAAGAATGCCTCTTTCCTTTTCCGACAACTCTTGAGTTTCAACGGTCCATGTGACATATTTAAGAACACGAGATTAAAGGACATTTTGGTACTTTTTGCAAATCTTTAATTTAAGACCACGAGATTTAAAAGTCTTTTTTACTTTCTTAAACTTCGTGCCAAGTCAAAACCAAACAAACAACTTGAAACGGAGGGAGAAGCTGATACATTACTTTCCTCACTAGTAAAAAGTACTCGACATTGTTCTAATACAATGTATGCGCTACTAAAGTATTAGTGCCAACCAGTGCCCTCAAATAAGAATGATAATTCTCAATCCATCAATCATCTACTGCACCAGTTCTAAGCAGTTAGGATTAACCTTATAAATCATCTTAGGAATATGATAATTACCGATCAATCAATCAACTATTTTGGTAGTCTTTTGTGTTTCAGTTACCACATTATTTCATTATTGTTAGTTTGTTACAGTCTCTTTTCTGGATGCCCTGTACTTCTGCATTAATTGACTTGCTTTCTCCAATGCCTTATTTCTTTTTTTATAACTACTTTGATATGCTGCACTCGAGCCGAGGGTCTTTCGGAAACAACATCTCTATCTCAGCGATGTAGGGGTAAGGTATATTCTACCCTCCATAGATCCCACCTTGTTAGACTACACTAGGTGTGTTGTTGTTGAAAAATGCTTGAAATGACTTGTAGTTATGGCATAATGTACCACCCTCGTCTCTGTGTTTCACACATTAGGTTAAAGATTAAATCAACAAGAGATTAGCCAATCGAGGAACCTAATACAAATCAAAGTAATGTATGTTATGACAGAATGCACTTAAGCCAAGGGTCTTTCGGAAACAATCTCTCTACCTCCCAAGGTGGTGATAGGGCCGGCATACACTCTACCCTCCCTAGACCCCACTTGTCGGATTACACTAGGTAGACAGAACACACTTAAGCCAAGGGTCTATCAGAAACAATCTCTCTACCTCCCAAGGTTGTGATAAGGTCTGCATACACTCTACCCTCCTCCGACCCCACTTGTCGGATTACACTATGTATGCCTGTTGTTGTAATCAATCAACTATTGCTCAATCCCAAACTAGTTGAAGTTAACTAGATGAATCAATACAATGAGTTACCTAGTACCTATTGTTGGCAAGAGGTGGCAATCATCCCGTGGAATAACTGAGGGTCGTGAAAGTTGACCCACACACTACAGTTATTAAAAAAAAGCATAATACATAAATATGCCATCCAACTGTGGGTGTGCAAAAGTAGATACTTAAACTTGATCAGATAAACACACGTGTGTGTTTACTTGTTCACTTTATACAAATTTAAGTTTCTACTTGTGTATATGCAAAGTTGGAGAGCATAAATGTCAGCTGAGGACAAGTGGACATGTTTATCTACTAGGCCTACAAAAAATGATAACTTTATATGCCAAAATTAAAAAAAGCTTCTTACAAATGATTTTTAAAAAAAAATTACATACACAAAATACCCAATTTTAATCTAATCATAGTAACTAAAATTCCTAAGTAAAAAACTCAATTCAAAAAAAACACAACCAAAAAATATATATATAAACAGGAAAAATATATATAGAGAGAGGGAGAAAAATGTACCAGTAAAAATAGCAAGTAAAAGGAAATGGGCAATGTGTATATATATAACGCCGGAGAAGATATCGGCGGAGGACGGCGGAGAGAAAAGGCACGGCGGTGTACAGTGGTCGGCGGTGGAGTTAATTGGGAATCGGCGGTGGACAATTAAGGGAGAATTGATAGAATACGGTGTCGTAGGGTTAGGTTTTGTTTAAAAGATTTTATTTTATTTTTTATAGCAACTGGGAAATTTGACAAATAAGTGACGATAAGGTTTTGTTTGGCTGTACAAACAGTATAAAAACTTTTATTTGCAAGAGAGTAGTTTTAGAATATATATATATATATATATATATATATATATACTAGTCAAGTGTACGTACTCCATACGTTTATATCACGTTAATCAATTATATATAGAGAGAGTCAATTATATATATAGAGAGAATAAATTAGCTATTTTGATTGTTGTATATATACAATTATACTTCCAAAAGAATGAACGGAAAAAATGACAACAAAAAGATATTCTTAAATCAAAGTGGATGAAATTATTTTTGAATACACAAAAATTTGCACAAGTAGAAAAAAAATGTGAGGAACTAAAACTTGGTTAAGTTCATAAGAAATGTTAAATGATTGAATTCATCAACAGTATATAAAGGCATAGTGTTAGCCGAATTTACAATAGACACAAGTTATCCATCAAACCATCGCCTCAATTTGTTGATTCATTAAGGGTATACACTAAAATACAATCAACTTTTTTTTTGCCATTATTGTTGTACAATGATTCAATTAGGGGGTATTTTTCGAACTATAAGATTCAAACGATTAAACTTTGTCTTTATATCAAAAATTTCTGATGTCATTCTGTAAACATTGGAGGAAGTTTTTGCATTGACTACATAACTCTTCAAAGAATTGATTAACAGAGTTTTACCCAAAAATCAACTCGATAAGACGAAGTGTTGTCCGATAATTCTTGGAGATCCAAACGCATTTTTAGGAGGCTTGAATCATCCTAACATTCGAGAATTACACTACAAAAGGCCCTCGAACCACGAAAAAGCTTAGAAGAGAAGAGTCGAGAGAATAACAAAATTGTATCCGTAAAATTTATTTATATAAAATTATGCTTTTTATTTATTTTATTTTTACTTGCAGTTAATTTTCACGAAAACAAATCCCATAAAATTCATTTATACAAAGTTATATTTTTTATTTATTTTATTTTTGCTTACAATTAATTTTTACGAAAACGAAACTTTTACGTGTCAATCGTGTCTGATGAATGCATTTTACTTGCTAAATAAGCTCCTTTCATTTTCTATTTATCTTTTTAGAAAATGAAAAAAAAAAAAAAAGTAAAGAGAAAACGTGGTATATAAATAGACCTCCATTTTCGAGCCTCTTCATAGTCTTTTCAACTCTTTTCTATAGCAGAAAATCAACTTTGCTTCAAATTTTCGCTGCTCCGATTACGAAAGCTTAGTTTCTACAGGTACTACTATTTGTGTTGTATGTGTATTTGACTTTTGTGCGTGTTTTTGTGTGTGTTGTGTGTATGTTTGGGTGAAGTTTGATTTGAATTCTGCAAATTTTAACTGCTCTGATTACGAAATCGCTGTTTCTACAGGTTACTGTGTGTTTATGTGTGTGTGCGTTTTGATTTGAATTCTGCAAATCTGAGCTGCTCCGATTACGAACTCAAATTCTACGGGTTACTGTGTGTGTTTGTTGTGTATGTGTGTGCGTTTTGATTTGAATTCTACAAATCTGAGCTGCTCCGATTACAAAAAATTAGTTTCTACAGGTTACAGTGTGTGTGTTGTGTGTAAGTTTGATTTGAAATCTGCAAATTGGAGCTGCTACGATTACGAAATTGCAGTTTCTACAGGTTACTGTGTGTTTATGTGTGTGTGTGTTTTGTGTATGTGTGTGTATTTGATTCGACTTCTTCAAATCTGAGCTGCTCTAATTACGAAAACTCAGTTTCTACAGGTTACTGTGTGTTTATGTGTGTGTGTGTGTGCATTTTGATTTGAATTCTGCAAATTTGAGCTGCTCTAATTACGAAAACTCAATTTCTACAGGTTACTGTGTGTTTATGTGTGTGTGTGCATTTTGATTTGAATTCTGCAAATTTGAGCTGCTCCGATTATGAAAACTCACTTTCTACAAGTTACTGTGTGTCTATGTGTGTGTGTGCGCACTTTGATATGAATTCTGCAAATTTGAGCTTCGCTGATTTTGAAAATTGAGTTTCTACAGGTATTACTGTGTGTATATGTGTGTGTTTTTTATTTGAAATCTGAAAATTTGTGGTTGAATAGATTTTGAAAACTCGGTTTCTATATGTGTTGTGTGTGTATTTTGATTTGAAATTTGCAAATTTGAGCTGCTTTTGATTTCGAAAATTCAATTTCTACACGCACTGCCGTGTGTGTTGTGTTTGCATTTTGATTTGAATTCTGCAAATGAGATTCACAAACAATAATGAGTTTTGCAGTTGTTTTTGACCTTGAATCATCAGTGTAAAATTATTTGGAATTGTGATTAAAGCAGAATGTAGTTGATTATAACTAGTTTAGGATTGAGGTGTAAGTGGTTGATTGACTTGTTTCTGAAAAATAATTTGAGTTCTACGTGAGATTCACAAACAGATTCACAAACAAATAGTGAGTTATATAAGGTTTTGGAGTTGGTTTGACCTTGAACATCCAGTGTAAAAATCATTCGGAATTGTGCTTAAAGCAGAATGTAGTTGATTCTACTAGTTTTGAGTTGATGTTTAGCCGTTAGGCGATTGATTGACTTGTTTCTGGAAGAGTGGTTTGGATTTAGAACTGCTTGAATCATTGATAAGGATTTGTTGTACTGATGGATCTACTATTTTTATAGAGAGATTCTAGGAAGAGTAATTTGTCTGGAAAATCCTTTTTATGAGTTTGGGATTGGGAAGAAGTGGGGGATGGTTGACAATCCTGGTTTGAATTTGTTACTTTAGTCGTAATCAATTACTTGTTTGTGCAAAATAATCTGAGGTCTACGTGCGATTCAAATACAAGAATGAGTTATAGAAGGTTTGCAGTTGTTTGACCTTGATCGTTCGTATTGTGATTAGAGCAGAATGGATGCAGAGGATCCATTTAGTTAATTGTAACTAATTTCAAATTGATGTTTAGGCGGATTGGTTGACTTGTTTCTGGCAAAATGCTCCAGCTTTGGGAAGAGAATTGTTGAGCACAGCTGTTTGATCTACTCTTTTCTGACTTAATACCACTCTCCTCTTTGCTGATTTAATTTATTGTAACTTGTTTAGTCAATCCACTAGAGAGAAGTTGAATTTCATGAGCAGGACTGATGTTTAACTCAAGTTTCCATTTAGTTGGACATTTAGACATAAGTAGGAATAATTTTCTTATTTACCATTAGACCCGAGAAGCTTTTTTCTCCATCAGCTCAAAGCTACGCGTGAGGCGTTTGTTACTTCAACAATCTACCAGTTTCTGATCTCTTAAGTTTTTGACCTAGGAATCTCTTCATTCTAGACGACTAGATCAGACTATCACAGTAGATTAGGAACTATAGGGTGCCTGAAATTACAATGACCACCAAAGTTATTAGAGGGACATCCTGATATTTTGCTGCTAGAGAATTAGTAATTAAAATGTGTTAACATGTGAAATACGTGTGGTCTCCCTGACCCACTTGCGATCCATCTCCGTTTAGCCTAAATGTTGGGTAGTTCGACGTTTGGCCTATAAATTTACATCCTGGACTACACACGAGAAAAAGATCCTAATGCAAATCTGGTCCTTAAATTGAACCATATTGTAAATGAAATGCTTGTGGTTTTTCTGTGCACATAATAGTATAAGTTTTAGTCTTTCGGGAACAACCTTTCTACCTCCTCGAGATAGTGGTAAGGTTTGCGTACACTTTACCCTCCCCAGACCTCACTTGTGGGATTTTTGCTGGGTATGTTGTTTTTGTTGTGTTGTTTCTTTTGCATAAAAGACGTCATGGTTGTTGTGTGGCTGTTCTTTTTAGCATAGTTCCATAGCATGCTCACCTTATGCCGAATATATGGTTGTTGTGTTCCTCATGTATTATCGATTTCCTTAAGAAGAATATTTTCTTCTTTGTTGTAGTTTTGTAAGTACAGTATATCAGACGAGTATGGAATCCAGCAGGGGCAACCAGAATGGGATTCAACAACTTTTAAGTGCAGAGCAAGAAGCTCAACACATCGTCAATGCTGCAAGGAGTGGTAATTGGTTTCCCTTTTCACACCTCCAGTTTTATGATTTTTGAGTTGGATTTCGGCTAATTTCACTAACTGTAGTGCAATGATCAGGAGATCTCGGCAACATGTGTTATTTTCAAGTCTATTAGTCCATTGCTAATGACTCGACCATTGATAGGAAGGTGTGGAGGATGCGGATTAGGGTAGAGGGTTAGTTGGTAGGTGTACGTCCATGATAGTAGGAAGAGTGTTTTATTTGTATCTGTGCCTGTAGTTTCTTCTAGTCTTTTGTTCGCGGTGTTTTTATGATGTCTACAATTTCGAGTTCTAGTTTATAGTATTACCTTGTGGGTCTTGGTTCCTTTATTATCTAGCGGTGTGATATCTCTGTCTGTGGTTTGCTTTTATGTTTGTGTTTGTTATACTACTATTTGTCCTAAGCCGGGGGTGCCTCACGATTTTCCGTACACTTCTATTTCTCAACACTGTACTTTGTATTTCCGATCCCACAGCAATAAAACCAATTATTATGCATTTTTTATGTTCGAAAGGGGATTTAAATCACATACGGGGCATGTCTACAACAACATACCCAGTGAATTCTCACAAAGTGGGGTCTGGGTAAAGTGTACACAGTCCATACCATCGCAACTGCACTTCCTGCATTTTGTCCTCCACCTAAGTCACTCCCACCTTCTCCCCAATAATCTCATTTCTAACCTTATCACTCTTGGTAAGTCCACACATCCATCGCAACATCCTCATCTCTGCCACCTTCAACTTTTGGATGTAGGAGTTCTTAACTGTCAAACACTCAGCTACATACAACATTTTCATTGGATGTTGGTAGAGTTTTGGATCACGAGCAAAGAGTAATAATTACTGCAGCCGAAAGCTCCTAACTTCTATACCTATTCTTTCCCATGTCTTAACTAATAATATTTGTTGTCTGGCTATCGTCTTTCATGCACTGGGACTGAAACTGTCAGTTGTATAAACAAGTTCTAAATCCCGACTTTGATTTAATGTGCAGCCAAGCAGGCTAGATTGAAACAGGCAAAGGATGAAGCCGAGAAGGAAATAGCTGAATTTCGTGCTTACATGGAAGCAGAGTTCCAGAGAAAGGTTGAACAGGTAAATAAGAAACAAATCGTTTTGGTAAAGAAACCAGTTTTCATGTATCTGTATGACAATAACAACGGCAACTGCTCGTCAAACCCAAGCAAGTTGAGATCGGCTATTTCTTCATAAAATCGACGACTTCTAAGCTGGTTCAAACCTACTACAACGCTCTTCCTTTATCTTGACTTTAGACTGCCATGCATTTGTATGAACTCGAATATTTAAAAGAACACATGAACATTTAAGACCAAAACTTGTGTTTCTTCACATTTTCCGCTTGCTGCATTCTTGATCACAGGGCCATATTGTGTGCGTATAGGGGGGTGGGGAAGTAATCGGTTATTCAACTTACTTTACCCTTGATTAAGTATGCTTATTAATATCTGTATTGTCTACAGACTAGCGGTGATTCGGGTGCTAATGTCAAACGTCTTGATCAAGAAACGTTTGCAAAGATCCAGAACTTGAAAGCAGAATCCGAAAGTATCTCCAACGATGTTGTCCAAATGCTTCTGAGGCAGGTAACCACAGTAAAGAACTAAGATCGTCTCTGAGTGATTAAGACAGTCAAGTTTATGGTCGTATTTGCAGATTCATTTGTTTAATAATTGTTCTCCATTTGTGTTGTATTTTTATTTATTTATTTATTTATCACTATTGGTTTTCGTGGCCCTTGTTGAATAAAAGAAATCATATACTTATGTTCTGTAAGGACTAATTTTCGATATTTAACTGTACCCACACGATGTGTTTACATCAAACAAATGAAGTGATATGCATTCTTACTTTGAGATATTGATTTGATAATTTGCATTTATTGCTTTTCCTTGATTCGAGGGTCTATCAGAAACAACCCATCTACCTTCCAAGGCAGGGGTAACGTTTGCATACGCTCTATCCTACTGGTATGTTGTTGTTGTTGCATTTATTGTCTTAATATCTTTGATTCATTCTCCTTTCGACTATTGCACTATTTTTAGTTGCAAGTTGAAAGAGTGATTTGTTGGTTGATTTAATATGTTAACCAGCAATAAACATAGACAAATACTACAAAAAGGGCAGCCCGGTGCACTAAAGTGTGCGCTATGCTCAGGGTTCAGGAAGGATCCCACCACAAGGGTGTACGTGTATTATACGCAGTCTTACTTTGCATTTCTGTCAGGTTTGTTTTCAAGGCTTGAACTCGTGACCTCTTGATTGCATGACAACAACTTTACCAGTTACTCCAAGGCTCCCCTTCCATAGACAAATACTAGTGTGAAGAAAATAGTTCTTTTTTTTGTTTCTTGCTTGATGTCGGATATCCGCATTGGACCCGTCAGCTAATATGGATTTTCATCGCGCAAGTCTTTAAAGGGGCAAAAAGTTGTCAATCAGGATTTCTTTTCCATACTTTTTCCATACTAAGTACTTGAATTCGAGATATTTGAAGAAAGATGGTCTTTTCCATACTGAGTACTTGAATTCGAGATATCTGAAGAAAGATGGACGGATTTTAGTCATCCCTGTCTAAGCTAATGCGGATTTTCGTCACCTCAAGTCTAATTAAAGGGGCAAAAAATTTCCAATCATGATTTTTTTTTTCATGTTCAGTACTTGAATCCGAGATATCTGAATAAAGATGGAGGAATTTTGGTCATCCGACTACAACAGTGATGGTAAAGAAAGCATCGACTGTCAAATCTCAGTAGAGACGAAAAACACTAGGTGATTTTTTTCTTATCTATTCTAGCCTTGGCGAATAGAATTACCTAGTGGGATGACAGATATTCGTGAAATTAGTTGACGTACGTGTACGTGAAAGCTGGTTCGAATACATGTTTATAAAAAAACACCAATTTGTAATCTATAAATTGTTAGAAACATCCACCAATACCACACCCAACATAATTGTTGTTCTTTTTAAGCTAATCGAGTTGGATATACAAAATTATTTCAAGACAATATGCCAATAAATTAAAAATCACTTAAATTGAAGAAGCATTCTTCTTTGGGTGGGAGAACAAAAAGATTAGAAATAACAAATATTATCAAAGCTTGATTATGTAAGTGTTAAACAACTGCTGGAGCCTTAGAGATGAAAGAAAGTTCTGTTGAGACCTCAGAATGAGCTCTTTAGTGTGCGATTCGAATCAGTCGAGACTTCAATGCCTATATCGGACATCGAGTAGGAAAAAAAAAAAGATTGTTAAGCAATCAAATCTTATTAGAAGTTTTTTAATACTTAGTTGCATGGGACTCTTCACGTTTTGGACGTGAAAGTTCCCTTTCATTTGATTTAGTAGGTACACCAAATGAGGCAAAGAGTTTTCATTTTCGAAATTTGAAAACTTCAAAAATAAAATAATTATTCTTTACTCAAGTTCCTATTTAAAAAAATAAAAATGAAACAAAATTTTGATAATTCCATCTTTTGTTAATTCTTTATTCAAAATAATTCCAATGTATATGTAATAGAAACTTATTTGTGTAGTCTATTTCGATTGAAATAATTAAAGGAGTATTTTTTTGTATTGATAAGGGACTTACTTTTCTATATATTATTATATTCTATTAAAGGTGAACCAATCTCAAAATTCATCAAATACGAAATTTCTAATTAACGATAAAAAAAATTACTTACTATTCCACCATAATTCGAAAAATATGGTTATAAATTAGAAGGCTTTCATAAGATTATTCATTACTTTCTAATAGGGGTGGCAATGGTGAGATGGGATTTTTTTCTAAACCCGCGAATTTTAAAACCGTCCCATCCCGTACCACATCATCTTTAAATCCATATAAATCCGCCCCACACTCATATCCGTGCATGTCTGCACCGCACAGCTCCACATTTTTGCTTTTTGAAAAAATTTGTAACTCCACTAAAAAACATAATATTTTCAATACTAGGAAATAGTAACAAACAATTTCTGTTATATCACTTTTCACTAAAAAAATACTAGAAAAGTATCACACGTACAAGTAAAGATCAAATATCAAATTTTCATTAAGATGAATAAAGAAATTTAAAAAGTTATAAAAAAAAAATATTTGTAGTGTTATACATGTTTTAAATATAGTAAAATTTTAAGAGAAGAATGCATATAATTTTAGGTAGATTTACGAGAATAATACTAATTTTTAACTTTTTTTAGTTTAAACCTGCATATATCCGTAATCCGCTCTGCCCCACACCATTTAAAAAAAAAAACTTAAACTTGTCTAAAACCCGCACCGCACCCACAGTCTAAAACCGGCACAACCCCATAGCCTAAAACAAGCACCACTTTGCATCCGCACCACCCCATTGCCATCCTTACTTTCTAACCATTCATATTGTCTGGCTTTTAAGATTTAGATCGGGGTCGTTTGATTGGGAAAGAGTTATCCTGAGATTATTTATTTCAAAATTAGTTATTTCACCATGTATATGGAATAACTTATTCCATCACTATGGAATAAATAATGGGATAAATTCGATACTAACTAATACCTCCAATCAAATATGTGATAAATAATCTTTCATTTTATTTTGGTGTTATTTATTCCTTGTGCCTCACACCAAATGACCCCTTATTACCAACTCAAAAAGGAAATAGTTTCTTTTTTTTTTCTTTTCCTCCAAAGGATATAATTTTTGATATTGCAAATTGTGCAATAATTAGTATACTTTAGCAAAACTTGCCGACAAAAAATTAAATATATCAAAGTACAAAATCCTTTTTATTTATTTTTAAAAAAATAGAAAAAAGGGGAAGTGACATTCATATTGGCCCACATATTTTAATCAACTATTGGAATTTTAATAATGACGGAAGAAATTCTATCACACGTTTTTTCATGCCTTTTTTTAATAAGTTAAGTATATAACAACAAGTTTTCTTATAAAAAGTAATATGGCATTTATTATGCTTATTGCTTTGGTAGGATTCCATCTTTTTAATTTGGAAGTTCGTTATTAATATTGATACGGAAAATTATGAGAAATCGATTCTTTTATTATTGCATACAGTAATAATAATAATATATTCAATATAATGTCACATAAAAATTTGAAGAGAATAATATATATATATATCGTTTTATCTTTATCTTATGAAAGATGAAGTATTACTAAGAAAATCTTGTTTGACTTACTATGTACAATAATCCTATAGGTATTTTAATCTTCTTAATCCGCAAAAAATGACTATAACTCTCAATAGATTTTATGAGAACTTTGAAAATAAGGTTACATGAACTCATATTTATAGATATACACAAAGTTAGAATTTAATGTTTATGAATTAAAGATTTTAGCTCTTTTAAATTGTTGAGTTAAGTTGCTTTCATGTGATTGAGGAAATCATTGGTTCAAACCTTTGAAAAAAACATCTAGCATAAATGTAAGGTAAAACTGCAAATAATATTATTGTGATCCAGTTTTTTCTCATACCTTTCACATAGCGAAAGTTTAGTGCCCTTTTTGGTCTTAAAATAGCTTAGTTTTAAAGTTCTTTGTTTAATCCTTATGAAATAAATTTGGAAATATACAAATATTTTATGACAAATTTTGTTACAAATTTGAATGAAATTAAAAAAAAATGTGAACTTCTAAAAGAACAAAAATTTAGTAGGTGTTTGGCTAAATATTATTCATAATATTTCACAATATATTTTTACTTTATTTCAGAGTACTTGTCTAGTTATGAAAATCAAAAACGTATTCCAAAATATGTTTTCATAAATTTTGATTTTTTATAATTTGACACATTTTTTCCACAAACTTTTCTATCACTTTATAAAAAAGTAAATTCAAACTCTAAAGTATTTCTGTTTGAAAATACTTACAAGCAAACACAATTCCAATTTTATTTTTAATTTTAAGAATATTAAATAAAGTGATTATATTTTTTATTTTGATGTCCAAACATGTCCTTGAGAGAACCAAAACTGTCAAACAAAGTGCTCAACTTGTTACCTCCCTCCACCTTCTCTCCTCACCTCCTTTTTGTCTTCTCTCCATAACTTCCTTCTTCCTTATATACTCCTCCCCTTTATGTCACATATACACAATATATACATACCCACCAACAAAAATATACAATATATATATTCATCAAATCTTCAAAAATCACTTTTCTCAAACATTGAATTTTTGGGTTCTTTTTAATTGGATATGTTGGAAAAATGGATTCCAAAGAACCTAACATTGATACAGATAAGTTGAGTTACGAGATTTTTTCGATTTTAGAAAGCAAATTCTTATTTGGCTACGATGATCAGAAGCTTTGGATACCGAAAAATCCACCATCTCCTGTTGAAGAAACCAACACCTCCCCATCAAGGGAGATTAAAAATCAACGAGGTAAAATATGTATATTGAGTATAGATGGAGGAGGAATGAGAAATATATTATCAGGGAAAAGCTTGGCATATTTGGAGCAAGCATTGAAGGTGAAATCAGGGAATCAGGACGCAAGAATTGCAGATTATTTCGATGTTGCTGTTGGTTCAGGCTTTGGTGGAGTTTTCGTGAACATGTTGTTTTCGAAAATGAATGAAAATCATTCGATTTTTCACGGTGAGGATACGTGGAAGCTGCTTGCCGAACAAGGGAAGAAGATTTATTCGTACAAAGAATCAAGAAATACCTTTCTCAGGAGAGTTTTCCGGGGTGGTGGTGGTGGTGGTGGTTCGAATAGTTCTGATGTATCCAGTTTAACCAAAGTTATGAAAGAGCTATTTATGGATAAGAAAACCGGGCGATTTCTAACGCTGAAGGATACAATTAAACCGGTTTTAATTCCGGTTTATGATTTATCAAGTGCTTCCCCGTTTTTGTTCTCTCGTGCTGATGCATTCGAATCAGAAAGCTTTGATTTTCCTTTATGGGAGGTATGCCGAGCTACGGTAGCTGAACCGGGTTTATTTGAACCGGTTATTTTAAATTCGGTTGATGGAAAAACCGGTTGTGTAGCGGTTGATGGCGGTTTAGCTATGGTGAATCCTACGGCGGCAGCGATTACACACGTGTTGCATAATAAACAGGAGTTTCCTTTCGTTAGAGGCGTTGAGGATATTTTAGTAATTTCACTTGGAGCGGGGCAGTTGTTAGAAGGAAGTTTTGAGTATGAACAAGTTAAGAAATGGAAAGCTAAGGATTGGGCTAAACCAATGGCTCGAATCTCCGGCGACGGAGCGGCTGATATGGTGGATCACTCCGTCGCCATGGCGTTCGGGCAATGCCGGAGTAGTAACTACGTTCGTATTCAGGTAAACATATTTATCTGCACTCGATATTTATATGATAACTTATAGTAAGATATGTGTTATTGGCGATTGTTTGATTATAGAAGTATATTTAAAACGTCTAATGTGTTACCTAGTGATCGATGAATATGAAAGACGTATAAGAATATGTTCGATTTTTAGTATAGACGAGTAAAGTTTGGTGGTTATCTAATATTTGTGCTGGTGAAAGATACCAAGTATCGTATGACGAGTGCAAATTAGATCGAGTCTCATTTTTGGTGAATGAACATTGGTTCAGAAAATTTGGAACGCATAAAGTTCAAATTCTGAATTCGTTTATGTTATGTTATATATAGATACACCTAATTCTTTGAATCTTCATACATAATTTGAAAAGTCATAGTTGTCACTACTCACTACAACTAGGGGAGTTTTTGCATTGAATGTGTGTGTACTAGAAACAATGTAGTCATTGCCAAACAACTGGACTAAGGGGGTAAACTGATTTCTTCATTGAAAATAGGAAAATGTGCAGTTCGTTTTTATTTGTTACATTTCGCTTCTCGAGAACTATCAGTCTTAAGTCGGGAGTCTATCAAAAACAATCTCTTTATTTCATCTGAGATAGTGGTATGATCTGCGTACACTCTACCCTTCTCAGACCCCACTATGTGGAAATACACTGGGTATATGTTGTTGTTGTATATTTTGCTTCTCGAGAATCAAATTATACGTGAATTTTGATCAAACTTGTAAGGATTGCAACTTGTTACGGAGACTCATCGAGTTAATCTCGTGTATTGAAACATGACAAATAAAAATGAACATAAGAAAGCGGTAATAGTAATAATGAAAAAGGTTGAATCTTTTTCAACCTGGGAATATAATAAAGAGTAGTCCTTTTCTGAAGTCTTAACTGGCAAAAATGGATAATATCTGATGGTAGCTAGTTGTAGAATATCATCAATGTGGCACTCTCTGCCAATTTAGTACATTAAATGTTCACAGCTGTGGTTTTCCATATTTAGCTGGGGATGATGTCCATTCATTGTCATCTAACAAATTTTCTTTTATGGTTTCTTTTTTTTAACTTGTTAGCACCTCGACTAATTCTTCATCTTTGTTGCTCGGATTCTTTAAAAGTGTCGGTTAGTGTATGTCGGACATTCTAAAAATAGTGCATTTTAGAGAATCCGACACGGGTGTTACAACAATTCTGGAGTGTATGAGAAACGTAGCCTTTCAAGCTTTCACTATTATATCGAGTAACTCTGTTCATCAAAGTTTGAAAAAATCATCTAGCAAAATTTAATTGCTCATATATTGACAATGTAAAGAATATTTACACTATTAAGTACTTGTGGTGGGGTCCTTCCCCGGATCCTGCAAATAGCGACAGCTTGTGGTGGGGTCCTTCCCCGGATCCTGCAACTTTAGTGTACCGTTCTACCCTTTTTAAGTACTTTCTAATATGTAACTCATCTTATTAACAGGTGATTACAATTAAACCTCTCTTTTCTATTTAAACCTTCCTTATTATTCTCTTCCACCAATTTCTTATCCTTGAGAAAGTCTTTTTTTTTTTTTTTTTTTACTTTTCAGCCAAAAGTGGATTTCTTTTACCCATTAGGATCGTTTGGTAGAAGGGATAAGGGATGATTAATTTCTAAATTATTTTTAGGATGAACTTATCTCATGTTTGATTGGGATAAAACGCATGGGACAAATCATTCAGGGAGTAGTTATCCCGGATTATAGTATTATTTTAATCCCGATATAACTTGCTTCCAACCAAACGACCCCTTGCAGATAACTTATTAAGTAAGAATACAAGATAATGACTTGTAGAAACTTACTATATATGAATATATTGTGGAGTGGATGTAAAAAAGTAAACTTGGTACTGTTATAAGGTGGGAGATTGACAAATGGGATATGCACTAGAGAATATTATATGCATTATAAAGGTGTAATAATTGACTTGATGACCTATTTTATCTCTAGTGGAGAATGATTCAGAAGAATAAGTAATGGGATAACTTAAACAAATTCAACTATGGAATATATGTTTTTTCTGTACTTGCTAATCATATAACTATGGTTGAGGTGGTAGGTATAAAATCTCTCTATTTTAACTAGACATCTCGGGTTCGAGCTCTAAGTTCGAGTTCTAGATACGAAAAAAATCTTGATAAGGGCGTGTTTCCCTTTTAACGGGCCTTATTCGTCACAAATATCGATTAGTTGGACCCGAATGCAAGTACCTGACATGAAATAAAAAAATTTTAGAAAAAAAAAAGAGAAACCATATATAGCTGTTTGTGTTCTAAGTTTATGTTAACATGCAAGTAGAATAGACTATCACCATACAAGCAGTGGTGGACTCAGGATTTAGGGGTGGGTGCACAGAAGGTTCGAACACACGTATTGACGTCCAAAGCTTTAAGGTTCCGCGTGAAAACTAAAGAACTCAGCTATCTTCTTGGCTTACTGTGTGGTTTTCTAAATCTTATATCAGATTTTATATATTTTTATATAATTATACCTAATTTGCGTCGAATTTAATGGGTGTCGGAGTACCAAAAGTTTGACTATAGGTCCGCCCCTGCAGTATGATTCTGTAGTGCAATAATGATTAATGCACTCTCTTAACAATAACAACTAACATACCGAGTATACTTCCACAAGTCGGTTGAGTTCTGTGGAGGGTGGGATGTACCGCGACTTTTTTACCCCTATCTTTGTGGATTAGAGAGGGTGTTTCCGATAAGACCCTAAGCTCAAAGAAGGAAAACGAATCTCACTTCTTTATGAACATTTACTTGTTATCTTTTAGACGATTTAATGGTGTACAATTTCTTTGTACAGTCGGTATATAGAGGCTAAACTCTCTTTTTTTCCCCTCGATCGCAGGCTAACGGATCGAGCTTCGGTCGTTGTGGGGTGAATATAGATGCTGATCCAAGTCCTAGCAATGTGAAAAAACTACTGGGAATTGCAGATGAAATGCTGAAACAGAAAAATGTAGAGTCACTACTCTTTGGTGGTAAGAAAATTGCAGAACAAAGCAATTTACAAAAACTTGATTGGTTTGCTGGAGAACTTGTACAAGAGCATCAGAGGAGGAGTAGCAGGATAGCTCCCACTGTTGCATTTAAGCAACATCTCACAAATCAAGAAAAGTAAAATATAATGAAAAGAAAGATTTGGTAAGTTTTCTTTCTATCCTATCTTTCCACTTTGTATGATTTGCTAAGTTGCGCGGACTCTTTACGTGTCCGATTCTCCAAGAAGACACTATCTTTGGAGAATTCGGCAGGCACCTGTTGGCATTTGTGAAGAGTCTAAGCAACTTAGATGATTTGTCCATTGCCTTCAACTTGTACTATATGACTTTTAGTAGTAAAAATATTTATATATATACATATTTATATGTAGTGGTGTTTCCCGAATGTTTTCGTATAGCGATAATGTCACAACCCAAAATAGGATCATGATCGCCGCTAAGGAGGTTAGGACTCTAAAGCAAGCCTCGTCAGAATTCTACAGAAAATCGGGCAGAGTTTCCCTGTTTTTGGGCATATCAAGAAAATTTCCTGTCTCAAATCAACAACACAACAAACCAACGCCACAACCAACATACCAACACAATTCGCCAAAATCATCAACAATGCACCAATACCACCAAATATCAATATGAAATCCATCTCCAAAAGTATTTATAAATATACATATTTATGTGTAGTAGTGTTTCGTGAAGGTTTTTCGTATAGCGATAAGGACGCAACACGTGATGTGTATGCGTATGTCGACCTGAGACGACTTTAAGATTTTAAGTTTATGGGTTATGAACTCGTAGCCCTTTGTCGCTTAATGGATTCGAGTTAGATTATTGGGAAAAGGGTAAATGGGTGGGCTCATACTGCTATATAGTGTAAGCAGTGATTTTAAATTCTGAATCCGCCATAAATGCTGACGACTAACTATATTTTTTGTTCCAAAGCATGTCCAAATCCTCAAGCATCGTAAATTCGCCATGGGGACATTAGGGTTGGGCATTATAAGTAGCTTTGCTGGATCTCACTTGGTGATGGATGTTCACCCAAATTCCGATTTTACAATCTTCTAACTAGTCGTGCCTTCTTCGATTCAATCAATTTTCGGTCGAGCGATCTTTCTGTTCTTTAAATTGTTCAACTCAAGTCCATCCAAGGCTTTTCGATCTCAGAGGGTTCCCTGGGATCTTCGTTAGCCAAGAGAAGAGTTAGGTTCTGTCGGCAGAATTCAAGAGTTTTGATCAAGTACTGTATGTGTTAAAAAATCACAAATATATATATACAAAAGTCAAAATTTGGAATCCAATTACTAACGTGATCGTTATTCCAGAATCCCAAACATGTAAAGTTCAAAGCCTAAATCCGCCTTTATTGCATATCTTATCTGAATTTTCTGATGATGTCAACCAGGACCCATAATGCTCATTATTGGAACATTATGATCATATAAACCAAAAATATTAATTTTTTTTCTTAGCATTAATTTATATTTTTTGTGAACAGAAATCACAAGATTTATGTATTGCTTCTGTGCATCCGTGAGCTCAGTCTTGTCATTATCTTTTTGTTTTATTAAAACATCAATCACTTTTTTTTTGAGTTTTTTATAGTGTTCAGTACCCATATTAGAACCTGATTAATCTTGATTCGCGTCAGGAATTTCCACTATAATAAAAACAACATACTCAGTGTATTTTCACATAGTGGGGTTTGGGGAGGGTAGAGTGTACACAGACCATACCACTACCTTCGAAGAAGTAGAGAGACTGTTTTCGATAGACTCCCGGCTTAGAAACGATAATAGTATAGCAAATCACAAAATATAAATACATCAGGAATTCCCACTCTGAAGGGTAAAACGTCTTACCAAAGACAACTTTATTTTCAGGACTCGAATCTGAAATCTCTCATTAACTATCTTCTTACCTTGGTGATGGTTGTAATAGTATACTAGTTTATAAGATTAGTCTACCGACACTTTTTTGGTTCTTGGATTGAAAAGACATTTTTTAATAATCTTATATTAATATTCAAAACCCCACAATACCTTTGGTTTTTTGTTATGTTGTGTCATATTCGTATCAAATTCTTCAAAATATATTATTTTTAAAAAATTTTATTTGTCACTCAATGACGAAACCTTGCTTAGCTTGTTTTTTTTTTTAGGATTGACAAATCGAACAAAAAATATTTAATCATGAATTCAGTAACTAAAGCGAGCTAAAGGTTTGCAGCGACAAATTTTTAAGTTCATAAACTTCAATTATACATCATCAGAGCACACAAAAAATACTAGGTGATGTTTTTTATCTGTTCCCGTCTTGATGGACAAAGTTATTTGATATCTGTTGCTGGTGAAAGATAACAGATATCCTATGAATGTACTCAAGGTACACGAAAGTTAAGCCAGACACCACGATTCAAAATGTATTTTTTAAAATATTTAATCGCGAATTCAGTAATTAAAGCGAGCTAAAGTTTTGTAGCGACAAATTTTAAGTTCATGAACTTCAATTATACATTGTCAGAGCAGACAAAAAATACTAGGTGATGTTTTTCATTTGTTCCCGTCTTGATGGATAAAATTACCTGAGATTTGTTGCTAGTGGGAAGCATAGATATCTTATGAATGTACTCGAGGTGCACGAAAGTTAAACCAGACACCACGATTCAAAATATATTTTTAAAAATATTTAATCGTGAATTCAGTAATTAAAGTGAGCTAAAGGTTTGTAGCGACAAATTTTAAGTTCATAAACTTCACTTATGCATCGTCAGTGCAGACAAAAGATACTAGGTGACTTTTTTCATCTGTTCCCGTCTTGATGGACAGAATTACTTGATATATATTGCTGGTGGGAAACAACAGATATCCTATGAAGCAGATATCCTATGAATGTACTCGAGGTGCACGAAATTGAACCAGATATCACGATTATAAAAAAAAAAATGTTGCTCCATTGTTACTGTCCTTAGTAAGGAAAGATTTAAAGAAAATGGACATCTAACTTTCCCTGTTTCAAGAAAACATGTTGTGGTTGACCATTAACAAAAAAAATACTCACCAATAAGTATTTCGGGATAAATAAAATTTCTTCATTCTTAATCTAATGTTTTGATTTTAATTATCAAGTATTAAAACAATTATAAATAGGAAAACGGTTCCACTTTTTATGGATCATACATGTTACAAATCTGAAGAATAGGATGTACACAGATTTTATTCATCTTATTAAGGTAAGACTTAGGAGAGACTGTTTTTGAAAGATCATCTTTTCAAGTAACTCATATATAACAATAGCAATTTAAAAAGCATATCGACACAATATACACATAGCAAATATTAATGGAATCATTACACAACATTGAGAAAAAGGAACAGTAACAACAACAATAATGCGATAACCGAAGCAAATATTCCCTTCAGACCAATTTAATTGGTGAAGTTTGACTCGATACAAAGTTTAAGAGGATAAAAATAACTGTTGAAACTTGTGGTTTAGAACAATTCATAGATATTTGTGTGGCTATAAACTACTCCCTTCGTCTCAAATTATCCGTCCCAAATTGAGACGACATATTAATTAAGAAAAATAATTAATAAAATAGCTAGTTTACCATAGTATTCGTATTAAATGATGTTTATATTTTAATTTAAAGAAAAAGTAATTAATGCAAAGGATAAAACATGGAATAAAAATTTGTCTCTTCTTGATTAATGAAAAAAAATAAGTAAAATGAGAAATCAAATTAAAAAATTTAGGATAAGTAATTTGAGACGGAGGGAGTATTTTATTAGGGGTAATATGAATATTTTAAAGTTAAATTGTTATGAAATATAAAAATATATTATTTTTAGTGGATTGACCTGAAAAATTACTTTTATATCATATAAATTGAGACAGCGAGAGTAAAGTAACATGTATTACAATTAAAAATAAATGCTCTTTGAGAAAGCACCTTATTTTTCTCTGGTTGTCTCTCTCATGGTGTCACTTTTTCTTTATCGAGCTGAAAGTTACACTTTAGAATATATATTATTATGTTAATATATCAGAATTCCATTTCCTTATTTCTCACTTTTATTAAGTTGATTACTCCTTCGGTCTCATTTTATGTATTATTATTTGATTAGATATGTAGTTTAAGAAATAAATTATAATTTATAAAGTTTAAAAAATTATTCCTTTTAAAATTTATTTTTTTATTGTCTTTTTTTATAATGTAGGATCCACTAAGAATAAAATGAGAATAATATCATTAAATAGTTAAAAAAAAGAAAGATGATATTTTTTTTAGATTGAAAAAAAAAAGGCGAAACATAAAATGGGAGCAAGGGAGTATTTATTTTGGTTTGCAGGTCCATCTAATTGTCCTTTCATGTATGCACTTTTTTCTTCTCATCTCCAATTGACCAAAAAACTATAATCCAAATTTTGGTTGACAAAGTGAGATTTTTGTTAACATAAGATAGAATACAAATATTAAATTCTTCACATTCATGTCATACTCGTATTAAATTCTTCAAAAAGTAAAAGTTTTTTTTTTGGAGAATTCAACGCACACTTCTTGCCATTTTTAAAAGAGTCCAAGTAACATAGAAGTAAATAGCACCGAACTTGTCAATAAGTAGACAAAACTTCTTTTCATTTATTCAAAAGGGGCAGTCCGGTGCACTAAAGCTCCCGATATGAGCAGGGTTCGAGAAAGGGTTTCACCATAAGAGTGTATTGTATGCGATCTTACCTTGCGTTTATGCCAGAAACTGTTTTCAAGGCTTGAATCCGTGACCTACTGGTCACATGACGACACCTTTACCAGTTATGCATTTATCTAAATTTGATAAATAAAGTTGTTCCATATTTATATAAGTGGGAGATAGTAAGTACTCGATAAATTAATTAAGGTGTATATAAACTGACTCGAACATCATTGTAATAAAAAGGAATCAACTATATATGATTTTGACACAATTATTAGAGTAGGGTCAATAAAGTAAGAAAACTATTTGGGAGATAGTGATGTGCAATCCCTTTATTCTACTTAATTAATATATATAGTACCTTTGCCTACAGAGTTTTGAATTATTTGTGATAAAATTCAATAGGGAAGAATGGGTCAAAAGAATAGTCATCATGTTAAAAAGAAGAGAAAACATGTTGTTATGTTAAAAAGAAATTATACTGATGTTGCTTTGTGTCAAATTATTGTTCAGCTATGTTGTTCGGATTTTTCAAAAGTATTGCTATATTTTTGCATGATTCGATACAAGTACAATAATATTTTTGGAGAATTCGAGAAAGGATAGTTGGTGAGTGGTTTATTTGTACTAGTTGAAATTCATGGCTTAAAGCACCTTGCAACCCACCCATCCCCTTCGGAAAAGTGCTGGACCACAAGGACCTATTGTACTATCTACGCTACCTCACTTTACGTTTCTACAAGGAGCTATTTTCACGACTTGAACTTGTGACCTCCTAATTACATGACAAACAACTTTATCAGTTACCTCGAAGCTTCCCTTAATTTAAAAAAGGGTAGCCCGATGCACTAAAGCTCGAGGAAGGACCCACCCACAAGGGTGTATTTAATGCAATTTTACCTTGCATTTTTATCAGGGGCTATTTCCAAAGCGTGAACCATGACCTCTTGATTACATGACAACGACTTTACTAGTTACTCCAAAGTTCTCCTTAATTTGCCTACACTATATATTTATATTAAAAAAATCACTATATGTATTAGAATATCTAGCTCGAAACTTAATCAATTGGTCCTATTTTTATTATATACTAATTTATGATCGCTATAAAAATTCTTAAATTTAAAATCTTGAATTCGCCTCTAACTATTATTATCTCATCTCTAATGCATGCAGGAGAAGATGCTTTCAAAATTAGAGTTGGTGTTGCCCAAAAAAAAAAGAAGATAAAAATAGTAACCTTTATTTTTTGGAAGAGTGAAATGGGAAAGCTAGTGGGATTCCATTGGGAAATTTCCATAGATTAAAGTGAAAAGGACACTCAAATTGTTTATAATGAAAAAAATGAAAAAAGAGAAAACAAAGAGGGGATTTGATGAATCTTGGTGGGAACTTTTTGCCTGCCATAGGACAAGCATGGTGTGATTATCTTTTCGATAAATATTTATCTGCATCGAATATTTATATCAGATTAAGTAATGTAAAAAACTTGAAAATTTAAATGAAAATACATGTCGTGTTAATCATGATTGAGAGATAAAAGTATATATATACATATACACATGTTCTATATTTATTTATTTGATGTAAGTATTCAGTATGGGTGTTGGTACTTTCAACGATTAGGGATCTTCAGTCCGATTACTAGTTATGTAACAGACAAGTTCTGGAAGAAGTGAGTGGCATAAAACTCGCAACTGTGAGAACTTAAAAATTCAAGTGAAAATACACATCGTGTTAACCATGATTGAGAGATAAAAGTATGTATATATACACATCTTCTGTATTTATCGATTTGGTGTGTAAGCATTCAGTATGGTGTTATTACTATCTGCGATCAGGGATCTTCGGTCCTATTACTAGTTATGTAGCGGACAAGTTTTGCAAGAAGTGAGCGGCATAAAAACTCGTAACTGCGAGAACTTAAAAATTCAAGTGGAAATACATGTCGTGTTAACCATGATTGAGAGATAAAAGTATGTTCTGTATTTATTGATTGAGTATCAGTATTTAGTATGGATGTTATTACTATCTACGATTAGGGATCTTCGGTCCAATTACTCATTATGAACGGACAAATTCTATTAGAAGTGAGCGGCGTAACTTGTGTTATATTATAGTACGATGATATGAACTTTTGTCTTGCAATATGTATTTTTTTTTCAATGTGGATTTCGATAATTTTTTTATTATTTAAAGTGCTAAAGGTTAAAAAATAAAGACTATTTATTTGAGGGGCAAAAATTAAATACCACAATGCATTCAGGCGAATGACCCGAAAGACTACCCAAACCAATAGGACTATTTTCTGGGCCGTATGTTTAATTCAGCCCAATGTGTTTATAGCACATAGGTCCGGCCCAATTAGAATTTATAAAGCAATGTCTAAATTTTTGTATACTAAACAGCCAAAAATAGTTATACTAAGATACATATCAAAAAAGGGAAATTTTGCTCAGAATACAATAAAGACAAGAATTTGCAATAGAACACGGCGATAGGGGAATCTTAATAGTTCAGTAACTTTACGTCAAACTTTGTATTCGTGTTAAGAATTTCATTTAATACATCCATAATCCATTAAGCAAAGGAAATAATGGTCTAGTATTCATAAATGAAAAATCTTGACTCCACCTCTGATTGTAAGAGCTCCTATCGTGACGAGAAAAACCCAAAATAGTTCATGAAGATCCTCATCGAGCTGCCTAAACGTCTCCTCCATTCAACGTGTGATTGCCTGTCACCGTTGCAGTAAATACTTCATCGATATGCAGTAAACAGTTTTCAAGCCAGCGTATGTCAATGCCACTTTAAGTCAAAGATATGTTGCTTAGCAACACTGAACTAATTCTGCCGATATATCCAAATACGCTGACTGAAGAATGCTACTTGCGACCCTGATGTTCACGAGTGAATCAGGGTGATCTTCGGAAGAATTCTGCTGACCAGGGGGAATAGTCTCTTCTTGCTCTTTAAGACATTCACCAAAATCTACAAAGATGAGTTTTAGCTTTCTTAAAAAAAGGGCAGCAGGTTGCACTAAAGCTACCGTTATGCGCGGTGTCCGGGAAAGGGCCCCACCACAAGGGTGTATTGTACGCAGTCTTACCTTGCATATTTCTGCAAGAGGTTGTTTCCAAGGCTTGAACCATGACCTCCTGATCACGTGACAGCAACTTTTACCAATTACTTCAAGGCTCCCCTTCGAGTTTTAGCTTTTTTAGAATGACAAATTCAATGATGGAGTGGCAGCTTTGTGAAACTATCCAAATTGTTGGAATCATGACTCATGAATATGGATGGAACAAAAATTTACAATTTAGAGTGAATATTCTTTGCGGTATAGTCATTTTATGATACCCCTCCCCTCCCCCCCCCCTCTTATGTAGTTTAGTTCGACAGGAGGCGAGGTTTCCAACAACAACAAATTCAATGTAGAGTCTATCTACGCAGACTTTACCCCTACCTCAAGGAGTTAAGACTGTTTCCGAAACACCCTCCGCTAGAGATGGCAGACGAGGTTTAACAATGTAAAAAAAACTAAGTGAATGTCATTAGTGTATTTCTTTTTGTAAACTGACTAAAAAGGGAAGTAAGACACATGTATTGAAATGCAGGAAGTAACTATTACCTAGAAGCGTCGATCTAAACCAATCACTGTCTGCATTCCAAAGTTACAGTATCGAGACTTAGTGTTCGTAGAGTCTGGAAAATCGAAATCCTTGAATAGCTCATAAAAGTCCTCGTCTTGAGCTTGAATGCTTACAGTTTCATTTGGATCATAACTGTTACATGCAAGGTAAGGCTGCGTACACTACACCTTATGGTGGGGCCCTTCCCTGGAACCCACGCATAACGGGAGCTTTAGTGCACCGAATTGCCCTTTTATAACTGCTGCATGCAATTGCAGTCCATTGATCTCTAGAGAGGAAAAACAATGGAGTAGTGATCCAATTGTCTGCTGTCTTATCTCCAAATCCATCGTAGTAGGTTGAGCACAATCAAGTATTGCTTCCGAGTCTAGCATGTATTCATCCTCCTCAAGCCTAAGATTTCTTGTATTTTGACCTTGAGATTACGATATCTGGTCCAAATCCTTTGTTCTGCATATCAACAGAGGCGAACCCAGGATTTGAAGAGCGCGGGTGCACCATTATCTTGACGTAAGCGGTCAAGATTCTTCCAATGGCGACTGATCTTGATATAAGCGATCAAGAATCTTCAGATGACGACTGAGGAATAGTGTCGGTAGAGGCTTAAGCAATAAATGAGTCTAGTAGCCCAGTGGTAAAGGATGTAGTATCTAAACAAGATGTCATAGGTTCGAATCCCTACTACCACTTTTGTTGTGGAAAAGATCAGCTAGAACCAACGCGTCCCCAGAGTTAAGACTTGTAGTATGTATTTAGGAACTCATCGTTCCATTACCTTCTGACATGAGAGTCCTCACCCCCGTGCTCACACCCATAATAACTTGACCTGATCTGTAATGTTCAACCAAATCCGATCATTTCATTTTAGTTCAATAGTTATTGTAGCATGGCTTGTGGTAGATGAAAAAGAGACTTCGGGTTGCAAAGGCATGATGAGAAGCAACTGGAAGAACCCCTTCCATGCTCCATCTATACCTTAAAGAAGAATTTCTTATGCTGGACTACCTGTTGGTACTCAAATAACATAGTCTATGAATACAAAAACGAACAATATTAGCTAGTCCATGAGGCTAACTCGCGCACATTGTGATCAGCATTAACCGCGAGATCTACTTGTCTAGTCCTACCAAAACGACAACTAATACTACTAGTTCTACTACTACACCTCATACCCAAGCAAGATGGGGTTGGGGTCACGTATATGAATCCTCACAAACCATATTTTAAGCTCTAATTTTCTTGAATACAACGGTTTACTCTTCCCCGCTGGACCTTCTGTGTTGTGAGTTGTGATTGTATAGACTCCAAATATCAACAGAACATTAAATGAAACTAATCAGTCCTAAAAGCAATTGGCAAAAGTCCTTAAGATCCATCAACCATAATCAAAGCACAAAAAAGAGTAAACAAACTTGCTATGATCAATGTTATCAAGAACTAAAAAGGGAACCAAAAATGCAATGTTATTTAGACTAATATCAATCACAATCACACTTTTGGTAGCTACAGTTGAGATAAAACGAAGTAATAACAACGAAACAAACATCTATGACTCATTTTAGATCAAAAGTTTCAAAAATCCTTCTTTCTTAAACTCCCGTGTCAAGTCAAACTACGTCACAGAAACTGGTACGCAGAGAGGAGGGATCATAAACTAGTACAGGATTTAACCCCAACATCATTAAACAATGCTGAGCCTAGCTCCTCAACAACAACTGATTACAACTCTATAATCTAGGAATTATGAACTCTAATTCCTAACTACACATACATCAGTCAAGGTATGTGTTTCCAAGTCTCTGAATTTTTTCCGACTCGAAGACTAACACCTAGTTCAATTTATGACACACTGAACCTAACAGTTACATCTACAGTACACCCAATGAACAACTCCTAACAAATCATCGCTAAACTCTTAGCTAGATTCTATAAGTAGGACTAGGTTCTTCAGTGTGTTCCTTCAGTGATTGAGTAGCACTCCGAGAAGTTACTTATCATTCTTCAATTGACACCTGTCCTTGCATCAGAACGCTCATTGCTTAGAGTTGTACTTCACGCGAGACTCCTCCTTCATTTCAAACTCATTCACTTTGTCAATCATCAAAACTACATAATACCCAACAAGAAGAAATATAATAACTTTAGCTCGAACGACCTTGTATTTATATTAAAAATCATTTTATATTTATGTATAATCTATCCACCTATAAGAGCTCTTATCATGACAAAAAAAGCCCAACATATTCTTGGACATAAATCATAATCATACGTCTCTTGCGCAGATGGGGTTCAATGAAGTTGGGATGAGCACCATGAGGTCTCAGGTTCAAACACCAGGTGTTTTCTTTTCATCTGTTCTAACCTTGGTGGACAGATTTACCTGGTACTGTTATTGGTGGGAGGTGACAGGTATCCTGTAAATTTAGTCGAGGTGCACGCAAGTTGGCCCACCATATTCTTGGACATAAGATCATAATCATGCGTCTCTTGCGCGGATGGGGGCATTAATAGTCGATATTCTTTGACAAAGTGAGCCCAAATCATGTGATTGAATAAATCCTCTTGCGGGTTAAGGGCCCAATAAAACTTTAGACGAGGTAGATTCAACTCGCTCATTTGACACCTATTCTTTTCTTAAACTTTTAGCCTCTAAAAGGGTCGTCCTATTCACCATGATAAGTTCCTTCATAACTAATATATGATTTTTTGGAATAGACATACATTAAAGTCTACATTTCATATTAGCTTTCTTTGAGGTTCGAGCCGCGAAAGCAACCATTACTGCTTTATCAGATGCTCGAATTCTTATTATTGTTGCCTTCTAAACTTCTTTATATCGAAGTATGAGGAACCATATTATCATACATGCA
The DNA here is from genome assembly GCA_030864225.1 of Capsicum baccatum var. pendulum. Taxonomy (NCBI): domain Eukaryota; kingdom Viridiplantae; phylum Streptophyta; class Magnoliopsida; order Solanales; family Solanaceae; genus Capsicum; species Capsicum baccatum. The sequence goes on from CM061554.1 coordinate 247,901,320, forward strand.
GTGGCGAAGCCAGAATTTTTATTGAGGGAGTTCAGAAGTAAATATACGGATTAGTTGAAGGAGGTTATATTCAACATCTATTATATATACATAAAAATATTTTTAACCAAATAAAAATAATATAATTTTTCAATATGGCTCCGCCACTGCATGTATGAAGTTTATCTCGAAGTATGAGGAACCATATTATCATGCATTCCTTAAACCTATGTGTAGCGAGTCGTGTAGGTAACGTGTACTGTCTTATATCATACTTATTAGGTTGGAATGCGACCCTTCTCCGAACCTTGTTAACGCCTTTTTAAAATGCCTAATTTCAAATGAAACAAAAACAAATAGACTTTTTTACAAATTAAGAATATATAACTTATGTAAAAGGAATATTATATGCAAAAATAAAGGTAATATTTGAGTAGAAAAAATAGTTAAAAAACAGCACTAAGGGTGGCAATCAAGAAAAAGGGTCTGTCCATTTTACTGTTTAAGAATAAAGTTAAATAGTAAAATATTCATCAGAAATTGAGGTAATAATAAAGTGAAAAAGTGAAAAAAAAAAAAAGAAGAAGAAGAAGAAGAAAAAGGACACTACTTTTTACAGATTAAAGATTACGAATAGAATCTACTTTAACTAGATTTTCAAACAACAAGAAAATTATTTTTCTCTCTTAAAAAAAAAAAAGAAGCTTCAGAGTAATCGATAAAGTTGTTGTAATGTGTTAAGAAAGTCACATGTTCATTCATGAAATAGTTTCTTGCAAAAATATAAGGTGAAACTATGTACAATAAACCCCTTGTAGTTCGGCCCTTCCCAGACCGTGCACATAGCGAGAATTTTAATACACTAGGTTGTCTTTTTTTAAAAAAGAAAAGGAAAACAAAATTTTAGAATAACCGGTAAAGTTGTTGTAATGTGATAAGAAGGTCACATGTTCAAGTCATGAAGCAGGCTCTTGCAAAAATATAAGGTGAAGTTAAGCACAATAGATCCCTTGTGGTTCGGCCCTTCTTGTATCCTGCACATAGCAAAAATTTTAGTACACTAGACTGTTTTTTTTTAAAAAAAAGTAGAGGAAAAAACGAATTTCAGAGTAAATGGTAAAGTTATTGTAATGTGATAAGAAGGTCACATGTTCAAGTCGTGCAACAGTCTCTTGCAAAATGTAAGATAGGGTTGCTTACGGTAGATTCCCTTTGGTCTGGCCTTTTCTGCACCCTATACATAACGAAAAATTTAATATACGCGACAGTCTTTTAAAAAAAAAAAAAAAAAAAGCAAAAGTAAAAGAGGTTTTTAGTGGCCACTATTATTTACTTTTTTCTTTTTATGTATTTTTTATTGTCTTTTTATTTCAGACATTAGGCTGGCAATTCAGAAGAATGTTTTGTGGATAAGAGTTTTTGGTTACAATAGTAAAAGAACCTTTGTAGGTTTTGGTTGGTGAAAACTTTCAACTTGTTACTAGTTGAGTTTAATTAACTTTTATCAATAATATTTAATCCAAAAATAATTTTATACTATTTAATTATTTAATGAAAAAGGATAATCACAAATAGAGGGTTTTCCATCATATTTAATGAGAAATTTATGTTATGAAACATGAATTCTTTAATTCATTTCTCATCGAATCATTTTATTGAAAAAATGCATGTTAGGAAACATATTCTTATTAAAATATTGAAAAGCTTCCTAATTTTTACGCTATACTTTAACTTTTCCCACTGATTCAATCAAAATGTACGCGAAAATAGCTGCCTAACAATTTTTAGTGGAAAAGCTTACCAAAAAAATAGTTACTGTTATTTGGTTCTGTTCGGATTAATTTGTATGCACATCGACTAATGTCTCAAAGCACTTTCTATCTACCGCTAGCCTCTAAAAAGATGAAATTAGTTACGAAAATTACCATTAATTTATACGCTAAAACAGTTCGTAAATAAATGGGAGGAAACTTTGCGCAGAGTTCTATTACTATTAATGGGTGGATCCGCGATTTCTTATGGGCACAGAGATAAGTTGATTGAAGAAGTTTTTTTTTTTTTTTTTTATAATTCATCGATAATCTCTCGTATTATTTTATAATGAAAATATGTCAATTAAAATTTGTCTATCAAAACTTGAGCAGATAAAAAAAATATCAAGTATTTATTCCTTTTTAAGATCTAAACCTTAAAAAAGGGAGTATACTGAATATGTTATTGTTGTCGTAATATACACTGCCAAATTAATTGGTCATTCGACTTTCGGATAACTTGTTACAATTATTTAAAATACACATAATTATAAGGGTAAAGCATCTAGATACCCTTCTGAACTATAATCAAATTTACTACGACACACTCTAATTTCACGGGGGTCCTATTACCCTTTTGAATTAAATTTTTAGCATATTTTTGTCATCCTTTTTAGCTGACGTATCACCTTTGACCTGATTCCATTTTATATAATAAAGATGCACGTCAACACAAAAGGGTGATAAAAATATGCTAAAATTGATCAAGTCCCCGGGCGGTAATAGGACCCTGTGAAGTTGGAGTGTGTCACAGTAATTTTAACCATAGTTCGAGAGAATACTGAATGCTTATCTCTATCTCTATGTATAATATAAATAGCTAGAATTCACAATAGTTGAATGTATAATATGAATATACACTATATACATATATGTATATAGTTGTGCTTTGGTTAGAATTATGCTGAATAATTCAAATCCAAAAGAAATTCAGTTAAGAAGATCCCTTTAAGAAAAGCTGTTTTCTTTTCTTAATTCCAAGAAGGAATATATATGTGCATGCTTTTACTTTTTTTTTTTTTTTTTTTTTGACTATGTTTTATATATTCCCTAGTAACTAGTAACCAACTAGAGCAAGAGATGATCATAGCACATAGGTATTGTAAAAAGCATAAGTGAAAACAAAGTGAAAATAAATTTCCCTTTCTCCAACACATTATAATAATGAGATAAATATCCAGTACTCTCTCGAATTATTGTCAAAGTTGTTACGACACATTTTAGCTTCACTATTACTAACATATTTTTATCACCCTTTTGTTCTGATGCAGCACCTTTATTACATAAAATGGAGCTTATATCAAAGGTGTCACGTCAGCACAAAAAGGTGACAAAAATACACTAAAATTAAGTTCAAAAGGATAATAGGATCCCCGTAAAGTTGGAGTGTGTCGTTGCAAATTTGATCATAGTTGGTAACTAAACAGGTGCGGAGCTACATGTATGATAGCTATGATTAAAATTATTTTTTATGTATATATAGTAGATGTCGAACCCCCTTCGATTAGTTTGTATGTTCACTTGTGAACCCCTTCATGAAAAACCTGCATCCGCCATTGGTACCTAGATGCTTCACTCTATAATACTTATAAAGAGTGTATGAATGAACCCCTTGTGCCTTCTAGCTAGCTCCATTAATATTGCTAAACAAACGATATTTGAAACACACTAATCCGACTAATTCAAATTCATCGATCATAAAACTCTCTCTATCAAGATTTTCTCCAAGTTATAACAAAATAGAGCAATAACAACCAGAATCAAATTTATACCCTATGGACAAACGATGAAACAATACCAGTATCGAGGCTACGAAGTCAGAATCAAACTTATACCTTATGGACAAACAATCAAAGCACAGACTCAACGAAGTCAGAATCAACTTTATACCCTATGGACAAAATGAAACAATAACAACACCTACTCTACGAAGTCAGAATCAAATTTAAACCCTAGGACAAATAATAAAACAATAACAGCACTGACTCTACAAAGTTAAAATCAAATTTATACCCTATGGACAAACAATCAAACAGTAACAACACCGACTCGACGAAGTCGATTTCAAATTTATACACTACGGACAAACAATGAAATAATAACAACAATCATAATCAAATTTATACCCTATGGACAAACAATGAAATAATAACAACAGTCATAATCAAATTTATACCCTATGGACAAACAATGAAATAATAACATCGACCCTACGAAGTCAGAATCAACTTTATACCTTGTGAACAAATAATGAAAACACCGACTCTATGAAGTCAGAATCAACTTTATACCCTATGGACAAACAATGAAACAATAACAGCACCGACTCTACGAAATAAGAATCAAATCTATACCCCATGGACAAACAATGAAATAATAACAACATCGACATTACGAAGTCTAAATCAACTACTTACCCTATGGACAAACAATGAAATAATAACAACACCAACTCTACGAAGTCAGAATCAACTTTACATCCTATGGACAAAAAATGAAAATAACAACACCAACTCTATGAAATCAGAATCAACCTTATACCCTATGGACAAACAATGAAATAATAACAACACCGACTCTACAAAGTCAGAATCTAAATTTATACCCTTTAACAAATTTTAAGTTAATGTTTAAGAATCCAGAATAGTAAGTATAGTAATATTGAGTTGTGAATATGTGTAGTTGTGTACACATGATGTAAAGTTGTAAACAAAAATCTTTGTACAAATTATTCTTGGATAGTGACTGACCTAGCTAGCCCTGCCCCCCCTAAAAGAATCCCATAGTTCGTACCATCTTAAATCATGCATGATTTGTATGATTGTATTCGACTAAACACAGAGTTTAAGAAAAAAAAATTAAATTTTGTAACTTACAATAAGTCATAAATATTTATTGGGCGATCATTTCATTAAGGTCGAAATGTGAAGTTTAGGTTAAGTTGATATTAAATATAGAAATCTGTTTTGTTTTACCCTTTTGGGCCGGTTGTGGGCGAGGAGGGATTCGAACCCCTGACATCGTGGTTCGGAGCCACGTTCTTTAATCCTCTGAGCTACAATCCGTATCTCGTCTCCACTAGATCTGTTCTCGGGAGTACCATAAAAAAAAAGGAGACGGACCAAAAAAGAAAGTGCGTCACAATAATCAGGACAAATGAATTACTATTTAGTCGCTTAAATTTATGTGTTATTATTTGAATCAACTCTGAAAAAAATGAAGATTTTTGTAACATTTAATATAATAATAATAATTATAGTTATAAATTAAACTTTTGAGACTTTAATATTAAATATGTTATAACATTTATTTGGTTATAAAAGAGTGTAAAATCAATTTATTGATTTATAAAACTTTAAATCTTTTTCTGTGAAAATCCAATAGATCAAAATATCCTTTTCAATATTAACCTCAAATATTACCCTAACAAAAAAATTACCTTTTTTATTTTTGTTTATTTGGTTTCTTGTGTTAAGAGGTGAGAATCCAACATGTGACCCTACAATTTCTACAAATAGAAGTAATCATATCATTTTCTAAGACAAAATTGTGCAAACAAAAGAGTGTCCTTCCAAAACGCTGCAAAATGTATAGATGACAGGCCAGAATAAATTTGATCACTATATATATATACACATTAATTAATTGTTCAAAAAACTATGACATAATGCAAAACCTAATATTTAAAAAAAATAATTAAAATTTGATTATTAGACGAGACATGACACACTTGTAGTTATCAAGAACATGATTCTAGATATGAATATGATCGATAGTGGGTTATTAAGGTAGAAGCCAGTGGTGAACTCAGGATTTAGGAGTCGTGAGTGCTCGCGATCGAAAAGTTCAAACATGTATATTGATGTCCGAAGTTTTAAAGTTTTTCTTGAAAATTAAACACTCAGCTATATATATATACACACACACACATTGATTAACTCTTCAAAAAACTATGACATAAATGCAAAACCTAACATTTAAAAAAAAACTAAAACTTGATTATTAGACGAGACATGATACACTTGTAGTTATCGAGAACATGATTCTAGAAATGATACTGAATTATTAAGGTAGAAGACAGTGGTGGACTCAAGATTTAAGAGTTATGGGTGCTCGGGAGGTTCGAACATGTATATTGATGCCCGAATATGATACATTTGTAGTTATCGAGAACACAATTCTAGATATGATAGTGGATTATTAAGGTAGAAGGCAGTGACGGATTCAGGATTTAGGAGTCGTGGATACAAGGGAGGTTCGAACATGTATATTGATGCCCGAAGTTTTAAGTTTCTTCTTGAAAATTAAAGCACTCGGCTATCTTCTTGGTTTAGTGGATGTTTATCTAAGTCTTATACTAATTTTTATATATTTTTATATTATTATATCTAATCTGTCTCGAATTTAATGGGTGCTAAAGCACTAAAAAAATAATCATAGATCCGCCCCTGGTAGAAGGTTAAAACATGGGTCGAGCGTTGTAGCTAGTCACTCTTATCCATATTGTTATTATTATTATTCATATACTATCTTATTTTTTGATTTTTATGTACAAAATCTTATTATATATAAATAATACTAATAAAAAATCACATATTTGAAGAAGAGTTTAAATTTTATATATTATTGATATAATTTTTTATATTTTATTATATTATCTGTTATAACAGGAAAAAATAACTTGATATAATGTAAAAAATTGTTATACTGACGAAATGACGAAAAGACACAAGTTCAGAGAAAGGATATTATAAGGGAAAGAAGCATAAGTTGTAACTTTCATGCTTGTCATTATATATATGGTTTCGATACCTTATGGAATATGTAGGAAAACTATATATATATATATATATAACATAAATTTTCAAAATAAAAATAATTTAAGTTTTATGCATCGAATAAACATATTACATTTCACTTATAGAATAGTCAAATGACTATATAAATTGTCTAATATTCTATAATGTAATTTCAACCATATTAATGAAGAATTATAGCTTATGATATAATTGTAAAAAAAAAAGTAACTAATTCCCGAGAAGTAAAATGTGACACTATATATTTTGGGATAGGTCGAGGATTTACAAAATTAAATTTCTAAATAAGCTATAAGTTATAATCTAATAAAAATGATAACTAACCTCCTATATTATACTAATAGAATGCGTAAAAAGAATATAATATCGATATATATAATTTAAATAATAATTAATAAAAATAATTAAGTTTTATGCTAAAAAAATTAATCCCTCTGTCTTAAAGATACTTATTACATTTCACTCATCGAATAGTCAAATAACTATATAAATTTTATCTTATATTTTATAATGCAATTTCAAACATATTAATGAAGAATTATAACTTATGACACTATTTTTGAGATAAATCGAGTATTTACACAACTAAATCTCTAAATTATAAGCTATAAGTTATAATCTGCTAAAAATGATAACTAACCTGCTATTATACTAATAGAATACATAAAAAGAATATACTATCGATGTATATAATTTAAATAATAATAATAAATAAATAAAAATATAAGAGATCCAAGTGAATAACCATGAGTTTTTTTTCTTTTTCTTGAATCACGTGAATTTCATGAGCCACACAAAAAGGTTTTAATTACAAAACCCTAAGTTCAAAAAATACATCTAAATTAATAAGAACTAAAACCCCAAGTAAAGGATATTCTATGAATCGGAATATTCTGTGAGATTATTTTATCATAAGAGATAATAATTCCATCATTTTAGTTTAAATAGTTAGTTAATATAGTATTTCATAACAACTATGAGATAAAAAGTTTATTATAAAAGAATTATTCTTATTCTATGTATCAAACAATCCTAAAACAAAAAGGATTATCAAAACAAATAAATTAAGTTACATTAAAATAGCACATTATTGGTAACTAATGTTATCCGTTCAACTAAAGTCAGTATTTTTAAGATGGAGCTTAGATATATATTATACATATAAAAACTTATTGAAATTTCGAGAACTATATGATGTACTTTCGAAATCATAATTAAACAAAAATGGTTTTGCTAAGAGATCCGAAAAAAGTCATTTTCGTTTATTCATTTTGTAAGTTACCAAATATACGAGAGTACAATGGTGAAATAATCAAAATCCAGAATCTGTCACTATAACAACAACGATAACATATTCAGAGTATAAATAAACTATTTTCGATAAACCTTAGCTTATAATAACTATATAGTTGTGCACCAACTCTATTACAAAATGTAAATCTATAGCTTCTTATAGATGCAGTACTACTTAGTACTCGTTTGGTCATAAATTTTAAAATTAAAATGTAAAAATTTAAAATTTTTAAATATGATTTATGATTTAAAGTTATGATTTATGAAATTTGAAGTTGCATTTAAATATGCATTTTACTAGAAAAGAAATTTTGAAATTATGAGTAGAAGTATAATTTCTTCCAAAAACTAGAACTTAAAAAGTCTTTTGAATATAAATTTACAAAATCTAATTAAGTTTCATAAACAAACATATAGTATTTATAAATAAATTATCAAAATCTAATTCAAAATTTATGACCAAACGATTAGCTTAATTACTAGCACAATCAATATTAATCCATCTGCTAATATCAAAGTTGGAGAATCATAACTTCAATAAAACCCAAGCATTAACTTTTATTTTTATTTAAAAAAAAAACACATACACTAAACATCACATAGCAACATCAACACATCCGGTGAAATTTGAAAAGAGTAAAGTATACGCAAACCTTGTGAGGTAGAGAAATTATTTCCGAAAGACCCTCAGCGCACCACATATAGCCAATTAAAACAACATAGGAAGCAAATTAAGAAACCCTAGACATACATAATCATGTAAATTTAGAAACTATACAGAACTAATAAATTTAAAAAATTACCTGTTGCAACTGAAAATGAAGAATTCTTCAACAATCACCATAACCTAAACATAGATCTCAAAACAAAAAAAATAAAAAAATTAGAGCTACCTTTATTAACTATATACGATGAGATGGTCACATATTTCAACATCATATACACGATATCGGAATATGCTTGGCTCCTCATACGCCATTCAACAAGGCCCATCGATATATTACGATGAGCTTTGCAAATGGCATACAGGGAGCCAGGCATATACGTGTATACGAAACGTATAAATATACTAATCTCTCTATACAATGATCATTTTTTTTTTCAAGAATCAAGAAAATGAAATGAATTTAAATAGATGATCAAAATAGTGTCCTAGTCAAATGGATCTTCAAACACCAAATTTTACATTTTTTTTGGAAAGAAAAAAAAATTATAATTATGTATACAACCAGAAAAACAAGTAGATTCTTTTTTTCTTACTTTTGTGTATCTATTCAAAAAAATAAAAATAAAAATTTGTAATAACAACCCTTTATAATAGGCACAAAAAAAGCATAGCCTTAAGTAAAAAAGAAAAACATAAGAACTAACAAAGGAGAATTTATCTCTTGTATGTTTTTTTTTTTCTTTTCTTTGAGAGAGAAAGAAGGGAACTTTTGTAGGGTTATTCTTCATCTAGATGATATATAGACACATATAAAGAGAGGAAAATGGACAAGTTCATTTTGGTGGGGTGGGGGGTGGGGGTGGGGTTGAAAAAAGAATTTAATTTTTTTTTTTAATAATAATGACGTAAAAAAATATTTACATAATCAGATCTCTTAATAATACAGTTATAGATGAGATTATTTTATGATAAGTGAATACTTCTTCTGTTTCGATTTATTTGACTGTGTATGTTTGACCAGGTAGGCAGAGTTTTAGAAAGAAAGAAAATATAATTTAAACATGTGGGTCAAATTAAGTCATAGACTTTTGCATGACCATAAATTATCTCATTAAAAATAAAATAAATAATATAAAGTTGTATATTTCTTTTTCTCCAAATAAGGATTATGATAATCTGAAAAAATGAATAACTAATTAGTTCTATATGACATATTTAATAATGCTAGTAATTTAAAAATCTTTATATTGTCAAAATATAAAACTTAAATATTTAAAAGAATGAGTTATGTTACTAAACTTTTTTTGTCAAAGGAGTTATTAAGAGGTGAATTTTATGATTTAAAGTTTATGAATCGTATAACGAACTTAATTTGATATACAAAATATACTAATCAAGTTCTCAATCAAGTACAAATATATCTAATGAATCTCTTAATCTATATACAAGATATAAGCAAAAGTAGTATATTTTAATGAATTCATAAATTATGCTCTAGATCATATAAATTCAAGTTTTATACATTAAAAATAATATTATTATCAACAAATTTTAACTGATTATAACATGTTATAATTCTAATCATATTACCCTATAGATCAACTGATTACTTTATTTTTAAGATTACAAATTTCGTTTTAGTATTTCTCTGACCGATTGAATAATGTTTGTATTATTTTTTTTTTATACTGACAATATATATAACGTAAACTCGAGATTTAAAATATCTCTCTTCTTTCTCTCTCTCTTTCACTTTCTTTTTTTCTGGTCTCAAAGCAATGGTTGCTTTTCTTCTCTGAAACTATTTTGTCTGCATGTGTTTGGAATAACATGGATTCCTCTCATCTTTCCTAATTTCTTTTTCCCTACTTTCTTTAAATAAACAATAAAGTTAAAAAAAGAAAAAATAAATTTAAAAAGAAAAGAAAAAATGAAAAAGAACACTACCCATAATTTATCTTTTCTGTTTTATTCTGCCCCTACTCCTATCACTTCATTCTTTATCTTCTGTTCTTTTTTGTATTTTATCTGTTTTACAACTAATCCAACCAGTTATCAATATACTTTTATACCCTCTAAATTCTCATATATATGAATAGTTTAAGTTATATATATCGTCAGTTTAAATTTAAACATGTGTTATTTTAATAATATTATAAATCACATATGTTTGGATCAGACATCTTTGTATTTGGAATTTTTATACTTGAGTCGAGGATTTTTGGGAAACATCCTCTCTACCTCTACCAGGTAGTGGTAAAGTCTGCGTATACTGTACTCTCTCGGACATCGCCTGTGGAATTTTACTGAATATGTTGTTGTTGTAGATATATTTCAGACGGTTTATCTATAGATATCTTTTGAATGATGTCTTAGTGTTAAAGATTATTTACGCTAATGCGAGGGCTTATCTAGGGTGATTGCCTATGGATTCACGTAAATTCAGTAGTTTTTATCTAGATTATGTAGATGAATTAAAATGATTTACTAAATATCTAATTGTGAATCCAACAAATTTAAAATTGTTATAAGAATTCATAAACTTTTTAATCTTGAATCTGTTTCACAACTGAGTTATGACCGAAGTGATAAGTATTTCTTCATCTTTAATTAAAGATCTTGAATTTGAGCTTTGAATATGGAAAGTTCCTTTAGTAGGGAACTTTCATCCCCTTAAATGAGATTTTTCGACGGGAATCTGAATTAATACGTTGAGCCTCAAAATGAATATCAAACAGTCAAGAAGAAACTAAAAAAGAAAAAGACAACAATTTAGCAAGATATAGAATATAGTCTAAATTAATTTTATATTTTAATTAATATAAGTTTTTGTTTTGTTTGTCTTTTGGTTTTTCATCCGGTGTTCGGTGCCCGCATTGGAGCCCCGACTAATCCGGATCGCACGTTGCAGGGCCCATTAAGGTGGCAGCGCTGCCAACAGAGTTTTCTTCATACACAGAGTCAAACCATCGACCTCTGGTTAAGGATGCAGCAGCCTCATCCACTGCACCACAACCCATGTTGGTATATAAGTTTTTGTTGTTATATATTATTATTGAAGAATTGGGTTAAAGTTAGCTATAGCAAATTAAAAGTGACATTGCCAAGAAAGTGCATGGCAAGTGAGGAAGAAAATTTGCAATCATACTCTTAACTTTATTTGAAAAAATATATTTTCTTTGAATGGTCAATATCTTCATGAGAATCTTTTGCTGGCTATACAAGTTCACCAATAAAGCTCTAGAGTTGACATCAATAAAACAAGCTAGTCAGGTTTATTTGTGTGTGAACAGTTTTTGTCTACATTATGTTAGACCTTTGTGTGTGTTAAAAAATACATATATTAACCTTTATCGACCAGTATCGTGATACAAAATGATAAGTATTCATTCATTTTCAATAGAAAATTTTGATCTTGAGTCATTCGTAATGTGAAATCACCAATAGAGAGTACTTTACCCCTCATATAGGATTTTTTGATGTGAATTCAGACCTAATCGAATCGCAGTACAATTTTCGGTTATTGAAATGATTTTGTCTACATTATGTTAGACCTTTGTGTGTGTTAAAGTATATAAACCTTTACCAACCAGTAACCAGTATCGTGATTCAAAGTGATAAATATCTTTTCATTTTCAATTAAAAAATTTGATTTCGAGTCATTCATAATATGAAATCACCAGTAGAGAGTACTTTACCCGTCATAGAGGATTTTCTTACGCGAATGCAAATCTAATAGAACAGCAATACAAATTCTAGATATTAAAATCCTTTTGTCTACATTATGTTAGTCCTTTGTGTGTGTTAAATATATTAACCTTTACCAACCAGTATCGTGATATAAAGTAATAAGTATCCACTCATTTTCACTAGAAAATTTTGATCTCGAGCCATTTGTAATATGAAATCACCAATAGAGAATACTTTACCCCTCATATAGGATATTCTGACGCGAATTCAAATCTAATCGAACCGCAATACAAATTTCGGATATTAAAATTCTTTTGTCTACATTATGTTAGACCCTTGTGTGTGTTAAATATATTAATCTTTACCAACCAAGGTCGTAATACAGAATGGTAAATATTCCTTCATTTTCACGAGTAAATTTTGATTTCGAGCCATTCATAATATGAAACCACCAATAGAGAGTACTTTACCCCTCATGTAGGAGTTTCTGATGTGAATTCAAATCTAATCGAACCGCAATACAATTTTTGAATTAACCTTTACCAATCAGGATCATATCCTTTTGTCCACATTAAGTTAGACCTTTGTATATATTAAGTATATTAACCTTTACCAATCAGGATCATGATACAAACGGTAAGTATAACGTATCCATTAATTTTCAATACAAACGGTAAGTATAACGTATCCATTAATTTTCAATAGGAAATTTTGCTTTCGAGCCATTCATAATGTGAAATCACCAATAAAGAGTACTTTATTCCTCATATAGGATTTTCTGATGTGAATCCAAATCTAATCGAACCACAATACAAATTTCGGAAAATAAGATCCTTTTGTCTACATTACGTTAGACCTTTGCGTGTGTTAAATATATTAACATTTACCAACCAATATCATGATACAAAGTAGTAAGTATCCTTTCATTTTCAATAAGAAATTTTGATTTCGAGTCATTCATACTATGAAATCACCAATAGAGAGTACTTTTCCCCTCATATAGGACTTTCAATTGGAAATTTTGATTTCGAGCCATTCATCATGTGAAATCATCAGTAGAGAGTACTTTTCCCTCATGTAGGATTTTCTAACGCGAATTCAAATCTAATCGAATCGCAATACAAATGTCGAATATGAAAATGCTTTTGTCTACATTATGTTAGACCTTTGTGTGCGTGTTAAATATATCAACCTTTACCAATCAGGATCGTGATACAAAACGATAAATATTCCTACAATATTCTTAATCAGAAATTTCATATTCGAATCATTTAGGATATGAATCACCAATAGATAATACTTTATTCCTCATACAAGATTTTTCGATACAAATTCCAATTTAATCGAGTAGCAATACAATATAAGAAATTAAATCATTTTTACCAAGAATTTATACCTACTATATCATAGTAAATTTAACACATGAGGAAAGAAGGTATCATATTATTTTTGAGAGCCATTTCACTAAACCAATTCCTTACTTTTAAAGAATATGATGCAAGAGTCCATATTTAGTTAATTATGATTTTTATTAAGCTAGTGATTAATGCTTAGTATAAAAATGCATAGTAGTTAGCTTATAATTAGTGAATTGATAGTAGTGTAAATATTTTTCATACTATTAATTTATTAAAATTGGACTCTTTTATCAAAACCCTCCCCCTTCCCCTCCTACCCAAACCTTCAATCTGGAATTTTCTTTGTTAAAGAGCATTTTAATTACTTCAACAATAATAACAAACCAATATAATATTATCGGTCATATGGTCTCGTAAGGGTAATACAGTAGCAGAGTTAGAATTTTGATTAAAAATGTTCATGCTTATAGGATAAAGAGTGGGTGATAAAAGTAAAATACCAGCCCCTAGGTTCAAATTTGCCCCCTTAAGGTGGATTTGCATACCCTTGGCCGTTGGGCTAAGCATCTTTAGCTTGTCAGGAGTGTTCAACAATAGGTATATATTTAAAAATATCTATATTTAACCTATATACTCGGAAAAGAAAAATTCTATGAAGGAAGTTCATTTCACCACTCATCGGTCGCTGTAGCTCCGTCCCTGGGGTAATATGTGCGTAGATTTTATCACTTCCTTGTGATAATAGGAAAGTTGTTTCCGATGAACCTTAGGCTTGATAAAAGAGAGTGTTTTCTTGGGCGATTTCGAATTTATTTGATCCAAATATGGATATATCAAATAGGAAACAATTTTTTCATTAAAGAAAGTAGTGCGGTGGATGGGACTGCTCCTTCCTTAATCAGAGGTCTCGAGTTCGAGCCTTGGATATGGAAAATTCCTTGGTAGAGAGCGTTATCCCCCAATGGGGCTCGACCCGACACGAATTCGAATTAATCGAGCTCCAATGCGGGTACCGAACACCAAACACCAGACGAAAAACAAAAAAAAAATATTTTTTAAAAAAATATATTAATTCAAATCATGCATAAATATGAAAAGGACATCATGATTGTGTTTTTTTGTGTGTGTGAGAGAGAGACATTGCATATGTATAGGAAAGCTATAGGCTATAAGTCTTGGTCAAATTAGAGCTAGGACATCATCATGCTTCATGTGCCTAAGAAATAAACCTATGATAGAAATTTTTTTTAGCAAAAATAAAGTAACTGTATTTCTTGTCCAAATATTTACCTAAATTGTCATAAGGTCCCATTTATATGTAAGTATAGTCTCAAATTCATCATGATGTATTATTCTCAATTTATCTCACACAAATAGTTTCAATAATAATAACACATCCAAAGAAATTTCACAAATAGAGTCTCAAAAAAGTTATATGTAGACCATATTTTTATCTTTTTAAAATAATAATAATAATAATAATAATAATAATAATAATAATAATAATAATAATAATATATTCAGTGTATATTCCCGATAGTGAAGTTTGAAAAGGGTAAAGTGTACGCATACAATAGTCTATACCACTACTTCTGAAGAAGTAGAGAGGTTGTTTTCGATTGACCCTCGACTCAAGACAAATATTTTTCTTCTTTTTGAAATAAAAATATTATTTTTGATGGTCGGTCCCTGGACAGGGACGGAGTGAGGTACCCCGGTTATTAGTTTGGTCGAGCTCAGTAATTATGTGTGTTGAGAAATTTATTAAATGTGTGTAATTAAACTTATAACCCGGTTAATAATACTTGGAGTCGTTGTTTTGGATTTCAGAACCCGTAAAGTTGAAATTCTGACTTTAAGTTACTTCAAATTATTTGTGTGTATAATCATCATAAGTTCCAAATATCATAAGAACTTGATATTTAATTTACATAAATCTATATTGATTATATATAGTTATAATATATATATATATATATATATATATATATATATATATATATATATATATATATATATTGAAAGAATCTTTAAATATTTGTGTTAAAAATGGAATTGTTCTAAACAAAAGAAAGCGGAAATAAGCAAAAATGAAATAGAATTCTTAGGAATGATAATTTCAAATAATGAAATAGAATTACAATATCATAAGAGAATATCATAATTTCCTGATAAACTAACAACAAAACAAGAAATACAAAAATTTCTTGAATATTTGAATTATGCAGGAGAATTTATTTCAAATCTTAAAAAAAAGAAAAATCATATATATATCCGTCCGCTGCTTTTAGTCTAAGCGGTTGAGTGAATGACTATTTAGATCAATTCTTCAAAATTTAAAATTCTCAGAAGTACATTAATTAATCCAAATAAATTTTAGATTAACTAATAATCAAAGATCAAAAGGATGAAATAAGCACATCCATAAAGAAAGAAAGAAAAATATGAACCTAACTACAAACTTTTTAAATAATCCATCTCTAAGTAGAAATAGCAATGAATTTTATTGCTTAGCTATAAAATTTATCTATCGTTAGTGCGATATCTTTTTTAGTGTGCAATGCAATATAATTGATGTGATGCTAATAATAATAAAAAATCCAAATTAAAATATATACAGCTTTTGTATGACTTTATATACTGAAGGTTACATTTAACATAGAATTATTATAATTAATATATAAAGATAACATAAAGTGAAGATTTTCTTGCAGGGAAAAGGGTTTTTAGATGGGCCAAAATAAAATGATAAGATATGATAATGATATCTCTGTTTTAAAGAAATAATAATTTAAAAAAAAAAAAAAAAACTTGAAAGCTACTTCTGTGCCACACATCAGTAAATTGACATAAAGATACACTTTTATAAAGTTATAATTATATCTTATTATGTAGAAAAAGATGATCAAATTTAAATAAATCCATGACATAATGATGGAAAATTACTATTTCTCATTATAACAATGAAAAGTTCTTTTATAATCTTTTTGACTAAGAATTTACTTTCGGTTCCCCAATCATAATTTATAAAAATTTATACATATATCTTAACAAAGGACGACATCAAGAGTCGTGGTGAGATGAGTAGAATTTTTTCACTCCTAAATTACAGGCTCGATTTCAAATCGAATTTATAAAATTTATACTATAATCTTAACGACAAAAGAACACCGAGAGTCGTGGTGAAGCAGATAGAATTTCTTCCATCTTAAATAGAGGTCTCAAATAAGTATTGGTATGCGAAAGATCTTGGTAGACGATAGTTTCACTCGTATTAAACTTTACAGGATGCAGATTCAACTTAATCGAATTTCAATATAAATATCGATCATCGAGGGGAAACAAAAAAATATGTGTTCTTTTAAGGCTTGTATATTAAGCTTCATTTTGTATGATTGTATAAAAGACATTGATGAAACAAAATATGTTTATAAGCTAGAAAATCATAATTGCATATGAATAATGAACTTATCACTTTTGACCAATTTAGGTGATAAGAATTAGTTGATTTACCAAACGTTTATTTTATGATTTTTTATTCGATATTCGGTATTTATATTGAAACTCGACTAATTTGAATTAGCACGAAAAATTTCACAGAGGAGAGGGGATAAAGCGCTTCTTACTTAAAGAGACTCCATACCTATGATTCGAACTAGGATTCGAACCTGAGACGGGCATCGCCGCATCACTTTCAAACTTCTAAAAGCGAGTACATGATTAAGTATGAATGAGTACTTACCACTCTTTTACTTTGTTGGCAATTTACGAAACGTTAAACAAATAAAAAATATTTATGAATTAATTTGACCACCAAATAATATTATTCGAATAAGCTAACAAAAGTACTAATATTATCTTTTGTATGATCATTTTTTTCCTTTTGTTTTTGTAGATATTCATTTGGAGACTCGACTAGTTTGTATTCATGCCGATAAATTTTATTTTGTTGAGCAAAACGCTCCTACAAATATAATTTCATTATAAAAAATTATTTTTGAGATGTTTAATTAATGATAGAAAAATACTTACTACGCTAACGTAATCTTTTATGGTAAATCAATTTAAACTATTTTTCTTACAATGATGATGGTCAAACACTAATAATTATTTATGGAGCCCATTATTAATTAATTTTATTGTCCATATATAAAATATAAAAGTAATATATAAGGCCAAACGAATTACACGTATCTATGAAAAGAACTTAACAAAAAGTCAAAATAAGTTGGTATGACAAGAAAGAAAGAAAAAAAAAATTATAATTCCAAAAATCTTGCATGCTCTAATTATTAAGTATTATAGCGTCACTTTAAAATATAAAGTAAAAAATTATAACAAAATATTTGTGACGGAGTAAAAAGTATCTTTACATTTTTAACGAGACACTTCAAATTAAACAACAACAACATACTCGGTATATTCCTACATAGTGAGTCTCGGGAGGTATCTTCATATATGTTATTTGCTGATAATGTGGTACTGATTGACGAGATTTGGGCAGGAATTAATAATAAGTTGGGGATTTGAAGACGGGCTCTTGAGTCTAAAGGATTTCGGTTGAGCAGGGACAAGACGGAGTACTTGGTGTGTAAGTTTAGTGATGTGTCGCAGGAGGCTAACGTGGTTGTGGAGCTGAACTCTCAAGCCATTCAGAGGGGGGAGAGTTTCAAGTATCTGGGGTCTATGATTCAGGTCAATGGCGAAATTGACGAGGATGTCACGCATCATATTGGGGCAGAGTGGTTGAAACGGAAGCTCACTTTGGGAGTTTTATTTAATAAGAAGGTGTCCCCCGAAGCTTAAAGATAAATTCTACGCAGTGGCAGGTCGATCAGCTATGTTATATAGAGGGAAGTGTTGGCTAGTTAAGACACTTCAAATTCAAGTCTTAAAATAAAATCGAATTTGACAAAACTTTAATTTCATTATAAGTTCAAATTCGAGGTCTGAACAAATATATATCGAACATCAGATGATAAAAAAAATAGAATGAAGCTAGTGACATGATTAACATAAAATAGGACATGCATAACATAAGAGACACATAGGTGGTTGTTGTTCCCACCAAGGACAAAGAATAATTTTGCATTTGTCAATTGAAAGTACTTTTTTGTGAATGAGTTGACACCATTTATGTTGTTTAGTTAAATTGAAGACAATATTATAGCATAAGGTCTTATTTATTCAAACTTTTTCATATATTGATTAGACTTGTAGGGAAATTCATATACGTAACTTTTTATTATTCCATGTACGTTATGTCGATACGTTAAATCATATTTTAAAATTTAGCTCGTTAGATGAGAAATTTCATCTTATAAGATCGTATAAAAGTGTTATATGATTCTCTCAACCAACATGAGACATTTTAACTCAACGGTCCAATTTCAACTATTTAAACAAAAAAAAAATTATTTCGGGCCGGGTGATTGGTGGGCTTGGTCCGGGCCAGTCCACAGGGTTTGTCTACAAAGACAGCCCATCCCGGGACCGGCAGCCTTATAGCCCAAGGGCCCCTAGGGATAGGTCGGGCCCTCTAAATGAGCCGGGCTTATTGGGATCATCCCGGGACCGGCTCAGGTGACAGGTTTAATTTTAATGATCCCTTATTAAGGTTCGTATAGAAAGTGTGTAAGAGCTTTTTAATTTCGGTAGTGTAAATTAAATTCAATAACTTTCTCGTGTCTTAAAGCATAAAATCACATCATGAATATCTTAAGATTCAGAACGTAAACTTTTACTTTTATCGAGTACGCAATTATGATAGGATTCAAGGAACTTGGCAAACTCTGTGCTAGTAATCGCGGTAGGTCGCTAGTTTTGAACTATAGTTGAGAAAAAAATAAGTTGTCTCTGAGTATGTGTTCGATATGAAATTTTCTCGTGTTTGATTGGTCAAAAACGACTTCTCTAATGAAAGTAGTGAAAATAAGTTCTCTAAGTGACATTCGGTCTATGTGCTGATAGATTTGACATTTTCAAACTCTGTCTCTAACTCACTGGAGGCCCGGTAAATAAAGAGAAGATGTTTACGAACTATATGAAGAAAGAGATTGTTGACGTTGGTAGACTAATCTATTCATTGTTAGGGCATTTCTTCATGTGACCACCTTTCCTATCAAAAAGCTAACCTAACAAAATTCGAATTTTTTCTAGACTAGACTGCTTCGATCTCTTCGACTGAACCTAAAAGAGACTTCGATCATTCAACTTTAGCTTCTGAAGGAGGAATCATGTCACTTGAAATTTCGAAAAGTGAATCCTCTCTTTCAGATTCTGACCTGCAAATTGTCTCCTTCTATCCTCCGATACACCTCGTCTTTACCCAGTAGGCCCCACCACACCCCACCTCCTGTATTATCTATCTAAATTATACACAAATACTTACATACTAAAAATGATTAGAATATTCACTTATTTTTCTAAAAAATATTTTCCTTCGTACCGAACACACCATATATAATGAAACTACAAACACATATATGACACACACAACAAATAAGTTCTCTAAGTGACACTCTACGTGTCAGATGATCTCCTTCGGTCCTCTGATATACCTCGTCTTCACCCAGTAGGCTCCATCGCCACCCCATCTCTTATATTATCTATCTAAATTATATACAGATACTTACATATTAAAAAAAATTAAAAATTTGTTTCTTTTTCTAAAAACCATTTTCCTTCGTACCGAACACATCATATATAATAAAACTACAAACACATATATGATACGCACAACAAATTAAATAATTACCAATACAATGAGCCAAAATGGAAGTGTATATATGTCTATCTCCATCCACAAATCCATAAATTGTTTGGTAATTTCTTACATATTGTCAATATATATATAATAGAATTTTGTCACTGTGACATAATTTTACAAAACAAAAATGGTCAAAATTTCTGTTTCAACTCATAAGATCACATGAATTTTTTACATGTTGAGTAAAGAAAACCCCTTGAGATTTTCAGATATTATTGGAGCTATACAAAAAGTCCTACTACTATTTTTTATATTATTATTACTATTATTTGCATGAAATGCCAACAAAAAAAAAATCAAAAAAAAAAAATTGTACAGAGAATATATTGATGAATACTACATGCCATTCAACAAATACTCAAGAAATGACATCCTTTGAGCAAAATCATGCATTTGCAATGAATGTATTTTTTTTTTTAATAATAATAATTAGACTATATATGAGGTTATAAAAACTTTCAAGAAAATAAATTAAACCTTAAAACATCGGATTTATGTTGAAAAACTATCACCGAATACCTATAAATACTTATAACTGTAAACTTATTATTGTATGTTAAATTAAAATAATTATAAAAAACTATAAATTTAAATCTTAAATCAACATATGCGGTCTATAATTATTTCCATAAAGATGAATTGTTATTATTTATATATAAGATGAAATATATGGATAACCTCTTAAATGTATCGTTAATTTTTTTTCTAACTCTGATAAAACAAGAAATATCCTTGGATCTATTAAGACCACAAAATTAATCTGGTTGATTCTAATTTAAAATGTTATTTATTTATTTATTTGTTTATTTATTTGGTGTGTGGTGGAACACATCATTATTAAAATATTGACCAACCATAGGGATGAATTATGATCTAGAAAAGGCTGCAAAAAATACACACAGAAGTGGAAAATTGAAAGAGAAGAAGAAGAAAGAAAAGAGAAAAAAAAAATATTACTTATTAAAAATAGAATAAAGTTTTATCGTATAGTGTGTTGGAAGGAACAAGTGTGGGAATAATATTGTCAGATTAAATAATACATATTCAAATTAGTTTTGTAGGACTAGTGCCCCCTAAACCCCCACCACTACTCCATCAAATTTAAAATATTTTTTCCTAATTTAAATAACATAATTACTTAATTTTAACATGATTTCAAACCAAAGTGGAATTAAAATATTGAGTTTATGAATTTTTTAACTTAAAAAATAGTAATAATTTATTGAGTTTCAAATAGGTATCTAATGCAACATAAATAGATTTGTATCTCTAGGGTTCAAAATTTGAATCTTACTATTACTCATTATTTCACAAATACAATTTCTTTTATTTATTTTAATCGTTAAAAAGAATTAAGTTCGCATGTGCGATAGGATGCAACGATCAACTAACATTAATGGTGTTAGGTGTTCAAGCACGAAAAAAAAAATATCCTAAATTCGAGTCTTATTATCATTCATTTTTATACTTTTTATTTGTTTGATTCATTAAAAAGAGTTAATTTTAAGTGTATGATCAAAGATGTAACGATGAATCAACATTAAAGAATTGCATTAGATTTAACCAGTCAATTATTGCGCCTCAACGCATTTCGAAGAGAACCAACTAGCTTTAGGTTCGAGTGAAATTTCACCCCTAACCATTTCTGAATTCAAGTTTTACAGTCAGCCAATGAGAGAGTCGGAATTTTCATTAGAAATTTAAAATATATAGATGTAAACAGAAAAATAAAAATATACACAAATATGGGGAACTTTTATCAAATCAAACGGGAATAAGCAATATGATAAGAAAAAAGAAAAAATAAGATGAACACATCATAAATTTACGTAAAAACCCTTGACGGGAAAAACCACAGGCATGAGAGCAGGAAATTCACTATAATGGAGAGAAATACAAGGAGGAGACAAAAGTCTCAATGACGTATAATAAACTGTCAAGACGATCCACTAAATCGCACTTATATAATATGTGCGTACAAATAAATCCTAAGCCCAAAACATACAGGTCCATACCGTCGGGGCGAAGCCCCCGTACCCTCAACGAGATCAGTGGTGGGCTCCGGGATCGGATCTATCGACCCAATCCTTACACGCTACCACCATAGACCCCCCAAAAAATTTCAAACATGGATCACACCACAAACTTTATAGGACAGAATCAATGAAATTCGGGTCATAAACTCTAACAGGAACAAAAATAAATGTGAAAAAAAAATTGGTATAAATAAAAGAAAATATTTTACTTTTATGGTGGTCACAATGGTCAGCATTCAGCTACAGCAATCAACAAATGAGAGCTGTTTTTAATGGTGCCTGCTGCTATTATTTCATGACTTCAATGTCTTCCAAATGTGCCTCGAACTCCACATAAAAAAACATTGAAAAAAAATTATAGGTAATAAAAATAACAATAATATATTTGAAAATAATAATTTTATAAGTGAGATCTCGTAGGAGAGTATGTATGAAGATTTATTTTTCTGAAGATATCAAAAATCAAGAATGGAAAGGAAATACAGTAACGGAGAATCCATGCTAAAATAAACTGAAAGAAAACAGTATAAACAACGAATAGTATAAAAATTTCAAATGAAACAACATATAATAATACAATCGAAGAATAAGATAGCAATAATAACAATGCTTGTTAAGGGAATTAAACTGAATAATTTTTACTTATCTTCTCGATCTCTATATCCTCTTGTCTAAGGTCCATCGGTA
Organism: Capsicum baccatum var. pendulum; assembly: GCA_030864225.1. Lineage (NCBI taxonomy): Eukaryota > Viridiplantae > Streptophyta > Magnoliopsida > Solanales > Solanaceae > Capsicum > Capsicum baccatum. Next base: position 247,924,427 of record CM061554.1, read on the forward strand.
AGCTACATGTGACTCATATTCGGTGTAATCAGTTCTCCGCAATAAATATACTTCTTTTGTCTACCTCTATCTCTTTTCACTGCCATCTGTAACGCATGAATTATCTCAATTATCTCGCCTCATTTAATTTGTCATGTCAATAACGAAGGTTATTCTCACCTTTTTCTGAATATATTTTCGTTCTATCTATAAATCTTATATCTCTCTTAATATGCTTACACATCCATTTCAATATCATCATTTTATTGATTTTATTTTTTCGTACAAGTTCTTGATCGGTTAATATTGTAATTGATGATATTAATATCAATTATTGACAATGATATTAAGCTTTTCTTAATACTATGTAGAACTTGAAATCTGTAAAATAAAATATATAGTAGCAGTATATTAATACAACAAATAAAATAATTAATGATATTATTATGAGAACAGTAGTATAATTATATTTCCAGGAGAGTCATGTGCCTACCAGAAACTCCTATATATTATTATTATTATTTTTGCTTAAATATATTATTATTATTATTATTTATTATTATTATTACTATTATTATTATTATTATTATTATTATTATCCAATAAATTAATATGTGAGGGCTTTATGTGTTTGTTGTATGCATGTGTTATTTACACTTTTTTGACTGTTGTACCAACTTGCAACTCCCTCGAAATTAGCTGTGAACAGTCACGCATGATTGTGAGAATTTCACTTTTTTTTTAATTATTATTATTATTATTATTATTATTATTATTATTATTATTATTATTATTATTATTATTATTATTATTATTATTATTATTATTATTATTATCATATACTAAAATAAATGGTTGTTATGTTTTTGAAGTATAAGAAGGAAAATATTGTTTGTGAGAATATTTTTTGAAAAAAAAAAGAGAGTAGGTTACATATATTCAACTACTAGATTTTAGATTTCTAAAAACAATTAGAATGAATTTATTTTGAATCGAGATCTTTTGGCTAAATTTTATTTCAGTTTTTATGAGGGAGCAACCCCATTTTCACCTTGAATTATATTGGTCAAACTATGCGATTTTAAAGAATCCGTTAATTCATTTTCGAAGTATAAGAAAATAATAAGTGACGAAATTCCATAGATATAAATTAGTAGTATCTCGTAAGCTTGACCAAGTTGGTTGAACAGGTGATTTCTCAAATGTAGGGTATCAAATTTGAAATCCCTTGCATGATTTTTCGATCTAGCTTGTTGTAAGGGGATTGTTAAATACAGTTCACCTCTCATGTGTAATTTACGGGCTATTATACTAGAGCGAGCAAGCGAGATTTACCTTATATATATATATATTTATATATATATATATATATATATATATATAAATATATTATATACACACTAACTCATCATCCAAAAAAACATAGCAGTAGTATAATTTACATATTACTAGCTATGTTTAATAGGGTTTGTTTCATAATTAGGTTGTTCTTCGAACCTTGTTTGTTATTGAGCTGGGCAATTCAAACTCTATTCAGTGGCGGGTTCAGAATTTAGGAGATATGGGTGCACGAAAGGTTCGAACACACATATTGACGTCTAGCTTTAAAGTTCTGCCTGAAAACCAATTAACGCGCTCAGCTATCTTCTTGGCTTACTGGGTGCTTTTCTAAATCTTATACCAGATTTTATACAATTTTTATATAATTATATCTAATCTGCATCGAATTTAATGAGTGTCGTTGCATCAAAAGTTTAACTATAGGTCCGCCCCCGACTCTATTCCCTTCCTTTTTTAATAGTGATAGATGTGGAGACTCCCTCAATAGTCATAAAGCGTTCTTTTTCTAGCATAATGTCATGAAATACGAATTTAAATTAGTTGGATCAGTAAATATCGAAATGATATATTAGAAGAAAAAAAGAAGTATAAAACAGCTTGTACAAGTCAGTTTCCTTTTTCTTTTGTGTCCCTAAAACTTATGACCCTATAATATCAAAGTACATATAGCTACTGTCAAAACCCTAATAATTATATTCCCTCTATATAATTATATTCTAAAGTACTTATTATATTATATTAATTAAATTAAATTAAATTAAAATGGACTAATAGAAACACAATGTTTCATTTTCTAACAGCTTTTCTGTTGCACTCTTGCACGCCCGCACTTTTTGATTTAGTTCCCAATGATTTTTGTCAGCCTTTATTTTTAAGTTTCAATTAAACTCTTTCTGTTAAAAAAATAAAAAAAAATCTTTAAATCAAGTACCTTCAATTACTACAACATAATAGTCGAGGGTGTTTCGAAAACTATCGATCTCTTTATCTACACAAGGTATGATATGATTTGCGTACAGTGACGGACACAGGATTTAGGGTTTGTGGGTGTCCGATAGGTTCAAACACATACATTGACACCCAAAACTTTAAGATTCCACTTGAAAATCAAAACACTCAACTATCTTTTTGATTTCACGTACGGGTATTTTTTTCCATCTTATATCAATTTTATATATTTCTTATAGAATTATACTTGTTTTGCGTCTGATTTAACCGGTGCTAGAGCACCACTGTTTTGAACCTAGGTCTGCCTTGTCTAAGTGCTCTCTATCCTCCTCGAACCTTTCTTAATTTCACCGAGTATGTTGTTGTTGTTATTGTTAACATATTCAGTGTTTATAATTTTACCAATAGAATTTGGGCAAAGTAAAATATATGATATACGCAACCTTATTATTTCTACTTTTATCGTACACAGCCTTAAACTGAACTGGATAAAGTGAACTATGTTAATATGTCCTAGTTCAAAATTGACTAGATAAAGTGAGTGAGAACTAAAAGTATAAGTTAACAATAGTTTCACATCCTTGTAATTAGAACTAGGACGTATTAACATGGTTCAGTTGAACTCATTACCTTCGACATGGACCATATATGTGTGTATGGCATGTATGCATGTGCTCGCACACACATTTTACTTTTGACATACGGATTGTATATGTGTGTATGGCGTGTATGCATGTACTCGCACCCAGAATCTTGAAAAATAGTATATATATATATATATATATATATATATATATATATATATATATATATATATATATATATATATATATATATTATATTTTCAGAAGATTGATAATACAAGACTGACAAATTAAATTTAAATCATGAATTCACCTCTATCAGACGAAAGGCAAATTAGATAGGCATAACAACTTTTCTAGCCATACAGAGGGGTCGTTTGGATGGGAACAAGTTATCCTGGGTCAAGTTATCACACCATATACATCAAAAATGATGGCCAGGGACTAACTAATACCTCCAACCAGGGACAGATCTATTAAGGCTAGTGGGGGTGGCACGCCACCCGCAAACTTCAACGGAAATTCTATATATATAACTATATATAGAGATTGATATCGTAAAATATAAAATCTGCCACCTACAATACCAAAGTATTATCTAGTGCAAATGACAAAGTGCCACTTTTGTGTGCAATAGGTTGTGGGTTCGATCTTGGGTAGAAGCATATTATTTTTTAGCTTTTCTCCTATTACAATGTTCTATATATATCGAAACTGATATAGTAAATATTAAATCTATCACTTACAATATTAAAGTGCTATCTAGTCCAAGTGGTATATTGCTATTTTCGTGGGTAACAGGTTGTGCGTTCGAACTTGGACAAAAGCATATCAATTTTTATTTTTTTTGTTAAGCATTGTTCTATATATAGAAACTGATATAGTAAAATATTAAATCTGTCACTCATAATGTCAAAGAATTATCTAGTGTAAGTGGTAAAGTGCTACTTTTGTAGGTCATAGGTTGTGGGTTGCGGCACATCATTTTTTAATTTTTTTTTTGTTAAGCATTGTTGATTAAAACAATCAACAAGTGCCGTAAATGTATTGACAATATTACTTGGCACCCGGAGAGTTCGGATCCTGGATCCGCCTTTGCCTCCAACCAAACGCAGGATACAATAATCCTAAACTGTATCCCAGAATTATTACACCTCACACCAAATGACTCCTAAAAGGATACCCAAAATGTCCATTTCATTACAAATGTATGATGAGTACAATTAATATGGGAGAGTTTTACAAGTTGTTTTGGCTAATATATATGATTAATTAGTACAATTTAATTAATTAGGGAAAATTCCTTTAGGGATAATAACATCCCCAATGTTGTTGTGCCATGGATCAGCCAAGTGAGTTGCCAAGTTCTCCAATGGTCCTGTTCCTGGATATGCTGATTGTTGTACACAAAATCCCACAAATGCCAACAATGCAAGACGACCTGAATAACACATAATCGTCCATAACAAGTGTATATATCAATGACTTAAACAACTTTACTTTAACACTATCAGATTAAGTTGATCTACGAGGCAACCGACTCCTCATACCAATGATAACCTAGGAAATAGATTTTACAAACTTCTACAACCTAAAAAATTGCATTGAGTACAAACATGTAACTTAAAACTAAGTAGTAAACACTATCATATTATCAGCGTATATAACTTAAATCCGTAAAGAGTGAATGTGAAATGCACAAGAGGAGTTTATTAATATGCTAACCATTTTTTATTTCTTTGACTTTGTATTCTTCAAATTTCTTTGGGTCTTTAGAGTAACCCAATGGGTCAAAAGCTCCACCAGGGTACTTCTTTTTCTCAGTGTCCTTTTCCATGCTCCTTTGATGTTCCACAAAGGCTATGGCTAGAAATTCAATAACCAAAATTGTTGGAAGTGTTCCCCATGGAACTGGCTGGCCCAAATATGTAGCCTGTCCACCAGGAATGGCAGCCCATTCTTGGGCCTTGACCCAATTCCCTAAGCCCAATGCCTCTGGTACTAGGATTCCCGGCTGCAAAAATTGTTCATCAATTAAAAAACTATATTAGAAAATGACATGTTTAAGAAGACAAGATTGAACTGTCTTTCGACTTTCTCAAATTTCGTGTCAAATCAAAATCGTGATTTACCGACTTATTAATAGTGATGAAACGAGGAATTTCGTCAAAGAGTGTTCAAGATTTAACGTATACGTATAAAGAGTAAGCTGTATAATAGAGAAAAAGAAAACTTACAACAGCAAGCATAGCCCATCTGCAATGAATAAGTTCAGATTCTTTGTATCTTTCCAAATTTTCTGGTACTTCTCCAAAACCAAGTGGATCAAATCCAAAATCTCTGCATTTATATATTTACAAATTAGAAAATTGCATAAATAATAAATACAAATATTTATATTACAAATATTTTCTAGTTAAAGATATTCAACAAATAGTTAGTTGTTACAGATTATTCAGCTCTAAAATAACTAGTGTCACACCTTTCAAAATGTTTAACTGTCATTCTACTTTTAGACATATGTTTGTCCAGTTGGACCATTTCAGATTCTAACGCGCTCAATGCGCGTGTATTTCACGTAGTGGGTCAGCTGGGCAAATACATGCCACATATATACGGTAATAAATAGCCGAGGGGGTCATAAAACCCCCCACAAACTTGAAGCATGTTATAACAAATTTCGCCAAAGTTTAGTTAGGTATATTTCCAACCTTTTTACCTTTTACAAATGTCACAACTTTAATGCCTATCAAACTTACTTTTTAACCAATATCTTGATAATATTTCACTTCTAGTGACACATAAATCAACTTAACATCTTAAATATCGTGCTGGACCCTATATATATGTCACGTAAAATGAAATGAAGGAAGTATTACTTACCCGGGGGCTGAGCCATCGAGGTAAGATGGACGGGGCTGCCCGGGCATCCAATCAGCGGACATAGTGAACCTAGACATGGCGTTGTTAGCTCCGGCTGACACCGGCATCGCGGTGGCGAATTTAGACTTAGAAGAAGAGAGGAAAGAGGGACAAACAGCTGCAATTCCACAACTCATCAATGTATTACAAGCCATCTCTTCTTCCTCTCTCTCTCTCTTTTTTTTTTATGTGTAATCTAACAAATGTTGAGTTGAAAAAAATTAGAAAATGAATGAGAATGTTCAAAAAATTGTTGTAAATTGTGGTGAGTATAAGGAAGGAATTTGAGATATAGGCAAATCTAAATGTAGATTATCATTGGCTAAGGAGAATTGTTTGTGTTTTGTGATTGGTCCATGTGGAAGATGAAGTGGATATTTTTGAAGTATATGTGATAGTAATATTGTGGTTGAGGTTTGTTAGAGTCTGATACATTCGGCCCTGAAAAGTTCGCGATGCGATTCATATTTGTGATTTTTTGTGGGGTCTGTGGTAATAGCGGAGATCTTTATGTTTTTGGGCTTAGGCACGTATTATATAAGTGCGTTTAGTGGGCTATTTCGGACAGTTGTTTTTACACGTAATTGTGACTATCGTCTCCACCTTGTATTCCTCTCCTTCATAGTGATTTTCCTCCGCCTCTGCCCGTGGTTTTTCCCGTCAAGAATTTCCACGTAAATCTGTGTGTCTCCTTCTTATTTTCTTTTGCTTTGTGATATTGCTTATTCTTCCGAACATAACAAGGTTAGTCCTAGTTGGATAAAAATATCAAAATTTTAACAAGAAAATCCAATTTTTTGTTTTCAAGTAAAGATTTAATTATAAATTTCTAGTGATCAAGTGGATAGATTATTGCCTACGTGGAAAATGTGATAGATAATATTAGGTGGAAATTTTGACATACTTTTCTATAATTAGATGATGAGAATCTTATTTATTCATTATTCATATAAATAATAATAATAGTGTATGTGTTTATTTGTACACATCTTGATTATTTTATTAGTTGTATTGGTAATTTTCACGTAATATAGTTTCATATTGATGTAGGGATTATAACTTGATTTTTTAAAAATATAATTATGGATAATTCTCATCTTATGAACTGGCTTTTAGAATTAATTAGATTCAAAGTCTATTTCTTGATTCATCTCAGTTTTTTATTTAAGTATTAGGCCTCATACTATATCGATCAGTTTGATGAGATCCATTTACTTTTGTGGAAATTCTGTCGTTTGGAAAATAAGATTAATCTCTCACCTTCTATTTATATGATACAAATAAAATTTTAAGATTTTCATATAAATTTTATCTTGATTTTAGCTAATAATCCACAATCAAACATCGAACAACTTTTATCTCAAATTCTGTGCTGGGATAACCCCTTAAACTCTGTAACCTTAATTCTAGAGGATGTACTGTAGTAGATGAAACTGTTTCTCGCTTAATTAAAAGTCTTGATTTTGAGTTCTGAATATAAAAATTTCTACATACTGCTTCACCTGGATGGTCTCTACACTGAAAAAATCAAAATTAATCAGCCCCCATATCGTGGACAAACACCCATCGAAAGTCACAAAAAGCCCACAATTCCTATTGATTGGCCCAATGGCTCCCCTAACCTATCAAAATAGGCCGTTGGGGTCCACTTGAATAGTTTCGCCCAAAAATTTCCCCGGAGCCCACCCACAAATTTGGTTTTATTTCCTCATAAAATATTAGGGGCCAAATTGATATATTTTTAATCTTAAAGGGCCAATTGATATTTAAAGCCTTAACTTTGCCACCGAAAAATCCGACAAATTTAGCTTGAAAGATCATATTTTTATTTTGACAAAAACAAGAAGAAGAAGAAGAAGAATTTTATTTTGACCGACCGATAGATAGACATCATGGTTTGTTCTTACTGTTTAACTTTTGAGTGTTTCAATTTTGTATTGAATACCCATTTTGTGTTCTTGGATTTTGTTTATCAATTTTCATCTTTATGTGTGTTTGTGTGTGTGTTTTAGTATATAAGTGTATGGTGTTATTTATCTCAATTTTACTTTTTGTTGATTTGGGTATACTTCATTTGCTCTGTATAATTCTGGAAATGCTCATTTTGGGGTTGGGTTGATGTGTGTGTGTGTCAGTATAGGTATATGCCATAATTTTATCTCTATTTTGATGCTCATATATCTGTTGATTTGAGTGTAATTCATTTGCTCTGTATAATTATGGAAATGCTCATTTGGGGGTGGGGTTGATGTGTGTGTGTGTGTGTTTCTGTGTAGGTATATGCCATAATTTTATCCCTTTTTTGATGCTCATGTATCTTGTTGATTTGGGTATTTGCTCATTTGGGGGTGGGGGGTTAGTGTGTGTGTGTGTGTCAGTGTGTGTGTTTCAGTGTTGGCATATGCCATAACTTTATCTCTATTTTGATGCTCATGTATCTTGTTGATTTGGGTATTTGCTCATTTTGGGGTGGGGGGTTAGTGTGTGTGTGTGTGTCAGTGTGTGTGTTTCAGTGTTGGCATATGCCATAACTTTATCTCTATTTTGATGCTCATGTATCTCGTTGATTTGAGTGTAATTCATTTTCTCTGTATAATTATGAAAATGCTCATTTAGGGGTGGGGTTGGTGTGTGTGTGTTCCTGTGTTTCAGTGTAGGTATATGCCATAATTTTATCTCTATTTTGATGCTCGTGTATCTTGTAGATTTGGGTGTACTTCATTTTCTCGGTATAATTCTGGGGATGCTCATTTGGGGCTGGGGTTGGGGTGTGTGTGTGTGTGTGTTTCAGTGTAGGTATATGCCATAATTTTATCTCTATTTTGATGCTCATGTATCTTGTAGATTTGGGTGTACTTCATTTTCTCGGTATAATTCTGGGGATGCTCATTTGGGGCTGGGGTTGGGGTGTGTGTGTGTGTGTGTGCGTTTATGTGAATTATTTTCTCGCAAAATACTCGTTAATTTGGATGCTATAATGTGAATTATTTGCTCCGATCCTTAGCATGCTTCTGTTAGCCAACAAATGGTGTTTGATCATATGGGGCAGTTTCTTATTAGCTTTGTTCCTTGACATTGTTCTCCTTTTTGGGGGTTGACGCGGGAATTTAGTTGAGAAGTGTTAGTGAAATTTCAACATAATAGGTTATGAACAGACGATAGTGTTATCAAAAGTAACAAAACTCTAAGGTCTGTTGGGGATTTAAGTGCAAAGCGCTAATAAAGCGTGAGCTTTAATGAAAAAAGGCCCAAAGGGAGAAAAACCAAAATATATATGTTTAGTCTAAGAACAATAATTATAAGCATGAATTACAAATATACGAACAAAGAAATTTAAAAAAATTATCATAATGTGAAATATTGCTTACTGTCGCCTCTTTAGAAGAGGCTCATTGGCAAGGGAAAGTATGCCTTAGAACCTTGATGATGACACTGAAGCGCACATTAAGCTAGGTGAAGCGCTCAACACGTTTGAGCCTCGCTTTAGGGCTTAGGCATGCTTTAAGCGCGGCTGTGACATTAGACGAATCTCTGAGCTTAATGTTAAGCAGAGATTGAGCCAAACCAGTTAGGTAGTGCTAGCCGAGGTCGACAGAATCTCCCGTTGCTTGTTTTTCTAGATTAAAGGAAAAACAAGAACTCCAATTCCTTCAGAAGTTGAGAAAGGAACCACAACAACAGCTACCACTACAAGTCAGTCCCAATCAAGTTGGGCTTGGCTATATGAATCCCTACTTCTCCATTTAAGCTCGTCTCATATCATCATATTAAATAAATAAAGTGAAAATTAAGTTTCCTAAGTATATATAATAAGTATAATAGAAGTCTTCTAACAAGCCTAGAACCTATTCTCAACTAGTAGATATCATGTTTGTGGGATCTTTTTCTTCCGGTGTGCCCTATCTTTAGCTAAATTTGCATTGATACCAAGGAATTGTAGGTCTTTTGAGACAACTTCCTTCCATGTGATTTTAGGTCTACCCCGTCCCTTTTAACACCTTCGTTTACCATAGTTTCGCAAAGAAGCAACTATTGTTAGATTACTTGCAAGCCGTGAGTTGAGTGCTTAAGAGAGATGGTTTAGTGTTGGGATGCTTGACAACTTCTCGGTGTAATCCAATTTTTACGTGTCAGTATGTGCATGTCTCTTATCAAGTACTACCTCCGTCCCATTTTATGTGTCGCCATTTGATCGGGCACGGAGTTTAAGAAATAAGTGATGACTTTGTAAAGTTTACAAAATTGCCCCTCTTAATGTTTACCTTTTAGTTGTCTTTTCTTAATAAGTGGGACCCACTAAGGATAAAATGAGAATTATGTCATGAAATAATTACCAAATAAGGAAAGGTGACACTCTTTTTGGGACGGACCAAAAAGTAAATGACGACCCATAAAATGGGACGGAGGGAGTACAAGCATAATTCAGTGTCTGCATGTATCTTACCAAGTACATGCACATTATGGTTATACTCTTCATAGATGGATCTTTACTCATGCAAGGCTAATACATGCATGAAGAAGTAGGGGGAAGAATGATTTACGTCGGTGTTATCAAAAGCGAAAAGCACAGTAAAGCTCGAAGGTCCATTAGGGATTTAAGCACTAAATGCGAATAAAGCGTGGGCTTTAATGAAAAAAAGCGCAAACGGAGAAAAAAATACAAATATATATGTTTAGCCCAAGATTAATAATTATAAGCATGAATGAGAAATATATGAACAGAGAAATTGGAAAAATATTACAATAAAGTGAAATATCAATTGCTTAGTGTCGTCTCTTTAGAAGAGGCTCATTGGCAAGGAAATGTATGCCTTAGAGAATTGATTACGACACTGAAGTGCACTTTAAGCGAGACGAAGTGCTCAACACGTTTTGAGCCTCGCTTTAGGGCTTAAGTGTTGTAAGCGCGCCTTTGATAGCACTGATTTATGTGCAATTAGCAGAAAGATTATGGCTTGATTGACTGTTGGAAAGATGAGGACCCCACTTCATCGAAATTTCAATGCCGCCATTTTATTTGTCCATGACCACCTTTTTAAGACAGACACATGGGTGGGCTCCATCTGGTCGGAACCTCGGAGGACACCTCCTTTTTCTAAGCTTGCTTTATAATGTTATGTACTTATGTCAAATGTCAATACACTCAAAACGATAAGATAATTGAACTTTGTTGGGGGTGATGAATAGGATGAATATACTTATCTATAGGCGGAAAATGCGTGGAAGTAAAAGCTAAAAGTCTCCCGTAGAAAAATATAAGTTTTTAGTACATGATTAGTATTGGCATTTCTTTCTTGTTTATGATCTCTATGTAAGTCTAGTCGATCAATCACAAATGATAATCACCAGTGATTTATACAATAAATGAGGCAAACTAATATTCACCAATCTTCACAAAGCCGAACTCTTTTGGAAGGTATTGTCAGGGACAAATAAAATGTTGACTGTTTATGTGTATTGTTACCAGACTCAAAAACAATGAAAATATGCAAATTAATATGGATGTAAACTTTCAGAAAACCAATAAACTACATAGGCGATTGATCTAGATAATTTCATATAAACTGAAAAACTAATGGAAACACTACTGTGTGTTATCATATCTTTGCATGTATTTCAACATCAACCAGAAACATAGGTAACTTTAGAGAGAATGCGACGCTGATGGTTTATTTCCTTTTTGTAAATCAATTTGGTTCGTTAATTTCTTTTTTCTCTATGCAGGCAATGTATATCCGTGTGAAGCGTAATAAGACCACCTACTTTATTCAATGTGATCCAACCGAGACAATTCTACAAATAAAGGAGAAATTGTATAACCTCATAGATCAACCTGCTAATGATCAGCGATTAATCCTCATGCCTGCTGGACACGTGTTGGAAGACTCGAAGTCCCTAGCTGATCAGAATGTAAATTCTCCATCTTTATCATCATCAATTTTCAAATATCATATGATCTATAGGTACAACTAGAAAATATAATATCGTCTATATTTTTGGTAGTCAGCCGATTTTGTGTCTACTTTTATCTATTGTATGCATACAGATACAGATTCTACTCCTATTGTCAATGACCTGTCCAACTTTCCCGTTTGGGTTGTTCTAAAACTGGCAACCTCATTCTTGAAAATGAATTTTTTTCCTTAAAAATTTTCAATACTCTATTTAATATCATATTAACAGCAATACATAATATTAAAGCTCTTTCAAGGGATCAACCGGTTGATGGGATGGAGAACGACTATGTACGTGTGAGGAATAACCTTTCATTTCTTGTTCTTTTGGTGCACCCATGAAGTTCTGGTGCCTATAAAAAAAATGGGTTTCTTTTTGGATGACGATAGTGTCCTGGTCAGCTTGCACATACCTTGATTGTTCCATTAGTTACCTGGTACTTCCCACCAATACTAGTACCAGCTACCAAGACTTGGCAGATGGAAGTACTACTTTTAGACGATTAGGTTCTTCTTAGAGGATCATGTTATGTTGTAGACTCTCTAGCTTTTGGTGTAGTGCTTGCTTACGGAAGTTTTTCCCATTATTGATAAAAATTTTCACTTCATTAAAAAAAAAAACGGAGCTCTTTTACATGATAATTGTGTTTTCACACTCAATCTACATACATCTTAGATTAATTTTGTGTTCCTATTTTGATACCTGTTTGACATCTATAATGTGATGGAGTGAGTCACATGAGTATACATCGATAACAAGAAAGAAGTCCATGAGGTTCATGAAGTATGTTTCTCAAGCAAATAATCCCTTACTTCTTTATTTAATCTAAGTTTATGACATTATTTGTTCTTAAACACTTTTTAGGTTGAAAATGACGCTGTGCTGGCGCTGACTCTGAGAAAAGGTTCTCTTCCCTTTTGCATTTGTCTTTTCCCAGTTTCAATGGATATTTCTCTAGTTGATTAGCTGGTAGATTTATCCCTGTTACTTCGTGATGGCTAAGTGGTGTAGTACACTTCACTGTGCATATTATCACGAGCTTTCAAATTGTGATGAATATGTTTGTAGCATCAGTTCGAGGATTTTAATCTTTCTTTTAGACTTCAAGGAGTTAACTGTTGAGTAAGAAACAAGTCCTTGGTAGGCGGGAAGTCTATTTAAGAACTTCATTTCACATTAAGTTGATTTGTTATGGATTTTGGCGCATTAGTTTAAAGTGAATTCGTTGTCCATCACTATCCAAAATGAAAATAAGGAATTATCGACACAGTGAAAAAGAAAACAAGACCTATCTAAGTGGAAGTGAGGGAATGCTAACTATTTATATTTCATCACAGGCTTTACTAGGATCTTTAGGTCTAAGTAAGGAAAACAGTGAGTGGAGTGAAAGACTGGAATTGCTGTATATCTATGTGCACGTGTTTATACGATTTGGATTAACTGGAATATTGGAGATTAGTTTTTTGCTATGATTTGTCCAGGAATGCGGTAAGGTGACACTAAAAATGCACATCGCTGTCGATAGTTTCTAGCTGTTTCGGGTGTGATATGACTTATGAGTACATAAACTGTAACATGAATAATACTTCTCTTTTAATTTGTAGTGGGACTAGTTATTTTTAGCCGTGTTTCCGTTTCCTAGCTGATTGGTATTATATTTGTAAAGAGGAATGCAGAGGGAGTAGCGACAACTGGAATTTGGAAAAGAATATCATTGGGTTGAAGAAGTGACGGGTAAAAATATAGTTTATTATTAATTCTATGTGAACATAGCAGAGACATTGGGAGAAATATGTCTTTACGAAGTTTGTATATTTGGAAAAGAAACTTAGGAATAGGTAGAAGAAAGGGTAGAAGAAAAAGGAAATTCTTGTTTTTCAGAATCGGGTTCTACCTTTCAAGAGGACGGGATGTGATGCATAACATTAGTTTTCCTAAACTATTAAGTGCTCCTGTTTCTTGTCCTTTGTTGCCTCTTTAACCACCAAGTACATGTGCAGCTTCCTGTTTGTTCTGTTTATTCATTTTTTTCATGTTGTCTCACGTAGTTTGAGAGGAAAAAAAGACGTTATCTGACTCAGCCACTCCTACCACATTCCCGTCCATCCATATTTCAGAATAGATGTATTATGCATTTTGATGAAGTATTCATTGACTAGACAAGTATAAACCTACATAATTTTCATTGGGACTTGATCCGATCTTGGGACCAGAAGTATCACGACCCAAGCCCATGGCACGTATTGTCCGTTTTGACATAACAGGCCTCACCGATTTGTTCCTCGGAGCACAAAAGGAAGATACCATATGAACTTGTGCAATGTCTTTTAGAGCTGTGCCATTTTGATGTGGGATTCACTCCCCTATCATGTACGCTCCTCCAGAAACTTGGCAGGCTGTGCCTGCCAGTCCTTCTATGTGACTTTCCCTTGTTGGCGCGCCTGGGCGTCTCAAGCTAAGTTTTTCGGATTCTCCAAAAATGTTGCCTCACCTGTGTCGGATCCTTCAAAAATACACTATTTTTGGAGGATCCGACACACACCCGTAGACATTTTTGAAGAGTCCGAGCAACTCAGGTCTCAAGAACCATTTGAACTTCTATCTAGTCTTGATCCTATCTTGGGACTTAATATTTTGATCTTCTATCCAGTCAAATACTTGAACACTATTGAAATTTAGTGGCGACGCAAGTACTCATGCAATTACCAAAAACCAGTAGCTTTTGGTTACTATGGTGATTTTGAGGTGAAACTTGTTTAGCTTTTTGGTTGTGATCTCATCCCAGAGCTTTTGAGTTTTTGAACATTTGCATTTGATTTTATACTACTATGGTCTAGCTTTTGGCTTTACGATATGCATTTTGGTCGATCTTTGCTCATTATAACCGTGCATCTTTTCCTGCTTTTAGATGACAATGAATTCGAGGATGTAAATATCGTGAAACCTAATGACTTTTACCAGAACCGCGATTCAGAAGCTGGTGCAAATTGGTGAGAAAATACATTCTGGGAATATCTAATTCTCAACAAAGATCTGTATGTCTGGTTTTGCCCAAAATACTCAAATAGCGTTGAGTTTCATGCTGCTCGAGAGTTTGTGATATCGTCATTGTCCTATTTAGCAATGTAGAACACTGTTCAAGAAAACTTCTTTTTGTGATTTACGCAACGATGAGAGCTAAGATACAGATAGATAAGTTTTTGCTTCAACTTTTTATGGATGTATGTAAATTGTGATAAGTTTTTGACACCATAGTCTTCTTTTTTTAAGAATTTGAACCATGAAACATGTTAATTTGCAATGACAAATTGAGTTCCGATTTGCTTAAGACAGGTCTTAAAATAAATTGTTGACGATCTATCGGAAATAACTTCTCTACCCTACAAACGTTGAGGTAAGATTTGTTACATTCCATCCTTTTCGGGCGATCTTGGGCACCATGCAGCAACAACTTCCAATCATATAATGTGTACTCTTAGTACGACTTTCAGCGGTAGTCAGTTGTCCTTGTTAACTAAAGATGGGTTTCGGATTCAAATCTTGAGAATAGAGAAATTTTTAGCGTCTGTATAAACTTACCGCATCCAGTATTAGTATTTGTATCAAACGAAGAATAACATGATATTAAAGGGCGGTCAAGTGCACAAAGCATCTCACATTTACGTGAGGTTTGCTGAAGGGCCGCATCTCAAGGAGTATGGTGTAGTCATCTATTCTAATGCAAGCATTAGTAGTTGCTTTCATGGCTCGAACCTGTGAGGTATTGCTTTCACGACTAGAACCTGTGGGCAATCGATCATATCGATCACACAGAGACAATTTTACTCATGTCATGCTGTTTACAACCTGTAAGCTTATAATGCATAATCAAAATTCTAATCAATGATTAATGAATTTGATTGATGTAACTTAATATAAATCCCATTGTAGGACCCAAAATATGATATTTTTTCCAACTAGGACAACCACAACCACAATATCACCATCACATATCCTTCAAAAAATATCCACTTCATCTTCCAAATGGACCAATCACAAAACACAAACAATTCTTCTTAGCCAATAATAATCTAAATTCAGATTTGCCTATATCTCAAACTCCTCCCTTATACTCACCGCAATTGCACCAATTTTTTATCATTCTCATATCCATTTCTTCTATTTCCTTAAACGTCTTTCAGTTACCAAAACACAAAAGAGTAAGAAGAGATGGCTTCTAACACATTGATGAGTTGTGGAATTGCAGCTGTTTGCCCCTCTGTCCTCTCTTCTTCTAAGTCTAAATTCGCCGCCGCGATGCCGGTGTCTGCCGGAGCTAACAACGCCATGTCTAGGTTCACCATGTCAGCCGATTGGATGCCCGGGCAGCCCCGTCCATCTTACCTCGATGGCTCAGCCCCCGGGTAAGTAATACTCCCTTCATTTCATTTTACGTGCCATGTGTATATATATGGTCTAGCACGATATTTAAGACGTTAACTTGATTTATGTGTTACTAGGAGGACAATATTGAAGTTTTGGTTGAAAAATAAAGTTTGGTAGGCATAAAAGTTTTGTGACATTTATAAAAGCAGAAGGGAAAAAGGTTCGAAATATACCTAATTAAACTTTGGCGAAATTTGTTGCAACACGCCTCAGCTTTGAGGGGTCCCTATAACCCCTCGACTATTTTTTTCCATATTTCTGTGCTATTTTCCCAGCTGGACCACTATATGAATACATGCGCACCGAGCGCGTAATGATTTGAAGTGGTCCAGCTGGACAAATATATGTCACTGAAATATGGTAATAAATAGTATAGGGGATCCTCGCAAGGTTGAGGCGTATTACAACAAATTTCGTCAAAAGTATGGATAAATTTCTGACTCTTTTCCTAAAAGTAGAATGACAGTCAAACATTTTGAAAGGCGTGACACTAGTTATTTTAGAGCTGAATAATCTGTAACAACTAACTATTTGTTGAATATCTTTAACTAGAAAATATTTGTATTTATTATTTATGCAATTTTCTAATTTGTAAATATATAAATGCAGAGACTTTGGATTTGATCCACTTGGTTTTGGAGAAGTACCAGAAAATTTGGAAAGATACAAAGAATCTGAACTTATTCATTGCAGATGGGCTATGCTTGCTGTTGTAAGTTTTCTTTTTCTCTATTATAAAGCTTACTCTTTATACGTATACGTTAAATCTTGAACACTCTTTGACGAAATTCCTCGTTTCATCACTATTAATAAGTCGGTAAATCACGATTTTGATTTGACACGAAATTTGAGAAAGTCGAAAGACAGTTCAATCTTGTCTTCTTAGACATGTCATTTTCTAATATAGTTTTTTAATTGATGAACAATTTTTGCAGCCGGGAATCCTAGTACCAGAGGCATTGGGCTTAGGGAATTGGGTCAAGGCCCAAGAATGGGCTGCCATTCCTGGTGGACAGGCTACATATTTGGGCCAGCCAGTTCCATGGGGAACACTTCCAACAATTTTGGTTATTGAATTTCTAGCCATAGCCTTTGTGGAACATCAAAGGAGCATGGAAAAGGACACTGAGAAAAAGAAGTACCCTGGTGGAGCTTTTGACCCATTGGGTTACTCTAAAGACCCAAAGAAATTTGAAGAATACAAAGTCAAAGAAATAAAAAATGGTTAGCATATTAATAAACTCCTCTTGTGCATTTCACATTCACTCTTTAAGGATTTAAGTTATATACGCTGATAATATGATAGTGTTTACTACTTAGTTTTAAGTTACATGTTTGTACTCAATGCAATTTTTTAGGTTGTACAAGTTTGTAAAATCTATTTCCTAGGTTATCATTGGTATGAGGAGTCGGTTGCCTCGTAGATCAACTTAATCTGATAGTGTTAAAGTTGTTTAAGTCATTGATATATACACTTGTTATGGACGATTATGTGTTATTCAGGTCGTCTTGCATTGTTGGCATTTGTGGGATTTTGTGTACAACAATCAGCATATCCAGGAACAGGACCATTGGAGAACTTGGCAACTCACTTGGCTGATCCATGGCACAACAACATTGGGGATGTTATTATCCCTAAAGGAATTTTCCCTAATTAATTAAATTGTACTAATTAATCATATATATTAGCCAAAACAACTTGTAAAACTCTCCCATGTACTACTAATAGATTTCTAATGAAATGGACTCTTTGTGTATCCTTTTAGTCTAGTAGTAGTTGTTGTTTGTTAAAGGGGTTCGAAAATCGATCATACGTGTTGTGCTCTAGTAGTTCGTTGAATCTCCTTTGTATGAAATTCCTGGCTCCGCTACTGATAGGAACTTCAATTCAAATCATTTGGTGTATCTTGGAGTAACTGGTAAAGTTGCTGTCATGTGACCAGGAGGTCATGGGTTCAAGTGTTGGAAACAGCTTCTGGTAGAAATGCAAGGTAAGGCTGCGTACGATACACCCTTGTGGTGGGGCCCTTCCGGAACATCGTTCATAGTGATAGCTTTAGTGTACCGGGCTGCCCTTTTTTGGTGTATTTTGGCATAGTAAACACACTCAAATATTATTGATACTTAATAAATATACAAAAGCTCACCAAAAATGAATAATGTTCATCCTCAACACTTTTCTCTTTAATGCTGAACTTTGCCTGTGGACTACAACAAATGCAAAGAATGGATGCAGGCACATCCTGCGTAAGGTTAAATCGATACAACATTATCGATGCCAAAACATCAGCTAACTACACCAGCCGGTGAAAGGAAACCGGCGTGCAGAGGAACCGTGTTTGAAGCAACAATGTCATTGCAGTATCCCCCTCTAGCTTCATCAACGACTAGATGGTCGTGTCTTGAAGCAACTGTTTTGAGCCGATGTCGTTCTGCCCTTGAACCTATCACTTGTCCCAGAACAGATGCTGCAATGGTAAACGCCATAGCCGTTTTAGGCATCAAGACGGACTTCCTTAATATGGCGATGAATGGCACAGCTGCATGTACAGCTGCAAACCAAGACGGCGAAAACTTTTCAGTGTGTTCTCTCCATACGCCTAAAGGAATATTTGCTGCCATGCCTAAAACTCCGATCACTAATATTTTTGCCGGCAGAGGTTGTGGCCGCAAGTTTTTTGCAAAGGCAGTCCGCGATAGAGCAGCTCGGGCAGCAACTATAGCAGGGGGGCACTTGAGCTTCACACCAGGAGGAGGCTGAAAAGCCTTTGCTACAAGAGGAAGGACAGTACTCACAGCACGGTATGACTTCGCTATAGGGCAATTTCCATTTTGTAGCCACTCGTTGCTTAATGCTTCGTGTTCTGGATCTCCTCCCTGATAGATCAAGAAAACGATGGTTAGCAATCACAATGTGATTGAGTTTAGGTTATTCTATCGAAGATCAAGAAGTCGAATAAAGTGTTCCACTGGACTCTGAACATTTGACGAAGTCATAAACTAAGTTACAATGGAATTCAGCCGCTTTGACATGTTGAGAAATTTGGTCGATGCAAAATAGACAAGAGATGTCTCGAACCTGTCTTTTGGACGATTCAGACTTCTTCTTTTGGTTCTTCCACTTCTCGGAGAATGAATCAAAACCAAACGGCCCTCCAAATCCAAAACCGGAGAGACTTATGGTAGCTGCCTTAGCGACCAAAGGGTTGAAATGACGCGGTGTAGCTTCAGAATTTTGTTTCTCATTCGTAACAGACAGTCTCCCAGAAAGTGGGACAGCACCGTTCTGTCCATGGAAAAGCCTGAATGCCACGTCAAAGTTAGGACCATCCTCGAAGATAGGACCTTTTCCTCCACGTACCTGATTCAGATGCAACGACAACAATGAGAAAGACTTCACTTCAACTTTAGTATGAGAGGGACGTGGTCATCCCACCAATGTGAATCGATTCATCAATATGCAAGCTATATACAAAGATGCAAGGGAAAAGCTCGTCCGCAGATAAGTGATCAATCAACAACTTACCGGAATGGGGAAACCAACGGAGCTTGAGAAGGAAAAACTAGTTGGTTCGTTGATATTTGTCAAAAATGGGCACCTAGCAATGTCTTGCTGGATACCTGAAGAGTCATCACTTGTATTCCTAAAGAAAAACTCCATTTTACCGGAAGAACGATAACCTACACAGAAATCAAAATACATTTGAGCAACATAAGCTTCAACAGAAACCAATTGCCAAAGCAAGGATTAGTACAAAGAATCACAAGCCATCCACTTATAAACACCAAGCATTAGGGGAATTCCAGAAAAGAATCCATAATAAGTTTGATAACTGGTTTATAGGCAGGCCGGTGCGCTAAAGCTTCCGCTATGTGCAGGGTCCGGGGAAGGGCCCCACCACAAGAGTGTATTGTACGCAGCCTTTTCTTGCATTTCTACTAGAGGCTGTTTCCAAGGCTTGAACCCGTGACCTCCTGGTCACATGGCAGCAACTTTACCAGTTGCTTCAAGGCTCCCCTTCATAACAAGTATTATTAAACAAACTATTCAAAAATAAGCTCATTGATTTGTTAAGCCAACCTAAAACCTTCAAAGAACCTTGCTCCATATCCCTTATGTATAACTGGGGAAACTAAACATTATTTGTTTCAATTAACAACTTCATGGGCATTCATCCATTCTACAACTATGCATAAATACCAAAAAGAAGAAAAAAAGGAAAGACACACAAACCAAAATAGCTAAACAATATCTAGCAAAAAAGAGAAAAGCAAATCATTTTGAGATTGATATACAATACCTGTATACAGTTTACATAAATACAGATCAAATTTCAGCTCAAACACAAAAACTCATAAGCAGTATAACAAAAGTAATAACTACAGAATCAATTCCAAACTTGTTGGAGTTAGCTATATAATATCCAATTGGACCCTTTTCATTCTAATACCCAAGATTCATCTTTTAAGTAAAACCCATTAATAAAAAACACTAAAAATCAATACCCATTTCTACAATTCAACCAACAACTTCAATCCAAAAAAAAATAAAAAAATCACACTTCCAAGAAAATCAAATATGGATACATTGCAATGAATCCAAAAAAGAGAAAGAAAAAAACAGCCCTGTGCACTAAAGTTTACCTTGCATTTCTGCCGTAGGCTGATCAACCAACTTACAGTAATTTTACCAATTAGTTTAAAAGGCTCCAAATAAACAAAAGTAAATTCAATAAAAAAGAACATACCTTTAGTACAAAAATGTTGTGATAGAAATGAAGAAAAGGATGAGAGAAAGAATGGAGTAGTTGATGGTTTAGGTGAAGATGAAGGAAGAGACTTGTTAGGTAGCTAAATGACAGCATGTTGGCCACACGCCAAATGGGAATTTGTCTACCTACGCGGGCAGGCTTTTTTTGACTAGTTGTTAAAAGGAAGAATAACTAACCCCCCTTACTCCTACTTTTCTTGAAAATTTTAAAAGTGATTAATAACAAAAAATAAATAAAAAATAGCAATACTAATAAGAGGAAGAAAATAACAAGTGGGACTAAAAATAATGGCACAATACATAAATCTACCCTCCTTTAATTTCATCTATGTGTTTCAACCAAGGGTGGAGCCACCATTCAGTAGAAAATTATTACACTATTAATACATGATTAAAATGATTTTTATGTATTTATTCTTGGTGTCGAATCTCCTTTGGTTGTTTTTTCTTCAAATTTCGAACCCCAGCAGAAATTCTGGCTCGACCGTTGCACACAAGTAAACACTTAAACTTATATAAAGTTAAATAAGCAGACATATCTGACGTTCTACGTGACTAATTTGTGTCTTACATGCAGTCCTACGTACTGTATTAGGCTAATGCTGCATAGGACGTTCAACTTTATATAAGTTTGAGTGTTTATTTGTGCGCATCCAAAGTTGGAGGTCTTAAATGACATGTTTGTATATTATGCCAAAAATAATTGTAGGATTTATTTTTCATGTTATAAACTTACGGTTATTGAAGCAATTAAGAATGTTTAACAATCGGATTTCAAGTATATTATTGTAGAATATGATTCTACAACTTAATGGTTAATATAGTAAAGAACAATACAATTGAATCGTACAAAATTTAGAAGTCTTATTTATTTGATCACTTTAAAATAAAATTACGTAGTATAGCGAATAAGAAGAAGAAGAAAAAACAATAAGAATAAGAATAAGTTGCATGATTTTTTTTTTTCTAAATTAATTTTGAGAAGCTTCTAGCATATAATGGTGGGAACTTAGCGGTCCTTAATTAAAGTGATTATGAATGTTTAATGATGAATTTTAATCATATTATTCTAGAATATGATTTAAATTCATATTATAAAAGTCAAAAGAGTTAAAGAAGCAAATACAATAGGGAAGCCCATATAACAGTTGACTTTTTTTTTTTGGTATTGTTTTGACTAATTAAGAATAACTAACCCTTTACTCCTACTTTTGTTGAAAAGATTTAATATAAGTGGGGTCAAACAATAATAATAATAATAATAACAAGAAGAAAATAACAATATTAATAATAATAAGAAAATGACAATATACTATAATAATAAGAACAAGTGACCAACATGGGTTGTGGTGCAGTGGATGAGACTGTTTCACCCTTAACCAGAGGTCGAGGGTTCAACCTGGGTATGGAGAAAACTCTGTTGGGAGCGCTGCCATCTTAATGGGCTCTGCAACGTGCGATCCGGATTAGTCGGGACTCCAATATGGACACCGGACACCGGATGGGAAACCAAAAGAACAAGTGGATTCAAAAGAATTGTACGTATCATTTTTACATCTTTAAAATTCATGTTGCCAAGTTTCTATTATGTTGGTGGAAACTTGGTGGTCTTTAAAGTGATCAAGAATCTTAAAACAATTAGATTTCATAAACATTATTATAAAATCTAAATTTTAATTTAATTACAACACATACATACCTTAAAAACTATAAATAGAGATGTGATTTTACTATTTTACTTTTTAAATATAATAACTATTTAGCTTGAAAAATACCACGGAAGTAAGAAAACGTAGTAAAGGAATAACAATACCAACAACAACACGACATACACAATGTAATCCCACATAGCGGAGTCTGGGGAGGGTAATATGTATGCAGATCATACCACTACCTCAGATGAATTAGAAATGTTGTTTTCGATAGATCCCTGACTTAGAAAAAATAATAATACCGATAAGGAAAATTAGACAACGTTCAGTAGAGAGGTTGTTTCCAATAAACCCCTGACTCAGGGAAAATAACAATATCGATAAGGGAAATTAGACAACATTAGTTGAGAAAATGTTTACCAATAAGGAAAATTAGACAAGATTCGGTAGAGAAACTGTTTTCGATAGACCCCGACTCAGGGAAAATAACAATACCAATAAGGGAAATTAAACAAGATTCGTTAGAGAAACTGTTTTCGATAGACCGACGCTGGAAAATAACAATACCGATTAAGGAAGTTAGACAATGTTAAAGGAAGTTAGACACTGTTCTCGAAAGTAGTATAAGAAAAACAATTAAAGGGGCATTCCGAGAATTGAACTCGGGACCTCTCGCACCCTAAGCGAGAATCATACCACTAGACCAAATGCCCACTACGTTTGCACTAATCACAAATGATCTTAGATAGAAATAGTATTTTTCTACCTAATCAAACAAACCCTAAAACCCTTTGTGTAAAACAAAGATCCCAGTTGTGGGGTTTTTGCATCAGAGTTTTTTGTCAAATGGCAAGAAGAACCCTTTTTCACTTAGCTAGATCTCAAGCTAATCTACTAAAATCCACCAATTTTCATTCAGGTTCTTGTTAATAAATTTAATTCATTTTTGTACAGTTGCTGTGTATATTTCAGTTGTTTATTGTGTGTGTGTGTGTGTGTATAGTTGTTTGTTTTGCAAGAAAATGGAAGTATGTGACACCCTTTTGTTTATCTTGCAATTTTGATTTAGGTTCTGTTTAAATTTAATTCATTTCTGTAAGTTGCTGTGTATATTTCAATTGTTTATTGTATATGTATGTATAGTTGTTAGTATGGAGGTCGGGGATTAGGTTAGAAGGTTAGAGTTAGTTGAGTATTGTCTTGTTTCTATGAGGAATCGGCGTGGTGGTAATTTGGGGCTCAATACCGATTTCTCCTTGCATATCATTAGTATTAACATCTAGGTTGTGCAGACTCTTAACTGTCAATGTGGGCGCCTATGTCAGGTTCTCCAAAATAAAATACCCGCTGATCTTTTTGAAGAGTCCGAGCAACAAAGATTAACATTCTTCTCATAGATTCTTGTCCTTGATTTTGGTTACTACCTGACGTTTCTTGTACTTTGATTTTCACATTATTTAGCTCTGAATGTTATGTTACAGTTTCTTGATTATTTGCTGTGACTTAATTGCTATGTCTTATTTACTGACGTGTTTTCTTTTTTCAAGCTACTTTGTTATACGTTACTTGAGCTGAGGATCTTCTTGTTGTTGTTGTCATTGAGTTTCTGCAACGACATCAAGTTCATTAATGTATACATGGTTTAAGCAAAAGCTATAGACTCCGTGAACTCACATTTTGTACTCTAGATCTGTCTTGGTACATATATGTGTATCTCTTCATGTTGAAGATTAGTGGGTGTGGTGGTACTCTGGAACACTGACTTAAAATATTGGATTTTCTTATCAGTGGGAAATTGCAATAGCATAACTGTCATACAGTGCCAGCTTTTGATCACCTGAGTTGGGTGAAAAAGTGGACTGCTTAATGTGGCAAATAAGCGGGAAAAAATTGTGGGCATGTTTAGAAAATGTCTTTCAAGGGGTTAGTACAGATGAAATTTATAGGTTTATAGCTCTAAAGTTTCGGTAGAGAGTATGCAATGACCACCATCTTCATGTCATACATTTTTAATACTGATCCACCGAGCCAGCTTGCCAGTATTCCATTATCTTTTTGGTCCATCCGCATTATACTGTGTTGATCATGAATCTAGTTTCTGCTTTACTAGATGTTAGAGTCTCTACTTCCATAATTTTTGCATTTGGGAATTGGGACAAATGAAAGAGTATTACTTTACGCTGTTGTTCATATTTTGACCTTAAAACAGGTGACACATATTTTCTGAAAAGGAAAACATAATTCTTTGTGGTTATACTTGAAAGGAATGGAATTTCTGGTTTACTGAAGTGCATTGTTGTATATTCTTCGCCCGATAACTTTCTCTTTCAATTGGTAAGCTATTTTCTGCTTTCAGGTAGTCAAATGCTGTACTGTAGCCTTTTTCTTGTGATGAAATTGCACGTTGACCTTTCTCAGCTTTTTCCGTTTTTCCTTGATGAAATCCGTAAATATTAGAATGCCAAATTTTGGCCAGTAATAGGCAACTTGTCAGATGAAATCGTTGACAACTTATTTTAGTTGCAACATCCCATCCATTTTGTTGGGAACAATCTTGTAGTTGATGAAGTAAAAATTGAACAAAGCATGTTACGACTGTTTATCAGAAGAAATGTTGAACATTCATCATATGTTATAGTGGTAAAATCATACTTCAACTCTAGTAAATACTTGAAAGTTATCCCGATATATTGGAAGAACTTTTTCGCTGTACTGCTTCTACAATCTGCACCTGTTTTGTTTACTCAAGTCTATTTTATGACTTGTTCCTGGTGATTATGCTAAGCTCTCTGCTTGTTATTCCCCAATACCTTTACAGGTGGTCATCGGGCTAGTTATGGAACTTGGCCACTTGTCAGTGGTACCAAAACTGACCCTAGTCATGTGACACATCTAGCTGCTATCAATAAAAGGTGGCTGTCACAGTCTGCAGCTGCACAAAACGACCACAAGATCAGCATAGGGCCTCACAAAGGTGGAGAAGGAGGAAATGATGAAAAGGATGGTGGAGTTGTCTACTATGGTCCTATCTCTAACACGATAAAGAATGTGAAACTTCTGTCCCTTTCAACCTGTTGCCTCTCGGTGTCTTTAGGCCCTGTCATAACCTTCATGACATCTACCGATTCGAATGTGATACTAAAGGGAGCAGTTGCATCTACCGTTATATTCTTCAGTGCTTCTACAACCGCTGCGCTTCACTGGTTTGTGAGTCCTTATATTCACAAACTAAGATGGAAGCCCGGTTCAGATTCTTTCGAAGTGGAGATGATGTCTTGGCTGGCATCTTTTATTCCAAAGACGATTAAGTTTGCAGATATCAAGCCTCCTGAGACCAATAGACCTTACGTAACATTCAAGGCTAACGGAAACTTCTATTTTGTTGATGCCGAGCATTGTCAAAACAAGGCGCTATTGGCGAAACTTACCCCACAGAAACCTACTCATGAGTCAGCTTTCAAGAACTTGTGATGACAACTTATCTGGAATAATTTGAGATTTTAAGGTATTGTTATTGCCTTGCTCACTAGAAGTTTCAATACTTGGAATCTTGGATATGTAAGCCTTGGCATCTTTCGTTTTTAGAATTATTATAACGGTGTTGTCCAGGCCAGCTTGTACGTACCTCCACTAGCCTTAGCGGCAATCATATTCACTAGATGAAGAGTGTGGACCATGATAGTTGATTAGTCAAGATCAGTTTGTTTCAAAACAACAACAACAACAAACCCAGTATATTCCCACATAGTGGGGTCTGGGGAGGGTAGAATGTACGCAGTCTGTACCACTATCTTTAAAGAAGTAGAGAGGCTGTTTTCGATAGACCCCCGGCTCAGGACAAAGGGCAATATAGTTTGTTTCAAAACATGTTGTCAAATAATCTAATCATGAATGCTCAAAAGATTTTTGTAGTGTTGGTAGATAACCTTATGCAAATTCTATTTTCCAATAGTAGGTGGCTGGTTTTTTCATGCACTAAATGCAAATTGATCTTAGTGGATAGGAAACTTTTAATGACTTCTTGGTCAAGCATGCTAAGACATGTATTCTTTGATTGGTTTGATAACTATTTTACAATATTTTGAGTTACTAAAACTTTTGCTATGCATGAAATCAATCAATCGAAACTGATATAATTCGAAAAAAGAACATGGAAACAATCGGTATACTTCGAGCTAAAAAGAAGTACGAAGTGGGTGAAAAGGGCTAAAGGTTCAACAATATATCATACGTAGAATTTACATATCACTACCTCGTGAAGGTAGAAAAGGGATAAAGGTTCATATTCGGGAAACAAAAATGCATGTCGATTTCTCCTCATTTGTCTACGCCTTGATGGTAGAGTGACCTCATTGTGTTAGTAAGAGGTATCCAATGGAATAGTCGGCTGGATTGGTAGAAGCTAGCAACCTTTAGAGAAATAATCGAGAAGTGCCTCGTGCTGTCGTTGTCGCTCGCTCGACTCAACTTCGGAAGATTAATTTTGAAGGGGAGTCTTGGAGTAACTGGTAAAGTTGTTGCCATGTGACCAGGAGGTCACGGGTTCAAGCCTTGGAAACAGCCTCTGGCAGAAATGTAAGGTAAGACTGCGTACGATACACCTTTGTGGTGGGATCCTTCCCCGGACACCGTGCGTAGCGATAGTTTTAGTGCACCGGGCTGCCCTTTTTTAATCGAAGCTGGGTATTTCTTCTAGTTCACTATCATCTTTTCTTGCAGCTCATCTCGATATTGAACTAGTTAAAAACATACAAGCTAGTCTGTCCACCACCATCTTAAAAATGATTATATTTAATAAGTTCAATGCTTAACAAATGATATTTGGAAGAGTACACATTTTTGAATTGCATAGATCGGAAGGGCCAAAAAAACACTTTCAAGAATTATGTTGGCTCTTGGATATTTTTTTAATTTAGATAATATTAGGCATTTTTAAAAAACCAAATAAATATTGAAAAAATTATAAAAACTATATATTCCTATTCAAAAGTTGGTGAATATGTTGATGCCACGCAGGACATTGACCATTAAAAGAAAAGTCAACTTAGACCATTTTAATTGATACATATCATATGTTGGTTTATGATACAACACATGTGAAACATATGGTCAACTTTTGGCCTATTCAACATCCACCCACCCATTCCCCAATAAAGACTAAATGTAGAATTTCATTTTAATACAAGATAATATAAAAATGTTATACTAGCATGTTAATTGAAATTTAACTACATGTAATTGCCTATAGTAAATATGCATTGATAAAATAATAAATATTTATATATTAATCTAATCAATAAACCAACGACATATGATATATGTGAGTTATTTAAAAAGTACCTCTTTTCCAAAAGTGTGGGGGGGGGGGGGGGAGTTTTCTACACAATAGAGTATATTAATTTAAGTTTGACGGTTAAGGTATGTTTATATGATCATTATTTTGAGCCGTATTTATTTGATTTGATCTGTCTTTAATCCAAAAGATATTTTGTCTTTTAAATTTTGAACTTGTCTTTATATAGTCCTAACTTTCCCGCTCATTTTCATATGAAATTGTCCTAAGACAAACTTTTCAATAAACACCCTTTTGAGTTATGAATTTTAATTTGCGACGAACGCCCTTGTTTAAATTATCGAAAATCAATAAATAAAAAGAGTAACTCTCATTGTCAGGAGTACAAAGATTATACTACGAGATTTGAACTTTAAACTCTACTCCGACCTTGTTAGATTAAGGCATTCGTATCTATACTGATAGAAGAAGTAGGCATTACTTAAAACAAATGAAAATACACACAAATTGATCTGAACATCATTGTTGCAAAAAAAAACAAGACATTCTTCGTCAGAGCAAAATATTTAATGATTCTGTGAAATTATTCTTAATCAGAGATATCAAATCGGAATCCCTCTAAGTATGAAATCTTGTTTGTTAAAGAATTTTATTGTTATGTGCGATTTCTCAACACAAATTCAAATTAATCGAATTACGAAATATAAAGTAATATCGCGTGGACGCATGTAGAGAAAGAATCATTCATCCAATGCAAAAAAACAAAGAGCACACTATATGCAAAAATAACTTCAAAAATTCTCCTTCCCTCTTTCTTTCTCTACAAAGGTATAAAGTTCAAGTCCCTTTAAGTATGAATAGCTTAGTTGGTTAGAGCATATGGCTGTTAACCACAACGTCGGATGTTCGACCCTTCCTTCTAACATCCCCAGTTGAAGGAGAGCCTTGGAGTAACTGGTAAAGTTGCTGCCATGTGACCAAGAGGTCACGGGTTCAAGCCTTGGAAGCAGCTCCTTGCAGAAATGTAAGGTGAGATTACGTAGTATAGATCCTTGCCGTCAGGCTCTTTCTTGAACTCTGGGCACCGCAGGAGCTTAGTGCCCGAACTACCCCTTTTTTCTCTCTAAGTATGAAGTCGCATTTATTAGAGAACGCTTTACCCTATATACGACTGAAATGTAAGGCGAGACTACATAAAATAGATTCTTGTAGTCGAACCCTTTCTCGAATCCTGTGTATTGCGGAAGCTTAGTGCACCGAACTATTATTTATTTTCCCTCCAAATACGTAGTCTCGTTTATTAGAGAACTCTTTACCCCTATATATGACCTCTCACTTTTCAGTACGAATTCGAATTTAATCGTTTTAGGAAGACATAAAGTTATATTGTGTGGGTGCATGTAGAGAATCATACCTCCAATGCATACAAAAAGCACACTAAGCAAAATTGACTTCAAAATTCACAAAATCTCTCCCCCCTCTTTCTCTCTCTAAAGCACTGCACTTTCTCTCTGTAGAAAAAAATCATTACATACACTAAACACTATATATATTCACACACAAAAACCCTAGTTCCTCCGCGATCCTCCTCCATCGACGACGGCGAACGTAACCCGGAGCTCCGATGGACATTCGCTAATTCATTATCCAACTCCGACGATTTACTTGTACTGTTTTTCCGTTGAAGTTTTTGCGGAAGGTTCTAGAAGAAAAATGTATAAGAATCAATTACAGGAACTAGCACAGAGGAGTTGTTTCAATTTGCCTTCGTATACTTGTATTCGTGAAGGTCCGGATCATGCGCCGAGATTTAAGGCGACGGTTAATTTCAATGGAGAGGTTTTCGAAAGTCCGAATTATTGTTCTACATTGAGACAAGCGGAGCATTCTGCTGCTGAAGTTGCGTTGAATGCGCTGTCGAATCGTGGACCTTCTAATTCTCTTGCTGCTAGAATTTTGGTAAAAAAATTTTTTGGTGATTTTTAGTGAGTTTTTTGGTTATTTTTTGATTATTTTGTGTTAAGGTTTGATGATTTTTCTTTTTGAAAGTAAATTGTATATGCATTTGTGATCTTCCTATTTTTTAGTGAGTTTTTTGGTTATTTTTTGATTATTATGTGTTATTTTTGTTAATTGTGATTTTTGGAAATGAGTGGTTATGCTTTTGGATGTAATGTATATATGTATTTGTGATTTTTCTGTGTTCTTTGGTGTGTATGTAGCTAGAATTCTAGATTTTTGTCCAATAGCGAGTTTTTAAGGTATTTTTTTTCCCATCATTTTGTGTTAGTTTTGTTAATTATGCTTTTTGAAGGGAAGCTTTGGAGCAACTGCAAAGTTGCTACCATGTGACCAAGAGGTCACTGCTTCAAGCCTTGGGAATAGCCTTTGGCAGAAATGCAAGGTAAGGTTGGTTGCGTTCTATAGACCCTTGTGATCCGGCCCTTTCACTAAATCCTGCGCATAGCGAGAACTTAAGTAAGGTTGGTTGCGTTCGATAGACCCTTGTGATCGGGCCCTATCCCAGATCCTGCGCATAGCAAGGCTTAAGTTCACTGGGACAATCCCCCCCTTTTTGGTGTGGGAGGGGGGCGGGGGGCGGGGTTAATTATGCTTTTTGAAAATGAATTGTATTTGCATGTGTTACTCTTGGTGTGTAAAGTTATCCAAGGGTAGTCACCTAGAATTCTAGTGTTTTTTCCAAGTTTTTAGTGTTTTTTCGTTATTTTGTGTTAGGTTTATTAATTTTGCTTTTTGGAAATGAATTGTATCTACTTTTAAATTTAGTCTATATGCATTTGTGACTTTCTATGCTATCGGTGTGCAAAGTTATGCAAGGGTAGGGTAGCCAAGGGTGTGGCCTAGTGGTTAATGAAGTTGGTTAAGAACCTGATGTCTCGGGTTCAAATCCTTAAGTGATTCTTGCTGTTTGTCCTACCTTTGGTGGAGAAATATATCCGTTGCTGGTGGGAGGTGGCAGGTACCCCGTGGATTTAGTCCAGGTGCACTAGAGAAGTTACCCAGGGGTAGGTGGCTAGAATTCTGGTTTTTTTTTCCGGATTTTAGCGAGTTTTTAGACTTTTTTTTAATTATTTGTGTTAGGTTTGTCAATTTTGCTTTTTAGAAATGAACAGTATCTACTTTTGGATTTAAATGTATATGCATTTTTTATTTTTGTAAATTCTTGGTGTGTAGTTACCCATTTTTGTATGCTCTTGCTGTGTAGTTACCCATTTTTGTATACTCTTGGTGTGTAATTACCCATTTTTGTATACTCTTGGTGTGTAGTTACCCATTTTTGTATACTCTTGGTGTGTAGTTACCCAAGGGTAGGTAGCTAGAATTTTGGTATTTTTTTGATTTTAGCGAGTTTTTAGTAATTTTTTTTTAATCGCTTTGCATTGCTTTCTTAAATATGCTTTGGCTTTTTGAAAATGAACGGTATCCACCTTTAGATTAAATATACACACATTTGTGATATATGCCGCTGGTCTAGTGGAAACAACCTCTCTATCTCTGCGAGATAGGGGTAAGGTCCGCGTATACTCTACCTTCCCTAGATCCCACTTGTTGGATTACACCAGGTATGTTGTATTGTTGCATTTGTGTTTTTCTAAGTTTCAGTGACTATGGTTTACTATGGTTTTCTGCACCCTTGGTGTGCAAAGTTACCCAGCGGTAGGTAGCTAAAATTCTTGTTTATGTTCCTATTTTAGCGAGTTTTTTTTTTTTTCTTTTTAAATATTTGTGTTAGGTTTCCTAAATATGCCTTTTCCGTTCGAGATTGGTTTTCTGAAAATGAATGGTACTCCCTCCGTCCACTAAGCTAAAAATAGATGTCCACTTTTACTCACTTAGTTCCTAATATGCATTTGTTATTCTTTCTAAGTATGTGGAACTATTGATTTTCTTCACTCTTGGTGTGCATAGTTACCCAGGGGTAGGTAGCTGGTAGCTGGTAGTCATGTGCACATAGATTGACCCGGACACTTACATTAGAGAAAAAAGTAATAAATATTGGTCATTAATGCTAAGCCGATTAAAGAAGTGCAGTTGTGTGAGGTCAAGATATTATTAGTGTATTTCATTTTCTTGATCAGTATTTACAATTTTTCCTTAAACAGATATTTCCTTTTCTCTTGTTTTTTTTCCTAGTTTGATTTACGGGAATTATTCGACTGTGAGGTTTGCATGACATATTCGCTCTCAAATTGCTGTTGTAGGTTGATGACCAATGTCAAATAGTTTAGCTATGATGAATGTTTTGAACTTGTCATAGTTCAGGAGGGAAGCAAGAACTCCTTGTTATGTGTCTGTTAGCTGCATTAGCTATTCAGATAGTACCAACTAAGGTAGATGTTAGCCGAGAACAATAACTAGTAATTTTAGGTATGCTTTCATGGAAGTTACAAATGCATGGAATAGTGATGTCCTTTAGTAAGTGTAGTAGAGTGTATATGTTGTGGCATTTTTGGAATCATCATCTAAATATATCTGTTTTTCCTTAAAAAAAATATTGATTTGTTAGTAGTCCTCTTCTGACTGGCTTTCCTTGTTTTTCAGGCATTAAAAACCTTAGTTTTTCGTACTGTGCAAAGTGAATAAACTTGAGCACCAGTATTAGGTAGGGAACTTTTTGTATGCAAACATAGGAGCTATGCACCCTTTAAGTTTAGGCATTACATTCACTGAGTGACTGTTCAAAACCTTTAGGTCTGTCAAGCTACCATAATAGTGTGAAGGTTTGTTAGGGTTCTAATTTAAGATGGAGTCCAGATCTCTGGAGGACATGGCCAACTTCTGATGGTTCTGTAGGTAGTTGGACTAGATATGTAAAGTTGCATAATTTCTGTATCATGATAATCCTGTAGTTAGGTAAATTTAGTGTTAAAACAAATCTACATTTCACCGACCAGTATCATATATATTGCTGCAGTAAAAAATGATGGCACTGGTGCAAATGAGCCCAACAATTGTAACCATAAATAGTGGCCTCCATGGATTTTATGCAGTACCTAATTGTTTTAAATTGATATATTAATTGGACTTATTTGTGAAAGAATAAGGCTTTGTGGTTGCTTCTGCTTGTTATTTTGGTTTCTAATTTCTGTATGCCCATGATTTTGTAGGATGAGACTGGGGTATATAAGAATCTCTTACAGGAAGTTTCACAAAGAGTAGGAGCATCATTGCCAGCATATACAACAGTTAGATCTGGTCTAGGACACCTTCCTGTCTTTACCTGCACAGTAGAGTTGGCAGGCGTCGCATTTACTGGTGAGCCAGCGAAGAATAAGAAGCAAGCTGAAAAGAATGCAGCCATGGCAGCTTGGTCGTCTCTGAAATTATGTAAGTGTTACAATTTTTATGAACCAATTGATATTTACTGCATGAGTTAATTGGGAACGTTATTTCTCTATGAAGAAGTTATCGTAAAACTGCACTGTGTCTATGCATGTGTGTGTTGGAGAGTCTTATAGAATTGTTATAAATGCCAAATCATGTATTGTTTTATGAATTTGGCCACGCAAATGGATGGATTTAGAGCTTGTTTGGATGGGCTTATAGCTGGTCTTACTATCACTCGGTAGAATTTACCTTCCAATATTAGTGGCACATTTTTATCACACAAAACACTAGAAGCTAGAATCCATTTTATCCATCCCGCTCCAATATGATGTGTACATCATCATCAATCTCTCCATTGCCTTGGATTACTGTCCTAGGTACTTGAAACTTCCTCTTGGAGATGACTTGTGGATCAAGTATTTTATTTTAGTCAACTCAACTTGAAATCTTTAGACTCTATCGATCTCCAATGTCATGTTGATTCCATTTTACATCTTGTCAGTTAGTACTATGTCATCACCAAATATCAAGCACCATTACACGACCCCTTGAATGTGATGTGTCAATGTGTCCATCACCAAGGCAAATGAAAATGAGCTAAGAGTGGATCCCTAGTGCTACCCCATCACGACTAGTAAGTGTTCCGAGAAAAGGGGAACCTCGGTGGCCCAGGATTGTGGATTTCTCACTTGTGTTGAAAGTGAAGAAGCTTTCCGTTCCTTCCAGTCGAGCATGCCCACCCTTTGGCACTTCCTTTTCCAGAGTAGTAGTAGGAAAAATGGAAGTGCACTTGATTGTCATTTTTTTGCCGTGTCGTAAGACAAAAAGTCACATGCGAGACCTTAAAACTAATACCTTGAGGAAATGCCCCTTACTCTACAAACCAAGTCTGTCTAACTAGGCACCACTTTCTTTTTATCCATTAGTAGCATTTCCTTTCACCGAGGAATGGGCGGAGAACCCTCATTCACGTACAATTCCTTCCCACTAAAGAACGATTGAGAACTTTACATCAACCTCATCTTTTTGCTAGGTCCAAGCCAAAAGTCTAATCAATAGAAGGAAAGGAAATCAGAAAGATAGGTGAACACCTTGACTATAGTAGAGGTCAGATGTTTTTGTGTGCATAAGCAACAAATCTCCCCTTGTTTTGGGAATGTTGGTGGCCGTGTGTGAATTTTTTCAAAAAGTGCGGCCTGATTGATGTTGTTTACTTTGATTTTATTGAGGTGGTTTTGGGAGGCGAGAAGTGACAAAGCTAGAAGCCCCCCACTTCATTGAGGCGAGAAGCGACGCGCTCACCTCTTTGAGGTGAAGCGCCAATTCATACAACAAAAATTGAAATATTGAATTTGCATATCGAACTAACCAAAACCTCAATAGCAATAACATAAATAACAAATAGTTTAATTCAAAAACTAAAAGAAGATCGTAAATATGAAAATTGTAGAACTAGATAGTCAATAGTAATTCATAAGACGAGAAAATTCAAAACCAAATTATAAACGAAACAACAGCTATTCTTCTTCAAGATTTTCAAATTCTTGAAGTGCAAAATTGTTTGCATTATATTGGTCTTTGCCGTCTTCCTCCTTGGAGTCTCCGTCAATTAGGGACCTACTTGAACGTGTAGCTACTCCTTTTTCCTTGTTTATGTGATCTTGAAGAGCTCTCCCTAATACCATTATAAGTTGCTAGGACTGTTCACTTTCGGTGCTGCACCCATGTTGAAACTACATGGGTGTGGGATCCACCCTGATTTGGTCAACGGATTTTTGATACGTTGACCAAAATCGAGCGAGAAATTCCGGAAAGATTCGATGATTCTGTAATCAAAACAAAAGCTAAGGTGAAATTGAAGAAAATGGATCTTCAGCTCAAGAAAAATGTTTTATAGAACAGGTTTGAAAAACACAATATAAGAGAAAAAGTTACGATGAAACTATCGAAGAAAAGAAAAATATTGGCAGCAAAAATAGTAAAGATAACCAATGTAATAAAAAATAACTGTAGAGATAACCAAAGTAACAATAATATTATTGATAAGGAGGAGGGAGCAAATAAAGTGCTCTAAACTTGAACCATGCTAAATACATGGCAATTGAACCTTGCTATTCCCCACTCCATGACATGGCATCCTTCGCTGAACCATTCCTCGCTGTGCTCTTCTCATTATCATCTGCTGCCCTTTCTTCCTCTTGGCTATTCACGCATGGAGATCATCGTATGTATGCTTGACTTTGGTTGCGGTGCTATAGATGTAGAAGTACATTATGGGGGTATGGTATAATGACAAATGTGGTTTTAGATGCACAAACCTACACTTGTATGCCTTTTGGTTTCGTGGGCGACACTCATGTACTGCCCTTTTGTTTTGTGAATAATGCTAGACGTATTGACGTTATCATGCTAGCTAGCCAAACTCAAGTATTATGATAATTAAGATCGAGTTCTGTGAAATGTTAAATGAGCGTTAATATTTAATTAGTACAAGCAAATAAACGAGCTTTTGAGTTGCCAAGTTCAATGATATATTATTTCTAGAAACTAGTATGTAAAAACTAAATATGGTTTAAAATCTTCTTACACAGAGATAAAATATTTGAAAAGATATTTATACATCGATATATTCATGTGCGTGTGAGGATACAAGCTCAAAACTCTGCTCTATTATAAAAGAAATGGGCTGCGCTAGAGGTTTAATCGATGAGCGAGTCAATTACAACACTTAGGGTGAGTGATACTAGGGTTGCAGACTGAAATTCTTATTGAACAATGAAAAAGATTAAACCAGGTTGGCTATTTCTTTTGTTTCGGAGCTTAATGACTTATCCCGCCAACTCATTAGAAAATGCTAGGAGGTCCAGTGATTACTGACATAAAGAACTTGACGGAGAAGTATTTTTAGTGCTAGAATGTTATTTGCCTGAATGTTTTACAAATGTCTATATCATCAGTGCTGCATGGATTATCAATTTTTAGGAGAACTTCCAATGCTACGATCTAATATTTGCTTGAATATTTGTGCTTGCAAATCATAATATTTTAGTTCCTAATTTTCAATTAGATTGATATTCACCTACCAATAAAAAAAATTAGTAGATTGATGTTCATTTTGTATACTGATGACCTGCTTTAATTTGTATCTTACGATCAGCAATAATTAGGTACACTATTCTGCGTGACATTCTTCTACATTTTTTTTTTTCTCTCAGTGGCACAGCAGTCTGAAACTTCAAAATCAGACCGAGGAAGGAATGATGAGCAAGAGCATGTAACTGTTGCACGTGCACTACAAAGGTACATTTTCAAGGCAAGGGTGGCTAGAGTACCATTCCCCATTAAATTTCCGACAGCCAGTCCAAGACCAACTAATGTACAGCAGCTTCCATCTACTACGTCAAAACTTCTTCCCCTAATATGTCCAAGAACGGCTCCTCGCAGTAGACCGGTCAGTCCGTTATGTCTAAAACCTACTTCTCAAAGTAGACCCATCGATAGTACAGGAAGTGACGCACCACTGAGTCCAAGGACAGCTCAAACCATAAATAATATTTTAAAGGACAGCTTCATTATGGATAATCACAGGGTTCGACCAGAGAAGTTCCCTGCTGCTGGTGCAGCACCATATATTCCTGTCAGGCATTTTGGCCCACATCGGATGGCTCCTCCGGTGACCATACGGAATGCAATTCCTGCTTTCTCTGCACCACCACTTTCTCAATCATCTCAGTCTCCTAGGGTGATGAGGCCTCCAGGTCTGAGAGTGGCACCACCTGTCTGTATAAGACAAGCAGTGCCAGTTTATGCTGCACCCCCTGTTCGGGCAGAGGAGCTCCCCAAATTAGATAGGGCGATGATGAGGCATCCAGGTATGGGAGTGGCACCACCTGTCTGTATGAGACAGGCAGTGCCAGTTTATGCTGCACCACCTGTACGAGCAGAGGAGCTACCCAGTTTAGATACAGCGCTTCAAGTAAAGGAGCCTACCTTTTCTAAAGCTCCATCTGTTAAAGTTGACGAACCGCTAGCTTTGAAGGCACCCGAAATTCAGGTACAGGAATTACCAACTTGTGAAGTGGTGATAGGTGAGGCTGAATTGCTGCATGATCTTTCTGAAGAAAAATCACGTTCTCAAGTCCAACAAACTAAGGGAGAGGAGCCAACTGACATTGAAGTTTCAAGGAGCGTGACAATGCCAGCAGATGGAACCAAGATTGCAGCGGAGGAGAAGCCACATGACTCTCTGGAGATTGAGAATCTGAAACGGCTAAACATTTGATGTGATGTCGGGAGTGGCATATTACAAACTATAAAACCTTTAGTAAGCTTTTGTTCTGCCCTTCTGGGTTTTAGTTTGCAAGTGTCAATGTAGTCTCAAATATATCAGCTCCTTTCACATTTTTCATTTGGAATAGTTTTATTGAGATAGATGTTGCTACATTTCACTGCTGTTTTTCGAGTCCCCTTGTCGTTCATTGCCATTTACCTGCAACCCCGAGAGAAATTACTTGTGGGTACTAGAGTTTTGCCTGTGTCTATGTGCTTGTTGCTTCATTGGATTCCACTGAAGCAACTGTGGCTTATGCCCCCACCCTCCTCTACCACCACCATCACCCCCACACATTTCTTTTTGACAATTGTGGGCTATTACGGATGCTTGACACGAGGCAAAGCTCAATGATAATTAAGGGACTGCGTACTTCGGCCATGTTGATAAACTAGTTTGACCGAAAGTTATATAAATCAGTAACTTTCCCTTGGTTTTTTCCTGTGGTGTTTGAGTCAGATTTTGTGCGCCTCGATTAAATTCATGGAATGCGTTTGTTTTACCTCTCACCAAGTACCTGTACCATTCTTTTCTCCCCCTGGTGTTCGGGCTAATCTTATGCGCACCTCGATTAATTCCACGGGATACCTATTACCAACTAACCATCAAGCACCTAGACACGAAGTAAAACTGTAAGCTGTTTTGTTTCGCCCTCTTTTTGATGATTGTGGGTCATAACATGCAATGTGGTTTTCTTTACCCAGTTAAAAAGAGAAACTAATATAAAGTAAAAATTCACATGGCACATCCAGCGAAGCATTAACCACATAAACAACATATCCAGATTAATCACCAGTGCAAATGTTTCGGGGAAGCATGCACTATCATCTACTAGGGCTTCACGGATGAACCCATCAGGTTTGAGGTCAAGCAGTTTCGATCACACATATTTAAGAAAATTCATGGACTAATATACACGGAAGGCCTCGAATATTTTAATTCCTATTTCAAGAACTTAAAATTCCAAATGAGCAACACGACCCTGAAATGACCCATTCACTCCGTTTTACCCGTTTGACCACCCAAACCGCCCAACAAACCATAAAGGCCCCCACTAGGCCGCTCCCCAACTTATTTGGGGCAGTTTGGTCAATTTTTATTAAAAATCGCACCCGACCCCTAGGCCCACCCCAAAAATCATTGGCTATATCGCATCGATTTGGACCAAAAATGGCCCAATCATGTCGTTTTACCCGTATGACCACCTAAACCGCCCAGCCTGTTTGGGGTAGTCCGATAGATTTATATACAAGATCACGTTCGGCCTTTGGGCCCACCTAAAAAATAGTGTGCTATAGCACATTGATTTGGCCTGAAAAAGGCCCGTTCGCACCATTTCGCCCCTTTGACCATCCGAACCGCCTAAAAAACCATAACGACCTATACTAGCCCGTTCCCTATCCAGTTTGGGACAGCCTAGTCGATTATTTGCAAGAATCGCGCTAGGCCTCTAAGCCTACCCAAAAAACCATGGGCTATAACACACCGAATTTGGCCCAAAAATGGCCCGTTTACGCCATTTCGCCTATTTGACCACCCAAACCGCCCAAAAAATCACAAAAGCCCACACTATGTTACTCCCTAGCCTGTTTGGGGCAGCCTTATCGATTTTTGGCCAAAATCACGCCTGGTCCCACCCCAAAATCCATAGGCTATAGCACACTGATTTGGCCTGAAGAAGGCCCGTTCGCGTCGTTTCGCCCGTTTGACCACCCTAACCGCCCATAAAAACATAAAGGCACACACTAGCCCATTCCCCATTCTGTCTGGGGCAACCCAGACAATTTTTTGCAAAAATCAAACTAGGCCTCCGGGCCCACCCAAAAAAACATGGGCTATAGCACACCAATTTGACCCGAAAATGACTCGTTTGCGCTATTTAGCCCATTTGACAACCCAAACCGCCCAAAAAAAAATAATAAGGCCCACACTAGGCTACTCCCCAGCCTGTTTGGGGAAGCCCAATCGATTTTAGGCCAAAATCACGCCCTACACCTGGGCCTACCCCAAAATCATAGGCTATAGCACACCGATTTGGCCCAAAAATGGCCCATTCACAGCGTTTTACCCGTTTGACCACCCAAACCTCCCAAAAAACCTCAAAGGCCCACACTAGACCGATGCTCAGCCTGTTTGGGGTAGCTCAGTCTATTTTTGGCCAAAATAACACTCGACCCCCGGGGCCACCAAAAAAACTATGAGATATAACGCACTGATTCAGCCTAAAACTGGCGCATTTATGCCGTTTCTCCCGTTTGACCACCCAAACCGCCCAAAAAATCATAAAGGCCCATACTAGGCTGCTCCCCAGCCTGTTCGGGATAGCCCGATCAATTTTTAGCTAAAATCTCGCTCGACCCCTGGGCCCACCTCAAAAACTGTGGCCTAAACCACATCAATTTGGCCTGAAAATGGCCGTTCACGCCGTTTCACCCGTTTGACCACCCAAACCGCCAAAAAAATACAAAGACCCACACTAGGCCACTCCCAAGCCTGTTTGGGGCAACCTAGTCGATTTTGGCTAAAATCACGCCCGACCCCCAAGCCCACCCTAAAAACCATGGGCTATAGCACACCGATTTATCCCTAAAATGGCTCTATCTCATCATTTTGCCCGTTTGACCATCCAAATCGCCCAAAAAAACACAAAGGTCTACACTAAGCCGCTCCCAAGCCTGTTCGGGGAAACTCGATCAATTTTTGGCCGAATTCACGCTCATCCCTCGGGGTCGCCCCAAAATCCATAGGCTATAGCATATCGATTTGACCCAAAAATAGGTCGTTTATGCTGCTTTGCCCATTTAACCACCTAAACCGCCCAAAAAACACAAAGGCCTACCTAGCCCGCTCCCCATCCTATTTGGGGCAGCCCATTCAATTTTTGGAAAAAATCATGCCCAACCCCCGGGTCTAGCCCAAAATTCGTGGGCAATAGAACATCGATTTGGCCCGAAAATGGTCCATTCGCGCCTTCGCCTGTTTAACCACCCAAACCGCCTGAAAAAATAAAAAGGTCCATACTAGGCCGCTCCCCATCCTATTTGGGGCAGCCCAATCGATCTTTAGCCAAAATCACGCCCGGCCACCTAACCACCCCACCCCCAAAAAACATGGGCTATAGCACACCGATTGGGCCTCAAAATGGCCCGTTTGCGCTGTTTCGCCCGTTTGACCACCAAAATCGCCCAAAAACCCACAAAGGCCCACACTAGGCCGCTCCCTGACCTTTTTGAGGCAGCCCGGTCAATTTTGGCCAAAATCACGCCCGGCCCTCAAGCCTACCCCAAAAATCGTGAGCATACTGATTTGGCCTGAAAATGGCCTGTTATTGCCATTTCGCCCGTTTTACCACCCAAACTGCCCAAAAAACTAAAAAGGCCCACGCTAGGCCGATCCCCAGCCTGTTTGGGGCAGCCCGATTGATTTTTGGCCAAAATCACGCCCGGCCCCCTGGCCTACCCCAAAAACCGTGGGTTATAGCACACTGATTTGGCTTGAAAATGGCCCGTTTGCGCTGTTTTTCCAGTTTGACCACCCAAACCGGCCAAAGGCCCACACTAGGCTATTCCCCAGCATGTTTGGGGTAGCCCGATCGATTTTCGGCCAAAATAACGCCCTGCCCCCGGGCCCACCCAAAAATTCGTGGGCTATAGCACACCAATTTGTCCCAAAAATAACTCGTTTGAACCGTTTCGACCGTTTGACGACTTAAAGCGCCCAAAAAATGACCAAGGCCCATACTAGGTCGCTCCCCAACCTGTTTAGGGCAGCCCATTCGATTTTGAACCAAAATCACGCCCAGACCCCAGTCCCATCATAATAATCATAGGCATAGCACACTATTTGGCTCGAAGATGGCCCAATCGTGTCGTTTCTCTCATTTGAGCACCCAAACCACCAAAAAACCGCAAAGGCCCACACTAGGCCACTCCCCAGCCTGTTTGGGGCATGCCAGTTGATTTTAGGAAAAAATCACGCCAGGCCCCCAGGCCTACCCCAAAAACCGTTGGCTATAAAACACTGATTTAGTCCAAAAATGGCCCATTCGTGCCATTTCGCCCGTTTGACCTCCCAAACCACCCAAAAAATCATAAAGGCCCACACTAGGCCCTTCTCTAGCCTGTTTGGAGCAGCCCGATCATCTTTTGGCCAAAATCTCGCCCGGACTCTGGTCCCACCACAAAAACTGCGGGCTATAGCACACCGACTTGGCCCGAAAATGACATATCCATGTCGTTTCTCACATTTAACCACCCAAACCACCAAAAAAACCACAAAGGCCAAAACTTGGCCACTCTCCAACCTGTTTGGGGCAGCCCAGTCAATTTTTGGCTAAACTCACGCCCGGTCCTCGGGCCCAACCCAAAAATCATGGGCTATATCGCACACCCATTTGGCCCAAAAATAGCCCGTTCACATCGTTTCATCTGTTTGACTACCCAAACCTCCCAAAAAACCATAAATGCCCAAACTAGGCCGTTGCTCAACCTGTTTGGGGCAGCCCGATTAATTTTTTCCAAAAATCACACCCGGTCTTTGGCCCCACCTAAAAAATCGTGGACTATAGCACACCAATTTAGGCCAAAAACAGCCCGTTCATGCCATTTTGCCCGTTTGACCACCAAACCGCCCAAAAAACCATAAATGCCCACACTAAGTCGCTCCCCAGCCTGTTTAGGGCAGTTCGGTTGATTTTTGGCTAAAATCACGTGCGGCCCCCAAGCCCCTCCCAAAAATCATGGGTTATAGCACACCGATAGTCTGCTCCCTATCCTGTTTGGGGCATCCCAGTCGATTTTGGTCAAAATTCATACCCAACCCCCAGGCCCACCCCAAAAATCAAGGGATATAGCATACTGATTTGGCCCGAAAATAGCCTGTTCGTGTCGTTTCGCTTGTTTGACCACCCAAACCGCCCAAAAAACTAGAAAGGCCCATACTAGGCCACTCCCCAAACTATTAGGTGAAGTCCGATCGATTTTTTGCAAAAATCATACCCAGCCCCCGTGCCCACCCTAAAAACCGTGGGCTATTGCACACTGATTTGAACAAAAAATGGTTCGTTTGCACCGTTTCACCCGTTTGACCATCCAAACTGCCCAAAAAAACACAAAGGCCCACACTAGACCGCTCCCCAGCCTGCTTGGGGCATTCCGAGCGATTTTTGGCCAAAATCACGCCCGACCCCCGATCTCACCCCAAAAACGGTGGGCTATATCACACCAATTTGGCTCGAAGATGACCCATTCGTGTTGTTTCTCTGGTTTGACCACTCAAACCACAAAAAAAACCACAAAGGCCCATACTCGGACACTCCCCAACCTGTTTGGACAGCCCGATCAATTTTTTGCCAAAATCACGCTCGGCCCCCAGGCCCAACCAAAAAATCGTGGGTTATAGCACACCGATTTGGCCCGAAAATGGATGATTTGCTTTGTTTCACCCGTTTGACCTCCCAAACCGCCCAAAAAATCACAAAGGCCCACACTAGGTCGTTCTCCATCCTGTTTGGGGTAGACCGATCGATTTTGGTTAAAATCTCACACTGCCCCTGGCCCACCCTAAAAACCGTGGGTTATAGCACACCGATTTGGCTAAAAAATGGCCCGCTCACGTCGTTTCACCCGTTTGACCAACCAAACCGCCTAAAAAAATCTAAAATGCCAAACTAGGTCGCTCCCCAGCCTGTTAGGTGCAGTCCAATCAATTTTTGACCAAAATTACACTTGGCTCCCGATCCCACCCCAAAAACTATGGGCTATAGCACGACTATTTGGCCCGAAAATGGCCTGTTTGCGTCGCTTCGCCTCCTTGGCGACCCAAGCCGCCCAAAAACCCACAAAGGCCCACACTAGGCCGCTCCCCAGCCTGTTTGGGGCCGAGCGGTCAATTTTTTGCTAAAATCACGTCCGACCTCTGGGACCACCCAAAAAACCATGGCCATAGCAAACCGATTTGGCTCAAAAATGGCCCGTACGCACTGTTTCGGCTGTTTGATGACCCAAACCGCCCAAAAACTCACAAAGGCCCACATTAGGCCGTTCCCCAGCCTGTTTGGGGCAGCCCAGTCGATTTTTGGCAAAAATCACGCTCGATACCGAGCCCACCCAAAAAATCGTATGCTATAGCATACCGATTTGGCCCAAAGATAGCCCGTTTGCGCTATTTCGCCCGTTAGACCACCCAAACCATCCAGAAACCCACAAAGGCTCATACTAAGTTGTTCTCCGGTCTGTTTGGGGCAGCTCGGCTGATTTTTTAGCAAAATCACGCCCAGCCCTCAAGCCCACCTCAATAACCGTGGGCTATAGCACACCGATTTGGCCCAAAAATGCCCTGTTCGCGCCGTTTCACCCGTTTAAACACCCAAACCGCCTAAAAAACCACAAAGGCCTACACTAGTCCGCTCTCCATCTTGTTTGGGGCAGCCCAGTCGATTTTTGGACAAAATCATGCCCGACCCACGGGCCCACATTAAGAATCGTGAGCTATAGCACACCTATTTGGCCCGAAAATAGCCCGTTCGTGCCCTTTCGCCATTTTGGCCACCCAAACCGCCTAAAAAACTAGAAAGGCCCATATTATGTTGTTCCCTAACCTGTTTGGGGCAACCTGGTTGATTTCTTTCCAAAATCACTCCCGGCCCCCAGGACTACCCCAAAAACTATGGGCTAAGCACACCGATTTGGCCTAAAAATGACCTGTTTGCGCCATTTCGCCCGTTTAACCACCCAAATCACCCAAAAAAATACAAAGGCCCACACTAGGCT
The DNA here is from genome assembly GCA_030864225.1 of Capsicum baccatum var. pendulum. NCBI lineage: Eukaryota > Viridiplantae > Streptophyta > Magnoliopsida > Solanales > Solanaceae > Capsicum > Capsicum baccatum. The sequence goes on from CM061554.1 coordinate 247,968,746, forward strand.
GCTCTCCAGCCTGTTTGGGGCAGCTCGGTTGATTTTTGGACAAAATCACGCCCGACCCCTTGGCCCACTTTAAAAATCATGGACTATAGCACACCGATTTGGCCTGAAAATGGTTCGTTTGCATCATTTCGCCCGTTTGACGACCCAAACCGCCCAAATAACCACAAAGGCCCACACTAGGCCACTCCCCAGCCTGTTTTGGGCAGCCCAATTGATTTTTTACCAAAATCACGCCCGGCCTTCGGGCCCATCCAAAAACCCGTGGGTTATAGAACACCGATTTGGCCAAAAAATGGCCCGTTTGAGCCATTTCGCCCGTTTGACCTCCCAAACCGCCCAAAAAATCACAAAGGCCCATACTAAGCCGCTCTCCAGTTTGTTTGGGGCAGCCCGGTTGATTTTTGAGAAAAATCACACCCGACCCCCGGGCCCACCCCAATAACCATGGGCTATAGCATATGGTTTTGGTCCAAAAATGCCCCGTTCACGCAGTTTTGCCCGTTTGACCACCCAAAGCGCCCAAAAAAATACAAAGGCCTACACTAGTCCGCTCCCCATCCAGTTTGGGGCAACCCAGTCGATTTTTTGCCAAAATTATGCCCGACCCCTGGGCCCACCCAAAAAACCATGGCCTATAGCACACCGATTTAGCCTGAAAATGGCCGGTTTGAATCGTTTCGTCCGTTTGACCACCCAAACCGCCCAAAAAATCATAAATGCCCACACTGACCACTCTCCAGCCTGTTTGGGGAAGCCCGATCGATTTGTTTCCAAAATCACATCGGACCCCCGATCCCATCCTAAAAACTGTGGGCTATAGCACATCGGTTTTTACTAAAAATGACCCGTTCACATCGTTTTGCCTGTTTGACCATCCAAACCGCCCAAAAAATCCCAAAGGCCCGCACTAGGCCACTCCCCAGCCTGTTTGGGGCAGCCCGATCGATTTTTGGCTAAAATCATGCTCGATCATCGGGCCTACCCCAAAAATCGTGGGCTATAGCACACTGATTTGGCCTAAAAATGGCCCGTTCGCACCGTTTCACCAATTTGACCACCCAAAAAACTACAAAGGCCCACACTAAGCCGCTCCCCAGCCTATTTGGGGTAGCCCAATCGATTTTGGGCAAAGATCACGCTCGGCCCCCGGTTCCACCCCAAACACCGTGGGCTAGCACACCGATTTGCCCCAAAGATGGCCCATTCGCGCCATTTCACCCGTTTGACCACCCAAACCGCTCCCCATCCTGTTTGGGGCAGCCCAGTCAATTTTTGGCTAAAATACCCGACCCCAGGTCCACCCTAAAAATTGTGGGCTATAGCACACCGATTTAGCCTGAAAATAGCCTATTCGTGTCATTTCGCCTATTTGAACACCCAAACCCCCCAAAAAAACTAGAAAGGCCCACACTAGGCCGCTCCCCAACCTATTTGGGGAAGCCTGGTTGATTTTGCAAAAATCACACCCGACCCTCGGTCCCACCCTAAAAATAGCCCGTTCGCGTCATTTCGCCCATTTAACCACCCAAACCTCCCTATTCTCAAAAATAGCCCACACTAGGCCACTCCTCAGCCTGCCTAGGCAACCCAATCGATTTTTGACCAAAATCACACACAGAGCTCGGGCCAACCCAGAAAACCGTGAGCTATAGCACACTGATTTGGCCTAAAAATGGCCCGTTCACGTCGTTTCGCCCGTTTGACCACCCAAACCGCCCCTTTCTAAAAAATGGCCCATACTAGGCCGCTCCCAGCCTGCCTGGGGCAGCCCGATCGATTATTGGCCAAAATAATTCACAGACCCCGATCCTACCCTGAAAACCGTGGGCTATAGCACACCAATTTGGCCCAAAAATAGCCCGTTTCACCCATTTGACCACCCAAACCACCCCATTCTCAAAATGGCCCACACTAGGCCGCTTCCCAGCTAGCCTGGGGCAGCCCTATCGATTTTCAGCAAAAATCATGCTCGAAACCTGGGCTCACCCCGAAAACCGTAGACTATAGCACACCGATTTGGCTCAAAAATAGCTCGTTTCGCCAGTTTGACCACCCAAATCGCCCCGTTCTAAAAAATGGCCTACATTATGCCGCTTTCCAGCCTGCCTGTGGAAGACCTGTCGATTTTCAGCAAAAATCACGCTCAGAACCTGGGCCTACCCCAAAAATCGTGGGCTATAGCACACCGATTTGGATTGAAAATGGCCCGTTCGCGACGTTTCGCCCGTTTGACCACCCAAACTGCCCCATTCTTAAAAATAGCTCACACTAGGTCGCTCCTCAGCCTGCCTGGGGCAACCCAATTTATTTTCGACTAAAATCATGCATAGATCCCGAGCCCACCCTAATAACTGTGGGCTATAACACACCAATTTAGCCCGAAAATGCCTCGTTCGCGCCCTTTCACTGGTTTGACCACCCAAACTGCCCCTTTTCTAAAAGTTAGCCCACTTTAGGCCGTTCCCCAACCTGCCTGGGGTATCCCGATCAATTTTCGCCCAAAATCACGCCCGACACCCGATCTCACCCTAAAAACTATGGGCTATAGCACACCGATTTAGCCTAAAAATTATCCGTTCACGCCGTTTCACCTGTTTGACCACCTAAAATCACGCCCAACCTATGGGCCCACCCTGAAAACTGTGGGCTTTAGCATACCGATTTGGCCCGAAAATGGCCCATTCGTGCCGTTTCGCCATTTTGACCACCCAAACCACCCCTAACACCCTAAAAGCCCACACTAGGTCGCTCCTCAGCTTGCCTGGGGAAGCTCGATCGATTTTCAACTAAAATCATGTCCGACCCCCGGGCCCACCATGAAAATCGTAGGCTATAGCACACTTATTTGGCCTGAAAATGGCTCGTTTGCATCGTTTTGTCGTTTGACCACCCTAACCGCCCCAAACTCCCCAAAGGCCCACACTAGGCAGCTCCCCAGCCTGCCTGTGGTAGCCCGGTCGATTTTTGGCCTCACGCCGGCCCCTGGACCCACCCTAAAAATCGTGGGCTATATAGCACACCGATTTGGCAAAAAAATGGCCCGTTCGCGATATTTTGCCCGTTTGACTACGCAACCCACCCTGAAAACCGCAAAGGCCCACAGTAGGCCGCTCCTCAAACTGCCTAGGGCAGCTCAGTCAATTTTCAGCGTAAAACGCGCCCATGCCCCGGGCCCACCCTGACAATCATGGGCTATAGCCCACCGATTTGGCTTATAAATGGCCCATTTTCCCCATTTGACCACCCAAGTAATCCCGCTGACCCAGTCGGGCCATCTTCACTCGCTCTACACATGGCCGGAGGGCACCGATCTTTTTTTTGCCCAAATTGTGCCTATTCCCCGAGCGTGCCACAAGAACCGTGGGCTAACACTCACCGAATTAGCCCAAAAATTACCCATTCGCATTGTTTCGCCTGTTATACTACCCAAATGACCCCGCCGACCCCGTTTGGCAACCTTCAGTTGCTCCACACATGGTCGGGCCACCCTAACCCGCTCCACACACGACCAAGGTGCCACCGGTCAATTTTTAACTCAAACCTCGCCCGAACCCCGGGTCTACCTCAAGAATTGTGGGCTAAAACCTACCAAATTGGCCCAAAAATGGCTCATTCACACTGTTTCACCTGTTTTACCACCCAAATGGCCCCGTCAACCACGTCTGGCCACCCTCACCCGCTCCACACACGGTCAGGAGGTGCTCGATTAATTTTCAGCCTAAATTGCAATTAAGCCTCGGGCCCACCCCAAGAACCGTAGGCTAACACCCACCGAATTAACCTGAAAATGGGTTGTCTCGATCCATTCAATAGGCCATCGAGGGACCGCATTAGAAGTTTCATCTGGAATTTTTCTCGAGGCTCTAGACCACTGTCGAAACCATAGGCTAACACCCACCTTATGTCTCAAAACACTCGTGATTTTTGTTGTTTCACCCGTTACACTTAGGATATGACTCCCATGACTCCGCGAAAACAACCCGATCCATTTAATAGGTCGTCAAGGGACCGCCAGAAAATTTCCGCCTAAAGTTTTTTCCAAGGTCCCAAGCCCACCCCCCGAACCGTAGGCTAACACCCACCAAAAGTAAAAAAAAAAAACTCATAATTCTATCATTTCGCCTGCTTGACTTGAAAAATGGCTCTCACGGCCACGTCAAAGCAACCCGATCCATTTAATAGGCCATCGGAGGACCGCCCAAGAAGTTTCGCCTAGAATTTTTCGCGAAGATCCGTGCGTGTTAGCCCATGGATTGATGTAGGATGTGTGCGTCCGAGTTTAATTTGGGTGAAACTTCTTGAACGCCCCCTAATGACCTATTAAATGGATCGTATTTGTTTTGCGGGGTGGACGGGGCTTTTTTGTGGCATATGAGCAAAAATACTAAAAAATGATGATTTTTTGTGTTTTTGCATGTCTACCCATGGATTGTTTGGGAATGTAGGCGTCTAAGTCGATTTTGGGCGAAACTTCTTGGATAGGCTCTGACGATATTTTGGAGCCTTAAAAACCCTTAATGAGTGATGTACGCCCCTAAAAGCATTCACTGCCATTTACTAGGTCCTTACTGATGGAACCATAAATTTTGAGGTCAAACACTCTCTCAGTCGCACGGAAAAATCATGACAGTCGCAATCGCACATATTTATTGATGAACTAATACACACAAAAAGACTCAAATTCTAAATTTAAGCAATAACACATTGTTCAGCAAAAATTTCATTTTGGCCAACTTTAGATATTCCAATTCCATGACTATAGATTTCACGTAAAAATTGTAGGTAGAAAGTGGTACTATCCATACCTTGTATATGCCACAAGACAGCAACCAGGTTCACCTCCTCCAGCTTTCGGGGTCGAATTAACAAACTTTGTTTGACTAGCCTTTCCTAAAACACACAGAAAACTCTTCCAGGATATTTGCTGAGACATCCAAGATACCCGAACGAGAGTTGCCAAATCCAAAATTACATAACTTGAGTTTAAGGACTCAAGAAGAAAGACAAATATAAGATGGAGGTTCAGACATAGTGTCCAAATTAAAAGGAGTGTTTTTGCATTAACTAAAGAACACGGTGACTATTCAATACAAGGATCCTGTACATACTATACATACATCCCAAACCTGAACGTGAACAGAACACCCACGAAACTATGAACTTGTCTAAGCAGGATTAACACAAAGTCCTAAATTTTGTCAACGACTAATGTAGTGACGACAGGAGCTAACAAAATATGTGCACATGAAACTTGACGATTAACCGCAACTACACTCTACATTTCAAGAAGAGAAGCCAGCTTCCATTGCACGATATATTGGAGCAGTGTCAAACCGGAAGTTTCTGAAACTTTTGCCAGGACCTGAGCTGCTTCCAATGGAACTATTTTTTGCGTTCCACACACTTAATCCTACATAAAAGAGCTAAACCTTATTAGCTAATTGATGAAATGTTAAAGGTGTCCTAACATCAACATGTTAAATGTTAGAACTAGTGTTAGAACTTCCACTAAGCAATTGTAATGAAGCCCATCCATCGTACGCTGTAAGGTTTGCATACAGCCTACCCACCCCCAGACCCCACTTGTGATATTACATTGAATATGATGTTGTTGAAATGTTTACTTAGACCATCATCTTGTTACCTTACTGTCTCATAGTTTGATGCAAAGAGTAAAATTTCAACTTATCTTGATGTTAGATATATACGTAATATGCAGTAGAATATGACTACTGAACTCAAATGGGAGAAGAATTAAATTGCCTGGCATCGTAGCCCAACCTACTTGGCTTTCACAAAGTAAATTGGAACTTCATTAAGCCAAGTTTCGGGGGGACAAGTAATCCAATTTAAATAACAGTCAGAATGACATAAACGTGCTTGGATAAAAGTGTTAGCTAGTACAAATAGAGGATTTGAAGCAATAAAGAAAGAGAGACTGCACCTCTTGAAGGTCTATCAAATCTAGGCGCCACAGCAGGCTGATGTAGTGAAATCCATGATTTCAAAGATCTGTGCCAAGTTATGAATCATTAGAAGAAACAAGGGCATCCTCCAGGTTTACAAGATAAGCATTTTACTTACGTTAAAAATGGAGAGACCATGTAGAGCTTGAGTCCGGTCATCCCACGAGATATGACATCGTTACTTGCTGATTGAAGTTCATCCAGTCTCTGCCATGCAATTTCCTGAATTCAAAGTGCAAACCAACAAATGTTAGCACTCACAAAAGAAGCAGTCACATGTTTGAATGCAATGATGCATTCTTGCGTAAGAATAATCATCAATGTTAAAGTAACAAATTGGAGACCAAGAAAGTATGTGCATGTTACTATAATTAACTTTCAGAAAGATGCTCTGCAGAAAAGGCCTCACCCAAATAGCATTTAAAGTGCCAAGTTCATGCACAATCCATGAGAGCAAAGACAGCCGTTATTATATCTTTAATAATTGAAATCAATAGAAACTCAATTCTACACCACCCACTCCACCCCCACCCCACCCCACCCCACCCCAAACCAACCCCCCTCGCCCCACCACACCCACCCAAACACAAAAAAGAGTTTTAACACTTCATGTACTAGCAAATAATGCTAAGAAATATCCAGCTCAAACGTATCAGCACAACAATCTATATAGAATACAAATCTCATTCACAAAACCTTTTTATATGACTTGATACTGAGAAATATGACGTTCAATGGCAAGTAAAATTTCATAGAGAGCTCCTGCTATACATAGTTATACAAAGTAAGTGCAAGATAGTAAGCTCAGAAATTATCTATTAACATGGGCTTTTGAAAACAAAACTACTACTACAACAACCCAATGTAGTCTAGGGGTCTGGGGAGGGTAGAATGTACACAAACCTTACCCCTACCTTTGTGGGTAGAGAGGATGTTTCCAATAGACCCTCAGTACAAAAGAAAAATTCTAGAAGCAGGTTTGCAGGAAAAGTAGGTCAAATAGCAAAATACATAAATACATAATCTTAAAGTCAACAAAGGCAAGCAAAAGAAATGACTACTGTCATTCTTAAAGACAAGTGTACTCATAGACCACCAGTAATTCAAATTTAGCCCGCATACTTCCATCTATTACAAGCAGTAAGCAAAGGAATTTCAGCTTTCACACAAGAAAAGGATTTTGATGGATGGCTTTGACTTTCATGGAAGTTCTTTTGCGATATTAATCTCCTTTGAAGCTTTTAACTACTTTTTCTTTTGGAATCTGGTAACATTCTTTGAAGCTTTTAACTTTTGACAGAGCATTTTCACTTACACTGATTTCTTTTTTGGTTTGTGGGGCAAATGATGTATCCTCTTTCACTCCAGCTATTATGTAGAGCCGCACTCTTTGCTCTCCAAAAGTTATTTCAATGAATTGATCTTTCTGAAGAAGTTTCGAGACATCAAATCCTGTTTCCTCCAAGACCTGCATCAAGACAGAGCATAATTTAGAAAGTTGATTCAAACTGGCTTTGTACAATTTTAAAATAAAAATAAAAATAGTAATACACTTAAGATGAGAAAATGGCGGGGGAACCCAGAAAAAAAAAGGACGAACAAAATGTTGAGGCCAAGCTCCTCAGAGGATAATCTCAACTACATATAAACCCACCAAGATTTCACCACAGTCGAAGTTTTACATTGAGAGCAGTCAGATCCAGTGCCACCTTATTAAATTGGAGAAGAGTAAGAATCTAAACTCAACTATAAGATTTTCCCTCTTGCTATTGCTCCTTGATCAGTCCATTGATATGCTTTAGAAGGGCAGCGCTCTTGCTCATTGTATCCCATCTCCTTGAATACTTGAGAAATAAATTACTTTAAACTTCGTCTCAACTCCTAGATAGCTTTAAACTAAACAAATTGATCCATAATTAAATAAATTTGTAGAAGGGCAGCGCTCTTGCTCATTGTATCCCATCTCCTTGAATACTTGAGAAATAAACTACTTTAAACTTCATCTCAACTCCTAGATAGCTTTAAACTAAACAAATTGATCCATAATTAAATAAATTTGTTAAACGACACCAACTATTACTGCTCTTTTCCCTTTTGAACCACAAAGCATGATCCAAAAACAATGGAACCATATATGCTATGCTATGACCATCAGTAGCATTTCCTAACATTCAGCATTCACACTCTGCGACACTTATCCTATATATATGCTAAATCTCATAACCCCAACATTTAATCTCATACAACATTGTTGGTCTCATAACCATTTCATAGAACTTACCCTTCAGTTTAATAGGTATCTTTCTATCACATAACACTCTAGTAGCATCATTAGTTATCTTTTTTTTAGCGTCTGGACCAGCTTGCCCGCACCTTAACAAATTCCATTGAATACCTGCTACCTCCCACTCCCACTGTTATAAATTGATGCAAACCGAGGTACCAAGGCCAAAATAAAGAGTGAAGGTACGGGAAATCTTGGAGATGAGAGCTTTCAATCACCCACAAAGAGCTTAAAGCGTCGGAAGATTTATTAAAAGAGCTTTCAAAGTTCATAACATGCTCAAATGGATTTATGAGGGAAGTGGCGACAATCAAGGAAATCGTCAGGGGATTTGGACCATTCTTCCAACCATAATGATCTTGGCATACTTAAGGAAAGCATGGAAGGAAGACTTCAAAGCCACTAATATGCTCAAGCAGCTATATTTAATAAGTTGGTCATGCTTGCAATTTGATTATATTTGCAAGACAAGAAAATGGTTTCTAAGTCTTTCACATTAGGGTTAGTTTGGTGTTTAGACTCCTTTGTGAATATTGGGAAAAATCCTCTTATCTCTCCAATTGAACCCTCTAGTTTACTTGGGTGAACATTCCCTTGTGTTAGTTCATTTTCTCTTTCCCTCTTAGATTAATTCTAGTAATAATATCTTTCAATTGCTAGATTATCCTTTTCTTTCTTCTAAATCTCCTCCTCTCCCTTTCTATTTATTAATCATATCTTTGTTATCTTATCTCACGTGTTTGATTGTAATTAAATTTATTGTTCTTGCATCTAGAATTCACATAATGAGCACTGAGTAACTCTGCCTAACCAAAGCTTGAGCAGATGAGGAGAAATTTTTTAAAAAATGAATTGTAACAGTCCCTCTGTCATACCACTCTCCTAGAACATTCAAACCTAGATATTTCAACTGATTTACATTTAGACACCGTAATCTCGTGTAATCTCACCTTAATTTCACTCTTCTTGTGCTAGCTGAACTTGTAATGCATATGTCAGTCCTACTTCTACTCATCCTAGAACCCTTATATCTAACGTGGCTCTCCGAAGATCAAACTTTTGCTTGACACCCTGGCTAATTTCGTTAATCAACATAATATCATCAATAAATAACATACACCATGCAATCTCATCCTGCATAGTGTGTTCAATTCACTTTAAATCTTTAAGAAAAATTTGGTAACTTTATAACTGCTAGTAACAAGATATGAAGATGTGCATAAAGTTGGGTAATCTAGTTTGGAACGCGCCAGTTAAAAACTCTACTGGCACAAAGATGGGCTCTCAAGAACGTAGAGGAGGTAGGATGAATGTCATGAGGGGTGGTACAGTATTTTTTATTAATTTTATAATCTAACCCGCCACGAAATTACAAGTTAGATTCTTAAAAAAAAAAAAAAGACTGGGTTAGAAAAGAAAAAGTGGTAGGCATTATGTGCTCAGGTTCTAATCCAATCCCCACCGTCCTTCAAGGGATTGCGTTTCTCTCTTTTTTTGGAGCAAGTAATCTTATCCCCTGACGTACGATAAGTCGATAACAATCCTAAATATGACGTGGAACATATTTTTTGGGATCACAACTCAAAAACTGAAAGATGACCAAAATTCATTACTTCTGGCCAAGTCAAACGACACACCCTCCTTCATATCTTTGAAGAAATGAAGAGGTGGAAGGGCCAGTGTAACCCAAAGTGGAAAGTGAAAAAGAACTCTAAGGTCCATTTGGGCTTTAAGCGCAGAGAAAATAAAGTATGGGCTTTAATGGAAAAAGACGCAAATAGGAGTTTGGGGGGGGATATAATATAATATATATGTGGTGTTCAAGACTAATAAATATAAGCATGAACAACAAATATATGGACAAAGAACTTGAAACACTTTTACTATAGAGTGAAATACCAATTTTTAACTTGTGTATTTTGGATATAAATTGGATTATGCCAAGTCCTACTACGGAGTTGCTAAGCTGCTGGAAGAATGTGCGGAAAAGGAAAGCTATGGTGGATTGGTGGCAGATAATCCCAGCTTGTATCTGGTAGACAATATAGAAGGAATTAAATTCCAGATATTTTGAAGACGAGCAGTACCATCCAGAAAATTAGGATGAACTGTCTAAAGTCTTTTTTACTATTGGTGTAAATAGAACATGCCGGGGGAAGTAGGAGACCTGATAGATTTAATTGGCAATGTGAAAGTGCACAGTTTTTTGATAGGGATCCTTTTTACCTTTTTGAAGCCGTAAAGATCCCCTCTTAACATAATTTTGATGTTAAAAATATAGCAATATAACTGGTTACCTATTTCATCCAAAAAAAAAAAATGGATAGCAGCGGAAAAATGGCGTCTTCACCAATAAAATCCTACTATGAGAAACTTCTGTTTTGGGGAAGAGTTAGTTTTACCACATCTTTGTATGTGTCTCTATCTAGCTACATGGGGAGTGATCTTGACGGCATAAAATTTGAGGAAGAGAATCACTACTTGAGTTAGTTAGTGTGCTTCATGTGCCAAAAACAGATGAAGATGTGAATCACGTCCTTTTGCGTTGTCGGGTAGCATTTGGTATGTGGTGGGAAATATTGAGATGGCTTGTGCTCGAGTGGGTGATGTTGAGCACTATAGAAAACACAAAGTTTAGTTGGGTCTATAGGAGAGAGGGGAGAAGACAAAGGACATGATGTGGCTCCTCTCACACTTAAGTGGCCCATGTTAAAAGAAGAATAGAAGAGGTTTTGAGGGAGTAAAGAAGATTGCGAACACTTAAGGAATAGCGTATTTTTCCTTATTTCTTTATGGTGCACCCATGAGGTTCTTATATGTAAAGAAGATCGGGTGTCTTTTGTAGAAAACCGTGTCTTTTGTAAGGTTTTCTAAGGTAAGTATACTCCTAGCAAACAGGCACATTTTCAACCCTCTTTTATGGACATTATTACTCTTTAACAAAGAAAAAAATTAATTTATCCAAATAAACATGTCGTTGTAGTTAAGGAACTGAAAACATTACACTTCACAAGCATTTTCACGAGATCTTTAATGTCGTCAATTGGAGCATTATATAAGTAAAGAGAATTGCATACTTCTCTAACTGCACAAGCATGGTCCTCTTCATCCTTGTTCTTTTTCCCACGTGGAAAACTCCAACTTGAACCCTTCCATCCCTTTACTAGTAAGCACTGTATTTGACATAAATAATCAATGAGATCTAATGTCTTTAAGAAAGAGTTATAAAGGACTACAAGGACATGCATCTATTTAATTTCATAGATAGCACTAGCTATTTGCTTAAGTTGAGGATAATCATATGAATAAATAGAAAGAGAGAGAAATGACTGCAGTTAAATGAATGTAAGTCCTCAAAAAGTCAAAGCAGCAACATTGTGAGTTCCAGTAACATATTAGTCACTGCGCCATTCATGATTATAGGTCCTAATAAGTTGCGAGCTCAACAAAGTACAGAATGTAGGAGCACCAATCACCTAACAGAATCGAGTAAAGATACCTTTCTTTTAAAATGGTAACAGTAATCTGATAAAGATACTATGTCTCCCCTTAAAGACAAGGAACTTGAATATGCTACTCCTGATGCAAATAGCACTTACCCGTTCAAAAGTCTCATCAAGGATGATGGCCCCAGTTACAGGAACTCGAACCTTGTAAGAGGTAAAGTCCTTGAATATGTCGTCTATATGAGGAACATATGGTTTTAAAACATCACAACTGTTAAACACTGTAATGGATTAAGGATAGCGGAATGTTTATACTCATCCTCAGATAGATAAGCCAATGTAGAAGTAAGCATAGCAACTTAAGAATGAAAGTCAGAAACAGTGACCTTAAATTATATGTCCACCTTACAATATCACTATAATTCTTTCTTTAAATCTTATATTTCCAGTTTTTATGAACGTGTTGCAGGTTCAAGGAGCTCTCAAAGTAAAGTTGACAAAGAAAGAATACAAACATAACACGCAGCCCTAATTAACACCTATACCCTTGGCCCGAAAACAACCTTAGAGAAAAAAGAAACGAGTATTTATAATGACATGAGACTACTACTATGGAGAACAAAGCAATATCAAAGTTCTCCCTGAACCCCAACTTTATTTTGGATTAACAATATCAAAGTCATACTTTATGATCAAATGTGTCGAAAGCAAGTCCAAGTGGTTAACTTACATGCAAAAGAAAAGGGGAGAGGACATTCAAGTTCGAAAGAGTAAAACATGCAAATCTCAATGAAGAGGTATGTCGCATGCACGATTGATATAGATTCTCTGCATTTAAATAATTATAGACCTAGGTTCTACCATCAAAGGATACTTAAGGAAGTAAATTCCTTGAGAGTGAAAGACTTCAATGACGGATTTTTTTCTACAGAATTGTCTTCATAAAACCAATGCGCGTACTCCACAAGAAATAAAATCCTCTCAAATGATTGCTGATCTTCTTTTGGCACGTTCAAAACAAACCGACTGCATCAAAGAAATAGAACACATTTATCAAGGAGAGACATACCAAATGTGTAACCTCGCATTTCTACAATTTACCAAGAAAAGTCAAACGATATCACAAGCTACTACAACCAACTTCAAGAAATAGGAAATGAAATAGAAAACACAATATATGAGCACAGAATGCATTTTTTATCGAAATCGTAAGCTTTCTTTATCATGGCTCAGAGATTAAGCTAGCTTAAGACTTGCGGTGTTTATAGTATTGACATACGGAAGCCATACTTCTTCCCCAAATAAATTACCACTGAGAAATTTGAATGACTACGTTCAGTTCCAAACTATTTTGTCATCTATATTTTCTTAAATCATTTTACATTTTCAACGCAACTTCATTCCAATACTGGAAACTCCCAAACCCATTTAATGCACATACAGGTGAGGATACTAGAGGATGACTAGCATACAATAACTTGAAAATACTAGTTTCAAATTCCAATTGGTACATTTCAAGCGAGCCCATATCCTCTAGCCTTGCTGAGTAGAATTATCTGACACATATTATTGTGGGCTGTAGCAAGAGGCCAAGTGGATTATTCTAAGTGTGGACAAGCTAGCTAGGAGAACATGTCTCAACAAATTCACTAAAGAGTAACACAAACTATTTCGCCAGAATACAAGCACTATGTCTACACACTATGTCTATGACTCACAGTATAAACCTATCGAAATCAACTGAATTAGTGGCAATGCATGAGTGGACGAAAGAGCTTAAAGTCTAGCAATAATCAAGACAATTAGTTTGAATCACTAAAACAATAATATGCAACAGGAAAATGCTAAATTTTGAACGTATTAACACTACAAGTATACCAGTTTACATCCAAATCCAACAAAAAATAACTAGAATCACCAAAAGATACATCAAGAAAACGCGAAAATTAGCTTGAATTACTGAAAAATACATCAGGAAAGCACTAAATTTTGAATTTATTAGCACTACGAGTACACCACTTCACATCCAAATCCAACAAAAAGTACTAGAATCCAGAAAAAATACATCTAAAATCACTAAAAACTACGTAAAATCAGCTGAATCGCTAAAAATTACATCAATAAAAAGGCGAAACTGAATCACTAAAAAATACAACAGGAAAGCAATAAATTTTGTACTTATTAACAATACTAGTTCACCGCTTCACATCCAAATCCAACAAAAAGTACTAGAATCACTACAAATTACCTCAAAAATCACTAAAAATTACATCAAAAATCACATAAAATCACTAAAAAATTACATCAACAAATAGCTTAAATCACCAAATATTACATCAAATATCACTAAAAATTACGTAAAATCACTTGAATCACTAAAAATTACATCAAAAATCACTAAAAATTACGTAAAATCAGTTGAATCACTAAAAATAACATCAAAAATCACATAAAATCACTAAAAAAATGGCACGAATAAAAAGGCAAAAAATGAATCACAAAACGGACCTGCAAAGATCGTCAAGGAGTTCCTGAGGAGGAAGTCCATTTTTGGAAGGAGCGCTAGAAGATCTATGAAGCCCCGACATTTTTCAAAAAAAAAATAATAATAATAATACTAAAACCCTAACTTCGATCTGCTGATATTTTTACCTACGTACGTACGTACGTATACGCATACATATACATATACTTGTACGTATTTTTATACGTATGATTATGATTATAGAGAGAGTGAGAGAAGTGAAAAGAGGAAAGAGCTTTTATTGTTGTAATTGTTAAATTGAAATCAAAATAGGAAAGCTCTTCCTCTTCATATTTGTTTTCCCTCTTTCTTTGTTGCTTCTTTCTAAACTTGTTGAAATTCCACTATTGAGTGATGATGGTGAGGGTATTTTGGGTATTTACTATTATTTGTAATTTTACTTTATTTTTTTATTTTATCATGATAATTATGGCGCTTGGTACGTTGGATAAAGTTATTACTATCTCCGTCTCATTTTATGTGTCGTCATTTAACCGAATACGAAGTTTAAAAAATAAGTGATGACTCTGTAAAATTTACTTTTTAATTGTCTTTTCTTAATAAGTGGGACCCACTATAGATAAAATGGAAATAATGTCATTAAATAGTTACCAAATAAGAAAATGTGACATTCTTTTTGGACGGATCAAAAAAAAAATGCCGACACATAAAATGAGACGGAGGGAGTATGTCATTCGGTACATTAAATAAGGTGGAATATCTCGATTGTTTGATACATAGGATAAAGTCATTATATCATTCGGTACATTGAATAAGGTGGAATATCTCGATTGCTTGATACGTTGGATAAAGTCATTATGTTATTCGGTACGTTGAGTAAGGTGGAATACCTCGATATTAAGTTTACATGTATCTATGTTTAGTTGACGGTATAGATTCGATTATGGTGACTTAGTCTTGAGTATCACATTAAACTTGAGATTATTTCATCTCACTTTTTCATGTGAGTAAATTAGTCCAATAAATATATTCTCGAAATTATAATTTCATAATAATTTAATCAACGTTTCTTATTTGTAACACTATAATTTGCATTGTGATTTGTATTTTCTAAAAATAATTGTTAACGTCACGTATTAAAATCCTATTAGATGATTATGATGGGTATTCAATTCAATATCGAAGTTCTATCAGATTATAAATAACATTAGTAATGAAAATTTTAAACATTGTTATGAACAGTTTATGTTAGTTGTCAGGAAAATAAAATGAAAAGCTTATAAGGCGGGTGGACTCAATTATCTTATAAGGTAAAACAATCTCTTTATCGTGTACTCAGCTAACGACGTTAAGTTTTTACAGCTTGTTTGGATGGTGGTTTCCCATGGTATGATATGGTATGGTTACCATGAAAATCATGTTTGTTTCCATGATTTTCTAAAAATGGTGATATGGTATGTCACTATTCCATGGTTTGATAACCTTTATATAATTTTCTTTAATTCTATTTTATCCTTATCAACAAAAGACATGCTAAGACTACGCATTTGTTAACAAGATCGAAGATTGCAAGACTTCCTGTTAGCAATATAAAATTCAAAGAGTGAGAAAAATGATCACAGTTATTTAGTAGTAGTAGTTTTTAATGCCAATAAAAATTCAATTCGATCAAAAAAAAAAATTGAAAATTGAAATGGAGGGAAACAGAGTGAATGCACAAAAAGCATATACATGGGAAGTGATTTTTGAACTCTAAGATACATACATGTATACCAATTGTTTTATTGATTGAGAAGTACTTCCCGATTGCATTAGTTTGCGTTCATCAAACCTTTGTTTAGCAAATACCCTTGTGAATTTGACGTCTTAAAAGTATCATCGGGTAGCTATGAGAAGCATCAAGGAAGAAAGGACAACTGGTTATGCTAGCACTGATATGGATAAAAGAGTTGATATCTCAAATGTATTACAATTAGGGGGCATTTTAGTAAATTTACTTGTTACCATACCGTATCATATCATCAAACTAAACAAAAAATCTATTATTAAACTGCAGTGAACGATACAGTCCATCCAAACATGGTATTGTACCATACCATACCATACTACATCATACCATACATTATGAAACCATGGCAAACCACCGTCCAAACAGGCTGTTAAGGACAAGGCGTGAGCCTTCATCCGCCTTGTCTTAGGAATTATTCAATTTATATGAAGTTGCCTTTTAGACTGCGAACTCAATTATATTCTACTAGTAATATTTTTATCGACAATGTAATTTGTTATATTAAAAATAACTTCTAATTTCCAAAAAGACAGTTAATTTACAACACATTACAAAAACACCTTCAATCTTATTTAGTAGAAAAAGGGTTTGAGGACCTCGAAGGTATTTTTGTCATTTTTATTTTTATTTTTATTTTTTTTTGAAATAACTAATCCATATTCTTGATCACAATTAAAGTTAGAGTATTAAAATTTGATTGAGCAATTAAATAAATAACAATTTAGTTGCAAAAACTTAAAAATAAACCATTACTATTTCAGAATTGCCTGATAACAAATAAACTGCAAAAATAATTCTCATCTTTAAGGACAAGAATATAAAAGCCTTAAAACATCTAATAAAAACCAACACTGACCCAAAAACTATTTTTCGTAAACTATATAAAAGACACTAATCTTAACCCTTAATCCTAATGTCCTAAAATATAATCATCTAATTTTTTTTTTTTTTCTAATGCCATATTACATCCCTATACAAAAAAGGAACAAAGCAATTGAGAAAAGAAAACACTAAAAACTGAAATGACAAGACACTAAAAGACGCTAGGACTAGGAAAAACTGTTTTCTGTTTCTTTTTATTCACTAGTGCTCCTGTTCGACCGAGTCGTTGTTGCTCGGGTTGAACTCCGGTTGGGTGGTTGTGGTTGTGTCTGGTGGCGGGGTCATGAGTGTGGTGTTGTTGTTGTCCTGGACGATGGTGGTTCTCATTTCGAGAACCTTCTTGTGAGAGTTTGAGTGGAGTGATGGGACGAATGTAGGACTTGCAGCTGGCCGGTATTCAGGGAAGAGTCGTCCTGACTTGTAACGAACACCACATGCGTTGCATAGAGTTTTTGGTCCCATTGGACCGGCTCTCCATTGAGGAGTCTTTGTTATCTCGCAATGCTGGCATTTACGAACTGATTGTTGTGCCGTTGGGTTGTGATTTGTCTCGAAGGGAGCTAGAGGAATAGAGAACTTGATCTTCTTTTTCTTTTTCTGTTCTGGTGCAGCTAGTTTCAGAATCTTCTTCATGGGAGACTCCGCAAAGTTCTCTGATTGATCCGTTGGGAATCCTGGAGCGACGAATACTGGCAAGGGATTGAAAGTAGTTGGGCGAGGACGCTTGGTCCTAGCACGTTGTGGACCACGGTGGCACGGACCAAGGGGTAAAGTCTTTTCCCCCGAGCTGGAAAAGGATGAGTTGCTGCTGCTGCTGCTGCTGCTGCTGCTGCTTTCGAGCACAGATACAGGACTCAAAGTCTGGAACTTGCCTTGGGATGACGGCTCTTTCTCGACAGGAATGTTTTCTTTACCCAGAGTCAATCCCCCGCCGGAGAAAGAATCCTCCACAAACGTCGAAAGCCATTCAAGCTGGATAATATCCTCATACTGTAAAACAAGAAAACAAACATATCAGATAAACTATACGTTGATTTACGACACTCAACGATCGCGCAAATTGACTAGTTTGTCAAACATCACTTAATAGATGTAATGTCCCTTTCTATCATGACTAGACTTTTAATAGAATGTTTGGTTCAATTTGTTCAATGGTTGAACAATCATGCTGGTGCAAATTAAATATTGTCATCTGTCATTCATTATGATAGCAAAGGATGTCATTCAATCCCAACTACCAGAGCAAGTATTGTCGCTCGGACTCTTCAAAAATGTCATCGCGTGCATGTCGGATCTCTCAAAAATAGTTCATTTTTGGAGGATCCGACACAGGTGCGGCAACATTTTTGAAGAGTCCGACCAACTTAGAGTTAACCACCAGAGAGTGTGGTGTGAAGAACAGTTTACCCTTTACACACTTAATCAAAGGTTTCGGGATAAGAGTCCGGGAAACTCTCGGTATGAAGCATTTCTCCTTTTAGTAGGTCCTACAACGATGAGCTAAATTCAGATTAGTCATATGTGCATTATCCCCTTAATACTTAACGGGAGGTTTTGGGTCCGAGTCATAGAAATGGAACATTCAGTCACCACTAATATCGGAAAACAAAACTTAAGCATATGGACACTATTCCTTTCACATGTAATCAGAGTTTCGAGTTCAAGCTCTAGAAACGGAAAAACTCATAATATGGAGCGTTTCTCTTTAGTGGGCCCTACGTCGTGCGAAACCCAGACTAGTCATCAGTCACCACTAATATGGCAAAAAAGATGACTTCACCATAAGTGCTAACACCAGTCCAACTCTCAACAAAATCAACATTACTAAAGAAAACAAAATATATTACACTTCTTTAACACCGACAGCGCCCAGCTGGCTATTAGAATACGAACAAAATTATATGATAATCCATCAATTAGAGCTAATCACTCCAATTATGATACATTAACTTAATCATTCACTAAGCAAAACATATTTAAATCTTTACATCTAATCACATGATTGAGACATAAAAATAAGAATTAGGCCCTACATGAATCAATCACATAAACTTTTGACTTTTAAACATTTCTTATCAAATTTTGATTTTTAAGTTATATACACTGACAGTATCGAAAAACATAACACTCACCGGAACTGAAAGCTCAGCCGAGAGGTCGGAGGCAGAATTCCGGTGGCTAACGGAGAAAAGGGAGTCGGAATCCGGCAAAGGGTCATTCCAAATGCTTGGAAAATCTTTGCAGTCAGTAGAACCAAGGCCAACATTCTCATTCTCAAGAGGGAAATCAATCAAATCATCAATGTGGTCAAAGAAGCTACCACAATCTACCTCATCTACTACCACATTTGACCCCATTTATACTTTCTTGAAACTTTTTCTACTCTAACAAAATTTTATTACCTGCAAAAATTAACACAAAAACATTAACAATACGACTACAAGAACAAAAACACACGTGGGGTCTGTGGGGGGTAAAATATACGCAGCCCGTACCACCGCTCATGACAACATTTACAATACTACAACATAGGTGGGGTCTGTGGAAGGTAAAATGTATGCAGTCCGTACCACAGCTCACGACAACATTAACAATAAACACCAAAAAAGAAATCCCATCAACTTACAATTATCCAAGAAAGTGATAGCTACATTATATATACACATATTATAGGGACAAAAATGGAATTTAATGTGAAGGGTAGGGGCCAAAACTACACCATATATTCAAGCTGGAGCCAAGGTGTCATAAATGGGGCGTGGCACATTTTTGAAGAAAAAGGTTGAATTTTTTTTGGAATTTTGTCAATCCAAAAGCAGCATTATCAAGATTCTTATTGAGTGGGATTCTTGTAATAATAAGAAAATAATTTCAAAAATAAAATTTTGGGAATTTTCCAGAGGTCACATTGAGTGCACCAACACATAGATATTTGCAAGAAAATGGATAGGATTTTTGAAAAAATTAAATTGGAAAAATTGCAAATTTTAAGAAGCAAACCTTTAAAATGCAAGAATAACCTAAAATAGGAAAAAGGATGGGAAAAAAAACTGAAACTTTTATACCTAGACATATCTAGAAACCAAAAACTAAATAGATCGGATTTTTCAAAAATGTTGCTGCGCCCGTTGAATCCTCCAGACACTCACTACTTTGAAGGATTCGACACAATTTCAATTTCAATGACATTTTCGAATAGTCCGAGCGCAGAGACCAAAAATATAAAGTGAAATTTTTCTTAGAAAACAGTGAAATTTCAGAAAAGGCTCAACTCCCAAGGAAACTGCAGAATTTTCCTAATCACACAGTAGCCTCAATCATTAACTAAATTTTTATAAATGAGTGGATTATATGTTACTACATTGAATAAACTAGAAAAAAAATGAATGAATGAATAATATTGAGCACCTTAAAGAAGACAAAAGCAAAAAACCCACAACATAAAGATTACGTTTTTATGAAATATATGTACCTTAAATAAAAAAACCACAAAAGAAAAAATTAAATTTTATGAATGAGTGCTAAGATAAAGAGAGAAAACTGAAATACTGAATGAATGAAGGGGTTTTGGAGAAATTGGTAAATGAAATGAGAACAAGAAAGACACACTAGCCTCAAAATAGAAATGAATCCAAAAAAGAAAAAAAAATAAAAAATTTACAACACCAACAATTAAACCAAAAAATCTCCATATGAACTAGGACTAATTCACAACATGTAACCTTAAAAGAAGACAAAAACAAAAACAAAAAAAATTACATTTTTATGAATGTGAGTACTATGATAAACAGACAAGAGGGAATTGCTGGGATTGCTCAAATGCTAAGCACTCCCTCACTTCCAACACAAAGGTTGTCAGTTCGAGTCACCAAAAGAGAGCAAAAGAACAGAAGCTCCTAAGATTACTATGAATGATAAACAGACAAGAGAGAGTTGCTGCTCGAGTGCTAAGCACTCCCTCACTTCTGACACAAAGGTTGTTAGTAGTGGCGGAGGCAGTATTTTCAGTAAGGGGTTAACAAGTGAACAACGAACTAACTAAAAGGTTCAATATTAACTATACATACATAAAAAATAATTTTAACCATATAAATATAAATATAATATAATTTTCCGCTGAAGGGGTTCGATGAACCCTCTATATAAAAGATTGCTCCGCCCTTGGTTGTTAGTTCGAGTCACCAAAAGAGAGCAAAAGAACAGAAGCTCCTATGATAAACAGACAAGAGATAGTTGCTCGAATGGTAAGCACTCCCTCACTTCCAACACAAATGTTGTCAGTTCGAGTCACCAAGAGAGCAAAAGAACAGAAGCTCCTGTGATAAACAAAGAAAAATGTGTCTAGAAAAGAAAGACAAAAACTTTGCAACACTCACAAAGGAAAAAAAAGAAAAGAAAAAAAACAATCTCCATATATGAACAAGAAAGCAAATACATTCATATGAATGAGTGATATGATATGTACCTTGAAGAACTTAAGCTAGTTAGGTAAGGTAGAAGAAGATGAAGAGTTTTTTTCTGTTGAAGAAAAAATGGGAATGGGAATGAAGAAAGGTATAAAAGAGGGGAAGGGGAAGAAGTAGGAGGAGAGTGATTGATGGGTTGGTAAGAGAATTGTATCAAATATCAATATGCTAGCTGTATATTTAGTGTATATATCACACACACACACACTCACCTCACCTCTCACCCCTCCATTGTCGTGATGTTTAAGTCTTCAATACACTCTTTCTCATTGCACACACGGGTCCTACATGCACAACACCCCGCCCCCCAAACCCCACTACTTTTTCTTTGAAAAAAAATATATATTTTTTTTTTTGAAAGATTGATAAAGTTGTTATTATGTGATTAGGAGGTAATACGTAGAAATTGTGGAAACAATTCCTTTTAGAATTGAGAGTTTTAGTGTACTGAACGATTCGCGGATATATATATATACATGATAATCTTCTATAGTATCAACATGGGTTGTGGTGTAATGGATGAGGCTAGTCCATCCTTAATCAAAGGTCGAGGGTTCGACCCTGGGTACAGAGAAAACTCTACTAGGAGCACTGTCACCTTAATGGGCCCTGCAACGCGCTATCCGAATTAGCCGAGGCTCCAATGCGGACACCACACACCAAATGGGAAACAAAAAAAAAGATAATTTTCTATAGTAACATTTCATTGTAACAATCATGTTCATATTATGTACAGATAAATCTTTTTATAAGGCATAATTTATAAAAAGACATTAAGATTTGGAATCCGCTAGCAAGTAAGCATTTTAATTTTGAAAGTGTATATCTAGACATTCTAATCTGGTATTAATTATCAACTATACACTCCAAATCGTTCTTGTTGTGTTTTGTGGACACCTTATGTTACGCGATACATGAATTTTTGAGGTGTCAAGATGGTCATTTTGTAAGGTGAAATGTTTAATTAATACAACGACGATAAATTGAGATGTCTAAATATGTATATTTAAAGTTGAAGTATTTACATATCAGCTAACGACAAGTTTCGATATTCATTTATGTGTTTTTATAATAATATTTTATTATAACAATTGAAAAAAATATCAACACAAAAGATATTATTATGGGGAGGTTTGATTGTAAAAATATCTTTAGCAAGTTACATTGCCTCTAATTAACTTAAAATCATAAGGTAATTAGAGGCAAGTTCTTGTAATAAGCTTTACTGATTAATAATCTAATAAAAATATAACTAATTACTACATATTGGTTGCTTTTCATATATTTTCCTAAAAGATAAAAAGGAAAAGTATACTCTGTTGCCTGTTTTTGCTCTTTGCTTTTATTGCTTATATTAATTAATTAATTAATGTAACATATCTTTCTTTACAATCTTATTACTAAAACACATACTAAATATTATGCTGATTTAAAATTAATAAATGATTTGATATTCCAAGACTTTTTCTATAAAAATTAAACACTTCTATTTTAAGAACATTGAAATTAATTTAGCTCTAAAAATACTTTATATACACCAAATAACACAAAAGAACAGATGTGATAGTTTATTTTATAAAAATAGAATTACATAAAGTCTACTTAATTAAAGTAATAGTAAAAAACTTCTTTTTTGCAAGAAAAAAAGGGAAAGAAAATGGGTTTCATGATGTATTATTTCCCTTTTAACTAACTTAGATTGCACTCATAGAATCACTTACATAAAAAACTTTTTTCACTTTTCATAAAGTAAATAAATAACGTTCAATTATTTATTTTATTAATAAAGATAAAGGACAAAAGATAAAAAAAGAAATAGGGCGTGGTGCACCATTTTAATTTTTAAAAAGTGCATGATTTTATAGCTAATTCTTTATACTTTATTCAAACACAAGAAGAGTCATATGAACAAATGAAATATGTGAAATTTACGATGTACGTAGATTTTATCTCTATTTTTAAGAGTAGATTTTTTTTCTTTGATAAATCTTTGACTCAAAAGAAAATAAAAAGAAACATATATATAAAAAGAGAAGAGAAATCGTTAGAAAAAAAAATGAATTATCTACAGATAACTTCTGTTGCTAAACAATTTAAAATCATCGTTTATCTTATTTGATGAAGTATAATTAATAAATTATCAAAAAATTATGTTAACTACATATTACTTAATATCAAACTTTGTACTTAGTAATTTATTTTATTTTATTTTATTTTATTTTTTGTAGTGAGTAGAAATGAAAAAAGCTATAAAACAAAATGATTGCCATAATCAAAACTTCTCTTCAAAGATAAGCAATCAAGTAGTTGGGGTATAACCTTATACTCTAACAAATATAATGACATTTATCAAATAAACATACTCATCTAATTAAAACTTATTAATCTACTTGTAGTATTATTAGTTGCAAAGTCCAAAATGGTGATCCCACTTACAAAAAAAAAATTCTTTGTAAAAGTTACTAAACTAATTTTTTTCACTTTAAATAAAATAATTTAACTAAATTAATTTTTATAATTTTAAAATTATTAAAATATTAAATAGAAGAATTATATATGTCAATTGACAATGAGGTCATGTTTAGGAAATTGGGGCATTAACACATGGGGTTACATGCAATTAACCAAAAAAATTGAAATAGGTACAAACCATGCATGTGTGCAATTAAAAAAAATAATAATTATATATATGAAGATTATTATTTTGTCTTATTGATTTAAATAAAAATCTTGTTGCTTAAAAATTATATTTTATCGATTAAAAGCAGATTCAGAATTTTACTTTATAGTTATAAGCGTAAACTTATGTCGTTCGAGCTTAACGTAATTGATGCACTCATACTCAATTTGGTGTCAAAATATTATACTAATCTTGTCATTGACTATTTTTGAGCGCTCGTAGATGTGATTTCGATTTTATTTTTTTTAATTCTAATTTCAATTTTATTTTTTTTTTTAAGTTTTACCAAATAATTTTTGGGGATGTAATTGCTCACCATAATTTTAGGAGTAAATTAAGCTCCTTAGTTGCTTTCAATTGATTTTTTTCTTATGTAACTTATATTATAGGAGACATGGAATTGTCATTAAATATATATTTTTTATATCATCATTCACATCTTGTTGACCCCTCATTTTCTCCTAACACCTATGAGATTGGACTTCTAACTCTTTCATCATTATTAAATTATTAAATTAATTAGTATATAGTACTCATACTATTTTACTTCACACACTTATACAAATTGAATATTCAAATTTAACCATCTCATTATTTGATTTTTCTTTGCTAGTAGTGCCAAGCTTAGATATTGCACAACTACATAGGTTTGGCGATACGATCATATCGCGCAACTTAATATTTTATTCATACGAGTTAAAAAAGGTCAAGGTAAAATTTATAATTCTTAAGGCGATATGATTCTTTTTATAATCGGAATAAGAGAACAATTGCGTTGTTCAATCATCTATTTATGCAGTACGTGATTTCAGATTCTCAGACGTAATTAAAATTTTCAAGAAAGATATAAAATTAGCTATTACTGTAGTATTATTAAAATCTGAATTTGTGATATTACGACTCAAACTGTTATACTTTTTTTTCTTACCTTTTGCTAGAAGCTCCCATTTTTTCCTCCCTTGATGACTCGAAAGTCGAATTACAAGCTTAAAATCATATATAAAATATGTTTACCGTCTGAACAACTCTCTTTTGTCACTCAAGTTATCATACCTAAGTAAGTTATAAAGCTATATTAGATACACACTAGTCAGATATTACTCCCTCCGTTTCATAAAAAATAACTTACTTTCTTTGTTAATACATTTAAAAAAGAATGATCATTTTCTTTTTTTGACAATACTTTTTAATTTTAACTTTTAACATATAATTAAGATCATATAATTAAAAAATATTTTAATTTATTTGATATAACATTAATTTAAAATTACAAAACTTAAATTTTTATTTTATTTTTTTATACTCCGTATCAAGTCAAATAAGTATTTTTTTGAATGGAGTATTGTTTTTTTTACTTTTCCAAGTTTGGCATAATCAATTAAAATTATTTCACCAGTCAACTTCAAAATCTTTGAAATCTAAGGGCTATTTTGGGTATTTCACATTTAACCAAAACCTTTGAAATCTAAATCACGTGAGGAGAGCGTGCGATCAAACATATTACATGACCCCACGTTCTTTCTGTGTGGGTGTAGGTCCCACAAACCACGTTACGGCGTCGGTGTTGGGCCCCACTTTTGAACGATCATCCACGTGGCAATGCCAAGTGGAGCCCACACGGTTGGAGGATCATTGCCAGCTTGGCAATTACTTTATTTTACTCTCTCCGAATCATTTTACGTGATACACTTTTCTTTTAATCTATCCCGACAAAATACGTATCACTAATATTTTAATAAAATAATTTACAATTACATAAATATTTAAAATTATAAATTTGAATTATTTTTTTTATTTTATAAATATCGTGTCAAATTAAATGACGGGTGGAGGAAGTAGTACTTTCTTTAGAACAATCTCACATGATTGTGTACCTTGGGATCTACAACTGATACTGTTTATTTATAATTTAAGAAATAAGTACATTGTACTAGTAGCTTAATGTAAACGAAAGTTTCTATTTTAAAAAATATTACTGTATAATTTTATTAAAAGATATTTTTCAGGAGAATAAAATCAGTCTAATCATAATTGAGAAATGTTGTATAGCATGAAATTTTGAATCAACAGGTTAATGATAACCTATGTGAATTCAATATTTCAAATTTATTGATTTATATAATAATAAAAAAATTTGAACCTTATAATATCTCATGTTTGAACCTTTAAAATAAATAATCTTTACTTTAAGTAGTTAATAATTTACTTGCTTTTTAATCGTTCTATTTAACGTACATCTGAATTTATAGGTTATTTGCCTTTTATTGGTTCGGGCATGCGATGAGGAGGGGCTCTGATGCTCCAGTGCGGAGGTGTGAGACACTGACTATAGATGATTTTAGGCGGGGTAGAGGTAAGTCAAAGAAATATTGGAGGGAGGTGATTAGGCATCAATGGAGCAGCTACAGCTTACGGAGGATATGACCCTTGATAGGAAGTTATAGAGGACGCGAATTAGGGTAAAAGGTTAGGGGGTGGGAGTGTGTCGATAAAAATAGGGGAGCATTCTTTATTTGTGTCGGAAGTTTCTTGTTCGTAGTGTTGAGTGCTATTTATGATTTCGGATAGATAGTTTTAGTATTATCTTGTGGCTAGCGGTGTTAGTTTATTTTGCATATTGTACTAGTTTATATACATCTATGTTTTGTGATTTGCTATACTATTATCGGTCCTAAGCCGGGGATCTATCGGAAACAGCTTTTCTACTTCTTCGGAGATAGTGGTATGGTCTGCGTACACTCTACCCTCCCCCAGACCCCACTATGTGGGAATACACTGGCATGTTATTGTTGTATTGATACATGAACACCATACTAATCGATGAAATAATCAACATTACTCATTACAAAGAGTAATTATCTCATCGATTGTATAGTTTTTTTATTCGATATGAATCTAAATTAATAATGGCAGTGAATCGAATACGATTAAATTGAACCAATCCCCCACCCCCAACCCCACGCCCACCCAATGAATGTACTATTGAGATGTATGGTAAGATTAACTATTGCTTTAGAACATCAGTTTGAAGACTGTCCTTTATTGGGGCCATACTTTCATGTGGATATCATTATATTTCTTATATTTTCTCTTTTTCATTTTCTTAAAGATTCAATTTTTTTTTACTCATTTTCTTAAATATTTAATCAATCCTTCTATTAATGATATTTTGTTTTACCTTATTAGTAAGCTATTCAACTCATCGAGGACATGAACATAATTAATGAATTGTGAAAGACGTGAGTTAGGATAAACAGTAAGTTAAATATTTAAGCATTGCATCGATTATCCTTTTGTACTATCTAGCGATCGATAGGTACTATACGTGATAGTATTATCCTTATAATTTCTTGTCTTTTGAGTTTGTAATTCGATTATTGTAGTATGTTGTTGAGATTACGGTTCACGATAATTTTTAAGTGTCTACAGAATTTGTCAAATCGAAAATTGAGACAGACGTAAGTTCGTACACTCTACCCTTTCCAAATTTCACTGGGTGAAATTATTCACTTGTTAAAATATATTCAGTAGTAAATAGAAATTTTCTAACACAATGAAAAAATAAACCTTCCACTTTAATTTATTTGTCTTATTTTCTTTTAATATGTTTCAAAAAGAATGTTTCTTGTTTTTTTTTTCTTGACCAATTTGTTAATTTCATCTTTTCACAAGACATATTTAAGATCACAAATAAAAAAAAATAAAAAATTGATACATTTTGTATATCTTTAACTTAAGACTATAAATTCAAAAAAAAAATTCTAGATAAAATCAGACAAATAGATTAAAACGGATGGAGTATATGAAACTCTTCCATAATTTTTTCATTCATTCAATTTTTTTTTGTTTGGTAGCAAGTAATTTCACATAGGAAAAGAATAACTCACAAAAAATTGACCAATAGTGGATGATTGAAGAAAAAAAGGAATTATATTCCATGTTGATATCAATTTAATGAACACTTTTAAAATGTAAATGTTTAAGATAAATAATTTTTGCAAGAAAAGGAAGTTCAAAATGAGAAATTTAATGCTTGATTTACTCAAATTTATTAGAAATTAAAAAAAAAAAAAAATTGACTATATGATTTTGTTAGTCCAAAAAAGAAAAATAAGTGCACCGACGCACCAAAAGAGGCGTGACAGCATTCATAAATTGCACATGCAACATTCAAGGGGACTCCTTCCTTTGTCATCTACTCAAAATTATAAACACAGTGTTCGAGTTAATTTTCATACACTTTGATCGGTTGAATTTATGAAATATATGTTACCTTTCATCGTCCATTAATAACGGATAACAAGTATTTTTATCTGTCAAGACTAGAACACATAAGATAAGACCTAGTACACATTTTTCGTCTTTGTTGAATTTTAAATCTGAGACATCAGGTTATTAAGCTACTTTATTGACCTTATGATCATTTTACTGAAAATTTTTAATATTGATAAGTAATGAAAACATATTATCTTAGCAATATATATGACGGTATAAGGTTGAGAGTATTGTAATGGTTCGAGGGTGACAGAGGTGGGATGATCAAAGACGGAGGGTTGGGAGCTCAATGGTCCGAGTCGGCTTTCATTCACTTCGATCGGATTCATAAAATATATGCTACTCCCTCTTATTTTCCACCAATAAAAGATATCAGTAATTCTATCCGTCAAGACTAGAACAAATAAGACTTAGTATTTTTCGTCTTTATTAAACTTTAAACTTGAGATATATCAGATTATCAATCCACTTCATTGACCTTATGATCATTTTACTCAAGAAAATATTAATACAAATACAATGATAAATGAGTATATTTTTTACTTAAATTTTTAATATTGATAAGTAATGAAAGCACATTATCTTAACAATATTTATGACGGTATAGAGTGGAGAGTAATGGTTCGAGGGTGACAAAGTTGGGATGATCAAAGACTGAGGGTTGGGAGCTCAATGGTTCGAGGTGACTTTCACATCGAACTTCGATTAAATTCATAATAGATATGCTAGCTCAAAAGACAAATAAGACCTAGTATTTTTCGTCTTGACTGGACTTTTAATCTGAGACATCAGGTTATCAACCCAATTCATCGACCTTATGACCATTTTACTCAAGAAAATATCAATACAAATACGACGATAAATGAGTATATTTTTACTTAAAACTTTTAATATTAATAAGTAATGAAAACATATTATCTTTAACAATGTTTATGACGGTATAAGGTGGAGAGTATCGTAATGGTTCGAGGGTGACAGAGGTGGGATTAGGGTTGGGCATATTTTGATTTAGATCGAAAAAAACGAAAAATCGAATCGAAATTTAATTTTAGTTTGTTTTTTTGGTTTTTCGGATTGGTTTGGTTTCAAATTTTAGAAATTTGGTTAAACGGTTTGATTTTTGGATTTATATAAAAAGAATTCGGATAAACCAAAAAATCAAAATTATATAAATAATATATTATAATATATATATAATTTAATATATATGTAAATATACTAAAAATATACTATAATCTGATATAACATATAAATATATAAATTATAATCATTTAGTAACCCTAAATCCTAATATACTGCTTTGCTTTAACGTGAAGGCTGCAACAACGCTCAACCATCCTCAGTTCGTCAATTCATTTGAAATTTCAAAATCGTCAACGACAGTCGTTTGCTCAGTTCATTTGCTCAGTTCGTCACTACCGTCGGCAGTCGCTGCCGAGTGCGGCCACTGCCGTCACGCCAATTGCGATGACTCAGCGAGGTCGATACTTATGGTTATTTCATGCATGTTGAATTAATTATATTTGGGACTGAAAAATAGGTTTGAAAAAAAGATTATTTTTTTTAGAAAAATCACCAATTTTAAATGCTCACTACTTTAATCTTAAAACCGAAATAAAAATCCGAAATAACCGAACCGAATTTTCATTTTCGTCAATCCGAAAATCGAAAATCAAACCGATATTCAATAATCAAACCGAACAAACTGAATGCCCACCCTAGGTGGGATGATCAAAGACGGTGGATTGGGAGCTCAATGGTGGGGCGGGCGGGCGATGAGGATCGAGAGCGTTGAGGGAGTGAAGAGAAGACAATTAATAAACTTGAAAATTACTCATGAAACGCGACCAATCAAACATAAAAAAATTGAAAAATATTTTTCTCCATATCTAAAAATGGGACAAGGTATTAATTAGTTAAATGATGTTTTAGTCATGTTGGTAAACGTATTCTTCAGGTATCATTAATATTTTCTATATGTCTTTTGAATTTGTCAAAAATTTATATGCTAGATTATCAATATTAACTTGAACAAGTGTATAAAATCACTAACTAAAGTTTAGCCTTAATATATTGACAATCTCTATGAATTTTAGACAATTCAATTTATAAAAAATTTTTCAAACACGTGATAGCTTACTTTTATTAAACACTTTTAGTTCAACTTTTTATTAAGAAAATATCGAATGTAGATATTTTCAAGCGTTTATTACATAAATAAGTTAACCGCTTGTAATATATCATTTATTTAAGAGATAATAATGATGAAAAACACACATGAAATATCATCATCGTTCAAGTGGAAAAAGCGAATAGCTCATGATAGTCCAGATAGAAAACTCAAATACTTGATAGTTTTAACATGAAACTCAAAAACTAAAATTCTTTACATATGTTTTGACCTTTCACTCTTATTTAATCGGATGTATATGTTTTCAGGCGATAATTACATAAATGAGTTAACCGCTTAAATATATCACTTATTTTTAAGAGTTGATGATGAAAAACACATATGAAATATATATTGCTATCGTTCA
This sequence comes from Capsicum baccatum var. pendulum, assembly GCA_030864225.1. Classification (NCBI taxonomy): domain Eukaryota; kingdom Viridiplantae; phylum Streptophyta; class Magnoliopsida; order Solanales; family Solanaceae; genus Capsicum; species Capsicum baccatum. The sequence goes on from CM061554.1 coordinate 247,999,556, forward strand.
GATAGAAAAGGTGAATAATTCATGATAGATCAGATAGAAAACTCGAACACTTAATAATTTAAATTGACACTAACACAAAAATCAAAATATATAATAATTCGAAACAAGTACAAGAATCTCCCGAGCCATTCAGTCTAAATAATTTTATAAAAGATATACATGGACAAAATATTCTCTGTCATGTCTAAATGTACTATAGAGTGAATACAAAAAAACTCAACCAATAAACCAAAAAAGATTTGTGTACCCATCAAATTAAAGAAGCTCCATAATATTAGATGATTATACGTAAGCAATCCAAAATTAGTATGTAAAATTTTTGTCGGCTATTTATTTTTTAATTATAGAGTTGTTTACTAAAAGACCTTTTCTTTTTCCTTCTAGTTTCTATCATAGTTAATGAATTTTTTAACTTACATCTAAAAACTTCTTTTAGCAAATTGAGAATTTTAATTATATTCGACTCAAATGTAACATCGTTTGAGAGGTAATTTCTCAAAAAATATAATTATACAACAATAATAATATCATATTCAGTGTGATTCTATATATTAGGTTTCAAAAAGAATAGAATATGCCTAAATATTTTACCAAAAAAAAAAAAAAAAATATGCCTAAACAATAATTAAAATAAACTCTATATTCAAATACATGACATGCGTATATTGACTACGATAGAGTATAGACCATCGATTCAAGAAAACATGCAAACAAGTTTAAAAAACACACTACTAAAAAAATGCTCTAATAAAAAAACTAAAAAAGAAAAATAAGTATTGTAAATAAACGGAACTACTACTATATATATTCATACTTCTAAAAATATTCATACGATTTATATAGACCTCATAGATTATAGTTTAAAGACCTTTTTTCAGTAAACTGAAAATCTTATGCGAAAATGTTATGCAATGATCTAAAATTTTATAGTTACTACAATACATACTCGATAATTTAATATTCTATTGATAAAATTAAAGCAAATATTAGACCTAAATCTAACACGGTCCAAAAATATTCCATCACAAACGAGAAAATATTTTTTTAAAAAGATAATGAAAAAGAATATATTATTATATAAATCAAGCCAAATAATGGTATAGTAATTTATGTAAACCGGGAATGAATGTGGCGTGTCGGTGCCGACACTAGTTCTTGCCGACAAGTTTAACCGGTAATAGCCGGTCCCTAACACACTTAACCCTTTTTTTTCTTACGAGTTTTTGAAGTAACCAATAAAGTTATTGTCACGTGATCAGAAGATTACAAATTTACATCATAAAATAACACGTTGCAGAAATGTAATATAGGACTGCGTACGGTGGACTTTTGTAGTCCGTTTCCTCTCCAAATTTCACCCATAGCAAAAATTATTTTCGCCATGAAGATAATACCTCGTAGAAATGTAAAGTGAAACTATATACGATAGCCTTTTATGGTTCATTCTTTTATAAAATTTCATACGTGGCAAAAAATTTAGTGTATCGAATTATTTTTCTTTTTTTTTTTTTTATAGTTTTCCGATGCGTTATCCTCCCTCTGTCGGTTACCGTCAAATGTTGACTTTCTTATCACAATACTCCGTGGCCCTACGGTTTTCCCTTTGTTATTTTCACTCTTTATTAGTTCACATTTCACCTTTCCACAATCTAATATGTATGTATTTTTTATAAATATTTTAAAATATTCTATCTTTTAATCATATTAATATGATAAAGAATGTAACTTATAAGAGTAATATTTAGATTCTAAATTTCAAATAAAATATTGAAGGAAAGCCTGAAGTTAATGTCATGTGATTAAGAGGTCACGGATTCAAACTTTAAAAATAATCTAGTCCCTTGCAGAAATATGAAGTGAGTTCGAACTATTTTTTCTTTAAATTTTAAATATTAAATTCGACTCATTCAATTTAGCTTCGCAAATTGATAAAATTGTATGGCAAAAGAAAAGGTGACAAGTAAAGTAATTGGAGGGAGTTATGTACTCTCTCAGTTCACTTAGAGTCCAATTGCAAGGACTCTGATCAATTTTTTAAGTAGTGTTTGTTCATTACCTTAGTATGAAAAAGGATGGCAACTTAAAGATTTGTGTATAGGTTCTTGAACCAGTATTTACACATAAATACGTTGACCCTATACTAGGCAAACTGAAAAATAGGGGGCTAGAATCTTTTAGCTTTATTTTCAACCGTAAAAGTTGTTGAATTTTGATACACAGATTAAGGAAAAAACATTAAAGACATAAATTTAACACAACTTTTTATTTTTATCCAAAAGAAAAAGAAAAAATTAACCTTGTAATACCTTTTTAAAAGTTAATTGATTGTCAAATCATAAGGGTAAATTTGGAAAAAAATTCAATGATTCACTTATTTTGAGACACCAATAAATACCCAACAATTCACTTATTCCGCAACGGAGGGAGTACTAAATTTAGTAAAGGTTTAATTGAATATATGAAGGGGAGCCTTGGAGTAACTGGTAAAGTTGCTGCTCCGTGACCTCTGGTCACGGGTTCAAACCTGGGAAACAGCCTCAGACAGAAATGCAAGGTAAGACTGTGTACGATATACCCTTGTGGTGGGGCCCTTTCCCAAACACCGCGCATAGAGATAGCTTTAGTGCACCGAATTGCCTTTTTTTTAATTGAAAATCTCTCACACAATAATTGTTAGCTCAATTCGGATGCCTTGCATTTTACACCCCAAAGTGTCTTCTTTTTCTTAACTTGCACCCTATCCTATTTATTTTTACAATTTACACCATAACCGCTTGGGTCCCTTGCATTTTGCACCCCAAGGTGTGTTCTTTTTTTAATTTATACCCTAACCTTTGTATTTCTTTACAAAACAGTAAAATTATTTTTTTAATGATTTTTTCATGAGAGCAAAATAGGAATAACAATATACTCCCTCCGTTCCATTTTATTCGTTTTAATTTGACATTGCACATTGATTAAGAAAAATAATTAATAACATGATTATTTTACCATAGTACCTTTATTAAATAATGTTTACATTTTAATTTGAAGATAAAACAATTAATACTAAGGGTAAAGAAGAAAAAAATTGTCTTGTATTGATTAATGAAAAATAACAAGTAAAATAAAAAATCAAGTTAGGAAATTTGGGACGAGTAAAATGAAACGGATGAAGTATTATTTTTTAAAATAAATTTATTTAATTTTTAGTGTAGGAAGTTAGATGAAAAATTTGCAAACTCAAATTTTTAGAAAATTCCAAACGAATGCCATCTGAGTTAAGAGAAGATTGATATTGCACAACTAGTGTATAGGAAGACATTGTTAAAGACAAAATTTCATCAATTTATGTGTTATATTTTTTGCTTTATCATTAACTATTGCTATTCTATTCATTTTCCCTCAATATTTTGGTCCTTTCTTTACGTTATTATTTTTTATCTGACAAGTAGTATATGTGATTATGATTGCATTAATATAGATATGGCTCCAAAAATTTCACTACACCGTACTTTCACCATTCAGAAGCAACGCCACTACGGAATTTTAGCAGTTATAAATTAAAGTGAGAATACTTATCAAATGACAATAGTTAGATGATAAATGTGAATGCACGAACATATCTTGAAAGTTCGTTACACTAAAAATTAAATAAATTTATTTTAAAAAATAATACTTCCTCCGTTCCATTTTACTCGTTCCAAATTTCCTAATTCAATTTTTTATTTTACTTGTTATTTTTCATTAATCAAGACAAGACAATTTTTTTTCCTTTTTAACCCTTAGTATTAATTGTTTTATCTCCAAATTAAAATGTAAACATTATTTAATAAAGGTACTATGGTAAAATAGTCATGTTATTAATTATTTTTCTTAATCAATGTGTAATGTCAAATTGGAACGAGTAAAATAGAACGGAGGGAGTATATTGTTATTCCTATTTTGCCCTCATTAAAAAATAATTAAAAAATAATTTTACTATTTTGTAAGGAAATAAAGAGGTTAGGGTGTAAATTGTCAAAAAAAATAGGATAAGATGTAAGCTAAAAAAAGGAAGACACCTTGGGGTGTAAAATGCAAGGGACCCAAGAGGTTAGGGTGTAAATTGTAAAAATAAATAGGATAGGGTGCAAGTTAAAGAAATGAAGACACTTTGGGGTGTAAAATGCAAGGAACCCGCTCAATTCATACCAACTCTTTTCTTTTTTTCTTCTTGATTTCGTCGAAGTATAAAATAATTTGAACCGCATTCGAGGATGTGGTGAAATAATTAATTAATGAAGTGAATTTAAAAGCGTGTAATTTTAGATTCAAATTTAGCGAAGAAAAATATTGTACTTAACTAGGGATGAAGATATTCAGAATAAGGTGGAAGTGACCTTCATAATAGACGAGAGATGAGGGAGATAGACTAAGATGGTTCGAATATGTAAAAAAGAGATGCAAATACCACTGTAAGGTGCTGTGAGAGGTTAGTATGGTAGGTCTGAAGAGAGGTAAAAAAAATTAGATCGAAAAAGTATAGGACAGAGGTGAGTAAACATGAACACATGTAATCTACCAAGAACATCACTCTAAATAAGAGAATATACAGATGGAGAATTAGAATGAAAGTGAACAGATAATCGAGCACTGTTAGATCTTCTTTGTCAGTAATAATATAAGTACTACTAGCTTTTTGTTTGTCGTACTACATGCTGTTGATACTATTATTATTTTCTACTATATAATTTCTTCACTATTATATTTCCTTTTCAAAGTGATTTGACTATGCTTTACGTAAGCCGAGAGTGTATTAAGAACAGTCTCTCCACCTTCGTAGGTGTAATTTCGCGGATATGTTGGTTGATTTCTCTTGCAATTAAAGTTACAGCCAAGGGTGGGGCATTTGCTGATTCATATATATTGAGTTGATTTCTTGGCTATCATATCACATGGCCAAGAGCAACATTAGTGTTCAATGCAAACTATTCGACCTAATGCACTTTGAGATAACCAACATGTATATATGTATCAGTACTAGAGACTCGATCTAACATTTAAAATTCACCGATTCTGCTCTTCATATTGTGCTGATTTTTTTCGCACGTAGACAGAGTCCGAGCTAGATGCAGTGGATTCCGTTGAACCCGCTGCATCTACTCTAGATCCCGCCCTCGGCATAAACCCCAAGAAAACCCAGACAACACTTCATTTTTTCTCTACCTGGCACTTCATATAGTGTTCAATGTGCAATTAACTGAATTTGCAACCCAGAAGGTAAAAACGAGAGGACTGAGGAGACATTTGATTGTCAAATCTGTATATATATTAGACGAAAGACGAACCTGAAAGCAGTTGTCTGCATACCGTCTCTCAGATGCAAGATCAATACAGTTGTAAGAAGACATGATCTAAGGTAAACAACAATAGATGTTCAAAATCCAATTTAGTAGTAGGCTACAACGATACACATAATGTCTTCTACCTTTGGTGGACTGGAAGTTGCAGCTGCTTCTACTACTATTTAATCTCAACGTCAAAAGTTCTACACATTTCACAGAAGAACGAAAAGAGGAAATTATCAATGTAATGGTTTTAATAATGACTTGAGGACTATAATTGGTCTAATATATAGGTAAAGTACCACTCAAGAGTGTCAAAACTCATGTTTGCTTGGTCTTGCTAATCGAAAGGTCTAAATGTAGATAAGTGACACAAGCCATGAAGAAAAGGAAGAAGACAGAAGTCAACATCAATGGTTCTGCAAGCATGTAAATGGGGTTGAATTGGTAATAGACCTGCAACAAAGAGTTCCGTTAGGGTTCTGACTTGGTCCATGATTAACCGCTAAGTGTGATCAATAGAACAAAAAGGATGCACTAAACTATTAAAGCAAAATAAAAGCTGAATCCGGATCTTAAAACACTTGTAGTCAGCCATTGACTGCTTAATTCGGTTGATTCTTAGAATGGTAACAATAACCATTCTTTCCCTCCTTTTTGGGGGGTGACAATGAAGAGTTCCTTTCAGGAATATCGCTAGCTTTACAGGGCTTTAGTAGCATTTGTGAATGCACGCTACCTTGCTATGAGTTATTGGTGATTGACAATTGTTTTGACTACGTACCTTCCTGTTACATGTGTACTTTCTATATTTGCTTAATGGCATATCCTATTTTCAGGAAAAAAACACTAAGTTTAAGGAACCAATATTTCTTTTAATGCATGCAGCCTTCTAAATTCTTTAGAGAAGGAATACATGCAGTTTTCTAATTTATTACTTGAATAACATGTACCAAAGTCCTCTACCTTCCAAGATAGGTGGTTAAGGTCCACGTACAGACTACCCTCACAGTCGCAGATCTCATTCTTGCACTGTGTATGTTGTTGTTGTTGTTGTTGTTGTAATATGCACCAAACTCTCCATATAATTTACAAATTACAAGACAGACAATACTTCCCACGGGCAAAAGGTTTCTCACACAGAAGTTGCATTCCAAATTACCATGTTCTTGCAGGCTTTGTATGCAAAAATTGGGGAAAACAACAATCGTTATCTTGTTTCATTTTTTTATGAAAAGAATTGCTCTTATTTTTTATAGCCTGCAAACTCATGGGGGGTTGCTTTTCGCTGATGTTACGAAATATTCATTTCTCTTCTAGGATCTCCAAAAAGGAGAAGAAAAACTCAGATTATAGCTTTACTGTCTAAACTGTTAAATGAAGTATTACTCCCCTGGCTCAAAATCTTCACCCCACTTTACATTCTCTTAGATTGATCCCACAACGCAACACACTTTCCTCTTCAATGCATTTTTTGACGTAATAGTACTTCAAAGGTAACATAGTACCTACATGTGTCCTCATAAAACCTCAAAGGTAAGAAACTTAAAACTTTTTGATAAGAACATAAAATATTAAATATTAGAAACTTAAACATGTATCGGGAAGAGTGTTGGCTGGTTAAAAACTCGCATGTCAAGAAGATGAGAGTTGCAGAAATGAGGATGTTGAAATGGATGTGTGCGCATACTAGGAGTCATAGGATCAGGAACGGACCCACCACAAGCAGTCCACTCCATTCTTCAGCCCTTGGAGTCATTCAAAATGCTTATAAAAATCATGTCAGGGAATAGCTCCTCCAAACTTATATAGCCCAACCACTCATCCTTCCAAAAAATTGCTTTGTTACCATTATAAAGTCTGATAACAGAATGACTCCTTGAAAAAGGCCACCATGCTCTGATAGATCTCCAAACGTTGTACCATAAAGGTTTTTGACTTCCTTGGTATCCCAACAATCTAGCTCCCCATACTTCAATTTGACCACAGCTCGCCTCAGGGGTCGTTTGGTTGGGAACAAGTTATCCCGGAATTAGTTATCCCACTATATATGGGGGATAACTTACCCCATCACTAAGGCATAAATGGTGGGATAAGTAATCCCTTGACTAACTTATCCCATCAACCAAACATGGGATAAAATAATCCTACAGTTAATCCCGGGACTATTATAACTTATACCTCACACCAAACAACCCCTTAGAGAATGAGGTTCTTAAGAATACCTCCGCAGACACTTCAATTTTAAAGCCTTACTTCTTAGATTCATCAAATTCTTGATACTAAGTGCACCTTGTTTTTTACTACTAACCAAAACTTTCCATTTTACTAAATGGAAACCTCTTTTATCCTTGTTTCATTGCCAGAAGAAGAAAGACTACCTGAGTTTGTCCAATATGGAGCTTCTCGTCCCAATCTTGAGAGGAGAAGTGGGCTCTCTGACCACTATCTAACTTGGGATGCCACTGGGAGCTAAGTCAAGGTTAAAGGAGATTTGAGATTCAGACTTTGAATCTCACAAGTTCCCATCCTTATAAGAAAAACACGAGGTTGCAAACTTGGGAAGACTACTAACTTATTTTCCTTTCTTTATCAACTAACGTTACCTCACAGAACAACCAATTTGACTGGTGATTATTGCACGAGTCTAAGGTAGGTTAAATCTTGGACTAGCTAAGGGAGGTTCATTTTGCCATTTTTCCCGAAGGGTGTCTTCATTAACCAATTCCAGAGACCAGTCTTCTTTTGCAAAAGACGATAAGATAAGTAAATAAGAATACAAAAGTCAGCAAGATCACCTGGAAAGGAGACTTGTGATCAGGAACTACATTGGCCTTCTCCAGGACCACCACCGTCCTTCCCACAACATCAAGATAGGAGTATTTCCTCTGAAAAAACAAAATCATAGCAAGCACTTGAGTTTAACTTGTGTGTGGTCAAATATATTTAGCTAAGTTGGCAGTAATCAAGAATTACCTGACAATTAAGAAAAAATAAGGAAAGTAGGTCCCTTTTACCTCAACAACTTGCGACACTTGGACATTAACCCGTCGATGATAAACAAAGGGCAGAACAAAAAGTAGGGAAAAATAAAATAGAGGTGAAGAAGAAAGTAAGAGGAAACTTCTTCCGTTTATATGGTGGATTTGGATAGAAAGTAAAACGGAAAGGATCATTAAAAGTATGTTTTTCTTCTCTTCACTCCACTGAGCATCTACTGTTCTTGACTTCTATCTCAGAGTTTCTATGATACTATTTGTGTTAATGGTGTACTCAACAGAATCATCAAAAAACATTATACGCCAAATGATTAGCAGAGATTTCTACGGGTATGCAAAATTTTAACATTGTGAGTAAATAAAGAAGTTTTACTACATGTGAAAGAAGATCTGTTATGTTATGTGAGAGTTACCTCTGTTCGTTGCTCCACAGGAAAAGGAACCACAACGGATGGGTTCTTTGATCCTTCTGGCAGCACAACCTGAAATTTGAGATTTTTGCACCATTACTTGGATGTCGCAACAAAGACTACAGGGATTTGAGGCAACAAATATCAATCAAACGTAGTTAAGAAGGATAATTGAACAGGGAACACCCACTTTGACAGTCAACTTTTCAACAACAGTGTCTGCAAGAGGACATCCAAAACTGTAATTCAGGTAGCGCGTCCCATCAGCTGCCTCAAAAAGGAAGTCCTCTAGTGGAACCCCATATCCAATGACAAAAGTAGATTTCCAGCCTCCAAATAAAGGATATCGTGGTTCTATTAACAACTCTGACTACAAACAAAATTCATGGAGATCATAAAATCAAACAAGTGCTTTATAACCTTGAGAGAGAACATTAAGACAATGAAAGAATGTCTCAGCGATATATGGAGGGAATAATAGGACTAATACCTTCTTAAAATTTGTGCGCAAGCGAGAGGATGAAATGTTCCCTATGTTATCCCTGTAGTAGACAGAATGGACCTTTGGTGGTAATTCTGCAAGAAGATGCTTGAATGAGGAAACACCGCTGTGTGTGGGCTTAGACTGATATTCAACCCTGCCCAGAATCACCAAAAGGATTGAAGCAACTAATACACAAAATGAATCTGAACTTATAAATGATAATGAAGACAAACAAGCTTCTAGACTTCAGTTAGCTCATAATGATAAAGAAGGTGATTCTAACTCCAGAAATCATTTGTCTCAGAAAGCTAACAAGGACAGAATGTTGATTATTTGAGCTAGGTTTTTGTTTATGTTACTGATTTTTATTGTACTTACATCTTAGTGAATGAACGGGGAAAGCATTATTGGCAAACTGACCTTGAGAAAGCACCTTTATGCCGAGCACCAGCATGTACCAATTGATAATGCTCAGTAACCTGTATGCTTCCCCAGTGAGAGATTTCAATTTCACGCACAAGCTCCTCAACCACAGCAAACGCATTATTGTTTTCAAAATGGATGATTATAGGTGAATATGAATACGGAGGTTGATCCACATATGGTCCATATCTTAGTTCTGTGTTTGCTCGATCTGTAGGCACAACTCTTGTGAACGACTCAATCCTGCTCGATGGTGATTTTAGAAACGTTGCTTGTTCTTTAATAGGATATGGTGACAAGATTTTTGCACTGTCACGGTAATAAACTAATTGAGCCTCCGACTGGCTTATTTCTACTGGGAAAGGCTCAAGAGAATGTGTCAAATAATAAAGAACTTCCAGCGTGATAGCTTCACCTTTGCCCAATGGCTTAAGCAAATGTATTAAATAATACTTAGTGCCATTTGGTCCATCAGGCAGCTCAGATGGCTTCACATCAAGTGTCAAATAAGATTTCCTTTTCTTCTTGCCAGCAGCAGCTGCTGCTTTTACCAATGCCAGACGATCAGCTTCTGTGGGAGAGTAGGCAAGAAGGACTTCTGAAGCAGGAGATTCACCAATATTTTCAATCTGAAATTGCCAAACAATCAGACATCCAGTTTTTACCATGCTAAAGAAAAGTCTGTAAAATGAATGTTTCTTTCCAGGTTTCTGATAATAGGCCAGTAAATATGGAGACAACATTTCCAATGACTCTTCGCTTAACAAAGTTTTAATATTGAAATTTCACTAAGTCTGCTTTTATATAATTGAAATTTCACCAACTTTAAAATCCAGATGACCCCAAAATCACATAAACATCTTGTGTTTGGATCCTCACCGTACGGATGAAATTTTTCAAAGGAAAGTTAAAGCCAAGCTATACATAGAAGGTGATCAGCACATTAGATTGAAATAAGTCAAAACTCCAAAAAAGGTCCAGTTAAAATAGTGAACTCAGATTAATACCTTCAACGTCAAGAAAACCTTCACAATGTGTGAATTCAAGTCAATCTGCAGTAATACAATACAACCAGTGAGTAGTTGAAATCACAGTGGATACACATACTAACAAAAATGAAACTTCTATAACTGTAGCTACATAAATGAAGAAGTAAATGAAGAAGTAAATGAAGAGCTTCTTCAGATTACCAATGAAAAGTTCACTAAAGACATGAGAATGAAGAGATCACAAAAAACCCCTTTTTCTACAAAACCTTCTCTCTTTTTTTATCTTGTCGAAGGGGCAGTAATAAGAGAGAAGTCTCTTGGTGAGATGTGAAGCCTGCACCATTTGGATGCAGAGTTTAATTGCAAGCATTGAGCTGCAAGCCTGCAACTCAATGCACGCAAACTTTTAGAAGCAGAAAAAAGGTAATAATTTTGTATTCAAATAACAATCTAGAATATAAACCCTTCCTATTTTTCATCTTTTGGACGTTTGATATGGAGGAATATGGTTTCCATAGAAAAAAGAATTGGATCAGTTTCCAGAGTTTGGTGGAATAAAAGTAGTCAATTACAAATTAGAATGTACATAATGAGCCAGTGACCTCCCCGAGGTAGTGCTAAGGTTTGCGTACACTTTACCCTCCCGAGACCTCACTTGTGGGATTTTACGAGGTATGTTGTTGTATAATGAGGCAGTGCTCTATTGATTATTTTGAGTATCGAATTGGCAAAATGATAATTCTCAGGAAAAATTACTACCAAGTATTATTTTTCCATTCGGAATTTACAATTTGTAGGTAACCACTTTGCCATAACCTCCTCTACCATCACAAGGTAGTAAGGCATGCATACACACTAGACACATGCATACACACTAGACACCACCCTCCCTAAAACCCTCGTGGGATTACAGAGGGTTTGTTGTTGTAGGTAACCAAAACAACATTTTTCTTCAACAAACATATTTTCAGGGTGGAAAAGAGCATCTTTTTTTTTCTTTTTGATAGAAGAGGGATAAAAGCATCTTCCATCATAGTAAACACAAATTTGATCAGAAAACACAGATGCTTAAATCAAAAATTATAACCAGATGTTCTCAGCAAATACACATAACAAAACAATACATAAGAATATCAATCCTTAATCAATGATGTGAGAGAACACTGGTGTCGGAAAAAATCAATCCTTAATCAATGAATCAGATGAGGATGGCTAATTGGTCTGACATATAGGCAGTATATATACACAACTATCTTCACAGAGTCAGAAACACTCAAAGGCATCTGATATCTTTCTCTTTTTCTTAAAGAACAGAGTAGCGTGAAATGAAGGTATCTCTTACTTTTCGCTCTAATACCACTTGCTAGGCTTAAGCACTTATCATCGCCCATCGGACCAAAAGCTATAACCTTTATGATTTTTATTTTCCTTAAGAAAATTTTATGCTTGATTTGACATGGTTGAATTGTTTTCTTTTGACATTTCCATATTTATGCAACGATTCTCTTATATTATAGAGTTAATGGTCAAAACACACCTAAAGTATCCCAATTTTTTGAGTTTCATACCTGAACCAGGTGTGCGAGTTTCCCGCTAAACTATCACAAACTATTTATCAAAATCTACCTCAACCATCAGTTGTTCCCTTTTGCTACCTAAAATATCAAAACACACCTCAACTATGAGTTGTTCCCTGTTCCCCTTTCCTACCTTTCCTACCTGAAATATCACCATCGTTTTGTAGTAAAGGGGACAATTGATAGTTGAGGTGTGTTTGATAATTCAGGTAAGAAACCCGCAAACATCATAGTTCAGGTATGAAACTCGAACAATCAAAATACTTTAGGTATGTTTTTGATCCTTCACTCTATACTACACGGAGTAACTACAATATTCCATAGGTGAACCAAAGCTCATTTGAAGCAAACTTAATTAGTGCAGATACATGATTGCAGAACAAAAATGGAAGCCAATGTCAACATGTCTCCGTCAACAACTAAAAATGAAACACACACACACAAAAAAAAAAACTCTTCAAAGAGCTCACTATTCAAAATTATAACCAGGAAAAAAAAACATAACAATACAATACATAATAAAACACATTCCTTAATCAACAATGCAATAAAAAAATAGGATTCACATTAAAAGGGAACAATTGATAGTCCATGTGCGTTCCGATAAATATAACTTACACACCTGATAGTTCGCGCATGTAACTCGAAATATCAGAATACTTAAAAGGTATGTGTTTTATCCTTCTCTCTATATTACACGGAGTAACTACGATGGCCAAACTTAATTAGTTTTTTTACAGGATCGCAGAACAAAAATGGGAGCCAATGGCAATATATCTCCATCAACAACTAAAAAATGAACAAAACAAAAATAATCTCCAACATTGGAATCCTCAATTCAATGATGCGAGATAACATTAGAATCGCAAAATTAGCCCAAAAACGGAGAAATGAGTTGAAATTGAAAGCTTACTCTGCGTTCGGCGGTGACGATCTGTAAATCCGGCGACGGTGACGGTGAAGATCCGGCGAGTAAGGAAAGTGAGGTTAATATAGAGAAAACTAGGGCTAATTGAAGGATCGCCATAGCTTGTATTTAGTAAACTGTGTCAGTCTTCTCTTTCAGCTGATTTATGTATACATTTTGTGATGTGATGAATATTCAAAGGGACTTTGGGCTTTATGGTAATTGGGCCAACATATTTTTGGACTTGACTTTGAGCTTTATGGTGATTGGGCTGACAAAATTTGGGACTTTGGGCTTTATGGTAATTGGGCTAACATATTTTGGATTTTGGGTTTTTATACTTTTTCAGATGAACAAGTCGTGGCAGTATCACAAGACTTAATCCGTTGATTTGCAGATTTTGTCAACTACATGGCATATGATTTAGTTCCAAAAGATATGTCGTTTCAACAGCAAAAACGGTGAGGAGGTTCTTTTAGGATGAGTCGTTCTTATTTCGGGTTTGCACAGATGGAGTGATCCAATGATGTGAACGTGAGGTTGAGATGATGAGTATCCTAGAGTCATGTCTGGTAATTGGATCAATGAACTTTTGGACTTTGAGTTTTATGGTCCTTGGCCCAAGAAATTTTGGACTTTGGGCTTTATAGTACTTGAACTAATGAATTTTTGGACTTTGGGTTTATGGTCCTTGGGCTAACAAACTTCTGAGCTTTGAGCTTTAGGCTTTATGGTTCTTGGGCCAATGAACTTGGCTTTGGGCTCTTTGGTCTTTGGGCCCATAACTTTTGGACTTTGGGCTATATGGTCCTTGGGCCAACAACTTTGGACTTTGGGTTTATGGTCCTTGGGCTAACAAACTTTTGGGCTTTGAAGCTTTAGGCTTTATGGTTTTTGGGCCAATGAACTTTGGGCTCTATGGTCCTTGGGCCAACATTTTTGGTCTTTGGGTTCTATAGGCCTTGGGCCAACATACTTTTGGACTTTGGGTTCTATAGGCCTTGTGGCTACTTTTCAATTACAAAATTTGTCAATAATTATTTGTGAATTAAAGTTATTTTTGTAATTTAAATAACTTTAGTACACGTATATCAAAAATAGTCTCTTTGCACCATTACGATAGGTAAGGTATGTGTACATCCTACCCTTTTCAGACCTCACTTGTGGGAGTACACTGAGTATATTGTTGTTGTATATGCATTCAATTTGTGGTAAAGTTATAGGAATGTGGCTAATAATGTTTCCAAATTTTAGATTTTTGAAAGAAAACTATAGTCGACCACTTCTATTTTAATTTAAAACTATACTTTATTCAATTATACTTCCTCTAAGAATATATATTTTGACTCTTGATAACCAAATGGCATAAATAAGAAAGTGAATACAAAATTTGAAGCATCTTTTAAGGTGTTGGAATTTTTCATAAGAGTGATATCCCTTCTATAGCAACTTGCAAATGTAAAGTGTAAGGTTCAAATTCCACTTGTTAAAAGAAACTATAAAAAAGGACCCTATGAGAAATGATTGAATAATATTTCTTCAAATTAGCAACTTTATTTAAAAAAAGACATTACTTTTTAGAGTCTTTCAAGGTTGGATGACAAAGCCAATGGTCCACTCATACATATTTTCATCAAAAATGAATTGTAGAAAGAGCTTTAACTATAGTGTCCGGGTCAATTTGCACACATTTGTTAATTATTCCGTATACACGATTTCCAATCGGCAAATGTAGTAAAATCATCTAGTAATGTTTTGTTTCTACATGAACTTGAACCATAATACCCGACTAAACATAAAAAGAAACCGAAAAGGATTTGACATATAATATATATATACATTAAAACGATTTAACATATCTACACAATGTAATTTTCCGTCGAAGGAGCGTCAATTGACTTATCCTTTGACAAGGATAGCTCCACCCCTGCATGGGAGCAATTAAAACAAACAGCTCAATGCAAAAACTAAATTGCCTTTTCCCTTTTCTCTGTTTATACTTTTACAAAAGATCATGCAGTCTCACATATGCAGCTTATCTTTTACAATGGAGAATCAAATTCAAATAAAAAGTAACCCCACTTTGCCCCCACAACAGCAATGTAAAAAGGAAATTAAAGAAAGGATCTTTTTTTCATGTTTATCCTTAAGACTTTTGACAACATGAATCATCAATTCTTGAAGAGTCAATTAAGTGCTGATTCCACTTTCATTTTTCAACTGTGCCTTTTTGCAAAACTGCAAAAGCTTCTTCAATGGAGCATGGGGAACTGATGTATTTGCAGCTAGGGGAAGAAAGTAAAGGCGACCGGCAAGCAACTTGGTGCACAAAGCATCATACAGGGTAGCAAACACGACGACACCTCAAGGGGATGTGATGTAGGCAACCTATCCTTAACACAAGCATTAGCGGTTGATACTATAGGTCACACAGAGACAACAACTTCATAGTCACTTCAGAGAAAGTAAAGCCAAACAGAGGGAATAATCAAGAAAGTCGAAAGGAAACGAATCACATAGCAGGATTTTTTAATATATAGCTGACAGTTCTCCAAGAAAATCCCACAGTTACAAAATTATATCCATTTTACCAGAGAAATAAGCCATCTCTCCTTATGTACATCACCCCCAACAACAAAGGGTCGAAACAAAAGACAAAACGAGGACCGAAAAAGTCATCATAACAACCTAACTACTTGCCCTTACATTCCATTTCCCAAAATTATATTGCACCTTTCCCAAATTTTGCTTGGCTGAAGTTTATTCCTTTACAAGAATAGACATGAATATATGGACATTCGAAAACTTCTCAGCCTTTCAAAAACTAATAGTAATAGAAAGAGGAAAGACAGCACTAAGTAACGTACTAGGCTTATTTGTGATCACCCTCCATGGTTATGTAACTGTCATCTAGGCTTTGGTTGTGATGCAAATGACCACACTGGTCGAACAAGTCTTTGAGCTGAAGGGCTAGCGAGTAATGTAGCCTGAGATCGAGTTACCATCTCAACCATGGAAGGAGTTTGATAGGTTTGGACAAGACTTGAACCATCTGTGGAGTCACCTCGTGCTGTTGCTCTCTGCCACGAGTGTGAGCTCAGCCCTGACAAGATATATGCCCTTCCTGATGCCTCGTATACATGTCTACTTGCCATCCTTTCCTGCATCTCCTTGAGCTCAGCATCAAGTGCGACACAAAGCCGATCATGAGATTTAGCCGACTCTGACTCTGACAACAACTTTCTGGAGTTCTCTAGGATGGAAGTCGCGCCAACTAGGTCTCCTTTCTCAGCAGCAGCTCGGGCCTGTGCCATTGCCTCGGCTGCTCGGAGCCTGTTCTGCTGCCTGTCCACTTCAATTAAAACACTCTCTTGTCCAGCCTTTTCAGGTCTCTTGATCCTAAGATCTTCACTTCTGATGGAAACCTTCTCTTTCGTGAAAGGATCCACGTATACGCACTTAACCTTTAACAGTGATGTTTCCGCACATGAAGATTCAGTAGGGATATTGATTGAAATCAGAAAATCCCTCTCTTCATCAGCGTATAAATCTCCAACATCAATTGTTCCCATACGTCCATCAGACATTAAGCGGTTTGGATAGCTTCCTGCTTTTAAGGAGCTAAGACAGACGCCTGGGTGAAGACACTCAATACTCACCTGAAGCTCCTTGACAACAACACTGAGGAGGCCACCAATGCATTGAGCAAAAGCATCCTGCATGACACCTTCTGTCTCAATAAATGAAAACGTTCCTCCTGAAATATCTGATATCGAATGCATTGATGAAGCATCGTGATCAGCACCAAACCCGAAAGCATGTACTGGTATTTTGAACCCTGAACTATTTCCACCATGAATGGACACAGGTAGAAGCCGCTTGTAGTTAGGTTGCTGCTGGCTACTACCAGAATTATTACTCACTGTGTATGTGTCCTGACCATCAGACAACAGTATTATACTAGCAACGGGGTTCTTTTCCCTACGGTCTTCCATTATCTTGGCACCTTTTCTCAAGCCTTCAGCAATATTTGTCCCTCCATTTGCAACCAGGGAGTTCACAGCTTGCAGTGCTTGCTGCCTTCCTGTTTCGGACATCCTACGAAGAGGGAAGAGGCGTCGAGCTGTCGAAGAGAAGGCAATTACTGCCAGCCTATCATTGGGACCAAGATTCTGTATCACAAAACCCATAGCTCGTTTTAGTAGCGCAAGTTTGGTGCCAGCCATACTTCCACTGATGTCAAGAACTGTGACAAGGTCAACAGGAGCACGAGGCGTTTGAGAAACCTGGGACAAATTTACCTGGTTTTTGCCTGGATCTTGTACCGAGACTGAACCAGGAGCGTTCACATGAACTAACACGGTGAAGTTCTCCGAAGCACTGGACCTTGAGACTGCTGGAATCTCAGGGTAAGTTTCAATCTTTACTTTTCTGTTGTCACGAGACTCGCAACCATCTATTGAACTCTCATCAGAAGCACTTTTCTCAGTAGAATTGAGCAGCTGACCCAAAGATTCATCATCATCAAACATGGCTGGCTCAGGAACCTGAAATAGTGGGGAAATATGCCGATTTGGTGTTGGACGGGCTGTTGGTAAACGACGTATTACAGTCATTAGTGCATTATTTTGGGGCCAGTCCACAGGATTAACTCTAGCCCTCCCAATAGGAGGATCTAGGCTGGGAAACTGAAGAGGAATTTCTTTCCATTCTGCCCTGCAAACTGGGCAAACTTGGTTTCCATGTTTCACGTTTGAAGCAATACACTGGAAGTGAAACGAATGTGAACATTCAGCAGTGAATATAGCATGGCCATCCCCTCTCTTCATTGAAGCCAAACATATTGAGCATGTTTTCTGAAAGTAGAAAAGCACGAGTGAGGTTACAAAAGAACAATGGTACCAATTTGATTGAAATGCAATGCAAGAAAAAAAAATGATTCCATCTAAACAAATTTATATGCGTGGAAAAGAAGTCAACAAAGCACAATTTATGAGTTGAAAATTGCAAGCAACTATGTACTCACTCGCATAGGCTACAGACGAACTATCATAGCAACAGAATGCAGTTTTAGCTAAGTTCAAGAACATCATTACTGCCACAAAATGAAATCAACTTGTAGGTGGACCATATCAGTCACGTACTTTATTTTCCAATGTGTATGCTATTTGCTTTTTATCAATCCTGCTTCAACCACATATCTTTTGAGCCAAGGGTCTATTCGAAGCGAACTCTCTACCCCCACAAAGGTAAGGTAAGGTAAGGTTTGCGTACATCCTACCCAACCCCAAACCCCACTTGTGGGACTGCACTGGGTATATTGTTGTTGTTGTTGTTGTTCATACCAATCAAACACCAAACATGGAAACACTGACAACTGAAGAAAGGGAAGTTTTGTTTTCCTATTTATTAGATTATTGCTTTCTTCTGCGGTCTATCAATAGAACAAAATCGGGAATCTTATCGCTAAGTCAATGACCCAAAATAGAATAATGAGGAAAGATACAGAAGAATTTAGCAGAAAAAACAAAAACAAACGGCTTCCAAATAAGAAAGATAAAGTTGGGTAATAATGTCTCCAACATAACTTGTAATCAATAAAAAATGGAAGAGAGTGTCCATACAATAACCTTTGAACTCAAATAAGATAGAAACAAGAAGTCCTGACGGTGACAAACACATACAACTACATATTTTTACAAAAGCAACAAAATCAACTACTTATTTCGTTTCTTCTCTTATGTTGTCATTATTATGATGAACCATAAGCAATCAAAGACGCACAACAAAGAAAATGTTAAAAAAAAAACCACTAAGAAGAACTGACGGGGATCCTGAGAAACACCCTCATGATAAGTTGCAGGTCAAATCTTGGAGATACTCACTTCTTACTTTGAAAAATATAAAACCAAATCTGGATAAATGCACACACACAGAAACATATCGATCAACTTCCGCTTGCCGTTTGGTTAATAAAGAATATTCAACAGAAGTTGTTGAACAAGCTGCTTTCCTTTCAAAAGTGGTGACAAGAACACTTAAAACGCTTGAACAAGTAATGACGACAAGAGTCCTGAACAAAGCTAATATTATGGCTAATCGCAGAACAAACGCTTGGAATTGGTCCACTTTTCTCTCTACTGTAAAAGTAAAAAAGGGTTTTTTTTAAAAAAAAATGAAAACTGATTCTCAAGTCTGTAATTTCAAACAATTTGAATAGGCATGTGGCAACAGCAGAAGCAGAAATTGAACAATAAGCTAAACCATTGCAAATTAGAACTTCAATAGAATAATGACAACTTATTACCAAGTTTAGAAATTTTCCATTACACAAAGCGATAGAAAGCACCTACAAACAGTTGAATAAAAAACTTTAAAAACAGCGATAGCATGTCCTAGAATTACGTAGTTTCTTCCAATTTCATTCTTGTCTCCTTAGTAGGCCACTCCCAAATTTAGACAATATAACAGGATTGAGCTTTTCTTGGTTACCATGTATTATTAGCTACCAAACAGAGCAGAGAACAGATATAACCAAAATCTACATGTTTAACTAGAACCAAGAAATTTCTCTGAGCATAAAAAGTATAAAGAATCCAAAATAAGATAGGGATGAAAAAAGAAACTTAGAGCAGAGCCTGAACATGTTTAACAAAGTTCATTATTGAAACATCTCCTTCATTATTGATACTTCTTTCATTTCTTTAGCTTCCAGACAAATTAATAACTCCAAAATTTTAACATGTGAACTTTCCATTTTCACTAATTTCTGTAGGTACGAATATTCCACCCCTTTCCTTCACCTTGTAGGAACGAGTTAAGGTCAAAAACACACCTAAGTATCCAGGTTGTCCGAGTTTTCTGTCAGAATTATAACCATCTAATTATCAACACCTAAACTATCAGTTGTTCCCTTTTCCTACCTGAAATATCACCACCACCACCGTTCAGGTAGGAAAAGGGTACAATTGATAGTGAGAGGTGTGTTCTGATGTATAGTTGGTGATAGTTCAGGTAAGAACACAACTTATAGTTCATATATGAAACTCAAAAAAACAGGATACTTTAGGTATATTTTTTTAAGCACCAAACACTTGACATATATTGATAAAAGACCCAAACTTTCTACAAACTACAAAAAAGAAAAAAACAATTACACCTCAGTCCCAAATAAGCTCGATTCGGCTACATGAATCCCCAACTTTCTACAAAGTATGAACAACAATAACAATTACACCTCAGTCCCAAACAAGCTCAGGTCGGCTATATGAAACCCAATTTTTTTACACACAAAAACTTTCCCTTCATCTTTTCGTCAAACATCCAAACACTAACTTCAAAAGTCATACTTATTAGTAAAATAAAATTCCTTTCAACTTCACAACTTATAGAGCGTACGCAGTCCCTCTGAGGTAGAGAGGTTATTTCCAATATACAGAACCTGGCTCAAGATAAAAACAGTCTAGAAAAAGACAGTAATATAAAACAGCTAAGAAAGGAAGGAAGTCAAACCTTAGAAGATCTACTCAAGCTCTTTGACAGCTTCAACACATGTGACCTTGGAGTAGCAGGAGCAACATCCCAATCAGCCATCCCAGGAGAAATAAGGGCAGTACCAGAATGCCTCTCTGATTCAGAAACAGTTGAACTACTGCTACCACTATCATCATTATCATCTAATGTTCTTTTAGGAACATAAGTACAAAGATTCAAACCAAGTGCCAATTTCACTTTACCCCATTTACTCACCATTTTTCTAAAGCAAAATTCCAAACAACTCCTTATCAAAAAAACCCAAGAATCACCAACCCTTTAATGGATTTTCACCAAAACAAACAAAAACCAAAAAAAAAAAAAAAATCGTCCCTTTTTTCACTTTCTTGATTTTTTTTGTTTACTGATTCTGCTAAGATTGACTTAAAAAGACAATCTTTTTAGCAAAATTCTAACAACCCCTTAATGAAAAACTTAAAGAATCACCAACCCCTTAGTGAGTGTTCACCAAAACAAGCAAAAAACAAACCATAAAAAGAAAAAAGAAAATAACCTCCCTTTTTTCACTTTCTTGATTTTTTCCCCTTTACTAATTCTGCTAAGATTGACTTAAAAAGACAATCTTTTTAGCAAAATTCTAACAACCCCTTAATGAAAAACTTCAAGAATCACCAACCCCTCAATGAGTATTCACCAAAACAAGCAAAAAAACAAACCAAAAAAAGAAAATCCTCCTTTTTTTCACTTTCTTGATTTTTTTCTTTACTGCTATTCTGCTAAGTTTGACTTCAAAAGACAACCTTTTTCAATATTTTTTGAAGAAATGCAGCTAAGCTGTTGAAACCCTTTTGGTTATTTGAGGTACAGAAGAGAAAGTGAGCCACAAGAACCAAGAAAAATGTTTAAATAAAAGAGGAGAGAATAGAAGAGGGTTTAGTAAGAAGAAAGAGTTATAAAGGGTGATAAAGAAGAAGCATTTTTGCCATTTTTTGACATTGGAAATGGAAAATGAGAAGAGTAAAAGGAAGAGGGGGAGATTAATAAGGTGAAATTTTTCTGGTGAAGAAAGGAAGAGCTGACCTGTTTGTGTTGTTGGTTGGTTTTCTTGACTTTGGTTTTATGGAGATTTGTAAAAAGTACTATGCATATAAGATACCATTAACACATCAATAAAGTCTACTGTCCCCCCTAAACACCCCAACCCCCACAACTCATCTTTTTAACGATCATGAGAATTTTTTTACTTTAAAAAAATTACTATTTTATTTTAGTAAAAATGTATCGGGTGTCTGTTTCACCACGAATATCAATTGAAGTTATTTTTGAAATTTTCTGAGAGAATAAAAGTGAGAAAAGTAAAAAAAAATAAAAAATTTTGCTTTTTCAAAAATAATTTTTATTAAAGTGAGATAATTCTTATGGTAAAAACTACTAGCGTTTGGACATAAACATTAAAGTTTTTGAAGTTGAAATTGTATTTATCCGTAAATATAATTAGGGTTGTTTTTATATTTTTGTGAGAGAAATGAAGATAAAAATAAAAAATGAAAATAACTTCTTCTTATTTTATACTTTTACAAATAAACTTCAAGTTATATTTGGAATTCTTATAGTCAAATATTAAGTTGGAATTGTATTTACCATAAAGAGAAAAACAATAGAAAAAGTGAAAAAATCTTCATGAGTTGAAGCATTTAGTTATCGGTAAGAGATTAAGTTAAACGTGTAGATGTACGCGTTCAAAATTAAAATACTTACGTATTAATTAAAGTCAAATTAAGTGTTTGTTTATCGAATACTCACATGATAGGAATACTAAAAAACAAAATATATTGTAGAGCTAATAATCCTATTTCTACTTATCCATTTTCCTTTTTTCCAAGTCCAAGTAAAAATTGGAGTTCTCAAAAGACAAAAATAAGGTCTAAATTAGTCATGTCATAATCTTAATTTAGTTCACATGCAAATTTACAAAGTGAAAAAAGAAAAAAAAATATTACTATGTTATTTTATTGTTATTATGTTAATACAGGAAACTATTCCAAAATATTTTAGTTGTCTTATGTTTACTTTTTTTTTTCTTTGTTGTTGTCTTATGTTTACCAATTCATTTTCACACGACGTATTATTTTTTTTTTAGAAAATTCTTATCAATATATCATTTTGACTAATAATTATTCAAAGTGCATGAATAATGTTACGTAAAAAGAATCAAGGAGGATCCTATCCGTCAGAAAAAGAAAGAAGAGTAGAAGCTAGCTTTGACAGTGGAATCGAGTCTTTTATGGTGCTTTCAACCCGTTGAAATGGAAGGCTTTGCACCGTACTCAATTGAAGAATCTCCTTCTAGTGCAAAGCAATTTATACAGACTTACTGTATATCGTTGTTAGTGGACTGACAGCGTTAGCTGGACGCTGAAAATAGGCTTTTTCGGATGAAATGAAAATTGAATTCACGTAGTAGGAGAAAGGTTTTCCATTCCTTAACCTCTGGGAGCTTGCTTCAGTCCATAAAGAGCTTTGTGAAATCGGCAGATATATTCTGAATGAGCGATATCCAGAAAATATCATCTCGACCTAAATTGATCTTTGTTCCGATGATAATTGATGCGATTACCATCAATTTTTTTAACTCAGTCTAATCCGATCGTCTTACATGGCCGACGCTTCAAATGACGAAAACACTAATTATAATTTTGCGGTCTATATTCAATAAGTTGGTCTTTAATCTTTCGATTAGAGTAAGAATCGCGAGAAAGTAAAGCGTACTATAGTTACAAATCTCTATATAATCCTAGTTGTTATACTCCACAAGACCATACTATTTTATTATAATTATAAAACTATTTATAATCACGATTGTTGTTAATGCATACCAACTAAAAGTTGTATTATATATGTCACGCCCCAAAACGATAATGACGGACAAGAACCGTATTCACTTACTCGACAAGCACTCTATGACGTACACGAGGTTATGAGATAATAACGAGCAGGATATTCAATAAGTGTTGCATATATACACAAGGGAGTTACATTTACAAAACTACACAATACTACACGATGTCCATAAAACCTCTAGTCAGTTTAACACCATTTTGCTAATATACAAAAATTCTCTTTATAGACCAAGGTTGTATTTAATTTAAAATTTTATCGAGCTGTCACAATATATATATATATATATATATATATATATATATATATATATATATATATATATATATATATATATATATTATTGGTATCCTAAACTTTTTGAGAACAATCAATGGAGTTGGGTATGAGGTATTATTGTTGGAAAAAATGGTTATATGCATCATAACTCATAGGTATGCAAGAAAAGTTAAAAAGGAAAAAAAAGGATGGGATTTTCTAATACTATGATTAATGAAAATGTGTTAAACATTTTTTAATCAGATCTCTCGGATTCAAATTTTATGGATGAAGTTGTTTTTATTAAAAAAAATTGTGTATCAATAATCACCTTTCTTTTTTTAGTAAATTATCCGTAATCACTTTTGATAGAGAATTTTTACTTTCTTAAAATAATTTTTTTCGATAGAAGTTTGAATTAACCATCTCAAAACGGAGATCAAATATTAGGTAGGATTTTTTTTATTTTTTTTTTAAAATATGATTTGATTAGTAAAGCATGGTTCCCCACACGTGCACTTCAGTAAATTACCTAAAAGTCAATGATGTTATTGATAAAAATGGTCAACATTTTCGGAAAGATTAAATTATAGTAATAAAAATAGATTAATTATTCATCATTTCTACTTAAGTTAGAATCAATTATATATTCAAAATATTTATATAGTTATACGTTTCATTTAATGAATGCAATGTATATATGTCTAATTTAGTACGTTTCAAAGTGCTTTGTATTATATGAGGTTTTATAGTAAGAAATTTAATTCTATCGTATTTATCTTTAAAAAAATATTTAATATCCAAAAGTAATTTATTTAGAACTCGTAAGTAAATCGAATGAGCTAAAATCAAAATTCATAAGCTTTAAATCATTAATTCACCTATGAAATTGAATTTTACGTTGAAAATTAACCTATCATAATCCTCCATTTTTTTTGTTCAGAGAGCAAAGTCGAATGAATTTTAACATTCTTTTATAAATATTTTAGGTATATTAATATGTTCTGCTTCTCTATCCATGGATCTTATAAAATTATTTAATTAATTGGTTGAAAACTTGTATTTTTTAAAGCTGAGTTATTTGACTAGAAAATTTCCATTTGGTGCCTATTATATATTTTAAAAAGGTTGAATATTATAATTATTGACTGAAATAAACAAATGCCATGTGCAAATAATTTTCTTCAATTCCATAATACGCAACACGTTTTTTTGTATTGAAATATATATAATTAATAAATTGCTTACAAAGTTCACAAGGTTTGAAAATTTGCATATAATAATAATAATAATAACATGGTTAAATTTAAGCAGTTTTCATTTGGAATTTTTCATAATAATAATCCTTAATTGCGGCTTATATTATTTTATATAAGAAGACAACTACTGACGTGTGACTTTTTTTTATGTGTTTTTTTTTTAGAGAGGTTATGGATAAATTCTAAATTTTAGATCTGTTTTTTTTAACACTATACGCACCTCGATTGATGATTGGTTGAAGGACCCTTTTTTTCTGTCATAAGCTGACAGACTGTATCAATCAGTTTTAAGCTGTCGAGTGACGATTTTTTCATCTTTACGTATGATTTAAACAACATGAGTTTCTTATTTGGTGTTTGGGTCGACTTTAAAGTATCAATTAATTTGAATTCGCGTCAAATTAAAGAGTAAATATTTTTATTTTTTTTATATTAGAGAATATATGCCATCGTTTTGAAGTCTGGTGGATTCTGTGTTCCAAATTTGTACCAATATATTCTCATAATAATTGATTTAATTATTTCAAGTGCAGAACCTTATGCTGAGAATAATAATTAGCAATTAAAAAAAACACATTATACTAGGATTCTCTATAAACAAAATGTATCTTCTCAACATTCTATCAAACATTTTTTTTTTTAATTGTTATTGCATAGAGATGCATTTTAAAATTATATGTTAATGTTCTTAAAGGATATGAAAAAGGTGAATTATTATTATTATAGATAGGTAGACTTTTTTTTATTATGAGTGGGAAGAAGAGTTTCTCTTTCATTTGAATTTTAGTGGCCAAAA
Source organism: Capsicum baccatum var. pendulum (assembly GCA_030864225.1). Classification (NCBI taxonomy): domain Eukaryota; kingdom Viridiplantae; phylum Streptophyta; class Magnoliopsida; order Solanales; family Solanaceae; genus Capsicum; species Capsicum baccatum. The sequence goes on from CM061554.1 coordinate 248,025,356, forward strand.
AAGGGGGAATAAAATGATTCAACTTTGCACACTTTGTCAAAATATGGAATCCTAGCCAAGACTAAAACTACTTTTTATTGTCAAGAAATTGAGGATAATTATGAAATGAAGAGAAAAATAATAAAAATTAAATGTATTTTACATAAATAATGAAACAAAAAAAATGAAGTGAAGCCTTGACGTAACTAATAAAATTGTTGTCATATGATCTGGACAGAAATTCTGCAGAGGGAGTTCAAAATCTGAAGAAAAACTCATCGAAGGAGGTTCGACATATACAATATATATATTAAAATTATTTTACTAATGTATTAATAATATAATTTTTCGTCGAAAAAGGTTCGAATAAACCTCCTATTACTAGGCTGGTTTCGCCTCTGGATATGAAAGTCACGAATTTAAGCTGTGAACACAGCAACTTGCAAAAATACCAAATACAACTACATAAAATAGATCCTTATTATTCAAGCTTTTTATAAACTTTATGTATAACGAAAGCTTACTGCAATTGCTAATGGAGCAAAAAAGTGAAGAGTGGACCAAACATAATTTTTTTTTAAAGCTTTTGAGTGGAGTTCTCTATTCCCACTCAAAAAGACAAACTTTTAAAAGGAGGCAAAAAAGAAAAAAACTTATCTTTTTTAATATTCCAAAAGTTAAATATTCTTCTTCCCCACAAAAGAACATCAACTAGGAACCAAGAAAGTGACCCTTTTCATTTCTTCCCCTACTTTTGATAGCACACATGCCTTCCAACATTTTTTTTTTGTAACAAAAACTATAACCTATGGTGTTTGAGATTCGCACATCTCGATTAAATTCATAAAATATTTAATTTATTATCTTTCATTATCATTAATATCAGATAAGTTTATTCATAAAAATTTTAATGAATAGAAAGAAATTACCTAGCGAATTTACTTACATTTTTTTAGGGTTTTAGCAATCAATATATGTATACATGATTGACTCATTTTGGATTAATTATTCCGATATAAATATCGAGTAAGAATAAATATTTGAAAATAACTTACATTGCTGTCAATATATTCCATTGATAAAAATCCACATAGAGTTATAATCAATCACCCTACCCCTCACCCTAACACACTTCTTGACTTCTTTTTCGGGGTGAAGGGTGGGGTGCAGATGCAGATCCAGGATTTAAAGTTTGTGTGTTTTTCATATTAGATAAAAATAAAATCGATTCTTATAAATTTATTAGATTTCTCTATATAAATATTAAATCTGCACGAAAATTATTGAGTTTCCGAAATCCTCCTTGCGTACCCCCTAGATCCGCCCCTAATAAGGTGGGGCGGGGTGGGGTGGGGTGGGGGTGAGGGGGTGTTATGAGGATAGGATTCCCTTTTGTTGTTGTAAAAATTGGCAGACTTTATAGGGCAAGTCAACTAGAAAGCTGACTTTTTTGTTTTCATTATTCTAAGAGAACATTTTCCCCTTTGATTGTGCCTCCCACTTTGGTGATTTTAGGGCAGTGTGGCCTTTGTATTTACTTACATTGCATAAAAGAAAATAGCATATGTTATCTGTACAGCATTAATTAGTAACTTAATATAATGACACTTCTCATTCTCCCATGTTAATTAATACTTACTACTAATTACTTTGACTAATCACCATTTAGTTTTTTGACCACATCTTTGTAAACCTCAAATGTCTTCTTCCCTCCGTTCACTTTTACTTGTTACTATTTTCCTAATTTGATTTCTATTTTACTTGTCATTTTTGATAAATCAAGAAGAGATAATTTTTTTTCTTCACATTTTACCATTTGCATTAATTACTTATTCTTCAATTTATTTTTCAATGCCTATTACTACTAAATACTCCCTTCATCCCAAATTGAGATGACACATTGATTAACAAAAATAATAATTAATAACATGCCTAGTTTACCATAGTACCCCTATTAAATGATGTTTATATTTTAATTTAAAGAAAAAGTAATTAATATAAAGGGTAAAACATGAAAAAAAAAATTATCTCTTCTTGATTAATAAAAAAGACACGTAAAATGAGAAATCAAATTAAAAAATTTGGAACGGAGGAAGCACTAGAGTGTATATATGAATGGTGCATAGTATAATGTATCAGCAATACTTGCATTAGTAATGTTATTAAGACGGAGAAGGGACAATTAATCCTACGACTAATTTTAGAATGAGTTTATTTCATACCTGCTTTGGACAAAATCGAGGGAGAACTTATTTCAAGATTAGTCATCCACAAATTACACTGTTATTTTTCACATTGAGGATGGGATAACAATCTTAAAATAACTTATTCTCAGATTACTTGTTCCCGAACTAAATGAAGGATACTATCTCATGCAGAAGGTTTGATATATTACAGCTCATTTCGTTTTAATTTTTGTAATACTATTTGACTCGACAAAAAATTTAAATAAAAAAATTGAGAACTCAACTTTCTTTGTGTCCAAAGTACTCTTTGTTATAAAGGTTCTTTCTTTTTTCAAATCCATGCATATCCAACAAGTTGTAATAGTTACAATATAGTAGGTCTCTTTATTATGATGTCACATGTTTGTTGATCATAATTCATAATCATCACCATATTCATCATTTGTAGCAACAATGACAAGTCAAACCTAATTTATGCATCTTCTTGAGTACATTTGCCAAATATCATGTCCCACAATGTATAATTATTACCGAAGTGACGAAGTAAAAATTTTCATTAAGCAAATTTAATATATATATATAAAAAAAAAAAATTGAAAATTTTAACAAATCAACATCTACTAAAAAGGATACGAATAATCTTTTGTGTTCTCTAGTTCTACTCTTGCTATTGTGAATACAACGACATTAACTACGCCTAAATTTCAAACAAGTTAGGATCGATAAAATGAATTATCACTTATCATGTTTCTTCTTCTAAGCTCAATTTGTTTCATCGCCGTACCAAATAATACAAAAAGTGAAAAATAAGTTGAATTTTATATATATGTGTGTGTGTGTATGTGTAGCCTTATGAAAGAGAGAATATAGGTTCAAACAAGTTTCAAGTATGTAAAAGATTTGGAAAAAAGGCCCTACCATTTTCTCAAATGAATTTTATTTGACATTTTTTGATGCTTTAACTTTTTGATAGATTTGAATGAAATGGAAATTTTAGGTGTGAGGATAAATGAATATATTCGACTTCAACAAATCTACAATCTTATTAGAGCCCCAAAAGTACATTCAAAAGTTTCTATTTTTTATTTTATTTTTAATGTCAAGAGGAACATAAAAAATTTGCTTTCTCAATTATAAAACAACTTCGACTTATTTATCATCAACTGTGGTAATATGCCATTTTCCACTTATTTTGTTTATTACTAATTCAATAGTTTAAATGCAAGATTAACTTACTAATTGTATTTCTCTAAATTAAAAAGCTAATGTAATTCCAAAAGTGAAATCCAGAGAGGCTGAGGCGTACGCAACCCTTAACTCTACATTTGTGGGGTATAGAGGTTGTCTAATAGACTTTTCGCTCAAGAAAAATTGTGTTTTCAAACAAGCTTGCGAAAATGCATGTGTAAAAAAGCTAGATTCGCATCGTCTTTTATTTGTTCTTGATATGTTCTCATGTCTCCCAAATCAAACTCAAAGAGAGTTCTTTTTTGATTGTTACAAGCAGCTTGGGCGCACCTCGACTACTCCACCGAGTACCTTCTACCTCCCACCAGCACATGTATCGAGTAAATAGACGCTAATGCAACTAACACCAAGATGTTAAATAGAATATCTGATCAAAGTTTATGTAATATGAACATTAGTCCATCATAGTATCAGCTCTGATTTTGAAAAAACTTGAACAAGCAATGGGAAGTCAAGAATGGCTTAAAGGACCAAAGAGTTTTGCAGAGCATGCCAAGCCACGACGTCTTTGTATGCCAAGTCACCTCCGAAAATATCCAAAGCACTGCCCACTGTCACATCCACACGCCCCATCCCCGCGACTTTGATCTTCTCAAGATCAGCCATCACAGTGACACCACCAGCATATGTTACAGGAATCTGAGAACCACATGAAGATAAAATTTTGGTCACCACTTGTCTTGTATTAAAGGAATTATACATTTAGGAACCTAAAAGAGCATAGTGGCACTGGCATTAATACAGAACAGCTATGATTATTTATGCCACAGATGGTAACAAGTTGAAGGGGGCCTTGGTGTATCAGGTAAAGTTGCTGCCATGTGACTAGGAGGTCGCAGGGTTCAAGCTGTGAAAACAACCTCTCGCAAATGCAGGGTAAGGCAGCCCTCTAGATGGTAACAAGTCGCATGATAATGTTTCACTTTAGCCAAGTGGTCCATCGACAAAACATTGAGAAAGTAGATTTGACTCTTCTTGCCACTCCATTTCACATTCTTTCAAGCTTTGGCAAAGGGCGGTAGAATTGAGGCTGAGGAGGATTGTGACTATTTCCGAGAATCAGTTCGGTTTCATGCCAGTTGCTCTACTACTGAGGCCATTCACCTCGTGAGGAGATTAGTGCAACAATTTAGGCAGAGGAAGAAGGACTTGCCATGGTGTTCATTGAGATGACGTATGACAAAATCCACAAGGAGATTTAATGGAGGTGCGTGGAGGTTAGAGGGGTGCCCGTGGCGTACACTAGGTTGATTCAGGACATGTACGACAGCGCGAAGACTCGTGTGAGGACGGTAAGAGGAGATTCGGAGCACTTTCCTGTCAACAGGACTGAACCAAGGACCGACTCTTAGCCCGTTTTTATTTGCCTTGGTGGTGGACGTTTTGACGCGACGTATTCAAAGGGAGGTGCCTTGGTGTATGTTATTTGCTGATGATGTTGTTCTGATTGACGAGACTCGAGAGGAGTTAATGATAAATAGGAGATTTGGAGACAGATCCTTGAGTCTAAAGGATTTAGGTTGAGAAGGACCAAGACGGAGTACTTGGAATGTAAGTTTAGCCATTTGTTGCAAGAGACTGATGTGGTAGTGAAGTTGGATTCTTAGGCCATTCAGAAGAGGGAGAGTTTCAAGTATTTTGGGTCTATGATTCAGGCGAATAGTAAGATTGATGAGGATGTCATGCACAGTATTGGTGCAGGGTGGTTGAAATGGAGGCTCGCTTCGGGAGTCTTGTGTGATGAGAAGGTGCCTCTAAAACTTAAAGGTAATTTCTACAGAGTGGCAGTTCGACGGGCTATGTTGTATGGAGCAGAGTGTTGGCCAGTTAAGAACTCCTACATCCAGATGGATATATGAACTCACAAGAGAGATAGGGTTAAAAGCGAGATTATTCAGGAGAAGGTCGGAGTGACTTTGGTGGAGAACAAGATTCGGGAAGTGAGATTAAGATGGTTCGGGCATGTGGTGAGGAGGTGCGTGGATGCTCCAGTACGGAGGTGTGAGAGGCTGGTTATGGATGGTTTTAGGCAGGGTAGAGGTAGTCCGGCGAAATATTGGAGAGAGGTGATTAGGTATGATATGGAGCAATTACAGCTTACATAGGACATGACACTTAATAGGAAGGTGTGGAGGATGTGGATTAGGGTAGAGGATTACTGGGTAGGAGTTCGCACGTAACAGTAGGAAAGAATGTATTGTTTGTATCTGTGCCTGGAGTTTCTTGTTAGTGGTGTCTATGATTTTGAATAGATAGTTTATAGTATTATCTTGGGGTTGTCTTGTTTCCTGTATTAGCTAGCAATGTGTTATCCCATTTTGTTGTGTGCTTTAATGTTTTCTTTTTTGTTATACTAAGCCGGTGGTCTATCAGAAACAAGCTCTCTATCTTGAGGTAGTGGTATGGACTACGTACACATTACCCTCCCCAGACCTCACCTCACTTTGTGGGAATACACTAGGTATGTTGTTGTTGTTAAGCTTTGGAAAGAACTTGATTCGACTCTGATACCCCGGCCATCATATAATCCCTCAAAGATTTAAGATTAATAATAGATCGATGCTCATTCAGCATTCAGGGTAAAACAAGAAACATGAATGCTGGCAAAGATGCATTTTGACCTTCATTTGACTAGCATTGTCTGATGGAATCTACTATAATGCTGCCCCGCCACGGCCCCACCCCCCAAAAGAAAAACAATAGAATGAGAGACACAACTAAGAAAATAGTAATATAAACGGCGGTTAATAATGAATGACACTTACGGGGGAATACTTTCCAAGCAATGCTACAAGCTCCTCATCTATTCCCAGCCTGTTTTACACAAGAACCATACGCGTCAGATTTTTCAAGCAGCAGATCATTTATGAAGCATATGCCAGATTTCTCGATAAGCAGCTAATGTATGAACCATACATCAAGTTAAACCAGATAATGTATGAATATCCAAATTATGTTTCTCTTCAACTACAATCTCTTACGTGTAACTTATACGCTATATTTTGAGAATGCTGCGGGAAAAAATACATGCCACATAAGATTTTTCCTTTTGCTGTCCAACAAAAACTGATATTTTATCAAGTCAACGGGCAATAGATGTTTGCTCAATCAGGGCAAAATAAAGATAGTATTGGCAAGTTCTTCATTATTAGACTAGTTAATGATACAAGCTACTAAATAAAAAAGTGGGACAAACTCGAAGCAGATCAGGGAAAAGAAAAACGAAGGTCAGACCTCAACCAAATATGGAGTAGTATATTTACGTTAGCACAGTTGCTTAAAAAAAGTTACTTCGTTGGAAATGCCGGAGCAATAAGTCATTAAAATCGCAACAAGATCGCAATTTTGCATTCTTTTTCTTTTCATTTTTCAGAAGCAAACAATTGGGACACTTATTGGCCTAAAGAGCCTAGTTGTCAGTCGTATCTCAAATGTAAATACTTGGAAGATTAGACTAGCCCTTAAGGGTTTAACTAGTTTAGTCATTGGCATTTTGTGAAATTTTGAAAGATACATAAAGCACATTGACTAGACAATAGATCAGAATTTAAGAGAATTTTCATTAAAACAATTACGTCAGTTGTAGCTATAAACTGCACAAAGATAGTTAAAGCAAAAAGTACGGGGACTAACTTTTTCCCTTCAACATCAACGCCATGAACCAAAAACTCATCAGCGTACTCCGCCAGAAAATTCAGGACTTTCTCATTGAGATGTACGTCACTGAACTTCTGCCATCTGTCTGTAACAATCACATACTCACCCTCCTGCATGTTGTTTCAAGTCATTTGATTGAAACCTCTCGTAGCAGACGAAAGGAAGAGCAGTAACTAAGTCTAATTTTGCAAATTTATTCATCTAGTCATGCCCTGAGCAATTTTAGATGAGAAAGTCTTCCACACTAATATGAAGAACTAGTATTCCTAGGAGCACAAAAAATGCGGATAGCTTTTCAACTTTAATTTTTTTTATGCAAGGTAATTTCATTGAAAAAGAGAATACCTTTTTACGGCAACTAAGATCCAAAACAAGCCTCTTTCTTCCAACAAGAGAAGAAAGAGCCTTCAGTCTCTCAAGGTCCATTTGTCCATTGTTAAAGACATACTGCAACATAGACAATAAGTATCAGATAGAGATGATCTAGTAGGACAATTATTTTGGAGAGGGCCTACAAGGCCATTAACCTAGAATCATTAGGTAAAAGAGAAACACAAGTAATACATTTTTGGATTATTTTAATTGTTCTGTGTGAAGAAATTAGGTAAAATTCCATCATTCACTACTTTGTTGCTACAGCAGCCGAGGTCTATTATGTCCGGAGCTTGTATCAGGAGCTTTTATCTAGTTTTAGTAGAGAACAAGTTTTGCAACAACGACCAGATAGTTTACAAATTATTCTCTGATCGTCTGTTTATTGAATTAAGTATTTTTTTCTTCTGATTGGTGGTTTATTGAATTAAGGAGTCAATATGGGAAAGATTAGCTGCTCCACTTGCCCTTAGTGGATGGTTCAACTGAATGCCTGTTGCTCCCCTTCCTAGTCTCTCATTGTTGTACTCAAAAACATAAAAAACAAAAAGGAGAGAAGAATCAATTTAAACCATGGGCGTATAGTAGGGCAGTTAACGACTTCTATTCTCATGAAATAAGCAATCAAATAAATCTACTAGCCTCAATCCCATATTAGTTGGGTCAACTAGATGAATCTGACATATCATTCAGCTCTATCTAAGGTCAATTCTTCTAATACTAAACATTTGCCGTTTAAAGGTAGTAAGAAAACGGACCTAGAGCCAAATGTAGAACATTCAATATACAACAAATTAGGGGTTCCAAAAATATCTCAAGATCATATAAAGAGGTATATGCAGTCAAATCTCTTAATATCACCCAAATTGGTCTGGCAATTTAAAGATCCGCGAGAGGGAGGGAGAGATGGCAGTAAGATATCCTCAGAAATTGTAAGATGAAAAACACGGCAAGATTGCTACTTCACAAGAAATTAACCATGAATGCATACCGACGTGACAATGACATGGCTGGCTCCTTCTTCAATGTAACTCAAAGCATTTTCAGTTTTGATTCCGCCTCCAACTTGCAACCCACCTAGATGTTTCACCCTCAAAGAATATCACCAGAGGGAAAAATCTGTAAGTTGAGATGTATCAACCATGTATACACTTAATCTTAACACAAAGTCCAGTAATAAATATTTGTAGCAAACAGCTCCAAATGAAGCTAAAAGAAAATGGCCAACAGCCGAAAGATCAGGTAACAGCATACTTTATTGTGGAACAAATAATGACGAGAAGCTATTGGAATACCAAAAAATTGAAAAGCATCGTAAAGAACTTAGATAAGGATCAGTACCCTACCAGGGTAAGCATGTAATGCTTCAGTTGCAGCAGCTATGCTCAAGGGGTCAGCACCAAGCATAATCACATGGCCACCTACAAGGCCGTCATCTCTGTAAAGCTTTGCATATTCTGCAGCCGATTTGTCAGATTCAAAGTTAGTTACCAGGCTTGTATCTGCTTCCTTAGAATCTTGAAGAGTGGATCCAACAATTTGCTTCACTTTTCCCTAAGAAAATGAAACTTTCAGGTAAATATCTTACTATCTAGAGGATATCTAGAAATATGTTACGTTAGCACCTAGGAAAACTCATCTCCCAAGCATATGAAACAACAACAACAAACCCAGTGTGTTCCCACCCCCAAGCATATGAAACAAGCTTAAAATTCTTTAAACTCGAAAGGTAATAGGACACAGAAAAATAGCTTGCTCCCCTCTTTGTTACCCATCTGATTCAGCTTCCCAAGTGAAAAGCTATTATAGACTGAATGAGCTACTAATTGAACCTTTTCTTCTTTTCTTCTTCTTTTTAATTCTTTATATGCAACCAATCCATTTTAGTTTCTTCATCACCTGGTCCAATGCTAAGCAGTGATGTACTAAAAGGCCCTTTTTTCTATGGCACAACAAGGTTGCAAGGATAAAGAAACTCCAACGTTGTACTCATATAATATCATAGTCCCAACCATAAATGTAGTGAACTGTTCCTCAAAAACTTCTTAAATGCGTATTATCAAATTACTACTAAGGGCACTAAGCCTTGCACAAGTATCCACAAAACATTGAAACGTATAAATAGCTCAAACATTAGAAGATGTAAGAAAGAGAGAAACAAAGAAGCAGCAGGTAGACCTTGTGTATGTCAATGCAAGGGCGGAAACCAACACCACATTGTACGGATAGCCTTTGAGGTCCTGTACAGTTCAAATTATAATCATATTCATATTGCCTATACAGAAAACAATGCAACAACAACACCAACAAACCCAGTGTATTCCCACATAGTGGGGCCTGGGGAGGGTAAAATGTACGCAGTCCATACCACTTCATCCGAAGAAGTAGAGAGGTTGTTTCCGAAAGACCCCCGGCTCAAGACAAAGGACAGTAAACAAAGTCGTAATAAAACATGAAACAAGATGGAATAACAAAACTAAGACACCCACAAAGTAATACTACAAACTAACAAACCAAAGTCACCCAGCACACCCAAACCCTCCTAACTAGAAGCTCCAATCTATGTACACAGCTCTAAGACTACTAGCCCGGCTACACCAAAGCACTCCTAACTACTGGCCACGACTCACCCACCCGCACTAGCCCTCTAACCTAATCGCATCCTCCATACCTTTTTCTTTTTTTTTGCAGAAAACCGTGGTGTCCGGGCCAGCTTGCGTGCACTTCGACTAAATCCAGGGGATACCTACCACCTCCCACCAGCAATAGGTACGCACCTCGACTAAATCCAAGGATACCTGTCACCTCCCACCAGCAACAAGTACCAGGTAACTCTGTCCACCAAGGCTAGAACAGATGGGAAACACTTATTGTTTGTCTCGGCTGGAAATTAAACCTGAGACATCATGGTGCTTGTCCCAACTTCATTGAACCACTACGCCACAACCTTGGGTGCCATCCTCCATACCTTCCTATCTAGGGTCATGTCCCCGGTGTAACTGCTCCATATCACGTCCAATCACCTCCCTCCAGTATTTCTTCGGCATACCTCTACCTCTACCCTCACTTCCCGCATCTTGTCCTCCGCCGAAGTCACTCCCACCTTCTCCCGTAGTCTCATTCCTAACCCTATCTCCCCCAGTAAGTCCACACATCCAACGAAAATAATGCAAATATATCATATATCAAACATATACCTAATGGAGGCAATTTCAAATTAGGTATGAATTCTTGCGTTCTGCTTACAGTACATGATTCATAGCTGAGATTCTTCCCCCAGAAAAAATTTTGTAGCGATGAAGCTGAAGTCACTTGGAGACTTTGCATTGTTAGCTTCAACCAGATGCCTATTCAATATACACTCAAATTGGTTAGTTCAACTCCATATCAATCACATAAGTACACATATATTATAAGCCAAAAAACAAAAAAAGAAGAAGCAAAATATCTCTGCATTTGTAATATCTGGGGAACAAGAGGTCAAATTTTTACAGTAAATCAGGAGCCAAAGCAATCAAAATTGAAGATTACTTGTTATAGAGTGCAATAATCTACTAATTTTGGCAATGAATAAGATTATACCCACAAGAATGTTACTAGTAAATCCCATACCTGTAATCTCCTCGAAGTATATTGATGCAACTGTTTAATGGTAAGTTGAATGATGCAACTCTTTAATGGCAAGTTGAGAGTGAGATTAGAGTCGAGTGCATTTATTTTTATTTTTATTTTTTGGTTAAAAATACTTCTAAAAGAAAGAAAAAAAAAAAACTCAAAATTACCTAGTGAAATTATTTTTATAACCTGCAAGGATTGACTGAGTTAGAGTCAGTGAGTGATTTTTCACGTGGAGGCTATAAAACTTTTCGGTCAGAATTTGGCACACCGGACTTGTCCAACGTGATTTGTATATCTTGTACGTGTATCGTTTGTGAGCTGTTGCATAGGAGAGAATTTACCTGGCGAATTGAAAGAATATCACAACTAACTAAAGAATTTGCTCTAATAAATGTCCTTTGTTCAATTAAATAAATGTCTTGAATGTATGTAGCTTATTTTGTTTGGTGAAATAATGAATGTATTTTTATTTATTTTTTTGGTGAACGAAATAATGAGTGTATTGGTACGTAAGACTTGTATTGAAATCAATTAAATTAGTGTTTGGTAACACTTTGGATTAAAGCAATTAGATTACTTTAGAAAGTATAGGTGATTTAAACCACCATTACGTCGAATCTAGTGTTTATACTAAACTACATAATTTAGTATTATAGGCCACAAGTGGGATCTAAAAAAATATACTCTAATGTATACAAACATTATGAGTCTATTTTCGATACGCTACAAATTAGATAATTTAACCCTAGTAACTAAAAATTAAAGAGTATAACAAAAACATAATTATGTGATGAATGTGTACGGAACACACGTAGCCTTGCATCTATTGACTTGGTGTAAACACCGAGTGCGAGTAAGTTTTAATGGTTTACAGATTTGCAAGAACACAATACAGTCTGAGAAGAAAATTAAACTCTCTCTTTAACTAGCAAAGATAAGAAGAAGATAATTGATCTTGGTTTTTGTTTTTCCTCAGGCCACTGGCACTTCAGTCATTTCATGATCCACGGCTGCAACTTCAGCGGGATAGTAGTGGTAGTGGAGTTCTCCAACGTCGTCGCCTGATAGCTTCTTCCATCCATCTGGTCCGACATGATAAACTGAAACGATCCACGAGTTACAATGACAAAATACAGAGAGACCATGGAACGAACATACAACTGAAAGATGGCGAAATGCCAATTGAGAATTGTGTGTTTCCTTTTTTTTTTTTGTGGATGGGATGCAAGAAACATACCGCTGGCAACACCTCCACTAGCTCCATCACGGAATGTAGCATGATAAATTGCTCGTCTAGCCAACTCGGCTGCTTCTTCCACAGACAGATCATATAGGTACCTAAAGTGAAACAGTGTAGGGAGTAAAAAAATAGATTTAGAGAGAGGAAGCAAGAGTTCAGTGGTTTCCTCAAGATAAAAATGTGTCACGCGCACGAGTTTTAAGCTGCCAAATTATGGAGTCACTTTGAAACATCTGTAACCCCCCATCCTACCCTCCCGCGTGGCACTGCATAACCTTCTCTCTTTGAGAAGACACTGAAGTCAAGTATGGCCAATAGGTAAATGCATCTGATCTTGTGAATTCAGTCTTTTACGGAAGACTTTAGTATCATGATGTCTGAAAGTCACCTTTGTCATACACTAGGGAACCATGGAAATGCCGATAGGAAAATGTGGAAGAGAACACATACCCATTATCCAAAACACCATAGGCATAAGGAGAACCAGAACCAACAGAGAATCTGTTTCCTTTAAGCCGTCCTCCCTCACTATCCACATAATATAGTCCTGGACCCTGCACAATCAAGCTTTTATATTAGTAAGGAAACAGGAATCAGACATTTTGCAAACTTTACAAGCATCCATCTTTCACTAACCTTCTCATCCCAACCAGCAATCATAGTTCCAACAGACAAACCCATTCCGCGGTAAGAATATAAAATGTTTGCCAGCAGCTTTGAAGCTCCAGTAACTGAAATTCTCCTTTTGTTTGCCAGTTCATGAAGACGGCACTGAATAATGAAAAGAAACCGGTGACCAACTCTTCAAAGTACAGGAAGCAAAATTCCTTACTACTGACGAAAATAAACGCAGAACTTTCTTCTGCAAAAAGGGTCAGGGGTAGAGGAGGATATATATACACATATATACACACACACTTCCGACCCCAACCTCAACCTCAACCTCTTTTTCTTTTTTAACAAGCACAGTTAGACTTTCAACTTCAGAAGATTTTAATCTGCAGGGCGAAAGATGGCCAACAGTTGGAGTTTAGTCTAGAATAATATAAGTGGAAAGAGATTTTCAAAGAACCAGTTAATAGGCAGGGAGTAAAAATTTTACAATCATCATTTCCTGCCCAAATCTAAGACCACTTAATGTTGGTCATTTCTTTCTTTTTACCCTTTCAATCTGGTCATATTTCCAATCTTACTATTAGCTTATACGCTTCCTTTCCTTTCTCTCTTTTTTTTTTAACTGTTGAGTGGAGGGAGAGGATACCCATCCTAAACAGATATATGCCATCAGAAGCATTTGAATTCTCTAGAATACAAGTTTCAAAAAAAAAAAAAAAATCTAGAATACAGAATCTCTGTAATGTAGAGGTCCAGAATTGATCTAGACCAAGTACTCTCCTGTGAAAAATAGGCAAATACGGCGACTCGGAAAAGGAAGCATAAGTACTTAATAACAAAATACCTTGATTCCCAGGTTTCTATGCCAGAATTGGCAGTCAGCAGCCCCACCAGCCATTGTGCCAAGCATATAGGGATTAATTTCAATGATTTTCTTCACAGATTGAGATGCTGCGAAATATTACAAAGAAAAGAAGATATTTCTTTAAAAGGACTGATCAAATCAAAAGAACTGCAACAGATCAAGAAATAACACTTAAGGAGTAATTGTAGAAGAAATCTAAACACCAAAAATTTGGAATTCACATTAAATATGACACAACCAAAACTAAAACATGTACAAGTTTCGTATAGCATCAGCCCATAACACAACCATATAAAATTGAGGTTAATTGAAGTTTTGTTTCAGGTACACAATAAATCAGATTTTTCTTTTTCTGATCAATCAATATGTCTCTACTTTATCCAAACCACCTGATTAAGGCACTAATTCCAAGTTCTAGCCATTGTACCAATAACTATAGTGACACTGACAACAGAACCATACTCTTAAGACGTATAGCATAATAACATTTATGCTCAAACCGGAAAAATACAGCTTCACTTACTCCCAAAAAAAACTCAATCATAACAACAATTAGGTCTTGCATGTCCCTTGGGGCGTTGAATATGGTTATATCAAGTCATTCGGTAGGGGCACGGGCTAGTAAGTTCTCCTGCCGGCAAGGTCACAAGAGCCATGGACAAATGGATGCTCTTAACAGTAGAAGAGTTGATAAGTAATTAAAGAATTCTTCACATAGTTTATCACAAAGACAATAAGGAGCAAAAGAGTGTACATATATATCCTCCCATGCTAGCCCGAGAATCAGCAGCAACCATGACACCTCCTTTAAAAATGAAAGCAAGGGTCGTGGTTCCCTTCGCGGGCTTCACCATTTGGATTGCTTCTTTTTGAAAGCCATCAAACTGAAAGAACACAGAGAAAAGAAAAGTAAACATAGTCAGAGAATTAGGACTCGACAGATCCCCAATTAACGAATATAAATGAACACGGCAGGAAAATAGTAAGACTCACATTAGTAGTATTAGGAATCGCGAATGATGGACAATTTGAAATTCCATCAAACAGCTCAGAAGGCTCCCCTCGAAGTGGGGCAGTTGGTTCAAGTCCGCTAAAATTGATCTTCATCATTTACAACTATTAGCTGCAATAATGGATAAATCAAGTATCACTTGAAATACTTAACAATCATGGTGGGCAACTTAAACTTAATTATCAATGTTTTCTACCATACTAAACTTAACTAAAGGTATTTCATATAGCCTCAGTAGTATTAAAGGGATAATTTAAATCAATTGATAATAGTCGGAAACCAAAAATGGTTGTGAATAATTGGAAGGTTTGGGGTAAAAGGATTAGTGGCTAAAGAAGTGGCTAGTGGTCAATGAAGTGGATTGAGAAGATGAAGTCTCAGTTCAAATTCGAGCGAGGGCAAAAAGCACTAGGTGATTTCTTGATTCTTCCACCTTCCAAGCCTTGGTCGACAGTGTTAACTGAAACTTGTGCTGGTGGAAAGCACATCCCCCTATGAAATTAGTCGAGGACCTGAGGTGCACAAAGTTAGCCCGGACACCATGGTTAACAACAAAAATAAGGTTTCAACTTTTAACAAGGACAAACCTAAAGATTATGTACCCTATCAGGTTATTTAAATTTATCACTTTCATCGCAAGTTCTGAAAAGCTCGAAAATCATCTTAAAAATCCCCCTCTTTTATGGCATTATTCTCCTTTTTATCTGTGCTTATAGAAAGTCTCAAAACATTGCTTACTAAACACCCAAAAGCATCTTACTACAACACCAAAAATTCAGCACAATTATAACATGGAAAACAAAGTAACCAGCTATAATTGGTTAAACTATTTGGAAAAATCTTCTGAAGTATCAATATGTGCATTTCATAAATGACTTGAAATTTATCACTCTCAACCCTGGTGCATAAAAACTCAAAAAGTATAACAAAACTTTCCCTCTTTTATCAAATTACTCTCTTTTCTACTGTGCTACAAAGAGTAGTTCTCAAAAAACTGCTTAGTAACACTCAAAGCCACACCCAAGGATTTGGCCTAGTGGTCAATGAAATGGGTTGAGAACCATAAAACTTTTTAGGTCTTGCCTACTAAAGCAGCCAGCTAACCTTTGGTTCCCGACTTCCCGTAACCAAGTTTTCTTTCTAATTCAAATAATCTCAGCAGAGACAAAAAAACACTAGTTGGTTTCTTCCATCTGTCCTAGCCTAGGTTTATGTACGTGTTGCTGGTGGGAGATGACACGTATCACGTGGAATTAATCGACTTGCGCAAAATCTAGCTCGAACACCACACTCAAAAGCCAAAGGCATCAATATACACCAAAATTCATGGCCATTATAACATGTCAAGCAAAGCAAAATGCATATTAACAAGTAAAAGAATCACAATCGAAGTGGACTTAGTAAACTCCAACATCAACAACATACCTAGTGTATTCCCACAAATTGGAGTCCGGGGAAGGTAAAGCGTACGCAATCCATACCACTACCTCAAATGAAGTAAAGAGGATGTTTCCGATAGACCCCCGGCTCAGGACAAATAACAATATAACAAGCAAAAACATTAAAAAAAAAAATGGGAAACACACCACTAATTTCAGCAAAGACAAAAACACTAGCTAATTCTTCACATCTATCCTAGGCCGGCATAGTGGTCAATGAAGTGGGTGGAGAACCACGAGGTCTCAAGTTCAAATCACAGAATACAAAAACACACTAGCTAATTTCTTCCCATCTGTTCTAGATATCACACACAGAGTTACCTGATACATGTTTCTATTACGAGGTGACAGGTATCCCATTAATACTACGATTATCAAAAATAAAATAAAAATTAAAAAAAAAAAAAAAAACTAAACTCTCAAAGCCAAAAGCATCATAATACACGGCAATCAAACGAATCAAAATGCATATTATCAAGTAAAATCACTACTATTTGGCGATTTAGTATAAATAAATATGCAACTTTTTGCAAAAAATAAAAATAAAAATAATAATAATAATAATAATAATAATAATAATTATAGATAGTTCGAGTAGAAGATAGCATACGCGAGCTAATAGCAGTAAAGTAACATTGAGAAAAAATAATGAAACTTACAATTTTGAAATCGCAGAGATCGGGAGAGAAGTGAATGAGCAAAATTATAAAGTGGTATAGCCTTGTTGAAGAAGAAATAGGTACTGGGGAAGTTGAAATTGGGCCGTAATGGATCGTAAGTTGGGCCAAATCCGACCCAATAAATGAATTGGGCTTATATACCTTAAGCTAGGCCCAAAAAGAAAACAAAACAATTATAAGGAAGCGTTTGACTATGTTTCATTGTGAAAATAGAAGAAAAAAATAATATGATTTTTGTATGAATTTTTGTGAGTAATTTGGAGTGAAGAGGTGAACTCAATTGAAATTTTTGAAGTAAAAAAAAAAAAGGTTAATTAAGTGAAAACAAAATTTGGGCCAAATTAAATGGGTTATTATCCATTAAAGTGATGTTGATTCGATAAGTTAAACTAATTTGGGCTTGTACCTTGCAAATAAGGCCCAAATCCTTCTATCAAATGGGCGTCAAATAAGGCCCAACTATTTCGATCAAGCGGGCGTCAATTAAGGCCCAACTATTTCGATCAATCGGATGTCAAATAAGGCCCAAATATTTTGATCAAGCGCGCGCCAGATGAGGCCCAAATATTTCAATTAAGTGAGCATTGATAAAGGAAGGAATGTGTCCATGCTAGTGGGTAGATGTGCTTTATCGTGTTGCTCGTGCTATTAGTCGTAGTGTTTCGCTTGTGGTGTCTTGTTCTTGGAATTTCGGTGATATATGTTGTTTAGGATAGATTAATTGTCGTATTATTTTGTGGCAGTTTTGTTTCTAGGTATATATTGTTGTTGTTGTCGTCGTCATATAACATTCTAAGTTAGAATATAGATTGATTTACACAAGTGACTTTTTTTAACTCAAAATTTGGGAAGTTTTGTTGGATCTTATTGGAAATAGACCACTTTTTTTTTTTTCTTTTACTTCACGTAGCTTTTTATTTCATTGTAAACCGTAACTATTATCATCACCCAATGGAGATGTTGGACTTTGTTTAGAATATAAATGAGTCCATAGACTTTGTTTAGAATAATTTTAAATTGAATTTCAGAAATTTTGTTTAGATAAATTGCTGAAATGTTGAATGAGTCCATATACATTAAAAGACACATTTCTTAATTTTGATTAAATGTGACTTCAAGAAAACAAATTTGCTATGATCTCTAATATTTAAAATATTCAATTATTTACTCCTTATTCTTCGTATTTCCTTACCTTTATCTTTATTTATTATTCCCATTGCTAGACAAAATTTCCAAAAAATAAAAATGTTTGAATTGGCCCTTTCACCAACTCCTCTTATTTTTAAATATTTTTTATTTTTTTCAAACTTCACCAACCCCTCTAATGGACAAAAAGGTTCAAATATCCAATAATTTATGTGGTGGTGGTTGTTTAGCAAGACTTGATAAAATCTTATTATTATTAAGAAGTACACTTTATTTTATTTTACCAATTTATTGTTTATATTTATTTATTTAATTATTTTAGATTATCCATTCATAATTAAACCAACCTCCAATATGGTTACTTAAGCCTGTCAACATGACAAATCACAACTTTATTATTATTATTTTTTTAAATGCAGGTTAAAGTAGAAGTGTTTGCTGACCAATCTTGAAAGAAAACCAATTACATTTTGAAAGTTAAATCTAATAAGAAAATATTTAAAATATAATTGATGAAAAAATCTTTTCTTGGTTTAGACCAAAATTCATGTATATGGACCCATTCAACATTGTCATGATGAAGTTAAAATAATAGTGGATGAACTAATTTATGAAGTTTTGAGTTCACATCTAGGGTAAGTTTAGTATGAAAAAAAAAACATATTTGTTGAAAAAAATATATTTTTAAAAAGTAAATCATTTTTTGAAAATTGACTTTTATCATATTGAACACATCCCTATTTCAGCAAAAGTATTTATATAAATTAAAATAATATTTATGCCTTTTAATTACAAGGAAGTGGTTATTTCTTGATCATGGTAGGGAGCGCTACCCTCCGAATGAGGCCCTATCCAGCGCGAATTTGAATTAATCGAACTCTAATGCGAGTATTGGACACCAAATGGAAACAAAAAAAAAGGTGACTTCTTATAACATTAAACATTATCCACCTAATCAATATATATAAAAGAGAAATAAGACAAGGATGATGTGGCATATCTCTATGGCCATCATTCCTATTTATTTTTTTTCTCCTTTTTTTTGACCATTTCTTCTTTATTTATCTCTTTATTTTAGTTTTCATAATTCAAAAATTATTTATTCAACTCATCAACTTTTCACCTTCCATTATAATTGCCTTCTTTATTAGAAATCTTAATATGTATTCATGAATTCTTCTATCTCTAATTTTATTAATTTTTAATTAATTTCATCCATTTAGTATGTTTGTAAAAAAATATAAATTACATTTCAATACATAATAAAATTTTAATACATATTAGATACAAAATTTGATACGATTATTTGTATTTGTTCTCTTTTTTTTTTTTTGTCTTTTTTCTTATTTTTGTCATTATATTTTATGTAAATATCTGTATATAATATCTTCATATTTATTTTTGTTCTTCTTTTTATGATTTTTTTCTTTATTTATCTATTTTATTTTAAATAGTCTCAAAAATGATTAGATTCAATTAAACTTTTCACCTCTCATTATAATTATCTTCTTAATTAGCTATCTTAATGTGCATTTATGTATAATGTATGAACTTTTGATATCCTTTCTATCACTTTATAATATGTATTTCATGATTCATTGGTTTCTCTATTTCATGATTCATTGGTTTCTCTATTTTTCTCTTTAATTTATTTTTATTTATTTCTATGGCTACTCCTCAACATCCGTAAAAGGTACATAAAGTCTTTTTTTAATTAAGTAGCAAAGTGATTCTCTCTATAACTTTTATGTTATTTGAATTTTTTTCATTATATTTTTTGTTAGAACAACAACAACAAAAATAAAAAAAAGTGTATTCCCACATAGTGAGGTCTGGGGAGGGTAAGATCTACGCAGTTCATACCTCTACCTCTAAAGAAGTAGAAAGGTTATTTCCGATAGACCCCCAGCTCGAGACACAGAATACTACACAAATACATAGTAAATAAAAGTAACGTGGACGGCAGGATTAGAACTTGCGCAGCCAAAGCCCACATGATTTCCAGTCATGCCCGATAACCACTCCGACACGTCCACCTTCATATATTTTTTGTTAGAAGTAACATATATATATATATATATATATATATATATATATATATATATATATATATATATATATATATATATATATATATATATATATATATATATATATATATATATATATATATATATATATATATACCAACACAATTTATCTTAGTAATTTTTTGATTTGTTTTTGTCAGTTAGAGAACATGTATTTTAGGGCTATTGTGTTTAAATTATTACTTTACCTTCTACTGTCTGTGCATGTTTTTCATCCTTATGTGTGTATTATTCTGCAAGTTTTCCTCTACGTATATAAATATACATTTTTTTTATTCTCTTATCCTTATTGTTGTTCACTTTTAAAGTGATGACTCTTATTTTCAGCGAGTAAATAGCAGTAGATAGTGAAAGGATGCTTGCAATATCTGGACTTGAGTGGAGAAGGGAGTTCTCTTGCAGTTGATTTATGTATAAATATGTTTTTACGTGATTTTTTTAATTCCTACAAAATAACTTTTTGACGTTAATTGATTTTTGGTTATAGAGATTTTAGTATGATAGTTTAGGGAATGCAAATTTTAATATATCCAATTTTTTTTTTAATCACAAAAAATATTTATATTTAGGTGTGTTTGGTATGAAAGAGAAAGAATGTTTTTCTATTTTTTCTGTTTGATTGATTTAAATATTTTTTTTAAAAAAATCAAATTAACATATTTGCCTTAAATTAATTAAGAAAACAATCAAATAACTACTTATTTTCTAAAAAAATTATTATTCTCCATACTAAACACAACCTTAATTCCTACTTGTGATTCTTATATGGTAAGTGGTGATTTTTATTTTATTTTTCTCTTTTACTGATTGAATATAAATATTTGTGGCAAGAATCCTGAAATGAAATATTCTATTTTCTTTGTTATGTTATATTCTTTAAAAAATATTTTGATACTTTTTTTTTTTTTAATTTGTGCTTCATTTTATTTATGAAATTTGAATTGTCCTTTGTCTGTAATAGGAAAAAAAATCTTACGACGATACATTCTAACGTGACGTATTCTATTTTTAATGTAACGAAAATTCTTATTTCACAAACTTAATTCAGAATATGTTATAGGTTCTATCATAAATTTTTCATTCGTTGATTTTAAATGATTAAAATTATTTAGACGATGAAAGATACACACTATGCAGAAATGTTTCATGTTAAAGAGGAATAGGTTTTCTTTTTTAAAAAATAAAAAATTATTGTGCCATTACACTACACAATTAATTTGAACATGATTTTCTAAAATTCCAATATTCAAATAATTTTTTTTGTCTTTGTAATCTAATCTCTAATAACAATAATTTTGTTGTCTATATATATTAAATATTTTAACATGACACTTTTTTATGAGCTTCATTACAAATCCTTCATTAAAAGCTTTTAATGACACTAAAATCTACATAATAATATTTCCAATGACTTTCTTATCTTTATAATTATTAAACCTTATCTAATAAATAAGGGAGTGGAAGGGAAACAATTTAATTGAATAGAGTAAAATATATAGTTGTAATGATTTAAAGAAGAAAATGTATAAAAATAAAATTGGTAAGGGGCATTAGCATTTTCTAAATTTGAAACAGAATCATTATTAGAAATAATTATACAAATTTGTTTATTAAATTGTAAGTATTCAATTTATTTATTTTTTTGTCTTTTCAACTCTTCACTTAATCACATAATTTCACATCTAACTATATATATATTGATCAAATGCTTCAACAAATGTTTTACAAGTTGACGGAGAAGTGTTGTAATCTTAAGAATTGATTCGATATTACTTTATGGTTCATATACAACTATCACTTTCAAGTCACTTTTATTATGTTGTGTTTGTGTATTGTATATGAATCATGATTTTATTAATTCAGGTGTTTGGAAGGCTTAAAATAGAAATTCATAGAAAGGATTTAAAGCAATTTTGACGACCACCATTGAGTATGCATCCACCTTAAACAAGTCAATGACTTGTGCATGGTGTTGGATGATCTGAAAATGTCAAATTTTCCATTGGCCAAATTTTTAATGTTAAAAGAAAATTATTTTTTCCTTTAAAGTCTAGCCTTTTCTTTATTTTATTTTTCTTGTAAATTTCATAGGTCGTACTATATTCTTTTTATGCTCTGAAAATTTTTAAAAGAAATTAATTGTATGTCTTTTCTATCTTGAAAAATGCTCTTCGCTCTTTATTTTTTTTCCTTTTATGGATAAATAACTTTATGATATTATTTGTCTATTTGATAAATAAGTATGTGCCGATTTTTTTTTTTTGTATATCAAATACTTTTTGTAGTTTTGTATTTGTTGTTGTTGTGCATGACATGCAGTGACGAAAAGTTTAAATTATATACTTATCTACATTCTTTTTTTTATGTCCTTCGTTTAAGCGAAAAGTTATTCCACTAAAATATGTATGCACAACTCGCAACTTACGTATATATTATGGAAATTTCATGATTAGATTTATACTATTCAAAAGATTTTATATGAGAGGAATTCTCTCATACTGTATATAAAGTGCAACTTTTTTTGTTTAACTTATACAAAAAATTTACTTTAAATTATTTTAAAATTATGATATTAGAAAAAGTTCTTCAGACGTATTTCACAATCGCGCGAAGCGCGATAACTTTCCCTAGTTTTTTACTATAATAGTATTACAATTCAATGCATGTATTAAAAAGGAAAGATGTACACACATAAAAATACAAAACATATTAGTGAATTTTGAGTCAAAACATAAGCGGCAAAATTGGATTATTGTAGTAAAAAAAGTACAAGTAATCAGACAATATGTGTGAAAGTAATAAATAAATATTAATTTGAGATATAAAAGTAAAATCTTGAAATCATTATAGTCATAAATTCGAATTTAATTACAAGACAAATTTCATGTACATGTATTTGTTAAAGTTTTGGCCAGGTAGTATATTCCACCTCATTTTTTTTTATACTAAAGTTAATTAATGAAATGGTAGGTTGCCAATAAAGTTGGTGGCTATTGTGATAGTGTGAAAAGAATAACAATAATACATCAAGTGAAATTCTATAAATGGAGTTTGAAAAAAGTAAAATATAGATAAATTTTATCACTATCTCGTGGAGGTCAAAGTTTTAATCTGGACAAAGAAAAAAAATATCCTAATTGAAAGCACTTGCCCTTTTTATAAGTCATATGGTATGCGAATTTTAATTAATCGAGACTCAAAAACACGCTTCTTCATTCATGATCCCTCCATTCTTAATCAACGATTTCAGATTTAAGTTTTAGGTACGAAAAGAATTATGTTAGGAAGTGCTTCTTCCTTAAATATGCCTTACGAGGTTCGATCTGGCTTAGTCATCAGGACTCTAATACAAATATTGAACTATATCATTTATGATTATTCTCTTAAAAAATAGAAACTATATATATGATCCCTCCGTTCTTAATCAACGATTTCAGATTTAAGTTTTAGGTACGAAAAGAATTACGTTAGGAAGTACTTCTTCCTTAAATACGCTTTACGAGGTTCAAATCTGAATTACTCAGGACTCTAATATAAATACCAAATTATATCATTTATGATTATTCTCTTAAAAAAAATAAAAACTATATATACGATCCCTCCATTCTTAATCAACGATTTCAAATTTAAGTTTTAGGTACAAAAGAATTATGTTAGGAAGTACTTCGTCCTTAAATGCACCTTACGCGGTTCAAATCTGAATTAGTCAAAACTCTAATATAAATACCGAATTATATCATATATGATTATTCTCTTAAAAAAATAGAAAGATCCCTCCGTTCTTAATCAATGATTTTGGATTTAAGTTTTGGGTACGAAAAAGTTATGTAGGAAGTACTGATTCCTTAAATACGTCTCACATGATTCAAATCTGGATTAGTCGGGACTCTAATACAAATACCGAATTATATCATTTATGATTATTCTTTTAAGAAATTATAATTCCCAAAATATATATAGCTTTATGGAGTAATATTCTTTTTTTGTGTAAGCCCACTAATTAAAGCAACAAATTAATAACTATTAAAACTTGCCATTTTAGATGATATTCAAATTAGAGAAACTTTGTTTCACTTTTAGGGACTTTGTTCACTTATTCCACAAATATTAAATGACGTACCCTTCTCACCAACCATGCAATTTGCATATGAATCAAACTCTCACGTATATTTTTGTACTTATTCACAATGTCCAAAAGGAAAATGTAGTGCGCTCAAGTTTTCGTTATATGCAGAGTCCGAGAAATGACTTGATTGGTCACAAGAGTCTATCATACGCAACCTCACCTTGCATTTCTGTCAGAGATTGTTTTCAAGACTTGAACGTACCCGTGATCTCTCGATCATATAGCTATTTACAATGTCTCTTTATGGAGGAGCGAACCTAGGTTCAAGAATGTGGTGCTCCGACACCCGTTAAACCCGACGCAGAAAAGGTATATAATTATATAAAAAATGTATAAAAATTGACATAAGATGAAAAAAAAAAAACAGCCATGAAACCAAGAACATAGCAAGGTGCTTTGATTTTCAGACGGAGCTTTTAAGCTTTGGGTGTTAATATGTGTGTTTGAACCTCCTGAGCATCCACGACCTCTAAATCCTGATTCTGCCGCTGCATTTATGTATAATCATTTGATATACATACACAACTTATTATTGAACCGACTAATTCAGATTCTCTGATATACATACACAACTTATTATTGAACCAATTAATCCAGATTCTCTGATATACATACACAACTTATTATTGAACCGACTAATTCAAATTCTCTGATATATATACAAAACTTATTATTGAACCGACTAATCCCAGATTCTCTGATGTGCAGACACAACTTATTATTGAACCGACTAATCCAGATTCTCTGATGTGCATATACAACTTATTATTGAACTGACTAATCTCGATTCTCTAATATGCATACACAACTTATTATTGAACCGATTAATTCAGATTCTCTGATATACATACACAACTTATTATTGAACCGATTAATTCAGATTCTCTGATATACATACACAACTTATTATTGAATCGACTAATCTTGATTCGCATGCATCGCACAAAGCTGGTTAACAGAGAAAGCTCTCCGTACCAAGATTTTTTTGTTTTTTTTTAAAAAAACAAATAAAGGGTTGCTGACTTTTCTTTTTCTTTAAGAACCTTACTTGGTTGCCATATACTACAACTACCCTCTTTCATGTTTACCACGTGTCACCAACCGCAACCGTCGATTCCCCATGTGCAATCCAACGTTCAAGATTAATCTTCAACTAACACATCGGCCTGCTAAGTCCAACACTCAATGACAATCTATTATTTCTCATTCTATTTAAACACCTCACATTTTTGGCTCAACAAACTCAGCAAATTCAGCTTAATTTATTATTCATAACCTTTGCAATTTCCTAATAATCCCAACAACCAACCTCCCCCCGCCCAAAAAAAAAATTGATACTATATAGTTATATACATTTTGCACCTTTATATCCCAAATTGAGTACTTGTGATCATTTTCAAAAATGGAATATGCTAATGGAAATTGTAATGGTACTACTAGTACTCATGATGATGATCAAGTTTTTTGTATTAAGCCTCAACAACAACAAGAACACGAAGATCCATTGAATTGGAACATGTCAGCTGACGCGGTCAAGGGTAGTCACCTAGACGAGGTGAAGAGAATGGTGGATGAATTCAGGAGCCCGGTTGTTAGACTAGGAGGGGAGACATTAACAGTGGCTCAAGTGGCTGCCATAGCTGCTGCACGGTCAGGATCAAATGTGACCGTGCAACTGTCAGAGGCAGCCCGAGCTGGAGTCAAAGCTAGTAGTGATTGGGTGATTGAAGGGATGAGAAATGGTACTGATAGTTATGGTGTTACTACTGGTTTTGGTGCAACATCACATAGAAGGACCAAACAAGGTGCAGCCCTACAAAAAGAATTAATAAGGTAAAAACACAAATTATTATTATTATTATTATTACTACAACATAATATATAGTAGTACAACAACAAAAAACTCAGCGTATTCCCACAAAGTGGAGTCTGAGGAGGTAAAATGTACGCAGTCCATACCGTTACCTCCGAAGAAATAGAGAAACCGTTTTCAATAGACTCCAGCACAACATAATATACAGTAGTACTATATATTAATATGTCTCTCCCTTTTCACCATTTTGGTGTATATAACATATAGTCTAAAAAAGATTCTCTTCAATAAATTTTACTTTTACCTTATTTAATTACTGCCTTGAAGTAAATTTTAGTTATATATAGATAGATAGTCATAGTCCAATGATCTTTTTACAGTTTACATTAACATTTACTATAATTTAACATGTGATTGTATGTTAGTTATCGAGTTATTAAATTACTCATATTGTTTTTATCATAGAGTTGTCGGTGTATAAAATTTAAACTGTCTTATTTTTTGTCGAGGAGGTGAGGAAAGGAGACGTTTTCATAAATAACTAAACAAAGTGAGAGAAAAATATGAGGGTAAAAGTCGAGAAAAAGAAACCAAACTTATATAGTAATTATTTTTTCATGAATTTTTCTTTCTAATAATTTTACGCTGGTAAATTGAATTATAGGGTTTGCTAATAGATTTTTTTTATTTGTTAAAAATAATTGTGCTTTTTTTTAGTTGAACTAAATTTATTTGATGCAACAAACATAGAGTTATTAAAAACAAAAATAAAAGTGGGTGATTTATTTATTTATTTATTTTAAAATAGTGGAGTTGTTATATAAAAAATAAAATGAAGTATATATAATATGGTAGGTGCGTCTTAAGAGATTTTGAAAAGTAGTTGTAGACACGTTATACAAGTATAGAAGAGTGCTTTTTTTTTTTTTTTTTTTTTTTTAATTTTTAATTTATTATTAGTAGTATATAATTAATATAATCAATTTTATTTTTGTCCCAAAAAATCAGAATTTTAATTAGCTTTTTTTAATTGAGAAATTTTGGAGGATGTGAACATGCCACGTGGTAGCTTGAAAGTCTTTATAACATTATGGTTCAATAGTTAGTTTTGCTTTTTTGGCTAATAAATGATAGTTGCATATTTAGGTAAAAAAAATAAAGGAGGCATTTAGTAGATCTATAAATTTGTTAGGTTAACCATTAAAGTGGACAAACTAATACCCAATTTAAGCTACTTAGTTTTATAAATAGAATTTTATACGTCTAACTTAAGTTGATGATTTTGCTAAATAGAGTTTTATACGTTTACTTAAGCTAATAACTTTGCTAAAAATGAAAAAATTTATAGGTCTAACTTAGGATAATGGTTTTGCTAAATATAATTTTATACGTCAACTTATGCTGATGATTTTGCTAAATGAAACTTTATACGTCAATTTAACCTAATGATTTTGGTTGAATGAAATTTTGTATGTCAAGATTAGTTGATGGTTTTGCTACATGAAATATTGTACGTCAACTTAAGCTGATGATTTGGCTACATGACATTTTATATGTCAACTTAAAAGCTGATGATTTTGTTACATGGAATATTGTATGTCAACTTAAGTTGATGATTTGGCTACATGACATTTTGTATGTCACCTTAAGCTGATGATTTTGCGTACGTCAGCTTAAGCTGATGATTTGGTTTGACATGAATTCCAGGTTCTTGAATGCCGGAATCTTTGGCAATGGGGCAGAGTCTTGTCACACTCTGCCCCATTCGGCCACGAGGGCGGCCATGGTAGTGAGGATCAACACCCTACTTCAAGGTTACTCAGGCATAAGGTTTGACATCTTGGAAGCTATATCAAAACTGCTCAACAACAACATTACCCCATGTTTGCCCCTACGTGGCACGATCACAGCTTCCGGTGACTTGGTGCCACTGTCCTACATTGCCGGGCTCTTAACGGGACGGGCCAACTCGAAAGCCACCGGGCCTAACGGAGAAGTGTTGGACGCTGTCACCGCGTTCCAACGGGCAGGTATTGACACTGGATTCTTTGAGCTGCAGCCTAAAGAAGGGCTAGCTTTAGTGAATGGTACTGCTGTTGGCTCTGGCTTGGCCTCTATGGTTCTTTTTGAGGCTAACATTCTTGCTATACTTTCTGAAGTTTTATCAGCAGTTTTTGCTGAAGTTATGCAAGGAAAGCCCGAATTTACGGACCATTTGACACACAAATTGAAACATCATCCTGGCCAAATTGAAGCTGCAGCTATAATGGAACACATTTTGGATGGAAGTTCATACGTGAAAGAAGCCAAGAAAATCCATGAAATGGACCCTTTACAAAAGCCTAAACAAGATCGTTACGCGCTAAGGACATCGCCACAATGGTTAGGCCCTCAAATCGAGGTGATTCGATCATCAACTAAGATGATTGAAAGAGAGATCAACTCTGTTAATGACAATCCTTTGATTGATGTATCAAGAAACAAGGCATTACATGGTGGTAATTTCCAAGGGACACCAATAGGTGTGTCAATGGACAACACTAGGCTAGCACTTGCCTCAATTGGCAAACTCATGTTTGCACAATTCTCTGAACTTGTCAATGACTATTACAACAATGGATTGCCTTCCAATCTCACCGGGGGAAGGAATCCTAGCTTGGATTATGGTTTCAAAGGTGCTGAAATCGCAATGGCCTCGTATTGTTCTGAACTCCAATTCCTCGCGAATCCGGTTACTAACCATGTGCAAAGCGCTGAACAACACAATCAAGATGTCAACTCATTAGGCCTAATCTCATCAAGGAAGACAGAGGAGGCACTTGACATATTGAAACTCATGTCATCCACTTACCTAGTGGCACTATGTCAAGCAATTGACTTGAGGCATTTGGAAGAGAATCTCAAAGCCACAGTGAAAAGTGCAGTGAGTTTAGCAGCCAAGAAAGTGTTGATCACTGGCCAAAATGGTGAACTTCACCAATCAAGATTCTGTGAGAAAGACTTACTCACAGTGGTTGACAGAGAATATGTCTTTGCATATGCTGATGACCCTTGTAGTGCTACCTACCCTCTAATGCAAAAGTTGAGACAAGTCTTGGTGGATCATGCACTAAAGACTTCCAACACTGAAATCTTCCAAAAGATTAGTGCATTTGAGGAAGAACTGAAACTTGTTTTGCCAAAGGAGATTGAAAGTGTTAGATGTGCTTTGGAGAATGGAAAGGCACCAATTGGTAATAGAATTCAAGAATGTAGGTCCTATCCATTGTACAAGTTTGTGAGGGAAGAACTAGGGGCTAAGTATTTGACAGGTGAAAAAGTACTATCTCCTGGTGAGGAATTTGACAAAGTGTTCACAGCTATCAATGAAGGGAAGTTGATTGATCCATTGCTTAATTGCTTGAAGGAATGGAATGGTGCTCCTCTTCCACTTTGCTAAGAGAAAATAAAGGACTTATGTTGCTCGGACTCGTCAGAAATGTCAACGGGTGCCTGTTTGATCCTTTAAAACCGATGTATTTTTAGAGGATTTGAGACAGGTGTGAGCAACATAGGAAAAAGATATTGTCTCTATCTTCAAAATGTAGGTACATTACTTATATAAGTTAATTTTTCTAGTTTTGGGAAACTTCTTTTAATGGTTTGTATGAATATTTGTGAATCTTTAAACTTATTGATAATATTTTGTATCTTGTTCTTAAGCAACTGTATTTAAACTTTCATGACTTCCTTCAACAAAATGAATATCTTTCATTGTCCCCGTACTTTTTTTGTCTAGGTAGGTAGCTATTGTTTTGTTCTTATTGATTTTTTCTCTTTGATTTATGGTCATTAGTTTGATTTTGTTGGCCTTCTTTCTTTTATTTGGATCCTAATTAATCAAAATTCATACTGGTTGAGTCACATTAGGAAGAAAACGCTCCTTATCAAGATTTTTTCAATCTAAAATTTGAATTCGAAATCTTTAATTATCGATAGAGAAATACTATCCATCCCACCATAACCTAGCATTAATATATATATTTTTTGCTGTCCACATTCCCTTCATGATTGTTGATAAAGACAAATAGATAAATATAATATTTTTAATCTTTGGAGTAGTTGTTAACATGAATGCATTTCAATGGTGACTAAGTCTTTGATTAGCCAACAAATCCCCTTCTAGAGTGTTGTCAAATTAGTGGTGGAGGAAGTTTGGTAGGTGAGAAGAGTGAGATAGTGATATATCTTCTAATTTTTTTGGCCTTAAATAAAATTGTAGACAAAAAGTAGGTAAGAATATAACATGAGAATAAAAATAACAAAAATGAACAAGAAAAATGGATCAAATTTTGATAATGGCAAGAATATTGAATATTAGTAATTTCAATTTTTTTCTTCCTCCTTTTATATGCCTTAATATATATGTCCATAATGCCCTAATAGCCTAAAATCATTTACTTTTTTTAAGAGCATGACACGTGGCACTCACAATATACACATAATAAACAAAAGAGAGAGAAAATATTTAACATTACAATTTCTACTCCTTATCTTCAATTTAATGGTCAAATGTGCAGCGGATGAGGCTGCTCCTCCCTTAACCAGAGGTCTCGAATTCGAGTCCTGGGTATGGAAAAATCCTTGATAGGGAGCGCTTCCCTCCGAATGAGGCCCTACCAGGGGTGAACCGATTAGTTGGATTCCAATGCGGGTACCGGACACAGGGTAGGAAACCAAACCCCCCCCCCCCCCCAAAAAAATATTAATGGTCAAATCATAGAAGAGAAACAGACAAAGAAATACACATGATAAAGGATGTTTAAATGCCACAAAATATTGGTTGTTTAGGATATGTGGAAGGGGAATAGACAAGGAGATAATAATGGACTACCTTACCTAGATGTTTATAAATATATTGACAAACAATTGTACTCTTTGTATCAAAACTTTTCTCATTTTTTCAATGATTAAGAAATAAATCAATTGTAATGGCAAAAATTAATTTGTTAGTAATTTTCATGTTAGTTGTGTTGATGCAAAATGCAAATGTAGTAATAGCAAGTTTCCAAGATAGGGCTAAACAATGCATGCCCATATGTCAAGCAGTTCCAGGTTCTACTGTTTCAGGTTGTGAGAAGGCTTGTAATGATTTTGCAAAAAGAACTTATGATGTTAATTTTTAGTTGATAAACTTTTTCTAGTGTGTATGTAGACCTTAGCCCTACCTTATGAGGTAGAGAGGCTGTTTACGATAACTGATGTATGTTCTAATTAATGGAATTGTAATTTTTTGATATTTTTCTCATTCTACAGATTACAATAGTCACAAGAATGATCTAGTGATTTTGTTCACTGCATTTACAATACCATAGATTTGCAAGAAATTCTTTCAGTCTCAGCATGTCAAAATTTCATCTCATACCTAGAAAATTCTATCTACATTACCATAAGATAAGCACATATAGTTCAAATTGGGGTCATTTTGCAAGTCTAACGGAAGAAACCGCGAACTGCTCGTTTTTTCCGACTTTTGGTGGGTGTTGTTAGCCCATGGTTGGAGGGTGGGCCCAGACCCGATTTGGGATAAAATTGATCGGAGCCCCCTGGCGGGCTGTAAAGTGGATTTGGGTGGTCCAACAGGCCCGTTGGGCCATTTTGCAAGTCAAGCGGACGAAAGGCGCGAACAACCCATTTTTTTGACTTTCGATGGGTGTTAGCCCATGGTTGGGAGTGGGCCAAGGCCTGAACCCGATTTGAGGCGAAAATCGACCGACAGTACCCCGGCAGGTAGTGGAGTGGATGTTAGAGTAATACTAGGTAAAAGAAATAATCTTAATAATACAAGAATCTTAAGTAAGAAGAACTTGAAGCCAAAGCATAGATGCCTAGTACTCAAGGTAAAACAAGTAACACCACTGTAAAATTTTTTTACAGCTAATTAGTCTATGTTGCTTGAACTCTTGAACAATGCCAACGGGTGCATGTGCATTTTTGAAGGATCAGACACAGGTGCGATAACATTTTTGGAGAGCCTGAGCAAAATAACTGAAAACTGATGATTTTAAAGTAAGCAAATCATTTTGCAGCATAATCATGTCACTCATTTGGCACCTCCTATTTGTTTTAATGTTTTCATGCCCATCTCATCATCCACCACAATTAAAGCTGTTAAGGGGCCACAACTAGAGGGGTTGACTTGAAGCTGTTAAGGGGCCACAACTAAAGGGGTTGACTTAAAGCTATTAATGGCCAGGTCAGATCGGTCCGGTTTGGAAAAAAATAAACTCAGCCGGTCTGAGGTAGAGGTAAGGTCTGTGTACACTCTACCCCTCTCCAGATCCCACTTTGCGCTACTACACTATGTTGGTGTTGTTGTCGTTGGACAGTTCGGGGTCAGGTTTGGGGGAACCGGTTCCAATGGGGCTGGGTTACTCTGGGTCTATGTAGGCCCGTGCTCGGCCTGGTTCTACTGGTCAGATTTTTATGATCAGACTTCACCACGTTTACCGATCTTGATCCATTGGTACCCCAAATGGACCCATGCGGGTCCTATTTACCCGGTTCGATCTGGTTAATTTCCGGGTCGGCCCGCCTATTAGACACCCTTAGGCTGAATCAGTTGGTGGGAGACCCAGACCCTCACTAATACATGATTTGGGAGCCCAGTCCACAAGCAGCCATTGACCTGTTGAGAAATAACCTTTGCACAAGAGACTAGTTAATCCACTCCAACAGAATGATGAATACAAGGGTGAAAGTCTAAGTCTACAACTTTTGATGAGTAAAAAGGGTGAAAGTCACCAACTTTTTTACTTTACATAATTTACTCAAATGTTTTGACAAAAAATTCACACACCAGAAATTACATTAAAATACTAAAAAGTCAAAATTTTCAGAGCCCAAACCCAAGCAGCCAAATATTTATAAAATATCTGTTACCTTAGGATATTTTTCAAGAAAATGTATAAAATTCAACTAATAAAGAGTTGAAGAAAAAAAACAAGCCAATCCGTCTTTATTGAGTTCTCATGTGACTTCTGTCTCACTCCAATCCAAGAAAGTGACAACACTAATAGAAAAATAGCAAAAACTTACCAACAGAATAAGCCATTTTTTCCAAACAAGACCAAAGACTCAATCTTTCACACACACACAAAAAAGCATAACTTTACCAAGTTACAACTATGATCAAATAGCTCATGTCATCACCAACCGCCTTCATACGACAAAATTCTAACAGCAACATCAACAATTGCGTCTCAATCTCAAACTAGTCGAGAGCACAAATTCAATTTCGAATTGAAAACATATAAACGAAATACATACATAGATAGATAGTTACCTTTCCATTTCCTTCATGTGTGGATCCAGGAAGAAGTTGAGCAATCAAGTTATAGAATCAACCCATAAACCAAGAAAATCTTCTTCATCCTCCAAGAATTCAAGCTCACCAATGAAAAAGTTATCGTCTTTAAATGACCATCATCATCAATCATCGCCATCGAGAAGCCATAATTTGATCTCCCCGAATGGATCGACAGAAAGTTTCATACTGAAAAACTTACAAAACTCGCAATCATGGGCATCATCATCAAAGTCAAGTCATCATTCATTATCAAGCCTGAAAGGTGTATTATTCCCTGAACAACCACATATATACAATTTCAATGAAATTCGTTCCGCTACTCAAAACTTCCTAAAAAATCCACTTTCGTCTTCATCAAAATCAACATCCTGGCGTTGTGATCTTCGCGGTCAAGATGTCGTTGTTATACAACGAAAATTCAGACGATATATGGATACTGATGAGCTTGTTGATCAAGTAGCTATGTTATGCAGAAGCCATCATTCTAGCTTAATTCCACTTAAAGGAGCTTCAGTTTCTGGGAATTATATATATTTAGCGTATGAATATACACAAGGTGTTAATTTATCTGAAGCTTTGAGGAATCGGAGAAACCCTAATTTCACAGTTCTATCGAATTGGTTATCGAGGATTCAAATTGCTTCGGATGTTGCTCATGGATTGGATTATATTCATCATTCTACTGGATTAGGGTTAGGGTTTGTACATAATCATATAAAAAGTAGTAGCATTATTGTTACTGAACCTTCGTTGAATGCGAAGATTTGTCATTTCGGTACGGCGGAGCTTTGCGGCGAGACGAGGATCCAGATTCAGGATCCGAATAGTGAAAACGGGTCGAAAAAGTCGGAGATTCAGGATCTGAGTAGTGAAAACGGGTTGAAAAAGTTGCCGGAGCTGAAGAGAAGCGGAAGTAAAGGAGTGAAATTGGAAGGGACGAGAGGGTATATGGCGCCGGAATTTCAGTGGACGGGAACAGCGACGGTGAAGAGTGACGTGTACGCCTTCGGCGTGGTGGTATTGGAGTTAATCTCCGGTAAAGAGGCTATGAAATACGAA
This sequence comes from Capsicum baccatum var. pendulum, assembly GCA_030864225.1. Taxonomy (NCBI): domain Eukaryota; kingdom Viridiplantae; phylum Streptophyta; class Magnoliopsida; order Solanales; family Solanaceae; genus Capsicum; species Capsicum baccatum. The sequence goes on from CM061554.1 coordinate 248,059,849, forward strand.
TTCGATGAACAAACTGGCGGTTATATTAGGGTTTCGGTGATTGAGACGGCGGCGAAGGCGACGGCGGAAGGCGGCGGCGGCGGAGGGCTAAGGGGCTGGGTGGATAAGCGGTTGAAGGATTCGTACCCGGTGGAAGTGGCGGAGAAATTGATTCGGGTCGGGTTAGAATGTGTGGAGACTAACCCGAATAATAGACCGGATATGGGTCGGGTTGCGGGTCGGGTTTCGCAATTGTATTTAGAATCGAAAGTCTGGGCTGACAAGTTTGCTCCACTCACTGATTTTACCGTTTCTTTGGCACCTCGATAGTAATTTTTTTGTTTTTTTGATATCTTTATTTTTTATTTCATTTTTTTAATAAGAGGAATTTTGGAATATTGAATACATTAAACATACTTCAAATTGTAAATGAAACAAGATAACTTTTAGAAAAATGGTAGTGCAACGAGCACTTTTAATCTTGTTTTGATTAGACTTGTTTTGAGTCTTGTTTGGTAGTGTAATGAGTAGTAATAGAAGTTGATAGATAACTACTGTGCACTCGAGCTTCCGCCATGCGTGTTTGTAGAAAGGCCGAACCACAAACGTCTCTTGGTAAGAGGCATATATTAGAACTCATTTCACTATATAGACAATTTAGAGGTTCATTTCAAGCAACAATTTCATGAATGAAGGCATCTTCATGGCCTCAACACTATAAGGTTAAGAAAAAAGAATAATTCAAATAGTACATAAATAACAAAACAAATGTGATTTTCTCATTACATTAAATTCATTGGCTTGTGAGATTCATACTCCGAACTTTCAGTGTTGTTGGTCTGTCTAAAGGCTGAATTATACCCATACATATCCGAAACCATATGTCCACCACCCTCTCTACCTTGAAAACTCTCCGTTGGTGGAACCACCCAAGGGCCTGCATTCGAGATGTTAGAGCTACACGCTTCTTGGTTGACGGTTTGTGAATTATTATTATTCTGTGGTGAGTTTCCGGTTGGCCTCTTGGTGGAAGAGTTTGTTGTCGTCACAGATATTGAAGCTGTCTGTTGCTGCTGATTCTTCATTGGCGACTTGGGTCGAAGAGACTCTATTTCTGGTGTTGTAACAACAAGATGTGGGGCGCCTGGTGGTGGATTCCTTCCTCCTCCACCCTGCCAGACTTTACCATCCCTATCGGAAAAACTCCGCACGTAGGCCTGAAGTTTTGCAAAGGCTTCTGTCAGCATTATAAGACAAAAAAGCGACGAGGGTAGCATAATGCATGCAGAAAGTAAGCTTTTGATCTTCGACTAAGCGTGGGAATGAGATTACAATTACCATATTTCTTTCCCAACAAAGACAGGTATTGAAGTAATACAATTGAGAGAGAACACAATGGACAAAGAACAGAACAGAATTACTAAGCATGTTCAATGCATGCCGAGACGTAAAGCATGCTATTTCTGTCTTCTTCTCCCATTTTTTTTTTTGAGATATAACTAAGCATGTCTTGGTGTCCATTCACATTAATATGTAATCATAGTATTGCTCCTGTAGTTTCTTGTCCTTCGATTTTTGTTGCAATCGGTTGATTCCTTGTACCTCGATTATCGCGTTGCTTTGTTGCAGTTTTTGTTCTGATACTATGTGTCGTTTTGTTATTAGCTGTTGTTTCTTGAAACTCTGTTAATTCTTCTTATGTACTGCTTTGGACTAGTTTTTTCTCGAGCCGAGGGTCTATTAGAAACAGCCTCTCTATAAGGTCTGCGTACACTCTACCCTCCCCAGACCTCACTTGGGGGATTACACTATGTTGTTGTCTAACTAAGCTTGTCCAATGCACATGTATCGTCCTATCCATGACTACACGGTAATAAAATCAACAAACTAAAGTAACGTTAGCTAAGCTTTTACCTCTGCACTGAAGTTTGAAGAAGATAATCCTTTACCAACAGTCAACCAGCCAGATCGAATATTATGATCTTCACCAAAGAGCTCAAGCCTTCTCCGGCCAAGTGCAAAATGCTCAATTATACGGTACATATCTTCAGGCTTTGCAGTTGATCCTGCATAAGGTGACCAACAGCAATGCACAATGAGCTCAACAACTATATGTATTCAGTACAGAGAGACAATGCAGCATATTATGTTAAAATATCATTCATTGCAGATTAGATTCAGAAATTAGCAGAGAGAATACAGGATGATACAAGACTACGTGCAATGGTCGAGCCATGATTTTTACTAAGGGGAGTCAAAATATAAAGAAATAGCCACTTACAGAATTCGAAGAGATTCGAGATGTAAAATATATGCATAAAAAATTTACCTATCTAAACAGTATGATTTCCAGGGAAGGGGTTGCCAAGGTATCTCAAACACTCATTACGTGCATTTCATGCACCAAAAGGATAAGTGGTACAACTTCTAAATTTTCTCCGGAAGACAGCAATAGCTGTTGCATAACTAGGGAATAGCAGTCCTATCAAGGACTACCATAACTAGGAACTATGGGAGAAAAAAACTGAAGGTTTTGTTCAAAACCTGTTCATACAGAATTCTGGTAAAACACCAGGTATCAACAGTAAAGCATATCCAACACCACAACCAGCCTGAAACTAACTACACAGAAAACCAAAAAGAAAAATGTGAAAAGAGCATTTCATAAGACAGAATCTCCGCTTCATCTGTCTTCCAGCCTTCACCAACCCCACACAACGTAGATTGTCTTCTTGTTTTATGGGTAAACTAAATGAGAAGAAAACACTATAAGGAAAAGCAAAAGAGCATCATTTAAAGGTAGGGAGGATCCATCAACAAACACTTCCATTTTTTTTATTTCACAACATTATTATCGTTACAAACAATTATATATGTGTGTGTGCCACGAGATAAATCCATCTTTTTTAATTTGTGCTGTTAGGTCAGCCTCAGTAGTTTCTATCAAGTATCATACTCACATAGGAAACAAACAATTGGAAAGTGGATGACAGAAGCAACATGCTGTCAGTTTCTGCAACCCTAAATGTCACGATTAACATTTCTAATCTGCATATAGAAAACATGAAATCCATAGACAGCATTGTCTGGAATGAGAAAGAATCTACCATAAGGAGGTTCCTCAGCAATAATCACATCTGTGTCAATATTTGCATGAATTATATGGCCATCGGTACTACGACGAACAGTTCCTTTTATGCCCAAAAGGCAGTGCTCCTATGTCATGACAGGGGACAAGCAGAACGTAAGTCATATATGATGGAAATTACACAGATGGGAAAAATGAGAGGACAGAATGTTATGCACCTTTGAACGCTGAAATAAAGTATGGGAATCATGTCGTAATCCTGGAGTTGCATTGGTTTTGTTTGTTTTTACCCAACATATGTCCTCACATCTGCGAAATCCCCACTGCACAATGCAGAGAACAGTGTTAATAAATAATCACAATGACCTATTCGAACACTGCAATCAACAGATACTTCTGTTTGTGATTGTGCTTAATCGTGTGTGAAAGACAAGGGGCATAAGCATAAGGAAGATATCAAAAGCATCCATCAACAGATTCATGACCAAAGAGTATTCATCAAATTGTTTAGATTACATACCTTCTTCAGACATTGGCGCCCTTGCTCAAGCCCCACACCATCACCAACCCAAAGGAAAACAAATGATGGAGTGTCAGCAATTGCCTGAGAATAAAAGTTCACCATATTTAAGTTTGAAAAGGAGCAGCTGATAGGGCAAAGTGAAAAACCAAAGAATATGCATCCATCTAAATTCTAAACAGTAGACTCCCTCCATTCCTAAATAAGTGGTGTTTTGATCTTGGGCAGACCCCTTAAGAAACTACTCATTCCTAGAAAATAAAGTGTTTTACTTGACGTTAATAAATACCTTGAAAAAGATGTAATTTTTTAGAGGTTTTTTGGTTATGTAAAACCTCTTTATTTAAGGAAGAGCAAAGTTGGAAGAACATTTTGACTCAGCTGAAACTTTTTTCCCTTTTTTAAGCTAATAGTTGAAGACTGGTAATTCTGCATCCACTTTCCAGCCAGCTGGGAAATAATTATGCCTTTCTGAAAAGGTGAACTTACGCAATACCTGAGCCAAGAGAAGATCACTCATTTTCTCGATTATCTAAAACACCACTTATTTAGGAACAAAATAAAAAGGCTAAAACACCACTTGTTTAGGAACGGAGGGAATATATATATAAATGTGTAACTGTATAAGCCAAAATTAAAGTAGCTAATAACAAAGAACAGATTTTGCACCTAAGGTTCTCCTCATCCTACTCTAACGCTACAGTAAAAATCCGGGTTGACGTGCAAAAATCATACCTCAATTTTGAGATTCATTATATCCTCAAATGTCCAGTACTCCATATGGTCGGTGACACCAGGAGCTCGATGAACATATTCCTCCCATGGGGGGTCTATTAGAATGACATCAAATTTAGTCCCAACAACAACAAGAACACGAAGATCCATTGAATTGGAACATGTCAGCTGACGCGGTCAAGGGTAGTCACCTAGACGAGGTGAAGAGAATGGTGGATGAATTCAGGAGCCCGGTTGTTAGACTAGGAGGGGAGACATTAACAGTGGCTCAAGTGGCTGCCATAGCTGCTGCACGGTCAGGATCAAATGTGACCGTGCAACTGTCAGAGGCAGCCCGAGCTGGAGTCAAAGCTAGTAGTGATTGGGTGATTGAAGGGATGAGAAATGGTACTGATAGTTATGGTGTTACTACTGGTTTTGGTGCAACATCACATAGAAGGACCAAACAAGGTGCAGCCCTACAAAAAGAATTAATAAGGTAAAAACACAAATTATTATTATTATTATTATTACTACAACATAATATATAGTAGTACAACAACAAAAAACTCAGCGTATTCCCACAAAGTGGAGTCTGAGGAGGTAAAATGTACGCAGTCCATACCGTTACCTCCGAAGAAATAGAGAAACCGTTTTCAATAGACTCCAGCACAACATAATATACAGTAGTACTATATATTAATATGTCTCTCCCTTTTCACCATTTTGGTGTATATAACATATAGTCTAAAAAAGATTCTCTTCAATAAATTTTACTTTTACCTTATTTAATTACTGCCTTGAAGTAAATTTTAGTTATATATAGATAGATAGTCATAGTCCAATGATCTTTTTACAGTTTACATTAACATTTACTATAATTTAACATGTGATTGTATGTTAGTTATCGAGTTATTAAATTACTCATATTGTTTTTATCATAGAGTTGTCGGTGTATAAAATTTAAACTGTCTTATTTTTTGTTGAGGAGGTGAGGAAAGGAGACGTTTTCATAAATAACTAAACAAAGTGAGAGAAAAATATGAGGGTAAAAGTCGAGAAAAAGAAACCAAACTTATATAGTAATTATTTTTTCATGAATTTTTCTTTCTAATAATTTTACGCTGGTAAATTGAATTATAGGGTTTGCTAATAGATTTTTTTTATTTGTTAAAAATAATTGTGCTTTTTTTTAGTTGAACTAAATTTATTTGATGCAACAAACATAGAGTTATTAAAAACAAAAATAAAAGTGGGTGATTTATTTATTTATTTATTTTAAAATAGTGGAGTTGTTATATAAAAAATAAAATGAAGTATATATAATATGGTAGGTGCGTCTTAAGAGATTTTGAAAAGTAGTTGTAGACACGTTATACAAGTATAGAAGAGTGCTTTTTTTTTTTTTTTTTTTTTTTTTAATTTTTAATTTATTATTAGTAGTATATAATTAATATAATCAATTTTATTTTTGTCCCAAAAAATCAGAATTTTAATTAGCTTTTTTTAATTGAGAAATTTTGGAGGATGTGAACATGCCACGTGGTAGCTTGAAAGTCTTTATAACATTATGGTTCAATAGTTAGTTTTGCTTTTTTGGCTAATAAATGATAGTTGCATATTTAGGTAAAAAAAATAAAGGAGGCATTTAGTAGATCTATAAATTTGTTAGGTTAACCATTAAAGTGGACAAACTAATACCCAATTTAAGCTACTTAGTTTTATAAATAGAATTTTATACGTCTAACTTAAGTTGATGATTTTGCTAAATAGAGTTTTATACGTTTACTTAAGCTAATAACTTTGCTAAAAATGAAAAAATTTATAGGTCTAACTTAGGATAATGGTTTTGCTAAATATAATTTTATACGTCAACTTATGCTGATGATTTTGCTAAATGAAACTTTATACGTCAATTTAACCTAATGATTTTGGTTGAATGAAATTTTGTATGTCAAGATTAGTTGATGGTTTTGCTACATGAAATATTGTACGTCAACTTAAGCTGATGATTTGGCTACATGACATTTTATATGTCAACTTAAAAGCTGATGATTTTGTTACATGGAATATTGTATGTCAACTTAAGTTGATGATTTGGCTACATGACATTTTGTATGTCACCTTAAGCTGATGATTTTGCGTACGTCAGCTTAAGCTGATGATTTGGTTTGACATGAATTCCAGGTTCTTGAATGCCGGAATCTTTGGCAATGGGGCAGAGTCTTGTCACACTCTGCCCCATTCGGCCACGAGGGCGGCCATGGTAGTGAGGATCAACACCCTACTTCAAGGTTACTCAGGCATAAGGTTTGACATCTTGGAAGCTATATCAAAACTGCTCAACAACAACATTACCCCATGTTTGCCCCTACGTGGCACGATCACAGCTTCCGGTGACTTGGTGCCACTGTCCTACATTGCCGGGCTCTTAACGGGACGGGCCAACTCGAAAGCCACCGGGCCTAACGGAGAAGTGTTGGACGCTGTCACCGCGTTCCAACGGGCAGGTATTGACACTGGATTCTTTGAGCTGCAGCCTAAAGAAGGGCTAGCTTTAGTGAATGGTACTGCTGTTGGCTCTGGCTTGGCCTCTATGGTTCTTTTTGAGGCTAACATTCTTGCTATACTTTCTGAAGTTTTATCAGCAGTTTTTGCTGAAGTTATGCAAGGAAAGCCCGAATTTACGGACCATTTGACACACAAATTGAAACATCATCCTGGCCAAATTGAAGCTGCAGCTATAATGGAACACATTTTGGATGGAAGTTCATACGTGAAAGAAGCCAAGAAAATCCATGAAATGGACCCTTTACAAAAGCCTAAACAAGATCGTTACGCGCTAAGGACATCGCCACAATGGTTAGGCCCTCAAATCGAGGTGATTCGATCATCAACTAAGATGATTGAAAGAGAGATCAACTCTGTTAATGACAATCCTTTGATTGATGTATCAAGAAACAAGGCATTACATGGTGGTAATTTCCAAGGGACACCAATAGGTGTGTCAATGGACAACACTAGGCTAGCACTTGCCTCAATTGGCAAACTCATGTTTGCACAATTCTCTGAACTTGTCAATGACTATTACAACAATGGATTGCCTTCCAATCTCACCGGGGGAAGGAATCCTAGCTTGGATTATGGTTTCAAAGGTGCTGAAATCGCAATGGCCTCGTATTGTTCTGAACTCCAATTCCTCGCGAATCCGGTTACTAACCATGTGCAAAGCGCTGAACAACACAATCAAGATGTCAACTCATTAGGCCTAATCTCATCAAGGAAGACAGAGGAGGCACTTGACATATTGAAACTCATGTCATCCACTTACCTAGTGGCACTATGTCAAGCAATTGACTTGAGGCATTTGGAAGAGAATCTCAAAGCCACAGTGAAAAGTGCAGTGAGTTTAGCAGCCAAGAAAGTGTTGATCACTGGCCAAAATGGTGAACTTCACCAATCAAGATTCTGTGAGAAAGACTTACTCACAGTGGTTGACAGAGAATATGTCTTTGCATATGCTGATGACCCTTGTAGTGCTACCTACCCTCTAATGCAAAAGTTGAGACAAGTCTTGGTGGATCATGCACTAAAGACTTCCAACACTGAAATCTTCCAAAAGATTAGTGCATTTGAGGAAGAACTGAAACTTGTTTTGCCAAAGGAGATTGAAAGTGTTAGATGTGCTTTGGAGAATGGAAAGGCACCAATTGGTAATAGAATTCAAGAATGTAGGTCCTATCCATTGTACAAGTTTGTGAGGGAAGAACTAGGGGCTAAGTATTTGACAGGTGAAAAAGTACTATCTCCTGGTGAGGAATTTGACAAAGTGTTCACAGCTATCAATGAAGGGAAGTTGATTGATCCATTGCTTAATTGCTTGAAGGAATGGAATGGTGCTCCTCTTCCACTTTGCTAAGAGAAAATAAAGGACTTATGTTGCTCGGACTCGTCAGAAATGTCAACGGGTGCCTGTTTGATCCTTTAAAACCGATGTATTTTTAGAGGATTTGAGACAGGTGTGAGCAACATAGGAAAAAGATATTGTCTCTATCTTCAAAATGTAGGTACATTACTTATATAAGTTAATTTTTCTAGTTTTGGGAAACTTCTTTTAATGGTTTGTATGAATATTTGTGAATCTTTAAACTTATTGATAATATTTTGTATCTTGTTCTTAAGCAACTGTATTTAAACTTTCATGACTTCCTTCAACAAAATGAATATCTTTCATTGTCCCCGTACTTTTTTTGTCTAGGTAGGTAGCTATTGTTTTGTTCTTATTGATTTTTTCTCTTTGATTTATGGTCATTAGTTTGATTTTGTTGGCCTTCTTTCTTTTATTTGGATCCTAATTAATCAAAATTCATACTGGTTGAGTCACATTAGGAAGAAAACGCTCCTTATCAAGATTTTTTCAATCTAAAATTTGAATTCGAAATCTTTAATTATCGATAGAGAAATACTATCCATCCCACCATAACCTAGCATTAATATATATATTTTTTGCTGTCCACATTCCCTTCATGATTGTTGATAAAGACAAATAGATAAATATAATATTTTTAATCTTTGGAGTAGTTGTTAACATGAATGCATTTCAATGGTGACTAAGTCTTTGATTAGCCAACAAATCCCCTTCTAGAGTGTTGTCAAATTAGTGGTGGAGGAAGTTTGGTAGGTGAGAAGAGTGAGATAGTGATATATCTTCTAATTTTTTTGGCCTTAAATAAAATTGTAGACAAAAAGTAGGTAAGAATATAACATGAGAATAAAAATAACAAAAATGAACAAGAAAAATGGATCAAATTTTGATAATGGCAAGAATATTGAATATTAGTAATTTCAATTTTTTTCTTCCTCCTTTTATATGCCTTAATATATATGTCCATAATGCCCTAATAGCCTAAAATCATTTACTTTTTTTAAGAGCATGACACGTGGCACTCACAATATACACATAATAAACAAAAGAGAGAGAAAATATTTAACATTACAATTTCTACTCCTTATCTTCAATTTAATGGTCAAATGTGCAGCGGATGAGGCTGCTCCTCCCTTAACCAGAGGTCTCGAATTCGAGTCCTGGGTATGGAAAAATCCTTGATAGGGAGCGCTTCCCTCCGAATGAGGCCCTACCAGGGGTGAACCGATTAGTTGGATTCCAATGCGGGTACCGGACACAGGGTAGGAAACCAAACCCCCCCCCCCCCCCAAAAAAATATTAATGGTCAAATCATAGAAGAGAAACAGACAAAGAAATACACATGATAAAGGATGTTTAAATGCCACAAAATATTGGTTGTTTAGGATATGTGGAAGGGGAATAGACAAGGAGATAATAATGGACTACCTTACCTAGATGTTTATAAATATATTGACAAACAATTGTACTCTTTGTATCAAAACTTTTCTCATTTTTTCAATGATTAAGAAATAAATCAATTGTAATGGCAAAAATTAATTTGTTAGTAATTTTCATGTTAGTTGTGTTGATGCAAAATGCAAATGTAGTAATAGCAAGTTTCCAAGATAGGGCTAAACAATGCATGCCCATATGTCAAGCAGTTCCAGGTTCTACTGTTTCAGGTTGTGAGAAGGCTTGTAATGATTTTGCAAAAAGAACTTATGATGTTAATTTTTAGTTGATAAACTTTTTCTAGTGTGTATGTAGACCTTAGCCCTACCTTATGAGGTAGAGAGGCTGTTTACGATAACTGATGTATGTTCTAATTAATGGAATTGTAATTTTTTGATATTTTTCTCATTCTACAGATTACAATAGTCACAAGAATGATCTAGTGATTTTGTTCACTGCATTTACAATACCATAGATTTGCAAGAAATTCTTTCAGTCTCAGCATGTCAAAATTTCATCTCATACCTAGAAAATTCTATCTACATTACCATAAGATAAGCACATATAGTTCAAATTGGGGTCATTTTGCAAGTCTAACGGAAGAAACCGCGAACTGCTCGTTTTTTCCGACTTTTGGTGGGTGTTGTTAGCCCATGGTTGGAGGGTGGGCCCAGACCCGATTTGGGATAAAATTGATCGGAGCCCCCTGGCGGGCTGTAAAGTGGATTTGGGTGGTCCAACAGGCCCGTTGGGCCATTTTGCAAGTCAAGCGGACGAAAGGCGCGAACAACCCATTTTTTTGACTTTCGATGGGTGTTAGCCCATGGTTGGGAGTGGGCCAAGGCCTGAACCCGATTTGAGGCGAAAATCGACCGACAGTACCCCGGCAGGTAGTGGAGTGGATGTTAGAGTAATACTAGGTAAAAGAAATAATCTTAATAATACAAGAATCTTAAGTAAGAAGAACTTGAAGCCAAAGCATAGATGCCTAGTACTCAAGGTAAAACAAGTAACACCACTGTAAAATTTTTTTACAGCTAATTAGTCTATGTTGCTTGAACTCTTGAACAATGCCAACGGGTGCATGTGCATTTTTGAAGGATCAGACACAGGTGCGATAACATTTTTGGAGAGCCTGAGCAAAATAACTGAAAACTGATGATTTTAAAGTAAGCAAATCATTTTGCAGCATAATCATGTCACTCATTTGGCACCTCCTATTTGTTTTAATGTTTTCATGCCCATCTCATCATCCACCACAATTAAAGCTGTTAAGGGGCCACAACTAGAGGGGTTGACTTGAAGCTGTTAAGGGGCCACAACTAAAGGGGTTGACTTAAAGCTATTAATGGCCAGGTCAGATCGGTCCGGTTTGGAAAAAAATAAACTCAGCCGGTCTGAGGTAGAGGTAAGGTCTGTGTACACTCTACCCCTCTCCAGATCCCACTTTGCGCTACTACACTATGTTGGTGTTGTTGTCGTTGGACAGTTCGGGGTCAGGTTTGGGGGAACCGGTTCCAATGGGGCTGGGTTACTCTGGGTCTATGTAGGCCCGTGCTCGGCCTGGTTCTACTGGTCAGATTTTTATGATCAGACTTCACCACGTTTACCGATCTTGATCCATTGGTACCCCAAATGGACCCATGCGGGTCCTATTTACCCGGTTCGATCTGGTTAATTTCCGGGTCGGCCCGCCTATTAGACACCCTTAGGCTGAATCAGTTGGTGGGAGACCCAGACCCTCACTAATACATGATTTGGGAGCCCAGTCCACAAGCAGCCATTGACCTGTTGAGAAATAACCTTTGCACAAGAGACTAGTTAATCCACTCCAACAGAATGATGAATACAAGGGTGAAAGTCTAAGTCTACAACTTTTGATGAGTAAAAAGGGTGAAAGTCACCAACTTTTTTACTTTACATAATTTACTCAAATGTTTTGACAAAAAATTCACACACCAGAAATTACATTAAAATACTAAAAAGTCAAAATTTTCAGAGCCCAAACCCAAGCAGCCAAATATTTATAAAATATCTGTTACCTTAGGATATTTTTCAAGAAAATGTATAAAATTCAACTAATAAAGAGTTGAAGAAAAAAAACAAGCCAATCCGTCTTTATTGAGTTCTCATGTGACTTCTGTCTCACTCCAATCCAAGAAAGTGACAACACTAATAGAAAAATAGCAAAAACTTACCAACAGAATAAGCCATTTTTTCCAAACAAGACCAAAGACTCAATCTTTCACACACACACAAAAAAGCATAACTTTACCAAGTTACAACTATGATCAAATAGCTCATGTCATCACCAACCGCCTTCATACGACAAAATTCTAACAGCAACATCAACAATTGCGTCTCAATCTCAAACTAGTCGAGAGCACAAATTCAATTTCGAATTGAAAACATATAAACGAAATACATACATAGATAGATAGTTACCTTTCCATTTCCTTCATGTGTGGATCCAGGAAGAAGTTGAGCAATCAAGTTATAGAATCAACCCATAAACCAAGAAAATCTTCTTCATCCTCCAAGAATTCAAGCTCACCAATGAAAAAGTTATCGTCTTTAAATGACCATCATCATCAATCATCGCCATCGAGAAGCCATAATTTGATCTCCCCGAATGGATCGACAGAAAGTTTCATACTGAAAAACTTACAAAACTCGCAATCATGGGCATCATCATCAAAGTCAAGTCATCATTCATTATCAAGCCTGAAAGGTGTATTATTCCCTGAACAACCACATATATACAATTTCAATGAAATTCGTTCCGCTACTCAAAACTTCCTAAAAAATCCACTTTCGTCTTCATCAAAATCAACATCCTGGCGTTGTGATCTTCGCGGTCAAGATGTCGTTGTTATACAACGAAAATTCAGACGATATATGGATACTGATGAGCTTGTTGATCAAGTAGCTATGTTATGCAGAAGCCATCATTCTAGCTTAATTCCACTTAAAGGAGCTTCAGTTTCTGGGAATTATATATATTTAGCGTATGAATATACACAAGGTGTTAATTTATCTGAAGCTTTGAGGAATCGGAGAAACCCTAATTTCACAGTTCTATCGAATTGGTTATCGAGGATTCAAATTGCTTCGGATGTTGCTCATGGATTGGATTATATTCATCATTCTACTGGATTAGGGTTAGGGTTTGTACATAATCATATAAAAAGTAGTAGCATTATTGTTACTGAACCTTCGTTGAATGCGAAGATTTGTCATTTCGGTACGGCGGAGCTTTGCGGCGAGACGAGGATCCAGATTCAGGATCCGAATAGTGAAAACGGGTCGAAAAAGTCGGAGATTCAGGATCTGAGTAGTGAAAACGGGTTGAAAAAGTTGCCGGAGCTGAAGAGAAGCGGAAGTAAAGGAGTGAAATTGGAAGGGACGAGAGGGTATATGGCGCCGGAATTTCAGTGGACGGGAACAGCGACGGTGAAGAGTGACGTGTACGCCTTCGGCGTGGTGGTATTGGAGTTAATCTCCGGTAAAGAGGCTATGAAATACGAATTCGATGAACAAACTGGCGGTTATATTAGGGTTTCGGTGATTGAGACGGCGGCGAAGGCGACGGCGGAAGGCGGCGGCGGCGGAGGGCTAAGGGGCTGGGTGGATAAGCGGTTGAAGGATTCGTACCCGGTGGAAGTGGCGGAGAAATTGATTCGGGTCGGGTTAGAATGTGTGGAGACTAACCCGAATAATAGACCGGATATGGGTCGGGTTGCGGGTCGGGTTTCGCAATTGTATTTAGAATCGAAAGTCTGGGCTGACAAGTTTGCTCCACTCACTGATTTTACCGTTTCTTTGGCACCTCGATAGTAATTTTTTTGTTTTTTTGATATCTTTATTTTTTATTTCATTTTTTTAATAAGAGGAATTTTGGAATATTGAATACATTAAACATACTTCAAATTGTAAATGAAACAAGATAACTTTTAGAAAAATGGTAGTGCAACGAGCACTTTTAATCTTGTTTTGATTAGACTTGTTTTGAGTCTTGTTTGGTAGTGTAATGAGTAGTAATAGAAGTTGATAGATAACTACTGTGCACTCGAGCTTCCGCCATGCGTGTTTGTAGAAAGGCCGAACCACAAACGTCTCTTGGTAAGAGGCATATATTAGAACTCATTTCACTATATAGACAATTTAGAGGTTCATTTCAAGCAACAATTTCATGAATGAAGGCATCTTCATGGCCTCAACACTATAAGGTTAAGAAAAAAGAATAATTCAAATAGTACATAAATAACAAAACAAATGTGATTTTCTCATTACATTAAATTCATTGGCTTGTGAGATTCATACTCCGAACTTTCAGTGTTGTTGGTCTGTCTAAAGGCTGAATTATACCCATACATATCCGAAACCATATGTCCACCACCCTCTCTACCTTGAAAACTCTCCGTTGGTGGAACCACCCAAGGGCCTGCATTCGAGATGTTAGAGCTACACGCTTCTTGGTTGACGGTTTGTGAATTATTATTATTCTGTGGTGAGTTTCCGGTTGGCCTCTTGGTGGAAGAGTTTGTTGTCGTCACAGATATTGAAGCTGTCTGTTGCTGCTGATTCTTCATTGGCGACTTGGGTCGAAGAGACTCTATTTCTGGTGTTGTAACAACAAGATGTGGGGCGCCTGGTGGTGGATTCCTTCCTCCTCCACCCTGCCAGACTTTACCATCCCTATCGGAAAAACTCCGCACGTAGGCCTGAAGTTTTGCAAAGGCTTCTGTCAGCATTATAAGACAAAAAAGCGACGAGGGTAGCATAATGCATGCAGAAAGTAAGCTTTTGATCTTCGACTAAGCGTGGGAATGAGATTACAATTACCATATTTCTTTCCCAACAAAGACAGGTATTGAAGTAATACAATTGAGAGAGAACACAATGGACAAAGAACAGAACAGAATTACTAAGCATGTTCAATGCATGCCGAGACGTAAAGCATGCTATTTCTGTCTTCTTCTCCCATTTTTTTTTTTGAGATATAACTAAGCATGTCTTGGTGTCCATTCACATTAATATGTAATCATAGTATTGCTCCTGTAGTTTCTTGTCCTTCGATTTTTGTTGCAATCGGTTGATTCCTTGTACCTCGATTATCGCGTTGCTTTGTTGCAGTTTTTGTTCTGATACTATGTGTCGTTTTGTTATTAGCTGTTGTTTCTTGAAACTCTGTTAATTCTTCTTATGTACTGCTTTGGACTAGTTTTTTCTCGAGCCGAGGGTCTATTAGAAACAGCCTCTCTATAAGGTCTGCGTACACTCTACCCTCCCCAGACCTCACTTGGGGGATTACACTATGTTGTTGTCTAACTAAGCTTGTCCAATGCACATGTATCGTCCTATCCATGACTACACGGTAATAAAATCAACAAACTAAAGTAACGTTAGCTAAGCTTTTACCTCTGCACTGAAGTTTGAAGAAGATAATCCTTTACCAACAGTCAACCAGCCAGATCGAATATTATGATCTTCACCAAAGAGCTCAAGCCTTCTCCGGCCAAGTGCAAAATGCTCAATTATACGGTACATATCTTCAGGCTTTGCAGTTGATCCTGCATAAGGTGACCAACAGCAATGCACAATGAGCTCAACAACTATATGTATTCAGTACAGAGAGACAATGCAGCATATTATGTTAAAATATCATTCATTGCAGATTAGATTCAGAAATTAGCAGAGAGAATACAGGATGATACAAGACTACGTGCAATGGTCGAGCCATGATTTTTACTAAGGGGAGTCAAAATATAAAGAAATAGCCACTTACAGAATTCGAAGAGATTCGAGATGTAAAATATATGCATAAAAAATTTACCTATCTAAACAGTATGATTTCCAGGGAAGGGGTTGCCAAGGTATCTCAAACACTCATTACGTGCATTTCATGCACCAAAAGGATAAGTGGTACAACTTCTAAATTTTCTCCGGAAGACAGCAATAGCTGTTGCATAACTAGGGAATAGCAGTCCTATCAAGGACTACCATAACTAGGAACTATGGGAGAAAAAAACTGAAGGTTTTGTTCAAAACCTGTTCATACAGAATTCTGGTAAAACACCAGGTATCAACAGTAAAGCATATCCAACACCACAACCAGCCTGAAACTAACTACACAGAAAACCAAAAAGAAAAATGTGAAAAGAGCATTTCATAAGACAGAATCTCCGCTTCATCTGTCTTCCAGCCTTCACCAACCCCACACAACGTAGATTGTCTTCTTGTTTTATGGGTAAACTAAATGAGAAGAAAACACTATAAGGAAAAGCAAAAGAGCATCATTTAAAGGTAGGGAGGATCCATCAACAAACACTTCCATTTTTTTTATTTCACAACATTATTATCGTTACAAACAATTATATATGTGTGTGTGCCACGAGATAAATCCATCTTTTTTAATTTGTGCTGTTAGGTCAGCCTCAGTAGTTTCTATCAAGTATCATACTCACATAGGAAACAAACAATTGGAAAGTGGATGACAGAAGCAACATGCTGTCAGTTTCTGCAACCCTAAATGTCACGATTAACATTTCTAATCTGCATATAGAAAACATGAAATCCATAGACAGCATTGTCTGGAATGAGAAAGAATCTACCATAAGGAGGTTCCTCAGCAATAATCACATCTGTGTCAATATTTGCATGAATTATATGGCCATCGGTACTACGACGAACAGTTCCTTTTATGCCCAAAAGGCAGTGCTCCTATGTCATGACAGGGGACAAGCAGAACGTAAGTCATATATGATGGAAATTACACAGATGGGAAAAATGAGAGGACAGAATGTTATGCACCTTTGAACGCTGAAATAAAGTATGGGAATCATGTCGTAATCCTGGAGTTGCATTGGTTTTGTTTGTTTTTACCCAACATATGTCCTCACATCTGCGAAATCCCCACTGCACAATGCAGAGAACAGTGTTAATAAATAATCACAATGACCTATTCGAACACTGCAATCAACAGATACTTCTGTTTGTGATTGTGCTTAATCGTGTGTGAAAGACAAGGGGCATAAGCATAAGGAAGATATCAAAAGCATCCATCAACAGATTCATGACCAAAGAGTATTCATCAAATTGTTTAGATTACATACCTTCTTCAGACATTGGCGCCCTTGCTCAAGCCCCACACCATCACCAACCCAAAGGAAAACAAATGATGGAGTGTCAGCAATTGCCTGAGAATAAAAGTTCACCATATTTAAGTTTGAAAAGGAGCAGCTGATAGGGCAAAGTGAAAAACCAAAGAATATGCATCCATCTAAATTCTAAACAGTAGACTCCCTCCATTCCTAAATAAGTGGTGTTTTGATCTTGGGCAGACCCCTTAAGAAACTACTCATTCCTAGAAAATAAAGTGTTTTACTTGACGTTAATAAATACCTTGAAAAAGATGTAATTTTTTAGAGGTTTTTTGGTTATGTAAAACCTCTTTATTTAAGGAAGAGCAAAGTTGGAAGAACATTTTGACTCAGCTGAAACTTTTTTCCCTTTTTTAAGCTAATAGTTGAAGACTGGTAATTCTGCATCCACTTTCCAGCCAGCTGGGAAATAATTATGCCTTTCTGAAAAGGTGAACTTACGCAATACCTGAGCCAAGAGAAGATCACTCATTTTCTCGATTATCTAAAACACCACTTATTTAGGAACAAAATAAAAAGGCTAAAACACCACTTGTTTAGGAACGGAGGGAATATATATATAAATGTGTAACTGTATAAGCCAAAATTAAAGTAGCTAATAACAAAGAACAGATTTTGCACCTAAGGTTCTCCTCATCCTACTCTAACGCTACAGTAAAAATCCGGGTTGACGTGCAAAAATCATACCTCAATTTTGAGATTCATTATATCCTCAAATGTCCAGTACTCCATATGGTCGGTGACACCAGGAGCTCGATGAACATATTCCTCCCATGGGGGGTCTATTAGAATGACATCAAATTTAGTCCCAACAACAACAAGAACACGAAGATCCATTGAATTGGAACATGTCAGCTGACGCGGTCAAGGGTAGTCACCTAGACGAGGTGAAGAGAATGGTGGATGAATTCAGGAGCCCGGTTGTTAGACTAGGAGGGGAGACATTAACAGTGGCTCAAGTGGCTGCCATAGCTGCTGCACGGTCAGGATCAAATGTGACCGTGCAACTGTCAGAGGCAGCCCGAGCTGGAGTCAAAGCTAGTAGTGATTGGGTGATTGAAGGGATGAGAAATGGTACTGATAGTTATGGTGTTACTACTGGTTTTGGTGCAACATCACATAGAAGGACCAAACAAGGTGCAGCCCTACAAAAAGAATTAATAAGGTAAAAACACAAATTATTATTATTATTATTATTACTACAACATAATATATAGTAGTACAACAACAAAAAACTCAGCGTATTCCCACAAAGTGGAGTCTGAGGAGGTAAAATGTACGCAGTCCATACCGTTACCTCCGAAGAAATAGAGAAACCGTTTTCAATAGACTCCAGCACAACATAATATACAGTAGTACTATATATTAATATGTCTCTCCCTTTTCACCATTTTGGTGTATATAACATATAGTCTAAAAAAGATTCTCTTCAATAAATTTTACTTTTACCTTATTTAATTACTGCCTTGAAGTAAATTTTAGTTATATATAGATAGATAGTCATAGTCCAATGATCTTTTTACAGTTTACATTAACATTTACTATAATTTAACATGTGATTGTATGTTAGTTATCGAGTTATTAAATTACTCATATTGTTTTTATCATAGAGTTGTCGGTGTATAAAATTTAAACTGTCTTATTTTTTGTCGAGGAGGTGAGGAAAGGAGACGTTTTCATAAATAACTAAACAAAGTGAGAGAAAAATATGAGGGTAAAAGTCGAGAAAAAGAAACCAAACTTATATAGTAATTATTTTTTCATGAATTTTTCTTTCTAATAATTTTACGCTGGTAAATTGAATTATAGGGTTTGCTAATAGATTTTTTTTATTTGTTAAAAATAATTGTGCTTTTTTTTAGTTGAACTAAATTTATTTGATGCAACAAACATAGAGTTATTAAAAACAAAAATAAAAGTGGGTGATTTATTTATTTATTTATTTTAAAATAGTGGAGTTGTTATATAAAAAATAAAATGAAGTATATATAATATGGTAGGTGCGTCTTAAGAGATTTTGAAAAGTAGTTGTAGACACGTTATACAAGTATAGAAGAGTGCTTTTTTTTTTTTTTTTTTTTTTTTTAATTTTTAATTTATTATTAGTAGTATATAATTAATATAATCAATTTTATTTTTGTCCCAAAAAATCAGAATTTTAATTAGCTTTTTTTAATTGAGAAATTTTGGAGGATGTGAACATGCCACGTGGTAGCTTGAAAGTCTTTATAACATTATGGTTCAATAGTTAGTTTTGCTTTTTTGGCTAATAAATGATAGTTGCATATTTAGGTAAAAAAAATAAAGGAGGCATTTAGTAGATCTATAAATTTGTTAGGTTAACCATTAAAGTGGACAAACTAATACCCAATTTAAGCTACTTAGTTTTATAAATAGAATTTTATACGTCTAACTTAAGTTGATGATTTTGCTAAATAGAGTTTTATACGTTTACTTAAGCTAATAACTTTGCTAAAAATGAAAAAATTTATAGGTCTAACTTAGGATAATGGTTTTGCTAAATATAATTTTATACGTCAACTTATGCTGATGATTTTGCTAAATGAAACTTTATACGTCAATTTAACCTAATGATTTTGGTTGAATGAAATTTTGTATGTCAAGATTAGTTGATGGTTTTGCTACATGAAATATTGTACGTCAACTTAAGCTGATGATTTGGCTACATGACATTTTATATGTCAACTTAAAAGCTGATGATTTTGTTACATGGAATATTGTATGTCAACTTAAGTTGATGATTTGGCTACATGACATTTTGTATGTCACCTTAAGCTGATGATTTTGCGTACGTCAGCTTAAGCTGATGATTTGGTTTGACATGAATTCCAGGTTCTTGAATGCCGGAATCTTTGGCAATGGGGCAGAGTCTTGTCACACTCTGCCCCATTCGGCCACGAGGGCGGCCATGGTAGTGAGGATCAACACCCTACTTCAAGGTTACTCAGGCATAAGGTTTGACATCTTGGAAGCTATATCAAAACTGCTCAACAACAACATTACCCCATGTTTGCCCCTACGTGGCACGATCACAGCTTCCGGTGACTTGGTGCCACTGTCCTACATTGCCGGGCTCTTAACGGGACGGGCCAACTCGAAAGCCACCGGGCCTAACGGAGAAGTGTTGGACGCTGTCACCGCGTTCCAACGGGCAGGTATTGACACTGGATTCTTTGAGCTGCAGCCTAAAGAAGGGCTAGCTTTAGTGAATGGTACTGCTGTTGGCTCTGGCTTGGCCTCTATGGTTCTTTTTGAGGCTAACATTCTTGCTATACTTTCTGAAGTTTTATCAGCAGTTTTTGCTGAAGTTATGCAAGGAAAGCCCGAATTTACGGACCATTTGACACACAAATTGAAACATCATCCTGGCCAAATTGAAGCTGCAGCTATAATGGAACACATTTTGGATGGAAGTTCATACGTGAAAGAAGCCAAGAAAATCCATGAAATGGACCCTTTACAAAAGCCTAAACAAGATCGTTACGCGCTAAGGACATCGCCACAATGGTTAGGCCCTCAAATCGAGGTGATTCGATCATCAACTAAGATGATTGAAAGAGAGATCAACTCTGTTAATGACAATCCTTTGATTGATGTATCAAGAAACAAGGCATTACATGGTGGTAATTTCCAAGGGACACCAATAGGTGTGTCAATGGACAACACTAGGCTAGCACTTGCCTCAATTGGCAAACTCATGTTTGCACAATTCTCTGAACTTGTCAATGACTATTACAACAATGGATTGCCTTCCAATCTCACCGGGGGAAGGAATCCTAGCTTGGATTATGGTTTCAAAGGTGCTGAAATCGCAATGGCCTCGTATTGTTCTGAACTCCAATTCCTCGCGAATCCGGTTACTAACCATGTGCAAAGCGCTGAACAACACAATCAAGATGTCAACTCATTAGGCCTAATCTCATCAAGGAAGACAGAGGAGGCACTTGACATATTGAAACTCATGTCATCCACTTACCTAGTGGCACTATGTCAAGCAATTGACTTGAGGCATTTGGAAGAGAATCTCAAAGCCACAGTGAAAAGTGCAGTGAGTTTAGCAGCCAAGAAAGTGTTGATCACTGGCCAAAATGGTGAACTTCACCAATCAAGATTCTGTGAGAAAGACTTACTCACAGTGGTTGACAGAGAATATGTCTTTGCATATGCTGATGACCCTTGTAGTGCTACCTACCCTCTAATGCAAAAGTTGAGACAAGTCTTGGTGGATCATGCACTAAAGACTTCCAACACTGAAATCTTCCAAAAGATTAGTGCATTTGAGGAAGAACTGAAACTTGTTTTGCCAAAGGAGATTGAAAGTGTTAGATGTGCTTTGGAGAATGGAAAGGCACCAATTGGTAATAGAATTCAAGAATGTAGGTCCTATCCATTGTACAAGTTTGTGAGGGAAGAACTAGGGGCTAAGTATTTGACAGGTGAAAAAGTACTATCTCCTGGTGAGGAATTTGACAAAGTGTTCACAGCTATCAATGAAGGGAAGTTGATTGATCCATTGCTTAATTGCTTGAAGGAATGGAATGGTGCTCCTCTTCCACTTTGCTAAGAGAAAATAAAGGACTTATGTTGCTCGGACTCGTCAGAAATGTCAACGGGTGCCTGTTTGATCCTTTAAAACCGATGTATTTTTAGAGGATTTGAGACAGGTGTGAGCAACATAGGAAAAAGATATTGTCTCTATCTTCAAAATGTAGGTACATTACTTATATAAGTTAATTTTTCTAGTTTTGGGAAACTTCTTTTAATGGTTTGTATGAATATTTGTGAATCTTTAAACTTATTGATAATATTTTGTATCTTGTTCTTAAGCAACTGTATTTAAACTTTCATGACTTCCTTCAACAAAATGAATATCTTTCATTGTCCCCGTACTTTTTTTGTCTAGGTAGGTAGCTATTGTTTTGTTCTTATTGATTTTTTCTCTTTGATTTATGGTCATTAGTTTGATTTTGTTGGCCTTCTTTCTTTTATTTGGATCCTAATTAATCAAAATTCATACTGGTTGAGTCACATTAGGAAGAAAACGCTCCTTATCAAGATTTTTTCAATCTAAAATTTGAATTCGAAATCTTTAATTATCGATAGAGAAATACTATCCATCCCACCATAACCTAGCATTAATATATATATTTTTTGCTGTCCACATTCCCTTCATGATTGTTGATAAAGACAAATAGATAAATATAATATTTTTAATCTTTGGAGTAGTTGTTAACATGAATGCATTTCAATGGTGACTAAGTCTTTGATTAGCCAACAAATCCCCTTCTAGAGTGTTGTCAAATTAGTGGTGGAGGAAGTTTGGTAGGTGAGAAGAGTGAGATAGTGATATATCTTCTAATTTTTTTGGCCTTAAATAAAATTGTAGACAAAAAGTAGGTAAGAATATAACATGAGAATAAAAATAACAAAAATGAACAAGAAAAATGGATCAAATTTTGATAATGGCAAGAATATTGAATATTAGTAATTTCAATTTTTTTCTTCCTCCTTTTATATGCCTTAATATATATGTCCATAATGCCCTAATAGCCTAAAATCATTTACTTTTTTTAAGAGCATGACACGTGGCACTCACAATATACACATAATAAACAAAAGAGAGAGAAAATATTTAACATTACAATTTCTACTCCTTATCTTCAATTTAATGGTCAAATGTGCAGCGGATGAGGCTGCTCCTCCCTTAACCAGAGGTCTCGAATTCGAGTCCTGGGTATGGAAAAATCCTTGATAGGGAGCGCTTCCCTCCGAATGAGGCCCTACCAGGGGTGAACCGATTAGTTGGATTCCAATGCGGGTACCGGACACAGGGTAGGAAACCAAACCCCCCCCCCCCCCAAAAAAATATTAATGGTCAAATCATAGAAGAGAAACAGACAAAGAAATACACATGATAAAGGATGTTTAAATGCCACAAAATATTGGTTGTTTAGGATATGTGGAAGGGGAATAGACAAGGAGATAATAATGGACTACCTTACCTAGATGTTTATAAATATATTGACAAACAATTGTACTCTTTGTATCAAAACTTTTCTCATTTTTTCAATGATTAAGAAATAAATCAATTGTAATGGCAAAAATTAATTTGTTAGTAATTTTCA
Source organism: Capsicum baccatum var. pendulum (assembly GCA_030864225.1). Lineage (NCBI taxonomy): Eukaryota > Viridiplantae > Streptophyta > Magnoliopsida > Solanales > Solanaceae > Capsicum > Capsicum baccatum. The sequence goes on from CM061554.1 coordinate 248,082,818, forward strand.
TGTTAGTTGTGTTGATGCAAAATGCAAATGTAGTAATAGCAAGTTTCCAAGATAGGGCTAAACAATGCATGCCCATATGTCAAGCAGTTCCAGGTTCTACTGTTTCAGGTTGTGAGAAGGCTTGTAATGATTTTGCAAAAAGAACTTATGATGTTAATTTTTAGTTGATAAACTTTTTCTAGTGTGTATGTAGACCTTAGCCCTACCTTATGAGGTAGAGAGGCTGTTTACGATAACTGATGTATGTTCTAATTAATGGAATTGTAATTTTTTGATATTTTTCTCATTCTACAGATTACAATAGTCACAAGAATGATCTAGTGATTTTGTTCACTGCATTTACAATACCATAGATTTGCAAGAAATTCTTTCAGTCTCAGCATGTCAAAATTTCATCTCATACCTAGAAAATTCTATCTACATTACCATAAGATAAGCACATATAGTTCAAATTGGGGTCATTTTGCAAGTCTAACGGAAGAAACCGCGAACTGCTCGTTTTTTCCGACTTTTGGTGGGTGTTGTTAGCCCATGGTTGGAGGGTGGGCCCAGACCCGATTTGGGATAAAATTGATCGGAGCCCCCTGGCGGGCTGTAAAGTGGATTTGGGTGGTCCAACAGGCCCGTTGGGCCATTTTGCAAGTCAAGCGGACGAAAGGCGCGAACAACCCATTTTTTTGACTTTCGATGGGTGTTAGCCCATGGTTGGGAGTGGGCCAAGGCCTGAACCCGATTTGAGGCGAAAATCGACCGACAGTACCCCGGCAGGTAGTGGAGTGGATGTTAGAGTAATACTAGGTAAAAGAAATAATCTTAATAATACAAGAATCTTAAGTAAGAAGAACTTGAAGCCAAAGCATAGATGCCTAGTACTCAAGGTAAAACAAGTAACACCACTGTAAAATTTTTTTACAGCTAATTAGTCTATGTTGCTTGAACTCTTGAACAATGCCAACGGGTGCATGTGCATTTTTGAAGGATCAGACACAGGTGCGATAACATTTTTGGAGAGCCTGAGCAAAATAACTGAAAACTGATGATTTTAAAGTAAGCAAATCATTTTGCAGCATAATCATGTCACTCATTTGGCACCTCCTATTTGTTTTAATGTTTTCATGCCCATCTCATCATCCACCACAATTAAAGCTGTTAAGGGGCCACAACTAGAGGGGTTGACTTGAAGCTGTTAAGGGGCCACAACTAAAGGGGTTGACTTAAAGCTATTAATGGCCAGGTCAGATCGGTCCGGTTTGGAAAAAAATAAACTCAGCCGGTCTGAGGTAGAGGTAAGGTCTGTGTACACTCTACCCCTCTCCAGATCCCACTTTGCGCTACTACACTATGTTGGTGTTGTTGTCGTTGGACAGTTCGGGGTCAGGTTTGGGGGAACCGGTTCCAATGGGGCTGGGTTACTCTGGGTCTATGTAGGCCCGTGCTCGGCCTGGTTCTACTGGTCAGATTTTTATGATCAGACTTCACCACGTTTACCGATCTTGATCCATTGGTACCCCAAATGGACCCATGCGGGTCCTATTTACCCGGTTCGATCTGGTTAATTTCCGGGTCGGCCCGCCTATTAGACACCCTTAGGCTGAATCAGTTGGTGGGAGACCCAGACCCTCACTAATACATGATTTGGGAGCCCAGTCCACAAGCAGCCATTGACCTGTTGAGAAATAACCTTTGCACAAGAGACTAGTTAATCCACTCCAACAGAATGATGAATACAAGGGTGAAAGTCTAAGTCTACAACTTTTGATGAGTAAAAAGGGTGAAAGTCACCAACTTTTTTACTTTACATAATTTACTCAAATGTTTTGACAAAAAATTCACACACCAGAAATTACATTAAAATACTAAAAAGTCAAAATTTTCAGAGCCCAAACCCAAGCAGCCAAATATTTATAAAATATCTGTTACCTTAGGATATTTTTCAAGAAAATGTATAAAATTCAACTAATAAAGAGTTGAAGAAAAAAAACAAGCCAATCCGTCTTTATTGAGTTCTCATGTGACTTCTGTCTCACTCCAATCCAAGAAAGTGACAACACTAATAGAAAAATAGCAAAAACTTACCAACAGAATAAGCCATTTTTTCCAAACAAGACCAAAGACTCAATCTTTCACACACACACAAAAAAGCATAACTTTACCAAGTTACAACTATGATCAAATAGCTCATGTCATCACCAACCGCCTTCATACGACAAAATTCTAACAGCAACATCAACAATTGCGTCTCAATCTCAAACTAGTCGAGAGCACAAATTCAATTTCGAATTGAAAACATATAAACGAAATACATACATAGATAGATAGTTACCTTTCCATTTCCTTCATGTGTGGATCCAGGAAGAAGTTGAGCAATCAAGTTATAGAATCAACCCATAAACCAAGAAAATCTTCTTCATCCTCCAAGAATTCAAGCTCACCAATGAAAAAGTTATCGTCTTTAAATGACCATCATCATCAATCATCGCCATCGAGAAGCCATAATTTGATCTCCCCGAATGGATCGACAGAAAGTTTCATACTGAAAAACTTACAAAACTCGCAATCATGGGCATCATCATCAAAGTCAAGTCATCATTCATTATCAAGCCTGAAAGGTGTATTATTCCCTGAACAACCACATATATACAATTTCAATGAAATTCGTTCCGCTACTCAAAACTTCCTAAAAAATCCACTTTCGTCTTCATCAAAATCAACATCCTGGCGTTGTGATCTTCGCGGTCAAGATGTCGTTGTTATACAACGAAAATTCAGACGATATATGGATACTGATGAGCTTGTTGATCAAGTAGCTATGTTATGCAGAAGCCATCATTCTAGCTTAATTCCACTTAAAGGAGCTTCAGTTTCTGGGAATTATATATATTTAGCGTATGAATATACACAAGGTGTTAATTTATCTGAAGCTTTGAGGAATCGGAGAAACCCTAATTTCACAGTTCTATCGAATTGGTTATCGAGGATTCAAATTGCTTCGGATGTTGCTCATGGATTGGATTATATTCATCATTCTACTGGATTAGGGTTAGGGTTTGTACATAATCATATAAAAAGTAGTAGCATTATTGTTACTGAACCTTCGTTGAATGCGAAGATTTGTCATTTCGGTACGGCGGAGCTTTGCGGCGAGACGAGGATCCAGATTCAGGATCCGAATAGTGAAAACGGGTCGAAAAAGTCGGAGATTCAGGATCTGAGTAGTGAAAACGGGTTGAAAAAGTTGCCGGAGCTGAAGAGAAGCGGAAGTAAAGGAGTGAAATTGGAAGGGACGAGAGGGTATATGGCGCCGGAATTTCAGTGGACGGGAACAGCGACGGTGAAGAGTGACGTGTACGCCTTCGGCGTGGTGGTATTGGAGTTAATCTCCGGTAAAGAGGCTATGAAATACGAATTCGATGAACAAACTGGCGGTTATATTAGGGTTTCGGTGATTGAGACGGCGGCGAAGGCGACGGCGGAAGGCGGCGGCGGCGGAGGGCTAAGGGGCTGGGTGGATAAGCGGTTGAAGGATTCGTACCCGGTGGAAGTGGCGGAGAAATTGATTCGGGTCGGGTTAGAATGTGTGGAGACTAACCCGAATAATAGACCGGATATGGGTCGGGTTGCGGGTCGGGTTTCGCAATTGTATTTAGAATCGAAAGTCTGGGCTGACAAGTTTGCTCCACTCACTGATTTTACCGTTTCTTTGGCACCTCGATAGTAATTTTTTTGTTTTTTTGATATCTTTATTTTTTATTTCATTTTTTTAATAAGAGGAATTTTGGAATATTGAATACATTAAACATACTTCAAATTGTAAATGAAACAAGATAACTTTTAGAAAAATGGTAGTGCAACGAGCACTTTTAATCTTGTTTTGATTAGACTTGTTTTGAGTCTTGTTTGGTAGTGTAATGAGTAGTAATAGAAGTTGATAGATAACTACTGTGCACTCGAGCTTCCGCCATGCGTGTTTGTAGAAAGGCCGAACCACAAACGTCTCTTGGTAAGAGGCATATATTAGAACTCATTTCACTATATAGACAATTTAGAGGTTCATTTCAAGCAACAATTTCATGAATGAAGGCATCTTCATGGCCTCAACACTATAAGGTTAAGAAAAAAGAATAATTCAAATAGTACATAAATAACAAAACAAATGTGATTTTCTCATTACATTAAATTCATTGGCTTGTGAGATTCATACTCCGAACTTTCAGTGTTGTTGGTCTGTCTAAAGGCTGAATTATACCCATACATATCCGAAACCATATGTCCACCACCCTCTCTACCTTGAAAACTCTCCGTTGGTGGAACCACCCAAGGGCCTGCATTCGAGATGTTAGAGCTACACGCTTCTTGGTTGACGGTTTGTGAATTATTATTATTCTGTGGTGAGTTTCCGGTTGGCCTCTTGGTGGAAGAGTTTGTTGTCGTCACAGATATTGAAGCTGTCTGTTGCTGCTGATTCTTCATTGGCGACTTGGGTCGAAGAGACTCTATTTCTGGTGTTGTAACAACAAGATGTGGGGCGCCTGGTGGTGGATTCCTTCCTCCTCCACCCTGCCAGACTTTACCATCCCTATCGGAAAAACTCCGCACGTAGGCCTGAAGTTTTGCAAAGGCTTCTGTCAGCATTATAAGACAAAAAAGCGACGAGGGTAGCATAATGCATGCAGAAAGTAAGCTTTTGATCTTCGACTAAGCGTGGGAATGAGATTACAATTACCATATTTCTTTCCCAACAAAGACAGGTATTGAAGTAATACAATTGAGAGAGAACACAATGGACAAAGAACAGAACAGAATTACTAAGCATGTTCAATGCATGCCGAGACGTAAAGCATGCTATTTCTGTCTTCTTCTCCCATTTTTTTTTTTGAGATATAACTAAGCATGTCTTGGTGTCCATTCACATTAATATGTAATCATAGTATTGCTCCTGTAGTTTCTTGTCCTTCGATTTTTGTTGCAATCGGTTGATTCCTTGTACCTCGATTATCGCGTTGCTTTGTTGCAGTTTTTGTTCTGATACTATGTGTCGTTTTGTTATTAGCTGTTGTTTCTTGAAACTCTGTTAATTCTTCTTATGTACTGCTTTGGACTAGTTTTTTCTCGAGCCGAGGGTCTATTAGAAACAGCCTCTCTATAAGGTCTGCGTACACTCTACCCTCCCCAGACCTCACTTGGGGGATTACACTATGTTGTTGTCTAACTAAGCTTGTCCAATGCACATGTATCGTCCTATCCATGACTACACGGTAATAAAATCAACAAACTAAAGTAACGTTAGCTAAGCTTTTACCTCTGCACTGAAGTTTGAAGAAGATAATCCTTTACCAACAGTCAACCAGCCAGATCGAATATTATGATCTTCACCAAAGAGCTCAAGCCTTCTCCGGCCAAGTGCAAAATGCTCAATTATACGGTACATATCTTCAGGCTTTGCAGTTGATCCTGCATAAGGTGACCAACAGCAATGCACAATGAGCTCAACAACTATATGTATTCAGTACAGAGAGACAATGCAGCATATTATGTTAAAATATCATTCATTGCAGATTAGATTCAGAAATTAGCAGAGAGAATACAGGATGATACAAGACTACGTGCAATGGTCGAGCCATGATTTTTACTAAGGGGAGTCAAAATATAAAGAAATAGCCACTTACAGAATTCGAAGAGATTCGAGATGTAAAATATATGCATAAAAAATTTACCTATCTAAACAGTATGATTTCCAGGGAAGGGGTTGCCAAGGTATCTCAAACACTCATTACGTGCATTTCATGCACCAAAAGGATAAGTGGTACAACTTCTAAATTTTCTCCGGAAGACAGCAATAGCTGTTGCATAACTAGGGAATAGCAGTCCTATCAAGGACTACCATAACTAGGAACTATGGGAGAAAAAAACTGAAGGTTTTGTTCAAAACCTGTTCATACAGAATTCTAGTAAAACACCAGGTATCAACAGTAAAGCATATCCAACACCACAACCAGCCTGAAACTAACTACACAGAAAACCAAAAAGAAAAATGTGAAAAGAGCATTTCATAAGACAGAATCTCCGCTTCATCTGTCTTCCAGCCTTCACCAACCCCACACAACGTAGATTGTCTTCTTGTTTTATGGGTAAACTAAATGAGAAGAAAACACTATAAGGAAAAGCAAAAGAGCATCATTTAAAGGTAGGGAGGATCCATCAACAAACACTTCCATTTTTTTTTATTTCACAACATTATTATCGTTACAAACAATTATATATGTGTGTGTGCCACGAGATAAATCCATCTTTTTTAATTTGTGCTGTTAGGTCAGCCTCAGTAGTTTCTATCAAGTATCATACTCACATAGGAAACAAACAATTGGAAAGTGGATGACAGAAGCAACATGCTGTCAGTTTCTGCAACCCTAAATGTCACGATTAACACTTCTAATCTGCATATAGAAAACATGAAATCCATAGACAGCATTGTCTGGAATGAGAAAGAATCTACCATAAGGAGGTTCCTCAGCAATAATCACATCTGTGTCAATATTTGCATGAATTATATGGCCATCGGTACTACGACGAACAGTTCCTTTTATGCCCAAAAGGCAGTGCTCCTATGTCATGACAGGGGACAAGCAGAACGTAAGTCATATATGATGGAAATTACACAGATGGGAAAAATGAGAGGACAGAATGTTATGCACCTTTGAACGCTGAAATAAAGTATGGGAATCATGTCGTAATCCTGGAGTTGCATTGGTTTTGTTTGTTTTTACCCAACATATGTCCTCACATCTGCGAAATCCCCACTGCACAATGCAGAGAACAGTGTTAATAAATAATCACAATGACCTATTCGAACACTGCAATCAACAGATACTTCTGTTTGTGATTGTGCTTAATCGTGTGTGAAAGACAAGGGGCATAAGCATAAGGAAGATATCAAAAGCATCCATCAACAGATTCATGACCAAAGAGTATTCATCAAATTGTTTAGATTACATACCTTCTTCAGACATTGGCGCCCTTGCTCAAGCCCCACACCATCACCAACCCAAAGGAAAACAAATGATGGAGTGTCAGCAATTGCCTGAGAATAAAAGTTCACCATATTTAAGTTTGAAAAGGAGCAGCTGATAGGGCAAAGTGAAAAACCAAAGAATATGCATCCATCTAAATTCTAAACAGTAGACTCCCTCCATTCCTAAATAAGTGGTGTTTTGATCTTGGGCAGACCCCTTAAGAAACTACTCATTCCTAGAAAATAAAGTGTTTTACTTGACGTTAATAAATACCTTGAAAAAGATGTAATTTTTTAGAGGTTTTTTGGTTATGTAAAACCTCTTTATTTAAGGAAGAGCAAAGTTGGAAGAACATTTTGACTCAGCTGAAACTTTTTTCCCTTTTTTAAGCTAATAGTTGAAGACTGGTAATTCTGCATCCACTTTCCAGCCAGCTGGGAAATAATTATGCCTTTCTGAAAAGGTGAACTTACGCAATACCTGAGCCAAGAGAAGATCACTCATTTTCTCGATTATCTAAAACACCACTTATTTAGGAACAAAATAAAAAGGCTAAAACACCACTTGTTTAGGAACGGAGGGAATATATATATAAATGTGTAACTGTATAAGCCAAAATTAAAGTAGCTAATAACAAAGAACAGATTTTGCACCTAAGGTTCTCCTCATCCTACTCTAACGCTACAGTAAAAATCCGGGTTGACGTGCAAAAATCATACCTCAATTTTGAGATTCATTATATCCTCAAATGTCCAGTACTCCATATGGTCGGTGACACCAGGAGCTCGATGAACATATTCCTCCCATGGGGGGTCTATTAGAATGACATCAAATTTAGTCCCAAAAAACTCAGGGGACAGCTCGTGCTCATGCAGGTTGCATTTGAAATACATGGGAGGTGAAGAAGCTTTGACAACAATCTCATCCTTCCTTTGAATAAGTTCTCGAAGTTTCGGATAGTCCTCAACAACACTGGTAAGCTCTAGTTCCCTGATGAAATTTTGAGGCCTCGTGCCAGTGTCTACAAAATTTTGGGAGTAATCATTTTGCTCACCCCTAGAAGGGGCTTTGCCAGGTGGGGCATTAGTTCGAGGAGGCACCCAACCAGCATTAGCTTTATCTTTAATCTGTCCACGACCTCCTGGTGTTGGAGCACTAAAATTTGGACCAGACATATTAGGTGGTGCTCCTCTTCCAGATCCAGATTGATTAAAATACATCGGATTCCCCAAATTAGGGGGAAACCCAGGCCCAGTAAGAACAGGTGGAAGTCCAGGTGGAACACCTAGCATATTCATCTCAAGACCTCGAGCTCCAGGCCAAACAACGGGAGGTGAAAAGGGAGGAATGAAAACACCAGGGGGCATGGGAGGACCTGGAGCAGGCGACATGTTAGGTCCTAAAGATTGCACAGATCCAGGTGATGGCATTCCAAGTGGTCCAAAGGGTGATCCCATTATTGGCATTGGAGGTCCAAACTGGTGGCCATCTCTTCCAGTGGGCCTCCCTCTTCCTCCTCTTCCAACCCTACTTCCTTTAGAACCCATTGGAACAGATCTATTGAAGGAAGATGGTTCCTGGTTTCCATATGGAGGTTCTGAACCACTATTGGAAGGTTGGCCCATGGGAGCTCGAACAGATGCATCTCCTTTCTGGGCCCTTGATTCAGTCTCGTCCCTATATGGACCATCACCTGATGTATCCTTTATATCTTGACCAGATTGGCCTGACCAACTCATGTTTCTTCCCCTGTCATCCCTAGGAAAGGCATTATTCTCGTCATTAGGAAGCAATCTTGCATCAGAATTCTGATTAAATTCAGCTGTTCTTGCTACGGCGGATATGACCTTCTCCTTATCATAGTCAAATGGCCTGGTTTGGATCTCTATGACATCATAATTCTCATTTGAGATTCCATATTTTGATGAAGTTTTCAAGGCTTCTGTCCTATTTCCATCTTTTCTACCACCAGAACGAGGCCTTTCATTGTCAATCCAACCACGTCTGGGCATTTCCCACTCTCTGCCATGTTCATAAGGTGTATCACTTTCTTTCATTTCCTTGTCAACAAAGTTCCCTTGCCTTCTTTTCCACCCATCTCTGGAACCATCCCGAACTCTGTTTCTATCGCTCCTTCCATCATCCCTTCCTTTTGATCTATCATCTCTCGCACCATCTTTTTCTTGTTCTTTTCTCCTGAAAGTATCTCTTTTCTCATACTCCATCTCAACGCTTTCTAAGTCATAATGGCGTCTTCCACCCCTCTCAGGTGTCCTGGACCTATCTGAGGAGTCCATCTCTCTCCTATTTCTTTCTCGCACCCATGAGCCGCTGTCATCACCTGCAAAGGCAGACCTTTCACGACTTTCCACTATGTCATGACTTGTGGCACCTTTTATCTGTCTATGCTCCTCAAATCTCTCCATGCTTAATTTATCGTCCCGTATAGAAAAGGTTCCTCCTCTGTCTTCCTCTACAGCATTGGATCTGCCCTTCTTACTCCTATCAAAGTCAATTTTTCTCTCGTCACTTTCTGGGTATTTACCATTCTTATCTCTATTTGACTCCCTAAGGCTATCCAACAACACATGACCCTTTTCTGTACTACTTTCCTTTTTATCCAACTGTCTAGAATCCCTTTCCAGTGCATTTTCAGAGTCCTCACCATGCAGCTTTTCATTTCTACCTTTATTTCTTGTCTGGGAACCATCACCATCAGAAAACCTTGAAGATTTCCTTCTGACTCCCTCATTAGCTAGGATTTGTCCTCTATCCCCTGTTTTGTCTCCATTATCATACTTGCCCACAAGTTCTCCGTCCCGATACCAATTGCTCAAGGTCTCCAATGTATTCTCCCCCTGCTTCTTCTTTGTCAATTTGGACCGCAAGTCGTTTTCAGCCTCATAGTCATCCTCATCAATATCAGCTTTGCTTGATCCGCCTGATCTTTTCCGACTCTCATTTCTGTCCACTGTGTTTCTCCTTCTTCCATTACTATCTAAACCTTCACCCTCTTCATTGTTGCCAGATCTCGACTTATTTGACCTGTATTTTCTCTTATCATCCCCTTCCCAGTCGTCAAACTTTAAGTCTGGGTCACCCTGTTTCAGATAACTCCTTCGTCTTTCAGGGGAAGTCATCAAGAGAGAAAAACCTCACTAGATTATTCTCAGCACTTCACTGAACGATACAATACCAGAGGGCATCCTGAGAGATGAAGAGAAATGGAGAAAACGATTAATGAGAAGACCTTTTAGTAAATCTAAATTCAAGAAACAATTCCTGATATGAGACACAGAAAACCTTCAAAAGCATAAGAGACAATAAGGTATCATTGGAGAGAAAAATACGGAGAACAAACTATGCAGGTTAAACAGGGGTGTCATTCCAATAGTTTCAACTCAATGATGCTACTTACTATTTTTTAACCTACCACATCTTCCTCTGAGTGGAATCGGCAATGTGTATCACATGTTGAAGCGCCACATTTCACAAATGAACAGAGCATAGAAAAATGATAGATAACCGCCACCTTATTTCATTTAGGTCACACATATGCCTTCAATAAACATAAGCCAACCAAAAATTATCAGCCTGGAAAAGAAATGCTTTTAAAAAAGTACTTCTAGAGTGTAGCAGTTTGTGTTTAACTAATCAATTTGCAAAAACACTTTATCCTTAGAGCAGTAATTTGCTGGACAAAGAACTTCTTTTTCGGCTTTTGAAAAACAGCGTGCCTAGCTCGGAGAAGATTGTTATAGCAGGAGATTTCAACGGGCACATCGGGGCGTTACCGGGAGACTTTGGTGATGTGCATGGTGGTTTTGGTTTTGGGGAAAGAAATGAAGAGGGGGCTACCCTATTGGATTTTGCGAGGTCCTTTGGGCTGGTGGTGGTGAACTCGGGCTTCCCGAAGAAGGACGAACACCTGATCACCCTTCGAAGCGCGATAGCCAAGACCCAGATTGACTTTTTGTTGCTTAGGAAAGGGGATAGGGTGTTGTGTAAGGACTGTAAGGTCATCCCGAGTGAAAATCTTTCGACCCAGTATAGGCTCTTGGTTATGGATTTGGGTATAAAGAAGAATAGAAAGAGGAGGGGTGAGGAGTGTAGACCTAGAATTAAGTGAGGCGGTTTGACGCCAGTGAATGCGTTGGAGATAGGGGAGAAGTTGGCGGGAATAGGGGTGTGGGAGTGTAGGGGGGACGTGGATAGTATGTGGGATAGGGTGGCTAGGTGCATCAGGGAGAACGCTAGTGAGGTGTTGGGTGTTTCTAGGGGCCGGGCCGGGCATCACCGGGGGGAATGGTGGTGGAATGAAGAGGTTAAGAAGAAAGTGGGGACCAAGAAAGGGGCGTATGCTAAGTTGGTTGAGAGTAAGGACGAAGAAGAGAAGCGGGTAAACAGGAAAGAGTACAAGTTAGCTAGGAAGGAGGCTAAGTTAGCAGTTACGGCGGCTAAGACGACAGCTTTTGAGAGCTTGTATGCAGGGTTACAGGAGAAAGGAGGGGAAAAGAAGTTGTTTAGACTAGCTAAGGCTAGGGAGAGAAAGGGTCGTGACCTCGACCAGGTGAAGTGCATTAAGGGGGAGGACGGTTCAGTGTTGGTGGAGGACGGCCACATTAAGAATAGATGGCAGTCGTATTTCCATAGGCTCTTGAATGACGAAGGGGATAGAGCTATTGTGTTAGGGGAGCTGGAGCACTCAGAGGAGTGTCGGGATTTTAGTTATTGTAGACGTTTTAAGGTAGAAGAGGTTAGAGAGGCTGTTCGCAGGATGCGAAGGGGTAGGGCGACGGGGCCGGATGAGATTCCGGTGGATTTTTGGAAGTTCGCTGGAGAGGCTGGTGTAAGGTGGTTGACTGGATTGTTTAACGAAATCTTCAAGACGGCAAAAATGCCCGAGGCTTGGAGGTGGAGTACCATGATCCCTCTTTATAAGAATAAGGGTGACATTCAGAGTTGCAATAACTATAGGGGGATTAAGTTATTGAGTCATGCTATGAAGATTTGGGAGAGAGTGGTTGAGGTGAGACTGAGACGGATAGTGTCTATTTCGGAAAACCAGTTTGGATTTATGCCTGGCCGCTCGACGGCGGAAGCAATTCACCTGGTACGGAGGCTGGTGAAACAGTATAGGGAAAGGAAGGACCTGCACATGGTGTTTATCGACCTGGAGAAGGCATACGACAAAGTCCCCAGGGAGGTGCTTTGGAGATGCTTGGAGGTGAGTCGCGTCCCGCAGGCACATATCAGAGCAATTAAGGACATGTATGATGGAGCGAAAACTCAGGTGAGAACGGCGGGAGGAGACTCAGAGCATTTCACTGTCTTGACAGGATTGCATCAGGGATCTACTCTTAGTCCCTTTTTGTTTGCTTTGGTGATGGATGTGTTGACGCAAGGGGAGGTGCCTTGGTGTATGCTTTTTGCAGATGATGTAGTTTTGATTGATGAGACGCGAGGGGGTGTGAATGATAAATTAGAGGTGTGGAGACAAACTCTTGAGTCTAAAGGGTTCAAGCTGAGCAGAAGCAAGACAGAGTACTTGGAATGCAAGTTTAATGACGGGAGGTTGGAGGATGAGGTGTTAGTGAAGTTGGAATCACAGGAAGTACGTAAGAGGGATAGTTTCAAGTATCTCGGATACGTGATTCAGGGTAACGGTGAGATTGACGAGGATGTCTCGCACCGTATTGGGGCGGGATGGATGAAGTGGAAGCTCGCGTCGGGGGTGTTGTGTGATAAGAAGGTGCCGTCCAAGCTTAAAGGCAAATTCTACAGGGTGGTAGTCCGTCCGGCCATGTTGTATGGAGCAGAGTGTTGGCCAGTTAAGAACTCCCACATTCAAAAAATGAAGGTGGCAGAAATGCGGATGTTGCGTTGGATGTGTGGGCTGACTAGAGGGGATAGAGTTCGGAATGAGACTATCAGGGAGAAGGTTGGTGTGACTCCAGTGGAGATTAAGATGCGGGAAGTCCGATTGAGATGGTTCGGGCACGTGATGAGGAGGGGCATGGATGCCCCGGTTCGTAGGTGTGAGAGGCTAGCTTTGGATGGTTTTAGGCGGGGTAGGGGTAGACCGAAGAAGTACTGGGGTGAGGTGATTAGGCGGGACATGGAGCAGTTACAGCTCACCGAGGACATGACCCTAGATAGGAAGATCTGGAGGATGCGAATTAGGGCAGAAGGCTAGGGCCAGTTTGGGTCGCTAGTGTAGGGAATTACTTGGTGGGGGTATTATCCTTGTCATGACACCTCGTTCCATGTCTTATTACGAATCTATTTGCTTTTCTCTGTTTTTATCACTTATGGGTTTCGATCTATGTTATGACACCTTTGTTCTATGCTTTACTATGTATCTGTGTAGTATATCGTGCCTAGAGCCGGGGGTCTATCGGAAACAACCTTTCTACTTCTTTAGAGGTAGAGGTATGGACTGCGTACATCTTACCCCCCAGACCCCACTATGTGGGAATACACTGGGTTTGTTGTTGTTGTTGTTGTTACTTTCCTTTTTAGTCAGTTTCAGAAAGTATCCCTATTTCCTTTTCAGGCATCTCCTTAGTTTCAACCTTCCAAATGGCATGTTTAAAACCACAAAATTAAAGTACATTTTGGTAAGTACTACATATCTTTAGATTAAGACTAATAAGATTCAAAAGTTTTTCTACTTTCTTAAACTATATGCCAAGTCAAAACCAGACAAACAAATTGAAATGGAGAGAGTAATTTCTTTTCCTTGAGCAAATACGTCAACTCTCTAAGCTCCGGTGTGGCCATAGATTTTGAAGTTGTGACTTAACTATTGAAAATTTGAGTTTGTAAAATTGTTGCTTTTGAAATTTGAAGTTGTATTTGGACATGCATTTTACTTGAAAAGAAAATTAAGTATCGTAAATAGATGTCCCAAAAATCCAAAAACCAGTCAGAGCCTATTTTTGGGAACTTGAAAGTATTTGAAGTATTGTATTATCAAAATCTATTCAAATTTCATGGCCCTTTAAAATTTAATCCAAAATTTAGGGCCAAACGCAACTAAGATGATCACTGTTTTGTCTTGAAAAAAAAACATTTTTGGCTTCCCAGAAGCTTGATCAATCAAGCTACTAACAATCATTAACTGATAACAGTTCAATCAAGTAGTTCCAAAACCAAACACCACAAACTAAAGTTCATATCTTTCCAAAACTCACGTACTCCCTCTGTTAAGTTTTACTTGTCATGTTTCAATTTGACTAATCTACGAATTAAAATTGAGCTAAATTAATTCAATATTACAAACTTAAAATTTAACTACTCGAAAACTATACGAAAAATACTATACTTTACACTCCCCATATTCATATAATGAAAAAAATTATATGTTAACATGTTCATAGAAAAAAAAAGGAAATGTGACAAGTAAAAGTAAAGAAAGTATCTCAATTTCATACTGTTCACTTTTACTTGTCATATTTCAATTTGACTGATCTTCGCATCTAAATTGAGCTAGACTAATTCAATATTATATGCTTAAAATTTAGATACTTGAAAACTATACAAAAAATACTTTACCTTACACTCCTCCTATAAATATGATTAAAGAAAATAGATCTTTAACATGTCTGATCAAATTTTATTCAGCTTAACTCTCGAAAAATGACACCTGACAAGTAAAAGTGAAGTAAGTATCTCAAGTCTACATTGTTCACTTTATACTCATCAAGTTTCAAATTGACTAATCTTCCAATCTATATTGAACTATATTAATTCAATACAATAAACATAAAATTTAGATACTCAAAAACTACACCAAAAAAATACTATACGTTACACTCCTCATATTAATATAATGAAGAAAAAAGGTATTTTTAACATGTTCGATCAAAGTTCATAATATTTAACTCTCGAAAAACGAACGTGACAAGTTCATATTGTTCACCTTTACTCGTCAGGTTTCAATTTAACTAATCTTCGAATATAAATTGAGCTAAAACAATTCAATATTTTCCGAAAACTACGCGAAAAATAATATATGTTACACTGCTCTTTAATAAAATAATGAAAAAATAGATCTTTTAACATGTTTGATCAAAGTTCATATAGTTTGACTCTCGAAAAACCAAACATGACAAGTAAAAGTAGAGTAAGTATCTCAAGTCCATATTGTTCATATTTACTCGTCATGTTTCAATTTGACTAATCTTCAAATCCAAATTGAGCTAAGTTGATTCAAAATTTTCTGAAAACTATACGAAAAACTGTATACCGTACACTCCTCCTCATATGATTAAAAAAACAGATCTTTTAAAATGTTTGATCAAAGTTCATACAGTTTAACTCTAGACAAATGAAACCGAACAAGTACAAGTAAAGTAAGTATCTCATGTTCACTTTTACTCGTCATATTTCAATTTAACTAATCTTTGAATCTAAATTGAGCTAAAATAATTCAATATTTTTCGAAACTATACCAAAAATACTATATGTTACACTCCTCATATTAATATGAACAAAAAAAATACATCTTTTAACATGTTTGGTCAAAGTTTACAGAGTCTGACTCTCGAAAAATGAAACGTGACTAAGTAAAAGTAAAGTATGTATACAAGTTCATATTGTTCACCTTTACTCGTCAGGTTTCAATTTAACTAATCTTTGAATCTAAATTGAGCTAAAATAATTCAATATTTTTTGAAAACTATACAAAAAATACTATATGTTGCACCCCTTCTCATAATAATATAATGAAAAAATACATATTTTTAACATGTTCGATCAAAGTTTACAGAGTCTGACTCTCGAAAAATGAAACGTGACTAAGTAAAAGTAAAGTATGTATACAAGTTCATATTGCTCACCTTTACTCGTCAGGTTTCAATTTAACTCATCTTCGAATCTAAAACTGAGCTAAAATAATTCAATATTTTTCGAAAACTATACGAAAAATACTATATGTTACACTCCTCTTTAGTAAAATAATGAAAAAATAGATCTTCTAACATGTTCGATCAAAGTTCATACAGCTTTAACTCTCGAAAAGCGAAACTTTGACAAGTGAAAATGAAGTGAAGTAGAGAGGCACCTTCCGATTCCGGCGGATGCGGCGGCGTTGGCATCCGGTGATCAATTCACGGCGGCGGAGTAGAAATTATGGGAGATATGTAAAGGGAAAGAGAAGATAAAAAAGGAAATCGGGTTGAATTAGTGTTAGGATCCGAAATTGAAAACTTCCCTCTTTCCTTTTTCTCTCTCTTTTTTTATTTTAGATATTCTTGAGCCGAGGGTATTAGTGAAAACAGTCTCTCAACCTTAACGAATAACGAGAAAATATTGTATAATATCTTTATGACTTCACTTGTGAGCGCATAATAATTAGAGTTAAATTAGAATTATATTTTCTTTGTCTCAAATTTTTTAATTTAATATCCTATTTTACTTGTTTTTTTTTATTAATCAAGACAAAACAAATTTATTTTTCATGTTTTATCCTTTGATTTAATTACTTTTTTTCAAATTATGTTATTAATTATTTTTTTAATACTATCTTAATTTAGAAGAGATAATTTAAGACGGAGGGAGTAATTACTTCAGAGATATTTTTAACGATTTTTGTCGATCTCGATGGGGCATAAATTCCCTCTTTTTAACTTCTTTTTTTAGTTTACGGTAGTCCCAAGCTCTAGTGCCATCACAATAAACACACGTGTTGTGTTGGGATGGTTGTGTTTCGAGATGAAGAATTTTAATTATAACAAGTTAACAATAATATCTTATCCAGTATATTCCCACAAATTAGAAACTAAGGAATTTTAATGAATCAATTTGCATAGCTCTGATGAAGAAGATGCTCAATTCTCCATTGATGAAGAATATATTTACTCATTTCTCTTAGTGAAGAATCTTCAACAAACAGAGAATTGAAGACATCTTCATGACAAAAAAATAGTCCATCGACAAACATGGTTTTCTCACTACAAGAAATCAGTGTTCGTTTGTCTAAAAAAAGCGTTGTACCCATACATATCGAAAAGTCTATTATCTGAGATCATATGTCCATCTTCTCTTCCTGGAAAATTCTCCATTGGTGAAACCCAAGGGCCTGAATTCGGGATGTTAGAGCTAGAGGCTTCTTGATTCACATTTTGTGAATTATTATTGTTCTGGGGTGAGTTCCCGGCTGGCCGCTTGTTGGATGAGTTGGCTGTTGTCATAGATTGATGCTGCATTTGCTGCTGATTCTTCATTGGCGATTTAGGACGAAGAGCTTCTATTTCAGGTGTGGTGACGATAAGATGTGGGGCATCTGGTGGTGGATTCCTTCCTCCCCCGCCCTGCCAGACTTTCCCATCTTTATCGGCAAAATTCTTCACATAGGACTGAAATTTTCAAAGTCTTTCAGTCAGCATTGTAAGACATAAGATCGACAAAGGCAGCATAACACAAGCACGCTAAATTATTTCAGTGCGCACAAGATGAATAGGACAGAATAACTAGCACGTCGGATGCATGCTGAGAAGAGAAGGAATCTCACGACAAACAACAACATACCAGTGTATTCCCACATAGTGGGGTTTGGGGAGGGTAGAGTGTACGCAGACCATACCACTACCTCAGGTGAAGTAGAGAGGCTGTTTCCGATAGACACCCGGCTTAAGACCGACAACAATATAACAAACACAAAACATCAATGCATATAAACTCGTATAGTATGCAAAATAAACTATCACCGCTAGCCACAAGACAATACTACAGCCACAAGATACTACTAAACTATCTATCCAAAACCATACACATCACTCAACAACACGAACAAGAGACTTCAGACATAAATAAAGAACGCTCCCCGATTGTTACCGACATACTTCACGACAAAATGAACGTTATTTCTGACTTCTCTTCCCCCCTCCCCCAAAATCCAAGAGTTGTTTTGGTGATCAGGGGGTGGGAAGACAGCAAACTATATGTTTTTCATGTCTCATACTTTGAAATAAAATGAACAAACTAAAAGGAACGTTAGCTAAATATTTACCTCTGCACTGAAGTTCGATGAAGATAATCCTTTACCAACAGTTAGCCAGCCAGATCGAATGTTATGGTCTTCGCCAAAGAGCTCAAGCCTTCTCCGGCCAAGTGCAAAATGCTCAATTATACGGTACATATCTTCTGGCTTAGCACTTGATCCTGCATAAGGGGACCAGTAGAAATTCAAAGTGAGCTCAGCCACCGTGCATACCCGGTGCAGGGAAACAATGCAGCATGTTATGTTAAGAAAATCATTTTAGGACAGAATTTAAATTAGCAGAGAGATTACAAGATTAACAAGATTATGTGAATTTTATGCATCACAGGATAGTTTTAAAACTTCCAAACTTATTCCCGTGGAAGCAATAGATAGTTACATAATTTGGAAATAACAAACCAATCAACGACTGCCATAACTTGAACTACAGGAGAAGAAAACTGATGGGTCACTTAGTTGCAAAGATAGAGAATATTTTGGAATAAAATGTGGCTCATCATCGCAGGTATGGTTGAATTTTAAATTTTGGTCCAGGATTACTTGTATTCCACAATTGTGGTAGGATTATTTACACCACATTCAATAATCCCGGAATAAAACAACAAAATGACACATTTGCCCTTCCCAAAAGCTCTTCTTCCAAAGTTTTTAAAGAAAGCCAATATTAAAATTTAAATAAGTCTTTCCTATTTTATCCAGAGTAAAACCAAACACATTTATATTATACCTGATATATGAGATCCTATTTCCAGTCCAATGAACCAAATATCTACCAATTAAAGTATATCTCCATGTATCATAATCCTGACATTATAATCTCAATGGAACTTGTTCACACACCAAACGACCACATAAGTTTTTAATCAAGATCCATGTATCATAATCCCCACATTATAATCTTAATAGCACTTGTTCAAATACCAAATGACCACATAAGTTTTTATTCAAGATGTGTTCATACAGATTTCTGGTAAAACTCCACTGAAAGGCATATCCAACGCCAAAACCAGACGAAAGTATAAATAATGCCCAAATTTATGGTGAAAGGAGCAATTCATAAGACAGAATCTCCACCCCATCAGTCTCTCAGCCCTTACAACCCCCCAACCCTTTTTGCCCTGCAATGGAAGGTAACTAGCTCTTGCCTTAGCTGAGACTTAAGGGTGATGACAATAAACACCTAACACTACGGACCTACTGTGGTGCTAGACAGAACAAGTGGTAAAATTGAGGTGATATAGATGAGATTGCAGTGCCTAAATGCAAACAACTAAGATATTTAGGCTCTTTATTCCAGGAGAAAGGAATGATAGATGAAGATGTTAGTCAAAGAATCAAAATCGGATGGTTGAAATGGAGAAGTGATACAACGGTGTTATTTGATTAATCATAGAAGTATGTTTACCAATGTAAAAGGTAAGTTCTCTAGAAAATTTATAACACGAAAAATGTGTATGTTGGGCAGCTTAACACATCCGCAAAAAGAATGTCGCAAATATGTGGATGTTAAAATGAATGTGTAGGCATACAAGATTAAGAATAGAGATGATCACATTCACATGAAGGTTCAAGAAGCACACATCGAGAATAAGATGAGACAAGGTCACTTGAGAGGCTCCGTTACGTTCTGCACCGATGGCCGGTCCATAAATTCATGGTGAGTAAAGATGTTAAAACGGGATGAGGCGAATCTAAAACCACATGAAATAAAGTTTCCTCAAAAGACCTGCAATTTTTGGGGCTCCATGCAGACATAGAAAAAGATATGGCACAATGGAAGAAAAAGATTTATACAAGTATATAACTTAAAAATATGTTTTAGATGATAGCAGTTTTATTATAGGTCCTATGCATTCTAGGAGTGGTTTAGCCTTTCAAAGATTTATACATTTAGAAGATATACAGAGCTTCTGATAAGTTTTTATTTGTATTTGCATAATATTGGCATGAGATGAGTTAAAATGAAGGACTGTGTGGTCAGGAGGATTCATAATTTCATACAACCGACCCCAAATTGTTTGGGGCTGAGGCACAGTTGTTGTTGCCATAGGTCAGCCTCAGTAGCTCTATCACTATCTTATATATGAGAACAAACAATTGGAAAGTGGATGACAGAAGCAACATGCAGTCAATTTCTGCGACCCTATATTTCACAATTAACATTTCTACTCTGCACAAAGCAAACCAAAAATCTATAGACAGAGTGTCTGTAATGAGAAAGAACCTACCATAAGGAGGCTCCTCGGCAATAATCACATCTGTGTCAATATTCGCATGAATTATATGGCCATCAGTACTACGACGAACAGTTCCCTTTATGCCCAAAAGGCAGTGCTCCTATACCATGACAGGAGCAACAGAGTGTAAGTTGCATAGGATGGAAAAATAGAGATAGTGAAAATGAGTGGACAAGTTATGAACCTTTGAATGCTGCAATAAAGTATGGGAATCATGCCGTAATCCTGGAGTTGCATTGGTTTTGTTTGTTTTCACCCAACATATGTCCTCACATCTGCGGAATCCCCACTGCAGAATGGAGAGAAAAAAGTTCAACAATAATCACAACGATCTAATATTGAAAACTGCAACCAACAGATGCATCTGATTGTGATTGTTGTGCTCATCAATGGGGCAGCAGCAGAATGAAGATATCAAAAGCAGCAATCAACACATTCATGACCATAAAAGTGTAGCTCAAATTGTTTAAACTACATACCTTCTTCAGACATTGGCGCCCTTGCTCAAGCCCCACACCATCACCAACCCAAAGGAAAACAAAAGATGGAGTGTCAGCAATTGCCTGAGAATAGACAGTTCAGACCAGCTTAAGGCTCGGAACGGGGAAGCTGAACAGTACAGAGTGAAGAACCAACTACTATGCAGTCATTTAAAAAAGTTCAAAGAATAACTGTATAAGTCAAAATAAAAGTTGCTAACAAGTAATAACACAACAAAATTTGCACCTGATCCTACTCGAAAGCAACAGTAGAAGTATTTAGAGTAAGGAACCAGGTTGACGTGCAAAAGTCATACCTCAATTTTGAGATTCATTATTTCCTCAAATGTCCAGTATGCCATATGGTCAGTGACACCAGGAGCTCGATGAACATATTCCTCCCACGGGGGATCTATTAGAATGACATCAAATTTAGTCCCAAAAAACTCAGGGGACAGCTCGTGCTCATGCAGGTTGCATTTGAAATACATGGGAGGTGAAGAAGCTTTGACAACAATCTCATCCTTCCTTTGAATAAGTTCTCGAAGTTTCGGATAGTCCTCAACAACACTGGTAAGCTCTAGTTCCCTGATGAAATTTTGGGGCCTCGTGCCAGTGTCTACAAAATTTTGGGAGTAATCATTCTGCTCACCCCTAGAAGGAGCTTTGCCAGGTGGCGCATTAATTCGAGGAGAAGGCATCCAACCTGCATTAGCTTTATCTTTAACCTGTCCACGGCCTCCTGGTATTACCACATTAAAACTTGGACCAGACATGTTAGGTGGTGCCCCTCTTCCAGGGCCTGGTTGATTAAAATACATTGCATGATTTGGCAGATTCCCCAAGTTAGGGGGGAATCCAGGCCCAGGCAGAACAGGTGGAAGTCCAGGTGGAACACATAGCATATTCATCTCAGCACCACGGGCTCCAGGCCAAACCACAGGAGACGAAAATGGAGGAATGAAAACACCAGGGGACATAGGAGGACCAGGAGCAGGTGACATGTTAGGAGCTAAAGATTGCACAGATCCAGGTGACGGCATTCCAAGTGGTCCAAAAGGTGATCCCATCATTGGCATTGGTGGTCCGAACTGGTGGCCATCCCTTCCTGTAGGCCTCCCTCTTCCTCCTCTCCCAGTCCTACCACCTTTAGAACCTATTGGAACAGCTCTATTGAAGGCAGATGGTTCCTGGTTTACAACTGGAGGTTCTGAACTGGAAGTTTGGCCCCAGGCAGCTCGAGTAGGTGCATCTCCTTTCTGGGCCCTTGATTCAATCTCATCCTTATAGGAACCGTCACCTGATGTATCCCTTAAATCTTGACCAGATTGGCCTGACCAATTCACGTTTCTTCCCCTGCCTTCCCTGGGAAAAGCATGGTTCTCATCATCTGGAAGTGGTTTTGCATCACAACTCTGATTAACTTCAGTTGTTCTTGCTGCAGAAGATATGGCCTCCTCCCTACCATAGTCAAATGGCCTAGTTTGAATCTCTATGACATCATAATTCTCATTTGAAATTCCATATTTTGATGAAGTTTTCAAAGCTTCTGTCCTATTCCCATCTTTTCTACCACCAGAACGAGGCCTTTCATTGTCAATCCAACCACGTCTGGGTATTTCCCACTCTCTGCCATGTTCATAAGGTGCCTCACCTTCTTTCATATCCTTGTCAAAAAAGTTCCCTTGCCTTCTCTTCCACCCATCTTTCGACCCATCCCGACCTCTGTTTCTATCACTCCGTCCATCATCCCTTCCCTTTGATTTATCATCTCTCACACCATCTTTTACTAGTTCTTTCCTCCTGAAGGTATCTCGTTTCTCATATTCCATCTCTATGCTTTCTGAGTCGTAACGGTGCCTTCCACTCCTCTCAGGTGTTTTGGACCTATCAGAAGAGTCCATCTCCCTCCTATTTCTCTCTCGCACCCATGAACCGCCGTCATCACCTGCTACCACAGACCTTTCACGGCTTTCATCCATTGGACGACTTGCGGCACTTGTTATCTGTCTATGCTCAACCCTCTCCATGCTCAATTTATCTTCTCGTATAGAAGACATTCCACCATCGTCTTCCTCTATAGCATACAACCTGCCTTTCTTATTCCTCTCGCAGTCAATTCTTGTCTCGTCATTTTCCGGGTATTTATTATTTTTGTCTCCATTTGAACTTTTAAGGTCATCCAACAGCACATGATCCTTTTCTATGGTGCTGTCCTTTCTTTCCAAAGGTCTAGAATCCCTTTCCAGTGGATTTTCAGAGTCCCCACCTAGTAGCTTCTCATTTTTACCTTTATTTCTTGTCTGGGAACCATCACCATCAGAAAACCTTGAAGTTGATTTCCTTCTGACACCCTCATTAGCTAGTCCTCTGTCCCCTGTTTTGTCTCCATTATCATACTTGCTCCCAAGTTCTCCATCCCAATACCAATTGCTCAACGTCTCCAATGTATTCTCCCCCTGATTCCTCTTTGTCAGTTTGGACCGCAAGTCATTTTCAGTCTCATAGTCATCCCCATCAATATCAACTTTGCTTGATTCAGCTGATCTTTTCCGACTCTCATTTCTGTCTACAGTACTTCTCCTTCTTCCGTTACTATCTAAACCTTCAGGTTCTTCACTGTTGCCAGGCCTTGACTTACTTGACCTGTATTTTCTCTTAGCATCCCCTTCCCAGTCATCGTCAAACTTCAAGTCTGGGTTGCCCTGTTTTGAATAACTACTCAGTTGTTCGGGGGAAGTCATCAAGAGAGAACCCTCGCTCGATTATTCTCAGCACTTCATTGAATGAATACACTAGAAAGAGCATCCTGAGAGATGAATAGAAATTGGAGAAAATGATTAGTGAGCTAAACTTTCAGTGAATTTAAATTCAAGAAAAAAATTCATGATATAAGAGACAGACTAAATCTTGTAAGCATAAAAGGACAATAAGGTACAGTGGGAGGGAGAAATCCGGAGAACAAACTATGCAGATAAAACAGGAGTCTCATTCCAATAGTGACAAGTCAATGGCGCTAATTTCTTTTTTTAAAAAAAAAAGGGCAAAAGGACAGATTTTCCCCTCTGGTTTCAAAAATGATCACATTCAACCTCTGTTTCACTTTTCTAACAAAATCCTACCGTTAGCAACGTTAAAAATACCACTATTTCTAATAGTCATAAATTCCCAACGTGGCAAAGACAATAACAACGTACCCAGTGCTTTGAGGGGGGAATATGCAGTATTACTGTAGAGATTTTGAAACTTTGTCTTGTTCTTGGTACTGTACCATCTTGGTACCATATGATGTATAAGAATTTTTATCCATAAAAAAAACTCCCTATTTATGATCATTTTCACAAACTATTTTGGGAAATTGCAAGAAAAACTCCAATCAAACAAACCATTTTCCCTAAACAAAATCAGACATAGTTTTTTAGGAAAATTATATGCACAAGCACCTTACAAAGTTAATTGTTTTACTTGGCTGTTGGCTAAATAGGCAGTATTGACACGTGAAAACCTGAACAATAAAGGTTACCAGTTATGATCTAGAAATTTTTATCTGTAGGGAGCAGCTGAGACAATCAACCATCTTTTCCTGCACTGTAAATGGACAGACCAGCTGTGGAGAATGTTCATCATCCTGAAATTGATCAGGTGGGTGAAACCAGGAAGCATAAAAGGAGTGCTAAAATGCAGGAAAATGGATGGCAATGCTACAAAAGGAAGAGGAGAGATGGAAGATTGTCCCGGCATGTATTTGGAGGTCCGTTTGGAACGAAACGAAACAAGAGATGCTTTGAGGATGTGCATAACAAAAAAGGGCAGCCCGGTGCACTAAAGCTACCGCTATGTGCGGTGTCCGGGGAAGGGCCCCACCTATTTTTGCATAACAGTATGCAGAATTACAAAATGCAATGTCTAGCCCTTTCCTATTTTTGGTGTTAGCAGAAACTATTAGCTCAAACAAAAGATAATTTTTGATGTTTTAGACTTTTTGCAGGAAAGAGAAATGGCTACAAGTTGTAAGTTAAGAAAATTATACGCACAAGAAAAAAAAGTATAGTACATTACATGTCTATACAAAATTTCCATTACATGTAGTTAATTACCCTAGGAGTATCAGTGTTGAAATCTCTATTAGAATGCCACATCTGGTAATAATTACCATGAGAGATAAGCTGGATGAAGGCTTGTCGTAGAATTTGATGCCTTCTGGATTCACTCTTTAGCTTATCTCTTTATCTTAAATAGTGATTTTAGTTGGGCAATTACTTTAGCCTTCTGATCTATGTGTGTGTGAAGCTTTTCCAAACTCTTTAATGGTCTTTTTAGTTTTCTTTCAAATACATCCCCAAAGCAACAAGTAAATTTAAACTTAAGCCCAGTGGATGATTTTTCAAATGATTCTAACAATGGTGACCAACAAACTTTAGCCATCAGATTTCAAATTTGAAATCCAAGGTTCTTTGGCATCAAAATGGAGTTCCAATGGATTGTTTTATTCTTCTAATAAATATAGAAAATAAATAAAAACATGTAATCCACTGTGTCATTGGGTCTTTACACATAGGAAATGCTTTATTTAAGCAGATGGTCTATCGGGAAACAGCCTCTCTATCTCTATAAGGTAGGGTAAGGTCTGCGTACAATCTACCCTCCCCAGAACCCACTTGTTGGGATTACACTGAGTATGTTATTGTATTGGACACGTTGGACATCTATTACAAATAGCAATATTTTTTAACAGCTTCGCTAACAGTAGGGGTACTTTTGTTCGCAAAGTATAACGAAGGTTAAATGTAAACTATTTTTGAAAGTAGAGGAGCAAATTTTGCCCTGTTCCCTTATTAAAACCACCACAACGTAGGTGAGTTCTTTAATAGGACTGCGTACACTCTACCCTCCCCTCTACCCTCCCCAGACCCCACGATGTGGGAATATAATGGGTTTGTTGATGTTGTTGTTGTTGTTGTTGAATGTCCATGGAGACTTACTGATTAGGTCCATACATAAACCTATTAATAGTGGCAAATAGAGCCCTAATAATACCCACTAGTAAAAAAAACATACATCAATGGTCATATATTTATGGACTAGCTATACAACAGCACAAATGTTGACATCCCACGAACATAAGCTACCTCTACGGATTGTCCAGATTAGATGCGGCAGCATAGAGAGAGTCAACATCAATTTCAAGCATTCACTACATATCCTTTCAAATTATCGTGCACTATTCTTCTAAAGACTTAACAATCAATAACAATACCTAATCACGCACCACAAACTAAATGTTCACAATGTTCCGTATTACCTACTCCTGTAACAGAAAACATAAGCATAGCACTACGACTACTCATACAGACAACTAAAACAAATCACTCCTATCTAATAGCACGTATGCACTCGTTTCTACTAACCTTCTACCCTAATTTCACTTCGTTCATACATATCCTTTCAAATTATCTCGTTTACTATTTGAAAATCACGCACCACAAACCAAATGTTCACAATTTTCCGTATTACCTACTCGCGTAACCGAAAACATAAGCATAGCACTACTACTACCAGTACAGGCAACAAAAAAAATCACTCCTACCTACTAGAACGTACGCACTCCTTCCTACTAACCTCCTACCCTAATTTCACTTCATTCACACAGATCCTTTCAAATTATCTCGTGTACTATTTGAAAATCACGCCCCACAAACTAAAAGTTCCCAATTTTCCTTATTACCTACTCGCGTAAACGAAAAACACGAGCATAAAAACTCCGAACATATAGAATGCAATAATATTTTCCTCAGGCGATTATTGGACAAAAATTGAATGAGAAAATGGACGTAAACTTACAAATTGGAAAACGGAATGTGACCGGATTAAGCGGAGAACTCTCCGATTTCGTCGGATTTGGCCGCGGGTGACGGCGGTGACCTCCGGCGACCAATTTCACGGTGTTGGGGAACTAGTGTGGAGAGTAAAAGAGGAGGAACAAAGGGAAGAGACGGAAAAGAAAAAGAAAAGCGGGTTAAGGATCCGAAAATAGATATTTATAAAGGGTATAATGGGGATATTGGCAAGTAGTTAGGGGTAGTTTCGGTAGTTAAATTTGTGGTGCTCGGAAAAAAAAATGTAGGAGTAAATAAATGCTTTTAATTATTTTATGTCCGATTGATCGAATTTTTAGAAACTAAGTTTCGTAAAAGTGAGACAAATAATTTTTCTATAACATTAAGAAAAGTAAGTTTCACAAATAACAAAACATAAAATGAAAGACAGAAAATAACTAGAAAAAAAAGGATATACACTTACTCATTATAAATAATCAGACCACAAAAGTCCATTATTCCTTCTGTCTTATGTTAGTTGGTCTTCTCCTCGGATCAGGTGCACTCATTCCATCTCTTCTAGTTTATTTGGTTTCAATTTCTTGACTATTGAAGGCAGATACGTCCTGTATCGTTTGATATATATATATATATATATATATATATATATATATACACATCAAACAATATATATAGCTGTTTTTAGCCGTCCTCTTTCGCTCGTCGAATTTTTATTCATTTTCTTTTATCGTATCCGTTTGAGTGGTGGCTGGGGTGATAGATGTTGAACTACGGTTATGTCACAGGTTGCGGCCGGGGCTGGGATCAGGTCTAAGTTTGAGTCGGGGGTTGGGGGCGAAAGGGAGTAGGGCTAGGTGGGATAAGGGTGCTTCTAGGTTGAGAGTTGGGTCCTGGAACATAGGGTCGTTTCAAGGTAAGTCTATAGAGCCGATGAAGATTCTTAAAAAGAGAAGTGTTAGTATAACGTGTGTTCAGGAAACTAAATGGGTAGGAACTAAGGAGAGAGATGTGGATGGATATAAGTTGTAGTATCGGGTAGCGCGAGACATAAAAATGGGTAGGTATCTTAGTAGATGAAGGACTTAGGGAGCATGTGGTAGAGGTTAAAAGAGTTATTGATAGGTTGATGACTATTAAATTGGTCATTGGAGGGTCTACGGTGAACGTTATTAACGCATATGCCCCGCAAGTAGGTTTGGACAAGGAGGAGAAGAAGGACTTTCGGGAGGTTTTGGGTGAGGTGGTAAGGAGCATCCCGGGCACTGAGAAGCTTTTCGTGAGAGGAGAATTCAATTGACATATTGGGTCTTTATATGATGATGTACATAGCGGTTTCGATTTTGGGGAGCAGAATGAAGGAGGTTATTTACTTTCTTTTCCATTTTTATTCTTTTCATCACTTCTCGTCATTTTTTTCAACAAAATCTTGATTCTTGATTCTTGAAACGGAAAAGGACCTAAAATGCCCGTCAACTATGTGAAATGGTGCAAAAATACCCTTTATCTACCTATTGGGTCTAAAATGCCCTTCATGTCTACCTATTGGACCTAAAATGTCCTTTACGTCTACCTATTGGGATTATTTTGCCCTTTTATTTAGGAAAATTACATGAGAATACATTTTTATATACTATATCAAAATTTTATGTTTTTCATTTTTATTGCCTTCTTTCACGATGACTCCCTAAAAATATATGGTACATTTATACCATAAAAAATTCATGGTGTATTTATATATTATACAAATAATATTTATATCATAAAAATACATGATATATTTATAACATACAGATTATATTTAAACAAATAAATTATATTTATACCATAAACATACATGGTATATTTTAGATATAAAAAATTTATACCATGTAATACTAGAAATATATATTTATATTTAATAAATAAATTTTTAACAAGAAAAATACTTTCGACATAATGAGATATACCATGAATATTTATTTCATAAATTATATCAAAAATATAATGATAATAATCTGACTCTGACATAAATTATATCTATACAACCAAAATACATGGTATATTTGTACTTCCAACATAATAATTTTATTCCATAAATATTTGTCCATACAAAATTATAGTTAACCCATTACATTAGAATTTAAAATACATGATAATGAAATATTACTAAATGATTAACATACATGAAAGCAAAACGAAACATACACGAGCAAATAATGGAATACTTAGTTTATTTAAAAATATTTAAATTTTGAATATAAGAGAAAAAGATTTGAAAGCAGAGATCATCTTCTTACTTTTAATTTGAATATTGAAAATATATCTCTTAAACTAAAGTGATTTGATAATTAATTATAGCATTAAATTAGGAACTATAATTATCTTTTCTGATTTTTTTTCTTTAAATGGATATATATGTAAAGAAAAAAAACTTTTATTTTTATAATATTGAAAAAGTACTATTATTTATGTAATTAAGTTTTAAAGATAATCATTTCATGTAATTTGCCTAAATAAAAAGGCAAAATAGGTCCAATAAGTAGACGAAAAAAATATTTTAGGTCCAATAGGTAAGTGAGAATGACATTTTTGGCTTAACAGATAAACAGAAAGGCCATTTTAGGCACAATAAATAGACAGGGGGTATTTTTGTATTATTTTACATAGTTGAAGGGCATTTTAGGTCCTATTTCGTTCTTGAAATTTGGCTTTTATTTAGTTCATATTATTTTATTCACTATGATTACTCCATTGTTGAATCAAAATTAAACACAATTTCATCACATACACACCCTAAATGGGTCATCTTCAACACACCTAATTCAATTATATCAATTTGACACAATTTCAAAACACACACACACCCAAATGGGTCATACTTCATTTCCATAAGAATAGAAATCAAGAATTAGGAATCAAGATTTTGGTGAAAAAGATTGTTTGAGAATGAAGCTTTAGCATAAAATTCAAAAGACCAAGGAAATTGAAAGTTACTGTTTTATGTTCGAATCGACAAAACCCCAATCAAGAATGACAAAAACAGAGCTTGTATCTAAAACCCAAATTTCAAATTCAAATCAATTTTTTTTTCAATAATTTTATTCAAATCGCAAAATCAGTGGTTTATGTTTCCTAGATTCGGCTATTGCCGGAGCTTCGACGAGTCGTCTGTTTTTCTCTCTTGTTTTCTCTCAACTTTTCAGTGTCTCTCTCCCTCTCTTGATTCTCTCTGATAGTGTGCGTATCACTATGTGTGTGATGTCCTCCAGTATGTGAGTGTGTATCTGTGTTTTTCAATGGCAGTGTGTGTATAGTCAGTGTCTTCACTGTACTTGGAGTGTGTGTATTACTGTATATATGCTTAGTATATATATAATTATGTGACTATTTTAATGAAAAATAAAATAAAAGGTTTATAATGAAAATTGAGGGGCTATTTGATTAAAAAAAAAAGGATTTATAACTTTTTTTAACACTCTCATGAGCTCAATAAGCGTGACTTACACACAATGGTCTAAGCGGGTAGATATTTGCTATTAAAATACGGGGAAAAAAAGTCTAGGGATAATATGACCCCCGTATTGTTCAGTATGCTTAACTGAAAATTTAATCAAAGTTCAGATATTTTTCTGAATATTTTTTTCAATTAAAAATGAACAACTAATATGGTACGTTCTTAATTATGATTTTTTGACATGCATGTAAAAATAAAAAAATGACCAACTAATATGGTACGTATTGACACCTAATTTTAATCTTCCGATGCACTTCTTAGACTGCTATTTTATTAAAATTATTAATTTCTAACATTAACATATTTTATATAAATAACGGTGTTAGAAAGTCCCACATCGCTAAAGCTTGGATAATTCTCCTCCTCATAAGCTAGCTTTTGGGATGTGACTTAGGTGCAACGTCAATTTCATCATGGTATCAGAGGAATCATATTAACCCAACAAGTTTGCAGTAATCCACAACCTTAAAATCCCTGTTAATCACCAGACCTTCATCATCATCACCATGGGAGATGAAACACCAACCAACTCCATCAAAACTGCATCTGGAAGTGGATCTGCAGGTGGATTTGGGAATGGAAATTGTGTTGATGTCAATCATCCTTATCACCTTCAAGCCTCAGATGCACCTGGACAAAACCTTGTCAATACTCCATTTGATGGAAGAGGTTTCCTAGGATGACGTAGATCTGTGTTCATAACACTTTCAGCTAAGAACAAGCTAGGCTTCATCAATGGAACTCTAACCCCACCAGATGCCAACGATCCAACCTACCAACAGTGGAGTCGATGCAATCACATGGTCACCTCTTGGCTCCTGAATTCAGAATTAAGGGACATAGGGGACGGTGTCATATACTCCAAAACAGCTAGGGATCTGTGGGTAAGCTTGGAGCATAGGTCTGGGCAAACCAATGGAGCAAAGTTTTTCCATCTGCAAAAGAAAATCACAAGCTTAGTGCAAGGTAATTTGGACATAGCTGATACTTCACTAGACTTTAGAAATTATGGGATGAATTAGATTCACTAAACGTTGATGTAACATGTTCTTGTATTTGTGTATGTGATGGGCAAAGAAAAATAATGAAATCTTTGCAACATCAAAGTCTTATGCAGTTTTTAATAGGGTTATATGAGGTGTATTCCCAGGTACAGAGCAGTATACTGATGGCAAATCCACTTCCCACTCTTGATCATGCTTATTCTCTCTTGTTGCAAGATGAGAATCAGAGGGAAGTATTTGCTAATGCTCAATTTCCTAGTGAAACTATGTTTTTTATGACAGGAAAGCAGGAAAGACCCTTTTTAAAAACTGGAAGACAACCTCACAGAGGAAACTTCCAATTTCAACCTAAGCCCAATCAAAAGTTTGGGCAACATGATCATGCTCAGAGATTTGGGGAACCAAACTCCACTCAGAGGTTTGGAAATCAACCTTACAAGAACAAAGGGAAGAAGGTGAAATATAACCCGAATGTAAGCTGCACCTATTGTATCAAAAAGGGACATGATGATACTAATTATTATAGACTTATAGGGTTTCTTGATGATTTTCAATTCACTAATTCAAAAGGAAATCAAGCAGGAGAAAGGGGAAATGCAGCAGTAACAGGGGAAATTTGTAATGAGAGTGAGGCTGAGCCAAATATGTACAACTGCATAGATGGAGGAGAATTCAATCAAAGGCGGGTCTCTTAGATCATGAACATATTTAAGCAAGCTCAATTGGGGAAAGCTAAAGCATCAGGATCAAAGATTAATGCAAATGCAGTGGCTGGTACAATTCTCAAATACTCAAGAACATGTTTTAAGACTTTTGATCATAATACCTAGATCATAGACACAGGGGCTTCTGAGCATATGTGCTATAATTCTAGTTCATTTTTTAGTCTTACTTCTCTACCAACACCGGTAGCTATACGTTTGCCTAATTCTTTCAAAATCACTGTAACACACAGAGGTAGCATCACTATTCAGCCTAACCTTACTCTAAATAGTGTCCTTTATGTTCTTGATTTCAAATATAATTTGTTATCCATTCACAAATTATGTTGCCAATTTCAATGTTCTACATATTTTGATTCTTTTGGGTGTATGTTGCACGCCCCTTCTATGAAGAGGGCACAAGCTTTTGGTGAAGTAAGGAAAGGTCTTTATGTCTTGCAACAAGCTAGTTCTGAAGTTAAGGAGTCTACTAAGAAACAAAGTTCCAGTCATGTCTTTAATTTCTTATCCAAATCTAGTGCTATCCCTGTTAATTCTGTCTCCAATGTAAACCTTTGGCATTCCAGATTGGGACATTTGCCTTTATCAGTAATGAGAAATTTCAATTTTATCAAAGTTCCATCAGATCCTGATTTTTTTTGTGATGTGTGCCCACAAGCAAGGCAAACTAGACTTCCTTTTCCAACTAGTAGCATTAAATCAAAAAGGATTTTTGAATTAATTCATGTTGACACTTGGGGTCCTTATAAATGTGCTACCTATAATGGATTCAAATATTTTCTAACTATAGTAGATGACTATGTAGAGGAATTTGGATATTCTTACTGACCACAAAGTGTAATTCCTTTTCTTTATTGAAATATTTCTTATCCATGGTAGAAAGACAATTTAATGTGAAGGTGAAGTGCATTAGATCTGATAATCTCTAGAGTTGGGGAAAGGATCAGAACAATCAGCTTTTCTAAAGAGGGAAGGTATTCTCCATCAAACATCTTGGGTTGCTACCCCTCAACAAAATGGATTTGTCGAAATAAAACATAGACATTTGTTGGAGATTGCAAGGGGACTCATGTTTCAGTCAAAGGTTCCGACAAATTTTGGGGGGAGTGCATTCTGACTGCTATACATCTGATAAACTTGTTGCCTTCCAAAGTTCTTCAAGGTAAAACTCCTTTTGAACTTCTGTTTGGAAAACAACCTGATTATGAAACTCTCAAATGTTTTGGGTGTCTTTGTTATGCATCTACTTTAGCTCAACATAGGGGAAAGTTTGAACCTAGAGCTACATCATGTGTGTTTATGGGATACCCTCAAGACCAAAAGGGTTACAAATTATTTGACTGAAAAACTAGCAGAATGTTTGTCTCTAGAGATGTAATTTTTCATGAATTTTTTTTCCTTTTTCAAATCAACCTGCTGCTTCATCACCCATTTTTCCCGAACCACCAAATTTTTCAGACTGTCCAGAATCAGAAATCACCTCACCTGATAACACAAGTTTCTCACAATCACAAGTCACTATAGATACTAAGTCATCCACCAATCCATCTCAAACACCACCATCACCACAATCACCTCTACCAAATATAATTTCTACCGTCACAGAGCCAACACCTCAACCTACCAAAAAATTATCAAGAGTAACTATTAAACCTAGTTATCTCAAGGATTTTGTTTGCAACAACATTATTCTAACTGATTTCACAAAAGAGTGTCTTGTTCCCCCTGCTAAGCCTAGTGATTATTATTTTAATGCTCTTTCTATCCCTATCAGCAGATTTTTACATGTTTGAGTGTTTTATCTGAACCAACAAGCTACAAGTAGGCATGTATTTATTCGGGATGGAGAAAGGCAATGGATGCAGAAATACAAGCTCTCAAGCAAAATCAAACTTGGGAAGTGGTGAATCTGCCTAAAGGGAAGAAACCACTTCCATGTAAGTGGGTGTATAAGGTCAAACACAACTTTGATGGGAGTGTGGAGAGATTGAAGGCTAGGTTAATGGTAAGGGGGGACATTCAGAAGGAGGGAATTGACTACACAGAGATATTCTCACCTGTGGTCAAAATGACCACCATAAGATGTCTCCTGACAATAGCTGTGAAGAGGGGATGAAGTGTTTCTCAACTTGATGCAAATAATGCCTGTATGGAGATTTGCAGGAAGAGGTTTACATGCAATTTCCCCCAGGATTGAAGCCTGATGATCCTGGTCAAGTTTGTTTATTAAGGAAGTCTCTGTATGAACTAAAGCAAGCCTCAAGGCAATGGTATGCCAGGATTGCTGGGGCATTCCAATTCAAAGGCTACTCTAGTTCATTAAATGATTATTCATTATTTTATAAGCGATCAGGTGATCTTGTTTCCATTATAGCAGTCTATGTGGATGACATAATCT
Source organism: Capsicum baccatum var. pendulum (assembly GCA_030864225.1). Lineage (NCBI taxonomy): Eukaryota > Viridiplantae > Streptophyta > Magnoliopsida > Solanales > Solanaceae > Capsicum > Capsicum baccatum. Next base: position 248,117,003 of record CM061554.1, read on the forward strand.
TGACTGGAAATGATGTTTTTGAAATTTCATCCATCACTACATTTCTCAATTCAGAATTCAAAGTCAAAAATTTGGGAAACATTCACTACATCCTAGGAATGGAAATTCTCAGAGAAAAGCAAGGGTTTTTAATTACACAGAGAAAATTTACCATGGATCTGTTGCAGGAATTTGATGTATCTGGACCTGGAGTTTCCTCGCCTTTGGACCCTTCCTACAATCTACATCAAAATAATTCCGCATTATTGGAAAATCCCACTTTGTACAGACAATTGGTTGGAAAACTAAACTACCTCACTCATACTCGACCAGATTTATCATTTGCGATGCTGATCTTAAGTCAGTTTATAAAAAGTCCTAGGCTTTATCATTATAATGCAGCACTTCGAGTCTTGAGGTACCTTCGATTAGATCCGGCACAAGGAATCCTACTCTCAGCTGATCCATCTCTTGACTTGTTAGCCTTTTATGACGCAGATTGGGGTTCCTGCAAGGATACAAGATGATCTGTAAGTGGTTTTTACATTACTCTTGGAGGAGCACTAATTTCATGGAAATCAAAGAAGCAAGTCTTGGTATCACTATCTTCTGCAGAAGCAGAGTATAGATCTATGCGTAGAGTGATTGCAGAAATTACCTGGTTGGTGCGACTCTTGGATGATTTATCCGCACCATCGATTTTCCCGATTCCTATTCATTTCGATAGTCAGGCTGCTCTTCATATTGCCAAAAATCCCATGTGGAGTTGGATTGCCATTTCGTTTGTCAACAATATCTTTCAGGACTTATCACTCTTTGTTTCGTTCCATCGAAGCATCAACTTACGAACTTATTTACTAAGTCTTTATCAGGAGCTTCTCATCGTGATTTACTGACCAAGTTGGGGGTTTTGTCTATACCCATCAACTTGAGAGGGGATGTTGAAAAATAGATGCTATCATCTTACATACAAGCTGGCAAAGCAGCAGACAAATTAAAAAGAAAAGAAGAAGGAAAGCAACTTACAACATAATGAGAGTAGGAGCTGGAACACATGAGTAATTAATGTACATAGTGGAGGAATAAAATTATGTTATAAAATAGAAATAGGACAAGTGTAAAGAGTATTTTTCAGCCTGTTTTTCTTTATGCACAAAACAATTGTAAATATACACATGAAGCAAATGAATCAGGCAGTGGAAAAATTTCTGGAAATCAGTCTTCATATTACTTTTCTTTCATGGTATCAGAGACAGATCCATCTCTTAATCAATGTTCGCCCCCGAACTTGAGGTTCGGGTGGATCATCCACGCCCAGTTAACAAAGCCTGGGCGTGAGGTGGGGTGTTAGAAAGTCCCACATCACTAAAGCTTGGACAATCCTCCTTCTCATAAGCTAACTTTTGGGGTGTGAGTTAGGTTCAACATCAATTTCATCAAAACATTTATGATTTTTAAAATATACAAATTATTTTATTACTTTTTATTGCCATTTTAGTCACTTTATACTCAAATTATGTCAATTATAGACTAAATCCAACTCAATTCAATTAAATCCAATTTCTGACCCATAAACCTACCCATTTAATCGCAGCCACTGATCTTTTACGATCAACAACTGAGTTTAAATATCTGTTTTTTTCCTTTAAAGCCAATTACGTTTCATGAAGGTGTACATGATTTCACCCTATGATAGTGTTGTTAGCTTAAAGTGAATTTTGTATCACTGGACTGAATATCGATCTCATAGTTGATGTTGTCCTGGATGAGTTGTGATTCTTCACCAATAAAGTCTAGGACGGTGGTAGTTCTATTATTCTATGGTGTTACGGGTACACGAATCTGTATTATTACCACACCAAGAACTTCAATTCTATTTCGAGTTTAAAAAACAAGAAGACAATGAAGTACAACAAATACCCTCAACACAAGATCAAAGTGACCTTTCCAAGAGATGTATTTTATTTTTCAGAAAATAGATGAAACAGAAATATAAGGCCAAGTCCTCCGACTTCACGGAGTGTCCTTAAGGAATAATTCTCCTCACCGTACTCGAGGTAGTGGAATCTTTCTCCCAGAATAAAATAGCGGTACCTCAAATACTTGGATTCGTCGAACTCACTCAACAGATTAATGATCACACAGAGTTTTTGTTAATAATAAGAGAGTTTTTGCTGTCAAAATTAATGTCTATACCTGAGAAAAATAACAGGTATTTATAGCCTAAAGTGTATCCTTTCAGAAAGGATGCATTGGTTCAGCTGAAAGACGCCATTTTTGCAACAGTAACGTCTCTGCATTTGGACTGTGCTGGACCCGTACTTGGAATGCGGTCACAGATGACATTTTTCCCAATCCAGTGATTATCTGCGTTTGAACTGCGTCAGCAGTTCTCGGTCTGCATTTGAATTGTGCGCAGATCGCCCAATGCGCAAACCAGTGTGCCTTTTCTCGAAGGGTCACATTCCTTCATAATGCGCGTTGGAATTGCGCTTGTGTTGAGTTGAAGAAAATTGATCAAGAAGAAAGATGTAGTACAGCCAAGTAGAAAGGAGACAGTGCAGTGGAGTTGTTAATTGCAGATTTAACTAGAGTATAGATAATTTAATAGTAATAAGATTTTATAAGTGGAAGTTTGCTATATAACATGTGACCATCATGTGAGGTAGTTAGAGGAGAGAAAGTCGGTTAAAACACACTATATAAGGGTGAATAGTACAGCTGGAAGAGTGTAAGGTCCATTATCTCAAAAGGAAAACTGTAAAAATTCTCTCTCTACTGTATGAAGTTTAGCTTATTGATTTCATGACAAAGTTTCATCTAGATCACTAAAATTCATCATGGTATCAAAGCTTTAGGTTGAAGAATCCACCAAAATCAAGTAATTTTTTTTCTTTTCTATTTTCTGAAAATACTGAATTTGAGCAATTTCAACAATGGCGGAAACACAGAATTCACAGAGTATTGAGAATACAGTCATAAATCCATAGATGGATCACAATCATCCGTTGCATTTGCAGGCATCGGACATACTTGGAGTGGCTTTGATTCCTATAAAGCTAACTGGTCCGGAAAACTATGGTGTTTGGAGTAGATCTATGCATCTTGTACTGCTAGTCAAAAACAAACTTGGATTTGTGGATGGCACTTGTGTGCGAAGCTCATTTAAAGGAGTATTACCGACAAAATGGGAAAGATGTGATGAAGTGGTACTTTCATGGATAAGTGCAGCTGTGACACCTAAATTATTGACGAGCATCGTTTATGCTTCTAGCTCGAAGAAGATTTGAGATGATTTTAAGGAGAGATTCGACAAATCAAATTTGACTAGGATTTTCTACTTGTGGAAGGAAATCAGTATGTTAACTCAAGGAACTGATACAGTAACAGTGTACTACTCAAAGATGAGAGATCTTTGGGATGAAATTGATGTGATGATTCCATCGCCTTTCTGCAATTGCGATGAATCAGTTCCTTACGCAGAGCACATTAAGCAATAGAGACTATTATAGTTTCTCGTTGGGTTGAATGAGAGTTATGCACAGATAAGGAGCTCTATCTTGTTGAGTACAATAGTTCCAATCGTAAATCAAGCTTATGCCATGGCTGTACTAGAGGAAAGCCAAAGGAGATTAGGAGTGAAAGATGCTGGAAGAGAGCCATTGGTTATGTATGCAGGAAAACAGTCAAATGCTCAGTATCATAACAATCAAGGGACAAGTTAGGAACAAGGGAGATATCCACAAACTCAATCACAAAATCATTATACACAACAGTCATTTCAAGGAAAGAGGTTTGAAGTTGTTTATGAACATTGTGGTTACAAAGGCCACACAAAAGAAACTTGCTACAGAATAATAGGATTTCCAGCAGATTTTAATTGTAAACGGAAAGGGCAAATTGAAGGAATTAAACCTCAAGCTAACAGTGCATCAATGGAAGCAGGAAGTAGCAGGAAAAAGGAAGACACAGGTAAACAGTGGAATTTTACAGGTGGATACTTCACTAGGGATCAATATAATGATATGCTGAGAATGATAAGTCCTAAACCAATTGATAGTTGCAAAACAAATGCTCTGGCAGGTATGGCTATTTTGAGTAGTGATATTACTGATTTAGATTGGGTAGTTGACTCAGGTGCTACACATCACAATACACATTGTGAGAAGCTATTGAAAGAGATTAAAATGATAGAGGATTCAGAAAATAATAGAGTGCAGATACCTACTGGAAATAGAATACAAGTTAAACACACAAGAAATGCTTTATTTTTAGGAGATTATTGCTTAAAGGATGTGTTACATGTGCCAGATTTTATGTTCAATCTGCTTTCAGTCTCAAAACTAACTAAGGATCTCAGGTGCATAGTGTCCTTCTACCCTGATTTGTGTGTGTTATAGGCACTCTTCAGTGGGAAGGTGATTGGGATTGGTAGAGAATCTGAAGGCCTTTACATTCTGAAATATCATGTTGAACCCAAAGTTGGAGCAGTGATAAGAGATGAGGATAAACACAAGTTATGGCACATGAGGCTGGGGCATCCTTCCTCACAGGTTATGCAACACATAGCAGGAATAGGTGGTGAAGTAGATGCAAATGAACACCAAGACTGCATGATATGCCCTTTAGCTAAACAGTGTAGACAAAAGTTTCCAGTTAGTAGCTCTAAATCTACAAGTATGTTTCAATTAATTCATTTGGATGTATGGGGACCTCACAAACACCCCCATTTATGATAGAAAACATTATTTCCTAACCATAGTATATGATTACAGTAGGTTTACTTGGGTAACATTGTTGCACTCTAAGAAGGATATTGGTGTTGTTGTTAAACATTTATTTTCTATGGTTTGTAATTAATTTGGTGTTTGAATTAAGATGTTGAGATCTGATAATGGGACTGAATTTTTCATTGCATATATGAATGATTTGTTGTTACAATATGGTATTATACATCAGAGTAGTTGCCCACACACACCACAACAAAATGGTATGGTTGAAAGAAAACACAGACATTTGGTAAAGGTAGGCAGAGCCTTGAAATTACAGTCACAAGTTTCGAGTAGGTTTTGGGGTGATTGTGTTTTGACAGCAGCTTACTTGATAAATAGATTACCTATAGCCTTGTTGCATGGTAAATCTCCCTATGAAAGGCTATTTGGACAACCACCTGTTATTGCACATTTAAGAGTATTTGGTTGTTTATGCTTTGCAAGTGTGTTGCTAAAAGGAGATAAGTTTGATGCGAGAGCAAAGAAGTCAGTGCTATTTGGCTATTCCACTACACAAAAAGGATACGAGCTTTATGATTTACATACACAGAGTGTGTTCATCAGTAGAGATGTGACTTTCAAGGAGCAATTCTTTCCTTTCAAAGCAACACCACATACTGCTGATGCAGAGAATCCCGCACCTTTACTCTCACCTTTTGTTTGTGATGTAGGTATTTTAGCTGATGCTCAAGAGGTTCCACCACTACATAACTTAGTAGAGTCAAGCTTAACAGAAGACTCTACACAAAACATGTCTTTTGCAGTTGATGAACACATGACAAAGTCTAATGCGTCCATGAAGTATCCCCTACACTTGCTCTCCCTTCTGCATCATCTACAAATCCTAACCTTGATTCACAACCTATAGTTGTTGTTGCACCAAGGAAATCTACACGAAGTACAAAGCCTCCAATTTGGATCAACGACTATGTTGTTCCTGCAAAATCTAGTCCTCATTGTATTACAAATCATGTGAAATATGATCACTTATCTGTCAAGTATCAAGGATATCTTACAGCTTTTTCAGCAATGTTAGAGCCTCAATCCTTCAAGGAAGCTGCATAAGATAAGAGATGGATCTCAGCTATGAAAGAAGAGATTCAAGACCTAGAAGATAATCACACTTAGACCATTGTGGATTTGCCAAAGGGAGCAAAACCTATTGGTTCTAAGTGGGTATACAAGATCAAATACAAATCAAATGGTGAGGTGGATAGGTTTAAGGCCATACTTGTTGCAAAAGGTTACACTCAAAGAGAGGGATTGGATTATCATGAAACTTTTTTCCTTGTGGCTAAGATGGTCACTGTCAGAACAATAATAAGCTTGGCTGCATCTCTTGGTTGGGCTCTCTTTCAGATGGATGTCAATAATGCATTTCTCCAAGGATATTTACATGAAGATGTTTACATGGAATTGCCCCTTGGTTTTCATAGACAGAGGGGGAATAAGGTGTGCAATAGACAGGGGGGGGGAATAAGGTGTGCAAATTACAAAAGTCCCTTTATGGGTTGAAACAAGCATCTAGACAGTGGAACATTAAGTTCATTGAAGCTTTGTTGGATGAAGGTTTATGTCAAAGCTCTCATGATCACTCTCTTTTTACCAAGAAGCAAGGGGGAGATATGGTTGTGCTTCTTGTATATGTAGATGACCTTCTCATCACTGGTTCTAATCCTCAGATGATTCAAGAAGCCAAGTCAATCCTACATCAACAATTTAAGATGAAGGATTTGGGGCAATTGAGGTATTTTTTGGGTATTGAAGTGATGCAATCTAAGGAAGGTATTTTACTTAACCAGAGGAAATACACACTACAACTTATTGTAGAGACAGGTCTTAGTGGAGCTAAACCTGTTAGTACACCTCTTGAGTTCAATCATAAGCTTACCGGTTTGGAGTTAGATCAGCACATGGGACTTACATTTGATCCTGAACTAGAAGATGTCACTAGTTATACAAAATTAGTGGGAAAATTGCTATATCTCACTATCACAAGACCAGATATTTGTTTTGGAGTTCAAGTACTTAGTCAATTTATGCAACACCCTAAGGTATCACACTGGGAAACAACTCTTAGAATTGTTAAGAACCTAAAAAAGAAACCAGGTCTTGGTGTTCTACTTAAGAGAGATACTGCTACTCAGTTGACAAGTTATTGCGATTCAGATTGGGCAGCCTGTCCCAACACTAGAAGATCAGTAGCCAGATATGTTGTCAAATTTGGAGATTCATTGATCTCTTGGAAATCTAAGAAGCAATAGACTGTAAGCAGGAGCTCAGCTGAAGCTGAGTATAGAAACATGGCAGCAGTAGTTTTAGAACTTGTGTGGCTTGCAGGATTATTAAAGGAACTAAGTGTTGAGGTTACAACTCCTATCAAAGTGTACTGAGATAGCAAAACAACAATTTAGATAGTTGGGAATCCCATGTTCCATGAAAGAACCAAACACATTGAGATAGATTGTCACTTTATTAGAGATAAAGTAAAATCAGGCTTCATAGATCCTCAACACTTGTGTACCTCTATGCAGTTGGCAGACATATTGACTAAGGGACTTGGAATTGGACAACATGAGTCCTTGTTATCCAAGCTAGGTGCGTTGGATGTGTTCTAACCACCAGCTTGAGGGGGAGTGTTGAGTTCAAGAGAATTGATCAAGAGGAAAGATGTAGTACAGTCAAGTGGAAAGGAGACAATGCAGTGGAGTTGTTAATTGCAGATTTAACTGGAGTATAGATAATTGGAATAGTAATAAGATTTTGTAAGTGGGAGTTTGCTATATAACATGTGACCATCATGTGAGGTAGTTAGAGGAGAGAGAGTCGGTTAAAACACACTATATAAGGGTGAATAGTACAACTGGAAGAGTGTAAGGTCCATTATCTCAAAAGGAAAAATGTAAAAATTCTATCTTTAGTTTGTTGATTGCATGACAAAGTTTCATCTAGATCACTAAAATTCATCAAGCTGGAATGCGCTTGCATTTAGAGAGAATTAATACTATCAGATTTTGGAATTTTGGATCAAAACATCACTTGTAAATAAGTTCTAAATAAATTTTATCTAAAACTTTGAATCTCATTGATCCAAATACAAATCCAAAGCCGAGCGAGCAATGGCACAAGGCATCACCTAGTTCTTGCCTTAATATTTATATAGAGTTGGTGTTTCTCATTATAAACACTCTCAACTTCTTTTCTTCCATTAATGTGGGAGGAAGAGTGAACTTTTCAATTTGGGAGTACACTTTCCAAATTAGTGTCTCCCTTCTCTCCACCATTTTTCCTCCATTTTCCATTCACATATAGCTTGAACCCAACAAGTACTGTTGGGATGATTAAGTGCAAAGCAAAAGTATCTAAGGAGATACGCAGATTGGTTAGGGTATCATGTCATTAAGTTTACTTTCCCAATATCTGAGATTCTAAGCTATCAAGTCAGGGGAATGGCAAAACAGGATATTGAATTGCTTGATCATCATTTTCAGCTGTTATCATACACGATACAAAACATATTGAACAGGAATATTCTAAGCTAATAGACTTGGTCTTTCATAGTCTCTCTCTAATAATACCCATACTGTTAGTGTTTCCAAATTTTAGAAAGGAGCGCCCCAATCAATCCCCAGAATGTACCATTAACACTGTTAGTGTTCAGTGAATAAGCCGCTAATTACGAGCCTTGGCCCAAGGAATGTTGATGGCTTTTCCTTACGGCTTTTACCAGCCATGATGTGACCAATACTTACCTGAAATCAAAACATGTAAAGCATGGTTTCACCAAAGTAAAAATACAGTTCTTTTACTCCTTATGGCTTTCTAATCTCTTGTTTCAACACAAGCCTCGAGCAGCTGGGAAGAATTGTGAAGATGATAGTACAGGGGAATTTGAAGTCTAGACAACATGTATGATGATGAGCATGCTCACTTTTTGGACAGCAAATCTATTATCTTAATCAGGGAGAGTCCAATTACTAAAAAGGCAGTGTGTAACTTCCTTGTAAAGAGGCCTTAAGTTGATTTTACAGCTTAGCCAAGTAAATAACTGGTCAATTGAATTAGTAAAGGAGAAAACATATTGATTTTTGTTCAAGAAAAAAAAAAAAAGCACACTGACTATCGGATCAAAATTCATCGATCACTGGTACTATAATTGCAAACATAACTGTTATTGCACACTGACTATCATCTTCTGATCAGTTAATGAGGAAAAACAACAATAACGAAAACCGTTTGATTCTCAATCACGCAATTACTATTCTTACAATAGAAGCACATAAACCATTTTATCAGTTACAAAACAACTCACAGACCCGCAGAAACACTTATTACAGGAATTGATGAAATAGAAAGTTATACCTTGTTATTCAACATTATTCGAGCAGACGCCGGAATTTGATGACCAGTCACCATGCGCACACTATTACAGTTTCGATTGATGCCAGTTTTCATTTGAAACAACTTGATCAAGGTCATATTTGCATTGAGAGAAAACTTGGAGATTGCACTGAGAAAATGACCAAGGAATTAAATGCTCGGTTGCTCTGTTTTATCTAGTTGGTTACATGCGAGAGAAACTAATTACAGGGCTAAATCCGCGTGTTCAGTTCGTTGGCGGGAATAATAAATTGTTTTAAAAATTAAAAGTGCTAAAATTGATATTTTAATACTGAAAATATTAAATAGTAATAGTAAAATTTAAAATTTCAACATGTTATCAAATAAATTTAGTTTCTCTCTCTCACACACAAAAAAAAAAAAAAAAAAAAAAAAAAAACAAGAAGCTTAAAAAATTAAACTCCGAAGTACCACTAAAAATTATATTTTCATTTAGATAATACTCTCTATTTTTAAATACCTGTCAAATTATTAAAAATAAATCTTTTGTTCTGTAGTACTTATTATTTTGGGAATACAAGCCATAATTACTTGTTCGTTTCTACCTTTATTCTTAATCATAAATATGGAGATATATTAATACAGTGAAAAAAAAAAGTAATAAATAATTATAATTTAATTAAATTAGTAGCTAATTAATATTTTATAAGGAACATATAAATAAAAAATGCGATAAGTATTTAAAAATGATGGAAATACTTATTTACTTTAATCAACAACTAAATAAAAATAGATAAGTAACGAGAAAATTAAGGGGAGCTCATTTAACAAGTAAAGAGTACTCCTTGAACCCGATATTACATGTAAATATATACTCCCTTCAATTTTGACTAACGTGTACTGCCGGAAAGGTGCATGTTAGGCACAATACATTTTCACATTTGGACCCTATATATACCCTTTTCACATTTTCAATCTCTCTCTCTATATGTACAAATTATTTTCCAACTGTTAATATCAGAATTTTACACAATAAAACAAGTATATTTCGATACGAATGTAATTTTGCTATGTTTAACGAGCTAATTTAAAGTTATTTTGGATTTTTGTATCTCAATTTAACATGATAAACAAAGTACATTTCGATACGGATGCGATTTTGTAATGTTTAACGTGTAAGTTTGAACTTCTTTCTGAATGCATAGGTGCAATTTGTGATGTATAATAAGCTGATTTGAACTTATTATTGAATGAATCAGTGCAATTTTGAGATGTTTAACGAGCGAATTTGAAGTTATTTTGGATTTGTGTATTTTCTCAACTGTTAATATCAGAATTTTACGTAATAAAACAGAGTATATTTTGATAAGGATGCAATTTTGTTGATGTTTAACAAGTGAATTTGAATTTTTTTTCGAATGGTGCAATTTTGCGATGTTTAACGAGCGAATTTGAAGTTATTTTAGATTTGCGTATTTTCTATGCCAAAGACAATCCAACAACTAGCGGTAACAAAACCTCCTTGTTGTGGAGCTGGCCGACGATTGGGCCTCGAAACATTTTATTTGGAAGGAATGCTGTCACAAGCGGTAGACCATGTTCGATATTCACCTAGATAGACAATCAGGCAACCTTGTAGACACGTAATTTTGTCTCCCTCAAAAGTTTGATTTTATTCATTTCTGCCTTATCATATCGTGTACCATCACCCACGTGATTACACCTCACAAAATAAAAAATATATATATATATAAATAAATAAAAAAATAAAACAAAAAAATAATAAACAAATAATAAAATAACTAACTCTATCTTATCCTAACCACCTATCCAATAAAAACATAATAGCTCACCACTATCCCTACCCCACGTTACCCCACCTCCTCTCTTTTTCTTGTAAAAAAAAAAAGCCTCAGAAAAATATATATACCTACCCATATACAATAAAGGAGAGAATAGTAACAACCACGAGAAAAAAAATTCAAAAAAAATTTACACTCTCTCTCTCTAAACTCTATTCTCTCTCACACTCTCTCTCTCCTCCAATAAGCTTCGCCGACGCCGAAGCTCCTGCCACCACAATACTACTATCTTTCCCTTCTCTCTACCATCTCTCACTCCCTAAAACTAAAAAAAAGAAAAAAAAAAAAAAGAAGAATCCGACCGACGCCATCTCCGACCAGATCTCCGCGGCGCGTCGGTCAGCCGACCAGCTCCTACAGCGTCGGCCAGATCCTCCGCCGTCTCCGAACCACCGTCAGATCGGCTGCCGCCAGCAGTCGCTGCTCCGGCTGCGGCGCGTCGGCCATCTCCGGCCGCCTCTTCCTCCTCTTTCCCTCTCCGGCGATAACGCCGTCTCTCCGTCACCAGATCCGACCAGCTCGATCTGGTGAATTTGTCTTTTTCTTGATAGTAAGGGGAACGATCGTGAATATTATGGTCAATCCCAAACATTTCGAGGCATCTGAATAAAAATGGGGGTTGCTGTTGTAGTTGCGTAGACGCAAATAGATATTTCCACCTAGTACATAAAATGGTCGTCCTAGCAGCCTCGCGTAGTGTCAGCTTTCCAAGAATGGAACACAAAACATCATCTGGCAGCTGGCTCAAATAATCCCCCTTTGTGTCATCAGCCTAAAGAAACAACAAAAATCTTTTAAGGAGAAAATTTATGTATCAGCAACTTGTTCCTCAATTACGATTCTTTTTCCTTTAAGTTAAACAAGAGCAGGAGGAAAAACAGGATTCACAACACACACACAAAAAAAAACAAGAATAAAAATCAGATCTTGCGCATGCTGAATATTTTTATACAATACTACTTACTGTTGGTCTTCTCCTGTAGTAATAATTAATCCAACGGACTATTCCACCCAATGCGAACAATGGTAGAACCACTTTTCCTCCTCCTGAACAACACAAAAGAACGCAACTTTTTTCCATTACAACAGCAAAAACGAACACCACACATAAAAACAACATAAAAAGCACAACTTTTTTCCATTACAACAACAGAAGCAACATTAAAAAAAAAAAAACACAACTGTCACACCCCTCCTTTTTAACGTTCTCCAAAAAAAGAGATTTATTTTAAGGGTCGAAAGAGTTTTATTATTTAAGTGACAGGAAATGAAAATTTATTTCGGAAAAGGATTATTTACATTTTTTATTCAGAGTCGCCACTTGGCATAATCTGGTGTGCCAAGTCACCATTGAAAAATACTTTTCAAAACCATTTGACTCTTTAAACTGGTTTGCGAACAGAGACTCTGGCTAAGGAATTCTGTTGACCGAGGGGAAGGTGTTAAGCACCCCTCAATCCCGTGGTTCAACCACGGTCGCTTGGTAGAGTGTATCAACTATTTTGTCATTACGAAATGTATAAACCATACAAAAGCACGCAAAATAATCAAACAATAAACAAAACAAAACAATCCAAGAATGTAAAGTCCAGTCCAATTATACAGTCCAAATATAAATAATGCGGAAATATAAATCTATTCTATCCTAGACTAATCTCCAATGCCTTACCCGATTCCGCGGGTCTTAATCACGATCATTTTTTGCCAACATGATACGTCGGGGCATTCCCTGGTGAATAAGTACAGAAGACCTCGGGGCATTCCCCGGCTAAATGAATACATTTGAATCGCAGGCGATAAAGTAGAAAAACATTCAACACAGACTCCACATGCAAACATCTAAACACTTATTTCTAGATTTTGCCTACCCGAACCTACGATTGCCTACCCACTTGACTTACCATGATACTATCACGAAATTGATAATTAGACGTGAAAGTAACAATAACGACGAATCAAAAACAACAACAAATCAAAATTAATCCTAATTCACTTTAACAATTTTTAACTCGCGCCCCGAATTCCTTTTAAGCCACATGATTAGTGCATGCTTCGATTTTCCAATCACATCTCATAATCCGAAACCAACATCAAACACAACACAAACAACAAAGATTCAAACCAAACACACAACCAATAAATCATCCACACCCACAACATCAATAAAGTAAAGATCAGTAGAAGAAATGGACCTCAATGAAACTGATACTTGTCGATAATAAAGAAATCTGAAGACCAAAATACTCGAACGGAGAACCTCAGTCATGAATCTCCCTGAATCCGAACTCGGCGTGGAAAATTAGAGCAAGAAATAATATAGCCCGAGTTACGATTAGCTCGGGATAGCGTAAACAGACAGAAAACAACTCAGAATCTGATCGAAATTCAACGAAGCAAAGGGATTCCAGTGAGAATCAAACCAAAACAAAAGAACCGACCAACCTCGGTATACGCCCTTCTCGGTTTTGTCACGAATCCAGACCCAAAATCTTAAGAAAAAAAGGAAAAAAAACGACACTGATTTCATATACAGCGGGTCTGTTTAACTGTTTCGGAGAAGGAAGTCACCGCCAGTGGAATTAATGGTATTTTTCGACGGCAGTTTGACCGAAGCAGTCAACGGGACAGTTATGGTTGCCTCGTCAGAGCTTCGATAAGCTCAGGGAGCGACGTACGGGCTGGGATCCATTGAAATTTGGGCTGACGGCGTGGTTTTGGGTCAAACCGGCGATGGGTTGGCCGCCGGAACAGTGAACCATGACCGACCCTTTTTTCTTTCTAACTCGTTACCTTTGTTTTGCTCGTTTTCTTCTCCTCTTTTGTGTGTTCGTGAACCCAGAAGAAGAAGAAGAAAGGATTCGTGTAAATTGCTCTTCAAGGTAAAAAAAAAATGGAAGAAGCCCCCTTTTTTTCTGATTACATGGCATGTGTATCTTTTTTTTTTTGTTCTGTTAGTGCCCAGGATCCTGGATTGTGAGAGTATGTGTGTGTTTTTATTGTGGGGGTCACGTGGGTGGGTATTGGGGTAGGGTAGGTGGGGTAGGGCATGGTGGCATGGGGTAGTGATGTGTTGTTCAAAATTGATAGGAGGAGTGGTTAATTTTGTAACAAAAGAATAATTGGGGATTAGGTTTGTTAGTGGGTTTGTTATTTTGTATTTTTATGGGATATAATCATACAAGTGAGGGCACGTGGTAAGACAGGGATAAAAATGTGCAACTTGGGTCTTTGGGAGGGACAAAATTAGGTGTCTACAACAACTATTTATGAGGAGGGGCACAAATTGGGGTGGGATGGATGAAGTGGAAGCTCGCCTCGTGTTTGTTGTGTGATAAAAAGGTGCCGCCCAAGCTTAAAGACAAATTTTATAGGGTGGGGTTCCATCCGACCATGTTGTATTGAGCGGAGTGTTGGCCAGTTAAAAACTCTCGCATTCAAAAATTAAAGGTGGCGGAAATGAGGATGTTGCGTTGGATGTGTGGCCTTACTAGGGGTGATAGAGTTCAGAATGAGACCATTCGGGAACAAGTTGGAGTGGCTTCGGTTGAGGAAAAAAAGCGGGAAGTCCGATTGAGATGGTTCGGGCATGTGATGAGGAGGGGCACAGATGCCCCGGTTCGTAGGTGTGAGAAGCTAGCGTTGGATGGATTTAGGTGGGGTAGGGGTAGGCCGAAGAAGTACTGGGGAGAGGTAATTAGGTGGGACATGGAACAGTTACAGCTCAATGAGGACATGACCCTGGATAGGAAGATCTGGAGGACGCGAATTAGGATAGAAGGCTAGTTCCAGATCAGTGTCGGATCCAGGATTTTTGTTTAGGAGGTTCGACATATAAAGAAGCAAGTATATAAAAAAGTACGTTATAAAAACAAAGTGAACACCCGCTAAATTTTAACTTGCCTTATCATGTCCTTTTAACATTACTTTCAAGTTTTACTTTGCGAGCCTTCATAAAAAATAGTTTGTTTTTTATTTCTTTCATTTTATAGTTTTTTTTTTCAAATTAATACCCTCCCACACAAAAAAAAGGTTCTTGAAAAGTGTAAGCATTGAATTATTTATATTATAAGATATATTTAGTACTCAATAAAAAAGACTGAATAACATCAATATTAATATGTTGAATAATAAAATATATTTTAAAAGAACAAGCTATATAATTCGATAAAATAATCTGTAAACGTTGACAAAGCAAAATTTTTGTATATTATGTAAAATAGTCAAATATATGAAGTTATTTTGAACAAACGTGACACATAACGTATAAAAGGAAATATGCATTGTATTTTTTATTTGTTTATTTATTTGGGGGTGGGAAGGGGATTGAGAATTAATTTGAAAATTATATAATTTTAGCTATTACTTTAAACTAGTATTGAGAGTATCGAAAAAGAAAAAGTTGAAATACCCAAATACTTGAAAAATAATAAATAAATAATTTTTTAAAAAATATATAATGAATACACATATAGTGATTTTTCTGTTATTCAAGCCCAGTTGCCAACGTGAAACAGGCAAAGCCCAATTGGGCATTAAATAGGAAAAAGATTGAGAAGTGGAAAATATTTTAAAGAATTACTAACGGAGCTACAAGTGAGGTTAAAGATTTTAAAGAATTACTAACGGAGCTACAAGTGAGGTTCGAACCCACGATGTGGATCTCAAAATAAACCCTCTGGGCACCTGAGCTACACCTTTCTGTTTTATTAAGGGGTTCATTAAAAGCTTTATATCCTTGTACTTCAACTTTGACCTTATATACATAATGGAATTTTTCGGTTGAGGGGGTTCGGGTGAACCCCCTCACCCCCAACGTAGATCCTCCCTTGTTCCAGATTGGATCGTTGGGGCAGGGCATTACTTAGTGGGTGTATTATTCCTGTTATGCTACCGTGTTGCGTGCTTTATTTAAGAATTTGTTTACTATTCTTTGTTTATTATTCATAATAATTGTGAGTGGCGTATTTATGTCTTCTTATCTTGTTCCATGCTTTATTACGGATTTGATTATTATCTCGTGTTCTGAGTCGGGGTCTATCGGAAACAACCTTGCTACTTTTTCAGAGAGGTAGTGGTATGGACTGCGTATATCTTACCCTTTTCAGACCCCACTATGTGAGAATACACTATATTTTTTATTGTTGTAATATATTTATAATTTTTTAAAAGAAAATAAATTTTTCATATAAAAGGCAAGAATTATTAGAAGATGTTCATGTATGTGGAGAGTAGTAAGATGTATTAATTACATGATTTTGACGCATTTTCCCTTGTTATCTTTTGACTGAACAACTACTTTACTCTCCTCCAACTTGCTATTCAATTCAGCTATAAGGTTGTCCTTGTGCTTCTCAACAACTCTCAATTCATTCATAAGACCAATTTGCTTCCTAAGTTTCTTCTTCTCATCGAACCAAGACTGCTCTTTTACTACATATATACCAACAACTATCTAATAATTGTATTTACAGGCATCCCCCCACAAGGTATATTCAACGAAGCAAAGGGATTCCGGTGAGAATTAAACCAAAACCAAAGAACCGACCAACCTTGGTATACGCCCGTCTCGGTTTTGTCACGAATCCAGACCCAAAATCTTAAGAAAAAAAGGAAAAAAACGACACTAATTTCGTATACAGCGGGTCTATTTAACCGTTTCGGAGAAGGAAGTCACCGTCGGTGGAATTAATGGTATTTTTCGGCGGCAGTTTGACCGGAGCAGTCAACGGGACAGTTATGGTTGCCTCGTCAGAGCTCCGATAAGCTCAGGGAGTGACGTACGGGCTGGGATCCATTGAACTTTGGGCTGACGGTGTGGTTTTGGGTCAAACCGGCGATGAGTTGGCCGCCGTAACAGTGAACCACGACCGACCCTTTTTTCTTTCTAACTCGTTCCCTTTGTTCTGCTCGTTTTCTTCTCCTCTTTTTTGTGTCCGTGAACCCAGAAGAAGAAGAAGAAAGGAATCGTTTATATTGTTCTTCAAGGTCAAAAAAAAAAAATAGAAGAAGCCCCCCTTTTTTCTGATTATATGGCGTGTGTATCTTTTTTTTTTTGTTCTGTTAGTGCCCAGGATCTTGGATTGTGAGAGTATGTGTGTGTTTTTATTGTGGGGGTCACGTGGGTGGGTATTGGGGTAGGGTAGGTGGGGTAGGGCATGGGGGCATGGGGTAGTGATGTGTTCTCCAAAATTGATAGGAGGAGTGGTTAATTTTGTTACAAAAGAATAATTGGGGATTAAGTTTGTTAGTGGGTTTGTTATTTTGTATTTTTATGGGATATAATCATACGGGTGAGGGCACGTGGTAAGACAGGGATAAAAATGTGTAACTTGGGTCTTCGGGAGGGACAAAATTAGGTGTCTACATCATGCCTCCTTTGAATGTAAACACAAAGTGTTTTCAGGCAAAGAAGTAGACAGCAAGACCAAATTTTGACCCGACCATTATTCAAAGAAAGAAACAGAAGGAAGAAGGACAACCGGGTCTTGACTTAAGACATCCTTCTTACCCAAATTATGAGAGAATCAAGTCACGGGTATTTCAAAGGATTGGAAGAGGTGGACTATACCGAGTTGGAGAGTCAAGTGAGGTTCCATCGAGGTTCCGGTCCGCGGCTCTGTTATTACATCAAAACGAAAATTACAAGTTAAAACATAAATGAAATTACAAAATCCTATCTATACAGCTTCTATTGGTTCTTGACTTGCAATTTCTTTCAACTTGCTGCTTGGCTTTAAATTACTTCGCTTTGTTGCATGACTTTTCATTTCTTTACCCTATTCTCCGGGCGGGTTCCTGACTGGCTATTCCGTCACTTTGTTGCTTGACTTTCATTTCTTCACTCTGTTCTCCAGGAGGGCCTCTGACTTGCTATTTTATCACCTGTTCTTCAGGCGGGCTCCTGAAACCGAAAATTAAAACTAGAACGAAAATTATCCCAAACAAGAATTATAATAAAGTAGTAATTCATTTTATTTTTTTTAAAGTGTTGTCCCATTTTCCAGGAGGGTCCTGAACAGAAAGTAAAATCCCATTTTTCAGGAGGGTTCTGAACAGAAAGTAAAATTTTTTTTTTTTTTAGGAGGGTCCTAAACATAAAGTAAAATCCCATTTTTCAGGAGGGTCCTGAACAGAAAGTAAAATCTTATTTTTCAGGAGGGTCCTGATCATGGAGTAAAATCCCATTTTTTAGGAGGGTGCTGAACATAAAGTAAAATCCCATTTTTCAGGAGGGTCCTGAACAGAAAGTAAAATCCCATTTTTCAGGAGGGTCCTGAACAGAAAGTAAAATCCCATTTTTCAGGAGGGTCCTGCACAGAAAGTAAAATCCCATTTTTCTGGAGGGTCCTGAACATAAAGTAAAATCCCATTTTTCAGGAGGGTCCTGAACATAAAGTAAAATCCCATTTTTCAGGAGGATCCTGAACAGAAAGTAAAATCTCATTTTTCAGGAGGGTCCTGAACAAAAAGTAAAATTCCATTTTTCAGGAGGGTCCTGAACAGAAGTAAAATCCCATTTTTCAGGAGGGTCCTGAACATAAAGTAAAATCCCATTTTTCAGGAAGGTCCTGAACATAAAGTAAAATCCCATTTTTCCAGGAGGGTCCTGAACAGAAAGTAAAATCCCCATGGATGTGCATTTCCAATGATAGCTGAATTAAGTGAAGCAAATTTACCCCTATATCAGCAAAGAAAATTTGTCAGTTAAGAACTTAGTGGTGGCTTGCAGATCTTGGCTTCTCAGGTATCTGCCCAACACTCGTTCCTTTCATCTTTGTTCCAAATTGCTAACACTTGTCCTGTCTTGCCGCATCATTGACCCAGATCCAAATTGAGGGAAATGAGTTCTGACTCAAACAACAGGTTTCTATTTTACCATGCCCCTGAGGTGCACTCTTTTCCTAAATCTAAATGTTTCTACAAATCCCATAGCCTATCGGTTGATAGACTTCCTTTTCTTCGTGTTGAATTATGATCATATTTCTTCCTGTGCTGTTCCTTGGCTTTTCCTCACATAATTGGAAAGACTGGTAGTAAATTTTGAAATCCTTTCTCGCTTGTTTTGACACAGACTTGACTTAAAATGTAAAGAAATGATGGTGAATTTTATTTTGATAAATGACATGAAAAGACAAAAAGCATGAATATGTAAATGAAAGAAAAGGGCAATGTCCCATATTCAAAAAGAAAACTTATCTGAATACGACAACCAACTCCAATGAGTATGACATGCATTTTGGATTGAGCTGCCTGATCTTCCTATCCTAACTCCCCATTTGTTGTTGAGTTCATGCCTTTGCTGCTGAGACACTTCTTCAAATCCATTGGACTCATACATCACATTCGATTGACGTCATCTTAAAAGACTTTCGTCAACAAATCTCTTTCTTTTCACTTTTCGCTTTTCTCTTAAACTCTCCATCGCCTTACGGTGCCCGTGAGGGTTTTCACCAATAAGACTCTCTCATTTTTATTTCTCTCCGCTCAGCATCGCCTTATGGTGCCTGCAAGGGTTTTCACCAATAAGACTCTCTGATTTTCCTTTCTCTCAACTCCCCATCGCCTTATGATGCCCATGGGGGTTTTCACCAATAAGACTCTCTCATTTTTGTATTTCTTTGCTAATTTCTTATGCTGAGGGAGACAAGTGGTACCTCACAATGTATCATCATATCCATTGTATGCTCAGCCTTAACATTATCAAAAATTGATCTGAAGGACTTTCTTTGGTTGTAACTTGGCCTTTGGTTAAGGTTAGAAAAGTTGGTAAGGGGCTCAAACGATAATTGAAGTGGGGGTGGGACTTACAATTTTTGGAATCGACTCAAACAACACATTAACTCATGCCCCAGTTTTGTTGACTGGGTGAATCTTAAATCTTTATTTGGTTGGACCGAGCCCAAAATAGGGCGGCCTACGTATCTCACTCCCGAGAGAGGAGAATTAGGTCGAACGTAGTTCCATCAGCTTGTTCTTTGTTTTGATTTGATTTTGACTTTTTTTTTCGAACTCTTTCTTTTATTCTTATTTTCTCGACATTTATCTTTGACACTATTTTGATTCCAAAAGAGGGATGTGAAAGAAAAATAAAACGAAGCTCAAAATGAGTAAACAAAGGATGACACATTGTTTGGATAGAAGAATAAAATGCCTTCATCATATCAATCTTCAAAAATGCAAGTACTAAACATGCAATAAACTCAACAAAGGATCAAATATCATACATAGTATCTTTTGACCGCATCAGCGTTGATAGCCATTTCTGCCATTTTGCCTTCAATGTTTGTCAAATATAAGGCTCCATTGGGCAACACTTTCTTCACAACGAAGGGACCTTGCCAGTTAGGGGAGAACTTGCCATTCGCTTCAACCTGGTGAGGAAGGATACATCTCAATACCAATTGACCAACTTCAAAATTCCTGGGACGGACCTTTTTGTTATACGCTCGAGCCATCCTCCTCTAATACAACTGGCCATGACACACAGACGTTAGCCTTTTTTCCTCAATCAAACTCAAATGTTCCAGTCGGGTTTTTACCCATTCGTCATCATCAATCTCTTCTTCTACAATGACTCGAAGAGAGGGAATTTCAACTTCTACAGGGATGACTGCTTTTGTCCCATACACCAATACATATGGAGTTGCCCCTATTGAAGTGCGAATAGTGGTGCGATAATGTAGCAATGCAAACGATAAATTTTCATGCCACTGTCTAGACCCTTGTATCATTTTTCGCAGTATCTTTTTTATATTCTTATTGGCGGCTTCTACAGCACCATTGGCCTTTGGGCGATATGGAGTAGAATTTCGATGCGCGAACTTAAACTGTTGACACACTTCTTGCAACAAATGACTATTGAGATTGGCAGCATTGTCTGTAATGATCATCTTAGGAATTCCAAATCTACAAATGATATTGGCATGAACAAAATCTACCACAGCCTTCTTTGTCACTGACTTGAAAGTTACTGCTTCTACCCACTTTGTGAAGTAGTCAATGACTACCAAAATGAACCTATGTCCATTTGATGCCTTCGGCTCAATCGGTCCAATCACATCCATTCCCCAAGCCACGAACGGCCATGGAGCGGCCATTGCATGTAACTCAACAGGAGAAGAACGTATCAGATCACCGTGTACCTGACATTGATGACACTTTCGAACAAATTGAATAGAATCTCTTTCCATAGTAAGCCAGTAATAACCTGCTCGAAGAATCTTCTTTGACAAGACATGACCATTCATATGAGACCCGCATATTACAGAGTGAATTTCAACCATGATTGTCGAGGCTTCTCTTGCATCTACACACCTCAAAAGTACGAGATCTGGGGTTCTCTTGTACAAGATTCCCCCACTTAAGAAAAATCCACTAGCCAAACGCCTAATAGTACTCTTTTGATCGTTGGTGGCATATACTGGGTATTCTCCTGACTGAATGTACCGCTTGATATCGAAGAACCAAGGTTCTCCATCGAGCTCTTCTTCAACCGCATTACAGTAAGCATACTGATCACGACTCTGTATATGCACTGGATCGATGTAGGCTTTGTCAGGATGTTGGAGCATTGAAGACAGAGTGGCTAAAGCATCAGCAATTTCATTATGAATTCTTGGAATATGGCTAAATTTTACTAACACAAACCGTTGACATAGCTCCTGCAAGCATTGTCGATACGGGATGAGCTTCAAATCTCGCGTCTCCCAATCGCCTTGAATTTGATGGATAAGCAAATCCGAATCTCCCAACACCAATAATTCTTGGACTCCCATATCAATAGCTAACCTCAAACCAAGAATGCAGGCTTCATACTCTGCCATATTATTAGTATAGTAGAATCGAAGTTGTGCTGTTACCGGGAAATGTTGTCCCGATTCAGTGATAAGAACTGCACCTATTCTAACTCCTTTCATATTGACCGCTCCATCGAAGAACAACCTCCAACCTGGATCAGCATCTATAACGACTTCATCGACACACGACACTTCTTCGTCAGGAAAATATGTCTTTAATGGCTCGTACTCTTCATCGATGGGTTTATCAGCAAGATGATCTTCCAAGGCTTGGGCTTTCATAGTGGTTCGAGTCACATATACAATATCGAACTCGGTAAGCAATATTTGCCACCTTGCCAATCGACCCGTTTGAATAGGCTTCTGAAAGATATACTTCAAAGGATCCATACGGGCGATGAGATAAGTAGTATTGGATGAAAGATAATGCTTCAACTTCTGTGCTACCCAAGTTAGGGCACAACACGTCCTTTCAAGAAGAGTATACCTGGCCTCATATGCAGTGAACTTCTTGCTAAAATAATAAATAGCCTTCTCCTTTTTGCTTGTGACATCATGTTGACCCAGGACACAACCGAAAGAATTGTCCATGACTGATAAATATAAGATCGAAGGCCTACCAGGCTCCGGGGGTACCAGCACGGGCGGATTTGATAAATATTTTTTGATTCGATCGAACGCTTCCTGACATTCTTCAGTCCATTTTACCGCAGTACACTTTTTCAGCAACTTGAATATGGGCTCACACGTGATTGTGAGTTGAGCAATAAACCTGCTAATGTAGTTCAGTCTACCAAGCAAACTCATCACCTCCGTTCTATTCTTGGGCGGGGGCAAATCCTGAATGGCTTTGATTTTTGAGGGATCCAATTCAATTTCTCGATGGCTAACTACAAATCCCAACAACTTTCCAGATGGAACTCCAAATACACATTTTGCCGGGTTGAGTTTGATATTATACCTGCGACGCCTTTCAAAGAACTTTCTTAAATCTTTAACATGGTTGGATTGACTTTTGACTTAATAATCATATCATCTACGTAGACCTCAATATCGTTATGCATCATATCATGAAGCATAGTGGTCATAGCTCTCATGTACGTTGCTCCAGCATTCTTTAAACCGAACGGCATCACTCGATAACAATAAGTTCCCCATGGTATGATAAAAGATATCTTCTCCGCAGCTTCATTATCCATAATGATCTGGTGATATCCGGCATAGCAATACACAAAAGAGGCAACCTCGTGTTTAGCACAGTTGTCTAACAAAATGTGGATGTTGGGCAGTGGAAAATCATCTTTCGGACTTGCTCTGTTCAAATCACGGTAATCAACACACACTCGAATTTTGCCATCTTTCTTTGGTACGGGAACAACATTGGATAACCACATGGGATAACGAGCCACTCGAATTACTTTGGCTTCAAGTTGTTTCATGATTTGCTCTTTAATTTTAATACTTGCATCTGTTTTAAACTTCCTCAACTTCTGTTTGACAGGAGGGAACGCGGGATCAGTTGGCAATTTCTGAGCCACTAATTCAGTGCTTAAACCAGACATATCATCATAAGACCATGCAAAAATATCCTTATAATCAATTAATTCTTGAATCATTCCATCTTTTATCTGTGGCAAAGCATGTACACTGATTTTAGTTTCCCTAACATCTTCTTGATCCCCTAGATTTATTGGCTCAGTCTCATTCAAATTAGGATTCAGTTTGTCTTCGAACTGTTCCAACTCTTTGCTTATTTCTTCTAGTGCTTCTTCTTCATCATATTCCCCATACTGATTCATTATATATTGATTAGTTTGGATTTTAAGGTCAGGCTGAAAATTCCGCATGCATGTCATGTCATTAGAATCAGCATAAAGAGAACTGTGTAAGAAAACAAAAACAAAATATATTAGACACGAAACAAAAGGGACATTGCATTTCATTAAATAAAAAGATAGAGGGGTTTAAACATAGATGCCAACATAACATAAACAAACTAAAATCCAAATTACAACCCGTAAATAACTCGGATAAATAGAAAGAAAAACAAAATAAACTACCAAAACTCCCTCCTGACGGGGAGAGGAGTGACTTCCCAATTATTGAGCCGGATAGCTGGACCTATGAATTGCACGTCTGCCATACTGGTACCTTCTCCTGCTTCGAGCATATCAACTTCAATAAAAAGGTTCTGGAAGTCATCATGCAAATTAACTTCAAATTCCACAAGCTTCGTGACACCGCTCTTAACAAATGATTCACTGAGTAGTGGCATTGGGCGAGGGAGTGACCATGTTTCCTTTTTCCTTCCCTTAGCTTTCTTCAGATATTCAGCCGTAGGCTCAAATCCCAGACCAAACGTGCCCACGTTCTCACTCGGACATATGGGATGAACTATACCGTGAAGAGACGCTCTCAAACCCTTTCCTGGATCAAATCCGTATATCCAAAGTTCACTCACCATCATGATAGAAGCAGAAGACAATTACGGTCTCGGTATAGCCTGCCATTCAAGGATACGATTCACTGGCACTGCATCGAAAATTTGATAGACGAATGTCTCCTCTACGTTATTTGCTTCAATAAGAGACAAGGGAGAATCTTCGTAGGCTGACAAATCTCCTTCACCATAAATAACTACTTCTTGCCTGTCATGCTCAAACTTAATCATTTGGTGCAGTGTATATGCAACCGCCTTGTCCTTGTAGATCTACTGCCTTCCCAACAACAGATTGTAAGAGGATTCTACATCCAATACTTGAAACTCTATGGCGAGCTCCACAGGCCCTATGGTCAACATTAGTTCGATTTCGCCAATGGAATTTGATTTTGCACCATCAAAAGCCCTAACACATACATTGTTGGGCCTGATCCTGTCAGCACTAATATTCAACTTTTGCAAAGTAGAAATAGGGCAAATATTTGCACCTGAACCTCCATCAATCATAACATGAGTGACGTAGAAATATTCATATTTCATGTAATATAAAGGCCCCGGTTATGCCCTGTACCTTCAACAGGCAATTCATCGTCAGAAAAGCTGATCCAATTGACCTCGAAGATTTTTCCAACCATTTTCTCAAAATGGTTTATTGTAATCTCCCTAGGAACATATGATTCATTTAATACCTTCAGTAAAACATCACGATGCTCCTTGGAGTGCAACAACAAAGATAAAAGGGAAATTTGAGCAGGGGTTTTCTTCAACTGGTCTTATATTGAATACTCTAGCAATTTCATCTTTTTCAAATATTCTGCGGCTTCTTCTTCGGTGATAGGCTTTTTGATAGATGATGGTCCACTTTCCGTTAGGTTGGACTTTCTTAAGCTTTCAGGCACGAAGCATCTTCCTGACCTAGTCAAACCCCTACCTCATCTACATCTTCCACAACTTTTTTCCCGTGATAGGTCATCACAGTCCGCCCATAATTCTAGGGAACTCTTTTTGTATCAACTATCGGAGGTTGGGTCACCGGTTTGAGGACAATAGGCGCTGCCAGTGCTCCTTTCACCGTCAAGATGGGCTGACTCAGAGCTCCCACCACTGTCAACTTAGGTTTATCCTGACTTAAATTAACATACCTTCTGGCACCCTGTACTGTTATCAGGGGTTTCTTTGTCCTTTTTGGGCTTTATCTTCTCTCATTTCTTCCTGGCTCAATGACATTGCTTTTAAAGACTCCGCTACATTCATCGACTTCTCCTCAATGGTCTGTATCTTGACAATAGACTTATAACCCCTCGAAGACTCTTTCCCATCATATATCAATTCTAACATATTGGCTTCAGCATGGGTTGGCAGCAGATTCTGGTTATGTTTGGACCCTCCGGGGCCTGGACCAGCATCTGATTTGTGTCAATTAAATCTTGGACAGCTCTCTTTAAATGCCAGTATTTCTCGATATCATGGCCTGGCATATCAGAACAGTACGCACACCTTAAAGAATAATCGAGATTCCTTGGTGGTGGATTTAAAAACCTTTCTTGAATTGGGCTTAAAACCTTCAACTTTCTCAACCTATCAAACAAGCTAGCATATGACTCCCCAAGAGGTGTGAATTTATTTTTGACTTCCTTCTCCTTCTTATACTCGGGCCTAGGTTGAAAACTGGGTCTGGAGGGGTTTTGGTAATTTGGTGGAGCGAATGGGCGATTTTGTAGAGCTTGCGCGCGCTATTGCGGGTAAGAAGGGGTTTGGGCATATGGCTGCATGCTATATACTGGGTATGGGAGTGGCGGAATGAAATATAAAGGTTTTTGTGGAGGGTAGTAATGGTGGGGAGGAATATATGGAGCTTGGGCGTAGACTTGGGCTTGGGATTGGGGATAGGGGCGAGGTGGTCTTTTGGGATAGGAATGGGTTCCAGTTATGACAGTCGCCACGTCCTCTTTCTTCTTTTTACCTCCAAATGCGCTAGATCCACCTTGAATCACTTGTGTGGTGGCTTTTAATACGGCAAAAATCACTATTTGGCCGGTCTTAATTCCGTCCTCTATCATCTCCCCCATTTTGAGGACTTCCATAAAAGACTTTCCCATTGCCGGAAGTAAATGTTGAAAATAGGTCTTATCCTGCGCCTGAATGAAAACTTCTACCAACTTACTTTCTTTCATTGGAGGCTTTACCCTGGTGGCCTGTTCACGCCACCTTATCGTGTATTCCCTAAAACCTTCAGTGCTCTTTTTCTTCATGTTGACCAAGGATTTTTTGTCCGAAATCAGGTCGATGTTATACTGAAAATGTTGAACAAATTCAGAAGCCAAATCATCCCAGTTGTTCGATTTATCGATATCTCGATCGATAAACCATTCTGAGGTGAGAGGACTCTCGCCAAAGAAGGCCATGAGTAGTTCTTCCTTTCCTCCTGCAGCCCTCAACTGGTTGCAATAACGTCTAAAGTGTGCAACGGGATCACCGTGTCCTGCATACTTTTCGAACTTAGGCATCTTGAAACCGGGGGGAAGGTTGATGTCTGGGAACATGCAAAGATCTTTATAGGAAACACTCCTATAATCTCCGATTCCTTGCAAATTCCTCATAGCTTGTTCTAAACTTTTCAATTTTCGGGCTATGATATCCTGTTCCTCTGCTACGACAGGTTTCTCCGTATAAAATGGAAATGCAGGCGACTGAGTGTACCCATACGGTTCATTCATTTGCAAAGTAGGCTCTGGGGCATAATACTGACTATCTGAAACCTTCAGTACTGGCTCACTGGCAGACCTAGGAAGCCTCGTTGTGGGACGCACAGCATATATGGGAGTTTCATGTGGTGGCGGAGCCACGAATATCGGTGTGATTGGTGGCGCTGGCTGAGCAGCTGGTCTTGATTGGGGAGCTGCCAAGGGCACACCAGAATTGCCAGGATAATAATGTCGCGAAGTGAATCCTGGCGCGTGCTCAGGTGACTCAGTAGGAGCAGATAATTGCTCCTGAGAGAGCGGTGGGCAATTAGAGATATTTTTAAGACCTTCAGGGAGCGGAGGAGAAGGCATTCCGCTAGCCCATGCCCGGTGTAAATCTATCAATTGTTGCCTGAGCCTTACTACCTCATCATTTTGTTCAAAACTTTCTTCCCTGTGATCCTGATCCGGGTCAATGAGCGAATTTTCAATCTCCCTGCTAGCCATGCGAGATTTGCTTTGGATCTAGTGAAGTATGGGTGACTAGCCAAAGTGCTGCAAACCTACCACTGTTATCTGAAAGAACATGCTCATCAAAGACGACATCCGTTAGGATTAGGGCACACAACAAACATGGGAATCACATTGGTAAAATTGTCCTAAATTCATGTTCATTTCTACCAGCTTTTGAGGGAGAAAATTTATGTATCAGCAACTTGTTCCCCAATTACGATTCTTTTTCCTTTAAGTTAAACAAGAGCAGGAGGAAAAACAGGATTCACAACACACACACAAAAAAAACAAGAATAAAAATCAGATCTTGCGCATGCTGAATATTTTTATACAATACTACTTACTGTTGGTCTTCTCCTGTAGTAATAATTAATCCAACGGACTATTCCACCCAATGCGAGCAATGGCAGAACCACTTTTCCTCCTCCTGAACAACATAAAAGAACGCAACTTTTTTCCATTACAACAGCAAAAACGAACACCACACATAAAAACAACATAAAAAGCACAACTTTTTTCCATTACAACAACAGAAGCAACATTAAAAAAAAAAACAACTGTCACACCCCTCCTTTTTAACGTACTCCAAAAAAAAGAGATTTATTTTAAGGGTCGAAAGGATTTTATTATTTAAGTGACAAGAAATGAAAATTTATTTCGGAAAAGGATTATTTACATATTTTATTCAGAGTCACCACTTGGCATAGTCTGGTATGCCAAGTTACCATTGGAAAATTCTTTTCAAAACCATTTGACTCTTTAAACTGGTTTAAGAACAGAGACTCCGGCTAAGGAATTCTGTTGACTGAGGGGAAGGTGTTAGGCACCCCTCGATCCCGTGGTTCAACCACGGTCGCTTGGTAGAGTGTATCAACTATTTTGTCATTACGAAATGTATAAACCACACAAAAGCACGCAAAATAGTCAAACAATAAACAAAACAAAACAATCCAAGAATGTAAAGTCCAGTCCAATTATATAGTCCAAAAATAAATAATGCGGAAATATAAATCTATTCTACCCTAAACTAATCTCCAATGCCTTACCCGATTCCGCGGGCCTTCAACATGATCATTTTCCGCCAACATGATATGTCGGGGCATTCCCCGGTGAATAAGTACAGAAGAACTCGGGGCATTCCCTGGCTAAATGAATACATTTGAATCACAAGCGATAAAGTAGAAAAACATTCAACACAGACTCCACATGCAAACATCCAACGAGACACTTATTTCTAAATTTTGCCTACCCGAACCTACGATTGCCTACCCACTTGACTTACCATGATACTATCACGAAATTGATAATTAGATGTGAAAGTAACAATAACGACGAATCAAAAACAACAACAAATCAAAATTAATCCTAATTCACTTTAACAATTTTTAACTCGCGCCCCGAATTCCTTTTAATCCACATGATTAGTGCATGCTTCGATTTTCCAATCACATCTCATAATCCGAAACCAACATCAAACACAACACAAACAACGAAGATTCAAACCAAAAACACAACCAATAAATCATCCACACCCACAACATCAACAAAGTAAAGATCGGTAGAAGAAATGGACCTCAATGAAACTGATACTTGTCAATAATAAAGAAATCCGAAGACCAAAATACTCGAACGGAGAATCTCAGTCATGAATCTCCCCGAATCCGAACTCGGCATGGAAAATTGGAGCAAGAAATAATATAGCTCGAGTTAAGATTAGCTCAGGATAACGTAAACAGAAAGAAAATAACTCAGAATCTGATCAAAATTCAACGAAGCAAAGGGATTCCGGTGAGAATGAAACCAAAACCAAAGAACCGACCAACCTCGGTATATGCCCATCTCAGTTTTGTCACGAATCCATACCCAAAATCTTAAGAAAAAAAGGAAAAAAAACTACACTGATTTCGTATACAACGGGTCTGTTTAACTGTTTCGGAGAAGGAAGTCACCACCGGTGGAATTAATGGTATTTTTCGGCGGAAATTTGACCGGAGCAGTCAACGGGACAGTGATGGTTGCCTCGTCAGAGCTTCGATAAGCTCAGGGAGCGACGTACGGGCTGGGATCCATTGAACTTTGGGCTGACGACGTGGTTTTGGGTCAAATCGGCGACGGGTTGGCCGCTGGAATAGTGAACCACGACCAACCCTTTTTTCTTTCTAACTCGTTCCCTTTGTTCTGCTCGTTTTCTTCTCCTCTTTTGTGTGTCCTTGAACCCAGAAGAAGAAGAAGAAAGGAATCGTGTATATTGTTCTTCAAGGTAAAAAAAAATGGAAGAAGCCCCCTTTTTATTCTGATTATATGGTGTGTGTATCTCTTTTTTTTTTTTGTTTTGTTAGTGCCCAGGATCCTGGATTGTGAGAGTATGTGTGTGTTTTTATTGTGGGGATGGGTACTGGGGTAGGGTAGGTGGGGTAGGGTATGGGGGCATGAGGTAGTGATGTGTTGTCTAAAATTGATAGGAGGAGTGGTTAATTTTGTTACAAAAGAATAATTGGGGATTAGGTTTGTTATTTTGTATTTTTGTGGGATATAATCATACAAGTGAGGGCACGTGGTAAGATAGGGATAAAAATGTGCAACTTGGGTCTTCGGGAGGAACAAAATTAGGTGTCTACAACAACTATTTTTCATAACAACAACATAGCCACAAGTAAGAGTAGGATCTCAGCAGAGTTGCAAGAAAAGCATAATAATCAAATAGAAATAACATAAAAAACAGAACTTTTTTACATTAAAACAAGAGAAAACAACAAAACAACAACAACAGCGTACCCAGTATATTCCCACCAAGTGGGGTCTGGGGAGGGTAAGTGTATGCTGTCCATAGCACTACCTCAAAGTGAGATAGAGAGGCTGTTACCAATAGACCCTCGGCTCAAACTAAAGCAATCTAAGAATAGATAAGGAATAGTAATAAAACAAGAAGATATACTATAAATTATCATACTCAATAATACTCAAAGCAAGATACTTCAAGTATACACCAAAACATACAACATCCTAACTCAGACTAACCTTCTACTCTAATTCGTCTCCTCCACAACTTCCTATCCAGGGTCATGTCCTCGGGAAGCTACTCCATGTCATGTCTAATCACTTCCCTTCAATATTCTTCGGTCTACCTCTACCTCGCTTGAAACCATCCCTAGTAAACCTCTCACACCTCCGCACTGGGACATCCGTGCTCCTCCACATCACATGACCGAACCATCTCAACCTTGCTTCCCTCATCTTGGTTTCCACCGAAGCGACTCTCACCTTATCTCGAATAACCTCATTTCTAATCCTATCTTTTTTAGTACACCCACACATCCACCAAAGCATTCTCATCTCTGCTACCTTCATCTTCTGGATGTGGGTTTTCTTAACAGGCCAACACTCCATCCCATATAGCAAAGCCGGTTTAACCACCACTCTGTAGAACTTACCTTTAAGTTTGGGAGGTACTTTTTTGTCACACAAGATACCGTAGGCGAGCCTCCATTTTTCATCCACCCTACACCGATCCGATGAGTGACATTTTCGTCAATCTACCCATTCTCCTAATTAATCAACCCCAGATACTTAAAACTCTCTCTCTTACTGATAGAATGAGTGCCAAGTTTAACAACCACATTGGACTCATGAGACACCTCGCTGAACTTACACTCCAAATATTCCGTCTTGGACCCACTAAATCTAAACCCTTTAGACTCAAGGGTTTTCCTCCAAACCTCCAATTTAGCATTAATTCCACTACGAGTCTCATTAATCAGGACTACATCATCCGTAAAAAGCAAACAATAAGGCACCTCATCCTGAATGTGCCGCATCAAAACTTCTATCACCAAGGCAAAAAGAAACGGACTAAGCGTTGATCCTTGATGTAACCCCATCAAGCCAAGAAAGTGCTCCGAGTCCCGTCCCCCGTCCTAACCCGAGTCTTGTCATCTGACGATAACAATTAATATTGATAGATTACAGAAGCTAACTTGAGATAACTACATTCTTACTTATTTTAACTTTTTCTGAGATCCTAATCAAACTCATCTTTTCCACTTCATAGTTTCTGTATAGTTTTAGCACATTATACTTAAAATATACTTCGAGAGCATAGTTGATGATATGCACCCAAGGGCGTGGCCTAGTAATCAATGAAGTGGTTTGACTATGTTGTCCAAACTTTTAAAAATGTCAATGGGTGCATGTCGGATTCTCCAGAAGTAGGGTATTTTTGGAGAATCTGACACGAGTGCGACATCAAACGTAAAGAGTCTACACAACTTAGATGGTTGAGAAACAAAAGGTCCTAGGTTCAAATCCCAACAAAGATAAAAACACTACGTGACTTCTTCTCATTTGTTCTAGTCTTAGTGGATAGAGTTAACTGGTACCTATTTCTAATGGATCTACCATGATTACAATTACAACGGCTAAATGCATTGTTATCTTTTTTTGATAGCTGCAGTATCTGGGCCAACTTGCGCGCACCTCAACTAAACCCACTGGATACCAACCACCTCCCACCAACAACAAGTAAGATCCTAATCAACCTCATTTTTTTTTACTTCATTTTTGTAAGTTGCTAAGGTAAGTTTGCGTACAATAGACTCTTGTGATCCTACCCTTCCCTGGACTCGCGCATAGCGGGAGCTTTAGGGAGTGTTTGGATGAGCTTTTTAAATATACTTTTAAGGTTTTAATGCTTTATACTCAAAATGTACTTAGAAATAGCAATTAACAGCTACCTGACATGGCGAAACAGTGCAGCAGCAGCCAGACCGGACTTAGTAAACTGCCAACCAGACCATAAAGCAATAGGTAAATAAACATCAACCATCACAACAACCCTAACTTCTTCCCCATCATCATCACCCTCACTGCCAAGCTCAAAAACATCAACAACCCTAACAGCCACCTTCAAACACTTTCCCATTACAAGCTTATGTAACTGACGCACCATACTTAAACTCCCATGAACCATCCCACCAATTCTACTTCGCTTCTTTGTTACAACAACTTCGCCCCTCTTCTCCTCAATTGGAGTCAATACGACATCGTTATCCGATACAAAGTGGACATTAGAACTGTCACCGACGATATAGCATTGGGAATTTAATGGCAGGTGGACCTTGGTTGAGTAAGGTGAACACGACGTTTTAATTTTAACGGCGGTGAGGAAATAACCGCAGAGTTTGTGGTCTGGAATGGAATTATCAAGGTCCATTGATGAAAATTGGAGCTAAAAACTCATGGATATGTTAGGGTTTTGGACTGTGAGAGCAAAGGGGATCCGTTCAGTTCGAGATTAGGAATTTGGGAAAGGAAATAATAGAAGGATGTACTCAGAGACAACAACAGAAGCAACATTCAAAAAAAAAAAACACAAATTTTTTGCATTCCAACAACAAAGCCACAAGTAAGAGTAGGACCTCAGCAGAATTGCAAGAAAAGCATAATAATCAAATAGAAACAACATAAAAAACACAACTTTTTTTCCATTCCAACAACATAGCCACAAGTAAGAGTCAACAGAATTGCAAGAAAAGTATAATAATCAACTAGAAACAACATAATAAAACACAACTTTTTCCCCAATATTCAATAAAATTCAACTGTTGAGATTAAATTACCAAGGATGATTCCATTGTCTAGTGCCATCTCCAGAAAATTGCCCAGTATATATGTATGGTGTGTTATATTATAACTATATTTAATAAGTAGTTTTATTAGGGTTGTGCTAAGCCTGGACATAAAAATAGAAATTTTATTTTAAAATATGAGTCATTATACTTTTTACTTTATAATTAATACTCTTGAGCATGAGATTTATCGAAAACAGCCTCGTTATTTCTCCGGAGTTAGCGGAATGAACTGCGTACATTTTACCTTCTTCAAACCCCATTTTTATGAGAATATACTGAGTTTATTGTTGTTGTACTCTAATGATATGTCAAACGTGTCTTTTTAATATATATTTTTTTTAATTATTAAAGTTTTTAACTACGTATTTAGATAATTTTTAACAAAAAGAATATTTCTGAGAAAGAAAGTATTATCCGAGAATTAAATATATCAAAGTATCAAGAACAATTCAATATTTTGTAAAATAACATGATTTAAAATATTTGAATAATTATAATTTCAAGAAGATCATAAATAAAAAATATATTTATATTTTTATGATTTTGTAAGTATCTAATTATTTGCTTATATATAAAAATAAATTTCTTTTGATATTTGTTGTGTTTTAGTTTCGTTCCTTATTTCATGTAGCAAGATTTTTTGCATAATTCATTTTTTTCATCTGACAAAATCATCTAATACAACAAAATATTTCAATGACTTCAAGTTTATATTATAATATATTATAACCTTAATTTAAAATTTTTACATAAATTAAATTCATATAATCTATAGGGACATTAAATAATAATTAAACTGCATTAATAGATTACTCCATGCAGTTTACTTGTCGTGTTGATGTTCTATACCCCCTAAAAGATTATCTTATTCATTTTTTTTAAAATTATTGCTTCATCTTTTTTTCATGCTTGGTAAGATGAAAATATATTAGAAAAAGACATCATTAATCATGTGTAATAATTTACTTAACAAAAAAAAGTGAAATATCTGAAATATTATTGTGAGGACTACCAAAATTGATATCCTCACTTATATATATTAGTAAATAGTATAATAAATAGATAT
The DNA here is from genome assembly GCA_030864225.1 of Capsicum baccatum var. pendulum. Lineage (NCBI taxonomy): Eukaryota > Viridiplantae > Streptophyta > Magnoliopsida > Solanales > Solanaceae > Capsicum > Capsicum baccatum. The sequence goes on from CM061554.1 coordinate 248,151,083, forward strand.
ATTTTAAAATCAACTAAAAATAAAGAACGACAAATAAAATAAAAGAATTATATTAGTCTATATATTTTTGACATATCCATTAAGAAAATATTAATTAGGAATTTATTTTATCAAATTAGAAAAATTAATTATGCTTTAAAAATATAAATTTGAGTAAATACACTTTATTTAGTCATTTCATGTTAAGGGCAGTATTGAAAGAATATATAATAAAATTCTTTTGATTTCATCAAAGGGACAACTAAATTGAAATAAATATTTTTAGAAAGAGTGTCAATTAAAACAAAACGGAGGAAATATCCACTTAATATGATTTTTTAGTTATATAATAATTTACTTAGCTAAATAAGATTAACTTTTTCTTGAAGAAACTACTAATACCTTCTTATTATGTAAAACATTATTTATTTTGGACCAAGTATAAAAGCTAAAGGCACTATTCCCTGTATCTCAATTTCTTATCATTTTCATAGTCAAAATTAGCTAAGTGTTGTAACTTGTTAAGTATTGGTAATATTACATTCAAAATTTAAAAGAAAATTTGGTTAGAGATATTAATTAGTTTTGAAATTATTTATTTCACCATTTAAATTATAATAATTGGATAACTTATCCCGTGTATTCCATTTCCTATATCAAACAACCCTTTAATATAAAATATCACTTGTGAAATTTATATTTAAGCTACTTTCACTGAAGAATTTATTTTCCTCATTTTTAACAAAATGGTTGTGTATAAACAATTGGGATTATTATTATTATTATTATTATTATTTTTGGCTTCCTCTTACAACCCTTCACTTGTAGGCATATCACTTTCTTGATGCTAACTTTGACATCAACAATACTTAATCCAATGACCTAAAATCAATAGTCTGATTAATTCAAAATCACATCGATTTGACCCAAAAACAGTTCGTTCGTGCCGTTTGACTATCCAAACGACCCCGCCCCACCCCAATGACCCACACTCCCCCACTCCTCAGCCTTCCGGGGAGCACCAGGTCTATTATCGGCCTATTTCACGCCTGGACCCTAGACACACCCACGGAACCATGGACTATATATAGCACACCAATTTGGCCCGAAAACGTCCTGTTCGCACCGTTCCGCCCCCAAACAACCCCGCCCACCTCAATGGCCCACACTCCCCCGCTCCCCAGCCTTCCTGGGTGCACCAGATCAATATTTAGCCTCTTTCACGCCCGAACCCTAGATACACCCCCGAAATCGTGGGTATAGCACACTGATTTGGCCCGAAAACGTCTCATTTGCACCGTTTCGCTCGTTCGACCACCCAAACGACCCCACCCATTCTAATGGCCCACACTCTCCCGCTCCCCAGCCTACCTAAGAGAACCAGATCTATTTTCGACACATTTCATTCACGAACCCCGGGCATACCCCGGAACCGTGGGCTATAGTGGACTCCGATAGACCCTTGACTCGAGAAACAACTGGATTTTCAAGTAATGAGCCACGCTTGCATTGGAAAACAAGTAGTAGAGACAATAAGATGAAAATAGAACAATCTGTCTTGTTTTGGGCCTAACACATTGCACTATGCAACAATAATAAAGTTACTGTTTAAAGAGTAAAATACAACAACAACAACACACAAAGCCCAAATGAGTAGAGCTAATTTTCTGTCTCAAAGAGTGGAAAATGTAGTGTTTTTTGCCTTTTCAACACCAAATCAAAGTTCATCCTGCAACAAAGCAAAACAAAAAAAGGTACCAAACATCAACCATGGTATAAGAAACCATGTGTGATAAACATTATATGTACCAAAGAAGACGATCCAACACGGAGCAGAACAATTTTGGAGAATCCAAGCAACATAATTTTTACAACAACAACAAACCCATATAGTGGGGTCCAGGGAGGTAAAATGTACGCAGTCCATACCACTACCTCAAGAGAAGTGGAGAGGTTGTTTCCGGCGGACCCCGGCCCGAGCAACATGACTTTTCTTTGGTTAAATCATTCATGACCAATTTCATGAATCCATGTCTCAAGTAGACCTTTTCATATGCTCCACTATTTTGTAACAAGCATAAGATTCAGCATATATAAGAATTATTCCCGACATAAAGGGCAGCCGGGTGCACAAAACTTCCCACGTTAGCAGAGTTTGGGAAGGGCCGCACCCTTGGGATGTGATATAACAGTCTACCTAATGCAAACATTAGTATGTTAACTGTTCAATTTAACCTCCTTAGCTGGAAAATTGTTTTGGTTGTATTGAACTGTTAAATTCTCGACATAAGGGTTGATTCTAGTGTAGGCAAATGGGGTTCGAGAATCATAGGTTCAAATACTACACGCGACACTCTAATATATTTTTTAATCCCCTCGTACGAATTTTTGGCTCCACCGTCGATTACAACTGTAAAAGACAAATGACACTAACACTACAAAACACTTATATGTCAGTTAGAACTACAACTAAATTTCATTGTAACAGTTTTACGACTAAATCAAAACCAAACTGTTTTTGACTCATAGTATCCCAAGTATATTTTATTTCATAAGCCAGTACACCAGTAGTTCAGCTATTTAAACTCAGTTTATTAGCCCACGAAGAGCGACAAGAGAGAAAAGATTTAGAGGATAAATGAGGATAAATTGGAAGCTTACATGATAGTCACCATCGTAATCGTGACGATAGCGCTGCAAAACAAAAAGTATGACAGAAAATTAGAGACTATATTTCAACAGGCAGAATTACTGAGCAAAATAAGAAACAGCATAACAAAATGGCTACTGAGCTACTCTAAGATTATCACTAAAATAAAAGTTGTATTGCTATAACTAATCTCGTTAACATGAAGATAAAAATCACTAGCTAGAAGCTTGTGCTGGTTCATATTAATGCTTATTGAGCAAACTAAAGCCATAAGTCCGGAGAAATTTACGGTTTTTTTAGCTTACAAGGTATTTGAGTTTGAAAATTGTTGACAGAAGGAGGACAAATTTGTCAAAACATAAATTATGTAACCAAAGTCATGGTCAGTGAACTCGTAATCATTCAAAGAAGTTAAACAATCAAAAAGAAAGTCAGAGAAATTGAAATCTGAGAAGCTACTATCCCGAACGAGAAAGGGATTACAGCAAAATTAGAAAAGAATTGTGGACCGGGAAAGGTGAGGAAATGATGGCAGAAAACTAAAACGGAAAAGCACAGCGCATGTCGAGTTCAAGGACGTGTGTCTCTATGTCTGTCCCTGTGTCCCTGTCTCTTCTCCTCTTTTCACCTTCTTCTCTTGCTCGTTGGGATTCCTGAAAATTCAAGCTATTTTAGCACTTGTGCGGAGAAAATACACGACATATTAAATAATAATACATATTCAGACACTCAAACTTTAGCCTCCGTTGGCAAGTAATACTATAACTTTGAGAGTGCACATTTAGACACCTCAGCTTGGCCTCAACTGACAAGGGAACACTCCAACTCATCCCCACCACATCTCGTGGACACCGTACATGACATGAGATAAATTTTGAAGGTGTTTAGATGATCATTTTGTACGTTGGAGTATTCAGCTGACACAGTTGGACAAGATGAGCTGTCTAGATGTGTATACTCAAAAGTTAAAGAGTGTTACTTGCCAGTTGTGGCGGAGTTCGATTGTGTGTTTACGTATTATGCCTTAAATAAATGAAAACATTATATCAACCTCTTCCTCTCTTGCTTTTCTCACTTTCCCCGCTTCCTCAAAAGCCTCTTTTTCAGCCTGCAGATATTCATTTTGAGAAATTTGTGTGTAAAAGAAGGAATAAGCTAGAACCAGCTAACATAGGATAAAGGATCACGGACAGACCTCCCTATGAACAAAGACTTCCTCAATCACTTTCTTTGCGTAATATGGATCATCGCATATCAGTATGTTGTCAAATACAGAACCTGCCTTCACCTGAAGCCCATGACAAAACACAACAGTACGTCACCCAGAGAAGTTTATGTCGCCTAAATTGGGTTCACAGTCAAATATTTATTTATAGATATTTAGCGGATTTCTTAATATATATGCAAAACTACTGGCTCCCGTGAACCTGTAGGGTTTGCTCTAAATTCGCCACTGACATCGCCCATTCTAACTTCATAGATTGTGGAAAGACAACATTATACTAGTTCAGACTACTATTCTTACCTGCCAAATTTAGATTCCAACATATTTGGTAGGCCTCAGTACATAGAGATCAGGATCATCTTCAAATTCTGAAGAGAGAGATAAAGAGAGAGCCGGAGATCAGAATGAATTTCTAATAGTGTGACAGAACTTCATATCATTGGCAAGCGTATTCAAATGCATACATTCATTACCTGGATTGTCGATCCAAAGGGTCTTCCATTTACCTTTGTAGTTGGGGTTTTTTACTTTCTGCAACATAAGATACAGTCGCTAAGTAGATAATCCAGTTACGACTTGAAGCATTCAAGCTTCGTGATTATCAGTCAGAATGATTTCCACATACCTTTCGTTTCCTTGGACCTTTATATGCTGGATTAGGAACCTTTGGTGGTCTCCAGATGCCATCTTCTTCTTCATCCCAGTGATCAGGCTAAAAAAGGAAAGCAACTTTGATCGTTTAGCTTAAAGCTTGCAAGATGTAAGCTTATTGGTGCAAGAAGGCCACTAATGTGTATCAACATAACATATGAAATGAAAAATGAAGCATTTGTACACTCTCTCCCACCATTTCTACAAGTACAAATGGGGAAGTAAGGAAACCTGCTAAGGGAGTGATGACCGGCGAGTCCACTGCTAGTGTAAGAAAGTTACAACAACAACAACAAACCCAGTATATTCCCACATAGTGGGGTCTGAGGAGGGTAAAATGTACGCAGTCCATACCACTACCTCCGAAGAAGTAGAGAGGCTGTTTCCAATAGACTCCCGGCTCAAGACAAAGGACAGTAGACAAAAACGTCGAAAGCGAGCAACATGATAATGGTGGAATAAAGTTAGTTTTACCAAAAAAAGGAGAATGGTTATAGTGATATAACAGACAGATTAGTTGAGCACACTACATATGAACGAAAAAGATCAGTACGGCAGACAAGAATAGAAAGTTCACTGCCAAGGAATAAAAACTTGATTTATAAACTAAAGAAAAGAGTCTTCAGAATAACCATATCTCAGAAGCAGTAACTTCAAAACCTCATCCATAACACAGCTGATATTACGACAGTGTACATTAAAGCCTAATGAACTAACCTTTTTAGCTTTTGGGTCAGGGATCTCTCGCGGAATAGAGTCATATCCCTGGAGTAAAAAGTAGTAGAACAAGAAAATTTCAAAAACCAACCCAAAGCCTAAGAAACTGAAAAAACTGACCAAATGCGCACTATGAACTACCTCTGGTTTGACCTGGTTTGTATCGTCTATATATATTCTCTTTCTTCCCAATTTGCAGGCTGTAATCAATGACAATTGAATAAGTCACTTGAAAATGAGCTGACAAGTATCAGACGTCGGAATGCAGAAAGGAACCTACAACTGCCAAAATTTCAATTGAAGTAATCAAGGAGAATAGTTGATAAATATGATTTCTACACCGAACTCTCGACAATGGTTTTATAGGCATAAACATGTCCAGCCTATAACAAGAGATGGTATCATACTATTTAAAAACCTTACTTATACTCCAGTACAAACCGCAAAATTCCAACAGTATATAGAAAGCTTAAAACATTTTAAAAAGACTTAACTTTCAGCTCATAGCCATGCTGTGAAAAATGTTCAAATAATGACCAATGTCAAGACAATAGCTTGCTTATAAAAAGTAAAGCCGCAGATTGGCTTAGGTAGGGAGGAGAAGATATGGTTTTGGGAGGCTTTGGATGAGGTGGTGAGAGGAGTGCCTAGTTCTGAGAAGATTGTTGTAGCAGGGGACTTCAATGGGCACATTGGGGCATTACCGGGGGGTTTTGGCGATGTGCATGGTCGTTTTGGTTTTGGGGAGAGGAATGAAGAGGGAGTTGCTCTGTTGGATTTTGCGAGGTCCTTTGAATTGGTTGTGGTGAATTCGAGCTTTCCGAAGAAGGACGATCACCCGATCACCTTCCGAAGTGCGATAGCCAAGATCCAAATTGACTTTTAATTGCTTAGAAAGGGGGATAGGGTGTTGTGTAAGGATTATAAAGTCATTCCGAGTGAGAATCTTTCGACGCAACATAAGACTTTGGTAATGGACTTGGGTATTAAAAAGATAAGAAGAGAAGGAGTAAGGAGGGTAGACCTAGAATTAAATGGGGTGGCTTAACGCCGGCAAATACGCAGGAGATAGAGGAGAAGGTGGCGGGAATGGGGGTGTGGGAGTGTAAGGAAGATGTTGATAATACGTAGGGTAGGGTGTCTAGGTATATAAGGAGACTGCTAGTGAGGTGTTGGGTATTTCCAGAGGCCGCGCTGGCCACCGTCAGGGAGATTGGTGGTGTAATAAAAAAGTTAAGAAGAGGGTGAAGGTGAAGAAAGAGGCGTATTCTAAGTTGGTTGAGAGTAAAGATGAAGAGGAGAAGCGGGCTAATAGGGAGGAGTACAAGATTTCTAGGAAGGAGGCAAAGGTTGCAGTTATGGCAGCTAAGACGGTTGCGTTTGAGAGCTTGTATACGGGTTGGAGGTAAAAAGAGGGGATAAGAGATTGTTTAGGCTTGCTAAGGCTAGGGAGAGGAAGGGTCGTGACCTCGACCAGGTGAAGTACATTAAAGGGGAGGATGGTAGAGTCTTGGTGGAGGATGGCCACATTAAAAAAAGATGTCAGTCGTACTTTGATAGGTTATTGAATGAGGAGGCGGATAGAGATATTGTGTTAGGGGAGCTAGAGCATTCTGAAGAGGGTCGTGATTTTAGTTATTGTAGATGCTTTAAGGTAGAGGAGGTCAGAGAGGCTGTTCGCAGGATGCGTAGGGGTAGTGCGATGGGGCCTGATGAGATTCCTGTGGATTATTGGAAGTTTTCTAGCGATGCTGGCTTGAGATGGTTGACTGATCTGTTTAACGGCATTTTCACGTCGGCGAAAATGGCCGAGGCTTAGAGATGGAGTACTTTGATCCCTCTATATAAAGACAAGGGTGACATTCAGAGTTGCAACAACTATAGGGGTATTAAGTTATTGGACCACACTATGAAGATTTGGGAGAGAGTGGTCGAGTTTAGGTTGAGGAGGTTAGTGTCTATCTCAGAGAATCAGTTTGGTTTTATGCCTGGTCGCTCGACGACGGAGGCAATTCACCTAGTGCGAAGAATGGTGGAACAGTATAAGGAAAGGAAGAAAGACTTGCACATGGTGTTTATCGACTTGGAGAAGGCGTACGACAAAGTCCCTAGAGAGGTTCTTTGGAGATACTTGGAGGTGAGAGGGGTCCTGGTGGCGTATATCAGAGCAATCAAGGATATGCATGATGGAGCTAAGACTCAGGTTAGGACGGCGGGAGGAGATTCTGTGCATTTTCCTGTCTTGACAGGGTTACATCAGGGATCTACTCTTAGCCCTTTTTTGTTTGCTGGTAATGGATGCGTTGACACGACATATTCAAGGAGAGGTGCCATGGTGTATGCTTTTTGCAGATTATGTAGTTTTGATTGATGAGACGCGAGGGGGTATGAATGATAAACTTGAGGTGTGGATACAGACCGTTGAGTCTAAAGGGTTCGGGTTGAGTAGGATCAAGACAGAGTATTTGGAATGCAAGTTTAATGACATGAGGCAGGAGAACGAGGTTGTAGTTAGGTTGGATTCTCAGGTGGTGTGCAAGAGGGATAGTTTCAAGTAACTCGGGTCCTTGATTCAGGGGAATGGTGAGATTAACGAGGATGTCTCCCATCGTATTGGGGTGGGATGGATGAAGTGGAAGCTCGCTTCGGGTTTGTTGTGTGATAAAAAGGTGCCGCCCAAGCTTAAAGGATAATTTTATAGGGTGGGGGTCCATCCGACCATGTTGTATGGAGCGGAGTGTTGGCCAGTTAAAAACTCTCACATTCAAAAATTAAAGGTGGCGGAAATGAGGATGTTGCGTTGGATGTGCAACCTTACTAGGGGTGATAGAGTTCGGAATGAGACCATTTGGGAACAAGTTGGAGTGGCTTCGGTTGAGGACAAAATGCAGGAAGTCCGATTGAGATGGTTCGGGCATGTGATGAGGAGGGGCACAGATGCCCCGGTTTGTAGGTGTGAGAGGCTAGCGTTGGATGGCTTTAGACGGGGTAGGGGTAGGCCGAAGAAGCACTGGGGAGAGGTAATTAGGCGGGACATGGAACAGTTACAGCTCAATGAGGACATGACCCTAGATAGGAAGATCTGGAGGACGCGAATTAGGATAGAAGGCTAGTTCCAGATCAGTGGCGGTTCCAGGATTTTTGTTTAGGAGGTTCGACATATAAAGAAGCAAGTATATATAAAAAGTACGTTATAAAAACAAAGTGAACACCCGCTAAATTTTAACTTGCCTTATCATGTCCTTTTAACATTACTTTCAAGTTTTACTTTGTGAGCCTTCATAAAAAAATAGTTTGTTTTTTATTTCTTTCATTTTATAGTTTTTTTTTTTCAAATTAATACCCTCAAACATAAAAAAAAGGTTCTTGAAAAGTGTAAGCATTGAATTATTTATATTATAAGATATATTTAGTACTCAATAAAAAAGACAGAATAACATCAATATTAATATGTTGAATAATAAAATATATTTTAAAAAGAACGAGCTATATAATTTGATAAAATAATCTGTAAACGTTGACAAAGCAAAAATTTTGTATATCATGTAAAATAGTCAAATATATGAAGCTATTTTGAACAAACGTGACACATAACGTATAAAAGGAAATATGCATTGTATTTTTTATTTGTTTATTTATTTGGGGGTGGGAAGGGGATTGAGAATTAATTTGAAAATTATATAATTTTAGCTATTACTTTAAACTAGTATTGAGAGTATCGAAAAAGAAAAAGTTGAAATACCCAAATACTTGAAAAATAATAAATAAATAATTTTTTTAAAAATATATAATGAATACACATATAGTAATTTTTCTGCTATTCAGGCCAGTTGCCAACGTGAAACAGGCAAAGCCCAATTGGGCATTAAATAGGAAAAAGATTGAGAAGTGGAAAAGATTTTAAAGAATTACTAACGGAGCTACAAGTGAGGTTCGAACCCACGATGTGGGTCTCAAAATAAACCCTCTGCGCACCTGAGCTACACCTTTCTGTTTTATTAAGGGGTTCATTAAAAGCTTTATATCCTTGTACTTCAACTTTGACCTTATATACATAATGGAATTTTTCTGTTGAGGGGGTGAGGGGGTCCGCCCCTATTCCAGATTGGATCGTTAGGGCAGGGCATTACTTAGTGGGTGAATTATTCCTGTTATGCTACCGTGTTGCGTGCTTTATTTTAGAATTTGTTTACTATTCTTTGTTTATTATTCATAATAATTGTGAGTGGCGTATTTATGTCTTCTTATCTTGTTCCATGCTTTATTATGGATTTGATTATTATCTCGTGTTCTGAGTCGGGGTCTATCGGAAACAACCTTGCTACTTTTTTGGAGAGGTAGTGGTATGGACTGCGTACATCTTACCCTTCCCAGACCCCACTATATGGGAATACACTGTATTTGTTGTTGTTGTAATATATTTATAATTTTTTAAAAGAAAATAATTTTTTCATATAAAAGGCAAGAATTATTAGAAGATGTTCATGTATGTGGAGAGTAGTAAGATGTATTAATTACATGATTTTGACGCATTTTTCAGCCTTTCTTCAAGATCTTGACGCATTTTCCCTTGTTATCTTTTGACTGAACAACTACTTTACTCTCCTCCAACTTGCTATTCAATTCAGCTATAAGGTTGTCCTTGTGCTTCTCAACAACTCTCAATTCATTCATAAGACCAATTTGCTTCCTAAGTTTCTTCTTCTCATCGAACCAAGACTGCTCTTTTACTACATATATACCAACAACTATCTAATAATTGTATTTACAGGCATCCCCCCACAAGGTATATTCCACAGAAACTTGCAGCTTCTTCCTGCATTTTCCAAAGACCTTCTCAGTTGAATGTATCCCTGTTTTGTTTTCAACTTCTGGGTTGTGCTGTTCAAAGTGGGAAAGTCGTTCTTTTGTTGTTAGAGCTGAAGCTGAATCCCAAGAAGAACCCGAAGAAACAGAGGTTGAAGCTAAGGCTGAAGGAGCAGTTGCGGCCGACATTAAAAGAATGTTGCAATGCTCTGTTGAATCATTTGAATTTCTTTTGTCATGCTATTCTCTACATTATGCTACGTATAAGGACATATATCTTGAATTGAAAACGGACACCAATTTAATTAGAATTTGTCGCATTTGCTTATTTGGTGTTAGAATTGTTTTCACAATAGCAACTACCTTCTCAATCGGAGCGTGGATAAAGAAAAGGATTACTAGACGAGAAAAAGGACAGTAGGTTTCTTTACAGCGTTCTGTTAAAAGTTAACCAATAAGAAATGTGCCGTGTTAACGTATTTCTCTGAAAATTACTTAACTGAGAAAACTTCTATTATGTAAAAAGTGGAGAAGATTTTTGAAGTTTATACCTTTTATTTGTAATTTTGTAAGGAAAATTCTAACTTAAATTGGTATATTCTTCTTTGTGAAGTTTATAAATTTTCATGACAAAGATGCTGCTTTCAGTTTGCTCGCTGATACAGGTATTGAATTTCAAGTTAGAAATAGGTGTCCAATATATCAACAAGTGTTGCTCTCTTATTTCTTCAGATTTTTTTACTGATGTGATATAATTTCGCGACATAATATATTGGATGTGGTTTTGCTTTTTCTTGCATCTTTATTTTCTAGCTAGAGTAGAGTGGATGGTGTAAGATCAGTAGTAGTAAATAACTGGTACTAGATTTGTGTTTGTGATTTTGATTGTGTAAATTGGTATGTATGGAGTAAAAGGAGACTTCTGTCGAATTTGGTTTTCTCTCAATGTGAATATGTGATTCCTATAAATGACTTCCGTTATTACGATGTTGTTATACATCAATGTACCTAAGGTGTTTGGAGAAACGAACAAGTTTCTTTTATGTCCTTAGCAGTTATGGTTATTTTGTCAAGAAATATTTTGTGATGTTCTGGTGTAAATATAGCAATAACGTGTCATGAAGGGCTACATGATTTCACCCTATGATAGTGTTGTTAGCTTAAAGTGACTTTTGTATCACAGGCTGACAATTAGAACAAAGTTCTTTTATGTCCTTGACGTTTATGATTATTTTTGGGAAGAAATGTCCTGTAATGTTCTGCTGCAATTGTAGCAGTTACATTTACATTTCATACTTTCTATGGCGTTAGAGTTATTAATTCATCATTGTCACACTTTGGTTGTTTCTTCTGTTGAGACAAGAAGGAAAAAAAGAGTCCCGATAGACCCTTCTCTTTTCTTGGTATGTTTATCCTTGATCTAACATTATGTAACTCAACAGGCCTGGTTCGGGGAACTCCCAAGAGAGGTGTTGGATTCTCTTTCTCCTAAGCAGGTTATGCAATGCCAGTCAGTAGAGGACTATAGTACTCTTGTGAGACACTCTCCCATCAACGGAGGTTGCTCTGCTGGACTGGGCTATCAATCATCCTGGATGAGTTGTGATTCTTCACCAATAAAGTTTAGGACGGCGGTAAGTACTGTTGGGATGGTTAAGTGCAAAGCAAAAGTATAGGGTATCATGTCATTATGTTTACTTTCCCAATATCTGAGATTCTAAGCTATCAAGTCAGGGGAACAAAACAGGATATTAAATTGCTTACTTGATGATCATTTTCAGCTTTTATCATACACTTGATGTAAAACATATTGAATAGGAATACACAATCTTTCAATTCTAAGCTAATAGACTTAGTCTTTCATAGTCTAATAATGCCCATCCTGTTAGTGTTTCCAAATTTTAGAAAGGAGCGCCCCAATCAATCCCCAGAATGTACCCTTAACATTTTAGAAAGGAGCCAACTCCCGTCGATCCAACGGTTCAGGGATTGTGCTGCGGACCATATGGCGTGAGCGGTAATTCCGACTCCACACAATAGAATGAAGGCCGACACCAACAGGAAGATAGTTGAAAAGCTTGGTGATTTATTCAGTCGATTAAGTTCTCGAGCTATTTCACGGCCAAGTCTTTCTATGTCCGCGGGGGACAATTGGATTGGCTGCTGAGCTCCTGCAGCATTGGCGTTGGCATCGGGCTGATCTCCTGCAGCGTTGGCGTTGGCATTGGGCTGAGCTCCTGCAGCATTGGCGTTGGCATCGGGCTGAGCTCCTGCAGCGTTGGCGTTGGCATCGGGCTGAGCTCCTACAGCGTTGGCGTTGGCATCGGGCTGAGCTCCTGCAGCGTTGGCGTTGGCATCGGGCTGAGCTCCTTCAGCGTTGGCGTTGGCATCGGGCTGAGCTCCTGCAGCGTTGGCGTTGGCATTGGGCTGAGCTCCTGCAGCGATGCCAACGGGCTGAGCTCCTGCTGCGTTGGCGTTGGCATCGGGCTGAGATCCTGCAGCGTTGGCGTTGGCATCGGGCTGAGATCCTGCAGCGTTGGCGTTGGCATTGGGCTGACCTCCTGCAGCATTGGCGTTGGCTGGAGGTTGTTGAGCAGCGTTAATCCCATCACCACCGTTGTCTTCATCATTAGATTGAAGCCCAAGTAGAAGTAGCGGCAATAGTCTTGATCGCTGATTCTCGCATTTTCCAGTCCAATTAGTTTTGACCTGAAAAATCAAAACGCACTAATTAAAATTGAACTAAACTTATAACTTTTTTCTTATTTACTATACTGTAAAACACCAATTATAACTTTAAGAACTAACTTACGTGTTAAACAACAGCAAAGCAAGAGAACTGAAATTCACGGGAACTTAAACGCCTTATTACTTAACTATAAACAACAAACCATCATGGATAAAACAGGTGATGTAATGAATAAATGGAACTATCCTTACTAAAAGACTCATAAGACCATCTGAAAAGGAGGAAAACATTAAATCCTAGAAGTCGGAGTGCCAAACTGAGTGATTCAGAAAGCCTGAAGAAAAGTGGATGTCATAGACGTAGCGGACCTTAAGGAGATCTTTCATTCTCGAAGATGAGGAGCTTTACCATTTGTTCAACAACATCTAAAGTTAAGTAATCACATCTTGTTCCTCATCATTATTCGCCTTTATTCATCATGCATAGTTGTCCTCAGAAGGAATTAAGCCTTATGAAGCTCTAGCTCCTCTAGACTTCTCATCCATTCAATGATTCACCAATTCAATTCAAGTAAATGATTCTCCTCTGCTAATTTTCACATTGTTCCATCAAGGAAATGGTGTACATATTTACAAGTAAAAAGTTATTATCCTTACTGTCTGCTAAGACTATGGAATTAAAGCTTGGAAGGTTCATATGAAACAAAACAAACCAAACGAAAAATCTTAACTCAGGCAATCATTCTTTCTCGGATTATAGTTATCATTTTTACACTAACGAAAGAACAGAATACGAAACGAAACAAACCAAACGAAAAATCTCAGTTCAGGCAATCATTCTTTCTGGAATTATAGTTATCATTTCTACACTAACGAAGGAAATCGAAATATTGAACTGAGACGAAACTAGAATAACTTCGCAACAAACTCAGATACAAACAACTGCAGCAGACTAATTATTACAATACAACGAAAGAAATCGAAACGAGACGTAATATCGAAACCCAGATAAAAACAACTGCAGCAGAACTATCGAAACCCAGATACAAACGAGACGTAACATCAAAACCAGATACAAACAACTGTAGCAGAATTATCGAAACCCAGATACAAACAACTGCAGCAGATACAAAATCGAAACGAGACGTAACTAGAATTAACATTTTTACTAAAAACTCATTTTCTGAATTATAATCTACAAATGTAGAGTAATAGTCGCATTTGTGATGAAATAGGCGGTGGTCAAATTTATACCTTCGTACTCAGCATTATGCGAGCCTGTGGAGAAATTTGATTAGAATTCACGTTCATCCTGCATATTGAGCTACAGTTCCGATTGAAACTCGACTTCATCCTTGACAAGTTTAGCATGTTTGCAGAGAAAATAATTGGAATCGAAAAATTGATAGAAGAATGTGAAAAGGGAGGACAGAGCTCTGTTTTTGTAGACTCAGTTACTAATAACTACCTTAGCAGGGGTATTTTCGTCAAAAGCAGTAGAGGAAATATAATCCGCGTGTTGCGATTGTTGGCGAGAAGAATAATTTTTTTTTAAAATTACATTTCGATAAAATTTATTTATAAATAGGAAAAAATACATGCTGAACCATTACAAAAAAATAATAATCTCTTATTCCTATTACTTATTTCATTCAAACTGTGGGACAAATTTTGTTAAAACTTGTGCTTGTGTGCCCTTTACTCAGTAGTTGCATATGTTAATCTTATAAGCAGTATTTTTTGTTAAACGATGTTGCTTATTCAGTGACATTTGAATGGTATTTATAGATTATTTTTTAATCAAGACAATTGAAATTCACTTACTTACTATCAAATTTTGAACTTGTAGACATTGTCAGTGTATCATCTTACTTACTACAAGATGAACGGGTCCTTGGAAGAAAGACAACTAGTATAAATCATCTCTTTGATCAATTTTGGAGCTTCTATCTTGACTATTATCTGTCGCAAGCCAATTTGATGAGAACAATGAAAGAAAACTACATGTTGTATGATCAACTAGTTTCTAAGATTTCATGAACATAACAAAAATTCATGCAGTACATGGGTTACATAGAAAGAAAGCTATGTGCATTTAACTAGATCAAAGGCATGATAAGACTGCTTTCGAAGGAAAGGTAGACACTATAGGCCTCGTAAATTAATATATTGGTGTTGTAGTTAATAGAACCCTTCACTTGTAGGCATATCACTTTCTTGATGCTAACTTTGACATCAACAATACTTAATCCAATGACCTAAAATCAATAGTCCGATTAATTCAGAATCACATCGATTTGACCCAAAAACAGTTCGTTCGTGCCGTTTGACTATCCAAACGACCCCGCCCCACCCCGATGACCCACACTCCCCCGCTCCTCAGCCTTCCTGGGAGCACCAGGTCTATTGTCGGCCTATTTCACGCCTGGACCCTGGACACACCCACGGAACCATGGACTATATAGCACACCAATTTGGACCAAAAACGTCCTGTTCGCACTGTTCCGCCCCCAAACAACCCCGCCCACCTCAATGGCCCACACTCCCCCTCTCCCCTGGGAGCACGAGATCGATATTTGGCTTCTTTCACGCCCGAACTCCGGACACCCCCCCGAAATCGTGGGTATAGCACACTGATTTGGCCCGAAAACATCCCGTTCGCGCAATTTATTAGGAGCATATTTGAACTTTTTTGTTTGGTGTGTAGTGCAATTTTGTAAGTTGAGCAAATTTGAACTTTGTTTGAGTAAACAGATGCAATTTCATGATGTTTAACAAGCGAATTTTAACTTACTTTTTGAAAGAAATGGTGCATTTTTGCGATGTATTATAGCGAGTTTGAACTTACTTTTGAATGACTCGGTGCTATTTTGCGATGTATTACGAGCATATTTGAACTTCCTTTTCTGGATGGAGGTGCAATTTTGCAGGTAATGAGCAAATTTGAACTTCATTTGAGCAAACAGCTGCAATTTTTTGACATATCATTATCGAATTTGAACTTATTTTTTGAATGAATCTGGGATATGGAGCATATTTGGAATATATTTTGCATGAATAAGTGCAACTTGTCAACTTAACGAGCAAATTTGAACCTGTTTTTTTGAACAATAGATGCAATTTCATGATGTGACCCACGAAGTTGAAATATTTTTGAAATTATATGTGTATTTTTGGCGTAATATGATGGGCATTTTTGAACTTCTGTTGAATAGATAGATGCTATTTTGCACTGTAGAATGAGCAGATTTGAACATTTTTCTAAAAAAATTGGTGCAATTGCATGACCTTAAGTGTGGTTGTATGATGTCTATAAATTCGTGTGTTACAGGCTAAAAGCTTGTGAAATGGATAATTATGATGCACGCACAGGTGCGACTATAGCGAGTAGGTCAGAGAATATGTGGATGTTCTATACCTGAAATTTATTGACATATTGAAGTAATGCAGATGCTAAGCAGGTAATCAATATTTATCGTATGTCTGGCAATGTTGATATACAATGTGCTATTCATTGATGTACGGAGGTAATCAAGATGTATGACTGTTGTACTGAACAGATATCTACATACACTATTGTTGGACAAGTAAGAGCTAATGAACTAGTGAAAAAGAAGGTTCTAAAAAGATGTATGGAGCTAATGAACTGTATATATATAAGTTTCCCTTGCAACGTATACTAGCTCCTAGGTTGTATACAATTTAACTGTTGAGATTAAATTACAAAAGAATGATTCCATTGTCTAATTGCCCAATGTATAGGTATTGGGGGTGTATATAGGCGGTTTGCTAGCTCCGAGGGATTTCTCCTCTCCCTCTTGTCTCGATTGAGGGCTATATTTCAAAATTTTACTTTTGAAGATGGGAATCAAGGAGAACAAGTAGTGAATCTCAAATAGAGGACTCGAAGTGTCTTATTCATTGAGCTGCATATGTTGATCTTATAAGCAGTATTTTTTGTTAAAGGATGTCGCTTATTCACTAACATTTGGATGGTATTTTTTTTTCAAGACAAATGAAATTCACCTATTTACTACATCAAATTGTGAACTTGTAGATGCTGTCACTGTATGACCACTCTTACTACAAGATGAATTGGTCCTTGAAAGAAAGGCAACTATAAATCATCTCTTTGATCATTTTTGGAGCTTCTATCTCGACTATTATCTCTGATGAGCACAATGAAAGAAAACTACGTGTTGTATGGTCAACTAGCTTCTAAGATTTCATGCATGGACATAACAAAAATTCTTGTACATGAGTGACAGAGACTTGTACATAGAAAGAAAGCTATGTGCATTGAACAAGATTAAAGGCAAGATAAGACTCTGCTGACACTGTAAGCCACGTAAATTAATAATATATCGGTGTCATAGTTAATAGAATCTCGGGAATCAACCATGAAATCACAACTTATTGGATGATCACGACAGCTTTCCTAGAGATAGCTCGTCCATGTAGTTTCTGTTGGATTGAGTTGCGTTTTCCTTCATCGAATGAAAGATTCAATTTAGTCTGCGGTGCTGATGAGAAATAATTTTCGTAGCTAGGGCTGAGAAACATTTTCTCAAGTACCGTTGCAGTTGTCAGAACATAAAGAACAAGTCTCATCTCTGATTCTGTTCCATAAAATCCACCAAATGTAACTTGTTTTAGTTTATCGTGATACCAAGGCGATATACGCGGCCTTCTTCTTCCTCTTACATAATTTATTCTTCGCGATTTCTTTATTACCACCTGAGATCACAGTGAGAATGAGATAAACAATACGAGGTAGTTAAAGCAAAGCTAAACTGAACGAACAAACGAACACTGAAAGTAAGGAATATTACTCATTACTTGGAACAAACCAAATCAATAAAAGTAAACTGATGCGGCACTACTTTGTTATTAACATCTCCTGTTTATTTTATGATAAACATACAGTTTGCAGATCTTCGCAAACGATCTTCAAGACTTTCCACTGTGCCAACTAAACTGATGCGGGGCACTACTTTACTATCAGATGTCAGAGAAAAATTTACAAATAGATGATTCAAAAGAACTGCACTGTACAACAACATACCCCTATCCTTGCGGGGTAGAGATGTGAATAGTTGCACTATCTGCAGATTATTATTAAAAAAATCTATGCTCTTTCACATTATCGGTGAACTTATGAAAAGACCAAGGTGAACTTTACTTGTGAGTAAGATGTAAGTACGACCCGCCGTACTTATTATATGATATGATATAGTTGTATGATTACAAGTCAAATCATTAAAAGAAATGGTGTTATGGTTGTTACGTCTTCACGCAACATGATACTTCTATTCAACTTTTGCATCAATGTAGCAATTCACTAAAGAGTAAACTCAGTTCACCACTAAACAAATAGAGATTCTAAGTGCCTTTTCATTATGCAGACTTCAAATTAAGGAAGACCAGAAATTTCACATCCGCAGCAGCAGCACAAAATAACCAAAAAAGGGCAGTCCGGTGCGCTAAAGCTATTGCTATCCGCGGTGTCCGGGGAAGGGCCCTACCATCACAAGGGTGTATCGTACGCAACCTTACCTTGCATTTCTGCCAGAAGCTGTTTCCAAGGCTTGAGAACCCGTGACCTCCTGGTCACATGGCAGCAACAACACAAAACAACTAAATAAGTAAAAGAAGAATAACTCACCACGAAATTGAAATTTTGAAGAAGAGGACAAGCATCCAAGAGTTCGGATGGTTCAACTAAATGTAAAATCTCATAATTGGAAATAAGTGTCAAGCTTAATGTCCTAAGGCTTCTGAACGTCTCAATCTCTGTTGGGAATACACGACAACGTTAAATTAATACCTCATCAGCAAACACACCGAGGGTTAAAAATTTAACCTGATCATCTAAATCTCTTGCACCACGACTAAATATGTATGAATTTTACCACCAAGGACAAACCGTTACATTTTCCAGCATGGGAACAAATGAGAAAAAAAATCTTACATTGTTCCATACCATACACTCGAGCGTATGAAGATATTCAGCATGAAGATCAATTTCTTTCCCTCCATCACACCTCCAAATAACAAATTGTTTTACTGTACCAGCGAGTCGTAGCTTATAAGGAAGTTTAGAATACTCAATAGTTAACTTCTCAAGGTTGGAACAAGAGGACAGAATACACTCCAGATGTCTGCATTTTAACACTACAACTCTCAGAGCAAGGGTCGTGAGGGAACTAAAACGCACTTGGGGACTTGGTAACACAACGCAGTGGGACAAAAACAAATGTTCCAATGAAGATGCCCGAGAGAGATTCTCAAGAGAAAATTTAAGCAACTTGTTCTAGTCACAGATGGGGACCAAACCAGGGCACTCAAAGGAAAGGAATAATCTTTCAACACCTACTCTAGAAATAGAACGAAACCGATGGGTAAACGCACTAGGAAACTCTCTCACAAAGCAACAGACCAACTTAACCTCAGCCACCCTAAGATCGGAATAGAGTCTTGAAAATTGGAATAATGCATTCATGAATTTGTCTTTTTCTTGATAGTAAGGGCAAGGATCGTGAATATTATGGTCAATCCCAAACATTTCGAGGCATCTGAATAAAAATGGGGGTTGCTGTTGTTGTTGCGTAGACGCAAATAGATATTTCCACCTAGTACATAAAATGGTCGTCCTAGCAGACTTGCGTAGTGTCAACTTTCCAAGAATGGAACACAAAACATCATCTGGCAGCTGGCTCAAATAATCCTCCTTTGTGTCATCAGCCTAAAGAAACAGCAAAAATCTTTTAAGGAGAAAATTTATGTATCAGCAACTTGTTCCTCAATTACGATTCTTTTTCCTTTAAGTTAAACAAGAGCAGGAGGAAAAACAGGATTCACAACACACACACAAAAAAACAAGAATAAAAATCAGATCTTGCGCATGCTGAATATTTTTATACAATACTACTTACTGTTGGTCTTCTCCTGTAGTAATAATTAATCCAACGGACTATTCCACCCAATCCAAGCAATGGAAGAACCACTTTTCCTCCTCCTGAACAACACAAAAGAACGCAACTTTTCTCCATTACAACAGCAAAAACGAACACCACACATAAAAACAACATAAAAGGCACAACTTTTTTCCATTACAACAACAGAAGCAACATTAAAACAAAAAACACAACTGTCAGACCCCTCCTTTTTAACGTACTCCAAAAAAAGAGATTTATTTTAAGGGTCGAAAGGATTTTATTATTTAAGTGACAAGAAATGAAAATTTGTTTCGGAAAAGGATTATTTACATTTTTTATTCAGAGTCGTCACTTGGCATAATCTGGTGTGCCAAGTCACCATTGGAAAATCCTTTTCAAAACCATTTGACTTTTTAAACTGGTTTGCGAACAGAGACTCCGGCTAAGGAATTCTGTTGACCGAGGGGAAGGTGTTAGGCACCCCTCGATCCTGTGGTTCAACCACGGTCGCTTGGTAGAGTGTATCAACTATTTTGTCATTACGAAATGTATAAACCACACAAAAGCAAGAAATAATATAGCTCGAGTTATGATTAGCTCGGGACAGCGTAAACAAATAGAAAACAACTCAGAATCTGACCGAAATTCAACGAAGCAAAGGGATTCCGGTGAGAATTAAACCAAAACCAAATAACCGAACAACCTCGGTATACGCCCGTCTCGATTTTGTCATGAATCCAGACCCAAAATCTTAAGAAAAAAAGAAAAAAACGACACTGATTTCGTATACAGCGGGTCTGTTTAACCGTTTCGGAGAAGGAAGTCACCGCCGGTGGAATTAATGGTATTTTCCGACGGTATTTTGACCGGAGCAGTCAACGGGATAGCTATTGTTGCCTCGTCAGAGCTCCGATAAGCTCAGGGAGCGACGTACAGGCTGGTATCCATTGGACTTTGAGCTGACGGCGTGGTTTTGGGTCAAACCGGCGACGGGTTGGCTGCCGGAATAGTGAACCACGACCGACCCTTTTTTCTTTCTAACTCGTTCCCTTTGTTCTGCTCGTTTTCTTCTTCTCTTTTGTGTGTCCGTGAACCTAGAAGAAGAAGAAGAAAGGAATCGTGCATATTGTTCTTCAAGGTAAAAAAAAAATGGAAGAAGCCCCCTTTTTTTTTTGATTATATGGCGTGTGTATCTTTTTTTTTTGTTCTGTTAGTGCCCATGGATTGTGAGAGTATGTGTGTGTTTTTATTGTGGGGGTCACGTGGGTGGGTATTGGGGTAGGGTAGGTGGGGTAGGGTATGGGGGCATGGGGTAGTGATGTGTTATCCAAAATTGACAGGAGGAGTGGTTAATTTTGTTAAAAAAGTATAATTAGGGATTAGGTTTGTTAGTGGGTTTGTTATTTTGTATTTTTATGGGATATAATCATACGGGTGAGGGCACGTGGTAAGACAGGGATAAAAATGTGTAACTTGGGTCTTCGGGAGGGACAAAATTAGGTGTCTACATCATGCCCCCTTTGAATGTAAACACGAAGTGTTTTCAGGTAAAGAAGTAGATAGCGAGACCAAAATTTGACCCGACCATTATTCAAAGAAAGAAATAGAAGGAAGAAGGACAACCGGGTCTTGACTTAAGACATCCTTCCTACCCAAATTATGAGAGAATCAAGTCACAGGTATTTCAAACGATTGGAAGAGGTGGACTATACCGAGTTGGAGAGTTGAGTGAGGTTCCGTCGAGGTTCCGGTCCACGGCTCTGTTATTACATCAAAACGAAAATTACAAGTTAAAACATAAATGAAATTACAAAATCCTATCTATACAGCTTCTATTGGTTCTTGACTCGACTTCTATCACCCTATTCTTCAGGCGGGCTCCTGACTTGCAATTTCTTTTAACTTGCTGCTTGGCTTTCAATTACTTCGCTTTGTTGCATGACTTTTCATTTCTTTACCCTATTCTCCAGGCAGGAACGGCTATTCCATCACTTTGTTGCTTGACTTTCATTTCTTCACTCTGTTCTCCAGGCGGGCCTCTGACTTGCTATTTTATCACCCTGTTCTTCAGGCGGGCTCCTGAAATCCAAAATTAAAACTAGAACGAAAATTATCCCAAACAAGAATTATAATAAAGTAGTATTTCATTTTAATTTTTTTAAAGCATTGTCCCATTTTCAGGAGGGTCCTGAACAGAAAGTAAAATCCCATTTTTCAGGAGGGTCCTGAACAGAAGGTAAAATCCCATTTTTTTTTCAGGAGGGTCCTAAACATAAAGTAAAATCTCATTTTTCAGGAGGGTCCTGAACATAAAGTAAAATCGCATTTTTCAGGATGGTCCTGAGCAGAAAGTAAAATCCCATTTTTTAGGAGGGTCCTGATCATGAAATAAAATCTCATTTTTCAGGAGGGTCCTGAACATAAAGTAAAATCCCATTTTTCAGGAGTGTCCTGAACATAAAGTAAAATTCCATTTTTCAGGAGGGTCCTAAACAGAAAGTAAAATCCCATTTTTCAGGAGGGTCCTAAACAGAAGTAAAATCCCATTTTTTTCTAGGAGGGTCCTGAACATAAAGTAAAATCCCATTTTTTAGGAGGGTCCTGAACAGAAAGTAAAATCCCATTTTTCAGGAGGGTCCTGAACAAAAAGTAAAATCCCATTTTTCAGGAGGGTCCTGCGCAGAAAGTAAAATCCCATTTTTCAGGAGGTCCTGAACATAAAGTAAAATCCCATTTTTCAGGAGGGTCTTGAAGATAAATTAAAATCCCATTTTTCAGGAGGGTCCTGAACAGAAAGTAAAATCCCATTTTTCAGGAGGGTCCTGAACAGAAAGTAAAATCCCCATGGATGTGCATTTCCAATGGTAGCTGAATTAAGTGAAGCGAATTTGCCCCTATATCAACAAAGAAAATTTGTCAGTTAAAAACTTAGTGGTGGCTTGCAGATCTTGGCTTCTAAGGTATCTGCCCAGCACTCATTCCTTTCATCTTTGTTCCAAATTGCTAACACTTGTCCTGTCTTTCCGCATCATTGACCCGGATCCAGATTGAGGGAAATGAGTTCTGACTCAAACAACGGGTTTCCATTTTACCATGCCCCTAAGGTGCGCTCTTTTCCCAAATCTAAATGTTTCTACGAATCCCATAGCCTATCAGTTGATAGACTTCCTTTGCTTTGTGTTGAATTATGATCATATTTCTTCCTGTGCTATTCCTTGGCTTTTCCTCATATAATTGGAAAGACTGGTAGTAAATTTTGAAATCCTTTCTCGCTTGTTTTGACATAGACTTGACTTGAAATGTAAAGAAATGATGGTGACTTTTATTTTGATAAATGACATAAAAAGACAAAAAGCATGAATATGTAAATGAAAGAAAAGGGCAATGCCCCATAATCAAAAAGAAAACTTATCTGAATACGACAACCAACTCCAATGAGTATGACATGCATTTTGGATTGAGCTGTCTGATCTTCCTATCCAAACTCCCCATTTGTTGTTGAGTTTATGCCTTTGTTGCTGAGCTGCTTCTTTAAATCTATTGGACTCATACATCACATTTGATTGACATCATCTTAAAAGACTTTCGTCAACAAATCTTTTTGTTTTCACTTTTCGCTTTTCTCTTAAACTCTCCATCGCCTTACGATGCCCGCGAGGGTTTTCACCAATAAGACTCTCTCATTTTTATTTCTCTCCACTCACCATCGCCTTATGGTGCCTGCAAAGGTTTTCACCAATAAGACTCTCTCATTTATATTTCTCTCCGCTCAGCATCGCCTTATGGTACCTGCAAGGGTTTTCACCAATAAGACTCTCTGATTTTCCTTTCTCTCAACTCGCCATCGCCTTATGATGCCCACGGGGGTTTTAACCAATTAGACTCTCTCATTTTTGTATTTCTTTCCTGATTTCTTATGCTGAGGGAGACAAATGGTACCTTATAATGTATCATCATATCTATTGCATGCTCAGCCTTAACATTATCAAAAATTGATCTGAAGAACTTTCTTTGGTTGTAACTTGGATTTTGGTTAAGGTTAGAAAAGCTGGTAAGGGGCTCAAACGATACTTGAAGTGGGGGTGGGACTTACAACTTTTGGAATCGACTCAAACAACACATTAACTCATGCCCCAGTTTTGTTGACTGGGTGAATCTTAAATCTTTATTTGGTTGGACCGAGCCCGAAATAGGGCAGCCTACGTATCTCACTCCCGATAGAGGAGAATCAGGTCGGACGTAGTTCCATCAGCTTGTTCTTTGTTTTGATTTGATTTTGACTTTTTTTTTTTCGAACTCTTTCTTTTATTCTTATTTTCTCGACATTTATCTTTGACACTATTTTGATTCAAAAAGAGGGATATGAAAGAAAAATAAAATGAAGCTCAAAATGGGTAAACAAAGGATGACACAATGTTTGGATAGAAGAATAAAATGTCTTCATCATATCAATCTTCAAAAATGGAATTACTAAACATGCAATAAACTCAACAAAGGATCAAATGTCATACATAGTATCTTTTGACCGCATCAGCGTTGATAGCCATTTCTGCCATTTTGCCTTCAATATCTGTCAAATATAAGGCTCCATTGGGCAACACTTTCTTCACAACGAAGGGACCTTGCCAGTTAGGGGAGAACTTGCCTTTCGCTTCAACCTGGTGAGGAAGGATACACGTCTCAATACCAACTGACCAACTTAAAAATTCCTGGGATGGACTTTTTTGTTATACGCTCGAGCCATTCTCCTCTGATACAACTGGCCATGACACACAGGCGTTAGCCTTTTTTCCTCAATCAAACTCAAATGTTCCAGTCGGGTTCTTACCCATTCGTCATCATCAATCTCTGCTTCTACAATGACTTGAAGAGAGGGAATTTCAACTTCTATAGGGATGACTGCTTCTGTCCCATACACCAATAAATATGGAGTTGCCCCTGTTAAAGTGCAAACAGTAGTGCGATAACCTAGCAATGCAAATGGCAATTCTTCATGCCACTGTCTAGACCCTTGTACCATATTTTGCAGTATTTTTTTAATATTCTTATTGGCAGCTTCTACAACACCATTGGCCTTTGGGCGATATGGAGTAGAATTTCGATGCGCGAACTTAAACTGTTGACACACTTCTTGCAACAAATGACTATTGAGATTCGCAGCATTGTCTGTAATGATCATCTTAGGAATTCCAAATCTACAAATGATATTGGCATGAACAAAATCTACCACAACCTTCTTTGTCACTGACTTGAAAGTTACTGCTTCTACCCACTTTGTGAAGTAGTCAATGTCTACCAAAATGAACCTATGTCCATTTGATGCCTTCGGCTCAATCAGTCCAATCACATCCATTCCCCAAGCCACGAACGGCCATGGAGCGGCCATTGCATGCAACTCAACAGGAGGAGAACGTATCAGATCACCGTGTACCTGACATTGATGACAGTTTCGAACAAATTGAATAGAGTTCCTTTCCATAGTAAGCCAGTAATAACCTGCTCGAAGAATCTTCTTTGACAAGACATGACCATTCATATGCGACCCGCATATTCCAGAGTGAATTTCAACAATGATTGCCGAGGCTTCTCTTGCATCTACACACCTCAAAAGTCTGAGATCTGGGGTTCTCTTGTACAAGATTCCCCTACTTCAGAAACATCCACTAGCCAAACGCCTAATAGTCCTCTTTTGATCGTTGGTCGCATATGCTGGGTATTCTCCTGACTGAATGTACCGCTTGATATCCAAGAACCAAGGTTCTCCATCGAGCTCTTCTTCAACCGCATTACAGTAAGCATGCTGATCATGACTCTGTATATGCACTGGATCGATGTAGGCTTTGTCAGGATGTTGGAGCATTAAAGACAGAGTGGCTAAAGCATCAACAATTTCATTATGAATCCTTGGAATATGCCTAAATTTTACTAACACTAACCGGTGACATAGCTCCTGCAAGCATTGTCGATACAGGATGAGCTTCAAATCTCGCGTCTCCCAATCGCCTTGAATTTGATGGAAGAGAAAATCCGAATCTCCCAACACTAATAATTCTTGGACTCCCATATCAACAGCTAACCTCAAACCAAGAATGCAGGCTTCATACTCTGCCATATTATTAGTACAGTAGAATCAAAGTTGTGCTGTTACCGGGAAATGTTGTCCCGATTCAGAGATAAGAACCGCATATATTCCGACTCCTTTCATATTAACCATTCCATCGAAGAACAACCTCCAACCTGGATCAGCATCTATAACGACTTCATCGACACACGACACTTCTTCGTTAGAAAAATATGTCTTTAATGGCTCGTACTCTTCATCGATGGGTTTATCAGCAAGATGATCTTCCAAGGCTTGGGATTTCATGGCGGTTCGAGTCACATATACAATGTCGAACTCGGTAAACAATATTTGCCATTTTGCCAATCGACCCGTTGGCATAAGCTTCTGAAAGATATACTTCAAAGGATCCATGCGGGCAATGAGATAAGTAGTATAGGATGAGAGATAATGCTTCAACTTTTGTGCTACCCAAGTTAAGGCACAATACATCCTTTCAAGAAGAGTATACCTGGCCTCATATGCGGTGAACTTCTTGCTAAGTTAATAAATAGCCTACTCCTTTTTGCCTGTGTCATCATGTTGACCCAGGACACAACCGAAAGAATTGTCCATGATTGATAAATATAAGATCAAAGGCCTACCAGGCTCCGGGGGTACCAGCACGAGCAGATTTGACAAATATCTTTTGATTCGATCAAACGCTTCCTGACATTCTTCAGTCCATTTTACCGCAACACTCTTTTTCTGCAACTTGAATATGGGCTCACAAGTGGTTGTGAGTTAAGAAATAAACCTGCTAATGTAGTTCAGTCTACCAAGAAAACTCATCACCTCCGTTCTATTCTTGGGCGGGGGCAAATCCTGAATGGCTTTAATTTTTGAGGGATCCAATTCAATTCCCCGACGGTTGACTACAGACCCCAACAGCTTTCCAGATGGAACTCCAAATATGCATTTTGCCGGGTTGAGTTTGATATTATACCTACGGAGCCTTTCAAATAACTTTCTTAAATCTTTAACATGGTCGACTTGATGTTTTGACTTAATAATCACATCATCCACGTAGACCTCAATTTCCTTATGCATCATATCATGAAACATAGTAGTCATGGCTCTCATGTACGTTGCTCCAGCATTTTTCAAACTGAACAACATCACTCGATAACAATAAGTTCCCCATGGTGTGATAAAAGATGTCTTCTCCGCGTCTTCATCATCCATAATAATCTGGTGATATCCGGCATAACAATCCACAAAAGAGGCAACCTCGTGTTTAGCACAGTTGTCTAACAAAATATGGATGTTGGGCAGTGGAAAATCATCTTTCGGACTTGCTCTGTTCAAACCACGGTAAGCAACACACACTCAAATTTTGCCATCTTTCTTTGGTACGGGAACAACATTGGATAACCACATAGGATAACGAGCCACTCGAATTACTTTGGCTTCAAGTTTTTTCATGATTTCCTCTTTAATTTTAATACTTACATCCGTTTTAAACTTCCTCAACTTCTGTTTGACAGGAGGGAACACGGGATCAGTTGGCAATTTGTGAGCCACTAATTCAGTGCTTAAACCAGGCATATCATCATAAGACCATGCAAAAACATCCTTATAATCAATTAATGCTTGAATCATTCCATATTTTAGCCGTGGCAAAGGCTGTACACTGATTTTAGTTTCCCTAACATCTTCTTGATCCCCTAGATTTATTGGCTCAGTCTCATTCAAATTAGGATTCGGTTTGTCTTCGAACTGTTCCAACTCTTTGCTTATTTCTTTTTGTGTTTCTTCTTCATCTTATTCCCCATCCTGCTTCATTACATCTTGATTAGTTTGGATTTTAAGGTCAGGCTGAAAATTCCGCATGCATGTCATGTCATTAGAATCAGCATAAAGAGAACTGTGTAAGAAAAGAAAAACAAAATATATTAGACACGAAACAAAAGGGACATTGCATTTCATTAAATAAAAAGATAAAAGGGTTTAAACATAGATGCCAACATAACATAAACAAACTAAAATCCGAATTACAACCCTGAAATAACTCGGATAAACAGATAGAAAAACAAAATAAACTACCAAAACTCCCTCCTGACGGGGAGAGGAGTGACTTCCCAATTATTGAGCCGGATAGCTGGACCTATGAATTGCACGTCTGCCATACTGGTACCTTCTCCTGCTTCGACCATATCAACTTCAATAAAAAGGTTCTAGAAGTCATCAACCAAATTAACTTCAAATTCCACATGCTTTGTGACACCGCTCTTAACAAATGATTCACTGAGTAGTGACATTGGGTGAGGGAGTGACCATGTTTCCTTTTTCCTTCCCTTTGCTTTATTCAGATCTTCAACCGTAGGCTCAAATCCCAGACCAAACGTGCCCATGTTCTCACTCGGACATATGGGATGAACTATACCATGTAGAGACGCTCTCAAACCCTTTCCTGGCTCAAATCCATATTTCCAAAGTTCACTCACCATCATGATAGAAGAAGAAGACAATTGCGGTCCCGGTATAGCCTGTCATTCAAGGATACGATTCACTGGCACTGCATCGAAAATTTGATAGACGAATGTCTCCTCTACGCTATTTGCTTCAATAAGAGACAAGGGAGAATCTTCGTAGGCTGACAAATCTCCTTCACCATGAATAACTACTTCTTTCCTGTCATGCTCAAACTTAATTATTTGGTGCAGTGTAGATGCAACTGCCTTGGCCTTGTGGATCCATGGCCTTCCTAACAACAGATTGTAAGAGGAGTCTACATCCAATACTTGAAACTCTATGGGGAACTCAACAGGCCCTATGGTCAACATTAGTTCGATTTCGCCAATGGAATTTGATTTTGCACCATCGAAAGCCCTAACACATACATTGTTGGGCCTGATCCTGTCAGCACCAATATTCAAATTTTGCAAAGTAGAAATAGGGCAAATATTTGCACCTGAACCTCCATCAATCATAACATGAGTCACGTAGAAATATTCATATTTCACTATAATGTAAAGGCCCCGATTATGCCCTGTACCTTTAACAGGCAATTCATCATCAGAAAAGCTGATCAGATTGATCTCGAAGATTTTTCCAACCATTTTCTTAAACCGGTTTATTGTAATCTCCCTAGGAACATATGATTCATTTAATACCTTCAGTAAAATATCACGATGCTTCTTGGAGTGCAACAACAAAGATAAAAGGGAAATTTGAGCAGGGGTTTTTTTCAACTGGTCCAATATTGAATACTCTAGCAATTTAATCTTTTTCAAAAATTCTGCGGCTTTTTCTTCGGTGATAGGATTTTTGATAGATGATGGTCCATTTACCGTTGGCTTGGACTTTCTTAAGCTTTCAGGTACGAAGCATCTTCCTGACCTAGTCAAACCCCCTACCTCATCTACATCTTCCACAACTTCTTTCTCGTGATAGGTCATCACAGTCCGCCCATAATTCCAGGGAACTCTTTTCGCATCAACTATCGGAGGTTGGGTCACCGGTTTGAGGACAATAGGCGCTGCTAGTGCTCCTTTCACCATCAAGATGGGCTGACTCAGAGCTCCCACCACTGTCAACTTAGGTTTATCCTGACTTAAATCAACATACCTTCTGGCACCCTGTACTGTGATCAGGGGTTTCTTTGTGCTTTTTGGGCTTTATCTTCTCTCATTCCTTCCTGGCTCAATGACATTGCTTTCAAAGACTGCGCTACATTCACCGATTTTTCCTCAATGGTCTGTATCTTGACAATAGGCTTATAACCCCTCAAAAAATCTTTCCCATCATATATCAATTCTAACATATTGGCTTCAGCATGGGTTGGCAGCGGATTCTGGTTAATGTTTGTACCCTCCGGGGCCTGGACCAACATCTGATTTGTGTCAATTAAATCTTGGACAACTCTCTTTAAATTCCAGCATTTCTCGATATCATGGCCTGGCATATTAGAACAGTACGCACACCTTAAAGAATAATCGAGATTCCTCGATGGTGGATTTAAAAGCCTTCCTTGAATTGGGCTTAAAACCTTCAACTTTCTCAACCTATCAAACAAGCTAGCATATGACTCCCCAAGAGGTGTGAATTGATTTTTGACCGCCTTCTCCTTCTTATACTCGGGCCTAGGTTGAAAACTGGGTCTGGAGGGGTTTTGGAAATTTGGTGGAGTGAATGGGCAATTTTGTGGAGCTTGCGCGCGCCATTGCGGGTAAGAAGGGGTTTGGTCATATTTCTGCGTGCTATATACTGGGTATGGGAGTGGCGGAATGAAATATAAAGGGTTTTGTGTAGGGTAGTAATGGTGGGGAGGAATATATGGAGCTTGGGCGTAGACTTGGGCTTGGGATTGGGGATAGGGGCGAGGTGGTCTTTTGGGATAGGAATGGGTTCCAGCTACGACAGTCGCCACGTCCTCTTTCTTGTTTTTACCTCCAAATGCGCCATATCCACCTTGAATCACTTGTGTGGTGGCTTTTAATGCGGCAAAACTCACTATTCGGCCGGTCTTAATTCCGTCCTCTATCATCTCCCCCATTTTGAGGACTTCCATAAAAGACTTTCCCATTGCCGGAAGTAAATGTTGAAAATAGGTCTCATCCTGCGCTTGAATGAAAACTTCTACCAACTTGCTTTCTTTCATTGGAGGCTTTACCCTAGCAGCCTGTTCACGCCACCTTATCGGGTATTCCCTAAAACCTTCAGTGCTCTTTTTCTTCATGTTGACCAAGGATTTTTCGTCCGGAATCAGGTCGATGTTATACTGAAAATGTTGAAAAAATTCAGAAGCCAAATCATCCCAGCTGTTCCATTTATCGATATCTCGAACGATAAACCATTCTGAGGCAAGATTAGAAAGACTCTCGCCAAAGAAGGCCATGAGCAGTTCTTCCATTCCTCCTGCAGCCCTTAACTGGTTGCAATAACGTCTCAAGTGTGCAACGGGATCATCGTGTCCTGCATACTTTTTAAACATAGGCATCTTGAAACCGGGGTGAAGGTTGATGTCTGGGAACATGCAAAGATATTTATAGGAAACACTCCTATAATCTCCGATTCCTTGCAAATTCCTCATAGCTTGTTCTAAAATTTTCAATTTCCGGGCTATGATATCCTGTTCCTCTGCTGCGACAGGTTTCTCCGTATCAAATGGAAATGAAGGCGGCTAAGTGTACCCATACGGTTCATTCATTTGCAAAGTAGGCTCTAGGGCATAATACTGACTATTTGAAACCTTCAGTACTGGCTCACTGGCAGACCTAGGAAGCCTCGTTGTGGGACGCACAACATATATGGGAGTTTCATGTGGTGGTGGAGCCACGAATACCGGTGTGATCGGTGGCGCTGGCTGAGCAGCTGGTCTTGATTGGGGAGCTGCCAAGGGCACACCAGAACTGCCAGGATATTAATGTCGTGGAGTGAATCCTGACGCGTGCTCAGGTGACTCAGTAGGAGCAGAGAATTGCGCCTGAGAGAGCGGTGGGCAATTAGAGATATTTCTCGACATAAGGGTTGATTCTAGTGTAGGCAAATGGGGTTCGAGAATCATAGGTTCAAATACTACACGCGACACTCTAATATATTTTTTAATCCCCTCGTACGAATTTTTGGCTCCACCGTCGATTACAACTGTAAAAGACAAATGACACTAACACTACAAAACACTTATATGTCTGTTAGAACTACAACTAAATTTCATTGTAACAGTTTCACGACTAAATCAAAACCAAACTGTTTTTGACTCATAGTATCCCAAGTATATTTTATTTCATAAGCCAGTACACCAGTAGTTCAGCTATTTAAACTCAGTTTATTAGCCCACGAAGAGCGACAAGAGAGAAAAGATTTAGAGGATAAATGAGGATAAATTGGAAGCTTACATGATAGTCACCATCGTAATCGTGACGATAGCGCTGCAAAACAAAAAATATGACAGAAAATTAGAGACTATATTTCAACAGGCAGAATTACTGAGCAAAATAAGAAACAGCATAACAAAATGGCTACTGAACTACTCTAAGATTATCACTAAAATAAAAGTTGTATTGCTATAACTAATCTCGTTAACATGAAGACAAAAATCACTAGCCAGAAGCTTCTGCTGGTTCATATTAATGCTTATTGAGCAAACTAAAGCCATAAGTCTGGAGAAATTTACGTTTTTTTTAGCTTACAAGGTATTTGAGTTTGAAAATTGTTGATAGAAGGAAGACAAATTTGTCAAAACATAAATTATGTAACCAAAGTCATGGTCAGTGAACTCATAATCATTCAAAGAAGTTAAACAATCAAAAAGAAAGTCAGAGAAATTGAAATCTGAGAAGCTACTATCCCGAACGAGAAAGGGATTACAGAAAAATTAGAATGAAATTGTGGACCGGGAAAGGTGAGGAAATGATGGAAGAAAACTAAAACGGAAAAGCACAGAGCATGTCGAGTTCAAAGACATGTGAAAAACTAACCCTCCTGTGTCTGTCCCTGTCCCTGTCTCTTCTCCTCTTTTCACCTTCTTCTCTTGCTCGTTGGGATTCCTGAAAATTCAAGCTATTTTAGCACTTGTGCAGAGAAAATACACGACATATTAAATAATAATACATATTCAGACACTCAAACTTTAGCCTCCGTTGGCAAGTAATACTATAACTTTGAGAGTGCACATTTAGACACCTCAGCTTGAACTCAACTGACAAGGGAACACTCCAACTCATCCCCACCGCATCTCGCGGACATAATACGTGACATGAGATAAATTTTGAAGGTGTCTAGATGATCATTTTGTACATTGGAGTATTCAGCTGACACAGTTGGACAAGATGAGCTGTCTAGATGTGTATACTCAAAAGTTAAAGAGTGTTACTTGCCAGTTGTGGCGGAGTTCGATTGTGTGTTTACGTATTATGCCTTAAATAAATGAAAACATTATATCAACCTCTTCCTCTCTTGCTTTTCTCACTTTCTCCGCTTCCTCAAAAGCCACTTTTTCAGCCTGCAGATATTCATTTTGAGAAATTTGTGTGTAAAAGAAGGAATAAGCTAGAACCAGCTAACATAGGATAAAGGATCACGGACAGACCTCCCTATGAACAAAGACTTCCTCAATCACTTTCTTTGCGTAATCTGGATCATCGCATATCAGTATATTGTCAAATACAGAACCTGCCTTCACCTGAAGCCCATGACAAAACACAACAGTACGTCACCCAGAGAAGTTTATGTCGCCTAAATTGGGTTCACAGTCAAATATTTATTTATAGATATTTAGCGGATTTCTTAATATATATGCAAAACTACTAGCTCCCGTGAACCTGTAGGGTTTGCTCTAAATTCGCCACTGACATCGCCCATTCTAACTTCATAGATTGTGGAAATACAACATTATACTAGTTCAGACTACTATTCTTACCTGCCAAATTTCGATTCCGACATATTTGGTAGGCCTCAGTACATAGAGATCAGGATCATCTTCAATTTCTGAAGAGAGAGATAGAGAGAGAGCGGGAGATCAGAATGAATTTCTAATAGTGTGACAGAACTTCATATCATTGGCAAGCGTATTCAAATGCATACATTCATTACCTGGATTGTCGATCCAAGGGGTCTTCCATTTACCTTTGTAGTTGGGGGTTTTTACTTTCTGCAACATAAGATACAGTCGCTAAGTAGATAATCCAGTTACGACTTGAAGCATTCAAGCTTCGTGATTAGCAGTCAGAATGATTTCCACATACCTTTCATTTCCATGGACCTTTATATGCTGGATTAGGAACTTTTGGTGGTCTCCAGATGCCATTTTCTTCTTCATCCCAGTGATCAGGCTAAAAAAGGAAAGCAACTTTGATCGTTTAGCTTAAAGCTTGCAAGATGTAAACTTATTGGTGCAAGAAGGCCACTAATGTGTATCAACATAACATATGAAATGAAAAATGAAGCATTTGTACACTCTCTCCCACCATTTCTACAAGTACGGATGGGGAAGTAAGGAAACCTGCTAAGGGAGTGATGACCGGCGAGTCCACTGCTAGTGTAATAAAGTTACAACAACAAGAACAAAACCAGTATATTCCCACATAGTGGGGTCTGAGGAGGGTAAAATGTACTCAGTCCATACCACTACCTCCGAAGAAGTAGAGAGGCTATTTCCGATAGACCCCCGGCTCAAGACAAAGGACAGTAGACAAAAACGTTGAAAGCGAGCAACATGATAATGGTGGAATAAAGTTAGTTTTACCAAAAAAAGGAGAATGGTTATAGTGATATAACACACAGATTAGTTGAGCACACTACATATGAACGAAAAAGATCAGTACGACAGACAAGAATAGAAAGTTCACTGCCAAGGAATAAAAACTTGATTTATAAACTAAAGAAAAGAGTCTTCAGAATAACCATATCTCAGAAGCAGTAACTTCAAAACCTCATCCATAACATAGCTGATATTATGGTAGTGTACATTAAAGCCTAATGAACTAACCTTTTTAGCTTTTGGGTCAGGGATCTCTCGCGGAATAGAGTCATATCCCTGGAGTAAAAAGTAGTAGAACAAGAAAATTTCAAAAACCAACCCAAAGCCTAAGAAACTGAAAAAACTGACCATTTGCGCACTATGAACTACCTCCGATTTGACCTGGTTTGGATCGTCTATATATTCTCTGTCTTCCCAATCTGCAGGCTGTAATCAATGACAATTGAATAAGTCACTTGAAAATGAGCTGACAAGTATCAGACGTCGGAATGCAGAAAGGAACCTACAACTGCCAAAATTTCAATTGAAGTAATCAAGGAGAATAGTTGATAAATATGATTTCTACACCGAACTGTTGACAGTGGTTTTATAGGCATAAACAAGTCCAGCCTATAACAAGAGATGGTATCATACTATTTAAAAACCTTACTTATACTCCAGTACAAACCGCAAAATTCCAACAGTATATAGAAAGCTTAAAACATTTTAAAAAGACTTAACTTTCAGCTCACAGCCATGCTGTGAAAAATGTTCAAATAATGACCAATGTCAAGACAATAGCTTACTTATAAAAAGTAAAGCCGCAGATGTGCTTAGGTGGGGAGGAGAAGATGCGGTTTTGGGAGGCTTTGGATGAGGTGGTGAGAGGAGTGCCTAGTTCTAAGAAGATTGTTGTAGCAGGGGACTTCAATGGGCACATTGGGGCATTACCAGGGGGTTTTGGCGATGTGCATGGTGGTTTTGGTTTTGGGGAGAGGAATGAAGAGGGAGTTGCTCTGTTGGATTTTGCGAGGTCCTTTGAGTTGGTTGTGGTGAATTCGAGCTTTTCGAAGAAGGACGATCACCCGATCACCTTTTGAAGTGCGATAGCCAAGACCCAAATTGACTTTTTATTGCTTAGAAAGGGGGATAGGGTGTTGTGTAAGGACTGTAAAGTCATTCCGAGTAAGAATATTTCGACGCAACATAAGACTTTGGTAATGGACTTGGGTATTAAAAAGATAAGAAGAGAAGGAGTAAGGAGGGTAGACCTAGAATTAAATGGGGCGGCTTAACACCGACGAATGCGCATGAGATAGAGGAGAAGGTGGCGGGAATGGGGGTGTGGGAGTGTAAGGAAGATGTTGATAATACGTAGGGTAGGGTGGGTAGGTACATAAGGAGACTGCTAGTGAGGTGTTGGGTATTTCCAGAGGCCGGGCTGGCCACCGTCAGGGAGATTGGTGGTGGAATAAAAAAGTTAAGAAGAGGGTGGAAGCGAAGAAGGAGGCGTATTCTAAGTTGGTTGAGAGTAAAGATGAAGAGGAGAAGCGGGCTAATAGGGAGGAGTATAAGATTGCTAGGAAGGAGGTAAAGGTTGCAGTTACGGTGGCTAAGACGGCTGCGTTTGAGAGCTTGTATACGGGTTAGAGGTGAAAGGAGGGGATAAGAGGTTGTTTAGGCTTGCTAAGGCTAGGGAGAGGAAGGGTCATGACCTCGACCAGGTGAATTGCATTAAAGGGGAGGATGGTAGAGTCTTGGTGGAGGATGGCCACATTAAAAAAATGTCAGTCGTACTTTGATAGGTTATTGAATGATGAGGCGGATAGAGATATTGTGTTAGGGGAGCTAGAGCATTCTGAAGAGGGTCGTGATTTTAGTTATTGTAGATGCTTTAAGGTAGAGGAGGTCAGAGAGGCTGTTCGCAGGATGCGTAGGGGTAGTACGATGGGGCCTGATGAGATTCCTGTGGATTATTGGAAGTTTTCTAGCGATGCTGGCTTGAGATAGTTGACTGATCTGTTTAACGGCATTTTCAAGTCAGCTAAAATGCCCGAGGCTTAGAGATAAAGTACTTTGATCCCTCTATATACGAACAAGGGTGACATTCAGAGTTGCAACAACTATAGGGGTATTAAGTTGTTGGACCACACTATGAAGATTTGGGAGAGAGTGGTCGAGTTTAGGTTGAGGAGGTAAGTGTCTATCTTGGAGAATCAGTTTGGTTTTATGCCTGGGCGCTCGACGACGGAGGATATTCACCTAGTGCGGAGAATGGTGGAACAGTATAAGGAAAGGAAGAAAGACTTGCACATGGTGTTTATTGACTTGGAGAGGGCATATGACAAAGTCCCTAGGGAGGTTCTTTGGAGATACTTGGAGGTAAGAGGGGTCCTGGTGGCGTATATCAGAGCAATCAAGGATATGCATGATGGAGCTAAGACTCAGGTTAGGACGGCGGGAGGAGATTCTGTGCATTTTCCTGTCTTGACAGGGTTACATCAGGGATCTACTGTTAGCCCTTTTTTGTTTGCTGGCAATGGATGCGTTGACACGACATATTTAAGGAGAGGTGCCATGGTGTATGCCTTTTGTAGATGATGTAGTTTTGATTGATGAGACGCGAGGGCGTATGAATGATAAACTTGAGGTGTGGATACAGACCGTTGAGTCTAAAGGGTTCAGGTTGAGTAGGATCAAGACAGAGTATTTGGAATGCAAGTTTAATGACATGAGGCAGGAGAACGAGGTGGTAGTTAGGTTGGATTCCCAGGTGGTGTGCAAGAGGGATAGTTTCAAGTATCTCGGGTCCTTGATTCAGGGGAATGGTGAGATTAACGAGGATGTCTCCCATCGTATTGGGGTGGTATGGATGAAGTGGAAGCTCGCCTCGGGTTTGTTGTGTGATAAAAAGGTGCCGCCCAAGCTTAAAGGCAAATTTTATAAGGTGGGGGTCCATCCGATCATGTTGTATGGAGCGGAGTGTTGGCCAGTTAAAAACTCTCACATTCAAAAATTAAAGGTGGCGGAAATGAGGATGTTGCGTTGGATGTGCAGCCTTACTAGGGGTGATAGAGTTCGGAATGAGACCATTTGGGAACAAGTTGGAGTGGCTTCGGTTGAGGACAAAATGCGGGAAGTCCGATTGAGATGGTTCGAGCATGTGATGAGGAGGGGCACAGATGCCACGGTTCGTAGGTGTGAGAGGCTAGCGTTGGATGGCTTTAGGCGGGGTAGGGGTAGGCCGAAGAAGCATTGGGGAGAGGTAATTAGGCGGGACATGGAACAGTTACAGCTCAATGAGGACATGACCCTAGATAGGAAGATCTGGAGGACGTGAATTAGGATAGAAGGCTAGTTCCAGATCAGTGGCGGATCCAGGATTTTTGTTTAGGAGGTTCGACATATAAAGAAGCAAGTATATATAAAAAGTACATTATAAAAACAAAGTGAACACCCGCTAAATTTTAACTTGCCTTATCATGTCCTTTTAACATTACTTTCAAGTTTTACTTTGCGAGCCTTCATAAAAAAATAGTTTGTTTTTTATTTCTTTCATTTTATAGTTTTTTTTTTCAAATTAATACCCTTAAACACAAAAAAAGGGTTCTTGAAAAGTGTAAGCATTGAATTATTTATATTATAAGATATATTTAGTACTCAATAAAAAAGACTGAACAACATCAATATTAATATGTTGAATAATAAAATATATTTTAAAAAGAACGAGCTATATAATTCGATAAAATAATCTGTAAACGTTGACAAAGCAAAAATTTGTATATTATGTAAAATAGTCAAATATATGAAGCTATTTTGAACAAACGTGACACATAACGTATAAAAGGAAATATGCATTGTATTTTTTATTTGTTTATTTATTTGGGGGTGAGAAGGGGATTGAGAATTAATTTGAAAATTATATAATTTTAGCTATTACTTTAAACTAGTATTGAGAGTATCGAAAAAGAAAAAGTTGAAATACCCAAATACTTGAAAAATAATAAATAAATAATTTTTTTAAAAATATATAATGAATACACATATAGTAATTTTTCTGCTATTCAGGCCAGTTGCCAACGTGAAAAAGGCATTACTAACGGAGTAACAAGTGAGGTTCGAACCCACGACGTGGGTCTCAAAATAAACCCTCTGCGCACCTGAGCTACACCTTTCTGTTTTATTAAGGGGTTCATTAAAAGCTTTATATCCTTGTACTTCAACTTTGACCTTATATACATAATGGAATTTTTCTGTTGAGGGGGTTCGGGTTCGGGTGAACCCCCTAACCCCCAACGTAGATCCGCCCCTGTTCCAGATTGGATCGTTAGGGCAGGGCATTACTTAGTGGGTGAATTATTCCTGTTATGCTACCGTGTTGCGTGCTTTATTTTAGAATTTGTTTACTATTCTTTGTTTATTATTCATAATAATTGTGAGTGGCGTATTTATGTCTTCTTATCTTGTTCCATGCTTTATTACGGATTTGATTATTATCTCGTGTTCTGAGTCGGGGTCTATCGGAAACAGCCTTGCTACTTTTTCGGAGAGGTAGTGGTATGGACTGCGTACATCTTACCCTTCCCAGACCCCACTATATGGGAATACACTGTATTTGTTGTTGTTGTAATATATTTATAATTTTTTAAAAGAAAGTAATTTTTTCATATAAAAGGCAAGAATTATTAGAAGATGTTCATGTATGTGGAGAGTAGTAAGATGTATTAATTACATGATTTTGACGCATTTTTCAGCCTTTCTTCAAGATCTTGACGCATTTTCCCTTGTTATCTTTTGACTGAACAACTACTTTACTCTCCTCCAACTTGCTATTCAATTCAGCTATAAGGTTGTCCTTGTGCTTCTCAACAACTCTCAATTCATTCATAAGACCAATTTGCTTCCTAAGTTTCTTCTTCTCATCGAACCAAGACTGCTCTTTTACTACATATATACCAACAACTATCTAATAATTGTATTTACAGGCATCCCCCCACAAGGTATATTCCACAGAAACTTGCAGCTTCTTCCTGCATTTTCCAAAGACCTTCTCAGTTGAATGTATCCCTGTTTTGTTTTCAACTTCTGGGTTATGCTGTTCAAAGTGGGAAAGTCGTTCTTTTGTTGTTAGAGCTGAAGCTGAATCCCAAGAAGAACCCGAAGAAACAGAGGTTGAAGCTAAGGCTGAAGGAGCAGTTGCGGCCGACATTTAAAGAATGTTGCAATGCTCTGTTGAATCATTTGAATTTCTTTTGTCATGCTATTCTCTACATTATGCTACGTATAAGGACATATATCTTGAATTGAAAACGGACACCAATTTAATTAGAATTTGTTGCATTTGCTTAATTGGTGTTAGAATTGTTTTCACAATAGCAACTACCTTCTCAATCGGTGGGTGGATAAAGAAAAGGATTACTAGACGAGAAAAAGGACAGTATGTTTCTTTACAGCGTTCTGTTAAAAGTTAACCAATAAGAAATGTGCCGTGTTAACGTATTTCTCTGAAAATTACTTAACTGAGAAAACTTCTATTATGCAAAAAGTGGAGAAGATTTTTGAAGTTTATACCTTTTATTTGTAATTTTGTAAGGAAAATTCTAACTTAAATTGGTATATTCTTCTTTGTGAAGTTTATAAATTTTCATGACAAAGATGCTGCTTTCAGTTTGCTCGCTGATACAGGTATTGAATTTCAAACTTGATACTTCAACATTTTGTTCGAAATCGTTTTTGGTACGTTAAAAAATTTACAATTTGAAGTGTATTTTGACTATTTAATCGAACTCTATTATAATCTGTGTGTTGGATTTACCTGTCTTTGTTTCCTCTTCCTTGTACCTTTGGCGGCTGAGAAATAGGTGTCCAATATATCAACAACTGTTGCTCTCTTATTTCTTCAGATTTTTTTACGGATGTGATATAATTTCGCGACATAATATATTGGATGTGGTTTTGCTTTTTCTTGCATCTTTATTTTATAGCTAGAGTAGAGTGGATGGTGTAAGATCAGTAGTAGTAAATAACTGGTACTAGATTTGTGTTTGTGATTTTGATTGTGTAAATTGGTATGTATGGAGTAAAAGGAGACTTCTGTCGAATTTGGTTTTCTCTCAATGTGAATATGTGATTCCTATAAATGACTTCCGTTATTACGATGTTGTTATACATCAATGTACCTAAGGTGTTTGGAGAAACGAACAAGTTTCTTTTATGTCCTTAGCAGTTATGGTTATTTTGTGAAGAAATATTTTGTGATGTTCTGGTGTAAATATAGGAATAACGTTTCATGAAGGGCTACATGATTTCACCCTATGATAGTGTTGTTAGCTTAAAGTGACTTTTGTATCACAGGCTGACAATTAGAACAAAGTTCTTTTATGTCCTTGACGTTTATGATTATTTTTGGGAAGAAATGTCCTGTAATGTTCTGCTGCAATTGTAGCAGTTACATTTACATTTCATACTTTCTATGGCGTTAGAGTTATATTAATTCATCATTGTCACACTTTGGTTGTTTCTTCTGTTGAGACAAGAAGGAAAAAAAGAGTCCCGATAGACCTTTCTCTTTTCTTGGTATGTTTATCCTTGATCTAACATTATGTAACTCAACAGGCCTGGTTGGGGGAACTCCCAAGAGAGGTGTTGGATTCTCTTTCTCCTAATCAGGTTCTGCAATGCCAGTCAGTAGAGGACTATAGTACTCTTGTGAGACACTCTCCCACCAACGGAGGTTGCTCTGCTGGACTGGGCTATCAATCATCCTGGATGAGTTGTGATTCTTCACCAATAAAGTTTAGGACGGCGGTAAGTACTGTTGGGATGGTTAAGTGCAAAGCAAAAGTATAGGGTATCATGTCATTATGTTTACTTTCCCAATATCTGAGATTCTAAGCTATCAAGTCAGGGGAACAAAACAGGATATTGAATTGCTTACTTGATGATCATTTTCAGCTTTTATCATACACTTGATGTAAAACATATTGAATAGGAATACACAATCTTTCAATTCTAAGCTAATAAGCTTAGTCTTTCATAGTCTAATAATGCCCATCCTGTTAGTGTTTCCAAGTTTTAGAAAGGAGCGCCCCAATCAATCCCCAGAATGTACCCTTAACATTTTAGAAAGGAGCCAACTCCCGTCGATCCAACGGTTCAGGGATTGTGCTGCGGGCCATATGGCGTGAGCGGTAATTCCGACTCCACACAATAGAATGAAGGCCGACACCAACAGGAAGATAGTTGAAAAGCTTGGTGATTTCTTCAGTCGATTAAGTTCTCGAGCTATTTCACGGCCAAGTCTTTCTATGTCCGCGGGGGACAATTGGATTGGCTGCTGAGCTCCTTCAGCGTTGGCGTTGGCATCGGGCAGAGCTCCAGCAGCGTTGGCGTTGGCATCGGGCTGAGCTCCTGCAGCGTTGGCGTTGGCATCGGGCTGAGCTCCTGCAGCGTTGGCGTTGGCATCGGGCTGAGCTCCTGCTGCGTTGGCATTGGCATCGGGCTGAGATCCTGCAGCGTTGGCGTTGGCATTGGGCTGACCTCCTGCAGCATTGGCGTTGGCTGGAGGTTGTTGAGCAGCGTTAATCCCATCACCACCGTTGTCTTCATCATTAGATTGAAGCCCAAGTAGAAGTAGCGGCAATAGTCTTGATCGCTGATTCTCGCATTTTCCAGTCCAATTAGTTTTGACCTGAAAAATCAAAACGCACTAATTAAAATTGAACTAAACTTATAACTTTTTTCTTATTTACTATACTGTAAAACACCAATTATAACTTTAAGAACTAACTTACGTGTTAAACAACAGCAAAGCAAGAGAACTGAAATTCACGGGAACTTAAACGCCTTATTACTTAACTATAAACAACAAACCATCATGGATAAAACAGGTGATGTAATGAATAAATGGAACTATCCTTACTAAAAGACTCATAAGACCATCTGAAAAGGAGGAAAACATTAAATCCTAGAAGTCGGAGTGCCAAACTGAGTGATTCAGAAAGCCTGAAGAAAAGTGGATGTCATAGACGTAGCGGACCTTAAGGAGATCTTTCATTCTCGAAGATGAGGAGCTTTACCATTTGTTCAACAACATCTAAAGTTAAGTAATCACATCTTGTTCCTCATCATTATTCGGCTTTATTCATCATGCATAGTTGTCCTCAGAAGGAATAAAGCCTTATGAACCTCTAGCTCCTCTAGACTTCTCATCCATTCAATGATTCACCAATTCAATTCAAGTAAATGATTCTCCTCTGCTAATTTTCACATTGTTCCATCAAGGAAATGGTGTACATATTTACAAGTAAAAAGTTATTATCCTTACTGTCTGCTAAGACTATGGAATTAAAGCTTGAAGGTTCATATGAAACAAAACAAACCAAACGAAAAATTTTAACTCAGGCGATCATTCTTTCTCGGATTATAGTTATCATTTTTACACTAACGAAAGAACAGAATACGAAACGAAACAAACCAAACGAAAAATCTCAGTTCAGGCAATCATTCTTTCTGGAATTATAGTTATCATTTCTACACTACCGAAGGAAATCGAAATATTGAACTGAGACGAAACTAGAATAACTTCGCAACAAACTCAGATACAAACAACTGCAGCTGACTAATTATTACAATACAACGAAAGAAATCGAAACGAGACGTAATATCGAAACCCAGATAAAAACAACTGCAGCAGAACTATTGAAACCCAGATACAAACGAGACGTAACATCGAAACCAGATACAAACAACTGTAGCAGAATTATCGAAACCCAGATACAAACAACTGCAGCAGATACAAAATCGAAACTAGACATAACTAGAATTAACATTTTTACTAAAAACTCATTTTCTGAATTATAATCTACAAATGTAGAGTAATAGTCGCATTTGTGATGAAATAGGCGGTGGTCAAATTTATACCTTCGTACTCAGCATTATGCGAACCTGTGGAGAAATTTGATTAGAATTCACGTTCATCCTGCATATTGAGATACAGTTCCGATTGAAACTCGACTTCATCCTTGACAAGTTTAGCATGTTTGCAGAGAAAATAATTGGAATCGAAAAATTGATAGAAGAATGTGAAAAGGGAGGACAGAGCTCTGTTTTTGTAGACCCGGTTACTAATAACTACCTTAGCAGGGGTATTTTCGTCAAAAGCAGTAGAGGAAATATAATCCGCGTGTTGCGATTGTTGGTGGGAAGAATAATTTTTTTTAAAAATTACATTTCGATAAAATTTATTTATAAATAGGAAAAAATACATGCTGAACCATTACAAAAAAATAATAATCTCTTATTCCTATTACTTATTTCATTCAAACTGTGGGACAAATTTTGTAAAAACTTGTGCTTGTGTGCCCTTTACTCAGTAGTTGCATATGTTAATCTTATAAGCAGTATTTTTTGTTAAACGATGTTGCTTATTCAGTGACATTTGAATGGTATTTATAGATTATTTTTTAATCAAGACAATTGAAATTCACCTACTTACTATCAAATTTTGAACTTGCAGACATTGTCAGTGTATCATCTTACATACTACAAGATGAACGGGTCCTTGGAAGAAAGACAACTAGTATAAATCATCTCTTTGATCAATTTTGGAGCTTCTATCTTGACTGTTATCTGTCGCAAGCCAATTTGATGAGAACAATGAAAGAAAACTACATGTTGTATGATCAACTAGTTTCTAAGATTTCATGAACATAACAAAAATTCTTGCAGTACATGGGTGACTGGGATTTGTACATAGAAAGAAAGCTATGTGCATTTAACAAGATCAAAGGCA
This sequence comes from Capsicum baccatum var. pendulum, assembly GCA_030864225.1. Lineage (NCBI taxonomy): Eukaryota > Viridiplantae > Streptophyta > Magnoliopsida > Solanales > Solanaceae > Capsicum > Capsicum baccatum. Next base: position 248,194,812 of record CM061554.1, read on the forward strand.
TGATAAGACTGCTTTCGAAGGAAAGGTAGACACTATAGGCCTCGTAAATTAATATATTGGTGTTGTAGTTAATAGAACCCTTCACTTGTAGGCATATCACTTTCTTGATGCTAACTTTGACATCAACAATACTTAATCCAATGACCTAAAATCAATAGTCCGATTAATTCAGAATCACATCGATTTGACCCAAAAACAGTTCGTTCGTGCCGTTTGACTATCCAAACGACCCCGCCCTACCCCGATGACCCACACTCCCCCGCTCCTCAGCCTTCCTGGGAGCACCAGGTCTATTGTCGGCCTATTTCACGCCTGGACCCTGGACACACCCACGGAACCATGGACTATATAGCACACCGATTTAGACCGAAAACGTCCTGTTCACACCGTTCCGCCCCCAAACAACCCTGCCCACCTCAATGGCCCACACTCCCCCGCTCCCCAGACTTCCTGGGAGCACGAGATCGATATTTGGCCTCTTTCACGCCCGAACTCCGGACACCCCCCCGAAATCGTGGGTATAGCACACTGATTTGGCCCGAAAACATCCCGTTTTAGGAGCATATTTGAACTTTTTTGTTTGGTGTGAAGTGCAATTTTGTAAGTAGAGCAAATTTGAACTTTTTTTGAGTAAACAGATGCAATTTCATGATGTTTAACAAGCGAATTTGAACTTACTTTTTGAAAGAAACGGTGCATTTTTGCGATGTATTATAGAGAGTTTGAACTTACTTTTGAATGACTCGGTGCTATTTTGCGATGTATTACCAGCATATTTGAACTTCCTTTTCTGGATGGAGGTGCAATTTTGCAGGTAATGAGCAAATTTGAACTTCATTTGAGCAAACAGCTGCAATTTTTTGACGTATCATTATTGAATTTGAACTTATTTTTTGAATGAATCGGGGATATGGAGCATATTTGGAATATATTTTGCATGAATAAGTGCAACTTGTCAACTTAACGAGCAAATTTGAACCTGTTTTTTTGAACAACAGATGCAATTTCATGATGTGACTCACGAAGTTGAAATATTTTTGAAATTATATGTGTATTTTTGGCGTAATATGATGGGCATTTTTGAACTTCTGTTGAATAGATAGATGCTATTTTGCACTGTAGAATGAGCAGATTTGGACCTTTTTCTAAAAAAATTGGTGCAATTGCATGACCTTAAGTGTGGTTATATGATGTCTATAAATTCGTGTGTTACAGGGTAAAAGCTTGTGAAATGGATAATTATGATGCACGCACAGGTGCGACTATAGCGAGTAGGTCAGAGAATATGTGGATGTTCTATACCTGAAATTTATTGACATATTGAAGTAATGCAGATGCTAAGCAGGTAATCAATATTTATCGTATGTCTGGCAATGTTGATATACAATGTGCTATTCATTGATGTATGGAGGTAATCAAGATGTATGACTGCTGTACTGAACAGATATCTACATACACTATTGTTGGACAAGTGAGAGCTAATGAACTAGTGAAAAAGAAGGTTCTAAAAAGATGTATGGAGCTAATGAACTGTATATATATAAGTTTCCCTTGCAACGTATACTAGCTCCTAGGTTGTACACAATTTAACTGTTGAGATTAAATTACAAAAGAATGATTCCATTGTCTAATTGCCCAATGTATAGGTATTGGGGGTGTATATAGGCGGTTTGCTAGCTCCGAGGGATTTCTCCTCTCCCTCTTGTCTCGATTGAGGGCTATGTTTCAAAATTTTAGTTTTGAAGATGGGAATCAAGGAGAACAAGTAGTGAATCTCAAATAGAGGACTCGAAGTGTCTTATTCATTGAGCTGTCTTATAAGCAGTATTTTTTGTTAAAGGATGTCGCTTATTCACTAACATTTGGATGGTATTTTTTTTTCAAGACAAATGAAATTCACCTATTTACTACATCAAATTGTGAACTTGTAGATGCTGTCACTGTATGACCACTCTTACTACAAGATGAATTGGTCCTTGAAAGAAAGGCAACTATAAATCATCTCTTTGATCATTTTTGGAGCTTCTATCTCGACTATTATCTCTGATGAGCACAATGAAAGAAAACTACGTGTTGTATGGTCAACTAGCTTCTAAGATTTCATGCATGGACATAACAAAAATTGTTGTACATGAGTGACAGAGACTTGTACATAGAAAGAAAACTATGTGCATTGAACAAGATTAAAGGCAAGATAAGACTCTGCTGACACTGTAAGCCACGTAAATTAATAATATATCGGTGTCGTAGTTAATAGAATCTCGGGAATCAACCATGAAATCACCACAACTTATTGGATGATCGCGAGCTTTCCTAGAGATAGCTCGTCCATGTAGTTTCTGTTGGATTGAGTTGCGTTTTCCTTCATCGAATGAAAGATTCAATTTAGTCTGCGGTGCTGATGAGAAATAATTTTCGTAGCCAGGGCTGAGAAACATTTTCTCAAGTACCGTTGCAGTTGTCAGAACATAAACAACAAGTCTCATCTCTGATTCTGTTCCATAAAATCCACCAAATGTAACTTGTTTTAGTTTATCGTGATACCAAGGCGATATACGAGGCCTTCTTCTTCCTCTTACATCATTTATTCTTCACGATTTCTTTATTACCACCTGAGATCACAGTGAGAATGAGATAAACAATATGAGGTAGTTAAAGCAAAGCTAAACTGAACGAACGAACGAACACTGAAAGTAAGGAATATTACTCATTACTTGGAACAAACCAAATCAATAAAAGTAAACTGATGCGGCACTACTTTGTTATTAACATCTCCTGTTTATTTTATGATAAACATACAGCTTGCAGATCTTCGCAAACGATCTTCAAGACTTTCCACTGTGCCAACTAAACTGATGCGGGGCACTACTTTGTTATCAGATGTCAGAGAAAAATTTACAAATAGATGATTCAAAAGAACTGCACTGTACAACAACATACCCCTATCCTTGCGGGGTAGAGATGTGAGTAGTTGCACTATCTGCAGATTATTATTAAAAAAATCTATGCTCTTTCACATTATCAGTGAACTTATGAAAAGACCAAGGTGGACTTTACTTGTGAGTAAGATGTAAGTACGACCCGCTGTACTTATTATATGATATGATATAGTTGTATGATTACAAGTCAAATCATTAAAAGAAATGGTGTTATGGTTGTTACGTCTTCACGCAACATGATACTTCTATTCAACTTTTGCATCAATGTAGCAATTCACTAAAGAGTAAACTCAGTTCACCACTAAACAAATAGAGATTCTAAGTGCCTTTTTATTATGCAGACTTCAAATTAAGGAAGACCAGAAATTTCACATCCGCAGCAGCAGCACAAAATAACAAAAAAAGGGCAGTCCGGTGCGCTAAAGCTATTGCTATCCGCGGTGTCCGGGGAAGGGCCCCACCACCACAAGGGTGTATCGTACGCAACCTTACCTTGCATTTCTGCCAGAATCTATTTCCAAGGCTTGAGAACCCGTGACCTCCTGGTCACATGGCAGCAACAACACAAAACAACCAAATAAGTAAAAGAAGAATAACTCACCACCAAATTGAAATTTTGAAGAAGAGGACAAGCATCCAAGAGTTCGGATGGTTCAACTAAATGTAAAATCTCATAATTGGAAATAAGTGTCAAGCTTAATGTCCTGAGGCTTCTGAACGTCTCAATCTCTGTTGGGATCTCTACTGGGGAGTAGTTTACCTGACATGAAGAATATAACAACAACAACAACAACAACAACAACAACAAACCCAGTGTATTCCCACCTAGTGGGGTCTGGGGGGTACTATGTACGCAGTCCATACCTCTACCTCTAAAGAGGTAGAAAGGCTGTTTCCGAACATGAAGAATATAACGATGGAAAAAAAACTCACTTGATTAGGGTAATCAAAATGAAAAATAGAAAAACTTTGAGAATACACGACAACGTTAAATTAATACCTCATCAGAAAACACACCGAGGGTTAAAAATTTAACCTGATCATCTAAATCTCTTGCACCACAACTAAATATGTATGAATTTGACCACCAAGGACAAACCGTTACATTTTCCAGCATGGGAACAAATGAGAAAAAAAATCTTACATTGTTCCATACCATACACTCGAGCGTATGAAGATATTCAGCATGAAGATCAATTTCTTTCCCTCCATCACACCTTGAAATAACAACTTGTTGTACTGTACCAGCGAGTCGTAGCTTATAAGGAAGTTTAGAATACTCAATAGTTAACTTCTCAAGGTTGGAACAAGAGGACAGAATACACTCCAGATGTCTGCATTTTAACACTACAACTCTCAGAGCAAGGGTCGTGAGGGAACTAAAACGGACTTGGGGACTTGGTAACACAATGCAGTGGGACAAAAACAAATGTTCCAATGAAGATGCCTGAGAGAGATTCTCAAGAGAAAATTTAAGCAACTTGCTCTAGTCACAGATGGGGACCAAACCAGGGCACTCAAAGGAAAGGAATAATCTTTCAACACCTACTCTAGAAATAGAACGAAACCAATGGGTAAACGCACTAGGAAACTCTCTCACAAAGCAACAGACCAACTTAACCTCAGCCACCCTAAGATCGGAATAGAGTCTTGAAAATTGGAATAATGCATTCATGAATTTGTCTTTTTCTTGATAGTAAGGGCAACGATCGTGAATATTATGGTCAATCCCAAACATTTCGAGGCATCTGAATAAAAATGGGGGTTGCTGTTGTTATTGCGTAGACGCAAATAGATATTTCCGCCTAGTACATAAAATGGTCGTTCTAGCAGCCTTGCGTAGTGTCAACTTTCCAAGAATGGAACACAAAACATCATCTGGCAGCTGGCTCAAATAATCCTCCTTTGTGTCATCAGCCTAAAGAAACAGCAAAAATCTTTTAAGGAGAAAATTTATGTATCAGCAACTTGTTCCTCAATTACGATTCTTTTACCTTTAAGTTAAACAAGAGCAGGAGGAAAAACAGGATTCACAACACACACACAAAAAAACAAGAATAAAAATCAGATCTTGCGCATGCTGAATATTTTTATACAATACTACTTATTGTTGGTCTTCTCCTGTAGTAATAATTAATCCAACGAACTATTCCACCCAATGCAAGCAATGGCAGAACCACTTTTCCTCCTCCTGAACAACACAAAAGAAAGCAACTTTTCTCCATTACAGCAGCAAAAACGAACACCACAGATAAAAACAACATAAAAGACTCAACTTTTTTCCATTACAACAACAGAAGCAACATTAAAAAAAAAAAACACAACTGTCACACCCCTCCTTTTTAACGTACTCCAAAAAAAGAGATTTATTTTAAGGGTCGAAAGGATTTTATTATTTAAGTGACAAGAAATGAAAATTTGTTTCGGAAAAGGATTATTTACATTTTTTATTCAGAGTCGCCACTTGGCATAATCTGGTGTGCCAAGTCACCATTGGAAAATCCTTTTCAAAACCATTTGACTTTTTAAACTGGTTTGCGAACAGAGACTCCGGCTAAGGAATTCTGTTGACCGAGGGGAAGGTGTTAGGCACCCCTCGATCCTGTGGTTCAACCACGGTCGCTTGGTAGAGTGTATCAACTATTTTCTCATTACGAAATGTATAAACCACACAAAAGCACACAAAATAATCAAACAATAAACAAAACAAAACAATCCAAGAATGTAAAGTCCAGTCCAATTATACATTCCAAAAATAAATAATGCGGAAATATAAATCTATTCTACCCTAGACTAATCTCCAATACCTTACCCGATTCCGCGGGCCTTCTTCACGATTATTTTCCGCCAACATGATACGTCGGGGCATTCCCCGGTCAAAAAGTACAGAAGACCTCGGGGCATTCCCCAGCTAAATGAATACATTTGAATCGCAGGCAATAAAGTAGAAAAACATTCAACACAGACTCCACATGCAAATATCCAACGAGACACTTATTTCTAAACTTTTTCTACCCGAACCTACGATTGCCTACCCACTTGACTTACCATGATACTATCACGAAATTGATAATTAGACGTGAAAGTAACAATAACGACGAATCAAAAACAATAACAAATCAAAATTAATCCTAATTCACTTTAACAATTTTTAACTCGCGCCCCGAATTCCTTTTAAGCCACATGATTAGTGAATGCTTCGATTTTCCAATCACATCTCATAATCCGAAACCTACATCAAACACAACACAAAAAACAAAGATTCAAACCAAATACACAACCAATAAATCATCCACACCCATAACATCAATAAAGTAAAGATCGGTAGAAGAAATGGACCTCAATGAAACTGATCCTTGTCGATAATAAAGAAATTCGAAGACCAAAATACTCGAACGGAGAACCTCAGTCATGAATCTCCCCGAATCCGAACTCGGTGTGGAAAATTGGAGCAAGAAATAATATAGCTCGAGTTACGATTAGCTCGGGACAGCGTAAAAAAATAGAAAACAACTCAGAATCTGACCGAAATTCAACGAAGCAAAGGGATTCCGGTGAGAATTAAAACAAAACCAAATAACCGACCAACCTCGGTATACGCCTGTCTCAATTTTGTCACGAATCCAGACCCAAAATCTTAAGAAAAAAGGAAAAAAAATGACACTGATTTCGTATACAGTGGGTCTGTTTAACGTTTTCGGAGAAGGAAGTCACCGCCTGTGGAATAAATGGTATTTTCCGGCGGTAGTTTGACCAGAGCAGTCAACGGGATAGATATTGTTGCCTCGTCAGAGCTCCGATAAGCTCAGGGAGCGACGTACAGGCTGGGATCCATTGAACTTTGAGTTGATTGCGTGGTTTTGGGTCAAACTGGCGACGGGTTGGCTGCCGGAATAGTGAACCACGACCGACCCTTTTTTCTTTCTAACTCGTTCCCTTTTTTCTGCTCGTTTTCTTCTCCTCTTTTGTTTGTCCGTGAACCTAGAAGAAGAAGAAAGGAATCGTGTATATTGTTCTTCAAGTTAAAAAAAAATTGAAGAAGCCCTCTTTTTTTTTGATTATATGGCGTGTGTATCTTTTTTTTTGTTCTGTTAGCCCAGGATCCTGGATTGTGAGAGTATGTGTGTGTTTTTATTGTGGGGTTCACGTGGGTGGGTATTGGGGTAGGGTAGGTGGGGTAGGGTATGGGGGCATGGGGTAGTGATGTGTTATCCAAAATTGATAGGAGGAGTGGTTAATTTTGTTAAAAAAGTATAATTAGGGATTAGGTTTGTTATTTTGTATTTTTATGGGATATAATCATACGGGTGAGAGCACGTGGTAAGACAGGGATAAAAATGTGTAACATGGGTCTTCGGAAGGGACAAAATTAGGTGTCTACATCATGCCCCCTTTGAATGTAAACACGAAGTGTTTTCAGGTAAAGAAGTAGATAGCGAGACCAAATTTTGACCCGACCATTATTCAAAGAAAGAAACAGAAGGAAGAAGGACAACCGGGTCTTGACTTAAGACATCCTTCCTACCCAAATTATGAGAGAATCAAGTCACGGGTATTTCAAATGATTGGAAGAGGTGGACTATACCGAGTTGGAGAGTCGAGTGAGGTTCCGTCGAGGTTCCGGTCCACGACTCTGTTATTACATCAAAACGAAAATTACAAGTTAAAACATAAATGAAATTACGAAATCCTATCTATACAGCTTCTATTGGTTCTTGACTCGACTTCCATCACCCTATTCTTCAGGCGGGCTCCTGACTTGCAATTTGTTTTAACTTGCTGCTTGGCTTTATATTACTTCGCTTTGTTGCATGACTTTTCATTTCTTTACCCTATTCTCCAGGCGGGTTCCTGACTGGCTATTCCATCACTTTGTTGCTTGAATTTCATTTCTTCACTCTGTTCTCCAGGCGGGCCTCTGACTTGCTATTTCATCACCCTGTTCTTCAGGCGGGCTCCTGAAACCCAAAATTAAAACTAGAACGAAAATTATCCCAAACAAGAATTATAATAAAGTAGTATTTCATTTTATCTTTTTTAAAGCATTGTCCTATTTTCCAGGAGGGTCCTGAAAAGAAAGTAAAATCCCATTTTTCAGGAAGGTCCTGAACAGAAGGTATAATCCCATTTTTTTTCAGGAGGGTCCTAAACATAAAGTAAAATCCCATTTTTCAGGAGGGTCCTGAACATAAAATAAAATCGCATTTTTCAGGATGGTCCTGAGGAGAAAGTAAAATCTCATTTTTCAGGAGGGTCCTGGTCATGAAGTAAAATCTCATTTTTCAGGAGGGTCCTGAACATAAAGTAAAATCCCATTTTTCAGGAGGGTCCTAAACATAAAGTAAAATTCCATTTTTCAGGAGGGTCCTAAACAGAAAGTAAAATCCCATTTTTCAGGAGGGTCCTAAACAGAAGTAAAATCCCATTTTTTAGGAGGGTCCTGAACAGAAAGTAAAATCCCATTTTTCAGGAGGGTCATGAACAAAAAGTAAAATCCCATTTTTCAAGCCTTATGGTGATTGCAAGGGTTTTCACCAATAAGACTCTCTCATTTTCCATTCTCTCAACTCGCCATTGCCTTATGATGCCCACGGGGGTTTTCACCAATAAGACTCTCTCATTTTTGTATTTCTTTCCTGATTTCTTATGCTGAGGGAGACAAGTGGTACCTCACAATGTATCATCATATCTATTGCATGCTCAGCCTTAACATTATCAAAAATTGATCTGAAGAACTTTCTTTGGTTATAACTTGGCTTTTGGTTAAGGTTAGAAAAGATGGTAAGGGGCTCAAACGATACTTGAAGTGGGGGTGGGACTTACAACTTTTGGAATCGACTCAAACAACACATTAACTCATGCCCTGGTTTTGTTAACTGGGTGAATCTTAAATCTTTATTTGGTTGGACCGAGCCCGAAATAGGGCAGCCTACGTATCTTACTCCCGATAGAGGAGAATCAAGTCGGATGTAGTTCCCTCAGCTTGTTCTTTGTTTTGATTTTGACTTTTTTTTTTTCAAACTCTTTCTTTTATTCTTATTTTCTCGACATTTATCTTTGACACTATTTTGATTCAAAAAGAGGGATATGGAAGAAAAATAAAACGAAGCTCAAAATGGGTAAACAAAGGATGACACAATGTTTGGATAGAAGAAGGATACGTCTCAATACCAACTGACCAACTTCAAAATTGCTGGGATGGACCTTTACGTTATATGCTCGAGCCATCCTCCTCTGATACAACTGGCCATGACACACAGGCGTTAGCCTTTTTTCCTCAATCAAACTCAGATGTTCCAGTCGGGTTCTTACCCATTCGTCATCATCAATCTCTGCTTCTACAATGACTCGGAGAGAGGGAATTTCAACTTCTACAGGGATGACAACTTCTGTCCTATACACCAATAAATATGGAGTAGCCCCTGTTAAAGTGCGAACAGTAGTGCAATAACCTAGCAATGCAAACGGCAACTCTTTATGCCACTGTCTAGACCCTTGTACCATATTTTGCAGTATCTTTTTTATATTCTTATTGGAAGCTTCTACAACACCATTGGCCTTTGGGCGATATGGAGTAGAATTTCGATGCGCGAACTTAAACTGTTGACACACTTCTTGCAACAAATGACTATTGAGATTGGCAGCATTGTCTGTAATGATCATCTTAGGAATTCCAAATCTACAAATGATATTGGCATGAACAAAATCTACCACAGCCTTCTTTGTCACTGACTTGAAAGTTACTGCTTCTACCCACTTTGTGAAGTAGTCAATGTCTACCAAAATGAACCTATGTCCATTTGATGCCTTCGGCTCAATCGGTCCAATCACATCCATTCCCCAAGTCATAAACGGCCATGGAGAGGCCATTGCATGCAACTCAACAGGAGGAGAACGTATCAGATCACCGTGTACCTGACATTGATGACACTTTCGAACAAATTGAATAGAATCCCTTTCCATAGTAAGCCAGTAATAACCTGCTTGAAGAATCCTCTTTGACAAGACATGACCATTCATATGCGACCTGCATATTCCAGAGTGAATTTCAACAATGATTGTCGAGGCTTCTCTTGCATCTACACACCTCAAAAGTCCGAGATCTGGGGTTCTCTTGTACAAGATTTAAGCAATAAACCTGCTAATATAGTTCAGTCTACCAAGAAAACTTATCACCTCCGTTCTATTCTTGGGCGGGGGCAAATCCTGAATGGCTTTGATTTTTGAGGGATCCAATTCAATTCCCCAACGGTTGACTACAAACCCCAACAGCTTTCCAGATGAAACTCCAAATATGCATTTTGCCGGGTTGAGTTTGATATTATACCTGCGAAGCCTTTCAAAGAACTTTCTTAAATCTTTAACATGGTCGACTTGATGTTTTGACTTAATAATCACATCATCCACGTAGACCTCAATCTCCTTATGCATCATATTATGAAACATAGTGGTCATGGCTCTCATGTATGTTGCTCCAGCATTCTTCAAACCGAACGACATCACTCGTTAACAATAAGTTCCCCATGGTGTGATAAAAGATGTCTTCTTCGCGTCTTCATCATCCATAATGATCTAGTGATATCCGGCATAACAATCCACAAAAGAGGCAACCTCGTGTTTAACACAGTTGTCTAACAAAATGTGGATGTTGGGCAGTGGAAAATCATCTTTCGGACTTGCTCTATTCAAACCAAGGTAATCAACACACACTCAAATTTTGCCATCTTTCTTTGGTACGGGAACAACATTGGATAACCACATCGGATAACGAGCCACTCGAATTACTTTGGCTTCAAGTTTTTTCATGATTTCCTCTTTAATTTTAATACTTACATCCGTTTTAAACTTCCTCAACTTCTGGTTCACAGGAGGGAACACGAGATCAGTTGGCAATTTGTGAGCCACTAATTCAGTGCTTAAACCAGGCATATCATCATAAGACCATGCAAAAACATCCTTATAATCAATTAATGCTTGAATCATTCCATCTTTTAGCTGTGGCAAAGCATGTACACTGATTTTAGTTTCCCTAACATCTTCTTGATCCCCTAGATTTATTGGCTCAGTCTCATTCAAATTAGGATTCGGTTTGTCTTCGAACTGTTCCAACTCTTTGCTTATTTCTTCTAGTGTTTCTTCTTCATCTTATTCCCCATCCTGCTTCATTACATCTTGATTAGTTTGGATTTTAAGGTCAGGCTGAAAATTCCGCATGCATGTCATGTCATTAGAATCAGCATAAAGAGAACTGTGTAAGAAAAGAAAAACAAAATATATTAGACACAAAACAAAAGGGACATTGCATTTCATTAAATAAAAAGATAAAAGGGTTTAAACATAGATGCCAACATAACATAAACAAACTAAAATCCGAATTACAACCCTGAAATAACTCGGATAAACAGAAAGAAAAACAAAATAAGCTACCAAAACTCCCTCCTGACGGGGAGAGGAGTGACTTCCCAATTATGGAGCCGGACAACTGGACCTATGAATTGCACGTCTACCATACTGGTACCTTCTCCTGCTTCGACCATATCAACTTTAATAAAAAGGTTCTGGAAGTCATCAACCAAATTAACTTCAAATTCCACATGCTTTGTGACACCGCTCTTAACAAATGATTCACTGAGTAGTGACATTGGGCGAGGGAGTGACCATGTTTCCTTTTTCCTTCCCCTGGCTTTCTTCAGATCTTCAACCGTAGGCTCAAATCCCAGACCAAACGTGCCCATGTTCTCACTCAAACATATGGGATGAACTATACCGTGCAGAGACGCTCTCAAACCCTTTCCTGGCTCAAATCCATATTTTCAAAGTTCACTCATCATCATGATAGAAGCAGAAGACAATTGCGGTCCCGGTATAGTCTGCCATTCAAGGATACAATTCACTGGCACTGCATCAAAAATTTGATAGACGAATGTCTCCTCTATGCTATTTGCTTCAATAAGATACAAGGGAGAATCTTCTTAGGCTGACAAATCTCCTTCACCATGAATAACTACTTCTTGCCTGTCAAGCTCAAACTTAAATCATTTGGTGCAGTGTAGATGCAACCGCCTTGGCCTTGTGGATCCACGGCATTCCCAACAACAGATTGTAAGAGGAGTCTACATCCAATACTTGAAACTCTATGGGGAACTCCACAGGCCCTATGGTCAACATTAGTTTGATTTCGCCAATGGAATTTGATTTGCACCGTCGAAAGACCTAACACATACATTGTTGGGCCTGATCCTGTCAGCACCAATATTCAACTTTTGCAAAGTAGAAATAGGGCAAATATTTGCACCTGAATCTCCATTAATCATAACATGAGTGACGTAGAAATATTCATATTTCACTGTAATGTAAAGGCCCCGATTATGCCCTGTACCTTCAACAGGCAATTCATCGTCAGAAAAGCTGATCCGATTGACCTCGAAGATTTTTCCAACCATTTTCTCAAACCGGTTTATTGTAATCTCCCTAGGAACATATGCTTCATTTAATACCTTCAGTAAAATATCACGATGCTCCTTGGAGTGCAATAGCAAAGATAAAAGGGAAATTTGAGCAGGGGTTTTCTTCAACTGGTTCAATATTGAATACTCTGGAAATTTAATCTTTTTCAAAAATTCTGAGGCTTCTTCTTCAATGATAGGATTTTTTATAGATGATGGTCCACTTGCCGTTAGGTTGGACTTTCTTAAGCTTTCAGGCACGAAGCATCTTTCTGACCTAGTCAAACCCCCTACCTTATCTACATCTTCCACAACTTCTTTCCCGTGATAGGTCATCACAGTCCGCCCAGAATTCCAGGGAACTCTTTTCCTATCAACTATCAGAGGTTGGGTCACATGTTTGAGGACAATAGGTGCTGCCAGTGCTCCTTTCACCGTTAAGATGGGCTGACTCAGAGCTCCCACCACTGTCAACTTAGGTTTATCCTAACTTAAATCAACATACCTTCTGGCACCCTGTACTGTGATCAGGGGTTTCTTTGTGTTTTTTGGGCTTTATCTTCTCTCATTTCTTCCTGGCTCAATGACATTGCTTTCAAAGACTGCACTACATTCACCAATTTCTCCTCAATGGTCTGTATCTTGACAATAGGCTTATAACCCCTCGAAAACTCTTTCCCATCATATATCAATTCTAATATATTAGCTTCAGCATGGGTTGGCAGCAGATTCTAGTTAATGTTTGGATCCTCCGGGGCCTGGACCAACATTTGATTTGTGTCAATTAAATCTTGGACAGCTCTCTTTAAATGCCAGCATTTCTCGATATCATGGCCTAGCATATCAGAATAGTATGCACACCTTAAAGAATAATTGAGATTCCTCGGTGGTGGATTTAAAAGCCTTCCTTGAATTGGGCTAAAAACGTTCAGCTTTCTCATCCTATCAAACAAGCTAGCATATGACTCCCCAAGAGGTGTGAATTGATTTTTGACCGCCTTCTTCTTCTTATACTGGGGCCTAGGTTGAAAACTGGGTCTGGAGGGGTTTTGGTAATTTGGTAGAGCGAATGGGCAATTTTGTAGAGCTTGCGCGCGCCATTGCGGGTAAGAAGGGGTTTGGGCATATTGTTGTGCGCTATATACTGGGTATGGGAGTGGCGGAATGAAATATAAAGGGTTTTGTGTAGGGTAGTAATGGTGGGGAGGAATATATAGAGCTTGGGCGTAGACTTGGGCTTGGGATTGGGGATAGGGGCGAGGTTGTCTTTTGGGATAGGAATGGGTTCCAGCTACGACAGTCGCCACGTCCTCTTTCTTGTTTTTACCTCCAAATGTTCCATATCCACCTTGAATCACTTGTGTGGTGGCTTTTAATGCGGCAAAACTCACTATTCGGCAGGTCTTAATTCCGTCCTCTATCATCTCCCCCATTTTGAGGACTTCCATAAAAGACTTTCCCATTGCCGGAAGTAAATGTTGAAAATAGGTCTCATCCTGCGCTTGAATGAAAACTTCTACCAACTTGCTTTCTTTCATTGGAGGCTTTACCCTAGTGGCCTGTTCACGCCACCTTATCGTGTATTCCTTAAAACCTTCAGTGCTCTTTTTCTTCATGTTGACCAAGGATTTTTCGTCCGAAATCAGGTCGATGTTATACTGAAAATATTGAACAAATTCAGAAGCCAAATCATTCCAGCTGTTCCATTTATCGATATCTCGATTGATAAACCATTCTGAGGCAAGATTAGAAAGACTCTCGCCAAAGAAGGCCATGAGCAGTTCTTCCTTTTCTCCTGCAGCCCTCAACTGGTTGCAATAAAGTCTCAAGTGTGCAACGGGATCACCGTGTCCTGCATACTATTCAAACATAGGCATCTTGAAACCGGGGTGAAGGTTGATGTCTGGGAACATGCAAAGATCTTTATAGGAAACACTCCTATAATCTCCGATTCCTTGCAAATTCCTCATAGCTTGTTCTAAACTTTTCAATTTCCGGGCTATGATATCCTGTTCCTCTACTGCGATAGGTTTCTCCGTATCAAATGGAAATGAAGGCGGCTGAGTGTACCCATACGGTTCATTCATTTGCAAAGTAGGCTCTGGGGCATAATACTGACTATCTGAAACCTTCAGTACTGGCTCACTGGCAAACCTAGGAAGCCTCGTTGTGGGACGCACAACATATATGGGAGTTTCATGTGGTGGTGGAGCCACGAATACCAGTGTGATCGGTGGCACTGGCTGAGCATCTGGTCTTGATTGGGGAGCTACCAAGGGCATACCAGAACTACCAGGATAATAATGTCGTGGAGTGAATCCTGGCGCGTGCTCAGGTGACTCAGTAGGAGTAGAGAATTGTGCCTGAGAGAACGGTGGGCAATTAGAGATATTTCCAAGGCCTTCAGGGAGCGGAGAAGGAGGCATTCCGCTGGCCCATGCCCGGTGTAAATCTATCAATTGTTGCCTGAGCCTTACTACCTCATCATTGTGTTCAGAACTTTCTTCCCTGTGGTCCTGATCCGGGTCAATGAGGGAATTTTCAATCTCTCTGCTAGCCATGGCGTGCTTTGCTTTGGATCTAGTGAAATATGGGTGACTAGCCAGAGTGCTACAAAATTGCAACTGTTATCAGAAAGAACATGCTCATCAAAGACGACATCCGTTAGGATTAGGGCACACAATAAACATGGGAATCACATTGGTAAAATTGTCCTAAATTCATGTTCATTTCTACCAGCTTTTGAGGGAGAAAATTTATGTATCAGCAACTTGTTCCTCAATTACGATTCTTTTTCCTTTAAGTTAAACAAGAGCAGGAGGAAAAACAGGATTCACAACACACAAAAAAAAACAAGAATAAAAATCAGATCTTGCGCATGCTGAATATTTTTATACAATACTACTTACTGTTGGTCTTCTCCTGTAGTAATAATTAATCCAACGGACTATTCCACCCAATGCGAGCAATGGCAGAACCACTTTTCCTCCTCCTGAACAACATAAAAGAACACAACTTTTTTCCATTACAAAAGCAAAAATGAACACCACACATAAAAACAACATAAAAAGCACAACTTTTTTCCATTACAACAACAGAAGCAACATTAAAAAAAAAAAACACAACTGTCACACCCCTCCTTTTTAACGTACTCCAAAAAAAGGGATTTATTTTAAGGGTCAAAAGGGTTTTATTATTTAAGTGACAAGAAATGAAAATTTGTTTCGGAAAAGGATTATTTACATTTTTTATTCAGAGTCGCCACTTGGCATAATCTGGTGTGCCAAGTCACCATTGGAAAATCCTTTTCAAAACCATTTGACTCTTTAAACTGGTTTGCGAACAGAGACTCCGGCTAAGAAATTCTGTTGACCGAGAGGAAGGTGTTAGGCACCCCTCGATCCCGTAGTTCAACCACGGTCGCTTGGTAGAGTGTATCAACTATTTTGTCATTACGAAATGTATAAACCACATAAAAGCACACAAAATAATCAAACAATAAACAAAACAAAACAATCCAAGAATGTAAAGTCTAGTCCAATTATACAGTCCAAAAATAAATAATGCGGAAATATAAATCTATTCTACCCTAGACTAATCTCCAATGCCTTACCCGATTTCGCGGGCCTTCATCACGATCATTTTCCGCCCACATGATACGTCGGGGCATTCCCTGGTGAATAAGTACAGAAGACCTCGGGGCATTCCCCGGCTAAATGAATACATTTGAATCGCAGGCGATAAAGTAGAAAAACATTCAACACAGACTCCACATGCAAACATCCAACGAGACACTTATTTCTAAATTTTGCCTACCCGAACCTACGATAGCCTACCCACTTGACTTACCATGATACTATCACGAAATTGATAATTAGACGTGAAAGTAACAATAGCGAAGAATCAAAAACAACAGCAAATCAAAATTAATCCTAATTCACTTTAACAATTTTTAACTCGCGCCCCGAATTTCTTTTAAGCCATATGATTAGTGCATGCTTTGATTTTCCAATCACATCTCATAATCCGAAACCAACATCAAACACAACACAAACAACGAAGATTCAAACCAAACACACAACCAATAAATCATCCACATCCACAACATCAATAAAGTAAAGATCGGTAGAAGAAATGGACCTCAATGAAACTGATCCTTGTCGATAATAAAGAAATCCGAAGACCAAAATACTCGAACGGAGAACCTCAGTCACGAATCTCCCCGAATCCGAACTCGGCGTGGAAAATTGGAGCAAGAAATAATATAGCTCGAGTTATGATTAGCTCGGGATAACGTATACAAACAGAAAACAACTCAGAATCTGATCAAAATTCAACGAAGCAAAGGGATTCTGGTGAGAATTAAACCAAAACCAAAGAACCGACCAACCTCGGTATACGCCCGTATCAATTTTGTCATGAATCCAGACCCAAAATCTTAAGAAAAAAAGGAAAACAAATGACACTGATTTCGTATACAGCAGGTCTGTTTAACCATTTCGGAGAAGGAAGTCACAGCCGATGGAATTAATGGTATTTTCTGGCGGCAGTTTGACCGGAGCAGTCGACGGGACAGTTATGGTTGCCTCGTCAGAGCTCCGATAAGCTTAGGGAGCGACGTACGGGCTAGGATCCATTGAACTTTGGGCTGACGGCGTGGTTTTGGGTCAAATCGGCGATGGGTTGGCCGCCAGAACAGTGAACCACGACCGACCCCTTTTTCTTTCTAACTCGTTCCCTTTGTTCTGCTCGTTTTCTTCTCCTCTTTTGTGTGTCCATGAACCCAGAAGAAGAAGAAGAAAGGAATAGTGTATATTCTTCTTCAAGGTAAAAAAAAAATGGAAGAAGCCCCCTTTTTTTCTGATTATATGGCGTGTGTATCTTTTTTTTTTGTTCTGTTAGTGCCCAGGATCCTGTATTGTGAGAGTATGTGTGTTTTTTTATTGTGGGGGTCACGTGGCTGGGTATTGGGGTAGGGTAGGTGGGGTAGGGTATGGGGGCATGGGGTAGTGATGTGTTGTCCAAAATTGATAAGAGGAGTGGTTAATTTTGTTACAAAAGAATAATTGGGGATTAGGTTTGTTATTTTGTATTTTTATGGGATATAATCATACAGGTGAGGGCACGTGGTAAGACAGGGATAAAAATATGCAACTTGGGTCTTCGGGAGGGACAAAATTAGGTGTCTACAACAATTATTTTTCATAACAACAACATAGCCACAAGAGTAGGATCTCAGCAGAGTTGCAAGAAAAGCATAATAATCAAATAGAAATAACATAATAAAACACAACTTTTTTACATTAAAACAAGAGAAAACAACAGAACAACAACACCAACAGCGTACCCAGTATATTCCCACCAAGTGGGATCTTGATAACGCTCAATCTACAACTCTCGTAGGAGTGTAAAGCGGTCGTTAGCAAATATAGAACCCAACTGGGTTGGGTATCAATCCCACAGGGAATAGCTTGGTCAAAAAGTGAGCAATGATTACTAGACTTTTAGTGCAAGTCTCGCAAAAAAGGGGGGATTGTAATGTGTAATCAAAATATTAAAGTAAAAACTGAAAATAGCAACGTAAAAAGAAAGAATATTTAGTAGGTTGTAAAACAATGAGAATTGAAGAGTTGGGGGTATGTCCACCTTATGAGTTTACGTCTCTATTAGCTATGAGTTATGCGGAATTCAGACATGCATGTGCTTATAGAGAATTGTATTCGATGGTAAATCCACGCGTCTTACGACCTATTCGAGGATTATTTCACTTTAACTCTTTCGAGCTTAAAGCGTGTCTAATGGTACGAATTCTCCAAGAGGTTAATCCAGTTACGGCACTAACTTTTTAATAGGGGATGGGACCCTACTACCTTGACATTATCTCTTTTCCAGACAGATAACCTTTCTTTCGAACAAGTTAAATGTTATACTGGCGTATTCTTGCGTTTGCAACCACAAAGAATTTAGGTTAAGACGAAGAGAATAATGATATAAGCAGCATACGTGTCACGAACTCACAAACTCATAGTAATAGATAGTATCTCATTCGGCTTCCATAACCCCAACAGAGAAGTTTAGTTACCCATGAGTGCGAAGGAAATCACAATTGACATTGTTATTATACCACAATAAGAATTTTGTGTAGCACAAGTGTGGTAGGTGTTAGGCGTGATTTCTTGCAAGTAACGTTTCTCTTGTTGCGGAAATTAAGAATAGATGAATAGAAGAAGAAGTAGAAAGATAAATTAAAACTAGAATGAGAATTGTTGAGGAATAGTGGAAGAATGAATTGTAACTAATGGAGGAATGTATAAAAATCTCTAGCAAAATAGGGTATTTATAACACCCATCTCCTATTCCTACTAAGCTAATGAAATACTTAACCAAATCCTACTAAGCTAATGAAATACTTAACCAAATCCTACTAAGTTACTGCTAGTCCCCAAAGTCTTCAGAAATGCTATTTTAGCCCGGGACAGATTTTCCATTCATCACTTTTGGTCCTTAGGCGTCCAAGACTCCCTCTTCTCTTTTTGCCTTATCATAAATGTCCACTACTTCGTCAACCTCTTTCTTGCTTTTTGCTGAAGTTTCCAGCACCTTACCACTTCGGGTAGTGATGGCCATGCATGACCCATCATTCCTTGGGTTTTGCACAGTATCGCTAGGTAAAGTGCCAGCCTTTCTTTGATTGAGTGCTGCTGAAAATTGGCTCAATTGCTGCTCTATTTGCTTGATTGAAGTGGAATGAGAATCAACTATTTGTTTCATAGAGGACAAATCATTAACTACCTCCGTTACTGCAGCGCTTGTTGTTTCCACTCCTTTCAATATTTTAGCCAGCATGTCTTCCATACTTCCAGAACTAGATGTGGTGGCTTCACGTCTTCCAGGGGGAACGTACAAACCACTCTTTTCATTCTTGTTCTTCCAACTACCTTGGTCTTTGTTTCCAGATTTATCATAGTAGTTCCGACCTTGGTTTCCTTGGGTATTCCCTCGGAAACCCCCCTGATTGTTCAAGTAGTTGGCCTCTTCTTCTGAATCAGATTCGTCTCTTCCTTTTGACGCAATAGCTTTCACTTTTTCGGTCTTCCCTGATAATAAATGCTTTGTAAGAAGATCTACTTGTGTTTCATGTGCGCCATATCTTGATCACGTTCTTCTTCTCTTCTTCTTTGGTCTGCAGTCATGCCAATAGAGAAAGTGGGGCTTGCTACCTCAGAATCCCTGGTATGCCAAGCTCTACTTTGCTTCGTCATACGATCTAGCATATTGCTTGCTTGACCAAAGGTGAGGTCCATAAAAGATCCTCGAGCCGCATTATCCACCACTGGTTTAGTTATTGAATTCAAGGCTCTGTATAATATTTCCATTAGGTGAACATTAGTCATGTGATGATTTGGACATCTCGCTAGCTTTGTCTTGAACCTCTCCCATGTTTCATGAAGGGCTTCAGTTGGAAGCTGACGAAAGTTGCTGATTTCATCTCTCAATTGTGCTCTTTTGGATGGCGAAAAGAATCTTTCTAGGAAAGCGTCTCTCAATTGCCTCCAATTTGTAATAGAATCTGGAGTCAGCCCATTCAACCATAGAGTTGCCTCCCCAGTCAGAGACAATGGAAATAGACATAATCGAATTGAATTCTGACCAACACCAGGATTGTCAAACGACTTGCATGTAGAAATAAAGTTGATGAGATGCATATTCGGATCATCGTCTGCTAGTCCACCAAATAATCCCTTGAGTTGCAATAACTGAATCATGGTGCTTGTGATGTTGAACTTGGCTCCGGGCGCTAATGGTGGAGGAATAATGGATCCTGTGGCTCCGGCTCCATCAAGATCATCATCATCGTCATCAAAAGCTGGTTGTATGGGTTGACGATCATACCTAAACCGATCTTGAGGACCTCTTCTATTGGTAGGTGTTGCGATTTCAGCATCATGCCTTGGGTTTAGTAACTCGTCATCACCTAAATCCTCATCGTCAGGATTTGTTGCTCGCCCAGGGTTATCAATGTTTTGTTGGTGTACTTGGGAGGCGGCAAGAGCAGCTAATCTTGCCTGCTCCTGTTGAGTAGCCATTCTTTCGGTTTCCGTTTGTGCCTCCATTCTGCCAATTCGTTGTGGTTCAGGATTGATAGGTAATAACGGTTGACCAGAATTTCGAGTATGGGGCATGCACTGAATAAAAACCTGCAGTATACAAAAACAAAAACTAAAAGTAAAAGTACGAGAATCTTTGACCAAAGGGTCTAGTAATTATCACAAACTTAATTGACACTCGTATTCCCCGGCAACGGCGCCAATTTTTGATAACGCTCAATCTACAGCTCTCGTAGAAGTGTAAAGCGGTCGTTAGCAAATATAGAACCCAACTGGGTTGGGTATCGATCCCACAGGGAATAGCTTTGTCAACAAGTGAGCAACGATTACTAGACTTTTAGTGCAAGTCTCGCAAAAAAGGGGGGATTATAATGTGTAATCAAAATATTAAAGTAAAAACTGAAAATAGCAACGTAAAAAGAAAGAATATTTAGTAGGTTGTAAAACAATGAGAATTGAAGAGTTGGGGGTATGTCCACCTTATGAGTTTACGTCTCTATTAGCTATGAGTTATGCGGAATTCAGACATGCATGTGCTTATAGAGAATTGTATTCGATGGTAAATCCACGCGTCTTACGACCTATTCGAGGATTATTTCACTTTAACTCTTTCGAGCTTAAAGCGTGTCTAATGGTACGAATTCTCCAAGAGGTTAATCCAGTTACGGCACTAACTTTTTAATAGGGGATGGGACCCTACTACCTTGACATTATCTCTTTTCCAGACAGATAACCTTTCTTTCGAACAAGTTAAATGTTATACTGGCGTATTCTTGCGTTTGCAACCACAAAGAATTTAGGTTAAGACGAAGAGAATAATGATATAAGCAGCATACGTGTCACGAACTCATAAACTCATAGTAATAGATAGTATCTCATTCGGCTTCCATAACCCCAACAGAGAAGTTTAGTTACCCATGAGTGCGAAGGAAATCACAATTGACATTGTTATTATACCACAATAAGAATTTCGTGTAGCACAAGTGTGGTAGGCGTTAGGCGTGATTTCTTGCAAGTAACGTTTCTCTTGTTGCGGAAATTAAGAATAGATGAATAGAAGAAGAAGTAGAAAGATGAATTAAAACTAGAATGAGAATTGTTGAGGAATAGTGGAAGAATGAATTGTAACTAATGGAGGAATGTATAAAAATCTCTAGCAAAATAGAGTATTTATAACACCCATCTTCTATTCCTACTAAGCTAATGAAATACTTAACCAAATCCTACTAAGCTAATGAAATACTTAACCAAATCCTACTAAGTTACTACTAGTCCCCAAAGTCTTCAGAAATGCTGTTTTAGCCCGGGACAGATTTTCCATTCATCACTTTTGGTCCTTAGGCGTCCAAGACTCCCTCTTCTCCTTTCGTGAAGCTTTCTTTGGCATCAAGTAATCCATAAAATACTGAATTCTGCATCATTTATACCTGAAACTTTGCTAATCATGTTCGTTAGCTCACTTACAGGAAAAAGGACTAAAAGTGCATGAAATATATAATTTGTTCTCAAAACTAGGCTAAAATATGGGCAAAATATAGCACTATAGGCGTGTAAATTCGCCTATCATCAGCTCTGGGGAGGGTAAGTGTACGCAGCCCATAGCACTACCTCAAAGTGAGATAGAGAGGCTGTTACCAATAGACCCTCGGCTCAAACTAAAGAAATCTAAGAAAAGATAAGGAATAGTAATAAAACAAGAAGATATACTAGAAATTATCATACTCAATAATACTTAAAGCAAGATACTTCAAGTATACACCAAAACATACAACATCTTAACTCAGACTAACCTTCTACTCTAATTCGCCTCCTCCAAAACTTCCTATCCAGGGTCATGTCCTCGGGAAGCTGCTCCATGTCATGTCTAATCACTTCCCTTCAATATTCTTCGGTCTACCTCTACCTCGCTTGAAACTATCCCTAGTAAACCTCTCCACCTCCGCACTGGGACATCCGTGCTCCTCCGCATCACATGATCGAACCATCTCAACCTTCCTTCCCTCATCTTGGCTTCCACCGAAGCGACTCTTACCTTATCTCGAATAAACTCATTTCTAATCCTATCTTTTTTAGTACACCTACACATCCACCAAAGCATTCTCATCTCTGCCACCTTCATCTTCTGGATGTGGGTCTTCTTAACAGGCCAACACTCCGCCCCATACAGCAAAGACGGTTTAACCACCACTCTGTAGAACTTGCCTTTAAGTTTGGGAGGTACCTTTTTGTCACACAAGATACCGGAGGTGAGCCTCCCTTCTTCATCCACCCTACACCGATCCGATGAGTGACATTTTCGTCAATCTACCCATTCTCCTGATTAATCAACCCCAGATACTTAAAACTCTCTCTCTTACTGATAGAATGAGTGCCAAGTTTAACAACCACATTGGACTCATGAGACACCTCGCTGAACTTACACTCCAAATATTCCGTCTTGGACCCACTCAATCTAAACCCTTTAGACTCAAGGGTTTTTCTCCAAACCTCCAATTTAGCATTAATTCCACTACGAGTCTCATCAATCAGGACTACATCATCCGCAAAAAGCAAACAATAAGGCACCTCATCTTGAATGTGCCGCATCAAAACTTTTATCACCAAGGCAAAAAGAAACGGACTAAGCGTTGATCCTTGATGTAACCCCATCAAGCCAGGAAAGTGCTTCGAGTCCCGTCCCCTGTCCTAACCCGAGTCTTGTCATCTGACGATAACAATTAATATTGATAGATTACAGAAGCTAACTGGAGATAACTACATTCTTACTTATTTTAACTTTTTCTGAGATCCTAATCAAACTCATTTTTTCCACTTCATAGTTTCTGTATAGTTTTAGCACATTATACTTAAAATGTACTTCGAGAGCATAGTTGATGATATGCACCCAAGGGCGTGGCCTAGTAATCAATGAAGTGGTTAGACTATGTTGTCCAAACTTTTAAAAATATCAATGGGTGCATGTCGAATTCTCCAGAAGTAGGGTATTTTAGGAGAACCTGACACGAGTGCGGCATCGAACGTAAAGAGTCTACACAACTTAGATGGTTGAGAAACAAAAGGTCTTAGGTTCAAATCCCAACAAAGATAAAAACACTACATGACTTCTTCTTATTTGTTCTAGCCTTAGTGGATAGAGTTAACTGGTACCTATTTCTAATGGAGCTACCATGATTACAATTACAAAGGCTAAATGCATTGTTATCTTTTTTTGATAGCTGCGGTATCTGGGCCAACTTGCGCGCACCTCGACTAAACCCACAGGATACCAACCACCTCCCACCAACAACAAGTAAGATCCTAATCAACCTCATTTTTTTTACTTCATTTTTGTAAGTTGCTAAGGTAAGTTTGCGTACAATAGACTCTTGTGATCCTACCCTTCCCTGGACTCGCGCATAGCGGGAGCTTTAAGGGGTGTTTGGATGAGCTTTTTAAATATACTTTTAAGGTTTTAATGCTTTATACTCAAAATGTACTTAGAAATAGCAATTAACAGCTACCTGACATGGCGAAACAGTGCAGCAGCAGCCAGACCGGACTTAGTAAACTGCCAACCAGACCACAAAGCAATAGGTAAATAAATATCAACCATCACAACAACCCTAACTTCTTCCCCATCATCATCACCCTCACTGCCACGCTCAAAAACATCAACAACCATAACAGCCACCTTCAAACACTTTCCCATTACAAGCTTATGTAACTGACGCACCACACTTAAACTCCCATGAACCATCATACCAATTCCACTCCGCTTCTTCGCTACAACAACTTCGCCCCTCTCCTCCTCAATTAGAGTCAATACGACATCGTTATCCGATACAAAGTGGACATTAGAACTGTCACTGGCGATATAGCATTGGGAATTTAATGGCAGGTGGACCTTGGTTGAGTAAGGTGAACATGACGTTTTAATTTTAACGGCGGTGAGGAAATAACCGCAAAGTTTGTGGTCAGGAATGGAATTATCAAGCTCCATTGATGAAAATTAGAGCTAAAAACACATGGATATGTTAGGGTTTTGGACTGTGAGAGCAAAGGGGATCCGTTCAGTTCGAGATTAGGAATTTGGGAAAGGAAATAATAGATGTACTCAGAGACAACAACAGAAGCAACATTCAAAAAAAAAAACACAATTTTTTTGCATTCCAACAACAAAGCCACAAGTAAGAGTAGGACCTCAGCAGAATTGCAAGAAAAGCATAATAATCAAATAGAAACAACATAAAAAAACACAACTTTTTTTCCATTCCAACAACATAGCCACAAGTAAGAGTCAGCAGAATTGCGAGAAAAGTATAATAATCAACTAGAAACAACATAATAAAACACAACGTTTTTCCCCAATATTCAATAAAATTCAACTGTTGAGATTAAATTACCAAGGATGATTCCATTGTCTAGTGCCATCTCCAGAAAATTGCCCAGTGTATATGTATGGTGTGTTATATTATAACTATATTTAATAAGTAGTTTTATTAGGGTTGTGCTAAGCCAAGATATAAAAATAGAAATTTTATTTTAAAATATGAGTCATCATACTTTTTACTTTATAATTAATACTCTTGAGCATGAGATTTATCGAAAACAGCCTCGTTATTTCTCCGGAGTTAGCGGTATGAACTGCGTACATTTTACCTTCTTCAAACCCCATTTTTATGAGAATATACTGAGTTTGTTGTTGTTGTACTCTAATGATCTGTCAAACGTGTCTTTTTAATATATATTTTTTTTAATTATTAAAGTTTTTAACTACGTATTTAGATAAGTTTTAACAAAAAGGATATTTCTGAGGAAGAAAGTATTATCCGAGAATTAAATATATCAAAGTATCAAGAACAATTCAATATTTTGTAAAATAACATGATTTAAAATATTTGAATAATTATAATTTCAAGAAGATCATAAATAAAAAATATATTTAAATTTTAATGATTTTGTAAGTATCTAATTATTTACTTATATATAAAAATAAATTTCTTTTGATATTTGTTGTGTTTTAGTTTCGTTCCTTATTTCATGTAGCAAGATTTTTTGCATAATTCATTTTTTTCATCTTACAAAATCATCTAATACAACAAAATATTTCAATGACTTCAAGTTTATATTATAATATATTATAACCTTAATTTAAAATTTTTACATAAATTAACTTCATATAATCTATAGGGACATTAAATAATAATTAAACTGCATTAATAGATTACTCCATGCAGTTTACTTACTTGTCGTGTTGATGTTCTACACCCCCTAAAAGATTATCTTATTCATTTTTTTTTTAAATTATTGCTTCATCTTTTTTTCATGCTTGGTAAGATGAAAATATATTAGAAAAAGACATCATTAATCATGTGTAATAATTTACTTAACAAAAAAAGTAAAATATCTAAAATATTATTGTGAGGACTATCAAAATTGATATCCTCACTTATATATATTAGTAAATAGTATAATAAATAGATATATTTTAAAATCAACTAAAAATAAAGAATGACAAATAAAATAAAAGTATTATATTAGTCTATATATTTTTGACATATCCATGAAGAAAATATTAATTAGGAATTTATTTTATCAAATTAGAAAAATTAATTATGCTTTAAAAATATTAATTTGAGTAAATACACTTTATTTAGTCATTTAATATTAAGGATAGTATTGAAAGAATATAATAAAATTCTTTTGATTTCATCAAAGGGACAACTAAATTGAAATAAATATTTTTAGAAAGAGTGTCAATTAAAACAAAACGAAGGAAATATCCACTTAATATGATTTTTTAGTTATATAATAATTTACTTATCTAAATAAGATTAACTTTTTCTTGAAGAAACTACTAATACCTTCTTATTATGTAAAACATTATTTATTTTGGACCAAGTGTAAAAGCTAAAGGCACTACTCCCTATATCTCAATTTCTTATCATTTTCATAGTCAAAATTAGCTAAGTGTTGCAACTTGTTAAGTATTGGTAATATTAGATTCAAAATTTAAAAGAAAATTTTGCTAGAGATATTAATTAGTTTTGAAATTATTTATTTCACCATTTAAATTATAATAATTGGATAACTTATCCTGTGTATTCCATTTCCTATATCAAACAACCCTTTAATATAAAATATCACTTGTGAAATTTATATTTAAGCTACTTTCACTGAAGAATTTATTTTCCTCATTTTTAACAAAATGGTTGTGTATAAACCATTGGGATTATTATTAATATTATTATTATTTTTGGCTTCCTCTCACAACCCTTCACTTGTAGGCATATCACTTTCTTGATGCTAACTTTGACATCAACAATACTTAATCCAATGACCTAAAATCAATAGTCCGATTAATTTAAAATCACATCGATTTGACCCAAAAACAGTTCGTTCGTGCCGTTTGACTATCCAAACGACCCCGCCCCACCCCAATGACCCACACTCCCCCACTCCTCACCCTTCCTGGGAGCACCAGGTCTATTATCGGCCTATTTCACGCCTGAACCCTAGACACACCCACGGAACCATGGACTATATATAGCACACCAATTTGGCCCAAAAACGTCCTGTTCGCACCGTTCTGCCCCCAAACAACCCCGCCCACCTCAATGGCCCACACTCCCCCGCTCCCCATCCTTCCTGGGAGCACCATATCAATATTTGGCCTCTTTCACGCCCGAAACCTGGACACACCCCCGAAATCGTGGGTATAGAACACTGATTTGGCCCGAAAACATCTCATTCGCGCCGTTTCGCCCGTTCAACCACCCAAACAACCCCACCCATTCTAATGGCCCACACTCTCCCGCTCCCTAGCCTACCTAGGAGCACCAGATAGATTTTCGACACATTTCATTCACGAACCCCAGGCATACCCCAGAACGGTGGGCTATAGTGGACTGCGATAGACCCTTGACTCGAGAAACAACTGGATTTTAAAGTAATGAGCCACGCTTGCATTGAAAAAAAAAGTAGTAGAGACAATAAGATGAAAATAGAACAATCTGTCTTGTTTTGAGCCTAACACATTGCACTATGCAACAATAATAAAGTTACTGTTTAAAGAGTAAAATACAACAACAACAATACACAAAGTCCAAATGAGTAGAGCTAATTTTCTGTCTCAAAGAGTGGAAAATGTCGTGTTTTTTGCCTTTTCAACACCAAATCAAAGTTCATCCTTCAACAAAGCAAAACAAAAAAAGGTACCAAACATCAGCCATGGTATAAGAAACCATGTGTGATAAACATTATATGTACCAAAGAAGACGATCCAACACGGAGCAGAACAATTTTGGAGAGTCCGAGCAACATAATTTTTACAACAACAACAAACCCATATAGTGGGGTCCGGGGAGGTGAAATGTACGCAGTCCATACCACTACCTCTGGAGAAGTGGAGAGGTTATTTCCGGCGGACCCCGGCCCGAGCAACATGACTTTTCTTTGGTTAAATCATTCATGACCAATTTCATGAATCCATGTCTCAAGTAGACCTTTTCATATGCTCCACTATTTTGTAACAAGCATAAGATTCAGCATATATAAGAATTATTCCCGACATAAAGGGCAGCCGGGTGCACAAAACTTCCCACGTTAGCAGGGTTTGGGAAGGGCCGCACCCTTGGGATGTGATATAACAGTCTACCGTTATGCAAACATTAGTATGTTAACTGTTCAATTTAACCTCCTTAGCTGGAAAATTGTTTTGGTTGTATTGAACTGTTAAATTCTCGACATAAGGGTTGATTCTAGTGTAGGCAAATGGGGTTCGAGAATCATAGGTTCAAATACTACACACGACACTCTAATATATTTTTTAATCCCCTCGTACGAATTTTTGGCTCCACCGTCGATTACAACTGTAAAAGACAAATGACACTAACACTACAAAACACTTATATGTCTGTTAGAACTACAACTAAATTTCATTGTAACAGTTTTACGACTAAATCAAAACCAAACTGTTTTTGACTCCTAGTATCCCAAGTAAATTTTATTTCATAAGCCAGTACACCAGTAGTTTAGCTATTTAAACTCAGTTTATTAGCCCACGAAGAGCGACAAGAGAGAAAAGATTTAGAGGATAAATGAGGATAAATTGGAAGCTTACATGATAGTCACCATCGTAATCGTGACGATAGCGCTGCAAAACAAAAAATATGACAGAAAATTAGAGACTATATTTCAACAGGCAGAATTACTGAGCAAAATAAGAAACAGCATAACAAAATGGCTACTGAACTACTCTAAGATTATCACTAAAATAAAGTTTGTATTGCTATAACTAATCTCGTTAACATGAAGACAAAAATCACTAGCCAGAAGCTTCTGCTGGTTCATATTAATGCTTATTGAGCAAACTAAAGCCATAAGTCCGGAGAAATTTATGGTTTTTTTAGCTTACAAGGTATTTGAGTTTGAAAATTGTTGACAGAAGGAAGACAAATTTGTCAAAACATAAATTATGTAACCAAAGTCATGGTCAGTGAACTCATAATCATTCAAAGAAGTTAAACAATCAAAAAGAAAGTCAGAGAAATTGAAATCTGAGAAGCTACTATCCCGAACGAGAAAGGGATTACAGAAAAATTAGAAAGAAATTGTTGACCGGGAAAGGTGAGGAAATGATGGCAGAAAACTAAAACGGAAAAGCACAGAGCATGTCGAGTTCAAAGACATGTGAAAAACTAACCCTCCTGTGTCTGTCCCTGTCCCTGTCTCTTCTCCTCTTTTCACCTTCTTCTCTTGCTCGTTGGCATTCCTGAAAATTCAAGCTATTTTAGCACTTGTGCGGAGAAAATACACGACATATTAAATAATAATACATATTCAGACACTCAAACTTTAGCCTCCGTTGGCAAGTAATACTATAACTTTGAGAGTGCACATTTAGACACCTCAGCTTGGCCTCAACTGACAAGGGAACACTCCAACTCATCCCCACCGCATCTCGCGGACACCATACGTGACATGAGATAAATTTTGAAGGTGTCTAGATGATCATTTTGTACATTGGAGTATTCAGCTGACACAGTTGGACAAGATGAGCTGTCTAGATGTGTATACTCAAAAGTTAAAGCGTGTTACTTGCCAGTTGTGGCGGAGTTCGATTGTGTGTTTACGTATTATGCCTTAAATAAATGAAAACATTATATCAACCTCTTCCTCTCTTGCTTTTCTCACTTTCTCCGCTTCCTCAAAAGCCTCTTTTTCAGCCTGCAGATATTCATTTTGAGAAATTTGTGTGTAAAAGAAGGAATAAGCTAGAACCAGCTAACATAGGATAAAGGATCACGGACAGACCTCCCTATGAACAAAGACTTCCTCAATCACTTTCTTTGCGTAATCTGGATCATCGCATATCAGTATGTTGTCAAATACAGAACCTGCCTTCACCTGAAGCCCATGACAAAACACAACAGTACGTCACCCAGAGAAGTTTATGTCGCCTAAATTAGGTTCACAGTCAAATATTTATTTATAGATATTTAGCGGATTTCTTAATATATATGCAAAACTACTGGCTCCCGTGAACCTGTAGGGTTTGCTCTAAATTCGCCATTGACATCGCCCATTCTAACTTCATAGATTGTGGAAAGACAACATTATACTAGTTCAGACTACTATTCTTACTTGCCAAATTTCGATTCCGACATATTTGGTAGGCCTCAGTACATAGAGATCAGGATCATCTTCAATTTCTGAAGAGAGAGATAGAGAGAGAGCGGGAGATCAGAATGAATTTCTAATAGTGTGACAGAACTTCATATCATTGGCAAGCGTATTCAAATGCATACATTCATTACCTGGATTGTCGATCCAAGGGGTCTTCCATTTACCTTTGTAGTTGGGGTTTTTTACTTTCTGCAACATAAGATACAGTCGCTAAGTAGATAATCCAGTTACGACTTGAAGCATTCAAGCTTCATGATTAGCAGTTAGAATGATTTCCACATACCTTTCATTTCCATGGACCTTTATATGCTGGATTAGGAACTTTTGGTGGTCTCCAGATGCCATTTTCTTCTTCATCCCAGTGATCAGGCTATAAAAGGAAAGCAACTTTGATCGTTTAGCTTAAAGCTTGCAAGATGTAAACTTATTGGTGCAAGAAGGCCACTAATGTGTATCAACATAACATATGAAATGAAAAATGAAGCATTTGTACACTCTCTCCCACCATTTATACAAGTACGGATGGGGAAGTAAGGAAACCTGCTAAGGGAGTGATGACCGGCGAGTCCACTGCTAGTGTAATAAAGTTACAACAACAACAAAAAACCCAGTATATTCCCACATAGTGGGGGCTGAGGAGGGTAAAATGTACGCAGTCCATACCGCTACCTCCAAAGAAGTAGAGAGGCTGTTTCCGATAGACCCCCGGCTCAAGACAAAGGATAGTAGACAAAAACGTTGAAAGCGAGCAACATGATAATGGTGGAATAAAGTTAGTTTTACCAAAAAAAGGAGAATGGTTATAGTGATATAACAGACAAATTAGTTGAGCACACTACATATGAACGAAAAAAATCAGTACGGCAGACAAGAATAGAAAGTTCACTGCCAAGGAATAAAAACTTGATTTATAAACTAAAGAAAAGAGTCTTCAGAATAACCATATCTCAGAAGCAGTAACTTCAAAACCTCATCCATAACATAGCTGATATTACGGCAGTGTACATTAAAGCCTAATGAACTAACCTTTTTAGCTTTTGGGTCAGGGATCTCTCGCGGAATAGAGTCATATCCCTGGAGTAAAAAGTAGTAGAACAAGAAAATTTCAAAAACCAACCCAAAGCCTAAGAAACTAAAAAAACTGACCATTTGCACACTATGAACTACCTCCGGTTTGATCTGGTTTGGATCGTCTATATATTCTCTTTCTTCCCAATCTGCAGGCTGTAATCAATGACAATTGAATAAGTCACTTGAAAATGAGCAGAAAAGTATCAGACGTCGGAATGCAGAAAGGAACCTACAACTGCCAAAATTTCAATTGAAGTAATCAAGGAGAATAGTTGATAAATATGATTTCTACACCGAACTGTCGACAGTGGTTTTATAGGCATAAACAAGTCCAGCCTATAACAAGAGATGGTATCATACTATTTAAAAACCTTACTTCTACTCCAGTACAAACCGCAAAATTGCCAATAGTATATAGAAAGCTTAAAACATTTAAAAAAGACTTAACTTTCAGCTCACAGCCATGCTGTGAAAAATGTTCAAATAATGACCAATGTCAAGACAATAGCTTACTTATAAAAAGTAAAGCCGCAGATGGGCTTAGGTGGGGAGGAGAAGATGCGGTTTTAGGAGGCTTTGGATGAGGTGGTGAGAGGAGTGCCTAGTTCTAAGAAGATTGTTGTAGCAGGGGACTTCAATGGGCACATTGGGGCATTACCAGGGGGTTTTGGCGATGTGCATGGTGGTTTTGGTTTTGGGGAGAGAAATGAAGAGGGAGTTGCTCTGTTGGATTTTGCGAGATCCTTTGAGTTGGTTGTGGCGAATTCGAGCTTTTCGAAGAAGGACGATCACCCGATCACCTTCTGAAGTGCGATAGCCAAGACCCAAATTGACTTTTTATTGCTTAGAAAGGGGGATAGGGTGTTGTGTAAGGACTGTAAAGTCATTCCGAGTAAGAATCTTTCGACGCAACATAAGACTTTGGTAATGGACTTGGGTATTAAAAAGTTAAGAAGAGAAGGAGTAAGAAGGGTAGACCTAGAATTAAATGGGGCGGCTTAACACCGACGAATGCGCATGAGATAGAGGAGAAGGTGGCGGGAATGGGGGTGTGGGAGTGTAAGGAAGATGTTGATAATACGTAGGGTAGGGTAGGTAGGTACATAAGGAGACTGCTAGTGAGGTGTTGGGTATTTCCAGAGGCCGGGCTGGCCACCGTCAGGGAGATTGGTGGTGGAATAAAAAAGTTAAGAAGAGGGTGGAAGCGAAGAAGGAGGCGTATTCTAAGTTGGTTGAGAGTAAATATGAAGAGGAGAAGCGGGCTAATAGGGAGGAGTATAAAATTACTAGGAAGGAGGTAAAGGTTGCAGTTACGGTGGCTAAGACGGCTGCGTTTGAGAGCTTGTATATGGGTTGGAGGTGAAAGGAGGGGATAAGAGGTTTTTTAGGCTTGCTAAGGCTAGGGAGAGGAAGGGTCATGACCTCGACCAGGTGAATTGCATTAAAGGGGAGGATGGTAGAGTCTTGGTGGAGGATGGCCACATTAAAAAAAAATGTCAGTCGTACTTTGATAGGTTATTGAATGATGAGGCGGATAGAGATATTATGTTAGGGGAGTGATATAATTTAATAATAATTGATCTTATTGATATTGAAGGGGTTACAGCTGTATATATAGAGAGCTGAAGAATAACTAATTACAGAATAACCCAGATATATTTAATAATTATATATGTAGTCTATTATCCCCCCGCAAGCTGAGCAGCGGTAACGAGGGGCAGCTTGGAGCAGAGATAATGAAAAGGCTGTAACGGAAGAGGCTTGGTGAGAATATCAGCAAGCTGGTCAGTAGATGGGACATAGTGCGTGGCCATCGTTCCTGCAAGTACCTCATCGCGAACAAAGTGACAGTCGGACCCAAAATGCTTCATACGATCATGAAGGACTGGATTTTTGGTAACACAAATAGTGGACTGATTGTCACAATAAATCTGTGGTTTCGTCGGGGGAATGCCAAGTGCATCTGTAAGGTATCGTAACCACATGGCTTCAGCAACACCTGCAGCCATGGCACGATATTCTGCTTCTGTGGAGGAACGGGACACTCGCGTTTGCTTCTTGGTGCACCAGGAAATCAGATTCGGTCCCATCATAACAATATATCCAGTAGTGGACTTCCGATCATCTTTGTCGTTAGCCCAATCCGAATCAGAAAAAACAGATATATCAAACGAGCCCTTTTGAAATAAAATTCCACATTGAAGAGTACCTTTAAGATAGCGTAGAATGCATTTCAAGGCCTGAGAGTGTTGTTCTGTGGGAGCATGCATTGATTGGGAGACTCGATTGACTGCATATTGGATGTCCGGACGAGTAACAGCAAGATAATGAAGTCCACCGATGAGGCTCCGATATAGTGTAGGATCGGCAAAGGGAGTATTCGGCCCTAGGGATTGGCGGACTGCCATGGGAGTGACCGCGGGTTTGCAGTCTGTCATTCCAGCTCGATTTAGAAGTTCAAGGGTATATTTTGTTTGATGCATCAATATGGTTCCCGATTTGCGGATGAGTTCGAGGCCAAGAAAGAACTCCAGAGGACCGAGGTCCTTAAGTTTGAAGTCACGATGCATAGCCTCAGTAATTTCAGTGATGAGTGATGATGAGCTGCCTGTAATAACAATATCATCCACACAGATAAGAATGATGACTGTCCCTCGAGAACAGTGAAGGGTGAAGAGGCTGTTGTCATGATGGTAGGTGCGAAAACCAAGACCCTGCAGAAAAGTAGAGAGGCGTGTGTACCAGGCACGTGGGGCCTGTTTCAGGCCATACAGTGATTTGCGAAGCTTGCAAACATAGTGAGGACGGTTGGGATTAACATATCCCGGTGGCTGAACCATATAGATGTCTTCCTCAAGATGACCATGAAGAAAGGCATTGCTGACGTCTAACTGATGAAGCGGCCAATCATAGTGAAGAGCAAGAGACAAGACCAGACGAATAGTCTGTTGCTTAACAACAGGGCTGAAGGTCTCCTTATAATCCACACCATACTCCTGATGATACCCTTTTGCAACCAGACGTGCTTTATAGCGAGAAAGACATCCATCTGAATTTCGTTTGATGCGAAACACCCATTTGCACCCAATAGACTTTCGGTTACTAGGTAGAGGTACCAAATCCCATGTACGTTGTTCATTCAGAGCCTGAAATTCCTCATCCATAGCTTGGCACCAGAAACTATTTTTGGAGGCTTTGTTGTAGGTAGTAGGCTCAGTTATGGGATGTGCATCAAAGGGTATTTGAGTGTGGTAGACTTTGGGTTTGAAGGTACCGGCCTTGGCTCGGGTTGTCATAGGGTGAGTGTTGAGTGGAAGGTGATTAGGAAGGGGTGGTGGAGTTGTATGATGTGTGGACGGGGGTTGGGTGGGGCTGCCGTGGGAGCTGGGATGTGCAGCGGTGGATGGGGTGGCTGTATGTGTGTTAGGAGTATGATGTAGGGAAGTGGTGGGTTGTGTGGCAGTCGGCTGGGTGTTCGGGTGGGGGGTTTGGGGGTTCGGGTGGGTGGGTGGTTGGTTCGAGTGGGTAGTGGCGTAGTGGGGTACCGGGTTAGGTGCCGAGTGAGCCGGAGCATGAGCGTGTGAAAAGGACGGAAATAATGGCACAATGCCAAGTGGATTGGGGAAGTATGGAGTAGAGGAAAGACTTGTGTAAGGAAATTGTTCCTCCACAAAATGAACATGACGGGAAACATATGTTTTCTGAGATACAGGATCGAAACATTTGTAACCTTTGATAGTGGGATGATAGCCTAGAAAGACACAAGGGGTGGACCAAGGTTGAAGTTTATGTTGAGTGTGTGGACGCAACCAGGGATAAACCAGACACCCAAACGGGCGGAGATGGATGTAGTCGGGTGGATGATTGTAGAGACGGGCATATGGAGTGGAGTTGGAGAGAGTGTGAGTGGGCATGCGATTTATGAGGTAGTTGGCAGTAGCAAGGGCATCAACCCAAAAGGAAACAGGTAAGCTGGAATCATGGAGGAGCGCAACAACTGTTTTTATTAGGTGACGGTGTTTGCGCTCAGCAACGCCATTTTGTTCAGGGGTATATGGACATGAAGTGTGATGAAGAGCCCCTAGACTTTGAAGAAAAACACCAAATGCATTGTTGACAAATTCTTTGCCATTGTCACTTCGAAAAATTTTGATTTTTGCATTAAATTGATTTTGAACCATTCGGTCAAAGTTGACAAGAACAGTATAAGCTTCGGATTTAAATTTCAGAGGATAAAGCCAAGTGAATTTACTGTAATCATCAACAAAACAGATATAATAACGAAAACCTTGAACAGAAGGAACTGAGGTTGGACCCCAAATATCAGAATGAATTAATTGAAATGGCGCAGTGGCCTTGTGTTCAGACAGTGAAAAAGGTAAACGACAAGATTTAGACACTGAACAGGACTCGCAATGTAATTTCCCTGAAAAATTAAAACCTAAGGAAGATAAAATGGATTTGGTGATGGCGGATGATGGGTGCCCAAGCCGGCGATGCCAGGTGGACGAGAGAATGGCTTGACTCACAACAGACGGAGACCGAGATGGAAGAGTGTATAGCCCATGCTCACAGCGGCCCGTGTACCGCACCCGGTTCGTGGTATTGTCCACTATCTGGAAATTGGTGTCATTAAAAATGAGGGTGCAGTTATTTTCTTTAGTAAAGCGATAAACAGATAAAAGATTGGATGTGAGGGAAGGGACGTGGTGAAGGGTTGAGAGATGAAATTTACCATTTGGGGTATAGATATACCCAGAGCCGGTGTTTGTGATGAGAAGGGATTGACCATTGCCTACTGTAATAGTTTCTGAGCCATGATACGGATGAGGAGCTTGAAGTTGTGAATAATCCGACGTCACATGGGTGTTAGCACCTGTGTCTAGATACCAATCGCCAGATTGAACGTTTGTGGACGCATGCATCGCCCTTGATCTGCCGGACTGGCGATTTACATTCTGCGAGTCATCATAACGATACCAACAATTAGCCGCAGAATGGCCCCGTTTAGCATAAATTTGGCACGTCGGAAGATCTCGTGTGGGCCCCCGCTGGTTTCCTCATCCCTGTCTGCGGCCTGACTGGAAGTCGTCCCTCGGTGGAGGCCCGCCTCTGCCTTGCTGCCCGGCGTTCCGACGGTCACCGCCGCCGCTGCCTCGCCCTTGGTTACGGCGATCGTCACCGCGACCCCTGGCCGAGCCCCCGTTGCCAGCTGAGTAAAGAGCCGTGACGCCAGGGGTGGAACTGGCTTCTCCGAGCAGTAATTTGTGTTCCATGTCTAGATTTAATTCTTCTGCATTAAGCCATCCAAACAGTTGATTCAGAGTGATTTCGACAGGTGAGAGGCGAATATGCTATTTGAGAGAGGAATAGCCAGACGGAAGACCACGTATCACGGCATTCACCACGTCTCGTTCAGGAATAATCTCGTTCACAGCATCTAGGTCAGACAGAATAGAGGCCACATCATCAAGGTATTGAGTCATCGTCTTCATTCCCTTCCGAAGAGTATGAAATCTGTCACGCAACTGAAAAATATGAGCCGTGGACACAGAGTTGTACCTTGTGGCTAGTGCGTCCCAAAGTGAAGCCGATGTGAGAAAACCCCGGGCGTGTTTGTGCACAGAGGGGCTAATAACGGCGAGAAGACAGGCTCGGATCTGAGTGTCTACGATCATCCACGGAAGGTAGTCGGGATTTGGGAGCATGACGCCGTCCTCCTCGGCTGTCTCGGGCGGCGGCTTCTCCGTACCGTTAATCCATCCGAGCAGCAAGTTGGCTGCGAGGGCGGTGCGGACGTTAAGTGCCCAGGCCGGGTAGTTGTTGTCAGATAATTTTTCGAGGATGAGATTGTGGAGATTCCTGAGCAGTAATTTTACTCCAGACGGTAAATTTGACAGAGGATCAACAACCTTGTCCATGGCGCCGACCTACGGCGGAGGAGGGAGGCCGTGCGGTGTGGTGTAGATGGTGGCAGCGGCGCACACACGTCGGAAAAGAGGAGAGATTAGGGTTTGGGCGGAAGAAGAAACCCTAGCTTTGATACCATGATATAATTTAATAATAATTGATCTTATTGATATTGAAGGGGTTACAGCTGTATATATAGAGAGCTGAAGAATAACTAATTACAGAATAACCCAGATGTATTTAATAATTATATATGTAGTCTATTAGGGAGCTAGAGCATTCTGAAGAGGGTCGTGATTTTAGTTATTGTAGACGCTTTAAGGTAGAGGAGGTCAGAGAGGCTGTTCACAGGATGCGTAGGGGTAGTACGATGGGGTCCGATGAGATTCTTGTGGATTATTGGAAGTTTTCTAGCGATGCTGGCTTAAGATGGTTGACTGATCTGTTTAACTGCATTTTCAAGTCGGCGAAAATACCCGAGGCTTAGAGATGGAGTACTTTGATCCCTTTATATAAGAACAAGGTTGACATTCAGAGTTGCAACAACTATAGGGGTATTAAGTTATTGAACCACACTATGAAGATTTGGGAGAGAGTGGTCGAGTTTTGGTTGAGGAGGTTAGTGTCTATCTAGGAGAATCAGTTTGGTTTTATGCCTGGTCGCTCGACGACGGAGGCAATTCACCTAGTGCGGAGAATGGTGGAACAGTATAAGGAAAGGAAGAAAGACTTGCACATGGTGTTTATCGACTTGGAGAAGGCGTACGACAAAGTACCTAGGGAGGTTCTTTGGAGATACTTGGAGGTGAGAGGGGTCCCGGTGGCGTATATCAGAGCAATCAAGGATATGCATGATGGAGCTAAGACTCAGGTTAGGATGGCGGGAGGAGATTCTGTGTATTTTCCTATCTTGATAGGGTTACATCAGGGATCTACTCTTATCCCTTTTTTGTTTGCTGGTAATGGATGTGTTGACACGACATATTCAAGGAGAGGTGTTTACTACATATATACCAACAACTATCTAATAATTGTATTTACAGGCATCCCCCCACAAGGTATATTCCACAGAAACTTGCAGCTTCTTCCTGCATTTTCCAAAGACCTTCTCAGTTGAATGTATCCCCGTTTTGTTTTCAACTTCTGGGTTGTGCTGTTCAAAGTGGGAAAGTCGTTCTTCTGTTGTTAGAGCTGAAGCTGAATCCCAAGAAGAACCCGAAGAAACAGAGGTTGAAGCTAAGGCTGAAGGAGCAGTTGCGGCCGACATTTAAAGAATGTTGCAAT
Source organism: Capsicum baccatum var. pendulum (assembly GCA_030864225.1). Taxonomy (NCBI): domain Eukaryota; kingdom Viridiplantae; phylum Streptophyta; class Magnoliopsida; order Solanales; family Solanaceae; genus Capsicum; species Capsicum baccatum. The sequence goes on from CM061554.1 coordinate 248,233,236, forward strand.
GCTCTGTTGAATCATTTGAATTTCTTTTGTCATGCTATTCTCTACGTTATGCTACCTATAAGGACATATATCTTGAATTGAAAACGGACACCAATTTAATTAGAATTTGTGGCATTTGCTTATTTGGTGTTAGAATTGTTTTCACAATAGCAACTACCTTCTCAATCAGTGCGTGGATAAAGAAAAGGATTACTAGACGAGAAAAAGGACAGTATGTTTCTTTACAGCGTTCTGTTAAAAGTTAACCAATAAGAAATGTGTTGTGTTAACGTATTTCACTGAAAATTACTCAACTGAGAAAACTTCTATTATGCAAAAAGTGGAGAATATTTTTGAAGTTTATACCTTTTATTTGTAATTTTGTAAGGAAAATTCTAACTTAAATTGGTATATTCTTCTTTGTAAAGTTTATAAATTTTCAAGGCAAAGATGTTGCTTTCAGTTTGCTCGCTGATACAGGTATTGAATTTCAAACTTGATACTTCAACATTTTGTTCAAAATCGTTTTTGGTACGTTAAAAAATTTACAATTTGAAGTGTATTTTGACTATTTAATCGAACTCTATTATAATCTGTGTGTTGGATTTACCTGTCTTTGTTTCCTCTTCCTTGTACCTTTGGCGGCTGAGAAATAGGTGTCCAATATATCAACAAGTGTTGCTCTCTTATTTCTTCAGATTTTTTTACGGATGTGATATAATTTCGCGACATAATATATTGGATGTGGTTTTGCTTTTTCTTGAATCTTTATTTTCTAGCTAGAGGAGAGTGGATGGTGTAAGATCAGTAGTAGTAAATAACTGGTACTAGATTTGTGTTTGTGATTTTGATTGTGTAAATTGGTATGTATGGAGTAAAAGGAGACTTCTGTCGAATTTGGTTTTCTCTCAATGTGAATATGTGATTCCTATAAATGACTTCCGTTGTTACGATGTTGTTATACATCAATGTACCTAAGGTGTTTGGAGAAACGAACAAGTTTCTTTTATGTCCTTAACAGTTATGGTTATTTTGTGAAGAAATATTTTGTGATGTTCTGATGTAAATATAGCAATTACGTTTCATGAAGGGGTACATGATTTCACCTTATGATAGTGTTGTTAGCTTAAAGTGACTTTTGTATCACAGGCTGACAATTAGAACAAAGTTCTTTTATGTCCTTGACGTTTATGATTATTTTTGGGAAGAAATGTCCTGTAATGTTCTGCTGCAATTGTAGCAGTTACATTTACATTTCATACTTTCTATGGCATTAGAGTTATTAATTCATCATTGTCACACTTTGGTTGTTTCTTCTGTTGAGACAAGAAGGAAAAAAAGAGTCCCGATAGACCTTTCTCTTTTCTTGGTATGTTTATCCTTGATCTAACATTATGTAACTCAACAGGCCTGGTTCAGGGAACTCCCAAGAGAGGTGTTGGATTCTCTTTCTCCTAAGCAGGTTATGCAATGCCAGTCAGAAGAGGACTATAGTACTCTTGTGAGACACTCTCCCACCAACGGAGGTTGCTCTGCTGCACTGGGCTATCAATCATCCTGGATGAGTTGTGATTCTTCATCAATAAAGTTTAGGACGGCGGTAAGTACTGTTGGGATGGTTAAGTGCAAAGCAAAAGTATAGGGTATCATGTCATTATGTTTACTTTCCCAATATCTGAGATTCTAAGCTATCAAGTTAGGGGAACAAAACAAGATATTGAATTGCTTACTTGATGATCATTTTCAGCTTTTATCATACACTTGATGTAAAACATATTGAATAGGAATACACAATCTTTCAATTCTAAGCTAATAGACTTAGTCTTTCATAGTCTAATAATCCCCAGAATGTACCCTTAACATTTTAGAAAGGAGCCAACTCCCGTCGATCCAACGTTTCAGGGGTTGTGCTGCGGACCATATGGCGTGAGCGGTAATTCCGACTCCACACAATAGAATGAAGGCCGACACCAACAGGAAGATAGTTGAAAAGCTTGGTGATTTCTTCAGTCGATTAAGTTCTCGAGCTATTTCACGGCCAAGTCTTTCTATGTCCGCGGGGGACAATTGGATTGGCTGCTGAGCTCCTGCAGCATTGGCGTTGGCATCGGGCAGAGCTCCAGCAGCGTTGGCGTTGGCATCGGGCTGAGCTCCTGCAGCTTTGGCGTTGGCATCGGGCTGAGCTCCTGCAGCGTTGGCGTTGGCATCGGGCTGAGCTCCTGCAGCGTTGGCGTTGGCATTGGGCTGACCTCCTGCAGCGTTGGCGTTGGCATTGGGCTGACCTCCTGCAGCATTGGCGTTGGCTGGCGGTTGTTGAGCAGCGTTAATCCCATCACCACCGTTGTCTTCATCATTAGTTTGAAGCCCAAGTAGAAGTAGCGGCAATAGTCTTGATCGCTGATTCTCGCATTTTCCAGTCCAATTAGTTTTGACCTGAAAAATCAAAACACACTAATTAAAATTGAACTAAACTTATAACTTTTTTCTTATTTACTATACTGTAAAACACCAATTATAACTTTAAGAACTAACTTACGTGTTAAACAACAGCAAAAAAAGAGAACTGAAATTCACGGGAACTTAAACGCCTTATTACTTAACTATAAACAACAAACCATCATGGATAAAACAGGTGATGTAATGAATAAATGGAACTATCCTTACTAAAAGACTCATAAGACCATCTGAAAAGGAGGAAAACATTAAATCCTAGAAGTCGGAGTGCCAAACTGAGTGATTCAGAAAGCGTGAAGAAAAGTGGATGTCATAGACGTAGCGGATCTTAAGGAGATCTTTCATTCTCGAAGATGAGGAGCTTTACCATTTGTTCAACAACATCTAAAGTTAAGTAATCACATCTTGTTCCTCATCATTATTCGGCTTTATTCATCATGCATAGTTGTCCTCAGAAGGAATTAAGCCTTATGAAGCTCTAGCTCCTCTAGACTTCTCATCCATTCAATGATTCACCAATTCAATTCAAGTAAATGATTCTCCTCTGCTAATTTTCACATTGTTCCATCAAGGAAATGGTGTACATATTTACAAGTAAAAAGTTATTATCCTTACTGTCTGCTAAGACTATGGAATTAAAGCTTGAAGGTTCATATGAAACAAAACAAACCAAACGAAAAATTTTAACTCAGGCGATCATTCTTTCTCGGATTATAGTTATCATTTTTACACTAACGAAAGAACAGAATACGAAACGAAACAAACCAAACGAAAAATCTCAGTTCAGGCAATCATTCTTTCTGGAATTATAGTTATCATTTCTACACTACCGAAGGAAATCGAAATATTGAACTGAGACGAAACTAGAATAACTTCGCAACAAACTCAGATACAAACAACTGCAGCTGACTAATTATTACAATACAACGAAAGAAATCGAAACGAGACGTAATATCGAAACCCAGATAAAAACAACTGCAGCAGAACTATTGAAACCCAGATACAAACGAGACGTAACATCGAAACCAGATACAAACAACTGTAGCAGAATTATCGAAACCCAGATACAAACAACTGCAGCAGATACAAAATCGAAACTAGACATAACTAGAATTAACATTTTTACTAAAAACTCATTTTCTGAATTATAATCTACAAATGTAGAGTAATAGTCGCATTTGTGATGAAATAGGCGGTGGTCAAATTTATACCTTCGTACTCAGCATTATGCGAACCTGTGGAGAAATTTGATTAGAATTCACGTTCATCCTGCATATTGAGATACAGTTCCGATTGAAACTCGACTTCATCCTTGACAAGTTTAGCATGTTTGCAGAGAAAATAATTGGAATCGAAAAATTGATAGAAGAATGTGAAAAGGGAGGACAGAGCTCTGTTTTTGTAGACCCGGTTACTAATAACTACCTTAGCAGGGGTATTTTCGTCAAAAGCAGTAGAGGAAATATAATCCGCGTGTTGCGATTGTTGGTGGGAAGAATAATTTTTTTTAAAAATTACATTTCGATAAAATTTATTTATAAATAGGAAAAAATACATGCTGAACCATTACAAAAAAATAATAATCTCTTATTCCTATTACTTATTTCATTCAAACTGTGGGACAAATTTTGTAAAAACTTGTGCTTGTGTGCCCTTTACTCAGTAGTTGCATATGTTAATCTTATAAGCAGTATTTTTTGTTAAACGATGTTGCTTATTCAGTGACATTTGAATGGTATTTATAGATTATTTTTTAATCAAGACAATTGAAATTCACCTACTTACTATCAAATTTTGAACTTGCAGACATTGTCAGTGTATCATCTTACATACTACAAGATGAACGGGTCCTTGGAAGAAAGACAACTAGTATAAATCATCTCTTTGATCAATTTTGGAGCTTCTATCTTGACTGTTATCTGTCGCAAGCCAATTTGATGAGAACAATGAAAGAAAACTACATGTTGTATGATCAACTAGTTTCTAAGATTTCATGAACATAACAAAAATTCATGCAGTACATGGGTGACTGGGACTTGTACATAGAAAGAAAGCTATGTGCATTTAAAAAGATCAAAGGCATGATAAGACTGCTTTCGAAGGAAAGGTAGACACAATAGGCCTCGTAAATTAATATATTGGTGTTGTAGTTAATAGAACCCTTCACTTGTAGGCATATCACTTTCTTGATGCTAACTTTGACATCAACAATACTTTCTTGATCCAATGACCTAAAATCAATAGTCCGATTAATTCAGAATCACATCGATTTGAGCCAAAAACAGTTCATTCGTGCCGTTTGACTATCCAAACGACCCCGCCCCACCCCAATGACCCACACTCCCCTGCTCCTCAGCCTTCCTGGGAGCACCAGGTCTATTGTCGGCCTATTTCATGCCTGGACTTTGGACACACCCACGGAATCATGGACTATATAGCACACCGATTTGGACCGAAAACGTCCTGTTCGCACTGTTCCGACCCCAAACTACCCCGCCCACCTCAATGGCCCACACTCCCCCGCTCCCCAGCCTTCCTGGGAGCACCAGATTGATATTTGGCCTCTTTCACGCCCGAACTCCGGACACACCCCCGAAATCGTGGGTATAGCACACTGATTTGGCTCGAAAAAATCCCGTTCGTGCAATTTATTAGGAGCATATTTGAACTTTTTTGTTTGGTGTGAAGTGCAATTTTGTAAGTAGAGCAAATTTGAACTTTGTTTGAGTAAACAGATGCAATTTCATGATGTTTAACAAGCGAATTTGAACTTACTTTTTGAAAGAAACGGTGCGTTTTTGCTATGTATTATAGCGAGTTTGAACTTACTTTTGAATGACTCGGTGCTATTTTGCGATGTATTACGAGCATATTTGAACTTCCTTTTCTGGATGGAGGTGCAATTTTGCAGGTAATGAGCAAATTTGAACTTCATTTGAGCAAACAACTGCAATTTTTTGACGTATCATTATCGAATTTGAACTTATTTTTTGAATGAATCGGGGATATGGAGCATATTTGGAATATATTTTGCATGAATAAGTGCAACTTGTCAACTTAACGAGCAAATTTGAACCTGTTTTTTTGAACAACAGATGCAAGTTCATGATGTGACTCATGAAGTTGAAATATTTTTGAAATTATATTTGTATTTTTGGTGTTATATGATGGGCATTTTTGAACTTCTGTTGAATAGATAGATGCTATTTTGCACTTTAGAATGAGCAGATTTGAACCTTTTTCTAAAAAAATAGGTGCAATTGCGTGACCTTAAGTGTGGTTATATGATGTCTATAAATTCGAGTGTTACAGGCTAAAAGCTTGTGAAATGGATAATTATGATGCACGCACAGGTGCGACTATAGCGAGTAGGTCAGAGAATATGTGGATGTTCTATACGTGAAATTTATTGACATATTGAAGTAATGCAGATGCTAAGCAGGTAATCAATATTTATCGTATGTCTGGCAATGTTGATATACAATGTGCTATACATTGATGTATGGAGGTAATCAAGATGTATGACTGCTGTACTGAACAGATATCTACATACACTATTGTTGGACAAGTGAGAGCTAATGAACTAGTGAAAAAGAATGTTCTAAAAAGATGTATGGAGCTAATGAACTGTATATATATAAGTTTCCCTTGCAACGTATACTAGCTCCTAGGTTGTATACAATTTAACTGTTGAGATTAAATTACCAAGAATGATTCCATTGTCTAATTGCCCAATATATAGGTATTGGGGGTGTATATAGGTGGTTTGCTAGCTCCGAGGGATTTCTCCTCTCCCTCTTGTCTCGATTGAGGGCTATGTTTCAAAATTTTACTTTTGAAGATGGGAATCAAGGAGAACAAGTAGTGAATCTCAAATAGAGGACTCGAAGTGTCTTATTCATTGAGCTGCATATGTTGATCTTATAAGCAGTATTTTTTGTTAAAGGATGTCGCTTATTCACTAACATTTGGATGGTATTTTTTTTTCAAGACAAATGAAATTCACCTATTTACTACATCAAATTGTGAACTTGTAGATGCTGTCACTGTATGACCACTCTTACTACAAGATGAATTGGTCCTTGAAAGAAAGGCAACTATAAATCATCTCTTTGATCATTTTTGGAGCTTCTATCTCGACTATTATCTCTGGTGAGCACAATGAAAGAAAACTACGTGTTGTATGGTCAACTAGCTTCTAAGATTTCATGCATGGATATAACAAAAATTCTTGCAGACATGAGTGACAGAGACTTGTACATAGAAAGAAAGCTATGTGCATTGAACAAGATTAAAGGCAAGATAAGACTCTGCTGACACTGTAAGCCACGTAAATTAATAATATATCGGTGTCGTAGTTAATAGAATCTCTGGAATCAACCATGAAATCACCACAATTTATTGGATGATCACGACAGCTTTCCTAGAGATAGCTCGTCCATGTAGTTTCTGTTGGATTAAGTTGCGTTTTCCTTCATCGAATAAAAGATTCAATTTAGTCTGCGGTGCTGATGAGAAATAATTTTCGTAGCCAGGGCTGAGAAACATTTTCTCAAGTACTGTTGCAGTTGTCAGAACATAAAGAACAAGTCTCATCTCAGATGTCAGAGAAAAATTTACAAATAGATGATTCAAAAGAACTGCACTGTACAACAACATACCCCTATCCTTGCGGGGTAGAGATGTTGTTTCCGATAGAATAGTTGCACTATCTGCAGATTATTATTAAAAAAATCTGTGCTCTTTCACATTATGAGTGAACTTATGAAAAGACCAAGGTGGACTTTACTTGTGAGTAAGATGTAAGTACGACCCTCCGTACTTATTATATGATATGATATAGTTGTATGATTACAAGTCAAATCATAAAAAGAAATGGTGTTATGGTTGTTACGTCTTCATGCAACATGATACTTCTATTCAACTTTTGCATCAATGTAGCAAATTATTCAAACGCAGTTCACCACTAAACAAATAGAGATTCTAAGTGCCTTTTTATTAGGCAGACTTCAAATTAAGGAAGACCAGAAATTTCACATCCGCAGCAGCAGCACAAAATAACCAAAAAAGGGCAGTCCGGTGCGCTAAAGCTATTGCTATCCGCGGTGTCCGGGGAAGGGCCCCACCACCACAAGGGTGTATCGTACGCAACCTTACCTTGCATTTCTGCCAGAAGCTGTTTCCAAGGCTTGAGAACCCGTGACCTCCTGGTCACATGGCAGCAACAACACAAAACAACCAAATAAGTAAAAGAAGAATAACTCACCACCAAATTGAAATTTTGAAGAAGAGGACAAGCATCCAAGAATTCGGATGGTTCAACTAAATGTAAAATCTCATAATTGGAAATAAGCGTCAAGCTTAATGTCCTAAGGCTTCTGAACGTCAAAATCTCTGTTGGGATCTCTACTGTGGAGTAGTTTACCTGACATGAAGAATATAACGATGGAAAAAAAACTCACTTGATTAGGGTAATCAAAATGACAAATAGAAAAACTTTGAGAATGCACGACAATGTTAAATTAATACCTCATCAGCAAACACACCGAGGGTTAAGGATTTAACCTGATCATCTAAATCTCTTGCACCACGACTAAATATGTATGTATTTGACCACCAAGGACAAACCGTTACATTTTCCAGCATGGGAACAAATGAGAAAAAAAATCTTACATTGTTCCATACCATACACTCGAGCGTATGAAGATATTCAGCATGAAGATCAATTTCTTTCCCTCCATCACACCTCCAAATAACAACTTGTTTTACTGTACCAGCGAGTCGTAGCTTATAAGGAAGTTTAGAATTCTCAATAGTTAACTTCTCAAGGTTGGAACAAGAGGACAGAATACACTCCAGATGTCTGCATTTTAACACTACAGCTCTCAGAGCAAGGGTCGCGAGGGAATTAAAACGGAGTTGGGGACTTGGTAACACAATGCAGTGGGACAAAAACAAATGTTCCAATGAAGATGCCTGAGAGAGATTCTCAAGAGAAAATTTAAGCAACTTGCTCGAGTCACAGATGGGGACCAAACCAGGGCACTCAAAGGAAAGGAATAATCTTTCAACACCTACTCTAGAAATAGAACGAAACCAATGGGTAAATGCACTAGGAAACTCTCTCACAAAGCAACAGACCAACTTAACCTCAGCCACACTAAGATCGGAATAGAGTCTTAAAAATTGGAATAATGCATTCATAAATTTGTCTTTTTCTTGATAGTAAGGGCAACGATCGTGAATATTATGGTCAATCCCAAACATTTCGAGGCATCTGAATAAAAATGGGGGTTGCTGTTGTAGTTGCGTAGACGCAAATAGATATTTCCACCTAGTACATAAAATGGTCGTCCTAGCAGCCTCGCGTAGTGTCAACTTTCCAAGAATGGAACACAAAACATGATCTGGCAGCTGGCTCAAATAATCCTCCTTTGTGTCATCAGCCTAAAGAAACAGCAAAAATCTTTTAAGGAGAAAATTTATGTATCAGCAACTTGTTCCTCAATTACGATTCTTTTTCCTCTAAGTTAAACAAGAGCAGGAGGAAAAACAGGATTCACAACAAACACACAAAAAAAAACAAGAATAAAAATCAGATCTTGCGCATGCTGAATATTTTTATACAATACTACTTACTGTTGGTCTTCTCCTGTAGTAATAATTAATCCAACGAACTATTCCACCCAATGCGAGCAATGGTAGAACCACTTTTCCTCCTCCTGAACAACACAAAAGAACGCAACTTGTTTCCATTACAACAGCAAAAACGAACACCACACATAAAAACAACATAAAAAGCACAACTTTTTTCCATTACAACAACAGAAGCAACATTAAAAAATAAAAACACAACTGTCACACCCCTCCTTGTTAACATACTCCAAAAAAAGAGATTTATTTTAAGGGTCGAAAGAGTTTTATTATTTAAGTGACAAGAAATGAAAATTTATTTCGGAAAAGGATTATTTACATTTTTTATTCAGAGTCGCCACTTGGCATAATCTGGTGTGCCAAGTCACCATTGGAAAATCCTTTTCAAAACCATTTGACTCTTTAAACTGGTTTGCGAATAGACTCCGGCTAAGGAATTCTGTTGACCGAGGGGAAGGTGTTAGGCACCCCTCGAACCCGTGGTTCAACCACGGTTGCTTGGTAGAGTGTATCAACTATTTTGTCATTACGAAATGTATAAACCATACAAAAGCACGCAAAATAATCAAACAATAAACAAAACAGAACAATCCAAGAATGTATAGTCCAGTCCAATTATACAGTCCAAAAATAAATAATGCGGAAATGTAAATCTATTCTACCCTAGACTAATCTCCAATGCCTTACCCGATTCCGCGGTCCTTCATCACGATCATTTTCCGCCATCATGATACGTCGGGGTATTCCCCGGTGAATTAGTAAGAAGACCTCGGGGCATTCCCCGGCTAAATGAATACATTTAATCGCAGGTGATAAAGTAGAAAAACATTCAACACAGACTCCACATGCAAACATCCAACGAGACACTTATTTCTAAATTTTGCCTAACCGAACGTACGATTGCCTACCCACTTGACTTGCCATGATACTATCACGAAATTGATAATTAGACGTGAAAGTAACAATAACGACGAATCAAAAACAACAACAAATCAAAATTAATCCTAATTCACTTTAACAATTTTTAACTCGCGCCCCGAATTCCTTTTAAGCCACATGATTAGTGCATGCTTTGATTTTCCAATCACATCTCATAATCCGAAACCAACATCAAACACAACACAAACAACGAAGATTCAAACCAAAAACACAACCAATAAATCATCCACACCCACAACATCAATAAAGTAAAGATCGGTAGAAGAAATGGACCTCAATGAAAGTGATTCTTGTCGATAATAAAGAAATTCGAAGACCAAAATACTCGAACGGAGAACCTTAGTCACGAATCTCCCCGAATCCAAACTCGGCGTGGAAATTTGGAGCAAGAAATAATATAGCTCAAGTTACAATTAGCTTGGGATAGCATAAACAGACAGAAAACAACTCAGAATCTGACCGAAATTCAACGAAGCAAAGGGATTCCGGTGAGAATTAAACCAAAACCAAAGAACCGACCAACCTTGGTATACGCCCGTCTCCGTTTTGTCACGAATCCAGACCCAAAATCTTAAGAAAAAAAGGAAAAAAAACGACACTAATTTCGTATACAGCGGGTCTATTTAACCATTTCGGAGAAGGAAGTCACCGCCGGTGGAATTAATGGTATTTTTCGGCGGCAGTTTGACCGGAGCGGTCAACGGGAAAGTTATGGTTGCCTCGTCAGAGCTCCAGTAAGCTTAGGGAGTGACGTACGGGCTGGGATCCATTGAACTTTGGGCTGACGGCGTGGTTTTGGGTCAAACCGGCGATGGGTTGGCCGCCGGAACAGTGAACCACGACCGACCCTTTTTTCTTTCTAACTCGTTCCCTTTATTCTACTCGTTTTCTTCTCCCCTTTTGTGTGTCCGTGAACCCAGAAGAAGAAGCAGAAAGGAATAGTGTATATTGTTCTTCAAGGTCAAAAAAAAAATAGAAGAAGACCCCTTTTTTCCTGATTATATGGCGTGTGTATCTTCTTTTTTTTTTGTTCTGTTAGTGCCCAGGATCCTGGATTGTGAGAGTATGTGTGTGTTTTTATTGTGGGGGTCACGTGGGTGGGTATTGGGGTAGGGTAGGTGGGGTAGGGCATGGGGGCATGGGGTAGTGATGTGTTGTCCAAAATTGATAGGAGGAGTGGTTAATTTTGTTACAAAAGAATAATTGGGGATTAGGTTTGTTAGTGGGTTTGTTATTTTGTATTTTTATGGGATATAGTCATACGGGTGAGGGCACTTGGTAAGACAGGGATAAAAATGTGTAACTTGGGTCTTCGGGAGGGACAAAATTAGGTGTCTACATCATGCCCCCTTTGAATGTAAACACGAAGTGTTTTCAGGCAAAGAAGTAGACAGCAAGACCAAATTTTGACCCGACCATTATTCAAAGAAAGAAACAGAAGGAAGAAGGACAACCGGGTCTTAACTTAAGAAATCCTTCCTACCCAAATTATGAGAGAATCAAGTCATGGGTATTTCAAAGGATTGGAAGAGGTGGACTATACCGAGTTGGAGAGTCAAGTGAGGTTCTGTCGAGGTTCCGGTCCGCGACTCTGTTATTACATCAAAACGAAAATTACAAGTTAAAACATAAATGAAATTACAAAATCCTATCTATACAGCTTCTATTGGTTCTTGATTAGACTTCCATCACCCTATTCTTCAGGCGGGCTCTTGACTTGCAATTTCTTTCAACTTGCTGCTTGGCTTTAAATTACTTCGCTTTGTTGCATGACTTTTCATTTCTTTACACTATTATCCGGGCGGGTTCCTGACTGGCTATTCCATCACTTTGTTTCTTGACTTTTATTTCTTCACTCTGTTCTCCAGGCGGGCCTTTGACTTGCTATTTCATCACCCTGTTCTTCAGGCGGGCTCCTGAAACCCAAAATTAAAACTAGAACGAAAATTACCCCAAACAAAAATTATAATAAAGTAGTATTTCATTTTATTTTTTTTAAAGCGTTGTCCCATTTTCCAGGAGAGTACTGAACAGAAAGTAATATCCCATTTTTCAGGAGGGTCCTGAACAGAAAGTAAAATTTTTTTTTTTTTTCAGGAGGTTCCTAAACATAAAGTAAAATCCCATTTTTCAGGAGGGTCCTGAACAAAAAGTAAAATCCCATTTTTCAGGAGAGTCCTGATCATGATGTAAAATCCCATTTTTCAGGAGGGTTCTGAACATAAAGTAAAATCCCATTTTTCAGGAGGGTCCTAAGCAGAAAGTAAAATCCCATTTTTCAGGAGGGTCCTGAATAGAAAGTAAAATCCCATTTTTCAGGAGGGTCCTGCACAGAAAGTAAAATCCCATTTTTCTGGAGGGTCCTGAACATAAAGTAAAATCCCATTTTTCAGGAAGGTCCTGAACATAAAGTAAAATCTCATTTTTCAGGAGGGTCCTGAACAGAAAGTAAAATCCCATTTTTCAAGAGGGTCCTGAATAGAAAGTAAAATTCCATTTTTCAGGAGGGTCCTGAACAGAAGTAAAATCCCATTTTTCAGGAGGGTCTTGAACATAAAGTAAAATCCCATTTTTCAGGAGGGTCCTGAACATAAAGTAAAATCTCATTTTTCCAGGAGGGTCCTGAACAGAAATTAAAATCCCCATGGATGTGCATTTCCAATGATAGCTGAATTAAGTTAAGCGAATTTGCCCCTATATCAACAAAGAAAATTTATCAGTTAAAAAATTAGTGGTGGATTGCAGATCTTGGCTTCTCAGGTATCTGCCCAACACTCGTTCCTTTTATCTTTGTTCCAAATCGCTAACACTTGTCTTGTCTTGCCGCATCATTGACCCGGATCTAGATTGAGGGAAATGAGTTCTGACTCAAACAACGGGTTTCTATTTTACCATGCCCCTGAGGTGCGCTCTTTTCCCAAATCTGAATGTTTCTACGAATCCCATAGCCTGTCGGTTGATAGACTTCCTTTTCTTCGTGTTGAATTATGATCATATTTCTTCCTGTGTTGTTCCTTGGCTTTTTCTCACATAATTGGAAATACTGGTAGTAAATTTTGAAATCCTTTCTCGCTTGTTTTGACACAGACTTGACTTAAAATGTAAAGAAATGATGATGACTTTTATTTTGATAAATGACATAAAAAGACAAAAAGCATGAATATGTAAATGAAAGAAAAGGGCAATGTCCCATATTCAAAAAGAAAACTTATCTGAATACAACAACCAACTCCAATGAGTATGACATGCATTTTGGATTGAGCTGCCTGATCTTCCTATCCAAACTCCCCATTTGTTGTTGAGTTCATGCCTTTGCTGCTGAGCCACTTCTTCAAATCCATTGGACTTATACATCACATTCGATTGACGTCATCTTAAAAGACTTTCGTCAACAAATCTCTTTCTTTTCACTTTTCGCTTTTCTCTTAAACTCTCCATCGCCTTACGGTGCCCGTGAGGGTTTTCACCAATAAGGCTCTCTCATTTTTATTTCTCTCCACTCACCATTGCCTTATGGTGCTTGCAAAGGTTTTCACCAATAAGACTCTCTCATTTTTATTTCTCTCCGCTCAGCATCGCCTTATGGTGCCTGCAAGGGTTTTCACTAATAAGTCTCTCTCATTTTCCTTACTCTTAACTCCCCATCGCCTTATGATGCCCATGGGGGTTTTCACCAATAAGACTCTCTCATTTTTGTATTTCTTTGCTAATTTCTTATGCTGAGGGAGATAAGTGGTACCTCACAATGTATCATTATATCCATTGCATGCTCAGCCTTAACATTATCAAAAATTGATCTGAAGGACTTTCTTTGGTTGTAACTTGGCTTTTGGTTAAGGTTAGAAAAGATGGTAAAGGGCTCAAATGATAATTGAAGTGGGCGTGGGACTTACAATTTTTGGAATCGACTCAAACAACACATTAACTCATGCCCCAGTTTTGTTGACTGGGTGAATCTTAAATATTTATTTGGTTGGACCGAGCCCGAAATAGGGCGGCCTACGTATCTCACTCCTGAGAGAGGAGAATTAGGTCGGACGTAGTTCTATCAGGTTATTTTCTTGACATTTATCTTTGACACTATTTTGATTCCAAAAGAGGGATGTGAAAGAAAAATAAAACGAAGCTCAAAATGGGTAAACAAAGGATGACACAATGTTTGGATAGAAGAATAAAATGCCTTCATCATATCAATCTTAAAAAATGCAAGTACTAAACATGCAATAAACTCAACAAAGGATCAAATATCATACATAGTATCTTTTGACCGCATCAGTGTTGATAGCCATTTCTGCCATTTTGCCTTCAATATTTGTCAAATATAAGGCTCCATTGGGCAACACTTTCTTCACAACGAAGAGACCTTGCCAGTTAGGGGAGAACTTGCCTTTCGCTTCAACCTGGTGAGGAAGGATACATCTCAATACCAATTGACCAACTTCAAAATTCCTGGGACGGACCTTTTTGTTATACGCTCGAGCCATCCTCCTCTGATACAACTGGCCATGACACACAGATGTTAGCCTTTTTTCCTCAATCAAACTCAAATGTTCCCGTCGGGTTTTTACCCATCCGTCATCATCAATCTCTGCTTCTACAATGAATCGAAGAGAGGGAATTTCAACTTCTAGGGGGATGACTGCTTCTCTCCCATACACCAATAAATATGGAGTTGCCCCTATTGAAGTGCGAACAATGGTGCGATAACCTAGCAATGCAAACGACAACTTTTCATGCCACTGTCTAGACCCTTGTACCATTTTTCGCAGTATCTTTTGTATATTCTTATTGGCGGCTTCTACAGTACCATTGGCCTTTGGGCGATATGTAGTAGAATTTCGATGCGCGAACTTAAACTGTTGACACACTTCTTGCATCAAATGACTATTGAGATTAGCAGCATTGTCTGTAATGATCATCTTAGGAATTCCAAATCTACAAATGATATTGGCATGAACAAAATCTACCACAGCCTTCTTTGTCACTGACTTGAAAGTTACTGCTTCTACCCACTTTGTGAAGTAGTCAATGGCTACCAAAATAAACCTATGTCCATTTGATGCCTTCGGCTCAATCGGTCCAATCACATCCATTCGCCAAGCCACGAACGGCCTTGGAGCGGCCATTGCATGCAACTCAACAGGAGGAGAACGTACCAGATCACCGTGTACCTGAAATTGATGACACTTTCGAACAAATTGAATAGAATCCCTTTCCATAGTAAGCCAGTAATAACATGCTCGAAGAATCTTCTTTGACAAGACATGACCATTCATATGCGACCCGCATATTCCAAAGTGAATTTCAACCATGATTGCCGAGGCTTCTCTTGCATCTACACACCTCAAAAGTCCGAGATCTGGGGTTCTCTTGTATAAGATTCCCCCACTTATGAAAAATCCACTAGCCAAACGCCTAATAGTCCTCTTTTGATCGTTGGTGGCATATGCTGGGTATTCTCCTAACTGAATGTACTGCTTGATATCCAAGAACCAAGGTTCTCCTTCAAGCTCTTTTTCAACCGCAATACAGTCAGCATACTGATCACGACTCTGTATATGCACTGGATCAATGTAGGCTTTGTTAGGATGTTGGAGCATTGAAGACAGAGTGGCTAAAGCATCAGCAATTTCATTATGAATTCTTGGAATATGCCTAAATTTTACTAACACAAATCGTTGACATAGCTCCTGCAAGTATTGTCGATATGGGATGAGCTTCAACGTCTCCCAATCGCCTTGAATTTGATGGACGAGCATATCCGAATCTCCCAACACCAATAATTCTTGGACTCCCATATCAACAGATAACCTCAAACTAAGAATGCAGGCTTCATACTCTGCCATATTATTAGTACAGTAGAATCAAAGTTGTGCTATTACCGGGAAATGTTGTCTCGATTCAGAGATAAGAACCACACCTATTCCGACTCCTTTCATATTGACCGCTCCATCGAAGAACAACCTCCAACCTGGATCAATATCTATAATGACTTCATCGACACACAACACTTCTTCATCAGGAAAATATGTATTTAATGGCTCGTACTCTTAATCGATGGGTTTCTCAGCAAGATGATCTGCCAAGGCTTGGGCTTTCATGGCGGTTCGAGTCACATATTCAATGTCGAACTCGGTAAGCAATATTTGCCACCTTGCCAATCGACCCGTTTGAATAGGCTTCTGAAAGATATACTTCAAAGGATCCATGCGGGCGATGAGATAAGTAGTATAGGATGAGAGATAATGCTTCAACCTTTGTGCTACCCAAGTTAGGGCACAACACGTCCTTTCAAGAAGAGTATACCTGGCCTCATATGCAGTGAACTTCTTGCTAAAATAATAAATAGCCTGCTCCTTTTTGCCTGTGACTTCATGTTAACCCAGGACACAACCGAAAGAATTGTCCCTGATAAATATAAGATCAAAGGCCTACCAGGCTCCGGGGGTACCAGCACAGGCGGATTTGATAAATATTTTTTGATTCGATCGAACGCTTCCTGACATTCTTTAGTCCATTTTACCGGAGTACTCTTTTTCAGCAACTTGAATATGGGCTCACAAGTGATTGTGAGTTGAGCAATAAACCTGCTAATGTAGTTAAGTCTACCAAGCAAACTCATCACCTCTGTTCTATTCTTGGGCGAGGGCAAATCCTGAATGGCTTTGATTTTTGAGGGATCCAATTCAGTTCCTGGATGGCTGACTACAAACCCTAACATCTTTCCAGATGGAACTCCAAATACATATTTTGCCGGGTTGAGTTTGATATTATACCTGCGAAGACTTTCACAGAACTTTCTTAAATCTTTAACATGGTTGGATTGACTTTTTGAGTTAATAATCACATCATCTACGTAGACCTCAATCTCCTTATGCATCACATTATGAAACATAGTGGTCATGGCTCTTATGTACGTTGCTCCAGCATTCTTTAAACCGAACGACATCACTCGATAACAATAAGTTCCCTATGGTATGATAAAAGATATCTTCTCCACAGCTTCATTATCCATAATGATCTGGTGATATCCAGCATAGCAATCCACAAAAGAGGCAACCTCGTGTTTAGCACAGTTATCTAACAAAATGTGGATGTTGGGCAGTGGAAAATCATATTTCGAACTTGCTCTGTTCAAATCACGGTAATCAACACATACTCGAATTTGCCATCTTTCTTTGGTACGGGAACAACATTGGATAACCACATGGGATAACGAGCCCCTCGAATTACTTTGGCTTTAAGTTGTTTTTTTCTCTTTAATTTTAATACTTACATCCGTTTTAAACTTCCTCAACTTCTGTTTGACAGGAGGGAACGCGGGATTAGTTGGCAATTTCTGAGCCACTAATTCAGTGCTTAAACCAGGCATATCATCATAAGACCATGCAAGAACATCCTTATAATCAATTAATGCTTGAATAATTCCATATTTTAGCTGTGGCAAATCATGTACACTGATTTTAGTTTCCCTAACATCTTCTTGATCCCCTAGATTTATTGGCTCAGTCTCATTCAAATTAGGATTCGGTTTGTCTTCGAACTGTTCCAACTCTTTGCTTATTTCTTCTAGTGCTTCTTCTTCATCATATTCCCCATCCTGCTTCATTATATATTGATTAGTTTTGATTTTAAGGTCAGGCTGAAAATTCCGCATGCATGTTATGTCATTAGAATTAGCATAAAGAGAACTTTGTAAGAAAAGAAAAACAAAATATATTAGACACGAAACAAAAGGGACATTACATTTCATTAAATAAAAAGATAGAAGGGTTTAAACATAGATGCCAACATAACATAAACAAACTAAAATCCAAACTACAACCCTAAAATAACTCGGATAAATAGAAAGAAAAACAAAATAAACTACCAAAACTCCCTCCTGGCGGGGAGAGGAGTGACTTCCCAATTATTGAGCCGGAAAGCTAGACCTATGAATTGCACGTCTGCCATACTGGTACCTTCTCCTGCTTCGAGCATATCAACTTCAATAAAAAGGTTCTGGAAGTCTTCAACCAAATTAACTTCAAATTCCACAAGCTTCGTGACACCGCTCTTAACAAATGACTCACTGAGTAGTGGCATTGGGCGAGGGAGCGACCATGTTTCCTTTTTCCTTCCCTTGGATTTCTTCAGATATTCAGCCATAGGCTCAAATCCCAGACCAAACGTACCCATGTTCTCACTCGGACATATGGGATGAACTATACCGTGCAAAGACGCTCTCAAACCCTTTCCTGGCTCAAATCCGTTTATCCAAAGTTCACTCACCATCATGATAGAAGCAGAAGACAATTGCGGTCCCGGTATAGCCTGCCATTCAAGGATACGATTCACTGGCACTGCATTGAAAATTTGATAGACGAATGTCTCCTCTACTTTATTTGCTTCAATAAGAGACAAGGGAGAATCTTCCTAGGCTGACAAATCTCCTTCACCATGAATAACTACTTCTTGCCTGTCATGCTCAAACTTAATCATTTGGTACAGTGTAGATGCAACCGCCTTGGCCTTGTGGATCCACGGCCTTCCCAACAACAGATTGTAAGAGGAGTCTACATCCAATACTTGAAACTCTATGGCGAACTCAACAGGACCTATGGTCAACATTTGTTCGATTTCTCCAATGGAATTTGATTTTGCACCATCGAAAGCCCTAACACATACATTGTTGGGCCTGATCCTGTCAGCACCAATATTCAACTTTTGCAAAGTAGAAATAGGGAAAATATTTGCACCTGAACCTCCATCAATCATAACATGAGTGACATAGAAAGCTTCATATTTCACTGTAATGTAAAGGCCCCGGTTATGCCATGTACCTTCAACAGGCAATTCATAGTCAGAAAAGCTGATCCGATTGACCTCAAAGATTTTTCCAACCATTTTCTCAAACCGGTTTATTGTAATCTCCCTAGGAACATATGCTTCATTTAAGACCTTCAGTAAAACATCATGATTCTTCTTGGAGTGCAACAACAAAGATAAAAGGGAAATTTGAGCAGGGGTTTTCTTCAACTGGTCCAATATTGAATACTCTGGCAATTTCATCTTTTTCAAAAATTCTGCGGCTTCTTCTTTGGTGATAGGCTTTTTGATAGATGATGGTCCACTTACCGTTAGCTTGGACTTTCTTAAGCTTTCAGGCACGAATCATCTTCCTGACCTAGTCAACCCCCTACCTCATCTACATCTTCCACAATTTCTTTCCCGTGATAGGTCATCACAGTTCGCCCATAATTCCAGGGAACTTTTTTCATATCAACTATCGGAGGTTGGGTCACCGGTTTGAGGACAATAGGTGCTGCCAGTGCTCCTTTCACCGTCAAGATGGGCTAACTCAGAGCTCCCACCACTGTCAACTTAGGTTTATCCTGACTTAAATCAACATACCTTTTGACTCCCTGTATTGTGATTAGGGGTTTCTTTGTGCTTTTTGGGCTTTATCTTCTCTCATTCCTTCCTGGCTCAATGAAATTGCTTTCAAAGACTCCGCTAAATTCACCGATTTCTCCTCAATGGTCTGTATCTTCACAATAGGATTATAGCCCCTCGAAAACTCTTTCCCATCATATATCAATTCTAACATATTGGCTTCAGCATGGATTCACAGCGAATTCTGGTTAATATTTGGACCCTTCGGGGCCTGGACCAGCATCTGATTTGTGTTAATTAAATCTTGGACAGCTCTCTTTAAATGTCAGCATTTCTCGATATCATGGCCTGGCATATTAGAATAGTACGCACACCTTAAAGAATAATCGAGATTCCTCGGCGGTGGATTTAAAATCCTTTTTTGAATTGGGCTTAAAACCTTCAAATTTCTCAACCTATCAAACAAGCTAGCATATGACTCCCCAAGAGGTGTGAATTTATTTTTGACCGCCTTCTCCTTCTTATACTCGGGCCTTGGTTGAAAACTGGGTCTGGAGGGGTTTTGGATATTTGGTGGAGCGAATGGGCGATTTTGTGGATCTTGCGCACGCCATTGCGGGTAAGAAGGGGTTTGGGCATATGGTTGTGTATTATATACTGGGTATGGGGGTGGTGGAATGGAATATAAAAGGTTTTGTGGAGGGTAGTAATGGTGGGGAGGAATATATGGAGCTTGGGCGTAGACTTGGGCTTGTGATTGGGGATAGGGGCGAGGTGGTCTTTTGGGATAGGAATGGGTTCCAGCTACGACAGTCTCCGCGTCCTCTTTCTTCGTTATACCTCTAAATGCGCAAGATCCACCTTGAATCACTTGTGCGGTGGTTTTTAATGCGGCAAAACTCACTATTCGGCCGGTCTTAATTCTACTCTCTATCATCTCCCCTATTTTGAGGACTTCCATAAAAGACTTTCCTATCACCGAAAGTAAATGTTGAAAATAGGTCTCATCCTGCGCCTGAATGAAAACTTCTACCAACTTACTTTCTTTCATTGGAGGCTTTACCCTGGCGGCCTGTTCACGCCACCTTATCGTGTATTCTCTAAAACCTTCAGTGCTCTTTTTGTTCATGTTGACCAAGGATTTTTCGTCCGGAATCAGGTCGATGTTATACTGAAAATGTTGAAAAAATTCAGAAGCCAAATCATCCCAGCTATTCCATTTATCGATATCTCGATCGATAAACCATTCTGAGTTAGAAAGACTCTCGCCCAAGAAGGACATGAGCAGTTCTTCCTCTCCTCCTGCAGCCCTCAACTGGTTGCAATAACGTCTCAAGTGTGCAACGAGATCACCGTGTCCTGCATACTTTTCGAACTTAGGCATCTTGAAACTGGGGGGAAGGTTGATGTCTGGGAACATGCAAAGATCTTTATAGGAAACACTCCTATAATCTCCGATTCCTTGCAAATTTCTTATAGCTTGTTCTAAACTTTTCAATTTCTGAGCTATAATATCCTGTTCCTCTGCTGCGACAGGTTTCTCCATATCAAATGGAAATGAAGGCGGCTGAGTGTACCCTTACGGTTCATTCATTTGCAAAGTAGGCTCTGGGGCATAATACTGACTATCTGAAACCTTCAGTACTGGCTCACTAGTAGACCTAGGAAGCCTCGTTGTGGGACGCACAACATATATAGGAGTTTTATGTGGTGGCGGAGCCACGAATACCGGTGTGATCGGTGGCGCTGGCTGAGCAGCTGGTCTTGATTGGGGAGCTGCCAAAGGCACACCAAAACTGCCAGGATAATAATGTCGCGGAGTGAATCCTGACGCGTGCTCAGGTGACTCAGTAGGAGTAGAGAATTGCGTCTGAGAGAGCGGTGGGCAATTAGAGATATTTCCAAGACCTTCAGGGAGCGGAGGAGGAGGCATTCCGCTGGCCCATGCCCGGTGTAAATCTATCAATTGTTGCCTGAGCCTTACTACCTCATCATTGTGTTCAGAACTTCTTCCCTGTGATCCTGATCCGCGTCAATGAGCGAATTTTCAATCTCCCTGCTAGCCATGGCGTGCTTTGCTTTGGATCTAGTGAAGTATGGGTGACTAGATAGAGTGCTGCAAACCTACCACTGTTATCTGAAACAACATGCTCATCAAAGACGACATCCGTTAGGATTTGGGCACACAACAAACATGGGAATCACATTGGTAAAATTGTCCTAAATTCATATTCATTTCTACCAGCTTTTGAGGGAGAAAATTTATGTATCAACAACTTGTTCCTCAATTACGATTCTTTTTCCTTTAAGTTAAACAAGAGCAGGAGGACAAACAGAATTCACAACACACAGAAAAAAAAAACAAGAATAAAAATCAGATCTTGCGTATGCTGAATATTTTTATACAATACTACTTACTGTTGGTCTTCTCCTGTAGTAATAATTAATCCAACGGACTATTCCACCCAATGCGAGCAATGGTAGAACCACTTTTCCTCCTCCTGAACAACATAAAAGAACGCAACTTTTTTCCATTACAACAGCAAAAACGAACACGATACATAAAAACAACATATAAAGCACAACTTTTTTCCACTACAACAATAGAAGCAACATTAAAAAAAAAAAACACAACTGTCACACCCCTGCTTTTTAACGTACTCCAAAAAAAGAGATTTATTTTAAGGGTCGAAAGGGTTTTATTATTTAAGTGACAGGAAATGAAAATTTATTTTGGAAAAGGATTATTTACATTTTTTATTTAGAGTCGCCACTTGGCATAATTTGGTGTGCCAAGTCACCATTGGAAAATCCTTTTCAAAACCATTTGACTCTTTAAACTTGTTTGCGAACAGAGACTCCAGCTAAGGAATTCTGTTGACCGAGGGGAAAGTGTTAGGCACCCCTCGATCCCGTGGTTCAACCACGGTCGCTTAGTAGAGTGTATCAACTATTTTGTCATTACGAAATGTATAAACCACATAAAAGCACGCAAAAAAATCAAACAATAAACAAAACAAAACAATCTAAGAATGTAAAGTCCAGTCCAATTATACAGTCCAAAAATAAACAATGCGAAAATATAAATCTATTCTACCCTAGACTAATCTCCAATGCATTACCCGATTCCGCGGGCCTTCATCACGATCATTTTCCGCTAACATGACACGTCGGGGTAAGTACAGAAGACCTCGGGGCATTCTCCGGCTAAATGAATACATTTGAATCACAGGCGATAAAGTAGAAAAACATTCAACACAGACTCCACATGCAAACATCCAACGAGACACTTATTTCTAAATTTTGCCTACCCGAACCTACGATTGCCTACCCACTTGACTTACCATGATACTATCACGAAATGGATAATTAGACGTGAAAGTAACAATAACGACGAATCAAAAATAATAACAAATAAAAATTAATCCTAATTCACTTTAACAATTTTTAACTCGCGCCCCGAATTCCATTTAAGCCACATGATTAGTGCATGCTTCGATTTTCCAATCACATCTCATAATCCGAAACCAACATCAAACACAACACAAACAACAAATATTCAAACCAAATACACAACCAATAAATCATCCACACCCACAACATCAATAAAGTAAAGATCGGTAGAAGAAATGGACCTCAATGAAACTGATTCTTGTCGATAATAAAGAAATTCGAAGACCAAAATACTCGAACGGAGAACCTCAGTCATGAATCTCCCTGAATCCGAACTCGGCGTGGAAAATTAGAGCAAGAAATAATATAGCTCGAGTTACGATTAGCTCGGGACAGCGTAAACAAATAGAAAACAACTCAGAATCTGACCAAAAATCAACGAAGCAAAGTGATTCCGGTGAGAATTAAACCAAAACCAAATAACCGACCAACCTCGGTATACGCCCGTCTCGATTTTGTTATGAATGCAGGCCCAAAATCATAAGAAAAAAAGAAAAAAACAACACTGATTTCGTATACAGCGGGTCTGTTTAACCGTTTCGGAGAAGGAAGTCACCGCCGGTGGCATTAATGGTATTTTCCGACAGTAGTTTGACCGGAGCAGTCAACGGGACAGCTATTGTTGCCTCGTCAGAGCTCCGATAAGCTCAGGGAGCGACGTACAGGCTGGGATCCATTGGACTTTGAGCTGACGGCGTGGTTTTGGGTCAAACCGGCGACGGGTTGGCTGCCGGAATAGTGAACCACGACCGACCCTTTTTTCTTTCTAACTCGTTCCCTTTGTTCTGCTCGTTTTCTTCTCCCCTTTTGTGTGTCCGTGAACCTAGAAGAAGAAGAAAGGAATCGTGCATATTGTTCTTCAAGGTAAAAAAAAATGGAAGAAGCCCCCTTTTTTTTGATTATATGGCGTGTGTATCTTTTTTTTTGTTCTGTTAGTGCCCAGGATCCTGGATTGTGAAATTATGTGTGTGTTTTTATTGTGGGGGTCACGTGGGTGGGTATTGGGGTAGGGTAGGTGGGGTAGGGTATGGGGGCATGGGGTAGTGATGTGTTATCCAAAATTGATAGGAGGAGTGGTTAATTTTGTTAGAAAAGTATAATTAGGGATTAGGTTTGTTAGTCGGTTTGTTATTTTGTATTTTTATGGGATATAATCATACAGGTGAGGGCACGTGGTAAGACAGGGATAAAAATGTGTAACTTGGGTCTTCGGGAGGGACAAAATTAGGTGTCTACATCATGCCCCCTTTGAATGTAAACACGAAGTGTTTTCAGGTAAAGAAGTAGATAGCGAGACCAAATTTTGACCCGACCATTATTCAAAGAAAGAAACAGAAGGAAGAAGGACAACCGGGTCTTGACTTAAGACATCCTTCCTACCCAAATTATGAGAGAATCAAGTCACGGGTATTTCAAACGATTGGAAGAGGTGGACTATACCGAGTTGGAGAGTTGAGTGAGGTTCCGTTGAGGTTCCGGTCCACGGCTCTGTTATTACATCAAAACGAAAATTACAAGTTAAAACATAAATGAAATTACAAAATCCTATCTATATAGCTTCTATTGGTTCTTGACTAGACTTCCATCACCCTATTCTTCAGGCGGGCTCCTGACTTGCAATTTCTTTTAACTTGCTGCTTGGCTTTCAATTACTTCACTTTGTTGCATGACTTTTCATTTCTTTACCCTATTCTCCAGGCAGGTTCCTTACTGGCTATTCCATCACTTTGTTTCTTGACTTTCATTTCTTCACTCTGTTCTCCAGGCGCACCTCTGACTTGCTATTTCATCACCCTGTTCTTCAAGCGGGATCCTGAAACCCAAAATTAAAACTAGAACAAAAATTATCCCAAACAAGAATTATAATAAAGTAGTATTTCATTTTATTTTTTTTAAAGCATTGTCCCATTTTCCAGGAGGGTCCTGAACAGAAAGTAAAATCCCATTTTTCAGGAGGGTCCTGAACAGAAGGTAAAATACCATTTTTTTTTCAGGAGGGTCCTAAACATAAAGTAAAATCCCATTTTTCAGGAGGGTCCTGAACATAAAGTAAAATTGCATTTTTCAGGATGGTCCTGAGCAGAAAGTAAAATCCCATTTTTCAGAAGGGTCCTGATCATGAAGTAAAATCTCATTTTTCAGGAGGGTCCTGAACATAAAGTAAAATCCCATTTTTCAGGAGTGTCCCGAACATTAAGTAAAATTCCATTTTTCAGGAGGGTCCTAAACAGAAAGTAAAATCCCATTTTTCAGGAGGGTCCTGAACAGAAAGTAAAATCCCATTTTTCAGGAGGGTCCTGAACATAAAGTAAAATCCCATTTTTCAGGAGGGTCCTGAACAGAAAGTAAAATCCCCGTGGATGTGCATTTCCAATGGTAGCTGAATTAAGTGAAGCAAATTTGCCCCTATATCAACAAAAAAAATTTGTCAGTTAAAAACTTAGTGGTGACTTGCAGATCTTGGGTTCCTTTCATCTTTGTTCCAAATTGCTAACACTTGTCCTGTCTTTCCGCATCATTGACCCAAATCCAGATTGAGGGAAATGAGTTCTGACTCAACCAACGGGTTTCCATTTTACCATGCCCCTAAGGTGCACTCTTTTCCCAAATCTAAATATTTCTACAAATCCCATAGCCTATCAGTTGATAGACTTCCTTTGCTTTGTGTTGAATTATGATCATATTTCTTCCTGTGCTATTCCTTGGCTTTTCCTCATATAATTGGAAAGACTGGTAGTAAATTTTGAAATCCTTTGTCGCTTGTTTTGACATAGACTTGACTTGA
Organism: Capsicum baccatum var. pendulum; assembly: GCA_030864225.1. Classification (NCBI taxonomy): domain Eukaryota; kingdom Viridiplantae; phylum Streptophyta; class Magnoliopsida; order Solanales; family Solanaceae; genus Capsicum; species Capsicum baccatum. Next base: position 248,258,875 of record CM061554.1, read on the forward strand.
AATGTAAAGAAATGATGGTGACTTTTATTTTGATAAATGACATAAAAAGACAAAAAGCATGAATATGTAAATGAAAGAAAAGGGCAATGTCCCATATTCAAAAAGAAAACCTATCTGAATACGACAACCAACTCCAATGAGTATGACATGCATTTTGGATTGAGCTGTCTGATCTTCCTATCCAAACTCCCCATTTGTTGTTGAGTTTATGCCTTTGTTGCTGAGCTGCTTCTTCAAATCTATTGGACTTATACATCACATTTGATTGACGTCATCTTAAAAGACTTTTGTCAAGAAATCTCTTTTTTTTTTCACTTTTCGCTTTTCTCTTAAACTCTCCATCGCCTTACGATGCCCGTGAGGGTTTTCACCAATAAGACTCTCTCATTTTTATTTCTCTCCACTCACCATCGCCTTATGGTGCCTGCAAAGGTTTTCACCAATAAGACTCTCTCATTTATATTTCTCTCCACTCAGCATCGCCTTATGGTGCTTGCAAGGGTTTTTACCAATAAGACTCTCTCATTTTCCTTTCTCTCAACTCGCCATCGCCTTATGATGCCCACGGGGGTTTTCACCAATAAGACTCTCTCATTTTTGTATTTCTTTCCTGATTTCTTATGCTGAGGGAGACAAGTGGTACCTCACAATGTATCATCATATCTATTGCATGCTCAGCCTTAACATTATCAAAAATTGATCTGAAGAACTTTCTTTGGTTGTAACTTGGCTTTTGGTTAAGGTTAGAAAAGATGGTAAGGGGATCAAACGATACTTGAAGTGGGGGTGGGACTTACAACTTTTGGAATCGACTCAAACAACACATTAACTCGTGCCCCAATTTTGTTGACTGGGTGAATCTTAAATCTTTATTTGGTTGGAACGAGCCCGAAATAGGGCAGCCTACGTATCTCACTCCCGATAGAGGAGAATCAGGTCGGACGTAGTTCCATCAGCTTGTTCTTTGTTTTGATTTGATTTTGACTTTTTTTTTTCGAACTCTTTCTTTTATTCTTATTTTCTCGACATTTATCTTTGACACTATTTTGATTCAAAAAGAGGGATATGAAAGAAAAATAAAACGAAGCTCAAAATGGGTAAACAAAGGATGACACAATATTTGGATAGAAGAATAAAATGTCTTCATCATATCAATCTTCAAAAATGCAAGTACTAAACATGCAATAAACTCAACAAATGATCAAATGTCATACATAGTATCTTTTGACCGCATCAGCGTTGATAGCCATTTTTGCCATTTTGCCTTCAATATCTGTCAAATATAAGGCTCCATTGGGCAACACTTTCTTCACAACGAAGGGACCTTGCCAGTTAGGGGAGAACTTGCCTTTCTCTTTAACCTGGTGAGGAAGGATACACGTCTCAATACCAACTGACCAACTTAAAAATTCCTGGGATGGACCTTTTTGTTATACGCTCGAGCCATTCTCCTCTGATACAACTGGCCATGACACACAGGCGTTAGCCTTTTTTCCTCAATCAAACTCAAATGTTCCAGTCGGGTTCTTACCCATTCGTCATCATCAATCTCTGCTTCTACAATGACTCAAAGAGAGGGAATTTTAACTTCTACTGGGATGACTGCTTCTGTCCCATACACCAATAAATATGGAGTTGCCCTTGTTAAAGTGCGAACAGTGGTGCGATAACCTAGCAATGCAAACGACAACTCTTCATGCCACTGTCTAGACCCTTGTACCTTATTTTGCAGTATTTTTTTAATATTCTTATTGGCAGCTTCTACAGGACCATTGGCCTTTGGGCAATATGGAGTAGAATTTCGATGCGCGAACTTAAACTGTTGACACACTTCTTGCAACAAATGACTATTGAGATTCGCAGCATTGTCTGCAATGATCATCTTAGGAATTCCAAATCTACAAATGATATTGGCATGAACAAAATCTACCACAGCCTTCTTTGTCACTGACTTGAAAGTTACTGCTTCTACCCACTTTGTGAAGTAGTCAATGTCTACCAAAATGAACCTATGTCCATTTGATGCCTTCTTCTCAATCGGTCCAATCACATCCATTCCCCAAGCCACGAACGGCCATGGAGTGGCCATTACATGCAACTCAACAGGAGGAGAACGTATCAGATCACCGTGTACCTAACATTGATGACACTTTCAAACAAATTGAATAGAATCCCTTTCCATAGTAAGCCAGTAATAACCTGCTCGATGAATCTTCTTTGACAAGACATGACCATTCATATGCGACCCGCATATTCCAGAGTGAATTTCAACAATGATTGTCGAGGCTTCTCTTGCATCTACACACCTCAAAAGTCCGAGATCTGGGGTTCTCTTGTACAAGATTCCCCTACTTCAGAAACATCCACTAGCCAAACGCCTAATAGTCCTCTTTTGATCGTTGGTGGCATATGCTGGGTATTCTTCTGACTGAATATACCGCTTGATATCCAAGAACTAAGGTTCTCCATCGAGCTCTTCTTCAACCGCATTACAGTAAACATGCTGATCACGACTCTGTATATGCACTGGTTCGATGTAGGCTTTGTCAGGATGTTGGAGCATTAAAGACAGAGTGGCTAAAGCATCAACAATTTCATTATGAATCCTTGGAATATGCCTAAATTTTACTAACACTAACCGTTGACATAGCTCCTGCAAGCATTGTCGATACGGGATGAGCTTCAAATCTCGCGTCTCCCAATCGCCTTGAATTTGATGGAAGAGAAAATCCGAATCTCCCAACACCAATAATTCTTGGACTCCCATATCATCAGCTAACCTCAAACCAAGAATGTAGGCTTCATACTCTGCCATATTATTAGTACAGTAGAATCGAAGTTGTGCTGTTACCGGGAAATGTTGTCTCGATTCAGAGATAAGAACCGCACATATTCCGACTCCTTTCATATTGACCATTCCATCAAAGAACAACCTCCAACTTGGATCAGCATCTATAACGACTTCATCGACACACGACACTTCTTCGTTAGAAAAATATGTCTTTAATGGCTCGTACTCTTCATCGATGGGTTTATCAGCAAGATGATCTGCCAAGGCTTGGGATTTCATGGGGGTTCGAGTCACATATTCAATGTCGAACTCGGTAAGCAATATTTGCCACTTTGCCAATCGACCCGTTGGCATAGGCTTCTGAAAGATATACTTCAAAGGATCCATGCGGGCGATGAGATAAGTAGTATAGGATGAGAGATAATGCTTCAACTTTTGTGCTACCCAAGTTAAGGCACAATACGTCCTTTCAAGAAGAGTATACCTGGCCTCATATGCGGTGAACTTCTTGCTAAGATAATAAATAGCCTGCTCCTTTTTGCCTGTGTCATCATGTTGACCCAGGACACAACCGAAAGAATTGTCCATAATTGATAAATATAAGATCAAAGGCCTACCAGGCTCCGGGGGTACTAGCACGGGCAGATTTGACAAATATCTTTTGATTCGATCAAACGCTTCCTGACATTCTTCAGTTCATTTTACCGCAGCACTCTTTTTCTGCAACTTGAATATGGGCTCACAAGTGGTTGTGAGTTAAGAAATAAACCTGCTAATGTAGTTCAGTCTACCAAGAAAACTCATCACCTCCGTTCTATTCTTGGGCGGGGCAAATACTGAATGGCTTTGATTTTTGAGGGATCCAATTCAATTCCCCAACGGTTGACTACAAACCCCAACAGCTTTCCAGATGGAACTCCAAATATGCATTTTGCCGGGTTGAGTTTGATATTATACTTGCGGAGCCTTTCCAATAACTTTCTTAAATCTTTAACATGGTCGACTTGATGTTTTGACTTAATAATCACATCATCCACGTAAACCTCAATCTCCTTATGCATCATATCATGAAACATAGTGGTCATGGCTCTCATGTACGTTGCTCTAGCATTCTTCAAACCGAACGACATCACTCGATAACAATAAGTTCCCCATGGTGTGATAAAAGATGTCTTCTCCGCGTCTTCATCATCCATAATAATCTGGTGATATCCGGCATAACAATCCACAAAAGAGGCAACCTCGTGTTTAGCACAGTTGTCTATCAAAATATGGATGTTGGGCAGTGGAAAATCATCTTTCAGACTTGCTCTGTTCAAATCACGGTAAGCAACACACACTCAAAATTTGCCATCTTTCTTTGGTACGGGAACAACATTGGATAACCACATAGGATAACGAGCCACTCGAATTACTTTGGCTTCAAGTTGTTTCATGATTTCCTCTTTAATTTTAATACTTACATCCGTTTTAAACTTCCTCAACTTCTGTTTGACAGGAGGGAACACGGGATCAGTTGGCAATTTGTGAGCTACTAATTCAGTGCTTAAACCAGGCATATCATCATAAGACCATGCAAAAACATCCTTATAATCAATTAATGCTTGAATCATTCCATCTTTTAGCTGTGGCAAAGCATGTACACTGATTTTAGTTTCCCTAATATCTTCTTGATCCCCTAGATTTAATGGCTCAGACTCATTCAAATTAGGATTCGGTTTGTCTTCGAACTGTTCCAACTCTTTGCTTATTTCTTCTTGTGTTTCTTCTTCATCTTATTTCCCCATCCTGCTTCATTACATCTTGATTAGTTTGGATTTTAAGGTCAGGCTGAAAATTCCACATGCATGTCATGTCATTAGAATCAGCATAAAGAGAACTGTGTAAGAAAAGAAAAACAAAATATATTAGTCACAAAACAAAAGGGACATTGCATTTCATTAAATAAAAAGATAAAAGGGTTTAAACATAGATGCCAACATAACATAAACAAACTAAAATCCGAATTACAACCCTGAAATAACTCGGATAAACAGATAGAAAAACAAAATAAACTACCAAAACTCCCTCCTAACGGGGAGAGAAGTGACTTCCCAATTATTGAGCCGGATAGCTGGACCTATGAATTGCATGTCTGCCATACTGGTACCTTCTCCTGCTTCGACCATATCAACTTCAATAAAAAGGTTCTGGAAGTCATCAACCAAATTAACTTCAAATTCCACATGCTTCGTGATACCGCTCTTAACAAATGATTCACTGAGTAGTGACATTGGGTGAGGGAGTGACCATGTTTCCTTTTTCCTTCCCTTGGCTTTCTTCAGATTTTCAACGGTAGGCTCAAATCCCAGACCAAATATGCCCATGTTCTCACTCGGACATATGGGATGAACTATACTGTGCAGAGACGCTCTCAAACCCTTTCCTGGCTCAAATCCATATTTCCAAAGTTCACTCACCATCATGATAGAAGCAGAAAACAATTGCGGTCCCGGTATAGCCTGTCATTCAAGGATACGATTCACTGGCACTGCATCGAAAATTTGATAGACGAATGTCTCCTCTACGCTATTTGCTTCAATAAGAGACAAGGGAGAATCTTTGTAGGCTGACAAATATCCTTCACCATGAATAACTACTTCTTGCTTGTCTTGCTCAAACTTAATCATTTTGTGCAGTGTAGATGCAACCGCCTTGGCCTTGTGGATCCATGGCCTTCCCAACAACAGATTGTAAGAGGAGTCTACATCCAATACTTGAAACTCTATGGGGAACTCAACAGGCCCTATGGTCAACATTAGTTCGATTTCGCCAATGGAATTTGATTTTGCACCATCGAAAGTCCTAACACATACATTGTTGGGCCTGATCCTGTCAGCACCAATATTCAACTTTTACAAAGTAGAAATAGGGAAAATATTTGCACCTGAACCTCCATCAATCATAACATGAGTGACGTAGAAATATTCATATTTCACTGTAATATAAAGGCCCCGATTATGCCCTGTACCTTCAACAGGCAATTCATCGTCAGAAAAGCTGATCCGATTGACCTCGAAGATTTTTCCAACCATTTTCTCAAACCGGTTTATTGTAATCTCCCTAGGAACATATGCTTCATTTAATACCTTCAGTAAAACATCACGATGCTCCTTGGAGTGCAACAGCAAAGATAAAAGGGAAATTTGAGCAGGGGTTTTCTTCAACTGGTCCAATATTGAATACTCTAGCAATTTAATCTTTTTCAAAAATTCTGCGGCTTCTTCTTCGGTGATAGGATTTTTGATAGATGATGGTCCACTTACCGTTGGCTTGGAATTTCTTAAGCTTTCAGGCACGAAGCATCTTCCTAACCTAGTCAAACCCCCTACCTCATCTACATTTTCCACAACTTCTTTCCCGTGATAGGTCATCACAGTTCGCCCATAATTCCAGGGAACTCTTTTCGTATCAACTATCGGAGGTTGGGTCACCGTTTTGAGGACAATAGGCATTGCCAGTGCTCCTTTCACCGTCAAGATGGGCTGACTCAGAGCTCCCACCACTGTCAACTTAGGTTTATCCTGACTTAAATCAACATACCTTCTGGCACCCTGTACTGTGATCAGGGGTTTCTTTGTGATTTTTGGGCTTTATCTTCTCTCATTCCTTCCTGGCTCAATGACATTGCTTTCAAAGACTGCGCTACATTCACCGATTTCTCCTCAATGGTCTGTATCTTGACAATAGGCTTATAACCCCTCGAAAACTCATTCCCATCATATATTAATTCTAACATATTGGCTTCAGCATGGGTTCGCAGCGGATTCTGGTTAATGTTTGGACCCTCCGGGGCCTGGACCAACATCTGATTTGTGTTAATTAAATCTTGGACAGCTCTCTTTAAATTCCAGCATTTTTTGATATCATGGCCTGGCATTTTAGAACAGTACGCACACCTTAAAGAATAATCGAGATTCCTCGGTGGTGGATTTAAAATCCTTCCTTGAATTGGGGTTAAAACCTTCAACTTTCTCAACCTATCAAACAAGCTAGCATATGACTCCCCAAGAGGTGTGAATTGATTTTTGACCGCCTTCTCCTTCTTATACTCGGGCCTAGGTTGAAAACTGGTTCTGGAGGGGTTTTGGAAATTTGGTGGAGCGAATGGGCAATTTTGTGGAGCTTGCGCGCTCCATTGCGGGTAAGAAGGGGTTTGGGCATATTTCTGCGCGCTATATACTGGGTATGGGAGTGGCGGAATAAAATATAAAGGGTTTTGTGTAGGGTAGTAATGGTGGGAAGGAATATATGGAGCTTGGGCGTAGACTTGGGCTTGGGATTGGTGATAGGGGTGAGGTGGTCTTTTAGGATAGGAATGGGTTCCATCTACGACAGTCGCCACGTCCTCTTTCTTGTTTTTACCTCCAAATGCGCCATATCCACCTTGAATCACTTGTGTGGTGGCTTTTAATGCGGCAAAACTCACTATTCGGCCGGTCTTAATTCCGTCCTCTATCATCTCCCCCATTTTGAGGACTTCCATAAAAGACTTTCCCATTGCCGGAAGTAAATGTTGAAAATAGGTCTCATCCTGCGCTTAAATGAAAACTTCTACCAACTTGCTTTCTTTCATTGGAGGCTTTACCCTAGCGGCCTGTTTACGCCACCTTATCGGGTATTCCCTAAAACCTTCAGTGCTCTTTTTCTTTATGTTGACCAAGGATTTTTCGTCCGAAATCAGGTCGATGTTATACTCAAAATGTTGAAAAAATTCAGAAGCCAAATCATCCCAGCTATTCCATTTATCGATATCTCGATCGATAAACCATTATGAGGCAAGATTAGAAAGACTCTCGCCAAAGAAGGCCATGAGCAGTTCTTACTTTCCTCCTGCAACTCTCAACTGGTTGCAATAACGTCTCAAGTGTGCAATGGGATCACCGTGTCCTGCATACTTTTCAAACATAGGCATCTTGAAACCGAGGTGAAGGTTGATGTCTGGGAACATGCAAAGATCTTTATAGGAAATACTCCTATAATCTCCGATTCCTTGCAAATTCCTCATAGCTTGTTCTAAACTTTTCAATTTCTGGGTTATGATATCCTGTTCCTCTGCTGCGACAGGTTTCTCCCTATCAAATGGAAATGAAGGCGGCTGAGTGTACCCATACGGTTCATTCATTTGCAAAGTAGGCTCTGGGGCATAATACTGACTATTTGAAACCTTCAGTACTGGCTCACTGGCAGACCTAGGAAGCCTCGTTGTGGGACGCACAACATATATGGGAGTTTCATGTGGTGGTGGAGCCACGAATACCGGTGTGATCGGTGGCGCTGGCTGAGCAGCTGGTCTTGATTGGGGAGCTGCCAAGGGCACACCAGAACTGCTAGGATATTAATGTCGTGGAGTGAATCCTGGCGTGTGCTCAGGTGACTCAGTAGGAGCAGAGAATTGCGCCTGAGAGAGCGGTGGGCAATTAGAGATATTTCTCGACATAAGGGTTGATTTTAGTGTAGGCAAATGGGGTTCGAGAATCATAGGTTCAAATACTACATGCGACACTCTAATATATTTTTTAATCCCCTTGTACGAATTTTTGGCTCCACCGTCGATTACAACTGTAAAAGACAAATGACACTAACACTACAAAACACTTATATGTCTGTTAGAACTACAACTAAATTTCATTGTAACAGTTTTACGACTAAATCAAAACCAAACTGTTTTTGACTCATAGTATCCCAAGTAAATTTTATTTCATAAGCCAGTACACCAGTAGTTCAGCTATTTAAACTCAGTTTATTAGCCCACGAAGAGCGACAAGAGAGAAAAGATTTCGAGGATAAATGAGGATAAATTGGAAGCTTACATGATAGTCACCATCGTAATCGTGACGATAGCGCTGCAAAACAAAAAATATGACAGAAAATTAGAGACTATATTTCAACAGGCAGAATTACTGAGCAAAATAAGAAACAGCATAACAAAATGTCTACTGAACTACTCTAAGATTATCACTAAAATAAAAGTTGTATTGCTATAACTAATCTCGTTAACATGAAGACAAAAATCACTAGCCAGAAGCTTGTGCTGGTTCATATTAATGCTTATTGAGGAAACTAAAGCCATAAGTCCGGAGAAATTTACGATTTTTTTAGCTTACAAGGTATTTGAGTTTGAAAATTGTTGACAGAAGGAAGACAAATTTGTCAAAACATAAATTATGTAACCAAAGTCATGGTCAGTGAACTCATAATCATTCAAAGAAGTTAAACAATCAAAAACAAAGTCAGAGAAATTGAAATCTGAGAAGCTACTATCCCGAACGAGAAAGGGATTACAGAAAAATTAGAAATAAATTGTGGACCGAGAAAGGTGAGGAAATGATGGCAGAAAACTAAAACGGAAAAGCACAGAGCATGTTGAGTTCAAAGACATGTGAAAAGCTAACCCTCCTGTGTCTGTCCCTGTCCCTGTCTCTTCTCCTCTTTTCACCTTCTTCTCTTGCTCGTTGGGATTCCTGAAAATTCAAGCTATTTTAGCACTTGTGCAGAGAAAATACACGACATATTAAATAATAATACATATTCAGACACTCAAACTTTAGCCTCCGTTGGCAAGTAATACTATAACTTTGAGAGTGCACATTTAGACACCTCAGCTTCGCCTCAACTGACAAGGGAACACTCCAACTCATCCCCACCGCATCTCGCGGACACCATACGTGACATGAGATAAATTTTGAAGGTGTCTAGATGATCATTTTGTACGTTGGAGTATTCAGCTGACACAGTTGGACAAGATGAGCTGTCTAGATGTGTATACTCAAAAGTTAAAGAGTGTTACTTGCCAGTTGTGGCGGAGTTCGATTGTGTGTTTACGTATTATGCCTTAAATAAATGAAAACATTATATCAACCTCTTCCTCTCTTGCTTTTCTCACTTTCTCCGCTTCCTCAAAAGCCTCTTTTTCAGCCTGCAGATATTCATTTTGAGAAATTTGTGTGTAAAAGAAGGAATAAGCTAGAACCAGCTAACATAGGATAAAGGATCACGGACAGACCTCCCTATGAACAAAGACTTCCTCAATCACTTTCTTTGCGTAATCTGGATCATCGCATATCAGTATATTGTCAAATACAGTACCTGCCTTCACCTGAAGCCCATGACAAAACACAACAGTACGTCACCCAGAGAAGTTTATGTCGCCAAAATTGGGTTCACAGTCAAATATTTATTTATAGATATTTAGCGGATTTCTTAATATATATGCAAAACTACTAGCTCCCGTGAACCTGTAGGGTTTGCTCTAAATTCGCCACTGACATCGCCCATTCTAACTTCATAGATTGTGGAAAGACAACATTATACTAGTTCAGACTACTATTCTTACCTGCCAAATTTCGATTCCGACATATTTGGTAGGCCTCAGTACATAGAGATCAGGATCATCTTCAATTTCTGAAGAGAGAGATAGAGAGAGAGTGGGAGATCAGAATGAATTTCTAATAGTGTGACAGAACTTCATATCATTGGCAAGCGTATTCAAATGCATACATTCATTACCTGGATTGTCGATCCAAGGGGTCTTCCATTTACCTTTGTAGTTGGGGTTTTTTACTTTCTGCAACATAAGATACAGTCGCTAAGTAGATAATCCAGTTACGACTTGAAGCATTCAAGCTTCGTGATTAGCAGTCAGAATGATTTCCACATACCTTTCGTTTCCATGGACCTTTATATGCTGGATTAGGAACTTTTGGTGGTCTCCAGATGCCATTTTCTTCTTCATCCTAGTGATCAGGCTAAAAAAGGAAAGCAACTTTGATCGTTTATCTTAAAGCTTGCAAGATGTAAGCTTATTGGTGCAAGAAGGCCACTAATGTGTATCAACATAACATATGAAATGAAAAATGAAGCATTTGTACATTCTCTCCCACCATTTCTACAAGTACGGATGGGGAAGTAAGGAAACCTGCTAAGGGAGTGATGACCGGCGAGTCCACTGCTAGTGTAATAAAGTTACAACAACAAAAACAAACCCAGTATATTCCCACATAGTGGGGTCTGAGGAGGGTAAAATGTACGCAGTCCATACCACTACCTCCGAAGAAGTAGAGAGGCTGTTTTCGAGAGACCCCCGGCTCAAGACAAAGGACAGTAGACAAAAACGTTGAAAGCGAGCAACATGATAATGGTGGAATAAAGTTAGTTTTACCAAAAAAAGGAGAATGGTTATAGTGATATAACAGACAGATTAGTTGAGCACACTACATATGAATGAAAAAGATCAGTACGGCAGACAAGAATAGAAAGTTCACTGCCAAGGAATAAGAACTTAATTTATAAACTAAAGAAAAGAGTCTTCAGAATAACCATATCTCAGAAGCAGTAACTTCAAAACCTCATCCATAACATAGCTGATATTACGGTAGTGTACATTAAAGCCTAATGAACTAACCTTTTTAGCTTTCAGGTCAGGGATCTCTCGTGGAATAGAGTCATATCCCTGGAGTAAAAAGTAGTAGAACAAGAAAATTTCAAAAACCAACCCAAAGCCTAAGAAACTGAAAAAATTGACCATTTGCACACTATGAACTACCTCCGATTTGACCTGGTTTGGATCGTCTATATATTCTCTTTCTTCCCAATCTGCAGGCTGTAATCAATGACAATTGAATAAGTCACTTGAAAATGAGCTGACAAGTATCAGACGTCAGAATGCAGAAAGGAGCCTACAACTGCCAAAATTTCAATTGAAGTAATCAAGGAGAATAGTTGATAAATATGATTTCTACACCGAACTGTCGACAGTAGTTTTATAGGCATAAACAAGTCCAGCCTATAACAAGAGATGGTATCATACTATTTAAAAACCTTACTTATACTCCAGTACAAACCGCAAAATTCCAACAGTATATAGAAAGCTTAAAACATTTTAAAAAGACTTAACTTTCAGCTCACAGCCATGCTGTGAAAAATGTTCAAATAATGACCAATGTCAAGACAATAGCTTACTTATAAAAAGTAAAGCCGCAGATGGGCTTAGGTGGGGAGGAGAAGATGCGATTTTGGGAGGCTTTGGATAAGGTGGTGAGAGGAGTGCCTAGTTCTGAGAAGATTGTTGTAGTAGGGGACTTCAATGGGCACATTGGGGCATTACCGGGGGGTTTTGGCAATGTGCATGGTGGTTTTGGTTTTGGGGAGAGGAATGAAGAGGGAGTTGCTCTGTTGGATTTTGCGAGGTCCTTTGAGTTGGTTGTGGCGAATTCGAGCTTTTCAAAGAAGGACGATCACCCGATCACCTTCTGAAGTGCGATAGCCAAGACCCAAATTGACTTTTTATTGCTTAGAAAGGGGGATAGGGTGTTGTGTAAGGACTGTAAATTCATTCCGAGTAAGAATCTTTCGACGCAACATAAGACTTTGGTAATGGACTTGGGTATTAAAAAGATAAGAAGAGAAGGAGTAAGGAGGGTAGACCTAGAATTAAATGGGGCGGCTTAACGCTGACGAATGCGCATGAGATAGAGGAGAAGGCGGCGGGAATGGGGGTGTGGGACTGTAAGGAAGATGTTGATAATACGTAGGGTAGGGTGGGTAGGTACATAAGGAGACTGTTAGTGAGGTGTTGGGTATTTCCAGAGGCCGGGCTGGCCACCGTCAGGGAGATTGGTGGTGGAATAAAAAAGTTATGAAGAGGGTGAAAGCGAAGAAGGAGGCGTATTCTAAGTTGATTGAGAGTAAAGATGAAGAGGAGAAGCGGGCTAATAGGAAGGAGTATAAGATTTCTAGGAAGGAGGTAAAGGTTGCAGTTATGGCGGCTAAGACGACTGTGTTTGAGAGCTTGTATACGAGTTGGAGGTGAAAGGAGGGGATAAGAGGTTGTTTAGGCTTGCTAAGGCTAGGGAGAGGAAGGGTCATGACCTCGACCAGGTGAATTTCATTAAAGGGGAGGATGGTAGAGTCTTGGCGGAGGATGGCCACATTAAAAAAAAATGTCAGTCGTACTTTGATAGGTTATTGAATGATGAGACGGATAGAGATATTGTGTTAGGAGAGCTAGAGCATTCTGAAGAGGGTCGTGATTTTAGTTATTATAGATGCTTTAAGGTAGAGGAGGTCAGAGAGGCTGTTCGCAGGATGCGTAGGGGTAGTACGATGGGGCCTGATGAGATTCCTGTGGATTATTGGAAGTTTTCTAGCGATGCTGGCTTGAGATGGTTGACTGATCTGTTTAATGGCATTTTTAAGTCGGCGAAAATACCTGAGGCTTAGAGATGGAGTACTTTGATCCCTTTATATAAGAACAAGGTTGACATTCAGAGTTGCAACAACTATAGAGGTATTAAGTTATTGAACCACACTATGAAGATTTGGGAGAGAGTGATTGAGTTTAGGTTGAGGAGGTTAGTGTCTATCTCAGAGAATCAGTTTGGTTTTATGCCTGGTCGCTCGACGACGGAGGCAATTCACCTAGTGCGAAGAATGGTGGAACAGTATAAGGAAAGGAAGAAAGACTTGCACATGGTGTTTATCGACTTGGAGAAGGCATACGACAAAGTACCTAGGGAGGTTCTTTAGAGATACTTGGAGGTGAGAGAGGTCCCGGTGGCGTATATCAGAGCAATCAAGGCTATGCATAATGGAGATAAGACTCAGGTTAGGATGGCGGGAGGAGATTTTGTGCATTTTCCGGTCTTGGCAGGGTTACATCAGGGATCTACTCTTATCCCTTTTTTGTTTGCTGGTAATGGATGTGTTGACACGACATATTCAAGGAGAGGTGCCATGGTGTATGCTTTTTACAGATGATGTAGTTTTGATTGATGAGACGCGAGGGGGTATGAATGATAAACTTGAGGTGTGGATACAGACCCTTGAGTCTAAAGGGTTCAGGTTGAGTAGGAGCAAGACAGAGTATTTGGAATGCAAGTTTAATGACATGAGGCAGGAGAATGAGGTGGTAGTTAGGTTGGATTCCCAGGTGGTGTGCAAGAGGGATAGTTTCAAGTATCTCGGGTCCTTGATTCAGGGGAATGGTAAGATTAAAGAGGATGTCTCCCATCGTATTGGGGTGGGATAGATGAAGTGGAAGCTCACCTCGGGTTTGTTGTGTGATAAAAAGGTGCCGCCCAAGCTTAAAGGCAAATTTTATAGGGTGGGGGTCCATTCGACCATGTTGTATGGAGCGGAGTGTTGGCTAGTTAAAAACTCTCACATTCAAAAATTCAAGGTGGTGGAAATGAAGATGTTGCGTTGGATGTGTGGCCTTACTAGGGGTGATAGAGTTCGGAATGAGACTATTCGGGAACAAGTTGGAGTGGCTTCGGTTGAGGACAAAATGCGGGAAGTCCTATTGAGATGGTTCGGGCATGTGATGAGGAGGGGCACAGATGCCCCGGTTCGTAGGTGTGAGAGGCTAGAGTTGAATGGCTTTAGGCGGGGTAGGGGTAGGCCGAAGAAGCACTGGGGAGAGGTAATTAGGCGGGACATGGAACAGTTACTGCTCAATGAGGACATGACCCTGGATAGGAAGATCTGGAGGACGCGAATTAGGATAGAAGGCTAGTTCCAGATCAGTAGCGGATCCAGGATTTTTGTTTAGGAGGTTCGACATATAAAGAAGCAAGTATATATAAAAAGTACGTAATAAAAACAAAGTGAACACCCGCTAAATTTTAACTTGCCTTATCATGTCCTTTTAACATTACTTTCAAGTTTTACTTTGCGAGCCTTCATAAAAAATAGTTTGTTTTTTTATTTCTTTCATTTTATTGTTTTTTTTTTCAAATTAATACCCTCAAACACAAAAAAAATGGTTCTTGAAAAGTGTAAGCATTGAATTATTTATATTATAAGATATATTTAGTACTCAATAAAAAAGATTGAATAACATCAATATTAATATGTTGAATAATAAAATATATTTTAAAAGAACGAGCTATATAATTCGATAAAATAATCTGTAAACGTTGAAAAAGGAAAAATTTTGTATATTATGTAAAATAGTCAAATATATGAAGCTATTTTGAACAAACGTGACACATAACATATAAAAGGAAATATGCATTGTATTTTTTATTTGTTTATTTATTTGGGGGTGGGAAGGGGATTGAGAATTAATTTGAAAATTATATAATTGTAGGTATTACTTTAAACTAGTATTGAGAGTGTTGAAAAAGAAAAAGTTGAAATACCCAAATACTTGAAAAATAATAAGTAAATAATTTTTTTAAAAATATACAATGAATACACATATAGTAATTTTTCTGTTATTCAGGCCAAGTTGCCAACGTGAAACAGGCAAAGTCCAATTGGGCATTAAATAGGAAAAAGATTGAGAAGTGGAAAAGATTTTAAAGAATTACTAACGGAGCTACAAGTGAGGTTCGAACCCACGATGTGGGTCTCAAAATAAACCCTCTGCGCACCTGAGCTACACCTTTCTGTTTTATTAAGGGGTTCATTAAAAGCTTTATATCCTTGTACTTCAACTTTGACCTTATATACATAATGGAATTTTTCTGTTGAGGGGGTCCCCTCACCCCCAACGTAGATCCGCCCCTGTTCCAGATTGGATCGTTGGGGCAGGGCATTACTTAGTGGGTGTATTATTCCTGTTATGCTACCGTGTTGCGTGCTTTATTTAAGAATTTGTTTACTATTCTTTGTTTATTATTCATAATAATTGTGAGTGGCGTATTTATGTCTTCTTATCTTGTTCCATGCTTTATTACGGATTTGATTATTATCTCGTGTTTTGAGTCGGGGTCTATCGGAAACAGCCTTGGTACTTCTTCGGAGAGGTAGTGGTATGGACTGTGTACATCTTACCCTTCCCAGACCCCATGATTTTGACGCATTTTTCAGCCTTTCTTCAATATCTTGATGCATTTTCCCTTGTTATCTTTTGACTGAACAACTACTTTACTCTCCTCCAACTTGCTATTCAATTCAGCTATAAGGTTGTCCTTGTGCTTCTCAACAACTCTCAATTCATTCATAAGACCAATTTGCTTCCTAAGTTTCTTCTTCTCATCGAACCAAGACTGCTCTTTTACTACATATATACCAACAACTATCTAATAATTGTATTTACAGGCATCCCCCCACAAGGTATATTCCACAGAAACTTGCAGCTTCTTCCTGCATTTTCCAAAGACCTTCTCAGTTGAATGTATCCCCGTTTTGTTTTCAACTTCTGCGTTGTGCTGTTCAAAGTGGGAAAGTCGTTCTTTTGTTGTTAGAGCTGAAGCTGAATCCCAAGAAGAACCGGAAGAAACAGAGGTTGAAGCTAAGGCTGAAGGAGCAGTTGCGGCCGACATTTAAAGAATGTTGCAATGCTCTGTTGAATCATTTGAATTTCTTTTGTCATGCTATTCTCTACGTTATGCTACCTATAAGGACATATATCTTGAATTGAAAACGGACACCAATTTAATTAGAATTTGTGGCATTTGCTTATTTGGTGTTAGAATTGTTTTCACAATAGCAACTACCTTCTCAATCGGTGCGTGGATAAAGAAAAGGATTACTAGACGAGAAAAAGGACAGTATGTTTCTTTACAGCGTTCAGTTAAAAGTTAACCAATAAGAAATGTGTTGTGTTAACGTATTTCTCTGAAAATTACTTAACTGAGAAAACTTCTATTATGCAAAAAGTGGAGAAGACTTTTGAAGTTTATACCTTTTATTTGTAATTTTGTAAGGAAAATTCTAACTTAAATTGGTATATTCTTCTTTGTGAAGTTTATAAATTTTCAAGACAAAGATGTTGCTTTCAGTTTGCTCGCTGATACAGGTATTGAATTTTAAACTTGATACATCAACATTTTGTTCAAAATCGTTTTTGGTACGTTAAAAAATTTACAATTTGAAGTGTATTTTGACTATTTAATCGAACTCTATTATAATCTGTGTGTTGGATTTACCTATCTTTGTTTCCTCTTCCTTTTACCTTTGGCGGCTGAGAAATAGGTGTCCAATATATCAACAAGTGTTGCTCTCTTATTTCTTCAGATTTTTTTACGGATGTGATATAATTTCACGACATAATATATTGGATGTGGTTTTGCTTTTTCTTGCATCTTTATTTTCTAGCTAGAGTAGAGTGGATGGTGTAAGATCAGTAGTAGTAAATAACTAGTACTAGATTTGTGTTTGTGATTTTGATTGTGTAAATTGGTATGTATGGAGTAAAAGGAGACTTCTGTCGAATTTGGTTTTCTCTCAATGTGAATATGTGATTCCTATAAATGACTTCCGTTATTACGATGTTGTTATACATCAATGTACCTAAGGTGTTTGGAGAAACGAACAAGTTTCTTTTATGTCCTTAGCAGTTATGGTTATTTTGTGAAGAAATATTTTGTGATGTTCTGGTGTAAATATAGCAATTACGTTTCATGAAGGGGTACATGATTTCACCTTATGATAGTGTTGTTAGCTTAAAGTGACTTTTGTATCACAGGCTGACAATTAGAACAAAGTTCTTTTATGTCCTTGACGTTTATGATTATTTTTAGGAAGAAATGTCCTGTTTATGTTCTGCTGCAATTGTAGCAGTTACATTTACATTTCATACTTTCTATGGCATTAGAGTTATTAATTCATCATTGTCACACTTTGGTTGTTTCTTCTGTTGAGACAAGAAGGAAAAAAAGAGTCCCGATAGACCTTTTTCTTTTCTTGGTATGTTTATCCTTGATCTAACATTATGTAACTCAACAGGCCTGGTTCAGGGAACTCTCAAGAGAGGTGTTGGATTCTCTTTCTCCTAAGCAGGTTATGCAATGCCAGTCAGAAGAGGATTATAGTACTCTTGTGAGACACTCTCCCACCAACGGAGGTTGCTCTGCTGGACTGGGCTATCAATCATCCTGGATGAGTTGTGATTCTTCATCAATAAAGTTTAGGACGGCGGTAAGTACTGTTGGGATGGTTAAGTGCAAAGCAAAAGTATAGGGTATCATGTCATTATGTTTACTTTCTCAATATCTGAGATTCTAAGCTATCAAGTTAGGGGAACAAAAAATGATATTGAATTGCTTACTTGATGATCATTTTCAGCTTTTATCATACACTTGATGTAAAACATATTGAATAGGAATACACAATCTTTCAATTCTAAGCTAATAGACTTAGTCTTTCATAGTCTAATAATGCCCATCCTGTTAGTGTTTCCAAATTTTAGAAAGGAGCGCCCCTATCAATCCCCAGAATGTACCCTTAACATTTTAGAAAGGAGACAACTCCCGTCGATCCAACGGTTCAGGGATTGTGCTGCGGACCATATGGCGTGAGCGGTAATTCCGACTCCACACAATAGAATGAAGGCCGACCCCAACAGGAAGATAGTTGAAAAGCTTGGTGATTTCTTCAGTCGATTAAGTTCTCGAGCTATTTCACGGCCAAGTCTTTCTATGTCCGCGGGGGACAATTGGATTGGCTGCTGAGCTCCTGCAGCATTGGCGTTGGCATCGGGCTGAGCTCCTGCAGCGTTGGCGTTGGCATCGGGCTGAGCTCCTGCAGCGTTGGCGTTGGCATCGGGCTGAGCTCCTGCAGCGTTGGCTTTGGCATTGAGCTGAGCTCCTGCAGCGTTGGCGTTGGCATCGGGCTGAGCTCCTGCAGCGTTGGCGTAGGCATCGGGCTGAGCTCCTGCAGCATTGGCGTTGGCATCGGGCTGAGCTCCTGCAGCGTTGGCATTGGCATCGGGCTGAGCTCCTGCAGCGTTGGCGTTGGCATCGGGCTGAGCTCCTGCAGCGTTAGCATTGGCATCGGGCTGAGCTCCTGCAGCGTTGGCGTTGGCATTGGGCTGACCTCCTGCAGCATTGGCGTTGGCATTGGGCTGACCTCCTGCAGCATTGGCGTTGGCTGGCGGTTGTTGAGCAGCGTTAATCCCATCACCACCGTTGTCTTCATCATTAGATTGAAGCCCAAGTAGAAGTAGCGGCAATATTCTTGATCGCTGATTCTCTCATTTTCCAGTCCAATTAGTTTTGACCTGAAAAATCAAAACACACTAATTAAAATTGAACTAAACTTATAACTTTTTTCTTATTTACTATACTGTAAAACACCAATTATAACTTTAAGAACTAACTTACGTGTTAAACAACAGCAAAGCAAGAGAACTGAAATTCACGGGAACTTAAACGCCTTATTACTTAACTATAAACAACAAACCATCATGGATAAAACAGGTGATGTAATGAATAAATGGAACTATCCTTACTAAAAGACTCATAAGACCATCTGAAAAGGAGGAAAACATTAAATCCTAGAAGTCGGAGTGCCAAACTGAGTGATTCAGAAAGCCTGAAGAAAAGTGGATGTCATAGACGTAGCGGACCTTAAGGAGATCTTTCATTCTCGAAGATGAGGAGCTTTACCATTTGTTCAACAACATCTAAAGTTAAGTAATCACATCTTGTTCCTCATCATTATTCGGCTTTATTCATCATGCATAGTTGTCCTCAGAAGGAATAAAGCCTTATGAAGCTCTAGCTCCTCTAGACTTCTCATCCATTTAATGATTCACCAATTCAATTCAAGTAAATGATTCTCCTCTGCTAATTTTCACATTGTTCCATCAAGGAAATAGTGTACATATTTACAAGTAAAAAGTTGTTATCCTTACACTCTGCTAAGACTATGGAATTAAAGCTTGAAGGTTCATATGAAACAAAACAAACCAAACGAAAAATCTTAGCTCAGGCAATCATTCTTTCTCGGATTATAGTTATCATTTTTACACTAACGACAGAACAGAATACGAAACGAAACAAACCAAACGAAAAATCTCAGTTCAGGCAATCATTCTTTCTGGAATTATAGTTATCATTTCTACACTACCGAAGGAAATCGAAATATTGAACTGAGACGAAACTAGAATAACTTCGCAACAAACTCAGATACAAACAACTGCAGCTGACTAATTATTACAATACAACGAAAGAAATCGAAACGAGACGTAATATTGAAACCCAGATAAAAACAACTGCAGCAGAACTATCGAAACCCAGATACAAACGAGACGTAACATCGAAACCAGATACAAACAACTGTAGCAGAATTATCGAAACCCAGATACAAACAACTGCAGCAGATACAAAATCGAAACTAGACATAACTAGAATTAACATTTTTACTAAAAACTCATTTTCTGAATTATAATCTACAAATGTAGAGTAATAGTTGCATTTGTGATGAAATTGGCGGTGGTCAAATTTATACCTTCGTACTCAGCATTATGCGAGCCTGTGGAAAAATTTGATTAGAAATCACGTTCATCCTGCATATTGAGTTACAGTTCCGATTGAAACTCGACTTCATCCTTGACAAGTTTAGCATGTTTGCAGAGAAAATAATTGGAATCGAAAAATTGATAGAAGAATGTGAAAAGGGAGGACAGAGCTCTGTTTTTGTAGACCCGGTTACTAATAACAACCTTAGCAGGGGTATTTTCGTCAAAAGCAGTAGAGGAAATATAATCCGTGTGTTGCGATTGTTGGCGGGAAGAATAATTTTTTTAAAAAATTACATTTCGATAAAATTTATTTATAAATAGGAAAAAATACATGCTGAACCATTACAAAAAAATAATAATCTCTTATTCCTATTACTTATTTCATTCAAACTGTGGGACAAATTTTGTTAAAACTTGTGCTTGTGTGCCCTTTACTCAGTAGTTGCATATGTTAATCTTATAAGCAGTATTTTTTGTTAAACGATGTTGCTTATTCAGTGACATTTGAATGGTATTTATAGATTATTTTTTAATCAAGACAATTGAAATTCACCTACTTACTATCAAATTTTGAACTTGTAGACATTGTCAGTGTATCATCTTACTTACTACAAGATGAACGGGTCCTTGGAAGAAAGACAACTAGTATAAATCATCTCTTTGATCAATTTTGGAGCTTCTATCTTGACTATTATCTGTCGCAAGCCAATTTGATGAGAACAATGAAAGAAAACTACATGTTGTATGATCAACTAGTTTCTAAGATTACATGAACATAACAAAAATTCATGCAGTACATGGGTGACTGGGACTTGTACATAAAAAGAAAGCTATGTGCATTTAAAAAGATCAAAGGCATGATAAGACTGCTTTCGAAGTAACGGTAGACACTATAGGCCTCGTAAATTAATATATTGGTGTTGTAGTTAATAGAACCCTTCACTTGTAGGCATATCACTTTCTTGATGCTAACTTTGACATCAACAATACTTAATCCAATGACCTAAAATCAATAGTCCGATTAATTCAGAATCACATCGATTTGACCCCAAAACAGTTCGTTCGTGCCGTTTGACTATCCAAACGACCCCACCCCACCCCAATGACCCACACTCCCCCGCTCCTCAGCCTTCCTGGGAGCACCAGGTCTATTGTCGGCCTATTTCATGCCTGGACCTTGGACACACCCACGGAACCATGGACTATATAGACACCGATTTGGACCGAAAACGTCCTGTTCGCACCGTTCCGACCCCAAACAACCCCGCCCACCTCGATGGCCCACACTCCCCCGCTCCCCAGCCTTCCTGGGAGCACCAAATCGATATTTGGCCTCTTTCACGCCCGAACTCCGGACACACCCCCGATATCGTGGGTATAGCACACTGATTTGGCCCGAAAACATCCCGTTCGCGCAATTTATTAGGAGCATATTTGAACTTTTTTGTTTGGTGTGAAGTGCAATTTTGTAAGTAGAGTAAATTTGAACTTTGTTTGAGTAAACAGATGCAATTTCATGATGTTTAACAAGCGAATTTGAACTTACTTTTTGAAAGAAACGGTGCGTTTTTGCTATGTATTATAGCGAGTTTGAACTTACTTTGGAATGACTCAGTGCTATTTTGCGATGTATTACGAGCATATTTGAACTTCCTTTTCTGGATGGAGGTGCAATTTTGCAGGTAATGAGCAAATTTGAACTTCATTTGAGCAAACAGCTGCAATTTTTTGACGTATCATTATCGAATTTGAACTTATTTTTTGAATGAATCGGGGATATGGAGCATATTTTGAATATATTTTGCATGAATAAGTGCAACTTGTCAACTTAACTAGCAAATTTGAACCTGTTTTTTTGAACAACAGATGCAATTTCATGATGTGACTCACGAAGTTGAAATATTTTTGAAATTATATGTGTATTTTTGGCGTTATATGATGGTCATTTTTGAACTTCTGTTGAATAGATAGATGCTATTTTGCACTGTAGAATAAGCAGATTTGAACCTTTTTCTAAAAAAATAGGTGCAATTGCGTGACCTTAAGTGCGGTTATATGATGTCTATAAATTCGAGTGTTACAGGCTAAAAGCTTGTGAAATGGATAATTATGATGCACGCACAGGTGCGACTATAGCGAGTAGGTCAGAGAATATGTGGATGTTCTATACCTGAAATTTATTGACATATTGAAGTAATGCAGATGCTAAGCAGGTAATCAATATTTATCGTATGTCTAGCAACGTTGATATACAATGTGCTATACATTGATGTATGGAGGTAATCAAGATGTATGACTGCTGTACTGAACAGATATCTACATACACTATTGTTGGACAAGTGAGAGCTAATGATCTAGTGAAAAAGAAGGTTCGAAAAAGATGTATGGAGCTAATGAACTGTATATATATAAGTTTCCCTTGCAACGTATACTAGCTCCTAGGTTGTATACAATTTAACTGTTGAGATTAAATTACCAAGAATGATTCCATTGTCTAATTGCCCAATATTTAGGTATTGGGGGTGTATATAGGCGGTTTGCTAGCTCCGAGGGATTTCTCCTCTCCCTCTTGTCTCGATTGAGGGCTATGTTTCAAAATTTTACTTTTGAAAATGGGAATCAAGGAGAACAAGTAGTGAATCTCAAATAGAGGACTCGAAGTGTCTTATTCATTGAGCTGCATATGTTGATCTTATAAGCAGTATTTTTTGTTAAAGGATGTCGCTTATTCACTAACATTTGGATTGTATTTTTTTTTCAAGACAAATGAAATTCACCTATTTACTACATCAAATTGTGAACTTGTAGATGCTGTCACTGTATGACCACTCTTACTACAACATGAATTGGTCCTTGAAAGAAAGGCAACTATAAATCATCTCTTTGATCATTTTTGGAGCTTCTATCTCGACTATTATCTCTGGTGAGCACAATGAAAGAAAACTACGTGTTGTATGGTCAACTAGCTTCTAAGATTTCATGCATGGACATAACAAAAATTCTTGCAGTACATGAGTGACAGAGACTTGTACATAGAAAGAAAGCTATGTGCATTGAACAAGATTAAAGGCAAGATAAGACTCTGCTGACACTGTAAGCCACGTAAATTAATAATATATCGGTGTCGTAGTTAATAGAATCTCGGGAATCAACCATGAAATGACCACAATTTATTGGATGATCGCGACAGCTTTCCTAGAGATAGCTCGTCCATGTAGTTTCTGTTGGATTGAGTTGCGTTTTCCTTGATCGAATAAAAGATTCAATTTAGTCTGCGGTGCTGATGAGAAATAATTTTCGTAGCCAGGGCTGAGAAACATTTTCTCAAGTACCGTTGCAGTTGTCAGAACATAAAGAACAAGTCTCATCTCTGATTCTGTTCCATAAAATCCACCAAATGTAACTTGTTTTAGTTTATCGTGATACCAAGGCGATATACGAGGCCTTCTTCTTCCTCTTACCTCATTTATTCTTCACGATTTCTTTATTACCACCTGAGATCACAGTGAGAATGAGATAAACAATACGAGGTAGTTAAAGCAAAGCTAAACTGAACGAACGAACGAACGAACGAACGAACACTGAAAGTAAGGAATATTACTCATTACTTGGAACAAACCAAATCAACAAAAGTAAACTGATGCGGCACTACTTTGTTATTAACACCTCCTTTTTTTTTTATGATAAACATACAGTTTGCAGATCTTCGCAAACAATCTTCAAGACTTTCCACTGTGCCAACTAAACTGATGTGGGGCACTACTTTGTTATCAGATGTCAGAGAAAAATTTACAAATAGATGATTCAAAAGAACTGCACTGTACAACAACATACCCCTATCCTTGCGGGGTAGAGATGTTGTTTCCGATAGAATAGTTGCACTATCTGCAGATTATTATTAAAAAAATCTGTGCTCTTTCACATTATCAGTGAACTTATGAAAAGACCAAGGTGGACTTTACTTGTGAGTAAGATGTAAGTACGACCCTCCGTACTTATTATATGATATGATATAGTTGTATGATTACAAGTCAAATCATAAAAAGAAATGGTGTTATGGTTGTTACGTCTTCATGCAACATGATACTTCTATTCAACTTTTGCATCAATGTAGCAAATTATTCATACTCAATTCACCACTAAACAAATAAAGATTCTAAGTGCCTTTTTATTATGCAGACTTCAAATTAAGGAAGACCAGAAATTTCACATCCGCAGCAGCAGCACAAAATAACCAAAAAAGGGCAGTCCGGTGCGCTAAAGCTATTGCTATCCGCGGTGTCCGGGGAAGGGCCCCACCACCACAAGGGTGTATCGTACGCAACCTTACCTTGCATTTCTGCCAGAAGCTGTTTCCAAGGCTTGAGAACCCGTGACCTCCTGGTCACATGGCTGCAACAACACAAAACAACCAAATAAGTAAAAGAAGAATAACTTACATAAAGTAAAATCCCATTTTTCAGGAGGGTCCTAAACATAAAGTAAAATCCCATTTTTCAGGAGGGTCCTGATGAGAAAGTTAAATCCCATTTTTCAGGAGGGTCCTGAACATAAAGTAAAATTCCATTTTTCAGGAGGGTCCTGAACATAAAGTAAAATCCCATTTTTCAGGATGGTCCTGAACATAAAGTGAAATCCCATTTTTCAGGAGGGTCCTGAACAGAAAGTAAAATCCCATTTTTCAGGAGGGTCCTGAACAGAAAGTAAAATCCCATTTTTCACGAGGGTCCTGAACATAAGTAAAATCCCATTTTTCAGAAGGGTCCTGAACATAAAGTAAAATCCCATTTTTTAGGAGGGTCCTGAACATAAAGTAAAATCCCCATGGATGTGCATTTCCAATGATAGCTGAATTAGCTGAATCCCATTTTTCAGGAGGGTCCTGATGAGAAAGTTAAATCCCATTTTTCAGGAGGGTCCTGAACATAAAGTAAAATTCCATTTTTCAGGAGGGTCCTGAACATAAAGTAAAATCCCATTTTTCAGGATGGTCCTGAACATAAAGTGAAATCCCATTTTTCAGGAGGGTCCTGAACAGAAAGTAAAATCCCATTTTTCAGGAGGGTCCTGAACAGAAAGTAAAATACCATTTTTCACGAGGGTCCTGAACATAAGTAAAATCCCATTTTTCAGAAGGGTCCTGAACATAAAGTAAAATCCCATTTTTTAGGAGGGTCCTGAACATAAAGTAAAATCCCCATGGATGTGCATTTCCAATGATAGCTGAATTAAGTGAAGCAAATTTGCCCCTATATCAACAAAGAAAATTTGTCAGTTAAAAACTTAGTGGTGGCTTGCAGATCTTGGCTTCTTAGGTATCTCCCCATCACTCGTTCCTTTCATCTTTGTCCCAAATCGCTAACACTTGTCCTGTCTTGCCGCATCATTAACTCGGATCCAGATTGAGGGAAATGAGTTCTGACTCAAACAATGGGTTTCAAAAATGAGGTGCGCTCTTTTCCCAAATCTGAATGTTTCTACGAATCCCATAGCCTGTCGGTTGATAGACTTCCTTTGCTTCGTGTTGAATTATGATTATATTTCTTTCTGTGCTATTCCTTGGATTTTCCTCACATAATTGGAAAGACTGGCAGTAAATTTTGAAATCCTTTCTCGCTTGTTTTGACACAGACTTGACTTAAAATGTAAAGAAATGATGGTGACTTTTATTTTGATAAATGACATAAAAAGACAAAAAGCATGAATATGTAAATGAAAGAAAAGGGAAATGTCCCATATTCAAAAAGAAAACTTATCTGAATACGACAACCAACTCCAATGAGTATGACATGCATTTTGGATTGAGCTGCCTGATCTTCCTATCCAAACTCCCCATTTGTTGTTGAGTTCATGCCTTTGCTGCTGAGCCGCTTCTTCAAATCCATTAGACTCATACATCACATTCGATTGACGTCATCTTAAAAGACTTTCGTCTACAAATCTCTTTCTTTTCACTTTTTGCTTTTCTCTTAAACTCTCCATCGTCTTACAGTGCCCGTGAGGGTTTTCACCAATAAGACTCTCTCATTTTTATTTCTCTCCACTCACCATCGCCTTATGGTGCCTGCAAAGGTTTTCACCAATAAGACTCTGTCATTTTTATTTCTCTCCACTCAGCATCGCCTTATGGTGCCTGCAAGGGTTTTCACCAATAAGACTTTCTCATTTTCCTTTCTCTCAACTCGCCATCGCCTTATGATGCCCACGGGGGTTTTCACCAATAAGACTCTCTCATTTTTGTATTTCTTTCCTGATTTCTTATGCTGAGGGAGACAAGTGGTACCTCACAATGTATCATCATATCCATTGCATGCTCAGCCTTAACATTATCAAAAATTGATCTGAAGGACTTTCTTTGGTTGTAACTTGGATTTTGATTAAGGTTAGAAAAGATGGTAAGGGGCTAAAACAATACTTGAAGTGGGGGTGGGACTTACAACTTTTGGAATCGACTCAAACAACAAATTAACTCATGCCCCAGTTTTGTTTACTGGGTGAATCTTAAATCTTTATTTGGTTGGACCGAGCCCGAAATAGGGCAGCCTACGTATCTCACTCCCGAGAGAGGAGAATCAATTCGGACGTAGTTCCATCAGCTTGTTCTTTGTTTTGATTTGATTTTGACTTTTTTTTTGAACTCTTTCTTTTATTCTTATTTTCTCGACATTTATCTTTGACACTATTTTGATTCCAAAAGAGGGATATGAAAGAAAAATAAAACAAAGCTCAAAATGGGTAAACAAAGGATGACAAAATGTTTGGATAGAAGAATAAAATGCCTTTATCATATCAATCTTCAAAAATACAAGTATTAAACATGCAATAAACTCAACAAAGTATCAAATATCATACATAGTATCTTTTGACCGCATCAGCGTTGATAGCCATTTCTGCCATTTTGCCTTCAATATCTGTCTAATATAAGGCTCCATTGGGCAATACTTTCTTCACAACGAAGGAACCTTGCCAGTTAGGGAAGAACTTGCCTTTCGCTTCAACCTGGTGAGGAAGGATACATCTCAATACCAACTAACCAACTTCAAAATTCCTGGGATGGACCTTTTTGTTATACGCTCAAGCCATCCTCCTCTGATACAACTGGCCATGACACACAGACGTTAGCCTTTTTTCCTCAATCAAACTCAAATGTTCCAGTTGGGTTTTTACCCATTTGTCATCATCAATCTTTGCTTCTACAATGACTCGAAGAGAGGGAATTTCAACTTCTACAGGGATGACTGCTTCTGTCCCATACACCAATAAATATGGAGTTGCCCCTGTTTAAGTGCGAACAGTGGTGCGATAACCTAGCAATGCAAACGGCAACTTTTCATGCCACTGTCTAGACCCTTGTACCATTTTTTGCAGTATCTTTTTTATATTCTTATTGGCGGCTTCTACAGCACCATTGGCCTTTGGGTGATATGGAGTAGAATTTCGATGCGTGAACTTAAACTGTTGACACACTTCTTGCATCAAATGACCATTGACATTGGCAGCATTATCTGTAATGATCATCTTAGGAAATCCAAATCTACAAATGATATTGGCATGAACAAAATCTACCACAACCTTCTTTGTCACTGACTTGAAAGTTACTGCTTCTACCCACTTTGTGAAGTAGTCAATGGCTACCAAAATGAACCTATGTCCATTTCCTGCCTTCGGCTCAATCGGTCCAATCACATCCATTCCCCAAGTCACGAACGGCCATGGAGCGGCCATTGCATGCAACTCAATAGGAGGAGAACGTATCATATCACCGTGTACCTGACATTGATAACACTTTCGAACAAATTGAATATAATCCCTTTCCATAGTAAGCCAGTAATAACCTGCTCGAAGAATCTTCTTTGACAAGACATGACCATTCATATGCGACCCGCATATTCCAGAGTGAATTTCAACCATGATTGTCGAGGCTTCTCTTGTATCTACACACCTTAAAAGTCCGAGATCTGGGGTTCTCTTGTACAAGATTCCCCCACTTAAGAAAAATCCACTAGCCAAACGCCTAATAGTCCTCTTTTGATCGTTGGTGGCATATGCTGGGTATTCTCTTGACTGAATGTACCGCTTGATATCCAAGAACCAAGGTTCTCCATCAAGCTCTTTTTCAACCGATCACAGTAAGCATGCTGATCACGACTCTATATATACACTAGACCGATGTAGGCTTTGTCAGGATGTTGGAGCATTGAAGACAGAGTGGATAAAGCATCAGCAATTTCATTATGAATCCTGCAAGCATTGTCGATACGGGATAAGCTTCAAATCTTGCATCTCCCAATAGCCTTGGATTTGATGGACGAGCAAATCCGAATCTCCCAACACCAATAATTCTTGGACTCCTATATCAACAGCTAACCTCAAACCAAGAATGCAGGCTTCATACTCTGCCATATTATTAGTACAGTAAAATCGAAGTTGTGCTGTTACCGAGAAATATTGTCCCGATTTAGAGATAAGAACCGCACCTATTCCGGCTCCTTTCATATTGACCGCTCCATCGAAGAACAACCTCCAACCTGGATCAACATCTATAACGACATTATCGACACACGACACTTCTTCGTCAGGAAAATATGTCTTTAATGGCTCGTACTCTTCAACGATGGGTTTCTCAGCAAGATGATCTGCCAAGGCTTGGTCTTTCATGGCGGTTCGAGTCACATATACAATGTCGAACTCAGTAAGCAATATTTGCCACTTTGCCAATCGACCCGTTGGCATAAGCTTCTGAAAGATATACTTCGAAGGATCCATGCGGGCAATGAGATAAGTAGTATAGGATGAGAGATAATTCTTCAACTTCTGTGCTACCCAAGTTAGGGAACAACACGTCCTTTGAATAAGAGTATACTTGGCCTCATATGCGGTGAACTTCTTGCTAAGATAATAAATAGCCTACTCCTTTTTGCCTGTGACATTATGTTGACCCAGGACACAACCGAAAGAATTTTCCATGACTGATAAATATAAGATCGAAGGCCTACCAGGCTCTGGGGGTACCAGCACGGGCGGATTTGACAAATATCTTTTGATTCGATCGAACGCTTCCTGACATTCTTCAGTCCATTTTACCGCAGCACTCTTTTTCAGCAACTTGAATATGGGCTCACAAGTGGTTGTGAGTTGAGTAATAAACCTGCTAATGTAGTTCAGTCTACCAAGAAAACTCATCACCTCCGTTCTATTCTTGGGCAGGGGCAAATCCTGAATGGCTTTGATTTTTTAGGGATCCAATTCATTTCCCCGACGGCTGACTACAAACCCTAACAGCTTTCCAGATGGAACTCCAAATACACATTTTGCCGGGTTGAGTTTGATATTATTCCTACGGAGCCTTTCAAAGAAATTTCTTAAATATTTAACATGGTCGGCTTGATTTTTTGACTTAATAATCACATCATCCACGTAGACCTCAATCTCCTTATGCATCATATCATGAAACATAGTTGTCATGGCTCTCATGTACGTTGCTCCAGCATTCTTCAAACCAAACGGCATCACACGATAACAATAAGTTCCCCATGGTGTGATAAAAGATGTCTTCTCCGCGTCTTCATCATCCATAATGATCTGGTGATATCCGGCATAGCAATCCACAAAAGAGGCAACCTCGTGTTTAGCACAGTTGTCTAACAAAATGTGGATATTGGGCAGTGGAAAATCATCTTCCAGACTTGCTCTGTTCAAATCACGATAATCAACACACACTTGAATTTTGCCATCTTTCTTTGGTACGGGAACAACATTGGATAACCACATGGGATAACGAGCCACTCGAATTACTTTGGCTTCAAGTTGTTTCATGATTTCCTCTTTAATTTTAATACTTACATCCGTTTTAAACTTCCTCAACTTCTATTTGACAGAAGGGAATGCGGGATCCGTTGGCAATTTGTGAGCCACTAATTCAGTGCTTAAACCAGGCATATCATCATAAGACCATGCAAAAACATCCTTATAATCAATTAATGCTTGAATCATTACATATTTTAGCTGTGGCAAAACATGTACACTGATTTTAGTTTCCCTAACATCTTCTTGATCCCCTAGATTTATTGGCTCAGTCTCATTCAAATTAGGATTCGGTTTGTCTTTGAACTGTTCCTACTCTTTGCTTATTTCTTCTAGTGTTTCTTCTTCATCTTATTCCCCATCCTGCTTCATTACATCTTGATTAGTTTGGATTTTAAGGTAAGGCTAAAAATTCCGCATGCATGTCATGTCATTAGAATCAGTATAAAGAGAACTGTGTAAGAAAAGAAAAACAAAATATATTAGACACGAAATAAAAGAGACATTGCATTTCATTAAATAATAAGATAGAAGGGTTTAAACATAGATGTCAACATAACATAAACAAATTAAATCCGAATTACAACCCTGTAATAACTCGGATAAATAGAAAGAAAAACAAAATAAACTACCAAAACTCCCTCCTGACAGGGAGAGGAGTGACTTCCCAATTATTAAGTCGGACAGTCGGACTTATGAATTCCACGTCTGCCATACTGGTACCTTCTCCTGCTTCAACCATATCAACTTCAATAAAAAGGTTCTGGAAGTCATCAACCAAATCAACTTCAAATTCCACATGCTTCGTGACACCGCTCTTAAAAAATGATTCACTGAGTAGTGGCATTGGGCGAGGGAGTGACCATGTTTCCTTTTTCCTTTCCTTGGCTTTCTTCATATCTTCAGCCGTAGGCTCAAATCCCAGACCAAACGTGCCCACGTTCTCACTCAGACATATGGGATGAACTATACCATGCAGAGATGCTCTCAAACCCTTTCCTAGGTCAAATCCGTATTTCCAAAGTTCACTCACCATCATAATGGAAGTAGAAGACAATTGCGGTCCCGATATAGCCTGCCATTCAAGGATACAATTCACTAGCACTACATCAAAAATTTGATAGACGAATGTCTCCTCTACGTTATTTGCTTCAATAAGAGACAAGGGAGAATCTTCGTAGGCTGACAAATCTCCTTCACCATGAATAACTACTTCTTGCCTGTCATGCTCAAAATTAATCATTTGGTGCAGTGTAGATGCAACCGCCTTGGCCTTGTGGATCCACGGCCTTCCCAACAACAGATTGTAAGAGGAGTCTACATCCAATACTTGAAACTCTATGGTGAACTCAACAGGCCCTATGGTCAACATTAGTTCGATTTTGCCAATGGAATTTGATTTTGCACCATTGAAAGCCCTAACACATACATTGTTGGGCCTGATCCTGTCAGCACCAATATTCAACTTTTGCAAAGTAGAAATAGGGCAAATATTTGCACCTGAACCTCCATCAATCATAACATGAGTGACGTAGAAATATTCATATTTCACTGTAATATAAAGGCCCCGGTTATGCCCTGTACCTTTAACAGGCAATTCATCGTCAGAAAAGATGATCCGATTGACCTCGAAGATTTTTCCAACCATTTTCTCAAACTGGTTTATTATAATCTCCCTAGGAATATATGCTTCATTTAATACCTTCAGTAAAACATCACGATTCTCCTTGGAGTGCAACAACAAAGATAAAAGGGAAATTTGAGCAGGGTTTTCTTCAACTGGTCCAATATTGAATACTCTGGCAATTTCATCTTTTTCAAAAATTTTGTGGCTTCTTCTTTGGTGATAGGCTTTTTGATAAATGATGGTCCACTTATCGTTGGCTTGGACTTTCTTAAGCTTTCAAGCATGAAGCATCTTCCTGACCTAATCAAACCCCCTACCTCATCTACATCTTCCACAACTTCTTTCCCGTGGTAGGTCATCACAGTCCGCCCATAATTCCAGGGAACTCTTTTCGTATCAACTATTAGAGGTTGGGTCACTGGTTTGAGGACAATAGGCACTGCCAGTGCTCCTTTCACCATCAAGATGGGCTGACTCAGAGCTCCCACCACTGTCAACTTAGGTTTATCCTGACTTAAATCAACATACCTTCTGGCACCCTGTACTGTGATCAGGGGTTTCTTTGTGCTTTTTGGGCTTTATCTTTTCTCATTCCTTCCTGGCTCAATGACATTGCTTTCAAAGACTGCGCTACATTCACCGATTTCTCCTTAATGGTCTGTATCTTGACAATAGGCTTATAACCCCTCAAAGAATCTTTCCCATCATATATCAATTCTAACATATTGGCTTCAGCATGGGTTGGTAGCGGATTCTGGTTAATGTTTATACCCTTCGGGGCCTGGACCACCATCTGATTTATGTCAATTAAATCTCGGACAGCTCTCTTTAAATTCCAGCATTTCTCGATATCATGTCCTGGCATATTAGAACCGTACGCACACCTTAAAGAATAATCGAGATTCCTCGGCGGTGGATTTAAAAGCCTTCCTTGAATTGGGCTTAAAACCTTCAACTTTTTCAACCTATCAAACAAGCTAGCATATGAATCCCCAAGAGGTGTGAATTGATTTTTGACTGCCTTCTCCTTCTTATACTCGGGCCTAGGTTAAAAACTTGGTCTGGAGGGGTTTTGGTAATTTGGTGGAGCGAATGGGCGATTTTGTAAAGCTTGTGCGCGCCATTGCGGGTAAGAAGGGGTTTGGGCATATGGCTGGGTGCTATATACTGGGTATGGGGGAGGCGGAATGCAATATAAAGGGTTTTGTGGAGGGTAGTAATGGTGGGGAGGAATATATGGAGCTTGGGCGTAGACTTGGGCTTGGGATTGGGGATAGGGGCG
The DNA here is from genome assembly GCA_030864225.1 of Capsicum baccatum var. pendulum. Lineage (NCBI taxonomy): Eukaryota > Viridiplantae > Streptophyta > Magnoliopsida > Solanales > Solanaceae > Capsicum > Capsicum baccatum. The sequence goes on from CM061554.1 coordinate 248,291,612, forward strand.
AGGTGGTCTTTTCGGATATGAATGGGTTCCAGCTACAACAGTCGCCATGTCCTCTTTCTTCTTTTTACCTCCAAATATGCCAGATCCACCTTGAATCACTTGTGTGGTGGCTTTTAATGCGACAAAACTCACTATTCGGCCGGTCTTAATTCCGTCCTCTACCATCTCCCCTATTTTGAGGAATTCCATAAAAGACTTTCCCATTGCCGGAAGTAAATGTTGATAATAGGTCTCATTCTGCGCCTGAATGAAAACTTCTGCCAACTTACTTTCTTTCATTGGAGGCTTTACCCTGGCGGCCTGTTCACGCCACCTTATCGTGTATTCCCTAAAACCTTCAGTGCTGTTTTTCTTCATGTTGACCAAGGATTTTTCGTCCGGAATCAGGTCGATGTTATACTGAAAATGTTGAACAAATTCAGAAGTCAAATCATCCCAGTTGTTCCATTTATCAATATCTCGATCGATAAACCATTCTGAGGCGAGATTAGAAAGACTCTCGCCAAAGAAGGCCATGAGCAGTTCTTCCTTTCCTCCTGCAGCCCTCAAGTGGTTGCAATAACGTCTCAAGTGTGCAACGGGATCACCGTGTCCTGCATACTTTTCGAACTTAGGCATCTTGAAACCGGGGGGAAGGTTGATATCTGGGAACATGCAAAGATCTTTATAGGAAACACTTCTATAATCTCCGATTCCTTGCAAATTTCTCATAGCTTGTGCTAAACTTTTCAATTTTTGGGCTATGATATCCTGTTCCTCTGCTGCGACAGGTTTCTCCGTATCAAATGGAAATGAAGGTGGCTGAGTGTACACATAAGGTTCATTCATTTGCAAAGTAGGCTATGGGGCGTAATACTGACTATCTGAAACCTTCAGTACTGGCTCACTGGCAGACCTATGAAACCTCGTTATGGGACGCACAACAAATATGGGAGTTTCATGTGGTGGCAGAGCCACGAATACCGGTGTGATCGGTGGCACTGGCTGAGCATCTGGTCTTGATTAGGGAGCTGCCAAGGGCACACCAGGACTGCCAGGCTAATAATGTCGCGGAGTGAATCATGGCACGTGCTCAGGTGACTCAGTAGGAGCAGAGAATTGCGCCTGAGAGAGTGGTGGAAAATTAGAGATATTTCCAAGACCTTCAGGGAGCGGAGGAGGAGGCATTCCGCTGGCCCATTCCCGGTGTAAATCTATCAATTGTTTCCTAAGCCTTACTACCTCATCATTGTGTTCAGAACTTTCTTCCCTGTGATCCTGATCCGGGTCAATGAGCGAATTTTCAATCTCCCTTCTAGCCATGGCGAGCTTCGCTTTGTATCTAGTGAAATATGGGTGACTAGCCAGAGTGCTGCAAACCTACCACTGTTATCAGAAAGAACATGCTCATCAAAGACGACATCCGTTAGGATTAGGGCACACAACAAACATGGGAATCACATTGGTAAAATTGTCCTAAATTCATGTTCATTTCTACCAGCTTTTGAGGGAGAAAATTTATGGATCAGCAACTTGTTCCTAAATTACGATTCTTTTTCCTTTAAGTTAAACAAGAGCAGGAGGAAAAACAGGATTCACAAAACACACACACAAAAAAACAAGAATAAAAATCAGATCTTGCGCATGCTGAATATTTTTATATAATACTACTTACTGTTGGTCTTCTCCTGTAGTAATAATTAATCCAACGGACTATTCCACCCAATGCGAGCAATGGCAAAACCACTTTTCCTCCTCCTGAACAACATAAAAGAATGCAACTTTTTTCCATTACAACAGCAAAAACGAACACCACACATAAAAACAGCATAAAAAGCACAACTTTTTTCCATTACAACAACAGAAGCAGCATTAAAAAAAAATCACAACTGTCACACCCCTCCTTTTTAACGTACTCCAAAAAAAGAGATTTATTTTAAGGGTCGAAAGGGTTTTATTATTTAAGTGACAAGAAATGAAAATTTGTTTCGGAAAAGGATTATTTACATTTTTTATTCAGAGTCGCCACTTGGCATAATCTGGTGTGCCAAGTCACCATTGGAAAATACTTTTCAAAACCATTTGACTCTTTAAACTGGTTTGCGAACAGAGACTCCGGCAAAGAAATTCTGTTGATCGAGGGGAAGGTGTTAGGCACCCCTCGATCCCGTGGTTCAACCACGGTCGCTTGGTAGAGTGTATCAACTATTTTGTCATTACGAAATGTATAAACCACACAAAAGCACGCAAAATAATCAAACAATAAATAAAACAAAACAATCCAAGAATGTAAAGTCCAGTCCAATTAAACAGTCCAAAAATAAATAATGCGGAAGTATAAATCTATTATATCCTAGACTAATCTCCAATGCCTTACCCGATTCGGCGGGCCTTCATCACGATCATTTTCTGCCAACATGATACGTCGGGGCATTCCCCGGTGAATAAGTACAGAAGACCTCGGGGCATTCCCCGACTAAATGAATACATTTGAATCGCAGGCGATAAAGTAGAAAAACATTCAACACAGACTCCACATGCAAACATCCAACTAGACACTTACTTCTAAGTTTTGCCTACCTGAACCTACGATTGCCTACCCACTTGACTTACCATGATACTATCACGAAATTGATAATTAGACGTGAAAGTAACAATAACGACGAATCAAAAACAACAACAAATCAAAATTAATCCTAATTCACTTTAACAATTTTTAACTCGCGCTCCGAATTCCTTTTAAGCCACATGATTAGTGCATGCTTCGATTTTCCAATCACATCTCATAATCCGAAACCAACATCAAACACAACGCAAACAATGAAGATTCAAACCAAACACACAACCAATAAATAATCCACACCACAAAATCAATAAAGTAAAGATCGGTAGAAGAAATGGACCTCAATGAAACTGATCCTTGTCGATAATAAAGAAATTCAAAGACCAAAATACTCGCATGGAGAACCTCAGTCACTAATCTCCCCAAATCTGAACTCGGCGTGGAAAATTGGAGCAAGAAATAATATAGCTCGAGTTACGATTAGCTCGGGATAGCGTAAACAAACAGAATACAACTCAGAATCTAATCGAAATTCAACGAATCAAAGTGATTCCGGTGAGAATTAAACCAAAACAAAAGAACCGACCAACCTCGATATATGCCCATCTCGATTTTGTCACAAATCCAGACCCAAAATCTTAAGAAAAAAAGGAAAAAAAACGACACTTATTTCGTATACAACAGGTCTGTTTAACCGTTTCGGAGAAGGAAATCACCGCCGGTGGAATTAATGGTATTTTTCGGCGGCAGTTTGTCCGGAGAAGTCAACGGAACAGTTATGGTTGCCTCGTCAGAGCTCCGATAAGCTCAGGGAGCGACGTACAGGCTGGGATCCATTGAACTTTGGGCTGACGGCATGGTTTTGGGTCAAACCGGCGATGGCTTGGCCGCCGAAACAGTGAACCACGACCGACCCTTTTTTCTTTCTAACTCGTTACCTTTGTTCTGCTCGTTTTCTTCTCCTCTTTTGTGTGTCCGTGAACCGAGAAGAAGAAGAAGAAAGGAATCGTGTATATTGTTCTTCAAGGTAAAAAAAATGGAAGAAGCCCCCTTTTTTTCTGATTTTATGGCGTGTGTATCTTTTTTTTTGTTCTGTTGGTGCCCAGAATCTTGGATTGTGAGAGTATGTGTGTGTTTTTATTAAGGGGGTCACGCGGGTGGGTATTGGGGTAGGGTAGGTGGTGTAGGGTATGGGGGCATGGGGTAGTGATGTGTTGTCAAAAATTGATAAGAGGAGTGGTTAATTTTGTTACAAAAGAATAATTGGGGATTAGGTTTGTTAGTAGGTTTGTTATTTTGTATTTTTATGGGATGTAATCATACAGGTGAGGGCACGTGGTAAGACAGGGATTAAAATGTGCAACTTGGGTCTTCGGGAGGGACAAAATTAGGTGTCTACAACAACTATTTTTCATAACAACAACATAGCCACAAGTAAGAGTAGGATCTCAGCAGAGTTGCAAGAAAAGCATAATAATCAAATAGAAATAACATAAAAAAAACACAACTTTTTTACATTAAAACAAGAGAAAACAACAGAACAACAACAAAAATAGTGTACCCAGTTTATTCCCACCAAGTGGGGTCTGGGGAGGGTAAGTGTATGCAGTCCATAGCACTACCTCAAAGTGAGATAGAGAGGCTGTTACCAATAGACCCTCGGCTCAAACTAAAGCAATCTAAGAAAAGATAAGGAATAGTAATAAAACAAGAAGATATACTAGAAATTATCATACTCAATAATACTCAAAGCAAGATACTTCAAGTATACACCAAAACATACAACATCCTAACTCAGACTAACCTTCTACTCTAATTTTCCTTCTCCACAACTTCCTATCCAGGGTCATGTCCTCGGGAAGCTGCTCCATGTCATGTCTAATCACTTTCCTTCAATATTCTTCGGTCTACCTCTACCTCACTTGAAACCATCCCTACTAAACCTCTCACACCTCTGCATTGGGACATCCGTGCTACTCCGCATCACATGACCGAACCATCTTAACCTTGCTTCCCTCATCTTGGCTTCCACCGAAGCGACTCTCACCTTATCTCGAATAATCTCATTTCTAATCCTATCTTTTTTAGTACACCCACACATCTACCGAAGCATTCTCATCTCTGCCACCTTCATCTTCTGGATGTGGGTCTTCTTAACAGGCCAACACTCCGCCCCATACAGCAAAGCCGGTCTAACCACCACTCTATAGAACTTGACTTTAAGTTTGGGAGGTACCGTTTTGTCACACAAGATACCGGAGGCGAGCCTCCATTTTTCATCCACCCTACACCGATCCGATGAGTGACATTTTCGTCAATCTAAACCCTTTAGACTCAAGGGTTTTCCTCCAAACCTCTAATTTAGCATTAATTCCACTACGAGTCTCATCAATCAGGACTACATCATCCGCAAAAATCAAACAATAAGGCACCTCATCCTAAATGTGCCGCGTCAAAACTTCTATCACCAAGGCAAAAAGAAATGGACTAAGCGTTGATCCTTGATGTAACCCCATCAAGCCAGGAAAGTGCTACGAGTCCCGTCCCCCATCCTAACCCGAATCTTGTCATCTGACGATAACAATTAATATTGATTGATTACAGAAGCTAACTGGAGATAACTACATTCTTACTTATTTTAACTTTTTCTGAGATCCTAATCAAACTCATCTTTTCCACTTCATAGTTTCTATTTAGTTTTAGCACATTATACTTAAAATGTACTTCAGGAGCATAGTTGATGATATGCACCCAAGGGCGTGGCCTAGTAATCAATGAAGTGGTTTGACTATGTTGTCCAAACTTTTAAAAATGTCAATGGGTGCATGTCGGATTATCCAGAAGTAGGGTATTTCTGGAGAATCTGACACGAGTGCGGCATCAAACTTAAAGAGTCTACACAACTTAGATGGTTGAGAAACAAAAGATCTTAGGTTCAAATCCCAACAAAGATAAAAACACTACGTGACTTCTTCTCATTTGTTCTAGCCTTAATGGATAGAGTTAACTGGTACCTATTTCTAATGGAGCTACCATGATTACAATTACAAAGGCTAAATGCATTGTTATCTTTTTTCTTTTTTTGATAGCTGCGGTAACTGGGCCAACTTGCGCACACCTTGACTAAACCCACTGGATACCAACCACCTCCCACAAACAACAAGTAAGATCCTAATCAACCTCATTTTTTTCTTACTTCATTTTTGTAAGTTGCTAAGGTAAGTTTGCGTACAATAGACTCTTGTGATCCTACCCTTCCCTGGACTCGCGCATAGCTGGAGCTTTAGGGGGTGTTTGGATGAGCTTTTTAAATATACTTTTAAGGTTTTAATGCTTTATACTCAAAATGTACTTAGAAATAGCAATTAACAGCTACCTGACATGGCGAAACAGTGCAGCAGCAGCCATACCGGACTTAGTAAACTACCAACCAGACCACAAAGCAATAGGTAAATAAACATCAACCATCACAACAACCCTAACTTATTCCCCATCATCATCACCCTCATCGCCACGCTCAAAAACATCAACAACCCTAATAGCCACCTTCAAACACTTTCCCATTACAAGCTTATGTAACTGACGCACCACACTTAAACTCCCATGAACCATCCCACCAATTCTACTCCACTTCTTGGTTATAACAACTTCGCCCCTCTCCTCCTCAATTGTAGTCAATACAACATCGTTATCCGATACAAAGTGGACATTAGAACTGTCACTGGCGATATAGCATTGGGAATTTAATGGCAGGTGGACCTTGGTTGTGTAAGGTGCACACGACGTTTTAATTTTAACGGCGGTGAGGAAATAACCGCAGAGTTTGTGGTCAGGAATGGAATTATCAAGCTCCATTGATGAAAATTGGAGCTAAAAACTCATGGATATGTTAGGGTTTTGGACTGTGAGAGCAAAGGGGATCCGTTCAGTTCGAGATTAGGAATTTGGGAAAGGAAATAATATAAGGATGTACTCAGAGACAACAACAGAAGCAACATTCAAAAAAAAAAAACACAATTTTTTTGCATTCCAACAACAAAGCCACAAGTAAGAGTAGGACCCCAGCAGAATTGCAAGAAAAGAATAATAATCAAATAGAAACAACATAAAAAAACACAACTTTTTTTCCATTCCAACAACATAGCCACAAGTAAGAGTCAGCAGAATTGCAAGAAAAGTATAATAATCAACTAGAAACAACATAATAAAACACAACTTTTTTCCCCAATATTCAATAAAATTCAACTGTTGAGATTAAATTACCAAGGATGATTCCATTGTCTAGTGCCATCTCCAGAAAATTGCCCAGTGTATATGTATGGTGTGTTATATTATAACTATATTTAATAAGTAGTTTTATTAGGGTTGTGCTAAGCCCGGACATAAAAATAGAAATTTTATTTTAAAATATGAGTCATTATACTTTTACTTTATAATTAATACTCTTGAGCATGAGATTTATCGAAAACAGCCTCGTTATTTCTCCGGAGTTAGTGGTATAAATTGCGTACATTTTACCTTCTTCAAACCCCATTTTTATGAGAATATACTGAGTTTGTTGTTGTTGTACTCTAATGATATGTCAAACGTGTCTTTTTAATATATATATTTTTTAATTATTAAAGTTTTTAACTATGTATTTAGATAATTTTTAACAAAAAGAATATTTCTGAGGAAGAAAGTATTATCCGAGAATTAAATAAATCAAAGTATCAAGAACAATTCAATATTTTGTAAAATAACATGATTTAAAATATTTGAATAATTATAATTTCAAGAAGATCATAAATAAAAAATATATTTATATTTTTATGATTTTTTAAGTATCTAATTATTTACTTATATATAAAAATAAATTTCTTTTGATAGTTGTTGTGTTTTAGTTTCGTTCCTTATTTCATGTAGCACGATTTTTTGCATAATTCATTTTTTTCATCGTACAAAATCATCTAATACAACAAAATATTTCAATGACTTAAAGTTTATATTATAATATATTATAACCTTAATTTAAAAATTTTACATAAATTAACTTCATATAATCTATAGGACATTAAATAATAATTAAACTGCATTAATAGATTACTGCATGCATGCAGTTTACTTACTTGTCGTGTTGATGTTCTACACCCCCTAAAAGATTATCTTATTCATTTTTTTTTAAATTATTGCTTCATCTTTTTTTCATGCTTGGTAAGATGAAAATATATTAGAAAAAGACATCATTAATCATGTGTAATAATTTACTTAACAAAAAAAAGTAAAATATCTAAAATATTATTGTGAGGACTATCAAAATTGATATCCTCACTTATATATATTAGTAAATAGTATAATAAATAGATATATTTTAAAATCAACTAAAAATAAAGAATGACAAATAAAATAAAAGTATTATATTAGTCTATATATTTTTGACATATCCATGAAGAAAATATTAATTAGGAATTTATTTTATCAAATTAGAAAAATTAATTATGCTTTAAAAATATAAATTTGAGTAAATACACTTTATTTAGTCATTTAATGTTAAGGGTAGTATTGAAAGAATATAATAAAATTCTTTTGATTTCATCAAAGGAACAACTAAATTGAAATAAATATTTTTAGAAAGAGTGTCAATTAAAACAAAACGGAAGAAATATCCACTTAATATGATTTTTTAGTTATATAATAATTTACTTATCTAAATAAGATTAAATTTTTCTTGAAGAAACTACTAATACCTTCTTATTATGTAAAACATTATTTATTTTGGACGAAGTATAAAAGCTAAAGGCACTACTCCCTATATATCAATTTCTTATCATTTTCATAGTCAAAATTAGCTAAGTGTTGCAACTTGTTTCACCATTTAAATTATAATAATTGGATAACTTATCCCGTGTATTCCATTTCCTATATCAAACAACCCTTTAATATAAAATATCACTTGTGAAATTTATATTTAAACTACTTTCACTGAAGAATTTATTTTCCTCATTTTTAACAAAATGGTTGTGTATAAACAATTGGGATTATTATTATTATTATTATTATTATTATTATTATTATTATTATTATTATTATTATTATTATTATTATTATTATTATTATTATTATTTTTGGCTTCCTCTTACAACCCTTCACTTGTAGGCATATCACTTTCCTGATGCTAACTTTGACATCAACAATACTTAATCCAATGACCTAAAATCAATAGTCCGATTAATTCAAAATCACATCGAACTAGCCCAAAAATAGTTCATTCATGCCATTTGACTATCCAAACGACCCCGCCCCACCCCAATGACCCACACTCCCCCACTCCTCAGCCTTTATGGGAGCACCAGGTCTATTATCGGCTTATTTCACGCGTGGACCCTAGACACACCCAAGGAACCATGGACTATATATAGCACACCAATTTGGCCCGAAAACGTCCTGTTCGCACCACACATAAAAACAACATAAAAAGCACAACTTTTTTCCATTACAGCAACAGAAGCAACATTAAAAAAAAAAACACAACTGTCACACCCCTCCTTTTTAACGTACACCAAAAAAAGAGATTTATTTTAAGGGTCGAAAGGGTTTTATTATTTAAGTGACAAGAAATGAAAATTTATTTCGGAAAAGGATTATTTACATTTTTTATTTAGAGTCGCCACTTGGCATAATCTGGTGTGCCAAGTCACCATTGGAAAATCCTTTTCAAAACCATTTGACTCTTTAAACTGGTTTGCGAACAGAGACTCCGACTAAGGAATTCTGTTGACCGAGAGGAAGGTGTTAGGCACCCCTCGATCCCGTGGTTCAACCGCGGTCGCTTGGTAGAGTGTATCAACTATTTTGTCATTACGAAATGTATAAACCACACAAAAGCACGCAAAATAATCAAACAATAAAGAAAACAAAACAATCCAAGAATGTAAAGTCCAGTCCAATTATACAGTCCAAAAATAAATAATGTGGAAATATAAATCTATTCTACCCTAGACTAATCTCCAATGCCTTACCCGATTCTGTGGGCCTTCATCACGATCATTTTCCGCCAACATGATACGTCGGGGCATTCCCCTGTGAATAAGTACAGAAGACCTCGGGGCGTTCCCCGGCTAAATGAATACATTTGATCGCAGGCGATGAAGTAGAAAAACATTCAACACAGACTCCACATGCAAACATCCAACGAGACACTTATTTCTAAATTTTGCCTACCCGAACCTACGATTGCCTACCCACTTGACTTACCATGATACTATCATGAAATTGATAATTAGACGTGAAAGTAACAATAATGACGAATCAAAAACAACAACAAATCAAAATTAATCCAAATTCACTTTAACAATTTTTAACTCGCGCCCCGAATTCCTTTTAAGCCACATGATTAGTGCATGCTTCGATTTTCCAATCACATCTCATAATCCGAAACCAACATCAAATACAACACAAACAACAAAGATTCAAACCAAACACACAACCAATAAATCATCCACACCCACAACATCAATAAAGTAAAGATCGGTAGAAGAAATGGACCTCAATGAAACTGATCCTTGTCGATAATAAAGAAATTCGAAGACCAAAATACTCGAACGGAGAACCTCAGTTACGAATCTCCCCGAATCCGAACTCAGCATGGAAAATTGGAGCAAGAAATAATATAGCTCGAGTGACGATTAGCTCGAGATAGCGTTAAAAGACAGAAAACAACTCCGAATCTGACCGAAATTCAATGAAGCAAATGGATTCCGGTGAGAATTAAACCAAAACCAAAGAACCGACCAACCTCGGTATACGCCCGTCTCGGTTTTGTCACAAATCCAGACCCAAAATCTTAAGAAAAAAAGGAAAAAAAGCGACACTGATTTCGTATACAGCGGGTCTGTTTAACCGTTTCGGAGAAGGAAGTCACCGCCGGTGGAATTAATGGTATTTTCCGGCGGCAGTTTTGACCGGAGCAGTCAACGGGACAGTTATGGTTGCCTCGTCAAAGCTCCGATAAGCTTAGGGAGTGATGTACGGGCTGGGATCCATTGAACTTTGGGCTGACGGAGTGGTTTTGGGTCAAACCGGCGATGGGTTGGCCACCGGAACAGTGAACCACGACCGACCCTTTTTTCTTTCTAACTCGTTCCCTTTGTTCTGCTCGTTTTATTCTCCTCTTTTGTGTGTCCGTGAACCCAGAAGAAGAAGAAGAAAGGAATCGTGTATATTGTTCTTCAAGGTCAAAAAAATTGAAGAAGCCCCCTTTGTTTTCTGATTATATGTCGTGTATATCTTTTTTTTTTGTTCTATTAGTGCCTAGGATCCTGGATTGTGAGAGTATGTGTGTGTTTTTATTGTAGGGGTCACATCGGTGGGTATTGGGGCAGGGTAGGTGGGGTAGGGTATGGGGGCATGGGGTAGTGATGTGTTGTCCAAAATTGATAGGAGGAGTGGTTAATTTTGTTACAAAAGTATAATTGGGGATTAGGTTTGTTAGTGGGTTGATTATTTTGTATTTTTATAGGATATAATCATACGGGTGAGGGCACGTGGTAAGACAGGGATAAAAATATGTAAATTGGGTCTTCGGGAGGGACAAAATTAGGTGTCTACATCATGCCCCCTTTGAATGTAAACACGAAGTGTTTTCAGGCAAAGAAGTAGACAGCCAGACCAAATTTTGACCCGACCATTGTTCAAAGACAGAAACAGAAGGAAGAAGTTCAATCGGGTCTTGACTTAAGACATCCTTCCTGCCCAAATTATGAGAGAATCAAGTCACGGGTATTTCAAAGGATTGGAAGAGGTGGACTATACCGAGTTGGAGAGTCGAGTGAGGTTCCATCGAGGTTCCGGTCCGCACTTTGTTATTACATCAAAACGAAAATTACAAGATAAAACATAAATGAAATTACAAAATCCTATCTATACATCTTCTATTGGTTCTTGACTCGACTTCCATCACCCTATTCTTCAGGCGGGCTCCTGACTTGCAATTTCTTTCAACTTGCTACTTGGCTTTCAATTACTTCGCTTTGTTGAATGACTTTTCATTTCTTTACCCTATTCTCCAGGCGGGTTCCTGACTGGCTATTCCATCACTTTGTTACTTGATTTTCATTTCTTCACTCTGTTCTCCAGGCGGGCCTCTGACTTGCTATTTCATCACCCTCTTCTTTAGGCAGGCTCCTGAAACCCAAAATTAAAACTAGAACGAAAATTATCCCAAACAAGATTTATAATAAAGTAAAATCCCATTTTTCATGAGGGTCCTGAACATAAAGTAAAATCTCATTTTCCAGGAGGGTCCTGAACAGAAAGTAAAATCCCATTTTCAGGAGGGTCCTGAACAGAGAGTAAAATCCCATTTTTTTTTCAGGAAGGTCCTAAACATAAAGTAAAATCCCATTTTTCAGGAGGGACCTGAACAGAAAGTAAAATCCCATTTTTCAGGAGGGTCCTGAACATAAAGTAAAATCGCATTTTTAAGGATGGTCCTGAACAGAAAGTAAAATCCTATTTTTCAGGAGGGTCCTGATCATGAAGTAAAATCCCATTTTTCATGAGGGTCCTGAACAGAAAGTAAAATCCCATTTTTCAGGAGAGTCCTGAACAGAAAGTAAAATCCCATTTTTCAGGAGGGTCCTGAACAGAAGTAAAATCCCATTTTTTTTTCAGGTGGGTCCTGAGCATAAAGTAAAATCCCATTTTTTAGGAAGGTCCTGAACAGAAAGTAAAATCCCTTTTTTCAGGAGGGTCCTGAACAGAAAGTAAAATCCCATTTTTTAGGAGAGTCCTGCATAGAAAGTAAAATCCCATTTTTCAGGAGGGTCCTGAACATTAAGTAAAATCCCATTTTTCAGGAGGGTCCTGAACAGAAAGTAAAATCCCATTTTTAAGGACGGTCCTGAACAGAAGTAAAATCCCATTTTTCAGGAGGGTCCTGAACATAGAGTAAAATTCTATTTTTCAGGAGGGTCCGGAACAGAAAGTAAAATCCCATTTTTCAGGAGGGTCCTGAATAGAAAATAAATTCCATTTTTTTCCAGGAGGGTCCTAAACATAAAGTAAAATCCCATTTTTCAGGAGGGTCCTGAACAGAAGTAAAATCCCATTTTTTTTCAGGAGGGTTCTGAACATAAAGTAAAATCCCGTTTTTCAGAAGAGTCCTGAACAGAAAGTAAATTCTCATTTTCCAGTAGGGTCCAAAACATAAAGTAAAATCCCATTTTTCAGGAGGATCCTGAAAAGAAGTAAAATCCCATTTTTTTTCAGGAGGGTCCTGAAAATAAAGTAAAATCTCATTTTTTAGGAGGATCCTGAACAGAAAGTAAAATCCCATTTTTTAGGAAGGTCCTGAACAGAAAGTAAAATCCCATTTTTCAGGAGGGTCCTTAACAAGAAGTACAATCCCATTTTTCAGGAGGGTCCTGAACATAAAGTAAAATTCCATTTTTCAGGAGAGTCCTGAGAAGAAAGTAAAATCCCATTTTTCAGGAGGGTCCTGAACAGAAAGTAAAATGCCATTTTTCAGGAGGGTCCTGAGTAGAAAGTAAAATCCCATTTTTCAGGAGGGTCCAAAATAGAAGAAAAATCCCATTTTTCAGGAGGGTCCTAAACATAAAGTAAAATTCTATTTTTCAGGAGGATCCTGAACAAAAAGTAAAAATCTCATTTTTCAGGAGGGTCCAGAATAGAAAGTAAAACCCCATTTTTTTTTTCAGGAGGGTCCTAAACATAAAGTAAAATCCCATTTTTTAGGAGGGTCCTGAACAGAAGTGAATTCCTTTTTTTTTCAGATGGGTTCTGAACATAAAGTAAAATCCCATTTTTCAGGAGGGTCCTGAACAGAAAGTAAAATCCCATTTTTCAGGAAGGTCCTGCACAGAAAGTAAAATCCCATTTTTCAGGAGGGTCCTGAACATAAAGTAGAATACCATTTTTCAGAAGGGTCCTGAGCAGAAGTAAAATCCCTTTTTTTTCAGGAAGGTTCTGAACATAAAGTAAAATCCCATTTTTTAGGAGGGTCCTGAACAGAAAGTAAAATCCCATTTTTCAGGAGGGTCTTGCACAGAAAGTAAAATCCCATTTTTCAGGAGGGTCCTGAACATAAAGTAAAATCCCATTTTTCAGGAGGTTCCTGAACATAAAGTAAAATACCATTTTTTAAGAGGGTCCTGAGCAGAAAGTAAAATCCTATTTTTCAGGAGGGTCCTGAAAAGAAAGTAAAATCCCATATTTCAGAAGGGTCCTGAGCAGAAGTAAAATCACATTTTTCAGGAGGGTCCTGAACAGAAAGTAAAATCCCATTTTTTTCAGGAGGGTCCAAAGCATAAAGTAAAATCTCATTTTTTAGGAGGGTCCTGAACATAAAGTAAAATCTCATTTTTCAAGAGGGTCCTGAACATAAAGTAAAATCGCATTTTTCAGGATGGTCCTGAACAGAAAGTATAATCCAATTTTTTAGGAAGGTCCTGATCATGAAGTAAAATCCCATTTTTCAGGAGGGTCCTGAACATAAAGTAAAATTCCATTTTTCAGGAGTGTCTTGAACAGAAAGTAAAATCCCATTTTTCAGGAGGATCCTGAATAAAAAGTAAAATCCCGTTTTTCAGGACGGTTCTGAACAGAAAGTAAAATCCCATTTTTCAGGAGGGTCCTGAACAGAAAGTAAAATCTCATTTTTCAGGAGGGTCCTGAACAGAAAGTAGAATCTCATTTTTCAGTAGAGTCTTGAACAGAAAGTAAAATCTAATTTTTCAGGAGGGTCCTGAACAAAAAGTAAAATCTCATTTTTCAAGAGGGTCCTGAACAGAAGTAAAATCCTATTTTTCAGGAAGGTCCGGGCCATAAAGTAAAATTCTATTTTCAGGAGGGTCATGAACAGAAAGTAAAATTCCATTTTTCAGGAGGGTCCTGAACAGAAGTAAAATCCCATTTTTTTCAGGAGGGTCCTGAACATAAAGTAAAATCTCATTTTAAGAGGGTCCTGAACAGAAGTAAAATCCCATTTTTTTTCAGGAGGGTCCTGAAAAGAAAGTAAAATCCCATTTTTTAGGAGGGTCCTGAACAGAAGTAAAATACCATTTTTTAGGAGGGTCCTGAACATAAAGTAAAATTCTATTTTTCAGGAGGGTCCTGAACAGAAAGTAAAATTCCATTTTTCAGGAGGGTCCTGAACAGAAGTAAAATCCTATTTTTAAGGTGGGTCCTGAACATAAAGTAAAATTCTATTTTTCAGGAGGGTCATGAACCAAAAGTAAAATTCCATTTTTCAGGACGGTCCTAAACAGAAGTAAAATCCCATTTTTTTCAGGAGGGTCCTGAACATAAAATAAATCCCATTTTTTAAAAGGGTCCTAAACAGAAGTAAAATCCAATTTTTTTTTCAGGAGGGTCCTGAACAGAAAGTAAAATCCCATTTTTCAGGAGGGTCCTGAACAGAAAGTAAAATCCCATTTTTCAGGAGGGTCTTGAACAGAAAGTAAAATCCCATTTTTCAGAAGGGTCCTGAACAGAAGTAAAATCTCATTTTTCAGGAGGGTCCTGAATAGAAAGTAAAATCCCATTTTTTTTCAGGAGTGTCCAAAACAAAAACTAAAATCTCATTTTTCAAGAGGGTCCTGAATAGAAAGTAAAATTCCATTTTTTAGGAGGATCCTGAACATAAAGTAATATTGCATTTTTCAGAATGGTCCTGAACAGAAAGTATAATCCCATTTTTTAGGAGGGTGCTGATCATGAAGTAAAATCCCATTTTTCAGGAGGGTCCTGAACATAAAGTAAAAAATCCCATTTTTCAGGAGGGTCCTAAACAGAAAGTAAAATCCCATTTTCTAGTAGGTTCCTAAACATAATGTAAAATCCCATTTTTCAGGAGGATCTTGAAGAGAAGTAAAATCCCATTTTTTTTAGGAGGGCCGTGAACACAAAGTAAAATCTCATTTTTTAGGAGGATCATGAACAAAAAATAAAATCCCATTTTTCTGGAGGGTCCTGAACAGTAAGTAAAATCCCATTTTTCAGGAGGGTCCTGCACAAAAAGTAAAATTCCATTTTCAGGAGGATCCTCAGCAGAAAGTAAAATCCCATTTTTCAGGAGGGACCTGAACAGAAGTAAAATCCCATTTTTTTTTCAAGACGGTCTGAACATAAAGTAAAATCCTATTTTATAGGAGGGTCCTGAACAGAAAGTAAAATCCCATTTTTCAGGAGGGTTCTGAACAGAGAGTGAAATCCTATTTTTCAGAAGGGTCCTGCAGCGAAAGTAAAATCCCATTTTTCAGGAGGGTCCTGAAAATAATGTATAATTCTATTTTTCTGGAAGGTCCTCAGCAGAAAGTAAAATCCCATTTTTCATGAGAGACTTGAACAGAAAGTAAAATCCCATTTTTCAGGAGGGTCCTGAACATAAAGTAAAATCCTATTTTTCCGGAGGGTCCTGACCAGAAGTAAAATCCCATTTTTCAGGAGGGACCTGAACATAAAGTAATATCGCATTTTTAAGGATGGTCCTGAACAGAAAGTATAATCCCATTTTTCAGGAGGGTTCTGGTCATGAAGTAAAATCCCATTTTCCAGTAGGGTCCTAAACATAAAGTAAAATCCCATTTTTCAGGAGGATCCTGAACAAAAGTAAAATCCCATTTTTTTTTAGGAGGATCCTGAACATAAAGTAAAATCTCATTTTTTAGGAGGGACCTGAACAAAAAGTAAAATCCCATTTTTCAGGAGGGTCCTGCACAGAGAGTAAAATCCCATTTTTCAAGAGTGTCCTGAACATAAAGTAAAATCTCATTTTTTAGGATGATCCTGAACAGAAAGTAAAATCCCATTTTTCAGGAGGGTCCTGAACAGAAAGTAAAATCCCATTTTTCAGGAGTGTCCTGAACAAAGTGTAAAATCACATTTTTCAGGAGGGTCTTGAGCAGAAAGTAAAATCCCTTTATTCAGGAGGGTCCTGAACATAAAGTAAAATCCCATTTTTTAGAAGGTTCCTGAACAGAAATTAAAATGCCTTTTTTCAGGAGGGTCCTGAACAGAAAGTAAAATCCCATTTTTCAGGAGTGTCCTGAACAAAGTGTAAAATCACATTTTTCAGGAGGGTCTTGAGCAGAAAGTAAAATCCCTTTTTTCAGGAGGGTCCTGAACATAAAGTAAAATCCCATTTTTTAGAAGGTTCCTGAACAGAAATTAAAATGCCTTTTTTCAGGAGGGTCCTGAACAGAACGTAAAAACCCATTTTTTAGGAGGGTCCTGCACAGAAAGTAAAATCCCATTTTTCAGGAGAGTCCTGAACATAAAGTAAAATCCTATTTTTCTGGAGAGTCTATTTTTCAGGAGGGTCCTGAACAAAAAGTAAAATCCCATTTTTCAGTAGGGTCCTAAACAGAAATTAAAATCCCATTTTTTCGGGGTCCTGACCAGAAGTAAAATACCATTTTATAGGAGGGTCCTGAACATCAAAAATTCTATTTTTTAGGAGGGTCCTGAACAGAAAGTAAAATTCCATTTTTCAGGAGGGTCATGAACCGAAAGTAAAATTCCATTTTTCAGGACGGTCCTGAATAGAAGTAAAATCCCTTTTTTTAAGAGGGTCCTGAACAGAAGTAAAATCCCATTTTTTTCAGGAGGGTCCTGAACAGAAAGTAAAAACCCATTTTTCAGGAGTGTCCTGCACAGAAAGTAAAATCCCATTTTTTCAGGAGGGTCCTTAACATAAATTAAAATCCCATTTTTCAGGAGGGTCCTGAACATAAAGTAAAATTCCATTTTTCAGGAGGGTCCTGAGCAGAAAGTAAAATCCCATTTTTCAGGAGGGTGTTCAACAGAAAGTAAAATCCCATTTTTCAGGAGGTTCCTGAACAGAAGTAAAATCCCATTTTTCAGGAGGGTCCTGAATAGAAAGTAAAATCCCATTTTTTTCAGGAGGGTCCAAAACATAAAGTAAAATCTCATTTTTCAGGAGGGTCCTGAATAGAAAGTAAAATTCCATTTTTTAGGAGGATCCTGAACATAAAGTAATATTGCATTTTTCAGGATGGTCCTGAACAGAAAGTATAATCCCATTTTTCAGGAGGGTGCTGATCATGAAGTAAAATTCCATTTTTCAGGAGGGTCCTGAACATAAAGTAAAATCCCTTTTTTCAGGAGGGTCCTAAACAAAAAATCAAATCCCATTTTTCAGGAGGGTACTAAAAAGAAAGTAAAATCCCATTTTCTAGTAGGGTCCTAAACATAAAGTAAAATCCCATTTTTCAGGAGGATCCTGAACAGAGGTAAAATCCCATTTTTTTCAGGAGGGTCCTGACATAAAGTAAAATCCCATTTTTCAGGAGGGGTCTGAACATAAAGTAAAAAGGAGGGACCTGAACATAAAGTAATATCCCATTTTTCAGGAGGGTCCTGAACATAATGTATAATTCTAATTTTCAGGAAGGTCCTCAGCAGAAAGTAAAATCCCATTTTTCAGGAGAGACTTAAACAGAAAGTAAAATCCCATTTTTCAGGAGGGTCCTGAACATAAAGTAAAATCCAATTTTGCCATAGGGTCCTGACCAGAAGTAAAATCCCATTTTTCAGGAGTGACCTGAGCATAAAGTAATATCGCATTTTTAAGGATGGTACTGAATAGAAAGTATAATCCCATTTTTCAGGAGGGTCCTGATCATGAAGTAAATTCCCATTTTTCAGGAGGGTCATGAATATAACATAAAATCCCATTTTTCAGGACGGTCCTAAACAGAAAGTAAAATCTCATTTTTTAGGAGGGTCCGAAACAGAAAGTAAAATCCCATTTTCCAGTAGGGTCCTAAACATACAGTACAATCCCATTTTTCAGGAGGATCCTAAACAAAAGTAAAATCCCATTTTTTTAGGAGGATTCTGAACATAAAGTAAAATCTCATTTTTTAGGAGGATCCTGATCAGAAAGTAAAATCCCATTTTTCAGGAGGGTCCTGAACAAAAAGTAAAATCCCATTTTTCAGGAGGGTCCTGCACAGAAAGTAAAATCCCATTTTTCAGGAGGGTCCTGAACATAAATTAAAATCCCATTTTTTAGAAGGTTCCTGAACAGAAATTAAAATGCCTTTTTTCAGGAGGGTCCTGAACAGAAAGTAAAATCCCATTTTTTAGGAGGGTTCTGCACAGAAAGTAAAATCCCATTTTTCAGGAGAGTCCTGAACATAAAGTAAAATCCTATTTTTTCGGAGGGTCTATTTTTCAGGAGGGTCCTGAACAAAAAGTAAAATCCCATTTTTCAGTAGGGTCCTAAACAGAAAGTAAAATCCCATTTTTCAGGAGGGTCCTGACCAGAAATAAAATACCATTTTATAGGAGAGTCCTGAACATAAAGTAAAATTCTATTTTTCAGGAGGGTCCTGAACAGAAAGTAAAATTCCATTTTTCAGGAGGGTCCTGAACAAAAGTAAAATCCTATTTTTCAGGTGGTTCCTGAACATAAAGTAAAATTCAATTTTTCAGGAGGGTCATGAACCGAAAGTAAAATTCCATTTTTCAGGACAGTCCTGAATTGAAGTAAAATCCTATTTTTTTCAGGAGGGTCCTGAACATAAAATAAAATCCCATTTTTAAGAGGGTCCTGAACAGAAGTAAAATCCCTATTTTTTTTCAGGAGGGTCTTGAACAGAAAGTAAAAACCCATTTTTCAGGAGTGTCCTGCACAGAAAGTAAAATCCCATTTTTTCAGGAGGGTCCTTAACATAAATTAAAATCCCATTTTTCAGGAGGGTCCTGAACATAAAGTAAAATTCCATTTTTCAGGAGGGGCCTGAGCAGAAAGTAAAATCCCATTTTTCAGGAGGGTGTTCAACAGAAAGTAAAATCCCATTTTTCAGGAGGGTCCTGAACAGAAGTAAAAACTCATTTTTCAGGAGGGTCCTGAATAGAAAGTAAAATCCCATTTTTTTCAGGAGGGTCCAAAACATAAAGTAAAATCTCATTTTTTAGGAGGGTCCTGAATAGAAAGTAAAATTCCATTTTTTAGGAGGATCCTGAACATAAAGTAATATTGCATTTTTCAGGATGGTCCTGAACAGAAAGTATAATCCCATTTTTCAGGAGGGTGCTGATCATGAAGTAAAATTCCATTTTTCAGGAGGGTCCTGAACATAAAGTAAAATCCCTTTTTTCAGGAGGGTCCTAAACAAAAAATCAAATCCCATTTTTCAGGAGGGTACTAAAAAGAAAGTAAAATCCCATTTTCTAGTAGGGTCCTAAACATAAAGTAAAATCCCATTTTTCAGGAGGATCCTGAACAGAAGTAAAATCCCATTTTTTTCAGGAGGGTGCTGACATAAAGTAAAATCCCATTTTTCAGGAGGGGTCTGAACATAAAGTAAAAAGGAGGGACCTGAACATAAAGTAAAATCCCATTTTTCAGGAGGGTCCTGAACATAATGTATAATTCTATTTTTCAGGAAGGTCCTCAGCAGAAAGTAAAATCCCATTTTTCAGGAGAGACTTGAACAGAAAGTAAAATCCCATTTTTCAGGAGGTTCCTGAACATAAAGTAAAATCCAATTTTGCCGGAGGGTCCTGACCAGAAGTAAAATCCCATTTTTCAGGAGTGACCTGAGCATAAAGTAATATCGCATTTTTAAGGATGGTACTGAATAGAAAGTATAATCCCATTTTTCAGGAGGGTCCTGATCATGAAGTAAATTCCCATTTTTCAGGAGGGTCATGAATATAACATAAAATCCCATTTTCCAGGACGGTCCTAAACAGAAAGTAAAATCTCATTTTTTAGGAGGGTCCGAAACAGAAAGTAAAATCCCATTTTCCAGTAGGGTCCTAAACATACAGTACAATCCCATTTTTCAGGAGGATCCTAAACAAGAGTAAAATCCCATTTTTTTAGGAGGATTCTGAACATAAAGTAAAATCTCATTTTTTAGGAGGATCCTGATCAGAAAGTAAAATCCCATTTTTCAGGAGGGTCCTGCACAGAAAGTAAAATCCCATTTTTCAGGAGGGTCTTGAACATAATGTAAAATCCCATTTTTTAGAAGGTTCCTGAACAGAAATTAAAATGCCTTTTTTCAGGAGGGTCCTGAACAGAAAGTAAAATCCCATTTTTTAGGAGGGTCCTGCACAGAAAGTAAAATCCCATTTTTAAGGAGAGTCCTGAACATAAAGTAAAATCCTATTTTTTCGGAGGGTCTATTTTTCAGGAGGGTCCTGAACAAAAAGTAAAATCCCATTTTTCAGTAGGGTCCTAAACAGAAAGTAAAATCCCATTTTTCAGGAGGGTCCTGACCAGAAATAAAATACCATTTTATAGGAGAGTCCTGAACATAAAGTAAAATTCTATTTTTCAGGAGGGTCCTGAACAGAAAGTAAAATTCCATTTTTCAGGAGGGTCCTGAACAAAAGTAAATTCCTATTTTTCAGGTGGTTCCTGAACATAAAGTAAAATTCAATTTTTCAAGAGGGTCATGAACCGAAAGTAAAATTCCATTTTTCAGGGCAGTCCTGAATTGAAGTAAAATCCCATTTTTTTCAGGAGGGTCCTAAACATAAAATAAAATCCCATTTTTAAGAGGGTCCTGAACAGAAGTAAAATCCCTATTTTTTTTCAGGAGGGTCTTGAACAGAAAGTAAAAACCCATTTTTCAGGAGTGTCCTGCACAGAAAGTAAAATCCCATTTTTTCAGGAGGGTCCTTAACATAAATTAAAATCCCATTTTTCAGGAGGGTCCTGAACATAAAGTAAAATTCCATTTTTCAGGAGGGTCCTGAGCATAAAGTAAAATCCCATTTTTCAGGAGGGTGTTCAACAGAAAGTAAAATCCCATTTTTCAGGAGGGTCCTGAACAGAAGTAAAAACTCATTTTTCAGGAGGGTCCTGAATAGAAAGTAAAATCCCATTTTTTTCAGGAGGGTCCAAAACATAAAGTAAAATCTCATTTTTCAGGAGGGTCCTGAATAGAAAGTAAAATTCCATTTTTTAGGAGGATCCTGAACATAAAGTAATATTGCATTTTTCAGGATGGTCCTGAACAGAAAGTATAATCCCATTTTTCAGGAGGGTGCTGATCATAAAGTAAAATTCCATTTTTCAGGAGGGTCCTGAACATAAAGTAAAATCCCTTTTTTCAGGAGGGTCCTAAATAGAAAATCAAATCCCATTTTTCAGGAGGGTACTAAAAAGAAAGTAAAATCCCATTTTCTAGTAGGGTCCTAAACATAAAGTAAAATCCCATTTTTCAGGAGGATCCTGAACAGAAGTAAAATCCCATTTTTTTTCAGGAGGGTCCTGACATAAAGTAAAATCCCATTTTTTAGGAGGGGTCTGAACATAAAGTAAAAAGGAGGGACCTGAACATAAAGTAAAATCCCTTTTTTCAGGAGGGTCCTGAACATAATGTATAATTCTATTTTTCAGGAAGGTCCTCAGCAGAAAGTAAAATCCCATTTTTCAGGAGAGACTTGAACAGAAAGTAAAATCCCATTTTTCAGGAGGGTCCTGAACATAAAGTAAAATCCAATTTTGCCGTAGGGTCCTGACCAGAAGTAAAATCCCATTTTTCAGGAGTGACCTGAGCATAAAGTAATATCGCATTTTTAAGGATGGTACTGAATAGAAAGTATAATCCCATTTTTCAGGAGGGTCCTGATCATGAAGTAAATTCCCATTTTTCAGGAGGGTCATGAATATAACATAAAATCCCATTTTTCAGGATGGTCCTAAACAGAAAGTAAAATCTCATTTTTTAGGAGGGTCCGAAACAGAAAGTAAAATCCCATTTTCCAGTAGGGTCCTAAACATACAGTACAATCCCATTTTTCAGGAGGATCCTAAACAAAAGTAAAATCCCATTTTTTTAGGAGGATTCTGAACATAAAGTAAAATCTCATTTTTTAGGAGGATCCTGATCAGAAAGTAAAATCCCATTTTTCAGGAGGGTCCTGAACAAAAAGTAAAATCCCATTTTTCAGGAGGGTCCTGCACAGAAAGTAAAATCCCATTTTTCAGGAGGGTCCTGAACATAAAGTAAAATCCCATTTTTTAGAAGGTTCCTGAACAGAAATTAAAATGCCTTTTTTCAGGAGGGTCCTGAATAGAAAGTAAAATCCCATTTTTTAGGAGGGTCCTGCACAGAAAGTAAAATCCCATTTTTCAGGAGAGTCCTGAACATAAAGTAAAATCCTATTTTTTCGGAGGGTCTATTTTTCAGGAGGGTCCTGAATAAAAAATAAAATCCCATTTTTGAGTAGGGTCCTAAACAGAAAGTAAAATCCCATTTTTCAGGAGGGTCCTGACCAGAAATAAAATACCATTTTATAGGAGAGTCCTGAACATAAAGTAAAATTCTATTTTTCAGGATGCTCCTGAACAGAAAGTAAAATTCCATTTTTCAGGAGGGTCCTGAACAAAAGTAAAATCCTATTTTTCAGGTGGTTCCTGAACATAAAGTAAAATTCAATTTTTCAGGAGGGTCATGAACCGAAAGTAAAATTCCATTTTTCAGGACAGTCCTGAATTGAAGTAAAATCCCATTTTTTTCAAGAGGGTCCTAAACATAAAATAAAATCCCATTTTTAAGAGGGTCCTGAACAGAAGTAAAATGCCTATTTTTTTTCAGGAGGGGCTTGAACAGAAAGTAAAAACCTATTTTTCAGGAGTGTCCTGCACTGAAAGTAAAATCCCATTTTTTCAGGAGGGTCCTTAACATAAATTAAAATCCCATTTTTCAGGAGGGACCTGAACATAAAGTAAAATTCCATTTTTCAGGAGGGTCCTGAGCAGAAAGTAAAATCCCATTTTTCAGGAGGGTGTTCAACAGAAAGTAAAATCCCATTTTTCAGGAGGGTCCTGAACAGAAGTAAAAACTCATTTTTCAGGAGGGTCCTGAATAGAAAGTAAAATCCCATTTTTTTCAGGAGGGTCCAAAACATAAAGTAAAATCTCATTTTTGAGGAGGGTCCTGAATAGAAAGTAAAATTCCATTTTTTAGGAGGATCCTGAACATAAAGTAATATTGCATTTTTCAGGATGGTCCTGAACAGAAAGTATAATCCCATTTTTCAGGAGGGTGCTGATCATGAAGTAAAATTCCATTTTTCAGGAGGGTCCTGAACATAAATTAAAATCCCTTTTTTCAGGAGGGTCCTAAACAGAAAATCAAATCCCATTTTTCAGGAGGGTACTAAAAAGAAAGTAAAATCCCATTTTCTAGTAGGGTCCTAAACATAAAGTAAAATCCCATTTTTCAGGAGGATCCTGAACAGAAGTAAAATCCCATTTTTTTTCAGGAGGGTCCTGACATAAAGTAAAATCCCATTTTTCAGGAGGGGTCTGAACATAAAGTAAAAAGGAGGGACCTGAACATAAAGTAAAATCCCATTTTTCAGGAGGGTCCTGAACATAATGTATAATTCTATTTTTCAGGAAGGTCCTCAGCAGAAAGTAAAATCCCATTTTTTAGGAGAGACTTGAACAGAAAGTAAAATCCCATTTTTCAGGAGGGTCCTGAACATAAAGTAAAATCCAATTTTGCCGGAGGGTCCTGACCAGAAGTAAAATCCCATTTTTCAGGAGTGACCTGGGCATAAAGTAATATCGCATTTTTAAGGATGGTACTGAATAGAAAGTATAATCCCATTTTTCAGGAGGGTCCTGATCATGAAGTAAATTCCCATTTTTCCGGTGGGTCATGAATATAACATAAAATCCCATTTTTCAGGACGGTCCTAAACAGAAAGTAAAATCTCATTTTTTAGGAGGGTCCGAAACAGAAAGTAAAATCCCATTTTCCAGTAGGATCCTAAACATACAGTACAATCCCATTTTTCAGGAGGATCCTAAACAAAAGTAAAATCCCATTTTTTTAGGAGGATTCTGAACATAAAGTAAAATCTCATTTTTTAGGAGGATCCTGATCAGAAAGTAAAATCCCATTTTTCAGGAGGGTCCTGAACAAAAAGTAAAATCCCATTTTTCAGGAGGGTCCTGCACAGAAAGTAAAATCCCATTTTTCAGGAGGGTCCTGAACATAAAGTAAAATCCCATTTTTTAGAAGGTTCCTGAACAGAAATTAAAATGCCTTTTTTCAGGAGGGTCCTGAACAGAAAGTAAAATCCCATTTTTTAGGAGGGTCCTGCACAGAAAGTAAAATCCTATTTTTCAGGAGAGTCCTGAACATAAAGTAAAATCCTATTTTTTCGGAGGGTCTATTTTTCAGGAGGGTCCTGAACAAAAAGTAAAATCCCATTTTTCAGTAGGGTCCTAAACAGAAAGTAAAATCCCATTTTTCAGGAGGGTCCTGACCAGAAATAAAATACCATTTTATAGGAGAGTCCTGAACATAAAGTAAAATTCTATTTTTCAGGAGGGTCCTGAACAGAAAGTAAAATTCCATTTTTCAGGAGGGTCCTGAACAAAAGTAAAATCCTATTTTTCAGGTGGTTCCTGAACATAAAGTAAAATTCAATTTTTCAGGAGGGTCATGAACCGAAAGTAAAATTCCATTTTTCAGGACAGTCCTGAATTGAAGTAAAATCCCATTTTTTTCAGGAGGGTCCTAAACATAAAATAAAATCCCATTTTTAAGAGGGTCCTGAACAGAAGTAAAATCCCTATTTTTTTTTAGGAGGGTCCTGAACAGAAAGTAAAAACCCATTTTTCAGGAGTGTCCTGCACAGAAAGTAAAATCCCATTTTTTCAGGAGGGTCCTTAACATAAATTAAAATCCCATTTTTCAGGAGGGTCCTGAACAAAAAGTAAAATTCCATTTTTCAAGAGGGTCCTGAGCAGAAAGTAAAATCCCATTTTTCAGGAGGGTGTTCAACAGAAAGTAAAATCCCATTTTTCAGGAGGGTCCTGAACAGAAGTAAAAACTCATTTTTCAGGAGGGTCCTGAATAGAAAGTAAAATCCCATTTTTTTCAGGAGGGTCCAAAACATAAAGTAAAATCTCATTTTTCAGGAGGGTCCTGAATAGAAAGTAAAATTCCATTTTTTAGGAGGATCCTGAACATAAAGTAATATTGCATTTTTCCGGATGGTCCTGAACAGAAAGTATAATCCCATTTTTCAGGAGGGTGCTGATTATGAAGTAAAATTCCATTTTTCAGGAGGGTCCTGAACATAAAGTAAAATCCCTTTTTTCAGGAGGGTCCTAAACAGAAAATCAAATCCCATTTTTCAGGAGGGTACTAAAAAGAAAGTAAAATCCCATTTTCTAGTAGGGTCCTAAACATAAAGTAAAATCCCATTTTTCAGGAGGATCCTGAACAGAAGTAAAATCCCATTTTTTTTCAGGAGGGTACTGACATAAAGTAAAATCCCATTTTTCAGGAGGGGTCTGAACATAAAGTAAAAAGGAGGGACCTGAACATAAAGTAAAATCCAATTTTTCAGGAGGGTCCTGAACATAATGTATAATTCTATTTTTCAGGAAGGTCCTCAGCAGAAAGTAAAATCCCATTTTTCAGGAGAGACTTGAACAGAAAGTAAAATCCCATTTTTCAGGAGGGTCCTGAACATAAAGTAAAATCCAATTTTGCCGGAGGGTCCTGACCAGAAGTAAAATCCCATTTTTCAGGAGTGACCTGAGCATAAAGTAATATCGCATTTTTAAGGATGGTACTGAATAGAAAGTATAATCCTATTTTTCAGGAGGGTCCTGATCATGAAGTAAATTCCCATTTTTCAGGAGGGTCATGAATATAACATAAAATCCCATTTTTCAGGACGGTCCTAAACAGAAAGTAAAATCTCATTTTTTAGGAGGGTCCGAAACAGAAAGTAAAATCCCATTTTCCAGTAGGGTCCTAAACATACAGTACAATCCCATTTTTCAGGAGGATCCTAAACAAAAGTAAAATCCCATTTTTTTAGGAGGATTCTGAACATAAAGTAAAATCTCATTTTTTAGGAGGATCCTGATCAGAAAGTAAAATCCCATTTTTCAGGAGGGTCCTGAACAAAAAGTAAAATCCCATTTTTCAGGAGGGTCCTGCACAGAAAGTAAAATCACATTTTTCAGGAGGGTCCTGAACATAAAGTGAAATCCCATTTTTTAGAAGGTTCCTAAACAGAAATTAAAATGCCTTTTTTCAGGAGGGTCCTGAACAGAAAGTAAAATCTCATTTTTAGGAGGGTCCTGCACAGAAAGTAAAATCCCATTTTTCAGGAGAGTCCTGAACATAAAGTAAAATCCTATTTTTTTGGAGGGTCTATTTTTCAGGAGGGTCCTGAACAAAAAGTAAAATCCCATTTTTCAGGAGGGTCCTAAACAGAAAGTAAAATCCCATTTTTCAGGAGGGTCCTGACCAGAAATAAAATACCATTTTATAGGAGAGTCCTGAACATAAAGTAAAATTCTATTTTTCAGGAGGATCCTGATCAGAAAGTAAAATTCCATTTTCAGGAGGGTCCTGAACAAAAGTAAAATCCTATTTTTCAGGTGGTTCCTGAACATAGAGTAAAATTCAATTTTTCAGGAGGGTCATGAACCGAAAGTAAAATTCCATTTTTCAGGACAGTCCTGAATTGAAGTAAAATCCCATTTTTTTCAGGAGGGTCCTAAACATAAAATAAAATCTCATTTTTCAGGTGGTTCCTGAACATAGAGTAAAATTCAATTTTTCAGGAGGGTCATGAACCGAAAGTAAAATTCCATTTTTCAAGACAGTTCTGAATTGAAGTAAAATCCCATTTTTTTCAGGAGGGTCCAAAACATAAAGTAAAATCTCATTTTTCAGGAGGGTCCTGAATAGAAAGTAAAATTCCATTTTTTAGGAGGATACTGAACATAAAGTAATATTGCATTTTTCCGGATGGTCCTGAACAGAAAGTATAATCCCATTTTTCAGGAGGGTGCTGATCATGAAGTAAAATTCCATTTTTCAGGAGGGTCCTGAACATAAAGTAAAATCCCTTTTTTCAGGAGGGTCCTAAACAGAAAATCAAATCCCATTTTTCAGAAGGGTACTAAAAAGAAAGTAAAATCCCATTTTCTAGTAGGGTCCTAAACATAAAGTAAAATCCCATTTTTCAGGAGGATCCTGAACAGAAGTAAAATCCCATTTTTTTTCAGGAGGGTACTGACATAAAGTAAAATCCCATTTTTCAGGAGGGGTCTGAACATAAAGTAAAAAGGAGGGACCTGAACATAAAGTAAAATCCAATTTTTCAGGAGGGTCCTGAACATAATGTATAATTCTATTTTTCAGGAAGGTCCTCAGCAGAAAGTAAAATCCCATTTTTCAGGAGAGACTTGAACAGAAAGTAAAATCCCATTTTTCAGGAGGGTCCTGAACATAAAGTAAAATCCAATTTTGCCGGAGGGTCCTGACCAGAAGTAAAATCCCATTTTTCAGGAGTGACCTGAGCATAAAGTAATATCGCATTTTTAAGGATGGTACTGAATAGAAAGTATAATCCTATTTTTCAGGAGGGTCCTGATCATGAAGTAAATTCCCATTTTTCAGGAGGGTCATGAATATAACATAAAATCCCATTTTTCAGGACGGTCCTAAACAGAAAGTAAAATCTCATTTTTTAGGAGGGTCCGAAACAGAAAGTAAAATCCCATTTTCCAGTAGGGTCCTAAACATACAGTACAATCCCATTTTTCAGGAGGATCCTAAACAAAAGTAAAATCCCATTTTTTTAGGAGGATTCTGAACATAAAGTAAAATCTCATTTTTTAGGAGGATCCTGATCAGAAAGTAAAATCCCATTTTTCAGGAGGGTCCTGAACAAAAAGTAAAATCCCATTTTTCAGGAGGGTCCTGCACAGAAAGTAAAATCACATTTTTCAGGAGGGTCCTGAACATAAAGTGAAATCCCATTTTTTAGAAGGTTCCTAAACAGAAATTAAAATGCCTTTTTTCAGGAGGGTCCTGAACAGAAAGTAAAATCTCATTTTTAGGAGGGTCCTGCACAGAAAGTAAAATCCCATTTTTCAGGAGAGTCCTGAACATAAAGTAAAATCCTATTTTTTTGGAGGGTCTATTTTTCAGGAGGGTCCTGAACAAAAAGTAAAATCCCATTTTTCAGGAGGGTCCTAAACAGAAAGTAAAATCCCATTTTTCAGGAGGGTCCTGACCAGAAATAAAATACCATTTTATAGGAGAGTCCTGAACATAAAGTAAAATTCTATTTTTCAGGAGGATCCTGATCAGAAAGTAAAATTCCATTTTCAGGAGGGTCCTGAACAAAAGTAAAATCCTATTTTTCAGGTGGTTCCTGAACATAGAGTAAAATTCAATTTTTCAGGAGGGTCATGAACCGAAAGTAAAATTCCATTTTTCAGGACAGTCCTGAATTGAAGTAAAATCCCATTTTTTTCAGGAGGGTCCTAAACATAAAATAAAATCTCATTTTTCAGGTGGTTCCTGAACATAGAGTAAAATTCAATTTTTCAGGAGGGTCATGAACCGAAAGTAAAATTCCATTTTTCAAGACAGTCCTGAATTGAAGTAAAATCCCATTTTTTTCAGGAGGGTCCAAAACATAAAGTAAAATCTCATTTTTCAGGAGGGTCCTGAATAGAAAGTAAAATTCCATTTTTTAGGAGGATACTGAACATAAAGTAATATTGCATTTTTCCGGATGGTCCTGAACAGAAAGTATAATCCCATTTTTCAGGAGGGTGCTGATCATGAAGTAAAATTCCATTTTTCAGGAGGGTCCTGAACATAAAGTAAAATCCCTTTTTTCAGGAGGGTCCTAAACAGAAAATCAAATCCCATTTTTCAGAAGGGTACTAAAAAGAAAGTAAAATCCCATTTTCTAGTAGGGTCCTAAACATAAAGTAAAATCCCATTTTTCAGGAGGATCCTGAACAGAAGTAAAATCCCATTTTTTTTCAGGAGGGTACTGACATAAAGTAAAATCCCATTTCTCAGGAGGGGTCTGAACTTAAAGTAAAAAGGAGGGACCTGAACATAAAGTAAAATCCCTTTTTTCAGGAGGGTCCTGAACATAATGTATAATTCTATTTTTCAGGAAGGTCCTCAGCAGAAAGTAAAATCCCATTTTTCAGGAGAGACTTGAACAGAAAGTAAAATCCCATTTTTCAGGAGGGTCCTGAACATAAAGTAAAATCCAATTTTGCCGGAGGGTCCTGACCAGAAGTAAAATCCCATTTTTCAGGAGTGACCTGAGCATAAAGTAATATCGCATTTTTAAGGATGGTACTGAATAGAAAGTATAATCCCATTTTTCAGGAGGGTCCTGATCATGAAGTAAATTCCCATTTTTCAGGAGGGTCATGAATATAACATAAAATCCCATTTTTCAGGACGGTCCTAAACAGAAAGTAAAATCTCATTTTTTAGGAGGGTCCGAAACAGAAAGTAAAATCCCATTTTCCAGTAGGGTCCTAAACATACAGTACAATCCCATTTTTCAGGAGGATCCTAAACAAAAGTAAAATCCCATTTTTTTAGGAGGATTCTGAACATAAAGTAAAATCTCATTTTTTAGGAGGATCCTGATCAGAAAGTAAAATCCCATTTTTCAGGAGGGTCCTGAACAAAAAGTAAAATCCCATTTTTCAGGAGGGTCCTGCACAGAAAGTAAAATCACATTTTTCAGGAGGGTCCTGAACATAAAGTAAAATCCCATTTTTTAGAAGGTTCCTGAACAGAAATTAAAATGCCTTTTTTCAGGAGGGTCCTGAACAGAAAGTAAAATCCCATTTTTAGGAGGGTCCTGCACAGAAAGTAAAATCCCATTTTTCAGGAGAGTCCTGATCATGAAATAAAATCCCATTTTTCAGGAGGGTCATGAATATAACATAAAATCACATTTTTCAGGAGGGTCCTGAACAGAAAGTAAAATCCAATTTTTCCGGAGGGTCCGAAACAGAAAGTAAAATCCCATTATCCAGTAGGGTCCTAAACATAAATAAAATCCCATTTTTCAGGAGGATCATTAACAAAAGTAAAATCCCATTTTTTTTTGGAGGATCCTGAACATAAAGTAAAATCTCATTTATTAGGAGGATCCTGAACAGAAAGTAAAATCCCATTTTTCAGGAGGGTCCTGAACATAAAGTAAAATCCCATTTTTCAGGAGGATCCTGCACAGAAAGTAAAATCCCATTTTTGAGGAGTGTCCTGAACATAAAGTAAAATCTCATTTTTTAGGAGGATCCTGAACAGAAAGTAAAATCCCATTTTTCAGGAGGGTCCTGAACAGAAAGTAAAACCCCATTTTTGAGGAATGTCTTGAATATAAAGTAAAATTCCATTTTTTAGGAGGGTACTGAGCAGAAAGTAAAATCCCATTTTTCAGGAGGGTCCTGAACATAAACTAAAATCCCATTTTTTAGAAGGTTCCTGAACAGAAATTAAAATGCCATTTTTCAGGAGGGTCCTGAACAGAAAGTAAAATCCCATTTTTTAGGAGGGTCCTGCACAGAAAGTAAAATTCCATTTTTCAGGAGAGTCCTGAACATAAAGTAAAATCCTATTTTTCCGGAGGGTCTATTTTTCAGGAGGGTCCTGAACAAAAAGTAAAATCCCATTTTTCAGTAGGGTCCTAAAAAGAAAGTAAAATCTCATTTTTCAGGAGGGTCCTGACCAGAAGTAAAATACAATTTTATAGGAGGGTCCTGAACATAAAGTAAAATTCAATTTTTCAGGAGGGTCCTGAACAGAAAGTAAAATAACATTTTTCAGGAGGGTCCTGAACAAAAGTAAAATCCTATTTTTCAGGTGGGTCCTAAACATAAAGTAAAATTCAATTTTTCAGGAGCGTCATGAACCGAAAGTAAAATTCCATTTTTCAGGACAGTCCTGAATAGAAGTAGAATCCCATTTTTTCAGGAGGGTCTTGAACATAAAATAAAATCCCATTTTTTAAGAGGGTCCTGAAAAGAAGTAAAATCCCATTTTTTCGGGAGGGTCCTGAACAGAAAGTAAAATCCCATTTTTCAGGAGGGTCCTGCACAGAAAGTAAAATCCCATTTTTTCAAGAGGGTCCTTAACATAAATTAAAATCCCATTTTTCCGGAGGGTCCTGAACATAAAGTAAAATTCCATTTTTCAGGAGGGTCCTGAGCAGAAAGTAAAATCCCATTTTTCAGGAGGGTGTTTAACAGAAAGTAAAATCCCATTTTTCAGGAGGGTCCTGAACAGAAGTAAAATCTCATTTTTCAGGAGGGTCCTGAATAGAAAGTAAAATCCCATTTTTTTCAGGAGGGTCCAAAACATAAAGTAAAATCTCATTTTTCAGGAGGGTCCTGAATAGAAAGTAAAATTCCATTTTTTAGGAGGATCCTGAACATAAAGTAATATTGTATTTTTCAGGATGGTCCTGAACAGAAAGTATAATCCCATTTTTCAGGAGGGTTCTGATCATGAAGTAAAATCCCATTTTTCAGGAGGGTCCTGAACATAAAGGAAAATCCCATTTTTCAGGAGGGTTCTACACAGAAAGTAAAATCTCATTTTTCAGGAGGGTCCTAAAAAGAAAGTAAAATCCCATTTTCTAGTAGGGTCCTAAACATAAAGTAAAATCCCATTTTTCAGGATGGTCCTGAACATAATGTAAAATTTTATTTTTCAGGAGGATCCTCAGCAGAAAGTAAAAATCCATTTTTCAGGAGCGACCTGAACAGAAGTAAAATCCCATGTTTTTTTTCAAGAGGGTCTGAACATAAAGTAAAATCCTATTTTTTAGGAGGGTCCTGAACAGAAAGTAAAATCCTATTTTTCAGGAGGGTCCTGAACAGAGAGTAACATCCCATTTTTCAGGAGGGTCCTGCAGAGAAAGTAAAATCCCATTTTTCAGGAGGGTCCTGAACATAATGTATAATTCTATTTTTCAGGAAGGTCCTCAGCAGAAAGTAAAATCCCATTTTTTAGGAGAGACTTGAACAGAAAGTAAAATCCCATTTTTCAGGAGGACCTGAACATAAAGTAAAATCCAATTTTTCCGGAGGGTCCTGACCAGAAGTAAAATCCCATTTTACAGGAGGGACCTGAGCATAAAGTAATATCGCATTTTTAAGGATGGTCCTGAACAGAAAGTATAATCTCATTTTTCAGGAGGGTCCTGAACAGAAAGTATAATCTCATTTTTCAGGAGGGTCCTGAATAGAAAGTAAAATCCCATTTTTTTAAGGAGGGTCCAAAACATAAAGTAAAATCTCATTTTTCAGGAGGGTCCTGAATAGAAAGTATAATCCCA
Organism: Capsicum baccatum var. pendulum; assembly: GCA_030864225.1. Lineage (NCBI taxonomy): Eukaryota > Viridiplantae > Streptophyta > Magnoliopsida > Solanales > Solanaceae > Capsicum > Capsicum baccatum. The sequence continues at coordinate 248,324,304 of CM061554.1, forward strand.
TTTTTTTAAGGAGGGTCCAAAACATAAAGTAAAATCTCATTTTTCAGGAGGGTCCTGAATAGAAAGTATAATTCCATTTTTTAGGAGGATCCTGAACATAAAGTAATGTTGCATTTGTCAGGATGGTCCTGAACAGAAAGTATAATCCCATTTTTCGGGAGGGTGCTGATCATGAAGTGAAATCCCATTTTCTCGTAGGGTCCTAAACATAAAGTAAAATCCCATTTTTCAGGAGGATTTTGTACAGAAGTAAAATCCCATTTTTTTCAGGAGGGTCCTGAACATAAAGTAAAATCTCATTTTTTAGGAGGATCCTGAACAAAAAATAAAATCCCATTTTTCAGGAGGGTCCTAAACAAAAAGAAAAATCCCATTTTCTAGTAAGGTCCTAAACATAAAGTAAAATCCCATTTTTCAGGAGGATCCTGAACAGAAGTAAAATCCTATTTTTTTCAGGAGGGTCCTGAACATAAACTAAAATCTCATTTTTTAGGAGGATCCTGAACAAAAAATAAAATCCTATTTTTCTGGAGGGTCCTGAACAGTAAGTAAAATCCCATTTTTCAGGAGGGTCCTGCACAAAAAGTAAAATTCCATTTTCCAGGATGATCCTGAACATAAAATAAAATCCCATTTTTCAGGAGGGTCCCGAACATAATGTAAAATTCAATTTTTCAGGAGGATCCTCAGCAGAAAGTAAAATCCCATTTTTCAGGAGGGACCTGAACAGAAGTAAAATCCCATTTTTTTTCAAGAGGGTCTGAACATAAAGTAAAATCCCATTTTTTAGGAGGGTCCTGAACAGAAAGTAAAATCCCATTTTTCAGGAGGGTCCTGAACAGAGAGTAAAATCCCATTTTTCAGGAGGGTCCTGCAGAGAAAGTAAAATCGCATATTTCAGGAGGGTCCTGAACATAAAGTAAAATCCCATTTTTCAGGAGGGTCCTGAACATAATGCATAATTCTATTTTTCAGGAAGGTCCTCAGCAGAAAGTAAAATCCCATTTTTTAGGGAGAGACTTGAACAGAAATTAAAATCCCATTTTTCAGGAGGGTCGTGAACATAAAGTAAAATTCTATTTTTCCGGAGGGTCCAGACCATAAGTAAAATCCCATTTTTCAGGAGGGTCCTGAACATTAAGTAAAATTCTATTTTTCAGGAGTGTCCTGAACAGAAAGTAAAATTCCATTTTTCAGGAGGGTCCTAAACAGAAGTAAAATCCTATTTTTTTTTCAAGAGGGTCCTGATCATAAAGTAAAACCCCACTTTTTAGGAAGGTCCTGAAAAGAAAGTAAAATTCTATTTTTCAGGAGGGTCCTGAACAGAAAGTAAAACCCCATTTTTCAGGAGGGTCAGGAACATAATGTAAAATCCCATTTTTCAGTAGGGTCCTGAATCTAAAGTAAAATTCCATTTTTCAGGAGGTCCTGAGTAGAAAGTAAAATCCCATTTTTCAGTAGGGTCTTGAACAGAAAGTAAAATCACATTTTTCAGGAGGGTCCTGAACAGAATTAAAATCCCATTTTTCAGGAGGGTCCTGAATAGAAAGTAAACTCCCATTTTTTGCAGGAGGGTCCTAAACATAAAGTAAAATCTCATTTTTCAGGAGGGTCCTGAACAGAAAGTAAAATCCCATTTTTCAGGAGGGTCCTGAACATAAAGTAAAATCGCATTTTTCAGGATGGTCCTAGACATAAAGTATAATCCCATTCTTCAGAAAGTTCCTGATCATGAAGTAAAATCCCATTTTTCAGGAGGGTCCTGAACATAAAGTAAAATCCCTTTTTTTAGGAGGGCCCTGTACAGAAAGTAAAATTCCATTTTTTAAGAGGGTCCTGAATAGAAGTAACATCCCATTTTTTTTCAGCAGGGTCCTGAACAGAAAGTAAAATCCCATTTTTCAAGAGGGTCTTGCATAGAAAGTAAAATCCCATTTTACAGGAGGGTCCTGAACATAAATTAATATCCCATTTTTCAGGAGGGTCCTGAACATAAATTAAAATCCCATTTTTCAGGAGGGTCCTGAACATAAAGTAAAATTCCATTTTTCAGGAGGGTCCTGAGCAGAAAGTAAAATCCCATTTTTCAGGAGGGTCTTGAACAAAAAGTAAAATCCCATTTTTCAGGGGGGTCCTGAACAGAAGTAAAATCTCATTTTTCATGAGGGTCCTGAATAGAAAGTAAAATCCCATTTTTTTCAGGAGGGTCTTAAACATAAAGTAAAATCTCATTTTTGAGGAGGGTCCTGAATAGAAAGTAAAATACCATTTTTCAGGAGGGTCCTGAACATAAAGTAAAATTGCATTTTTCAGGATAATCCTGAACAGAAAGTATAATCCAATTTTTCAGGAGGGTCCTGATCATGAAGTAAAATCTCATTTTTCTGGAGGGTCCTGAACAGAAAGTAAAATCCCATTTTTTAGGAATGTCCTGAAAAGAAATTAAAATCCCATTTTTCAGGATGGTGCTAAAAAGAAAGTAAAATCCATTTTCCAGTAGTGTCCTAATCATAAAGTAAAATACCATTTTTCAGGAGGGTCCTGAACAGAAGTAAAATCCTTTTTTTTTTCAGGAGGGTCCTGAACACAAAGTAAAATCTCATTTTTAGGAGGCTTTTGAACAGAAATTAAAATCCCATTTTCAGTAGGGTCCTGAACAGAAAGTAAAATCCCATTTTTCAGGAGGGTCCTGCACAGAAAGTAAAATTCCATTTGTCAGGAGGGTCCTGAGCAGAATGTAAAATCCCATTTTTCAGGGGGGTCCTGAACATAATGTAAAATTCTATTTTTTAGGAGGATCCTCAGCAGAAAGTAAAATCCCATTTTTCAGGAGGGACCTGAACAGAAGTAAAATCCCATTTTTTTTTCAAGAGGGTCCTGAACATAAAGTAAAATCCTATTTTTTAGGAGGGTCCTGAACAGAAAGTAAAATCCCATTTTTCAGGATGGTCCTGAACCGAAAGAAAAATCACATTTTTCAGGAAGGTCCTGCACAGAAAGTAAAATACCATTTTCAGGAGGGACTTGAACAGAAAGTAAAATCCCATTTTCAGGAGGGTCCTGAACAGAAAGTAAAATCCTATTTTTCAGGAAGGTCCTAAACAGAAGTAAAATCCTATTTTTCAGGAAGGTCCTGAAAAGAAAGTAAAATCCCTTTTTTTTCAGGAGGGTCCTAAACATAAAGTAAAATCCCCTTTTTCAGGAGGGTCCTGAACTGAAAGTAAAATCCCATTTTTCTGGAGGGTCCTGAACATAAAGTAAAATCGCATTTTTCAAGATGGTCCTGAACAGAAAGTATAATCCCCTTTTTCAGGAGGCTCCTGATCATGAAGTAAAATCCTATTTTTCAGGAGGGTCCTGAACATAAAGTAAAATCCCATTTTTTAGGAGGGTCCTGAACATAAAGTCAAATCCCATTTCTTAGGAGGGTCCTGAACAGAAAGTAAAATCCCATTTTTCATGTGCGTCTTGAACAGAAAGTAAAATTCCATTTTTCAGGAGGGTCCTGAACAGATAGTAAAATCCCATTTTGCATGAAGGTCCTTCATAGAAAGTAAAATCCCATTTTTCAGGAGGGTCCTGAACAGAAGTAAAATCCTATTTTTTTTTCAAGAGGATCCTGAACAAAAGTAAAATCCCATTTTTTTAGGTCCCTCCTAAAAAAATGGGATTTTACTTTCTATTTAGGACCCTCTTGAAAAATAGGATTTTACTTCTGTTCAGGACCCTCCTGAAAATTGGGATTTTACTTTCTGTTCAGGACCCTCCTAAGAAATGGTATTTTACTTTATGTTCAGGACCCTCCTGAAAAATGAGATTTAACTTTTTGTTCAAGACCTCCCTAAAAAATGGGATTTTACTTTCTGCTCAGGACCCTCCTGAAAAATGAGATTTTACTTTCTGTTGAGGACCCTCCAGAAAAATGTGATTTTACTTTATGTTCAGGACCTTTCTGAAAAATAGGATTTCACTTCATGATCAGGAACCTCCTAAAAATTGGGATTATACTATCTGTTCAGGACAATCCTGAAAATATGATTTTACTTTATGTTTAGGACCCTCCTGAAAAATGAGATTTTACTTTCTGTTCAGGCCCCTCCTGAAAAATGAGATTTTACTTTATGTTTAGGACCCTCCTAAAAAAGATTGGATTTTACTTTCTATTTAGGACCCTCCTGAAAAATGCGATTTTACTTCTGTTCAGGACCCTCCTGAAAAATGGGATTTTATTTTCTGTTCAGGAAACTCCTGAAAAATGGGATTTTACTTTCTGTTCAAAACCCTCCTGAAAAATGGGATTTTACTTTCTGCTCAGGACCATCCTGAAAAATAGGATTTTACTTTATGTTCAGGACCCTCCTGAAAAATGGGATTTTACTTTCTGTTCAGGTCTCTCCTGAAAAACGGGATTTTACTTTCTTTTTAGGACCCTCCTGAAAAATGGGATTTTACTTTCTGTGCAAGACCCTCCTGAAAAATGGGATTTTACTTTCTGCTCAGGACCATCCTGAAAAATGGGATCTTACTTTATGTTCAGGACTCTACTAAAAAACGGGATTTTACTTTCTGTTCAGGGCCTTCCTGAAAAATGGAATTTTACTTCATGATCAGGAACCTCCTGAAAAATGAAATTATACTTTCTGTTCAGGACCATCCTGAAAAATGCGATTTTACTTTATGTTCAGGATCCTCCTTAAAAATTGGATTTTACTTTCTGTTCAGGACCCTCCTAAAAAATGAGATTTTACTTTATGTTTAGGACCCTCCTGAAAAAAATGGGATTTTACTTTCTATTCAGGACCCTCCTGAAAAATGGGATTTTACTTCTGTTCAGGACCCTCCTGAAAAATAGGATTTTACTTTCTGTTCAGGACCATCTTCTGAGTCTACTGTTGCTACAAATAATTCTTTAGAAATTATCCAAATGTTCAATGAATTAGATATAAATAGATTTAAAATTCAGTTTAATTATCTGCATGTTGGACTTGTTCAAGTAGCTATAAAGCCACTTTTTCGACAGGGCTTAGATATCCCTGTCTGTGCTATCCTAAGAGATGCTCGTTTACTTAATTTTGATGACTCACTCTTAGTGGTAATTCAAAGTAACCTCGCTGATGGCCCGGTGTACTTTAACTGTTACCCCAATTTCTCTGTTGATATAAATGATCCTAACATCATGGATGTTTTAAATCTGAATGTTAGAACAAAAAACATGAATAGTAAGGAGAACACCAGAGAAATAGCGATTATATACCGCATATATTATCGCCTCATGGGTACTACCCTAGCCCCTAAGGCTAGATTCACGATCCCTAAAGGGCTTACCACCCTAATGGAAGCAAACAAAGATCGTAGCACAGTCTTTCTTCCTAAGGCTCTAGTCTGGGATGACATCCTCCACAGTAATAATTGGCACTTTGAGTCCATCACCTGACCAATTCGGATTTACCCTGAAAAATCCGAGATTGAACGGGTTCTTCAACATCTCGACGGGTCCATTGATCTAAAATTTCTTGGGGTTGACTCGTCTCGGCACTCTTTGTGTCGCCGATCAGTCTCCACCCGTGCCTCAACTTCCAAACCCCCGGAGGGAAGTGATGAGCACGATAATGATTGGAGGGTCTAATAATCCCTTTGTCAAGTAAATGATTGATTTCCTTTTTGCAGATATCCATCATTTCTTGATTCATTTGAATGGGTCTGGCTTTTGTGGGAATATGTTGTTCCTCAAAGCCAGGAACATAAGGAAGCTCAACTAAATGCTTTTTGCGTTCCCAAAATGCGTTAGGCAATTCGGAGCAAATCTCATTTTCGAACTTCTTTTGGAGAAGGGATATTTTAGTGATCATCTCCGGGGTTTTTAAAGTGTGATCAATATGTTTGAGCTGAACTTCTTATTTTAAGAAACAAAGATGGGAGGAAAGGCGATTAATATTAAACACCGTTTCTTCCTTAATGCGTTGTCCGTCTTCCTTAGAAAGAGGACGGAGAAGGGGAAAGAATAGCTCCGTTCCCAAGAGGGTAGTGCGAATACCGTCATAATCACTCCAGTAAGGGCAAATTTGATTAACGAAAGGTATACCAAGGATGATATCTTCTGTGATATCTTCAGTAATAACAAAGTCATTAATAAGGCAAACGCCGTTATTGCAGACATGAGCTTTAGGAAGCTGATAATTAATCTTCATTTTTTCGCCAGTGGCAGAATATAATCGAGTGGTACTCTTTTGGAGATACTTAGTGGGAATAAGGCCTTTGACAATACAATTACTGTCGGCACTTGTGTCAAAGAGCGCGACTCTGTTTATAACAAAGTCTTTGTCGATCACGATTTTTACGACAATATGCTCACTGTAGGCTTTAATAGCTGTTATGGCTTTGCCTGATGTAGAGGGAGCATCTTCGCCGGGGAAAGGAATGAATTGGGGTGGATCATTGGGAATGATCGGAATTTTACGAGGGGACTCGGGTGGAGATGCTTTCGGTGAAGCTGATCTCAAGACTTGTTCTGTCAGAACATTGAGTTCTACTTGATCAAGTCGGATTTTTAGGTTTTTGATTTCTCCTTTCAAAGTGGAGATTTCACCTTTGAGATCTAGGATGGAAGGTTCAGAAGAAGTATTAAATTTAGCCATAACCTTCTTCATGCTAAATGGCTGAATGATAGGTTTAGTTTTAGAGGTGCCTTCTTCCTGAGGAAGCATTAGCCGTTTGAGCTCTTGAAGATATTTACTTCGTAGCTCGTCGTCAGAAATATGCTCGATTATGTCAAACAGAATTTCCTTGGGTTTGTCTGTAATGACATTGATAGTTTTATTAGAGCAAGTACAGAAAGTGCCAGTGCACTCGCACTCTTGCCCAGATTGGGAAAGGTCAGATTCATAAGCGGCGTTGATAAAGTCTTCGTCGCTATATTCCTCATCTGAAGATGAATAAGAATCAGAATATTCTGAAGAGTCTTCCATGATAGAGAATAATTTCTCTTTGACTTCATTAGAAAGCTCAAGCTGGTTGATCTTCTTTTTTTTGCCAGATTTATAGCCTTTTATAGGCAAAAGAGTACATCTAAGTGGTACAGATGGACGGTTAAGATATTGCCGACAAAAGTGGGTGTTTGCTTTTAAAGCTTATAAGAAACAGATATTCGACCCTAACAGAGGTTCAGTTCCCCAAACTATCATCACCAATGCCCACGAAGTTGGTGGACCTAAAAACTAATTTGCCTTTGGACAAAGGGCCTGCTCATGCTCTAGACAGATTATGTGCTTAGCTGCTCATGCTAGTCACACAATCTGCCGTCATGGATCTGATACCAGAAAATGGATCGTGAATATTATAGCGGAGAAGATTATTAAAGTAATTAAAGTATATAAAAGATTTAAACAAACTTACAAGTTTTATTGGAAACTTAGAAAAACATTACAAACTGGTTTACAAGAGATTGGGCAGAGAGAAGATTTCTTGTGTGGGAAATTTCTGAATGCCTTCTCTAGAGTATTACAATGCCTTATATAGGCAAGAATAAATGAAGGAGTACATCTAGAGTGTACAAGTGGACGGCTTATAATTTGCCAACAAAGTTGAGTGATGACTTTGAGAAAGCAAAAGTGGTTTGGCTTGCCTTTTCCAAAAGCTGCCAAAGTTTTCTGAGTGCGTTTTACTTTATTAAAGTAAAAGTAGATTCTTCACTTTTCTGAAAAGCTGAGGTGATGTTTTTGTCTTCTTTAAGAGACAGGATGGGTCTTAGATTCCAATCAGAAATAGTGAATTGCCCTTTGCAGAGATAATTCTGGTTCTTTGAACCTCTATCTCTTGGAAGGGTCAGTTTCCTATTCATAATAGGGATCTAAGTAGGCCATAGCTATCCCTTGTGGGTTTAGCATATCGCCATTATCATCACTGCTTCCTGTAGAAGAAGCTTCTGCGATGAGCTGGAGTAGTTCTTCAGCATTGGTAGAGGCATCTTGGTTATCTAAATCAGCCAAGGCCTGCTTTAGCTTCTCTTTCAGAGCCTTCTTGCTAGCGGAGGAGCTGGAAGAGGATGCTGCAGGCTTTCCTTTTTCTGGAGTTTTGGGAGCAGTAGGTTTTGGAGTCCAACCTTTAATCTTTATCTCTTTGGATAAATACTTACAGTGAGCATATCGTTGTCAAAATTGTTATCGATAAAGACTTTGTTTTAAACAGAGTCGCTCTCTTTGATACCGGCGCCCACAGTAATTGTATTGTCAAAGGCCTCATTCCCACTCGGTATCTTCAAAAGAGTACCTCTCGCCTTTACTCAGCCACGGGCGAAAAATTAAGAATAAATTATCAGCTCCCTAAAGCTCATGTCTGCAATAATGGCATCTGCCTTATTAATGACTTTGTCATAACCGAAGATATCACTGAAGATATCATTCTGGGTTTACCCTTCGTTAACTAAATTCGGCCATTTTTGTTGGATTATGATGGAATTCGCACCACTCTTCTAGATAAAGAATTATTCTTTCCTTTGCTTCATCCTCTTTCTCCAGCCGACGGACGTCGTATAAAGGAAGAAACTGCGTTCAAAATGAAGGAAGACACGGTATTCAAAATCAACCGACTTTCCTCCCATGTTTCTTTGATACCAGAAAACTGATCGTGAATATTATAGCGGAAAAGATTATTAAAGTAATTAAAGTATATAAAGGATTTAAAAAAACTTACAAGTTTTATTGGAAACTTAGAAAAACATTACAAACTAGTTTACAAGAGATTGGGCAGAGAGAAGATTTCTTGTGTGGGAAATTTCTGAATGCCTTATCTAGAGTATTACAATGCCTTATATAGGCAAGAATAAATGAAGGAGTACATCTAGAGTGTACAAGTGGACGACTTATAATTTGCCGACAAAGTTGAGTGATTACTTTGAGAAAGCAAAAGTGGTTTGGCTTGCCTTTTCCAAAAGCTGCCCAAGTTTTCTGAGTGCGTTTTACTTTATTAAAGTAAAAGTAGATTCTTCTCTTTTCTGAAAAGCTGAGGTGATATTTTTGTCTTCTTTAAGAGACAGGATGGGTCTTAGATTCCAATCAGAAATAGTGAATTGCCCTTTGCAGAGATAATTCCGGTTCTTTGAACCTCTATCTCTTGGAAGGGTCAGTTTCCTATTCATAATAGGGATCTAAGTAGGCGATAGCTATCCCTTGTGGGTTTAGCATATCGTCATTATCATCACTGCTTCCTGTAGAAGAAGCTTCTGCGATGAGCTGGAGTAGTTCTTCAGCATTGGTAGAGGCATCTTGGTTATATAAATCGGCCAAGGCCTTCTTTAGCTTCTCTTTCAGAGCCTTCTTGCTAGCAGAGGAGCTGGAAGAGGATGCTGCAGGCTTTCCTTTGTCTGGAGTTTTAGGAGCAGTAGGAGAGCTTTCCATCTAGCAAATATTTGTTTTGAAACAAGATTTTTAACATCTTTTTGTAAAATTTCTTTAGCTGATTTACAATCAACTCGGAGAAGAAATTCCTTATTAATAAGGTCATCTTGAAATTTAGTGATACATAGCACTATAGACAAAACTTCTTTTTTGACAGTGCTGTAATTTTTCTGGGCTGCATTCCAAACTCCAGAGGTGAAACGAACTAATTGTTGGGGAGAGTTAGCTTCTACCCGTTGCTTCAGGATACCTCCATATCCTATATCTGAAGCATCAGTCTCTACAATCATGAAGGCTTCAGGATTTGGAATACCTAGGCAGGGAAGGTTTTGAACTAAAGATTTAATCTTTATGACAACATTAGTTTGATCAGGACTCCACGAAACTGGATTTTTCTTAAGACGTTTATACAGGGGTTCACAGACCTGCCTAATATGAGGAATAAAGTCAGCAACATAATTAAGGCTTCCTAAGAACCTTTGAAGTTGTGTTTTATCCGTGATCTCATTGGGAAATTTGGAAGAGAACTCTATGGCTCGACAAATGGGTTTGTGACTACCCTGATGCAAATCATGACCTAGAAAGCGAATGGAAGTTTGAAACAACTTCATCTTTTTAGCACTAACAACTAAGCCATTTAATTTTACAATCTTAAAGAATGTATTAAGATGTTTGAAATGTGAATCAATGTTCTCAGAAAAGATTAACACATCATCAATATAAACAATTGACATATAAGAATATTCATTAAATATAGTATTCATGATATTCTGGAATTCGGAAGGAGCATTCTTAAGCCTAAAAGGTAAGACGTTCCATTCGTAGTGCCCAAAAGGGACATTGAAGGCAGTCTTATATTTATCTTTTTCAGCAATTTGGATTTGCCAAAATCCTGACTTCATGTCGAACTTGCTGAAAAGATTGGCTTTAAAGGTTCTTTTGAGGAGATCCCTTTTATTAGGAATCGGATGACGAATCCATTTTAGGACAACATTTAAAGGCTTGTAGTTTATAACAAGTCGAGGAGTCCCTCGTTTCTTTTCAGCACTGTTATTCACATAGAATGCTGTGCAGCTCCAGGGAGAGTTGGAGGGTCTAATGATCCCTTTGTTGAGAAGATGGTTGATTTCTGTTTTACAGATTTCCATCATTTCATGATTCATCTGGATTGGTCTGGCTTTTGTAGGAATATTTTGTTCATCAAAGCCAGTGATATAAGGAAGCTCAACAAGATGTTTTTTGCGTTCTCAAAATGCATTAGGCAATTGGGAGCAAATCTCATTTTTGAACTTTCTTTGGAGAAGGGTTATTCTATTGACCATCTTCGGGGTTTTTAAAGTTTTCTCAATGCATTTGAGCTGAACTTCATGTTTAAGAAAAGAAACATGGGAGGAAAGTCGGTTGATTTTGATTACCGTGTCTTTCTTCATTTTGAACACAGTTTGATAATGTCAAAGAGGATTTCTTTAGGTTGTCCTGAAATGACATTAATAGTTTTGTTAGAGAACGTACAGAAGGTACCATTGCAAGTGCAATCTTGCCCAGATTGGGAACTGTCAGACTCATAGGCGGCGTTGATAAATTCTTTGTCGCTATAGTCTTCGTCAGAGGAGGAACAAGAGTCAGAGGTTTCAGAAGAGTCATCCATAATGGAGAATAATTTTTCTTTAACTTCCTCAGAAAGATCAAGCTGGTTGATTTTCTTTTTCTTGCTAGATTTGCAATCTTTTGCCCTGTGGCCGGGTTTACCACAAGTCCAGCAAGTATCTTTGGAAGGTTTAGAAGACTTTCGTTTAGTCTTGCGGCTGGGTTTATAGGAATCTTTCCTATAATTTCGCTTGGCAGAGGAAGTTCTCTTGGTTGATTTAAAGGTTTTCTTCTTACGCCTTTTGCGGGAAGAAATGTCAGTGAAGCCATAATCTTGACAAAAGGTTCCTAGACCATATTTACTATTTTGCTTAAGTTGTTGCTTAAGCTTGAGGTCAGTACAGAGTTCTATACCCGTAGTGGTGATGAAACTTACCAAGTCGCCATAGGTAAGAATATTGTAAGGGATTTGACCTTCGAATCTATCCTTAAGCTTTGTTCGCACCTTGTCTGCAAACAGGGGAGGAAGACCGCTGATAAATCTTTCTTTCCAGAAGTCATTATTGCAGTCAGGTCTGATCATAACCTTAACAAGGAAGGTGTCTTTGTACCACCTAAAGTCTGCTAGGTTCTTGCAGTGAAGATTATTAAGGATTTCTAGACTCCTATCTTGGAAGAGTTTAGGTTCTCCTACAAAATGTCTAGCTATGTGATAGAGGAGGGTGGCGCAAGCATCTTCTTGTGCCTCTTCAACCATGGTTTCTTGACCATTTACCACTCGAACTACTTGTTCGGGGACCGTGGCGTTATAAATGAGGTTCTTTTCGTCCTCCATGACGTAATTGTCCCACCAATGCTTTATCATTCTAGTAAAACCTGAGACAACCATGGTGGCAGCTCCTTTGTCAGAGGAGCCTTTGATCTTATAGGCGGTAATAGATACTGCCATTTCATGGAGTTTATTGTATATCTGGTGCTCGGCCAGACTGTCAATATTCCATTCGTTTATACCTCTTCCATCATGATTGCAGGTAGAGAGGTAAGGGTGTTCCTCGTATTGAACATCTGGAGGAGAAGGTTTTTTATAATAGTTTTTCTTAAGCGAAAAACGTTCATTGGTGAGCTTAGAAAGAGAGTTCTTTTGGGAATTGGAATTGGACTCTCCTTGCTGAGCAATTTTAAACTTTGTCAGTTTGGAATTGATTTTTTCTAAAATCTGCTCAGAGAGCTTGAAATCATTATTCAAGTCAGGAAACTTATCCTTATGGAATTCGAAACTCTTGAAGATAGGATTTGAGAGAGGTTTAGAGCTAGGAGTGCTCTTAACTGTAATGGAGCAGGAAGAGTAGAACCCTTGGTTTCTTCGATCTGCTGAGAAATGGTATGGAGAACTTGATTAGTATAATTGTTTTGTTCAATTATTCTATCAAGATCTTTGTATTGAGGAGTCATGGTGCCTCTCTCAGATTTGGTCTTAAAAGGTGAAGCTTTAATGACTTCATTGGAATAGGGAATGTTAAGTCCTTCGAGAGGAGGAGTTACGGATTCTATAACTTTATTACTTTGAGTATACCATTTGTTGATAATAACGTTAAGGGATTCCACGTGGTTTCCCATTTTTCCCGTTAGTTCAAACCACTGAAAGAACTCGATATCACATCGGAGTCTTTTCATATCAGCTATCCATAGCCAATCGAACTCCTTTTACTGTTCTTTGGAATAGGTACTGGTGTACCAATTTTGCTTGATAGCATATTTTGGAAGATACCACCTGACCTTGAGAGCTTTGAGGTCAGGAGTATATTCTCCTTCATCAGATGTGATGACAAGAAGACTAGGGTCATTCCTAACCCTTTGAGGGGGGGCCATATCAGAGGCCGTAGGACTTCTGGGTTCGTAAAGGTTCTCGAGTTCAGGGACCCTAGTAGTTTGGTGATAATAGACTTTAGGGACAGGACCAGAGAAGTCAACTCCTCTAACCTTTCCCTTGTCATTATCGTGATGCTCACTCTCTTCCGGGGGTTTGGAAGTAGAGGCACGAGTGGAAACTGATCGGCAGAAGGAAGAGTGCCGAGATGGGTCGAGTCCGAGGAATTTCAAGTCGATAGATCCGTCAGGGTGTTGAACCACCCGCTCATTCTGAGATTTTTTGGTGTAAATCCGAATGGGTTGGGTGATAGCCTCAAAGTGCCAGTCATTACTATGGAGGATATCATCCCAAACGAGAGCCTTAGGAACAAAGACTGTGCTGCGGTCTTTGTTTGCTTTCATTAGGGTGGTAACCCCTTTAGGGCTCGTGAATCTAGCCTTGGGGGCTAGAGTAGTTCCCATGAGGCGATAATATACACGGTATATAATTGCTATTTCTCGGGTATTCTCCTTACTATTCATGTTCTTTGTTTTAACATTAAGTGTTAAAACATCCATGATGTTAGGATCATTAATGTCAACAGAGAAATTGGGATAGCAATTAAAGTAAACTGGGCCATTGGCGAGGTTACACTAAATTACTCCTAAGAGTGAGTCATCAAAATTGAGTAGACGAGCATCTCTTAGGATAGCACAGACAGGGATATCTAAACCCTGTCAAAAAAATGGCTTTGTAGCTACTTGAACAAGTTCAACATGCAGATAATTAAACTGATTTTTAAATCTGTTTATATCTAATTCATTGAACAGTTGGATAATTTCTAAATAATTATTTATAGCAACAGTAGACTCAGAGGTCTTGATATTATGCTTTTTCAGAAAGCTAAATTGTCAAATTTGATAAATAGTGTTAAAAGATTCTTCTGGAATACTCCAGTTTTGAAGATCATTTTCTATGGCGGCAATCGGAGTTGCCTGTGAAGATAAGTTAACAGTGTTTTTGATATGATTATTCATATTGAAAACATGCTGTCTAGAGACTAACAGAGAAAACATACAAATAGGATTTTACTTTCTGTTCAAAACCCTCCTGAAAAATGGGATTTTACTTTCAGTTCAGGACCATCCTGAAAAATGCGATTTTACTTTCTGTTCAGGACCCTCCAGAAGAATGGGAGTTTACTTTTTGTTCAGGACCCTTCTGAAAAATGGAATTTTACTTTATATTTAGGACCCTCCTGAAAAAAATGGGATTTTACTTTCTATTCAGGACCCTCCTGAAAAATAGGACTTTACTTCTGTTCAGGACCCTCCTGAAAAATAGGATTTTACTTTCTGTTCAGGACCCTCCTGAAAAATGGGATTTTACTTTCCGTTCAAGACCCTCTTGAAAAATGGGACTTTACTTTTTGCTCATGACCCTCCTGAAAAATGGGATTTTATATTCAGCTCAGGACCCTTCAGAAAAATGGGATATTACTTTCTGTTCTGGACCCTCCTGACAGATGGGATTTTACTTTATGTTCAGGACCCTCCTGAAAAATGGGATTTTACATTATGATCAGGACCCTCCTGAAAAATGGGATTATACTTTCTGTTCAAGACCATCCTGAAAAATGCGATTTTACTTTATGTTCAGGACCCTCCTGAAAAATGGGATTTTACTTTCTGTTTAGGACCCTCCTGAAAAATGAGATTTTACTTTATGTTTAGGACCCTCCTAAAAAAAATGGGATTTTACTTTCTATTCAGGACCCTCCTGAAAAATGGGATTTTACTTCTATTCAGGACCCTCCTTAAAATAGGATATTACTTTCTATTGAGGACCCTCCTGAAAAATGGGATTTTACTTTCTGTTCAAGACCCTCTTGAAAAATGGTATTTTATTTTCTTCTCAGGACCCTCCTGAAAAATGAGATTTAATTTTCTGTTCAAGATCCTCCAGAAAAATGGGATTTTACTTTCTGTTCAGGACCCTTCAGAAAAATGGGATTTTACTTTTTGTTCAGGACCCTCCTGAAAGATGGGATTTTACTTTATGTTCAGGACCCTCCTAAAAAATGGGATTTTACTTCATGATCAGGACCCTCCTGACAAATGGGATTGTAGTTTCTGTTCAGGACCATCTTGAAAAATGCAATTTTACTTTATGTTCAGGACCATCCTGAAAAATGGGATTTTACTTTCTGTTCAGGACCCTCCTAAAAAATTAGATTATACTTTATGTTTAGGACCCTTCTGAAAAAAATGGGATTTTACTTTCTATTCAGGACCTTCCTGAAAAAAGGGATTTTACTTTCTGTTCAGGACCCTCCTAAAAAATGGCATTTTACTTTATGTTTAGGACCCTCCTGAAAAAAATGGGATTTTACTTCTGTTCAGGACCCTCCTGAAAAATGGGATTTTACTTTCTGTTCAGAACCCTCCTGAAAATTGGGATTTTACTTTCTATTCAGGACCCTCCTAAAAAAATGGGATTTTACTTTATGTTTAGGACCCTCCTGAAAAAAATGGGATTTTACTTTCTGGTCAGGACCTTCCTGAAAAATTAGATATTACTTTTTGTTCAGGACCCTCCTGAAAAATGGGATTTTACTTTCTGTTCAGGACCCTCCTAAAAAATGGGATTTTACTTTTTTGGTCAAGACCCTTCTGAAAAATGGGATTTTACTTTCTGCTCAGGACCATCCTGAAAAATGAGATTTTAGTTCCTGTTCAGGACCCTCCTGAAAAATGGGATTTTACTTTATGTTCAGTACCCTCCTGAAAAATGCGATTTTACTTTATGTTTAGGACCCTCCTGAAAAAAAAATGGGATTTTACTTTCTATTCAGGACCCTCCTGAAAAATGGGATTTTACTTCTGTTTAGGACCCTCCTTAAACTAGGATTTTACTTTCTATTCAGGACCCTCCTGAAAAATAGGATTTTACATTCTGTTTAAGACCCTGCTGAAAAATGGGATTTTACTTTCTGCTCAGGTCCCTCCTGAAAAATGGGATTTTATTTTCTGTTCAAGATCCTGCAGAAAAATGGGATTTTACTTTTTGTTCAGCACCCTCCTGAAAGATGGGATTTTACTTTATGTTCAGGATCTTCCTGAAAAATGGGATTTTACTTCATGATCAGGACCCTCCTGAAAAATGGGATTATACTTTCTGTTCAGGACCATCCTGAAAAATACGATTTTACTTTAGGTTCAGGACTCTCCTGAAAAATGGGTTGTTACTTTCTGTTCAGCACCCTCCTGAAAAATTAGATTATATTTTATGTTTATCACCCTCCTAAAAAAAATGGGATTTTACTTTCTATTCAAGACCCTCCTGAAAAATGGGATTTTACTTCTGTTCAGGACCCTCCTGAAAAATGGGATTTTACTTTCTGTTCAGGACCCTCCTGAAAAATGGGATTTTACTTTCTGTTGAAGACCTTCCTAAAAAATGGGATTTTACTTTCTGCTCAGGACCATCCTGAAAAAAGGGATTTTACTTTCTGTTCAGGAACCTCCTAAAAAATAGGATTTTACTTTATGTTCAGGACCCTCCTGAAAAATGGGATTTTATTTTCTATGCAGGACCCTCCTGCAAAATGGGATTTTACTATCTGTTCAGGACCCTCCTGAAAAATGGAATTTTACTTTCTGTTCAGGACCCACCTGAAAAATGAGATTTTACTTTCTGTTCCGGACCCTTCTAAGAAATAGGATTTTACTTTATGTTCAGGACCCTCTTGGAAAAAGAGGATTTTGCTTCAGTTCAGGACCCTCCTGAAAAATGGGATTTTACTTTATGTTCAGGACCCACCTGAAAAATGGGATTTTACTTTATGTTCAGGACCCTTCTGAAAAATGGTATTTTACTTTCTATGCAGGACCCTCCAGCAAAATGGGATTTTACTATCTGTTCAAGACCCTCCTGAAAAATGGGATTTTACTTTCTGCTCAGGACCCTCCTGAAAAAATAGAATTTTACTTCTGTTCAGGACACTCCTTAAAATAGGATTTTAATTTTTATTCAGAGCACTACTAAAAAATAGGATTTTACTTTTTGTTCAGGACCCTCCTGCAAAATGGGATTTTATTTTTTGTTCAGCACCCTCCTGAAAAATTAAATTTTATTTTATGTTTAGGACCCTCCTAAAGAAAATGGGATTTTACTTTCTATTCAGGACCCTCCTGAAAAATGGGATTTTACATCTGTTCAGGACCCTCCTGAAAAATGGGATTTTACTTTCTTTTGAAGACCCTCCTGAAAAATGGGATTTTACCTTCTGCTCAGGACCATCCTGAAAAAAAGGGATTTTACTTTTTGTTCAGGACCCTCCTGAAAAATGGGATTTTACTTTATGTTCAGGACCCACCTGAAAAATGGGATTTTACTTTATATTCAGGACCCTCCTGAAAAATGGGATTTTACTTTCTATGCAGGACCCTCCAGCAAAATGGGATTTTACTATCTGTTCAAGACCCTCCTGAAAAATGGGATTTTACTTTCTGCTCAGGACCCTCCTGAAAAAATAGAATTTTACTTCTGTTCAGGACTCTCCTTAAAATAGGATTTTAATTTTTATTCAAAGCACTCCTAAAAAATAGGATTTTACTTTTTGTTCAGGACCCTCCTGCAAAATGGGATTTTACTTTCTGTTCAGCACCCTCCTGAAAAATTAAATTTTATTTTATGTTTAGGACCCTCCTAAAGAAAATGGGATTTTACTTTCTATTCAGGACCCTCCTGAAAAATGGGATTTTACTTCTGTTCAGGACCCTCCTGAAAAATGGGATTTTACTTTCTGTTGAAGACCCTCCTGAAAAATGGGATTTTACCTTCTGCTCAGGACCATCCTGAAAAAAAGGGATTTTACTTTTTGTTCAGGACCCTCCTTAAAAATGGGATTTTACTTTATGTTCAGGACCCACCTGCAAAATGGGATTTTACTTTATGTTCAGGACCCTCCTGAAAAATGGGATTTTACTTTCTATGCAGGACCCTCCAGCAAAATAGGATTTTACTATCTGTTCAAGACCCTCCTGAAAAATGGGATTTTACTTTCTGCTCAGGACCCTCCTGAAAAAATAGAATTTTACTTCTGTTCAGGACACTCCTTAAAATAGGATTTTAATTTTTATTCAAAGCACTCCTAAAAAATAGGATTTTACTTTTTGTTCAGGACCATCCTGCAAAATGGGATTTTACTTTCTGTTCAGCACCCTCCTGAAAAATTAAATTTTATTTTATGTTTAGGACCCTCCTAAAGAAAATGGGATTTTACTTTCTATTCAGGACCCTCCTGAAAAATGGGATTTTACTTCTGCTCAGGACCCTCCTGAAAAATGGGATTTTACTTTCTGTTGAAGACCCTCCTGAAAAATGGGATTTTACTTTCTGCTCAGGACCATCCTGAAAAAAGGGATTTTACTTTCTGTTTAGGAACCTCCTGAAAAATAGGATTTTACTTTATGTTCAGGACCCTCCTAAAAAATAGGATTTTACTTTATGTTCAGGACCCTCCTGAAAAATGGGATTTTAGTTTCTATGCAGGACCCTCCTGCAAAATGGGATTTTAATCTGTTCAGGACGCTCCTGAAAAATAGAATTTTACTTTCTGTTTAGGACCCTCCTGAAAAATGAGATTTTACTTTATGTTCAGGACCCTCCTAAGAAATAGGATTTTACTTTATGTTCAGGACCCTCTTGGAAAAAAAAAGGATTTTGCTTCAGTTCAGGACCCTACTAAAAAATAGGATTTTACTTCTTGTTCAAAACCCTCCTGAAAAATGGGATTTTACTTTCTGTTCAGGACCCTCCAGCAAAATAGGATTTTAATTTCTGTTCAGAACCCTCCTGAAAAATGGGATTTTACATTATGTTCAGGAATCTCTTGAAAAATGGGATTTTACTTTATGATCAAGACCCTCCTGAAAAATGCGATTTTACTTTTTGTTCAAGACCCTCCTGAAAAATGGGATTTTACTTTCTGTTCAGGACCCTCCTGAAAAATGAGATTTTACTTTATGTTTAGGACCCTCCTGAAAAAAATGGGATTTTACTTTCTAATTAGAACCCTCCTGAAAATGGGATTTTACTTCTGTTCAGGACCCTCCTGAAAATGGGATTTTACTTTCTGTTCAGGACCCTCCTGAAAAATAGGATATTACTTTCTGTTCAAGACCCTCCTGAAAAATGGGATTTTACTTTCTTCTCAGGACCCTCCTTAAAAATGGAATTTTACTTTATGTTCAGGAGCCTCCTGAAAAATGGGATTTAACTTTATGTTCAGGACCCTCCTGAAAAATAGGATTTTACTTTCTATTTAGGACCCTCCTAAAATATGGCATTTTACTTTATGTTTAGGACCTTCCTGAAAAATGGAATTTTACTTCTGTTCAGGACCCTCCTGAAAAATGGGATTTTACTTTCTCTTCAGGACCCTACTAAAAAATGGGATTTTACTTTCTATTCAAGACCCTCCTGAAAAATGGGATTTTACTTTCTGTTCAGGACCCTCCTGCAAAATAGACCCACCAAAAAAATGGGATTTTACTTTATGTTCAGGACCCTCCTGAAAAATGGGATTTTCCTTTCTTTCCAGGAAATTCTAAAAAATAGGATTTTACTTTTTGTTCAGGACCCTCCTGAAAAATAGACCATGCGAAAAAATGGGATTTTACTTTATGTTCAAGACTCTCCTGAAAAATGGGATTTTACTTTTTGTGCAGGACCCTCCTAAAAAATGGGATTTTACCTTCTGTTCAGGACCTTCCTGAAAAAAGAGATTTTACTTTCTGTTCAGGAACCTCCTAAAAAATGGGATTTTACTTTATGTTCAGGACCCTCCTGAAAAAAATGGGATTTTACTTCTGTTCAGGACCCTCCTAAAAAATGGGATTTTACTTTCTGTTCAAGACCCTCCTAAAAATTGGGATTTTACTTTCTATTCAGGACCCTCCTGAAAAATGAGATTTTACTTTATGTTTAGGACCCTCCTGAAAAAAAATGGGATTTTACTTTCTATTAAGGACCCTTCTAAAAAAAATGGGATTTTATTTCTGCTCAAAACCCTCCTGACAAATGGGATTTTACATTCTGTTCAGGACCCTCCAGCAAAATAGGATTTTAATTTCTGTTCAGAACCCTCCTGAAAAATGGGATTTTACATTATGTTCAGGAATCTCTTAAAAATGGGATTTTACTTCATGATCAGGACCCTCCTGAAAAATGGGATTATACATTCTGTTCAGGACCATCCTGAAAAATGCGATTTTACTTTTTGTTCAGGACCCTCCTGAAAAATGGGATTTTACTTTCTGTTCAGGACCCTACTGAAAAATGAGATTTTATTTTCTGTTCAGGACCCTCCTGCAAAATGGGATTTTAATCTGTTCAGGACCCTCCTGAAAAAAATGGGATTTTACTTTCTATGCAGGACCCTCCTGCAAAATGGGATTTTAATCTGTTCAGGTCCCTCCTGAAAAATGGAATTTTACTTTCTGTTCAGGACCCTCCTGAAAAATGAGATTTTACTTTCTGTTCAGGACCCTCCTAAGAAATAGGATTTTACTTTATGTTCAGGACCCTCTTGAAAAAAAAAAGGATTTTGCTTCAGTTCAGGACCCTCCTAAAAAATAAGATTTTACTTCTTGTTCGAAACCCTCCTGAAAAATGGGATTTTAGTTTCTGTTCAGGACCCTCCAGCAAAATAGGATTTTAATTTCTGTTCAGAACCCTCTTGAAAAATGGGATTTTACATTATGTTCAGGAATCTCTGGAAAAATGGGATTTTACTTTATGATCAGGACCCTCCTGAAAAATGCGATTTTACTTTTTGTTCAAGACCCTCCTGAAAAATGGGATTTTACTTTCTGTTCAGGACCCTCCTGAAAAATGAGATTTTACTTTATTTTTAGGACCCTCCTGAAAAAAAATGGGATTTTACTTTCTAATCAGAACCCTCTTGAAAAATGGGATTTTACTTCTGTTCAGGACCCTCCTGAAAATGGGATTTTACTTTCTGTTCAGGACCCTCCTGAAAAATAGGATTTTACTTTCTGTTCAAGACCCTCCTGAAAAATGGGATTTTATTTTATTCTCAGGACCCTCCTGAAAAATGGAATTTTACTTTATGTTCAGGACCCTCCTGAAAAATGGGATTTTACTTTATGTTCAGGACCCTCCTGAAAAATAGGATTTTACTTTCTGTTTAGGACCCTCCTAAAAAATGGCATTTTACTTTATGTTCAGGACCCTCCTGAAAAATGGGATTTTACTTCTGTTCAGGACCCGCCTAAAAAATGGGATTTTACTTTCTGTTCAGGAACCTACTAAAAAATGGGATTTTACATTCTGTTCAAGACCCTCCTGAAAAATAAGATTTTACTTTCTGTTCGGGACCCTCCTGCAAAATAGACCCTCCGAAAAAATAGGATTTTACTTTATGTTCAGGACCCTCCTGAAAAATGGGATTTTCCTTTCTGTGCAGGACCTTTCTAAAAAATAGGATTTTACTTTTTGTTCAGGACCCTCCTGAAAAATAGACCATGCGAAAAAATGGGATTTTACATTATGTTCAGGAATCTCTGGAAAAATGGGATTTTACTTTATGATCAGGACCCTCCTGAAAAATTGAATTTTACTTTTTGTTCAAGACCCTCCTGAAAAATGGGATTTTACTTTCTGTTCAGGACCCTCCTGAAAAATGAGATTTTACTTTATTTTTAGGACCCTCCTGAAAAAAAATGGGATTTTACTTTCTAATCAGAACCCTCCTGAAAAATGGGATTTTACTTCTGTTCAGGACCCTCCTGAAAATGGGATTTTACTTTCTGTTCAGGACCCTCCTGAAAAATAGGATTTTACTTTCTGTTCAAGACCCTCCTAAAAAATGGGATTTTACTTTCTTCTCAGGACCCTCCTGAAAAAAGGAATTTTACTTTATGTTCAGGACCCTCCTGAAAAATAGGATTTTACTTTATGTTCAGGACCCTCCTGAAAAATAGGATTTTACTTTCCGTTTAGGACCCTCCTAAAAAATGGCATTTTACTTTATGTTCAGGACCCTCCTGAAAAATGGGATTTTACTTCTGTTCAGGACCCTCCTGAAAAATGGGATTTTACTTTCTGTTCAGGACCCTACTAAAAAATGGGATTTTACTTTCTGTTCAAGACCCTCCTGAAAAATGGGATTTTACTTTCTGTTCAGGACCCTCCTGCAAAATAGACCCTCCGAAAAAATGGGATTTTACTTTATGTTCAGGACCCTCCTGAAAAATGGGATTTTCCTTTCTGTGCAGGACCTTTCTAAAAAATAGGATTTTACTTTTTGTTCAGGACCCTCCTGAAAAATCGACCATGCGAAAAAATGGGATTTTACTTTATGTTCAAGACCCTCCTGAAAAATGAGATTTTACTTTTTGTGCTGGACCCTCCTAAAAATTGGGATTTTACCTTCTGTTCAGGACCTTCCTGAAAAAAGAGATTTTACTTTTTGTTCAGGAACCTCCTAAAAAATGGGATTTTACTTTATGTTCAGGACCCTCCTGAAAAAAATGGGATTTTACTTATGTTCAGGACCCTCCTAAAAAATGGGATTTTACTATCTGTTCAAGACCCTCCTAAAAATTGGGATTTTACTTTCTATTCAGGACCCTCCTGAAAAAAGAGATTTTACTTTATGTTTAGGACCCTCCTGAAAAAAAATGGGATTTTACTTTCTATTAAGGACCCTTCTAAAAAAATGGGATTTTATTTCTGCTCAAAACCCTCCTGAAAAAATGGGATTTTACATTCTGTTTAGGACCCTCCAGCAAAATAGGATTTTAATTTCTGTTCAGAACCCTCCTGAAAAATGGGATTTTACATTATGTTCATGAATCTCTTGAAAAATGGGAATTTACTTCATGATCAGGACCCTCCTGAAAAATGGGATTATACATTCTGTTCAGGACTATCCTGAAAAATGCGATTTTACTTTTTGTTCAGGACCCTCCTGAAAAATGGGATTTTACTTTCTGTTCAGGACCCTCTTGAAAAATGAGATTTTACTTTATGTTTAGGACCCTCTTGAAAAAATGGGATTTTACGTTCTAATCAGAACCCTCCTGAAAAATGGGATTTTACTTCTGTTCATGACCCTCCTAAAAATGGGATTTTACTTTCTGTTCAGGACACTCCTGAAAAATGGGATTTTACTTTCTGTTCAAGACGCTCCTGAAAACTGGGATTTTATATTCTTCTCAGGACCCTCCTGAAAAATTGAATTTTACTTTATGTTCAGGACCCTCCTGAAAAATGGGATTTTACTTTATGTTCAGGACCCTCCTGAAAAATAGGATTTTACTTTCTGTTTAGGACCCTCCTAAAAAATGGCATTTTACTTTATGTTCAGGTCCCTCCTGAAAAATGGGATTTTACTTCTGTTCAGGACCCTCCTAAAAAATGGGATTTTACTTTCTGTTCAGGACCCTACTAAAAAATGGGATTTTACTTTCTGTTCAAGACCCTCCTGAAAAATGGGATTTTACTTTCTGTTCAGGACCCTCCTGCAAAATAGACCCTCCGAAAAAATAGGATTTTACTTTATGTTCAGGACCCTCCAGAAAAATGGGATTTTCCTTTCTGTGCAGGACCTTTCTAAAAAATTGGATTTTACTTTTTGTTCAGGACCCTCCTGAAAAATAGACCATGCGAAAAAATGGGATTTTACATTATGTTCAGGAATCTCTGGAAAAATGGGATTTTACTTTATGATCAGGACCCTCCTGAAAAATGCGATTTTACTTTTTGTTCAAGACCCTCCTGAAAAATGGGATTTTACTTTCTGTTCAGGACCCTCCTGAAAAATGAGATTTTATATTAATTTTAGGACCCTCCTGAAAAAAAATGGGATTTTACTTTCTAATCAGAACCCTCCTGAAAAATGGGATTTTACTTCTGTTCAGGACCCTCCTGAAAATGCGATTTTACTTTCTGTTCAGGACCCTCCTGAAAAATAGGATTTTACTTTCTGTTCAAGACCCTCCTTAAAAAAATGGTATTTTACTTTCTATTATGGACCCTTCTAAAAAAAATAGGATTTTACTTCTATTTAAGACCCCCCTGAAAAATGGGATTTTACTTTCTGTTCAGGACCCTCCTGAAAAATGGGATTTTACTTTCTGTTCAAGACCCTCCTGAAAAATGGGATTTTACTTTATGTTCAGGACCCTCCTGAAAAATGAGATTTTACTTCATGATCAGGACCCTCCTGAAAAATGGGATTATACTTTCTGTTTAGGACCATCCAGAAAAATGGGATTTTACTTTCTGTTCAGGACCCTCCAGAAAAATGGGATTTTACTTTCCGTTCAGGACCCTTCTAAAAAAGGGGATTTTACTTCTTGATCAGGACCCTACTAAAAAAATGGGATTTTACTTACTATTCAGGACACTCCTGCAAAATGGGATTTTACTTTCTGTTCAAGACCCTCCAGAAAAATGGGATTTTACTTTCTGTTCAGGACCCTCCTGAAAGATGGGATTTTACTTTATGTTCAGGACCTTCCTGAAAAAAGGGGATTTTGCTTCATGATCAAGACCCTCCTGAAAAATGGGTTTATACTTTCTGTTCAGGACCATCCTGAAAAATGCGATTTTACTTTATGTTCAGGACTCTCCTGAAAAATGGGATTTTACTTTCTGTCCAGCACCCTCCTGAAAAATTAGATTATATTTTATGTTTAGGACCCTCCTGAAAAAAATGTGATTTTAGTTTCTATTCAGGACCCTCCTGAAAAATGGGATTTTACTTCTGTTCAGGACCCTCCTGAAAAATGGGATTTTACTTTCTGTTCAGGACCCTCCTGAAAAATGGGATTTTACTTTCTTCTCAGGACCATACTGAAAAAAGTGATTTTACTTTCTGTTCAGGACCCTCCTAAAAAATGGCATTTTACTTTATATTCAGGACCTTCCTAAAAAATAGGATTTTACATCTGTTCAGAACCCTCCTGAAAAATGGGATTTTACTTTCTATGCAGGACCCTCCTGCAAAATGGGATTTTAATCTGTTCAGGACCCTCCTGAAAAAAATGGGATTTTACTTTCTATGCAGGACCCTCCTGCAAAATGGGATTTTAATCTGTTCAGGACCCTCCAGAAAAAAATGGGATTTTACTTTCTATTCAGGACCCTCCAGAAAAATGGGATTTTACTTCTGTTCAGGACCCTTCTGAAAAATGGGATTTTACTTTCTGTTGAAGACCCTCCTGAAAAATGGGATTTTAGTTTCTGCTCAGGACCATCCTGAAAAAAAGGATTTTACTTTCTGTTTAGGAACCTCCTGAAAAATGGGATTTTACTTTATGTTCAGGACCCTCCTAAAAAATGGGATTTTACTTTATGTTCAGGACCCTCCTGAAAAATGGGATTTTACTTTCTATGCAAGACCCTCCTGCAAAATGGGATTTTAATCTGTTCAGGACCCTCCTGAAAAATGGAATTTTACTTTCTGTTCAGGACCCGTCCTGAAAAATGAGATTTTACTTTCTGTTCAGGACCCTCCTAAGAAATAGGATTTTACTTTATGTTCAGGACCCTCTTAAAAAAAAAGGATTTTGCTTCAGTTCAGGACCCTCCTCAAAAATAGGATTTTACTTCTTGCTCAAAACCCTCCTGAAAAATGGGATTTTACTTTCTGTTCAGGACCCTCTAGCAAAATAGGATTTTAATTTCTGTTCAGAACTCTCCTGAAAAATGGAATTTTACATTATGTTCAGGAATCTCTGGAAAAATGGGATTTTACTTCATGATCAAGACCCTCCTGAAAAATGCGATTTTACTTTTTGTTCAAGACCCTCCTGAAAAATGGGATTTTACTTTCTGTTCAGGACCCTCCTGAAAAATGAGATTTTACTTTATTTTTAGGACCCTCCTGAAAAAAAATTAGATTTTACTTTCTAATCAGAATCCTCTTGAAAAATGGGATTTTACTTCTGTTCAGGACCCTCCTGAAAATGGTATTTTACTTTCTGTTCAGGACCCTCCTGAAAAATAGGATTTTACTTTCTGTTCAAGATCCTCCAGAAAAATAGGATTTTACTTTCTTCTCAGGACCCTCCTGAAAAATGGAATTTTACTTTTTGTTCAGGACCCTCCTGAAAAATGGGAATTTACTTTATGTTCAGGACCCTCCTGAAAAAATAGGATTTTACTTTCTGTTTAGGACCCTCCTAAAAAATGGCATTTTACTTTATGTTCAGGACCCTCCTGAAAAATGGGATTTTACTTCTGTTCAGGACCCTCCTGAAAAATGGGATTTTACTTTCTGTTCAGGACCCTACTAAAAAATGGGATTTTACTTTCTGTTCATGACCCTCCTGAAAAATGGGATTTTACTTTCTGTTCAGGACCCTCCTAAAAAATGGGATTTTACTTTCTGTTCAAGACCCTCCTGAAAATTGGGATTTTACTTTCTATTCAGGACCCTCCAGAAAAATGAGATTTTACTTTATATTTAGGACCCTCCTGAAAAAAAATGGGATTTTACTTTCTATTAAGGACCCATCTAAAAAAAATGGGATTTTATTTCTGCTCAAAACCCTCCTGAAAAATGGGATTTTACATTCTGTTCAGGACCCTCCAGCAAAATAGGATTTTAATTTCTGTTCAGAACCCTCCTTAAAAATGGGATTTTACACTATGTTCAGGAATCTCTTGAAAAATGGGATTTTACTTCATGATCAGGACCCTCCTAAAAAATTGGATTATACATTCTGTTCAGGACCATGCTGAAAAATGCGATTTTACTTTTAATTCAGGACCCTCCTGAAAAATGGGATTTTACTTTCTGTTCAGGACCCTCCTGAAAAATGAGATTTTACTTTATGTTTAGGACCCTCCTGAAAAAATGGGATTTTACTTTCTAATCAGAACCCTCCTGAAAAATGGGATTTTACTTCTGTTCAGGACCCTCCTGAAAATGGGATTTTACTTTCTGTTCAGGACCCTCCTGAAAAATAGGATTTTACTTTCTGTTCAAGACCCTCCTGAAAAATGGGATTTTACATTCTTCTCAGGACCCTCCTGAAAAATGGAATTTTACTTTATGTTCAGGACTCTCCTGAAAAATGGGATTTTACTTTCTGTTCAGGACTCTCCTAAAAAATGGGATTTTACTTTCTGTTCAAGACCCTCCTGAAAATTGGGATTTTACTTTCTATTCAGGACCCTCCTGAAAAATGAGATTTTACTTTATATTTAGGACCCTCCTGAAAAAAAATGGGATTTTACTTTCTATTAAGGACCCTTCTAAAAAAATGGGATTTTATTTCTGCTCAAAACCCTCCTGAAAAATGGGATTTTACATTCTGTTCAGGACCCTTCAGCAAAATAGGATTTTAATTTCTGTTCAGAACCCTCCTTAAAAATGGGATTTTACATTATGTTCAGGAATCTCTTGAAAAATGGGATTTTACTTCATGATCAGGACCCTCCTGAAAAATGGGATTATACATTCTGTTCAGGACCATGCTGAAAAATGCGATTTTACTTTTAATTCAGGACCCTCCTGAAAAATTGGATTTTACTTTCTGTTCAGGACCCTCCTGAAAAATGAGATTTTACTTTATGTTTAGGACCCTCCTGAAAAAATGGGATTTTACTTTCTAATGAGAACCCTCCTGAAAAATGGGATTTTACTTCTGTTCAGGACACTCCTGAAAATGGGATTTTACTTTCTGTTCAGGACCCTCCTGAAAAATAGGATTTTACTTTCTGTTCAAGACCCTCCTGAAAAATGGGATTTTACATTCTTCTCAGAACCCTCCTGAAAAATGGAATTTTACTTTATGTTCAGGACCCTCCTGAAAAATGGGATTTTACTTTCTGTTCAGGACCCTCCTAAAAAATGGCATTTTACTTTATGTTCAGGACCCTCCTGAAAAATGGGATTTTACTTCTGTTCAGGACCCTCCTGAAAAATGGGATTTAACTTTCTGTTCAGGACCCTACTAAAAAATAGGATTTTACTTTCTGTTCAAGACCCTCCTGAAAAAGGGGATTTTAATTTCTGTTCAAGACCCTCCTGAAAAATGGGATTTTACTTTCTGTTCAGGACCCTCCTGCAAAATAGACCCTCCGAAAAAGTGGGATTTTACTTTATGTTTAGGACCCTCCTGAAAAATGGGATTTTCCTTTCTGTGCAGAACCTTTCTAAAAAATAGGATTTTACTTTTTGTTCAGGACCCTCCTGAAAAATAGACCCTGCAAAAAAATGGGATTTTACTTTATGTTCAAGACACTCCTGAAAAATGGGATTTTACTTTTTGTGCAGGACCCTACTAAAAAATGGGATTTTACCTTCTGTTCAGGACCCTCCTGAAAAAAGAGATTTTACTTTCTGTTCAGGAACCTCCTAAAAAATGGGATTTTACTTTATGTTCAGGACCCTCCTGAAAAAAAAATGGGATTTTACTTCTGTTCAGGACCCTCCTGAAAAATGGGATTTTACTTTCTGTTCAAGACCCTCCTGAAAATTGGGATTTTACTTTCTATTCAGGACCCTCCTGAAAAAAGAGATTTTACTTTATGTTTAGGAACCTCCTGAAAAATGAGATTTTACTTTCTGTTCAGGACCCTCCTAAGAAATAGGATTTTACTTTATGTTCAGGACCCTCTTGGAAAAAAAGGATTTTGCTTCAGTTCAGGACCCTACTAAAAAATAGGATTTTACTTCTTGTTCAAAACCCTCCTAAAAAATGTGATTTTACTTTCTGTTCAGGACCCTCCAGCAAAATAGGATTTTAATTTCTGTTCAGAACCCTCCTGAAAAATGGGATTTTACATTATGTTCAGGAATCTCTTGAAAAATGGGATTTTACTTTATTATCAGGACCATCCTGAAAAATGTGATTTTACTTTTTGTTCAGGACCCTCCTGAAAATGGGATTTTACTTTCTGTTCAGGACCCTCCTGAAAATGGGATTTTACTTTCTGTTCAGGACCCTCCTGAAAAATGAGATTTTACTTTATGTTTAGGACCCTCCTAAAAAAAAATGGGATTTTACTTTCTAATCAGAACCCTCCTGAAAAATGGGATTTTAGTTCTGTTCAGGACCCTCCTGAAAATGGGATTTTACTTACTGTTCAGGACCCTCCTGAAAAATAGGATATTACTTTCTGTTCAAGACCCTCCTGAAAAATGGGATTTTACTTTCTTCTCAGGACCCTCCTTAAAAATGGAATTTTACTTTATGTTCAGGAGCCTCCTAAAAAATCGGATTTTACTTTATGTTCTGGACCCTCCTGAAAAATAGGATTTTACTTTCTGTTCAGGACCCTCCTAAAAAATGGAATTTTACTATATGTTCAGGACCTTCCTGAAAAATGGGATTTTACTTCTGTTCAGGACCCTCCTGAAAAATGAGATTTTACTTTCTGTTCAGGACCCTACTAAGAAATGGGATTTTACTTTCTGTTCAAGACCCTCCTGAAAAATGGGATTTTACTTTCTGTTTAGAACCCTCCTGCAAAATAGACCCTCCGAAAAAATGGGATTTTACTTTATGTTCAGGACCCTCCTGAAAAATAGACCATGCGAAAAAATGGGATTTTACTTTATGTTCAAGTCCCTCCTGAAAAATGGGATTTTACTTTTTGTGCAGGACCCTCCTAAAAAATGGGATTTTACCTTCTGTTCAGGACCTTCCTGAAAAAGGAGATTTTACTTTCTGTTCAGGAACCTCCTAAAAAATGGGATTTTACTTTATGTTCAGGACCCTCCTGATAAAAAATGGGATTTTACTTTTGTTCAGGACCCTTCTGAAAAATGGGATTTTACTTTCTGTTCAAGACCCTCTTGAAAATTGGGATTTTACTTTCTATTCAGGACCCTCCTGAAAAATAAGATTTTACTTTATGTTTTGGAACCTCCTGAAAAAAAAATGGGATTTTACTTTCTATTAAGGACCCTTCTAAAAAAATGGGATTTTATTTCTGCTCAAAACCCTCCTGAAAAATAGGATTATACATTCTGTTTAGGACCCTCCAACAAAATAGGATTTTAATTTCAGTTCAGAACCCTCCTGAAAAATGGGATTTTAAATTATGTTCAGGAATCTCTTGAAAAATGGGATTTTACTTCATGATCAGGACCCTCCTGAAAAATGGGATTATATATTCTGTTCAGGACCATCCTGAAAAATGCGATTTTACTTTTTGTTCAGGACCCTCCTGAAAAATGGGATTTTACTTTCTGTTCAGGACCCTCCTGAAAAATGAGATTTTACTTTATGTTTAGGACCCTCTTGAAAAAATGGGATTTTACTTTCTAATCAGAACCCTCCTGAAAAATGGGATTTTACTTCTGTTCATGACCCTCCTAAAAATAGGATTTTACTTTCTGTTCAGGACCCTCCTGAAAAATAGGATTTTACTTTCTGTTCAAGACCCTCCTGAAAAATGGAATTTTACTTTATGTTCAGGACCTTCCTGAAAAATGGGATTTTACTTTATGTTCAGGACCCTCCTGAAAAATGGGATTTTACTTTCTGTTCAGGACCCTCCTAAAAAATGGCATTTTACTTTATGTTCAGGACCCTCCTGAAAAATGGGATTTTACTTCTGTTCAGGACCCTCCTGAAAAATGAGATTTTACTTTCTGTTCAGGACACTACTAAAAAATGGGATTTTACTTTCTGTTCACGACCCTCCGAAAATGGGATTTTACTTTCTGGTCAGGACCCTCCTGTAAAATAGACCCTTCGAAAAAGTGGGATTTTACTTTATGTTCAGGACCCTCCTGAAAAATGGGATTTTCATTTCTGTGCAGGAGCTTTCTAAAAAATAGGATTTTACTTTTTGTTTAGGACCCTCCTGAAAAATAGACCCTGCGAAAAAATGGGATTTTACTTTATGTTCAAGACCCTCCTGAAAAATGGGATTTTACTTTTTGTGCAGGACCCTCCTAAAAAATGGGATTTTACCATCTGTTCAGGACCCTCCTGAAAAAAGAGATTTTACTCTCTGTTCAGGAACCTCCTAAAAAATGGGATTTTACTTTATGTTCAGGACCCTCCTGAAAAAAATGGGATTTTACTTCTGTTCAGGACCCTCCTGAAAATTGGGATTTTACTTTCTATTCAGGACCCTCCTGAAAA